>CM072777.1:130567500-131817500 GCA_036936925.1 Cenchrus fungigraminus
TATCATGAGCGTGAGCTTTGCTGTTTAGAACTATTACTGAATCCGGTTGTCATCAAGGTCATGTCTGAAACTGTTATTGTGTCGATGGAGACTGGAGTGTAGTGTGAGCAAGTGGTAGGAGGTGTAGTGAGCCAGTCTGGTATTCAATTTAGTTGATTATGTTTTGAACTTATTTTAGTTGCGCATATTCAATTGACCATTGGATAATAAATTCTTTTTCACAGCAGGGAAGACTTTCCATTTCATTCATCCAAATTCATGAATATCTATCTCTGGCATAAATATGGAACAGATATCTTAGCTTCTGATTTTTTGTGAACTAGTACCTTTATGTATAGCTGTGTGAACTTATATTGATGTTCCATCTTTAATTCTGTTCATTAGAGAAATAATAGGTGTTATGAACTTATTGATGTTCCATTTTTAATTTTGTTCGTTAATTAATAAGATGGATCATCTGCATAACTTCTGCAGTGTTGGTCTTTATTGGATACCAACAGCTAAATGTTTTGCTGTTCTCGCAATTGCAGAGGCCCATAAAAAGTATGGAGGAATGGGTACTTTACTAGTCAACAAGGTATGATAATACTATTCTGAAACATTGCATATTAATCTGGTCTTTCACATGCATATTTGTTACTCCTAATATCATTCCCACTTGTAATAGTAATACCTATGCAAACACATTTAATCAGGTATCTGCAGAGTCAGCAAACCAGTTTGGCGAGTTGGTAGCTGATCCTGAAACAAATGAACTTCTGCACTATACAGAAAAGCCGGAGACTTTTGTGAGTGCAGTTTTGCTCTTTGTTGTTTAATTTGTTCTTCTACATTTTAAGTTGAAACTTTGCATGCCATATTTGGCTCTGAAATCAGTCGCAACTATTCAAAAGTAATGGTTCTCAATGAATAATTAGCATAGCTGATAGCACTGATGCAGTTTATCTATCTGTAGGTGAGTGATCTCATAAATTGTGGAGTATATATATTCACTCCCAATATCTTTAGCGCAATTGAGGATGTCTTAAAACAGAAGAAAGACAGAGGTATTGTCTGCTGTTATATCATGGCTTCTTCCATTGGAATGCATGTCTTAAACAAGTAGATGAGTAGATGAAAAATGCCTTCTTTATTTTTGTTGCTAGTTGTTTGGAAAAAGTATTATTCGCTTCACCTATATTGATATTTTTAACTATCAGTTCTAACGTGGATGTTCTAACCTGTGCTGCTTGTAGTAGATATTCTAACTTGGGCTTCTTAGTTCCCTTGATTACCATTTTATATTTCCAGCATACAGCTTAATCACTTTAAATGCTACATTTCAGCAAACTTGCGCCGCGTATCTAGTTTTGAAGCTCTTCAATCGGCAACCAAGTACGTGTTTGTGACATTCTTCTATTCATGTTTATGCACATATTATTACTACAAAACTTGTTTGGCATACAGTTATTGCCTTTGGCTTCTCCATTTTTGTGGTGGTTCATTAAAAACTTGTAGTTTATAGAACTGTCATAAATTGAGTTACAAAGTACTTATTGTTATGTAAACCATCTTATCTTATAAGTTTAATACCAACAGGGCACTTCCAGCAGACTTTGTTAGGTTAGATCAAGATATTTTATCCCCTCTAGCGGGAAAGAAGGAGCTGTACACATACCAGACACTTGATTTTTGGGAACAGATCAAGACCCCAGGGTATAACAAATATTTTTTAATCCTGCCTTTCTTTATATTGGAATTTCTGACTGACCATTGTTTCATATTGAGTAGGATGTCTTTGAGATGCTCTGGGTTATATCTTTCTCAGTTCCGCCGTACCTCTCCTCATCTTTTAGCTTCAGGAGATGGCAAAAGGACTGTCACTATTGTAGGCGATGTGTACATCCATCCATCAGCCAAAGTGCATCCCACTTCAAAGGTAATGCCCGTTTCATCTACCTATTTTGGTCAGATTGTCATAGATCATGTTCAGTTGGTTGTTATTTACTGATACTGAAATGCTTAAACTTTCTAATAGGAATGTATTCAAGAGACAAAATGTAGCTAACCCTGTAACTTTGTAAACAGATCGGTCCAAATGTTTCTATATCAGCGAATGCACGTGTTGGAGCTGGTGCCAGGCTTATCAATTGCATAATTCTGGATGATGTTGAAATTATGGTTAGTTTTCTTTTTCTCTTTGCCAAGTGATAAACCATGTTTAGGAACATGAATATCATTCTTTCTTTTTTGTTTGTGTATCAGGAGAATGCAGTTGTTATACATTCAATTGTGGGGTGGAAATCATCCATTGGAAAATGGTCACGTGTACAGGCAAGCTCTCTCTCCTTACCATTCATTTTTATCCATTTTCAAATTTACCGAATCCTTATTCTATATAAATCCTGGTAACTTTACCTTAGAACATTTGTCAAGTTCAATTCAAGTACCATGACTGCATGAGCAATGTCTCAGTTTTACGTTGTTAATTCACTCTGTCGAGGTTATGCTTCTGGACAGTTCAATAGATCTAGCTTTCTTGAATTGTTGTTTGATAGTTCCAAGTGCAAATCATGCATTCCGCGATGACATTTGAATGCATTCTTCAGTTATGATGTCTGAAATGGTGCATCTGTGCATTGTATAGTTTTTCTTTCTTGGCACAACAGTTGGCTTAATGTAAATATATCTTCTGTTCTGAATTCAGGGCGAAGGTGATCACAATGCCAAACTTGGTATTACTATTCTTGGTAAGACCCGAACTAGACAATTTGCTATTGCTTTCACACAGAATCTTGGTGATCATTGTGTTTCTGGAATTGACATCCTATATTAATGCAGGTGAAGCTGTTGATGTTGAAGATGAAGTAGTTGTAGTTAACAGCATTGTTCTCCCAAACAAAACTCTCAATGTCAGTGTCCAAGAGGAGATCATCTTATAACATCCATCATTTTTTTTCTGTTTATCCCAAATAAGGTCTGAATACCAATCACGTAGTTTCTATTTATTAGTTCTCACCACATAAGCTTCCATTAGATTGAGATTATTACCAGTCTGTATTTGTACCCTTCTTGCAGCGTGATATGGTGCAATCTTCTTGACTTGTTAGGTTGGCTAGTGTGGTGATGTAGAAAATGTACAAACAGGTGATGCCATTTTTGTCGAGAATGAACACTTTACCATCAAATATCAGTTGTTGACTTGCTTGTTGTCCTTTGGAGTTTGGATATCCTAGTCAACAAGTGACGCCCTTTTTTTGTTGAAAATGATTGAGTGGACACTTAGCTTTCAAAAGTCAGTTTTGCCTCCATGTTGTATTTCTGGCCAATTGTGTTTATTTTCATTTGTAAGTTACTAAGCTAACGCAAAATAGCACTTTAGGCCAATTGTATTTTCGGGTGGGCACATAATTACATTATCCGATACGCTTCTCTACGTTCACTGCCTTTCAGGTGACATGACATACGGTTCACCAGTGCTTTCAGAGCATTAATTCAGTGGAATGAGCAGACAGTGCTAAGAAATAGGCTGAATTGGTTACAGTGCTAACCTCTGTAGAAAGCGCTTCAATTGCGTACCAAAAAACCTATGCGTATTGCCAATGGGACAGGAACGGTAAGACCAGTGGTGGCTATTTACAAAATTGGGAATGGTGTATTCCTTGACTGATTCAAATTATCCTAGAACCAAAATATTTTCAGCAGTGCCTGCAGAGTTACTCCAAAAACATTCTCCAGTCTTCAGTCTTCAAAGAAAGATGCAGGAATTTCTCGTGGCGATGCCATTGTCGACACACACCCAAACTGTAAACATGTTTAAGCAAACCAATTTTAACAGAATACATCACGCAGAAAACAGAAAAAAATTTGAGATAATGGATTGTACCTTGGGGTCCTTGTACTTCTCTCTAATTGCTTTCTGTTCCGGGCACCGGATGCTCAACTGCAGTTCATGTATGATGAAAATGGATTTCTGCAGATCAAATGCTTTATATCCCGTGTTATGTTGAAGCGGCAAGTTCTGGAGAATCACGCACACTAAAGTCAGGAAAAAGAGGTTTACAAACTAATGTCAGAAGTATGCAGCTAACAATAGTGGCCATGTTTTCTTACCCAAGGATTTGTCCTTGGGCGGATTGTGAACCTGGCTACAAACAGACAGGCAGCAGCAAGAACTGATGGTAGATAGCTTATACAGTCATAGTCCAGCAAACTCAATTCTGCGAGATAGCTACACATGGACTCCAGTTTTTTGCTGCTTGTGCGCTGAAATTTCAAGGGAAAAAATAGATTACCAAAAGAATATAAAGGCGAGTACAAGCAGATACACCAAAAGTACACTTACATTGCCTCCAGGACATGAAGCTATGAACCGCCTACAACAGATAGTTGTCAAGTATTAGACTCCGAACAATTTGTTAGTACAGTAAGGCAATAATAGAATAATCACAAGACCTATGCAACACGATTCACATATGTCAACCCTTTTACATTACCAGGGGATGTGCAATGTGAAGCTCGTTCTAAGTTAAAACAAATGGAGAATTACCATAGAAATGTGGTTACAGTGGGACCCCCAATCTCAAAGTTAAGAGATTTCAGTAAGTCAGCCTCCATCTTCACCACCTGCATTGCACATAAAACAGAAATGAGTGCCTATAATGCTATAATCCATGGACCAGGGTACATAACTAAGAAATGGAAAATTCAGCAGAAGAGAGACTACTTGCTGCTTTGTGTAGGTGTTATCCGTAATGTCTGTGTATTTGTTCACCTTCATCTTAAAAGACTCAATTTCTTCATATTTGCTGCACCATTCCAAATATGCAGCTCAGAGTAGTTTTATGTGATAAACAAAAAAAGGTAAACAAACAGTTCAGTCCCCTACGCAGCAAGGCGCAGTGCAGTGACACCCAGCAGTTGCAGCTTGTCCCGAGTAACAACATTCGTTGTGAGGAAGCGGTCAACACATGAAATTGCAAGGTAAAGAGTTTCTGCTTGAAGCTTGAATTCATCAGCCACTTCTACCAACCAGTCCACAAGGATAGCCCTCATTTTGGGGGAGATGGCTTTCTGGATCTTCTGAAAATAGTCAGGACTTGGCCTCCTCGATGGTTCAACCTAACAATCAGAACAAAATAAGATAAAGTCACACTTAAATGGCTAAAATTCAGCTCTCAATTGACCACAGGACAAAATATCTTGCATTTTTTTCAAAACAGTGCTAGTAAGTTCAGTAAATTAAAGATGACATAGGTCAGTAGTCAATAATGGAGTAAAATTAAGCTCCAAAGAGTCATTTTCTTTTGTGAAGGTACCACAATCTGTCGACCTACACTCCCGACTAGCGGACTAGGACACTTACCATGGCTGCATTAGCAATCCTAGTTAACCACTTACCTAGCCAGCAGTAGCTAAAGCCTAAAACTAACAAAATGAACATTTCACTGCAACGAAATCAAACCGACCAAATCTGAGCACTCAAGCCTAAGATATGCTCACGCCTGACGCCTCTCCAAATGCCTCATCACACATTCACAGCCCTAATCAACCAAACCCAAGCACCAAATACACCCACGCTCAAGCTCCCCTGTCCCAAGTCCCAACCCCTAGGGGGGAAATGCAGTCGAGAAACCCTCACCTCCAACGACCGGACGTACCGGTCGATGTCCCCGAGGTACGGCGCAACGGCCGCCTGCGCCGCGCCCGCGTCCTGGCGCTTCGGGTGCAGAAGGCGGGCCACGCCGGCCCCGCACGCGGCGTCCCTGGCCTCCCGCCGTTTCCTCGACTCCTCCGCCTCGGCCTCCGCCCGCGCCGCCGACCGCGTCCTCGGCTTCGACGGCCGCGCCGCCGATCCGCCACCCGCGTCCCGCCATTCGTTGATCGGCAGCTCCGCCAGGGCCTTGCGCTTCCCTTGCGACCGCCGAAGAGGCGGCGCCGAGTGCGCGGCGTTCTCCTTGCTCTCCATCACCTCCGCCTCCAACTCCTGACGCTGCTGCCGGTGGCGATGGCCGCCCGGATCCGTTCCGCCGGTCGCCTTCGTTTTTCCGCTGGGGTTCGGCGGCGTTCGTTCCGGCCTTCCGGGGAAGCTTGATGCGGTTTGAATTTTGGGGATGGGTTATGGCGGGCTTTCAAAATGTTCGCCATGACACGCACACACAGGGGACGTAGCCTGGTGTCACTGACTCGCTGGGCCCGCTGGGCCCCACATGAAGTAAATACGGAACGCGAAATTTCTGGAGAGATCCTACGGGTTTGGCGGGAATCTCGATGAATTTTGGAACAAAGGATTTTACCCAAAATAGTATCTCACAATTCATATGGAACATAAAAGCTATATGAAATTTAGAGGAAACCCAACATGCGCGCTGCCAGCAGTACTTTTCTCTCAGAACAAATCAGCTACCAAGTACCAGTCAGCAGTACTTTTTTCTCAGAACAAATCAGCACCAGCCACCAGTCGTCAGTTAGACGAACATGGTGATGAGGCTGCACTTTATATATTATATTCATTTCTCCCTTCGAATTCATGCGTCTTGCCTGTGTTGCATCCATTGGTTACTTTAGACTGTCCACAGCAAGTACTGCAAACGTCAAATGAAGAACTAAGTGTTACCGTACACGGTCCAGTGCTGCATGCAGATCTGCAAACGTCAAATGAAGAACTAAGTGTTACCGTACACGGTCCAGCAGCATCTGCGTGCGTCACTGCATTTTGCCAGTGCACCTCACCCGTAGCGCATCCCTGAGATCTCCCTCTGCTATCTGCATCTTTTTGTATTCAACCGTCAGCCACTGCCCCTCTCTCTGTCCGTCCCCGCACCACCCCTCCCCTCCTCCCCTGCTCCATCTCCCTCCCCCCTAGGGCCCGGCGACGGCCCCTTCCTCCTCCCCGTCCGCGCATCGTCGTCCTGCCCAAGGCCGCCGGTGACCTCCCTTCCTCCCCTCTCCCTCGACCCGACGGAGACAGCAGCAAATCCGAGCTCGAGGATTCCAGCGCGCGGCTCTCTCTCTTGCTTGGAGATCTGACCTCGAGGATTCCGGCGGCAGCGTCACCGAGGTGCTCGAGGTGGCCCTACGGGAGGTACACAACGACCTCCTCCTTCTTCCCCGGCCTCCTCCTACTCCTTCCTTGGCCGCCACCTCCTTCCATAGCCCAGATCCGGGGCGTACCTCCAGAGCGCGACGCTCCCCAGGCGGCGGTGGAAGCTCCAGGCTGGATTTCGGTGCGGAGGTCGCGGACGGGTGGCCGGGCACCAACTCGAGCTCTTCACCGAGCTCTGGCGCGCACGTCGCCCTCCTCCTTCCCCGGCCTCCTCCTTCTTCCCGGCCGCCACCACCTTCCCCGGGCTCCTCCTCCTCCTCTAGGGCGCACGCAGCCGAGGTTGAAGCGCCCTCCCCGCCGAGGGCCTCCGACCGCACACGGGAGCCAACTACCGCGCCACAATGCGCGAAGGGGAGCGTTCCACCGCTGCAGGCCTTCCTCCTTTGCGCTATGAGATCGCTGAGATGGAGAAGTGCAATGCACTGCTGCGCTAGCCACTCGGCCTCACCCGCAGGCCGCAGACCCGCACACGTATCGGGTTTGCGAAAATTGCCGTGGCACAGGACCGCACAAGGGGCGTCGACGCATCGTTCGACAAGCAAGAAGGACCATATGAACCCAACCTACCGGCTCCGCGACCTCAAGAGACGCCGCGGCCAGCGGAATGGGCGTCGAGCATGCTCGTCTTCCACCTCCTCCAGTTCCCGGAGCAGAGTCCTCATCAGTTCCCGGAGTCGGAGAGGAGTACTTGCAGGCAGGGTTTTTTTTACCGCCTGTTACCGCACCGATAACCGCGGTAACCGTTTATACCGCGCCGGTGCGGTAACGGTACCGAGCGGTATATACCCCTAGGGTTTTTCAAATTTGAATTTGAATTCAAAAAAATAAAAAAAATCAATAAAAATACCCAAAAATAGTTCATGATTTATAGAATCTGATGGTGTCAAAAGTTTTCAAATTTGAGTGCATTTAGTATTTATATTTCGAGGTTTAGAAGTTATAGAAAAAAAGAAAAAGAAAAAAAGGGGGCCGGCCCGTTAAGGCCCATGAGGCCCAAACCGTCCAAAGGACCCTAGAAGCGCCTGGAGCCGGTCGCCCCCGACCCTCAGGCCTCAGACCGCTCCCGTCCGCAGCTCCACTCGCCAAGTCCGCCGCCTGGAAGGTTCCTCCGCGCCGCCGGCGGCGGTAAGCCGCGGCCAGTGCGCGGTATACCGCGCGGGAGCTGCGGTAAGCCGCCCCGCGGCCGGATCCGCCCGCTCCCGCTCGGCCGGGGCGGCGGTATACCGCGGTACCTCCGGCGGTAGACCGCGGGAGGAGGTGAGTTTTCCTTTTTTTTGCATTTGTGTAGAAAGTAGTTTTAGGATTTAGGTAGAAATTAGCTATAGGTATCATTTGCATTAGGATTTAGGTAGGATTTGTGTTAGGATTTAGGTTTATTTTGCTTTAGGACTTATGAGCGTGGAGGGGGTAGTGGTTCGGCGGGGTTGAATCCCTTCCAGAGGATGCTTAGAAGAGCTGGTTCGCGAAGGGGCACTCCTGTGGTGGTGGAAGACTATAACTTAGCTGCAGGTGGGAGAAGAGGAATGACGCAAACAAGGATTGATACAGGGTCCTGGACGCAGAAGGGTAAGAATGCAAGGGAATCTATTGGGAAAGCTTGGTCCAAATTCTTTTATACTGCGGGAGTACCTGGGAGACAGGCGGATAGTCCTTACTTTGTTAGTGCGGTTAGAGAGACACAGAAGTGGGGTGAGTTTTCTTTCATTCTATGTTCACGAAAGTTTTCCTTCGCCTTGTGTTTGTGTATCTGTTCTCATGTTTTTTGTATGGTTGCAGGTGAAGGAATTGCATCCCCCACTGGACGGGATATTGATGGCAAGTACCTTGATATGAATGAGAAAGACTTGAAAGATCGGTACGCAAAGTTTCAGAATGATTAGCCCATCTTTGGCATGACGTTGATGTATGATTCTTGGACTGGCCCGACGCGGATGAGTGTCATCAATTTTTTGATATATTGCAATGGGGTTACGTGGTTTCACAAGTCTATTGATGCAACTGGAAAATCTCAGGATTGTGACTATCTCAAGACGGTAACCCCTAAACATGTGCCATTCACAATCCAACTTTGAGGATGTTTTGGGAGGTAACTAAATGTTGTGCTTATTTTTTGCAGGAGATTCGTAAGGTGGTGAAGGAGATCGGCGCGGAGCATATCATGCATATAGTCACATACAACGGGTCCAACTACAAGAAAGCATCCAAGGCACTTGGACGGGAGTTTGCACACATTACTTGGACACCTTGTCTAGCACACACCGTCAATTTGATGTTGAAGGATATCGGTGAAAGGCCGGAACATGCAGGTACGATCTCGACATGCAAGCGAATTTCAGCTTGGTTACACAACCATGGTCAATTGAATGCAATGATGAGAAATGCTATCGGTGGGGAGTTGGTTAAGTGGAATGCCACTCGATTTGGGACCAACTACATGTTTTTGGATAGCATATATCGGAAACGCCAGGGTTTCATGCAGTAGATGGCATCTCCCGAATTCCAAAATAGTAAGTGGGCGCATACCGAGGAAGGTCGATTTGCTCATGCCAGGTTGTCTAATATGGAGTGGTGGGACGGATTGAAGTACATCATTGACACAGTGCAACCAGTATACAAGTTGCTTCGCTTTGCTGATCGGGAGAAGAAGCCAAACTTGTGTGAGGTTGTATACCAATACCAGTTGTGCAAACATGAAATGGAGTCTTTGTTTGGACACAATGTGTCGACGTGGAATGAGTATCGGCAGATTCTTGACAGACGGATTCGTGATGTGTACGTTGAGACGTATGTTGGTGCAGGTAATACTTATGCTTATTTCAAGTGCAATACTTATGCTTTCTCAACTTATGCTTATTTCAAGTCATTCATATTTTGCAGCTAGTGTCATCAATCCTGCTCATTCATATACGATGGATCCAACTCCTGAGATGTATCGAATGCTCAAGGATGCATTTGAGCGCATGACGGATGTCGAGTCCGCCGTGCAAGCATTGCAGGAGGCTGAAGTGTTTCGCATGAAGCATGGCGAGTATGGATCGGAAATGGCACAACGAATGGCGACGGACCCGAAGACAACACCATGTAAGAGTTCTTCCCAAAGACACCTTATTCTCTCCGCTACTCGAATATATTGCTTACACAATCGGTTGCACATGCAGCGGCCTGGTGGATGATGTTCGGTGGATCCACTCCACAGCTGCAGCGCCTTGCATTGCGGCTTGTTTCACAATGTGTTTCCTCAAGTGGATGTGAGCGTAACTGGAGTACTTTTGCGTTGCTCCATACAAAGGTTCGCAACCGGTTGACACACAAGAAACTTAACATGCTTGTCTATGTCAACTACAACCTTCGGCTGCGACTTGAGGATGTCTCTAATCGGCGTGATGATGATGAAGGTGATATTATTGAGCATCTTGGCCAACTTAACTTCTATGATGAAAAAAATCCGGTGCGGGAATGGATGAAATATGGTAGATCAAACCGGGAGCCGGTTCTTGATGAGGAGGGTGAAGACAGTGACATTCCTATCCCGTCCCAGCTTGTGAGGGATCAGATAGACCCCAAAGATCTCCAAACCGCTACGGGTGATGATTGCATTAGTGATTGGGCACGAAGAAATGTGGGTAGCAGTCACATAGGGAAGAGGATGTTCCAGAGTAGGCCTAAGCAGGGTGACCCAAAGCGTCAAAAAGGCAAGACAAAGACACCAGAAAAACCAGTGACCAGCGACGCCTCCACTGATGATGGTGATGGTCAGCGTAGTCCACCGTACCAGGAGTCTGGGGATAGCAGCTCAGCTGAAGATGACGGTGATGGTGGTGGTGGTGGTGGAATTCGTTTCACAGGTATACACACGTACATTTACACACATGTATGATGTTTCTAACTATAAGTACTAATTATGATCCATGGTTGACTGTAGGGGAGACTCAATTCACACATGCTACTCAGGATCGCGACCATGGAGCACCGCAGTCGCAGAGGAGAACGGTTGGAGCGTCGCAATACGACCCGACGTACTCTTCTTCCTCCCACAGTGATACCTCCCAGTCGCGGTCTTTTTATCCCATTCCTGACATAAACGCGCAGGCACAGACGACATGGGTGTATGAATGGGAAGACCCCCATTTTAACAACATGTTAGTCAGTGAATGGCAGACAACATCGGCGTGGACGGGCCTAACTTGGCAACAGTACAAGGCTGAGTTGCTTAGGGTGAGAGGCTTGAATGTCATGTCAATCGCCGAGTACCACTCCGCGTCCCAAATGGGGGTCTTTCCTTTCTACCATTAAACTTTTATTGTGTTGTATGACTTGTATCGAATTATTTGTATTTGAACTATCAACTCACTTATGCACGCCTAATATTATTGTGTTTGGTGTGGTATTTCTATGCATAACTATAAATTATTGATTAGGGGTGGTATTTAACACTACTTTGTGCCAATATCATGCCAAAATTTTCATTTCTTTCAAGCCGGAGACCCTTTTTCATTGGAGCGGTTTTAATGCAATCCGTAGCGGTTTTAATTCGTACCGCAGCGGTATAAATCATTTATACCGCGGTATACCGCTGCTTACCGTTTGTGTAGGCCATTTTGGTTTGGATTTTGAATTCGAGCGGTAAAAAGCGGTATACCGTTTATACCGCAGCGGTATACCGTTACCGCTGGGTAGCGGTATAAATATACCGGTTGGTAAAAAAAACCCTGCTTGCAGGTAGACCTGAGCATTCCACGGGCCGGGTCGGGTTCGGGCCGGGCCGAAAAAAACTCGGGTTTTTCGGGCCGAGAAAATCCTGCCCATGACCGTCCCATGAGACGTGTCGGGCCTCAGTTTTCGGGCCGGGCTCGGGCCGGGCCCGGGCTCGGGCGGGCCGCCCGCGCATTTTATAGTGTAAAGTAACTAAAAACAGCATTTCGGGCCGGGCTCGGGCCAAAAAAATTTTCGCGGGCTTCAAGATCTCTGCCCACGCCCGTCCAGTAAGGTCCGTGGGCGGGCCTGGCACGGGCCGGGCTCGGGCCGGGTCGGACCGGGCCAAAAATGCTCAGTATACTTGCAGGAACACGTCGTCGCACTGAAGCGAGAGGCTACCCCAAAATGGCCATGCCCAAAACGATCCAGCACGACGCCCACAAGGAGCACCCACTAGTGCTCGTCGGCAGCAGTGGCGATGAGCCGATGACCACAGCTTCACGTGCGACGGCTGCGGCTGCCGGGGCGCCGGCCCCGTTACCGCTGCGGCACGTGCGACTTCGACCTGCACGACCTCTGCGCGACGGCCCCCGGGACCGCGTGGTTCTTCTCCCACGGCCAGCACCCGCTAGCCTTGGAGCTGACCGTCGAGGACGGCGACCCTCGCCGCTGCGACATCTGCGAGACGGACATCCGCGGCATGCACTACCGCTGCCGGCCCTGCGGCTTCGACGCGCACCCCGTCTGCTTGCAGCTGCCCGGCACCGCAGTCTCGCCGCTGCACCCGGAGCACCTCGTGATGCTCTGCGTGGCCGGTCCCGAGGAGTGCACGCGCTGCGGCACCAACTGCGTGTGGCGATACCGCTGCGGCTTGTGCGACGTCAACCTTCACCCGAGATGCCTGCTGGGGACTGATCGGACGCCGCTCAACATCCCCAACCCCAAGAGCTGCTAGATCCATCAGAACCATGAGTTGTCAAAAGTACGCATGCTAAGAAAAGATTTTCTGAGTGTTTTGCGACGTGGTTTGATCTTTCAGGTCTCTGTTTCCACGTCACAAGACATATTCCCCTGTAGTGTAAGATTATGAGGAAGCAGTATGCTTGCTTTAGTCATGCAATGTCATCTGCTGAGTGGTATTTCAAATGTGAAACACACCTCTGCATTGCTCACAGTTCAAATGTGTAGTAGGAAGTTCGAACCTTAACCAATACATGCTCCTTGCACGGACTTTGACTTATTCGAGCTAACACCTCCTTATCGACGCGGAGGAAAAATCGGACTATTTGGGGGAGCAGGAGTAGGTAAAACAGTAGCTAATTATTGAATAAAAAGCCCTTTTAACTCAGTGGTAGAGTAATGCCATGGTAAGGCATAAGTCATCGGTTCAAATCCGATAAAAGGCTTTTCACGTAGAGTAATGCTTTGGCAAGACGAAAGACATCGGTTCGAATCCGAGAAAGTACTTTTCTACAAAATCCATTCATTTTTTTCTAATGTCTCCATTTTTCGTGAATTTTATGACTTTGTGATGATCCTGCACGTATTTCGTGTGTATCTCACAGGTGGATTTAAAAAACCCCGTGAATTAACTTGGGTCACAGGTGTGGTTTTGGCTGTATTGACTGCATCATTTGGTGTAACTGGTTATTCTTTGCCTTGGGATCAAATTGGTTATTGGGCAGTCAAAATTGTGACAGGTGTACCTGAAGCGATTCCAGTAATAAGATCCCCTTTAGTGGAATTATTACGTGAAAGTGCTAGTGTGGGCCAATCCACTTTGACTCGTTTTTATAGTTTACATACCTTTGTACTACCTCTGCTTACTGCCGTATTTATGTTAATGCACTTTCCAATGATCCGGCAGGGGCACAGTATGAGTATGACCACAGTTCACCCTGTAACTCAAATGTAAATGACAAGCAATTCTGAAACTGGACTTGAATTGATTATGACGAATTGTTCAGTGTATACTGATTCCACCAATTTTACATGCAGCACATCAAGATCCATTATCATGTCAGTATGATGCTAGAATGCAGCTCCATGGACACATATGTAGAAGAGATACCGAATTCTGTCATTGTTAGCTTCACAGCAACTACAAAAACATGACCAAGTGGTGCAAGATAAATCTGCAGCTTAAAACTTTCGGGGAACACCTCGGAGTACAGAACTAAGGAAAATATAATAATATCTTCACATGGTAAAAAAAATATCAACACTAATTCATGATTGTCATCGTCCAAATGTATATGCTAATCTGCTCTCAATATATGAATATCAGCTCCATCAACCATTGTTATGCTTGCTTTCAGCTGGGTGATGGAGCTTTTGGCAATCTTCAGGTGCCAGTCGACCAAATCTTGCCATCTTTTCAGTTAACCTTGCAATAGATTCTTCCTGTTTGGCAAGCTGCATAAGTATCTTTATCCTTCTAAATGCAACATTGCTGGGCTTTTGCCCCAGCTCAACCATTTGATGGAAGCACCTCTCGGCATCCTCCAACTTCCCCTCATCGCACAGCAAGTCAAATAGCACATCTGATACCAAGGTGACTGATCCAAACCCGTTGCTAACCATATCACTCCACAGCTCAAGTGCTTGAGCCACCTCCCCATGCCGACGGCACAGCCTTATGATGAACATGCAAGATTGTGTGTTTGGGAAGCATCCTTCAGATCGCATCCGCTCATACAACCGCCACGCGCTGCCAATATCGTACGCCCAGTAATAGCACCTGAAGAAAAGGTTATAAGTTGTGGGATTCGGCTTCAGTCCCTTTGAGGCCATCTCATCCATCAGGGCAAACGCATCACCAAGTCTCTTTGCTATAACAAAGTTACGTATTGCGGCGTTGTATGCAGGGATGTCTGGGTAGCACCCAAGTTCATGCATGTCCTTCAGCAAGTCCTTTGCCTTGTCAGGTTGTCCAATCAACCCCAGCCCACCAATCAAGCTCGTGTAAGTGATCACATCTGGGGAAATGTCCTTCTCCCGCATTTCGTCGAGCAGCTTGTAGGCCTTCTCCAAGTCCTTGTTCTTGCAATGGCAATCGATCAAGCTGTTATAGGTCACAAGGTCGGGCTCCACCCCAAGCTCCCGCATCTCGGCAACGAACGCCTCGGCGTCCTCGGCCGACTTCCAGCCGGCGAGCAGGATGTTGAAGGTCTCACGGTTCACCTGGAACTCGTATTTGAGCGCGTGGTAGACATTGCGCGCGTCGGACATGCTCTTCTCCTGGCAGAGCGTGCGCAGCAGCGCATTGAAGAAGCCCGCCGTGTCGGCAGCGCGGTCTCGGAACATCCGCGCGAGGCGGCGGAAGGAGTCGACGGTCTCGCGGACGGAGCAGACCTTGGCGACGCGGCCGAGGACGACCATGGCGGTGCGCGGGGAGACGGCGCCCGGGCAGATACGGCGGGTGGAGTCGAGGAGGTCCCACATGTGCGCGAACCGGCGGGACCGGCCGAGCACGTAGAGCGCGGTGTCGATCGCGAAGGGCGACGGCGCGCGCGCGTCGGCGGCGAGGGAGAGGAGAGAGAGCGCGCGGAGCGGGTCCCCGTGCGCGAAGCGGAAGCGGCGCATGACGGCGTCGAGGAGCGGGGGCGTGAGCGCGACGCCGGAGGCCGCGAGCGCTGACTCCATCGCGCGGACGGCGTGGGCGCGGACGTGACGACGCGGTACACCGCGTCGGCGTCGGCATCGGACGCGGGGGCGGCGGCGGAGGTGGCCTCGGGTGCCGCGGACGGCGCCTCCGGCTTGCGGGGCTTGGAGACGTATCGGAAGAGCCGTGGCGCGGGTTTGGGTGGCATTTTGCGCGAGGCGGCCGGTGGTTTGGCAGCGGCGTCGGCCGGCGTGGAGGCGGAGCGGCTTCAGTGGCTGCCGGAGGAAGTGGGAATGGGGAACTGAGGACCAGATCGATCTTGTGAGTCATTTACGCTCACGTCAAAGTTGGCGGTTACGCTCGTGCCACTAAAAAGTTTACAGACACGTGTGTGTTATGACCACGAAGTTCGTTTACGCTCATGCCATTTTGGATGGATGGAGACTTAACAGATATGTTAGATGGTGTGTAAAGACAATTTTACCCTTGTGTACGTGTACAATAATAGGTTAAAAAAATCAGAAAAATGAAAATTAGAGTTAAAAATCAGGAAAAAAAAGTAAATAAATATTAAATTCGTAAAAAATAAAAAAAATGATAAAAATATTTTTTAAAAAGATAAAAAATCCGAAAAAGTGGAAATAAATTATAAAAATGTTCAAAAAAGTGGAAATGAATTATAAAAATGTTCAAAAAATCTGGGAAAATCGAGAAAATGTGGGGAAAAATGAGGAAAAATCAGGAAAAATGAGGAAAGAATAGAAAAAAAAGTTGCAAAAATAAGAGAAAAATCGGACATAATTTTTTTACAATAGGTGCATGACCATTGCAGACAATCAGATAAGTATCACATGAAAATGATCATTGCATATCAACAAGTTCATATCACCAACATTTAAGCAAATAAGTTCACTAGTTTTCATCACACTTAGTCCACACATAGAAAGTAGTAGTTCACTGGTTCTCATCACACCAAACCATACATGTCTCAAAATACATCAAAAGTAGTAGAGTCCTCCACATAATTTATTCAAGTTGGAGTTTCTTCTTTCTTCTGGTATTAGAAGCTGGGCTGGATGGGTTGGCCACTTCAACAGGAGCCCTCCTTGGTGTACACTTCTTCATGATGGCTTGCTTCTTCCTTGGTGTAGAGACTGGATAGGATGTAATTTCTTCATGAACAGCAGGAGGGTGCTCGATTTGGAGAGGAAAGGGGTCATTGGATCCACTTGCAGACCTTGTGTGAAAAAAAAGATTAGTGAGGTTGTATGTTGTAAATGACAAGAAAAAAGATCAGTGAGGTTGTAGGTTGTAAATGACAAGAAAAAAAGATCAGTGAGGTTGTAGGTTGTAAATGACAAGATCAGGAAATGTGAAAGATCAACCTGGTAGTACTTCTTGTTGGTGATGGCCCCCTTTTCTTTGCGCCTTTTTCCCCTCTCTTTGGCTTATTTGTAGCGTTGGCCACCGCCTCATTGTATGAAAATACCATACCTGATCCAGTAGTGGCCACAACAATGTTAGTCATTGTGTTACTGGAAGATGCTTTCTTCTGCCTTTTCTTTGGTGGACCCCTGAAATAAAGTATGAAAAATTGTCATTGTGTAGCTAACATTGTTATTTTACATAGCTATGTCTAGGAAGTCTACCTCTCAGCCTCATATGCAGCTATGTCATCTGGATTGCCATTCTTACATGTGTACCAATGGTGCCCTAACTGTTTGCATATTGGGCACTGATGTTGCCTTTTGCCAGTACTTCCCTCAGTGGCAGTACCTCCCTCAGTGCCTGATTTCTTCCTACTACTACCTCCCTCCAAAGCTGATTTCATCCTGTTCTTCCTCCTCCCTCCTGCAGTTGACTTAAGCAATGGAGGATACATGAAGTCATGAGGGAGTTTGGGCCACATGGACTTGTCAGGAATAGAGGGCACAGAACCTGCATATGCCATTTTGAATTTCTCAACTGAATAGCACTCATCAACATAATCTTCAAGTTTGGCCCCAGGGATTGATGTGATGTAGGCAATGGCATGTTTGCATGGTATTCCTGACCCTTGCCAAGCTCTGCAAGAACAAGTCCTCTCACTTATATCCACTACAAACCTGAAGCTACTAGCAGAACTTCCCTTAGCACAAACTTCTGTAATGCCATCAGGTGAGCTTGTGATTACTTCAATGTCAAGGTTATAGCTAGCTCCTCTCAACTTCTGCACTATATGAGGCAAGATCTTTCCTTCAAACTTTTGGACAACCCTCTTTCTATAATTGAATTTAATCAAGATCTTCTGTCTAATGGTATCCATCAAGTCATCCACATGCTTGCCCTTTTCATCCTTTACCTGCCAACATAGCAATTCAATTTTTAGTAAACATGGAATAAAAAGGAAAGCAATGCAAATTTAAAGAAGGCAAACTTACCCATTTATTGAATGCCTCAGCCAAGTTATTGGTAATATAATCCACTTTTGACAATGTGGAAAACTGACTTCTAGTCCACAATTTCTTGTGATTATCTTGAAGCCATTTCATAGCCTCTGGTTTGGCTGCAGCCATGGCTTCATAATGTTTCTAAAACATGTAAGGGCTCCAAGAATATGCAGATGCCCACAGGTGATCATCAAAAATCTGCCCACTATAGTTTTTCTTGAAATTCTGTACTAGATGGTACATACACTCTCTATGCTCAGCATCTGAAAAAACTGTACTCACCCCATGCATCACTGGCTGCCCACAATCAGTGCTAAATGTAAGACCAACTGGGTTGCCTATAGCTTCTTTCAACCTCTCCATAAACCACTCCCAATTCTCATTTGTTTCTAAGTCAATGACACCAACAGCTACTGGGTAAATCCAGTTGTGACCATCAACTGCACAAGCTACACACAACTGGCCCCTAAACCTCCCATTCAAAAATGTACTATCTACTGCAAGATATGGCCTACAACCTTGTAGGAATCCATCAACACAAGCTTTCAAAGCAAAAAACAGCCTAGTAAACCTTTTTTTGTTGCGGAAGGTGTGGTGATCAATCACAACAAAGGATCCAGGACTAGTATCCTCTATTTGAGCCTTAAATTTGTACAGATTGTCAAAACTTTCATCCCAAGGTCCATAAATTTTGTCCATAGCAAGTTGCTTACCTAGATAAACTTTTCTGTAGGTCACATCAATTTTGTACTTCTCCTTCAACCTCCTTTTCAGCTCTTTGGCACCCACTTTTCCATCTTCCTTCAACCAATCAATCACTTGTTCACACACCCAATATGAGGTCACTCCTACACAACTGCTTGTCCTCCTAGCACTTTGACAATTTTCATGCACTTTTGGGTTCCTTGTGATCTGCCAATGTAGAAATCAATGGTTATTTACTCGAAAAAAAATCAATGCATATAGAGTGAGAATTTTTTTACCTTCACTGTGGTTTCATCACTCAAAGTCTTGACATGAAGTCTCCACGGACAGCCCACATTCTTGCCACTGCAATACACCCTGTACCGAGACTTATCACCCTTTTCAATGTTATATTGGAACTCATATTTGGTAGCATGTGTAGCTAAAGCCAACTTAAAAGCATGCTGGTCTGAATACATAGTGCCTACTTCCATAGGAGGATCATCCTTGTCATAGTCTGCATCAGGTTTCTGTGGAGGCTCTCTATCTATAACATTGTCATCTTCCTCTATTTCATCATCAGATAAAAATTCATCATCCTCAATTTCATCTACTTCATCTTCCTCAATTTCATCTACTTCATCATCAGACAAAGTGTCTGGTGCAGATTGACTAGTGGGAATGGGAGGTGGACCAGTGTCAATATACAAGCATTCATCATCAACACCCACATGCTCATTGGATGGGTTTGGGTTGGCAAGAAAATCACTATCTGCTAATTTAGTAAGGCTAGATTCCCCTAAGCTTAGTTCAACTGATTGCCCAGTACCAATTTCCCACTGTGAAATGTCAGGAGGAGGCTCACTACCCAATCCGGCGTCCATCCTACAGATGAACAACAACGCATGCTCAGCACATATGCATACATCACATATATGCGAGCAAAGAAAGCTTAAACAAGGAAAAAAGGATTTATCTTGCTTCTGGCCTCCTAGTGCTGGGCGCCGGCCCCTGGCCTGGCCACGCCCCTGCGCGGGCACGTCGCTCTGCCTGCCCGGCCTGGTGGCGGAGCCGGCCCGGTGGCGGAGCCGGCTCGGTGGCGGAGCCGGCCCAGTGGCGCCGCGCCGGTGGCAGCCCGGTGGCGGAGGCGGCCCCGGTGCCGGAGGCGGGTCGGGGGCGCCGGCCGCTCTGCGCCTCTGCCTGCCCGGCCCGGTGGCGGAGGCGGCCCCGGTGCCGGAGGCGGGTCGGGGGCGCCGGCCGCTCTGCGCCTCTGCCTGCCCGGCCCGGTGGCGGAGGCGGCCCCGGTGCCGGAGGCGGGTCGGGGGCGCGCGCCGGCCGCTTTGCGCCTCTGCCTGCCCGGCCCGGTGGCGGAGGCGGCCCGGTGGCGGAGGCGGGTCGGGGGCGCCGCGCCGGTGGCGGCCGGGCGGACTCCGGTGGCCGGTGGCGGCGCCGCCGCCTAGGGTTCCTCGGGGAGGTCGGGGTCGGGGGCGGACAGAGGGATTTTTTTTTCTAACCGGTGTCTCTCGATTGGATCAGGATAGGGAGATAGGCATGTAACACTACAAGGGCAAAATAGTCATTTTACTACATGGGTCCCACATGTAAGATGGATGGAACCGTTAAGTTCTAACAGAATCCATCCAAAATGGCACGAGCATAAACGAACTTCGTGGTCATGGCACACACGTGTCTGTAAACTTTTTAGTGGCATGAGCGTAACCACCAACTTACATAATGGCATGAGCGTAAATGACTCCGATCTTGTAAGAGCAACTCCAGCAGACCCCCTATTTGAGCCCCTACTCGAAAAGTAGGGGCTCAGAGCAAAAAAACTCACTCCAGCAGACCCCCTACTCAGCCCCCTACTTTACCTGGGCACCCCAATTCCCCTGTTGAGCCCCTTCTCCCATGGGCGTGAAGGGGGCTCCCTACTCGGTCGTTGGCGGTTGCAAACTGCCCGTGCCGAGCAGGAACCCAGCGCTGCCCCGTCGAACTTTCCCTCTGCCGCCACCTGAAGGGCCCCCGCCGCGGCGGCCGCCGGCGCCCAAAGGTCCCCTGCTCCACACGCTGCCGCACAGGCCCGCTGGTACCCCGGATTCCTCACCACCGCCGGCCTTCCGGCGCCATCGTGCAGCCTAGCCGCGCGGGTCCCTCGTCGCGCCGCCGCGCAGACCGGTCACGCGTGCCACTCACCGCGCCGCCACGCTGCCTCCACGCGCGCGGCCGGAGCTCCCTCCGCGCCGCCTCCTCGCGCGGTCGGAGGTCGAGCTCCCCCGCGCTGCCTCCTCGCGCGGCCGCAGTGATAAAGGATTTGGCAGCCCGGCCGGAGCTCCGCGAGCGCCGCGTCTGTGACCGGCCGCAGCTCGAGATTCCCACCGCCGCCGGCCTTCTGGAGCTCTGTCTACCTTGATTCGCCAGGCTGGAGCACGATCCGCGCCGCCCGGAGGTCCGTTGCCCTCGCTGCGCCGCCTGCTCGATCCGCTTCCTCCGTCGCTGGGGTAGGCCGGCGCACCGCCTGCTCGATCCGCCTGATCTGCTACTGTGCCACCTGCTCGGTCCGCCGGATCCAGTGCCAGAGGATGCCGTCAAATCGAGCGCCGAAGGAGCTCCTGCCACCGCCACCCCTCAAATCGAGTGCAGGTGACAACGAACGAGCTCCCGCCGCCGCCCCCTCGAGCGTGAAGCTCTGCTGCGCCGCCACAAGCTTGGAGAAGGGGAGCTCAGGTGCAACCAGATCGGCTCGAGGGGGGGAGCACATTGGAGAGGGAGAGGAAGGGAAGACCGTGGGAGAGGAAGAGGAAGGAAGACTGCAGGGGAGGAAAATTTTGTGTCGCTGACATATGGGTCCCGCATGTCATATACAAGTAGGGGCTCTCAAATTGGGGCTGTTGCTGGAGTTGGGTGCAAAAAAGCAGCCCCAAAAAAGTAAGGGGGGCACCTACTCAATGAAGTAGGGACTTGAAATAGGGGCTATTGCTGGAGATGCCCTAATGGGCCGTCTTTGCTGCGTTCCTTTTGAACCTTATGCGTCAGATTCTTTGTGCGGGGAATTATATATATATATATATATTCCAATTTGCAAAATTATACCACCATTTTGAAATTTTACAAAAATATACCACCAACACCGTGAGCCACGGCTTTATATATATATATTTTTCCAATTTGCAAAATTATACCACCATTTTGAAATTTTACAAAAATATACCACCAACACCGTGAGCCACGGCGGTTAGACTGCAACCGCCGTGGCCTGCAGCGGTTGGAGGGCGTCGACGGCGGTTGGGGGGACTCCACGGCGGTTAGATCTAACTGTCGTGGGCCACGCCGGTTTGTCCTAGCCGCCGTGGCCCACGGCGGTTAAGGTCATTTAGTTTTTTTTACTTTATGAAAGTAAAAAAACGGAAATTGAGGAATATTGGTTCAATTATTAAGAACACAATCACAATAAGATCCAGTTCAAATATTACAGTACCATGATTCAAATGAAATAGTAGTTCAAATATTACAGCACTGCAGAAAAGGCTACAACATCATACAAAATGACAAACTTCAGTCATTCTTGCGATGTGATGACGAAGGTTTAGCTTTCTTGGTAGCTTTATAGTAGGTGGATTAGCAACACACGGGTCTGCTGGTGGAGCATAACGACCACCCCAAGGAGGTTCCTCTCCTCTTGCAATGGCATCTGCAGTTTTTTCTTGCAAATAATGATGCATGTCTGGTGGAGCATAAAGAGCATCCCAAGGAGGTTCCTCTCCTCTTCCCAACGTGCTCATTTTCTTCGGATCAAGTGCTGTATTTGTGTTTTTCCCCTTGTGGTGTGAGGAATCATGATCACCACCACCGTTACCATCCTCACCCCCTCCGGCAGCAGCAGTAGACATCTCTAGTTACTGTTACAAAATATCTAAATTAATTACACTATTCGAAACTAATTTAACTAATTACATAAAATAAATAGAGGAAACATATCTAAGAGAGAGTAGCAGCCAGAGGGGAGAGGGAGGTGGCGGTAGGGTGGGGCGGGACTGCTGGTTGGAACCGTCGCCCTTTATATAAGCGCGGCAACCGCCGTCCGCCACGGTGGTTGGAACCTACCACTGTGGCCCACGGCGGTCGCAATGATTTTTTTTAACTTTATGACAAAGAAAACGAGCAGGTAATAACAAAAAGCAAAGTGACATAATAAAAAGTAGTCATCATCACAAATAAGAGTGCTGCTGTCTAAACAATATGCAACCTAATTTAGCAACACCTCTTCTTTTGGTGCAGCCTGTCTGCTCGCGCTGCGGCCCGCGTATGGTCGCGAGGGTATGTCAACGGGTCAGGTGGGTGGATCTGCCGACGCCTAGCATCAGCAGCGGCATCCGGTGTCGCCATCACCGCCGGTGACCCTGCAACCTGGCGGGACGACCCTGGCAACCCGCTCGCCTGTGTGTCCGTGGGTCGCGCGCCTCGTAGCTGCGACCCTCCTGGCCGCGTGCATCCTCCCTCCTGTGTCCACGTGGCTGGCGCGCCTCCAGCTGCGACCCTCCGAGCTCCTCCTGCGTCGACGCACCGTGCAAGAAGTCGAAGTCGTCCAGCTCGAAGTCGTCGAACGCACCCGTCTGGTCGTCTAGGGTGGAGTTAGAAGGCTCGCCGGTGCCGACGAAATGTAGAACAAATAACATTATTAAATCATGAATCATAATTAATACATTTTTGTATTTGTATATAGTTAGAGATATAATTGTGGTCATTACCTGTGTGAAGAGCAGTGCCAGTGGACGAGGAAGGAACAACTGCTGGTGGTACTACTACTGATGATGCTCGTGTCGGTGCTGCTGTAAGCCCTCGTGGTACTGGTGTTGCTGCTGCTCTGGGAACTGGTCCCCCTAGAGGGTGCATCCTCCAGGGGGTAGGATGCACCAGAGGGCGCGGCGCGTAGAAAGTGGCCGGGAAGGGTGGCCGTGACGACGACGACGACGACGACGGTGCCTGGTACGAGCGACCAGTCGAGGCGGAGCTGGAGGACGACTGGGGGTACCGTGGAAACAGTAGTAGAGCCGGGTTACCGCGGTAGTTGACCGCGGTAAGGAACCTCGTGGTCATACCCTGCATTCTCTCCCACGTCTGCTCGATATCCTGGTGGGTCATGAGGTGCAGCCTCGCCCTCGACTCCGCTAGAATATGCGAGATGTCCGCAATCATGTCGTACTGCAAAACAAATTATTAGTAAATGTTACAATGTTTAGTACCATAAGAATAATTAGTTGTATTTTCAAACTCACCGCGGAGTCGTAGTGCTGATCCCGTCGCACCGGGTAGGTAACAGCAGGAACGATCACCCTCGCCGCGTCCGGAACCGGCGCTGGTAGCTGTGGTGGAACGAACATCACACGCGTCCGAGTTCTTGGGGTGTACCACTAGATGTACGCCTCCCACGCTGTGTCATCGTGGGGCCGGTCCGCGGTGACGATGTTCTCCGCCGCGGTAGCCCAAGCGTTCACGTACGGCTACACCCTCTGAACCCAAGAAACACGTCCCGGGACTCCCTTCCGAGACCACCTACCACAAATTAAATATATTCGTCAGCGGCTCAATCTTTGAACGCATAATTAAATTTAGAAATTGACGAGAACTCACCTATGGGCGTCCGGCGGAACAGTGTGCACCACAAGCAGAGGTGACTCCTGGTACAGGCCGAACTGTCTCATCACCCTGTGGACGGTGTACTCCTCCACGTACATGTCGAACACCAAGGGCGTCTTCGTCTTCCAGTAGTGCTGGTCTCGGAAGTAAAAGGACGAGAGGCCCTGTGGTGCGCGGGCCGCAATAGCCGCCTCTGAGTACGGCGTCGACCTGACGTCCGCGTCTGTCAGAGTGTCGAACTGTCCGAAGAAGTCCTTGTACGCCCTCTTCGTCTGCTCGTGAGCGTACGAGGTCTGCATACAAACGAAATGTGAATTGACCAAACTAGATAACATGGACAGACAAATTAAAAGTGAAAATTAAAAAATTACCGTCCGCAGGCACTAGAGCGATCCCATGGTGAAACGGTCGCTGGGGTCGTGGCCCTCTGGCAGGAGCTCGTACGGCTCGTGGGAGACGCAGGGTCGACCAATCAGAAACCGCTCGTGGCACCACAGCTGAAGAAGAAGAGGACAGCCGAGAAAGATCGCCTGGTCAGAACTACCCTTCAACCCCGAGCACAGGCCCCTGTACGTGCAGGCAAGAACAGCGTTGCCCCCAACTGATCTGGGGCACCGCGTCCAAGGGCGCCTCGGCGATCCTCTGAGCGTGGGGGAGCAAGTACCTCGACACCGCGTCTCCCTGTGAACTGCAGAACAACACGAACCCAAACAGCCACAACAGGTACACCTCGAAGAACCTGTCGACTGTCTCGTCCTCGGTCTCATCTGGCAGGTAATCAGCCTACACAAACAAAATCAAACGTTAGTAACATTGTCTCCATATATTCAAAAACGAAGAAAAAAAAATAAGGTAAAGGTACGTATGTGAACTGGTGCAACCAGGTCAAGGTGGGTCTGTGAGCGTTCGTGAACTCCTGGTACGGGGCAGGGGCGCGTTCGTTCCGAAGAATGTTCGCGAACCGAGCAAGGAACTCAGTACGCCAGTCGGCCGAGATGTCCACAGGCCCCATCGGCTCGCCCTCACAAGGAAGGCCCATCAACAGGGACGTGTCCTGAAGAGTCACCGTCAGCTCGTCGACGGTGAAGTGGAACGTGTGGGTCTCCGGCCTCTACTGGTCCAGAAGCATGCAGAGGAGGGAGAAGTCGAACTGGAACCATGTGATGCGATCCTTACGAGGAATCGCGTCCCGCAACCTATCCCCCTCGACTAACCGCGCTACATGCAGTAGTCCTGCAGCGCGTAGCATGAAATAAATAAGGTAAATTTATTAGTTAATAACAAAAGTATAAATAAATGTACATATAACAAAGGTAAATTCACGTACTTGTTAACCCAACGGTCGTGGATCGGCAACAACGTCCGTGTAGTGTGAGAACGTACGTGTCCAGGATCCTCTCCGAGGACGGCAGACAGGTACGAGCGGTGCCTGCGGTCGACCTGAGCCTCCAACAACTCGGGCGTCACGTACACCGCAGCCCGAGCCTGAGCCTCAGCCCGAGCCTGATCCCGAGCCTGATCCATAGCTGCAGCTGCATTCAAAAATTAAATGAATAATTAAAAAACCAGATAAAGTAATCTCTACATATTTTATATTTTCTAGAACATATCAACTAATTTTCTTCATTTTCTAGAACAGATAAAGTATTTTTTAGAATTTCTAAACAAGATAAAGTAATTTTATACAATTTTTACAACATGAAAATTATTTTTCTACATTTTCTAGAACAGATAAAGTAATTTTCTAGATTTTCTAAACAAGGTAAAGTAATTTTCTACAATTTATACAACATGGAAACTATTTTTCTACAATTTTTTAGAACAAATAAAGTAATTTTTTAGATTTTCTAAACAAGATAAAGTAATTTTCTATAATTTCTACAACATGGAAACTATTTTTCTACATTTTCTAGAATAGATAAAGTAATTTTTTTAGATTTTCTAAACAAGATAAAGTAATTTTCTATAATTTCTATAACATAGAAACTATTTTTCTACATTTTCTAGAATAGATAAGTAATTTTCTACAATTTTAAAACAAGATAAAGTAATTTCCTAAATTTCTAAAATATTTTTCTAAATTTCTAAATTTTCTAAACTAATTTTTAAATTTTCTAAACTAAAATCTAAATTTTCTAAACTAATTTCTAAATTTTCTGAACTAAAATCTAAATTTTGTAAATTAATTTCTAAATTTTCTAAATTAAAATCTAAATTTTTCTAAACTAAAATCTAATTTCTACACTAATTACACTAATTAAACTAATTAGATAAAGAAAAAAAATTTACCTGAGAGAGAAGAGGGAGAGAGGCTGCGGCGGTAGGGGTGGGGGGACGACGACCGCCGTCGCCCCTTTATTTAGGTGCGCCAGCCGCCGTGGGCCACGGCGATTAGGTCCTACCGCCGTGACCTACGGCGGTAGCAACTTCTACCGCTGTGGCCCACGGCGGTAAGTTGCCGCGGGCCCACAACCGGCATCAGACCGTTGGCGGTAGCCCAACCGCCGTGGGCTACGGTGTTTGAATTGCCTGCCGCCGTGGGCCACGGCGGTTGGGCCTATCCGCCGTGACCCACGGCGTTGGAGGTATATTTTTGTAAAATTTCAAAATGGTGGTATAATTTTGCAAATTGGAAAAAAATCTTCTGCGGGGAGACCAGGCAAGAGGGCCGAACAGACATTTTCCACGAAATAAACCTGACAAATCAAGCGAGGGAAAGCTGGAATTATCAGGCTCTATGAATCCAAATATCCAATCCTTCCAGCTGACACCTATACAACAATGATCCTGATACCATTCTATGATTATTTCAACAGCAGATGAGAGCCCTTCTGTCAGATGCTCCCTTAGATTCTTAGGACACTCCCAATGGTACATTAATTGTGGTTTCTATGTGTATTAATTAGACTATTTCATAAATATTTTGCTGATGTGTCAAGAGATTAAATGAAGAGAGTGGAGAAAAAAAAAGAAGGAAACGGTTTCTTGGAGAAGAAACGAAGTCCACCTAAGTATCGAGACACTGGACTCCGTCAAAATCCCGTTGGGGAGACCTACGTCGCGTCTTGCTCTCTGCATCCGCTGGCGCAGCGTGCGTTCGCCCGCCATCTGCCCCATGGCACGCCGTCGCGCCCACGCTGGACCGCCGTGCTCACGCAGCCATGGCTGTCGCACCCGCCGCTCGGTCCGCGGCGAACTCGCCGGCCGCGCAGCCGCCGGCTGCAGTGCACTCCACGGCTGTCGCGCTCTCGCTGTGAGCTCGCCGTCCGCTGCACGCTCGCCGTCCTCCGGCGCTCCCCGTCCACTGCAGTGCGCTCGCCGTCCTCCAGGTGCTCCCCATTCGCCGCACCTTCGCCGTCCGCGACGGTCGTTTTCATGTTGGGAGGAAACGAGTAGTTTCCACGTCGTTGGGGGCCAGGCTGCACTCGTCGGCTGCCGCGCGCAGGCCTCGCGCTAGCCGCCGCCTCGCGCCCCGCTCGCTATCGGTGCCCGCCTTGCCGCGGCGGCCCCGCTCGCCGGACATGCCGCGACGACCTCGCTCGCAGACCGCGCCAGCGCCGACTGCGTCACCGCGTCCGCGCAAGCCCCCTCGTCAGCCCCCCGCCCGCCCCGCACCGCCGTCGAGGTTGCTGCAGCAGGTTGTTGACCTCGGCGAGGAGCAGGCCTCCTCGCGCGCTCGCTGTCCGCTGTGAGGATTTGCTTGCATCGCGAGCTCGTCGGCCACCACCGCGCTCACCGGCGGCCATGCGCACTCGACGTCGTCCGCGTTGCATTGCATGCTCCCAGTCTTGTTTTTTCGTCGCTGTTCGCATTTCAGTTGGGCCGACGCTGCTTCTTCTCCCCAAGCCAGCCGTGCCACCAGCGCTCGTCCCCGCCGGCCACGTCGCCCCTCAGGCCGCGCTCGCCGCGCCGGCGAGCTAGGCCAGCCGCGCATCGCTGCGCAGGCCGCGCATGCCGCGCTCGACCCGTCAGCCGCGTAGGACGCGCTCGATCCCGCCGCCGCGTACCGCCCGGCCACGCTCGCCTACGCAGGCCACGCCAGTCGCGCCAGTTCGCGCCGTTGCGCCGGCTGTGGCGAGGAGGAGCTCGACGTCGAGGTCGGGCAGATGGTGGTGCTGGCGCGTAGGAAAAGCACGGCAGCAGAGGGAGAAAAAGATAATGAGAGAGAAAAAATCTACAGTGTCATTTATTATACGAAGACACCAACCATCGTGAGAGGTAGTTTCTACAAATGAATTTTGCTGATGTTATTCTCTTGGATATTACACCTAGTTTCTACCATAGGAACTGCCCTTATCACTGTCATCAACTGGATAGCTAGACCCTGATGGAGCCTCAACGTGCCTGGCAATGGCATCACAATCATCGCATGGTTCTTTATCGTGCAAGCAGATCGTCCTTAACCGCGTAGCACACCCCATCACAAGCCTTATGTATCTCATCAGCTTGCAGTCCATCTCGAAACCTCCTTTGTCCAACAACTTTTGGGTCTTCCCATTCTTTTGAGTGAAAAGGAATATTTTTTTAAGACGTGCGAAGCACGTTTTTCATTAAGAGAAGAGAATTTTACAGAACGCAACTCTAGAAGAACCTCTAGAGCGCGGAACAGCAGGAAAACAGCCCGAACGACAAGAAAGGGAAAGAGACCACGACACCACTGTTGGGGAATCAACCTTTTGTCCAGTCACCCTCGCTCGTTCGGAGGAAAAATGGTTTTCAAACAAACTCAGTTTCGCAGAGAGACAGGTTTTTCACAATACTTGAGTTTATGAAAGAGCGAAGGTCATTCTTACCCAGCGGAGATCACGAGTCCCTCTTTTCTTGTGTTCCTCATGAAATGGTAAACTTCGGTTATCAAGAAAAATGTTCCTCCCCTCTAATCTGGAAAAAACACCGCTTTCTCTAACAAAAGCTTTTACCAAAGGAAAACAGAGTTTTCGTTGGTTGCGTTTTCAGGGAGCGAAGTTGGGAAACAAGGAGGATCCATAAAAACCATTTCCCGAAGTCATGATTTTCTACGAAGAGCGCTGCGAAGCTCAAGGTTTGGCGGGAGATAAGCTTAGTCAAAGAATGGTGCTGACGCAAATGAGAAAGAGAACGAACCCGAGCGAAGATGATGAAAAGAGAGAGGAAGAAAGCCTAAATCAAGAGAAATACTTTGATGTTGAATCGATCAATGTCGTCAACAAGAAGATACAAAGAAAAGTGAGAAATTTGGCTACGCAAGAAGAAAGAAGCTGTTAGACGCAAATGGCAAATCTGTAATACAAGCGAATCCCCCGCAATTGGCGGGGACGAATGTACCCTTCATTTTTTTATTTTGTTTATGCAATAATCAAAGGTAGAAATGGAATGTAAAAGTGGCCCCCGGGCACTATAAAAGGAGCCCCCATGCCTCCGTGTAAAGGGATCACCTTTTTCAGAGTTGAAGAGCTTTTGGCAGTGCTTTTTCACTTTATTGTCTGGGGATTTTTCGAATTCCCAACATTGGCGCCCACCGTGTTCTTAGCCGTTATAAACCCACGATGACACCGCCAAAGAAAACTAAGAAATCCACCGCACAAGATCCTGAGAGCGAAGACAACCAAGAGAACACAGAGCAAGGCCTCGTCCTCCACCCCAAGACTAATATCACACAAGATCCAGAACAAGTTCAAGACCTGCAAAGCAACAGAAATGAGAAAAACAAAGAGCCGAAAGAAATTCCAGAAGCCAGCAATGAGCACAATGAAAACGAAGTACCTGATGAAGAGTTAGAGGCGGCGTTGAGGCAAGTCCAAACTTTGAAAAGACAGAAAGACAAGCTAGCCATGCAGCTCAAGGTCAAGAAGCAAGCCACAGACAAATTGCAAAAATTGGAACAAGCAAAAAGGGAGATAATGCAGCTACAAAAAGAAATCGATGACATGGCCGAGACAGAATAATTCTTTCCAGCGATTCACACCAGACCCAGATTCTACAACAAAGAACCAGCAAATCAAGCAAAACTTCATTCCTCCAGAAAACCCGGAGCACACAAACAACGGGATTGCCCAGTTTAACGACCTAAACACTGCACTTTCAGTAGGCCTCCAAACAGCTCCGTGGCCGTCCAAGTATAAGCCCGTCTCACTCCTAAAGTTCAACGGCTTCGGTAATTCCAAACAGTTCCTAATGAGTTATGAAGCTGCAGTAGCCTCGGCAGGTGGAGATGACGTCGCTTTGGCAAAATCCTTCATCATCGCATGCGAAGGTCCGGTGTTGAATTGGTACTCCCTCTTACCACCAAACTCGGTGTACAGTTACCTCCAAGTCTTTCAAGCCTTCCATCACACAACTACAAAAACAACAGATTTGTATCAGTGCAAGAAAAGAGACAAGGAACCACTGGCAGAATTCGTAAGAAGATTCATGCAGCTAAAATCTCAAACTCCAGATGTCGATGACAAAGCAACAATCTTCGCTCTCATAAGTGGCTTGACTCCGGGGCAAACAGCCAGTCATTTTTCCAGATTGGACCCTAAATCCATGGATGAGCTGTTTGAGGAATTGGAAAAATACTGCAAATCCGATGAAGATCACAGGAGAAGAGTGACAGAAAGATACCAGCAAAGGCAATCCCAGAAGGGCAACAACTGGAACGGGCATCAACCCATCATGAACGTACAAGACAATGCATCGAACAACCAGCTCAAACTCAATATTACCACAACCAGAACTCCCAGCGGGGTGGCCACTCCACCAGAGGAAGAGGAAGAGGACGAGGCAAAGCACCTCCGAAGCTGCAAAACCATGACAGCAGAGATCCGCATTTCCAATGCATATACCATGGCAGGGATCATAGCACTGAGGCATGCCCAGAAACCAAAAAGAATTTCTAGAGAATCCAGGATCAGCAGCACGCAGCCCAAATAACAACCACGCAACCCAAGTCAGTACAACATACTTTTTGGCAACACCAACCTTTCCCTCAAACCCAGCCTTTCATCCAACCACAACAAATGACCTGGCAACCTTCGCCACAATTCTATCCACAAACCCAATTTTCACAGCCACAACCTTCGCAACAATTTTTCCATCAACCCCAAATTCCCCAGAGCCAAGCTCCACAACAAGCCTTTCCACAAACTCAAGTCGTACAAGTCATCGAACAAGCCCAGCCACTCCAAGTGAAAGAAGCTCTACCACCACCACTAGCCCAAACTCCAAAGATTGAACAAAGTAATTCCCAAAACAGTTCAAGAGCTTTGCCCTCTTTCGGTATGATCATGCCAATAACTGGAGGCTCGTCCATGGAATTTGACACCAAGAAGCAAAGAAATGACTACTACAGACAAGTCAATGTAATTATCGACGATGGCCCAACAGCAGGGCCAGAATGGGCGAAGGTCCCAATAACTTTCACCGAGAAAGATTTTAGATTGAAGTCAGTTTGCAACAATGATGCGATGGTCATCGAGGTCAACGTCGCTGGGTGGATTGTAGGAAATGTCTTGATAGACAATGGAAGTTCAGCAGACATCATTTTCACCAGCACCTTTCAACGCATGGGCCTTGCTCCTCACATGTTAGCACCTCCAGATAAGCCACTGGTTGGCTTCGGTGGGAAACCAATTAGATCCAATGGAAAAATCTCTTTACCGGTATCATTTGGAAACTTGGACAATGCAAGAAAGGAACACATCATGTTCGACATTGTTGACATGTACTACCCGTACAATACTATCTTGGGAGAGGATTCATCAATAAGTTTGATGCTGTGTTCAGGTAACTTTTCCTTTGCATGAAAATCCCAGCTCCTCATGGCATAATCACAGTCTTCGGTGACTAGAATGAGGCAAGAAGAATCGAAGGAGGAAACACGCCTGGACAACAAAATGTTCACCACCTAGCAGATGACAAAGAAAAGCACCAACCATACATCGAAGCAAAAAGAGATAAATAAAAGATCGAAATAAGTGCAGATGGAGAAACAAAGAAAGTATTATTGGATGGCATGTCAGATAGAGCAGTGACAATTGGGGCAGATTTAAGCCCCCAAGAAGAAGAAGAGTTGATTTATTTCCTGAACAAGAACAAGGATGTCTTCGCCTGGTCAGCAAAGGATCTTCAGGGTGTTGATCGCGATATCATCGAGCATAAACTTGACATAGATGATAGAATCCATCCAAAGAAGCAAAAACTCAGAAAAATGTCGGAAGAAAAAGCAAAAGCTGTTGAAGCAGAGGTTCAAAGGCTACAAGATGCCAATGTCATCCTAGAAGTAATCTATCCAGTTTGGTTGGCCAACACAGTGCTAGTCAAGAAAAAGAATGGAAGATGGAGAATGTGCGTAGATTTCACAGATTTAAACAAGGCATGCAAGAAAGATGATTACCCACTGGAAAGGGTAGACAGAGTAGTGGACGACGCTGCAAACAGCGAAATGCTATCACTCCTGGATATGTTTTCGGTATATCACCAAGTCAGGGTGAGAAAAGAAGATGAGGAGAAAACCAGCTTCATCACTCCGTTCGGAACATACTGCTTTGTGAGAATGCCAGAAGGATTGAAAAACGCAGGCTCAACATTCTCAAGAATGATAGCAATAGTGCTACACTATCAACTTCGGAGAAACATCCTAGCATATGTCGACGACATCATAGTCAAAAGCATCAAAAGATATGGTCACATCAGAGATCTTGCCGAAACCTTTGCAAACTTGAGAGCAGCAAATCTCAAGCTCAATCCAGAGAAGTGTGTATTTGGCATTCAGAAAGGAAAAGTTTTATGATGTCTTGTATCAACAAAAGGCATCGAAGCTAATCCTGACAAGATCAAAGCAATCGTAGATATGCAAGAACCAACTTCGGTCAAGAACATACAAAAATTGACAGGAAGAGTGGCAGCATTGAACAGATTCATTCCCAGAGCGGCAGAAAGAAGCCTACCATTTTTCCAACTCCTCCGAAGCTCCAAAAAACTTTCAATGGAGCGAAGCTCAGAGTCAAGCATTCAAGGAACTTAAGGAATATTTGACAAATATGACAAAACTCTGTCCACCAGAGCCAAAATCACCTCTTCTATTGTACCTCGCAGCTTCCAACTCAGCCGTAAGTGATGTCCTCTTTCAAGAGAAAGAAGAAAATGGCAAGTTAAGGCAAGTACCAGTTTACTTCGCCTCTGAAGCTCTCTCAGGGTCAAAATTATTCTACTCAGAACTGGAGAAAATAGCCTATGCAGTTGTCATGGCAGCAAGAAAACTCAGGCATTACTTCGAAGGGCACCAAATCCGTGTAATTACAAATTAGCCACTCAATGATCTTTTCACAAACAAAGATGCAACTGGAAGAATTGCAAAATGGGCTGCAGAGCTATCTGGCTACGTAGCAGATTTTGAAAGAAGAAGCGCAATAAAATCATAAGTCCTTGCGGATTTCGTTGTGGACTGGACCTCACCAACAGTGAAAAGTAACAGCTACAAAGAGGTACCATGGGTAATCTATTGTGATGGCGCATGGTGTGGAAAAGGAGTCGGAATTTCAGCAATAGTCACATCACCTTCGGGTATCAAAATAAGATAAGCCGCAAGACTAGACTTCCCTGACGAAGCTGTTTCCACCAACAACACCACAGAATACGAAGCTTTGCTGCTGGCACTCAGAAAAATGAAAGCTCTAGGACAACAGACATTCGTCATCAAATCAGATTCCAAAGTAATCCAGGGACACGTCGAGAAAGAAAGCGAAGCAAGAAGCCCGAAACTTGTCAAGTACCTAAAAAAAGTCAGAGAGATGGAGAAATACTTCAAGAGATACACTGTGCAACACATCCCAAGGGCTGAAAACGACGAGGCAGACAAGCTGGCAAAGGCCGCAGCTCAAAATCAGCCTTTACCTCCAGATGTTTTCTTTGAAATCATCACATCTCCTTCAGTAAAAGAGCAAGAAGAGAGAATGGTAAATATCATAGAAACATTCGACTGGAGGGCACAAATCATGGCATATCTAAGAGACCATTATGAGCCAACCAACGAAGTCAAACTAAACAGGCTCAAGCAAAGGGCAAGGGGCTACGCCATAGTTGACGGAGAGTTGTACAAATCAGGGATCTCAGAGCCTTGGCTAAGATGCATCACATCTGACAACGGAAAAGAACTGCTAGCAGAAATACACAGTGGATTCTGCGGAGCTCATATTGGCACAAGAGCACTTGCAGGAAAAGCAATAAAATAAGGATTCTTCTGGCCATCGATGCTCATAGATGCCAGGAAGCTAGTCCAAGAGTGCGAAGCATGCCAGAAAAATGCAAAACACCAGAAGGCGCCTTCGCTCCCAATTCAGCTGATTTCACCATCATGGCCATTGCAAAGATGAGGAATGGACCTGGTAGGACCACTACCAACAGCGCAAGGCAATTGCAAATTCGCAGCAGTAGCTGTGGATTACTTCACAAAATGGATTGAGGCAAAACCTCTGGCTAACATTACTGCAGCAATAGTGCAAAAAATTTTCTGGCAAAACATAGTCTGCAGGTTCGGAGTCCCAAGAGAATTAACAGTAGACAACGGGAAACAGTTCGACTGTTACTACTTCAAGGAGTTTTGCAAATCCATAGGCACACAGGTCAAGTTCTCCTCAGTCTATCACCCTCAATCAAATGGGGGAGTGGAAAGAGCAAATGACATCATCTTCACAGGCGTCAAAAAATGCCTGTTTGACCAAATCAAGGTCGGTGATCTAGTGATCAAAAGAAAGAAGGATTGGGAAAATCCGGGCAAATTGCAAGAAACTTAGGAAGGACCATACATAGTAAAAGAAAGCAATAGGATGTGTTCTTTCCGTCTGACAGACGAACTAGGAGCGGAGCTGCCACACTCGTGGAATGTGGACTGCCTAAAGAGGTACTACCCGTGAAGAAAGCTAAAAACAGGAGTTTTAGTAAAATTTAGGTTAAATTAAGAAAATTGTAAAAACCTCAACCTGTGAATCTATAAACAGCGTCGAGGGAAAAAAGAAATTTACTTTTTCAACATTTTCGCTTTACCTAAAGGGACCGTACTCTTTTCCTTGCAAGGGGAACTGCGCTATGGACGCAAGGTTTTTAATGAGGCGGGTCTCGTGTAAATTTCCTTTCTATCATCAATGAAAGTGAATTTTCCCCTAAAAAATTCTATCATTCTTTGAAAAGCTTGAAGGCCTGAGGCAACAGCAAGTTGCGGCCATATTCCCAAAAAGTGTGATTCACCACGAAAATCACAAAGGCCTGTGGCAACAGCAAGTTGCGGTCATATTCCCAAAAAAGTGTGATTCACCACGAAAATCAAAAAGGCCTGGGGCAACACCAAGTTGTGGTCATATTCCCAAAAAAGTGTGATTCACCACGAAAATCACAAAGGCCTGAGGCAACAGCAAGTTGCGGCCATATTTCCAAAAGAGAGTGTGATTCAACATGAAAATCACGAGGGCCCGAAGCAACAAAAAGGTTGCGGCCAGAGTACCAAAAATACGTAAATAAACTAAGGGCAGCAGGAGCTTCGTCTTTATTTACAAATTCTATCATTCCTTAACTATACCCAAAAGAGAGTGGACTATATTCCAACTCTCAGTACTTACATCCTTCAAAATAACTTTTTACCTAAACGTTGAAGGCAACCAAGAGTTGCCATATCAATGGTTGACTTCGACGAGTACTGAGGCTTGCATTCCCCCAGTCAGATGCCTGTGGAGCCGAAGACGGAGATGCACTATTGTAGTTATCGATGATCGTGTAAAGACCTTCGTGTCTATCAATGAGTGTAATAAATGTTAATAAACCTCTTTTGTACACTTTTGAGCATTGTATCTGATATTACACTCTTTGTCTATCATATGTGTGAAATTATGATCCTGGCACACATATGAGATGCATTTGGTTTCTTTACAGAAATCGGGTGTGACAACCCGCGATGCTTGGCGTGCAAGTCAAGACACTAGGACCTGGCGCACCGCCGCCTGTAGCTCCGAGTATCACGGGATACTCCTTGTAATCCGGGATATAAGCCTCCCGCAGTTGTAATCGACCCCGACACGGGTCAACCGACCTTGCATGCAAACCCTAGCCCGTCCTCCCCATATAAGGCGGCCTAGGGCTCCATGCACAGGGACAACTCATCTTCAACCTCCCGCATAATCCACCACAACTGGACGTAGGGTATTGCTCTCCGGAGGCCCGAACTAGTATAAACCCTTGTCTCCCTGTTCCTCGCCGCCATACTCGCCTAGTTCCGTGTGCATCTCGTGCATAACCACCTACGCTCTTAGGTCCCGGTCCTCCATTAACCTGCAAACCTCTAGGGCAACCCCCTAGCGGATCTATCCAGGTCTCACCCCCTGACACCCATACCCTGCACTTGATTATACATGAGAAAACATAATGCTCTCCAAGTTTATTTGTTAAAGTTTCATAATGTAACTAGCTTTCATCTCTATGGAGGGTAGATATTATTTAACCTCTTCCCACAAGTAATTAATCATGCTCTCAAATTTTAAACAAATCTCAAAAATTTTGAAAATAAAGAGCGGGATGAAGAAAAAATTGTTTTACCAAGATCAAAAATAAACCTCCACGCATCTTGCTCATGAATTCTCATCTCATCTTGTCTCTGAAGCCTACTTGTTCTACTCCTTTCCTCTCTCAAATATTTGGTGGAAGGTTTTATATGGAGCTATGGGAAAGTTTAGTCCTACCAAGATATTATAGTCGAGATATTATCAAAACAAGGCAAGCTTCTCATGGACTTACCGAGACTCGTCAAAAAGGTCATTGGAAAAATAATCTTACAAGGAGGAGGGAGAGATGAACACACACTTTTAGATAGGTGGACATAAGAGTGATCCCGAGGCACAAACGAAGTCCTCGTTATCGGATTGCACATGGTTGGAAAGATGAGTATGGATCTTGATCTTGAAGCCTCTTGAAATCTCCAAATGTAGCTAGAGAACCGGGGAGCTTTATTTTTTTCTTTCTTTTTTTTCTTTTCTTTCTTTTCTCAACATACTTTTTTTCTCTTTATTATTTTTCTTTCATCACTTTGCTCTTTTTTTCTTCTTTTTTTTGTTTACTCCCCTTGAACTATAGACTACACTAGTACTTCCTTGGCAACCCCCCATGCTTAGACGTTGCTCGTCCTCGAGCAAACAGGTGATGATTGTGCCAAGACAAGTGCTGAAATTCTTGTATTTTCTTGAAGAAAGATACTTGAAACCTTCTAGGGATCCTTTCACGGAGGTCTCCCAAAATCTTGCTCCACTTGACGGCACCTTCCTTGTAATCTTCTTCGAAATATTCATCCATACTCAAAGTTTTAGGTTGTGGTCAAGGAGGTATACACAAAAAGATATTTTGGGTTTGTGGGTGGATATCCGGCGAGGTTTGCAAAATTCCTGATGTGGAAACTCACAATGCACGGATAGAAAAGGCTAGCATAAAGATAGATACATAAAAATGGAATGACCAGCTTCTTAGTCTCAAACTAGAGAAATCAAGCCTTGAATCAAAGCACTCAAAAATAAATCTTGTAAACTAAGGTTTTTCACTCAAATATAAGGCTTTGGATAGGTAGAGCATAATGCAAGTGGTATCAAAGACAAGGTTAGCATATCTTTTAAGAACATAAATAAATGATCTTTGACTCATTCAAAATTGAGAGCAACGAAAAACAACTACGGGACTTATGTTATCATAACCTCCACAAAAGATTAGGCTAGCATTAATTAAATTTCAGATTCATATTAAAAGAGAGCACTAGCTTAATCATATATAAACCAAGTATAAGAATAAACAAAGCGGCAACGATCATCATATATTCATAAGCAAGAGCATACGAGATATCATCATGTTGAGCACAAGGTAACGGTGATTATTATTGAAAACAAAACAAATCTAGGTTGTACTCTTAGTAGCCATGTTATTTTATAGAGAGATATACAAAAGTTGCATCTAAGGTTGTGGAAAGCATATACATATGTGCAGACATATAGAAAGACAAGGACAAAAAGAGGGTTAAGAAATTGTTACCGTCCTTTGATGCTTGAAGTGTAGCGCGGCCTCCCCCATGCTTAAGCATTGTGCTTAACATGGTAGAAGAAAATTGTCATCTCGTGGCAACCGTGATCCTTGTACTCCATGCGGTCTTCTCATGTCCACCAAATCCTCCCTCATGCTTAGCATGTTGCTAGGCATGGAAGATGATGAATCATCTTGAAGTCCTACCACCATGTGTGGATCGTCATACTCTTCACTTTGTATTGATTGTCCTCAAATGTCCACCCTTGTCACAAGCCTCCGTCCCAATCGTTTCTTATACCATCTTCACCTCCTTCCATGTTGTTCCTCATTGCTGGTTCATCTTCCACAAATTTTTCTTATACTTCCAGAACAGAACATGTACTGAACCGTCACTCCATTGCAAAGTTCTTGAAATTATCTTTCCAACGAGTGGTCATTCACCCCAATCGGACTTCGGACAAAGGAGTTGTGCCCTTTTTACTCCGTGAGTGCAAGCTGTCCCGGGCTGATTTCAGAACGTGTGACACCCAAAAATTTGGTTGTAACTCCTTGCACGGGTCTTCTAAAATGTTGAATCTTGATGCGTTGGAAAGAAGACTTAATGAAGCTCCTGAACATCCAATTTTCCTCTTTTGTACACTTCTGAATGTGTGCTTAATCTTGATGAAAACAGCAGCGCTTCTTTCGAGATTTTGGAGGTGTTGATGATCTTGATTTCAGCTTTTATCACGAACTTATGGGAGTGATTCATAATGTCTGCAAAACAATTATAAAGCACAAAGTACCCCCGAGGTGACAGTCGGGAATACTCACTCTATGCTGACAAACCAAAGACATCCCCCAAGATCTTAACTTGTGGCATAGTTAATCTAGTGGAAGAAGAAGTTAAAACCTAGTGGGTGTACGTGTGTGCGAGTGTGTATGCAAATGAAAAGATGGTATAAAACAAAACAATGTTTACACCAAATTCTAAGTTCTATGCTTACAAAGTGGTTGCCAAACTTCTCCATTACCATAATGATTTATTAACCAAGGTCAAAACACCATGCTTATCCCAAAATTAACAATTCTTTACGGTGTAAGATAAGTAGGGTGCATTGCAAAGTTTAAAAATCAACCAATGCAATATGATAGCAAGATATATAAAACTGAATGATGGTAGTCTTCAATCATGTCTAAACACCATGTTCATACAAGATTGTAAAGGTAAAATGCCGTACAAAGCATTTAACATAAATATGAAAGCATTCATCATAAAGTTTTACAAAAAAAAACAAACTAACATAAAGCGGAAGATGACAATGAGGGGGATACAAAATGCAAATGCAAAGAGTTAGCACAAGTAAATGTTAGCAAGGGTTGAAAAGATCAAACAACCAAACTAATAAGGTTTTAAGGGTAGGTTATGGGTATCCTATATTTTTGACTCAAATAAGAATTTTGAAGAGAGGGAGTCAAGTTTAGAAATTCTATCTAAGGTGTGCTAAGAGTCTTTTTATGAAAAACAAACCTAAGGTTTTAGAAAGGCTAAAGGTAGGAGAGGTTTTCCTAAGGCTTTTATAGGGAGGTTAGTTAATGTTTTTAGTTAGAACAAGGGATAGAGGTGATCTTAGCCAACCGGAATGGTGCAAGCCAATCAACGCAAGACAACCCTACCCTTGTTGGCTACGGGTTTTTTGGTGGGGCTATAGGTAGGCTTAGGTTGGTTGGACAAAAAGTTAAATCAACACAAAACGTACAATGCAATATGACATGGATGAACAAAATAACATGATATGGTGGTTGTCTAAAACAAAAGAAAGAGTTAGACTAAATTAACTAGCCACAAGGTTAGAATTAAAGGATGGTGCCAATTTCATATTTCTCTCTAAAAAGACACAAAAGGAAAAGAACCTAAACACTAATAAGCACACAAAAGGGTCTACAAGTTTTCCAAGATCAAGAACAAAGTGTTCCCTCAATAAAAATTAGATCAAACAACATGATGTTGTGGTATTTATTAGAGCAATGGTACAATGTTACTTGATGTTTCAGTTTAAGATCACAATGTAGACGGTCATAATATTTATATAAATATAAACAAAAGAAAACAAGTTGCCTCCCGCGAAGTGCTTCATTTAAAGTCATAGAGCTTGACTTTCTTGCGTACCTTCTTGTTGTCGCGAAGCCATGGTCCTTCATGTAAGATTTGAAGATGTCCATGCAGCTTTGATCCACTCTCCATGCTTGACACGATCATTTTACTTGATGAGAGTCTTGCCCGATCTTTGGGGCATAGCTTTTCTCCTCTTGATTCAAACTTCATGCCCTACATGGTTAGTGAAACTCAGGTTTTCTCCCGTCATTTGCTCTTTTAAAGTCATTAGCTTGACCAAGCATAAAGCAAGTCCAAGATTTGCAAAGTGTGAAACAAACATATGCAACCATAACCACAATTTAAAATTGGTAACAAAGAAAGTTGTGATTAGAAGTAGCATAGGTTTCTTGCTCAGCGCTAAACTCTCATTAGGCAAAGGTTCATTAGGCATGTAATCAAGAAAGTTAAAGCACAACATAGCCACTTTATCAATCTCAAGAAGTTCTAGCCTATCAAGAGTGCAAGGCATAGAATCAAAACATACTATTGGATATGAACATGAATATATCAAAATAAAGATATTATCTCCAAAAGTACTTTGAGGGTTTAATGTGTACCTTAGCCTTCGAGCTTTTCATTGTGAGTGATCCTCCGAAGTTGAAGGCGAACAATCCTTGACGATCGAAGGTGGCTCGCGTAGACTTTTTCTCAAATTCTTCCTTTGTGCCACATGTCGTCAAGGTTGCTCTGTGTAGGATCACTCCTCTTCTTCATTTGCAGGGCTTCACACATGTCTTAAATGTCTTTATGTAGTTCCATGATCCTTCGTGTGAGAGCCCAAAATATCCGCGCCATTGGATGTTGTCTTATGTGTGTAGTCCATTATGGTCTTCTTCAAACATCTTCTTGCGTCGGATGTCGTCAACTTGTGCCTTCATTTGATAATGCTCTAGGGGTCTTTGTTTTGTTCTAAGCCTCTGAATTTCTTCATGAGTGGTCTAGCGGAAGCATTCCGCAAGCTCCTCTTCGTCGTTGTTGTCCTCACCTTCACCATCTTGTTCTCATCGTATTGCAGCTGCCTCTTCTTTGGATTTCCCCCTGTATACATAACAGAACATATACCAAAATATAATTCTATTGAAAAATTTATAAAATTACCTTTCCAACGGTTACTCATTCATCTTAATCGGAGTCCATATGAGGAAGTTATGGCTGTTTCACTTCAGCTTTGCTTGCTGTTCAGAAATTTTCAGGACGCGCAACCATCGGTTATTCGGCCATATCCGCTTGTAGGAACCTCCGATCGACTTGATTCTTGACTCGTTGGAAGCGTAACTTCATGGGGCTTCTAAATATCTAAAGATATCCTGTTGTTCTTCCCATGAGGCTTTGCAAAAATTGATGCGAACAGAAACTTTGAAGATGTTGACGAGCTTGATCTTGTGGTCTTGGGGGCATCGTGATAGCTTCCAATACCTATTGCTTTGAACAAATGAATCTCCACAAAACATTAGTCTTAAAATTTAATTGACATGTTGACTTACCTTGTTCATGTGCTCTTGTTTAGGGTGTGGGCCCGATAGCGGATGATGGGCCACTAACAAAAGTTAGCACCTACCACTAAAGAGAGAATCTTGATGTTGCAGTCATCAACTTGGTTGAGCGAGGTTGGACTTGTCAAAGTTCGAATGTTGAAAACTTCTCAATTGCTTTGTGTCTAGGGTTTTACCTGCATTCAAGGACACAAACAAGAAACACAGGGTATATGCAATAATAATAAAATTAGGGTTAGTTAAAAAGAAAGGTAGATCACTCTAGGGTTCGAGTTGCCGATCCTCGACAACGGTGCCAGAAAAAGGGCTTGTTGACGGTTCAAAACTGTGTTGAAGTTCACCGCAAGCGTACGGGTGACTTGGTGCCTTTTTCACTAAGGAGGGTCCCCAAGGTTTGTCAATCCAAGGATCAGAAGCAAACCGCTAAGGATCTCTACCTTATCTAGTCAATCTAACCTAACATGTAGTATTGATTGCATAAAAAGGATGAACCTTGATAGATAAGAGCTATGACACAAGGTTGGTCACATCCATGAACATCGGCTAGTGCAAAGCTCCACCGAAGGGGTAACTTGGCCTATTGTCTTCTGTAGCTCCGGCAAACGAGCAACGAATCGAACATCTCATCTACTAGCATCCTTAAACTCCTACCTCCGGCCTACCTCCCGAAGACATCCGCTCTTTTGGGGGAAATCACCATGTCACGATGCTCCCTTGTCAGGAGGTGAGACCTGGACAGATCCGCTAGGGGGTTACCCTAGAGGTTTGCAGGTTAATGGAGAGGATCGGGACCTAAGAGCTTAGGTGGTAGTCTACGTGGTGAACTCGGAACTAGGCGAGTATGGCGATGAACACGGGGAGACAAAGGGTTTAGACTGGTTCAGACCTCCAGAGAGTAAAACCCTACATCCAGTTGTGGTGGTAGATTATATGAGAGGATGAAGATGTCCCCCGAGGAGGGCACCCCAGGCCGCCTTATATTGGCCGACGACCTTGGGCTACAAGTCGGTTTGCATCTATTCTAGTCAGTTACAACATGGAAGGCTTATCCGAGCTGTACTGTCTTGTCTTGTACACCAAGCTGTCTTCATGTCCTTGGGCTCACATGTCAGGTCGGGCAGGGCCCACCGACAGGTCAGCGGGTCTTCTGGCACGTCGGGCCCGCCTGTTGGGGACGGCTGAGACCGTGGTCGGTGGGGACCCAGGGGTACCCATGTCTCTCAAGCCCCCGATCAACGTGTAGGCGTAGCGGCCGAAGCGAGGTCGTGTCGAAGAGTAGCGAAGGCGCGACACCGTTGAGGCCGTGTAGGGTGCACGGGGATCCAAAAAAGAAGAACCCCTCCGATGTGCGCACGAGGTTGAACATCGAGCTCCTGGGATGAAGGGCCAGAAGGTCGAAGTGAAGACAAGACGTCAATCTTGAAGAACCGCCAACCTGACCTGGGTCAGGTATAACGAAGTAACTGCTACGACCTTCAGAAAGGTCGTCGTGCCCACCGCAGATAGGTCGAGCGGAGAAGTAGTGGAAGCAGACTTCCATTAGGTCGAGGCGACCTGGGGAAAATAGGGCGTCGCAAGACGCATTAGTGTAGTAGCCCCCGAGCAGTAAACCGACCAGAATGGCCGGTTTGATGCTCCGAAAAAGAAGAAGAAGAAACAAATATCCGAACCTACAACCTTCTGCTCAGGGAACAGGACTGTGCTCTGTGAAACCAACCCAATAGGACAAAATACTCCGGAATCTTGCTGAAGTCGTCAGACGCCAGGACTGACATGACCTGAGTCATGGGCGCACTGTATGGTCACGGGCCGGCTCCCAGGCGAAGCACAGGTCGCTATCACCCATAAGAGACAAAAACGATCTAGAGTGCAGTCAGGTAGGGGAAAGGCGCGCCGACTGTCAGAGCTGCAGCGAGGTCTGGCAACTTAAAGTAGTCAACGACGGAGACGCCGGGAGGTCTGGCGACCTGAAGTAGACGATGACAAAGACACCGGGAGGTCTGGCGACATGAAGTGGACGACGACGGAGACGCCGGGAGGTCTGGCGACCTGAAGTGGGCAACGACAGAGACGCCGCGAGGTCTGGCGACCTAAAGTGGACGACGACAGAGACGCCGGGAGGTCTAGCGACCTGAAGAGGACGACGACAGAGACGTCGGGAGGTCGGGCGACCTGAAGTGGGCAACGACAGAGACGCCGGGAGGTCTGGCGACCTGAAGTGGACGACGACGGAGACGCCGGGAGGTCTAGCGACCTGAAGAGGACGACGACAGAGACGTCGGGAGGTCGGGCGACCTGAAGTGGGCAATGACAGAGACGCTGTGAGGTCTGGCGATCTGAAGTGGACGACGACGGAGACGCCGGGAGGTCTAGCGACCTGAAGAGGACGACGACAGAGACGTCGGGAGGTCGGGCGACGTGAAGTGGGCAACGACAGAGACGCCGTGAGGTCTGGTGACCTGAAGTGGACGACGACGGAGACGCCGGGAGGTCTAGTGACCTGAAGAGGACGACGACGGCCAAGGGCCAAGGTCCTTACAGCTATTGAAGCCTTTTATATACACATTTGTATGACAAATGGTGTGTCCGAGTAGATGTAGAGGCGCCCGAGCGGCAATGGTATGGCTACCAAGGTCCCAGCTGGGCTGTATTAGCACGTCGACCTCTAGGAGGCCTTAAGAAACGACGAATGGTCCTTGGCGACCTGGATCGTCACGGCCGTTGTGCGATGGCACAACGCAGATAGTCAGCCTGAAAAAATCTAGGTCTACACGACCTAGAAGGCAGCAGGGCCTTAGCGACCTCAGGGAGAGGCTATATGACTAGGAGGTCGCCAACGGGCAGTAGAACCATTAAGCACGGGGCTGTCGGTGTAATATTTTATCACTATGGGTCGTTGCGACCTAGGAGGCAGCGGGGCCTTAGCCACCTCAAGGAGGAGCTACATGGCCAGGAGGCCGCCAACGGGCAGTAGAGCCATTAAGCACGGGGCCGTTGGTGTGATATTTTATCACTGTGGGTCGTTGCGACCTAGGAGGCAGCGGGGCCTTAGCCACCTCAAGGAGGAGCTACATGGCCAGGAGGCCGCCAACGGGCAGTAGAGCCATTAAGCACGGGGCTGTTGGTATGATATTTTATCACTGTGGGTCGTTGCGACCTAGGAGGCAACGAGGCCTTATCGACCTCGTGGAGGCGATGCGATAGACCCGGAGGTCGTTACTCGGTCAGGAGACCTTGAAGCAGATATCCGTCGTAGTATGGCAGGGGGGCCTTGGACCCAAGGTCTCGCAACCACACGACTTAAGGATGCGCATAATGAGTAAAAGACATTTAAAGGAAGAATGCACATAAGTAAATTAAACCCCTCGGGTCTAACGACCCTTAGATTAGCAAAGCCAAGCCCCCGAGCGTGTCGGGCCCGGATTTTAGACCAAGCCCCCGAGCGTGTCGAAGGGGGAGGGAAAATAAAGCAGAAAAAAGCATGTAAAGCAGGTCGGTGAAAGTCGCGGAGACTATCGATGAAACATACAGAAGCCGTAAAATATTAAATGCAAATAACACTTAGCTTGTGTGTCGTTGTGGCGGGCTCGAGGCGCCGAAGAGGTCGGGGATGAGTCATTGAAGGTCGGAAGCGCCAAAGCTACGCCGAGATGTGAAGACGTCGAAAAGGTCATCGGCACACGCGTGATGACGTAGCAGGTCGCCGAATTGTGGGATCACCGAGCCATTACGACCACTCACAAAGGCTGTGTTGACACGTGACACATCACATGTGCATCATCCTTATGTGTAAGACTGACCGCACTCATGTTCCTTCACAGGTTCCTTCAAAACAGAATATTCCTGCCTAGTCATCACGATTCTCTCCTCTATACAATTTTTTTCTGCACTCGTCATCCTTTATATATCCTCCTCTATACCAACTACTACCTATTTTATTCATACATCTCTCCTCTCCCCCTCCCTCTCTCTCCTCCCCTCCTCGTTTTCTTCTCCCGGCGCCCTCTGCTCCTCCTCCACTGCTCCTCCCCGGCGGAGCTCTCTCCGACAGATCCCGGCCGCCGGCTCCATGAGCTCGTCCATGCCGCCGGGGCCGGTAAGCTGCGCGGGGAGCTACACGCTTGTCGGGCGGGATCCGGCGCGGTGGAGAGCACGACGACCGGCGGACCTCCCTCGCCTTCATCCATTCCCGGCGGCCGGTCACCCGTCCTAGGAGCCAAGGTGACGGCGGATTGAAGGAGGACCGGCGTCGGAGCCAAGGCGACGGCGGCCCTCTCGAGGCGCAGAGCAGAGGGGCGGCCCTCTTCCCAGGCGGCCGGCGACCGGACGGCCCGGAATCCTGCCAGATCTGAGGGCGGCCGGCCAGCCGGGCTCCTCGTCCACGAGCGCCGGCCGCCTCTCCCTCCGGCAACGGCGAGCACGCCGGCGCGCGCCCCACCTCTCCTTCCGCCGCGGCCGGCCTCCTCCCGCCGACGGAGCCCGTCGTGCCCGTCTCCCTCCTCACCTGCGCAGCGGCTCCGGGCCTCCCCGTGCTCGATCCGGCGGCCATCCCCCCCATCTGTTTTCTTCCCTCCCCTTCCTGGTCACGGCGCGGAGGAACGACTCCGGCGTGGGACCCGCACCACGTCGGTGTAGCGAGAGGCCGCTACCTCCGCTCAGAGTGGCGGAGACGGGAGGGCGCGCAGCGGTAACGGAAGGCTCCCAGGAGACCGCTGCAGAGCATTTTCCGCCAAGCGGTTACTCGAGGGAGCAGTCCCGGAGGCCAGTGCGGTCAGTCTAAAGAAGTAACAGAACAACAGGAGAAAGTAGTCTTCAGTAGCTTGCGTAATCAATGAAATAAATCTAAATAAAATAATAGACAGGAGGAAGAATTGTTCCCTGTTTCACTCGACAACCAGATGGCCGCCGAGTCGGCGATTACGACTTGGTCGTTGGTGCATGTTCGCGTGACGCGCGGCCGGCCGAGCACTGAAACATGCATCTGCTGTCACTTGGATCCGGGACGCACGTTGATGCAGTAGGTCGCCAAAGCAACTCGAGTCTGGCCGATCCAGTTTGAGATGCTCACCGCCGGGTCCATCACGTACACACCAAGGGCGCGTCACGCGTGCATGATCCACTCGTGCAAAGAAGTAAAAAGAAGAATACGTAGCTTCCATAATCAGTAAATTAGTCCCAAATAAAGTATATTAAACGAGAGAGGAAAGGAAGACTGGAAGAGCTATTCCCTGATATGACGGTGGAGACCTGATCGAGTCCGAACTTTGCAGGACCCGTTTTGCGCGAAGAAGTGCTCACGCCTAGCCACCATGAATTCAACTGCCTTCTGCACGTAGTTGCCATCGCATGATGGCGAGTAATGCTCGATCAGAGCCTCAGGATGATTGGCCGGCGCTCAATGTGGCCGCGTATACTCGTATCTCATCTTGAAAACAAATAAAGAGTAGTCGTGGTCGCGGTGCCGAGTTGTCGAGGTAGTCACCGGCGCGAGCTGGGCTCGTGCCGATCAAGCTAAAGGTACCGAAGAGTTCAGCAGCAAGGTCGAGGTGGGCGGACAGCTGCAGATGAGGACGGGGTGGTCGACGATGCGAGCTGGAGCCGTTGAAGACGTCGTCGGTGTACCACAACAGGTCGGGGTAGCCGGTGGCTCGAGCTCTGCCGGGATTCGAACGAACACTTAGCTGGATCAGTGGTCGCGTTGTGCTGTAGTCGCCAAGCCAACTCGTACGATCTTTCATCAGGTGGCTGGGACATGGCAAGTTGCCATACGGAAGACCTCGCATGCATTACGTAGAAGAAATAGCAGATTAGAATAATCCTTGCCAGCCAAAACAATACTCGAGAAGCGGACAGGCCTGTGGCCTGGTTGTAACTCCCAAGGGTGGAAGCCTATCGGCGGGGGCTCGAACCCCCGTCCTGCACTAGCCTCCAACGAAGGCCGCACCGTGGAGGTGCCTTTCAAAAAAAACAAAAAAAAAATACTCGAGAAAACAATACTCGAGATTAGATTGGAATAGAATAGATTAAACTGAATAGAAAATAATGATGACTCCCCTGTTCTAGTAGGATCTTGTAGATTGGTTTGTTTTTTTTTTTTTGGGGGCCGCATGCAGGAAGCAAGTGCGTGGAAATCGAATTGATCTTCCCACGTTGACGTACCCAAGAGACCTTGGGCAGCACTGCAGCAGGCCAGCGGCTCGGCGTAGATGCTTGCCGCGGCAGCTACGGTACTTCGTGACGACGGACGATGCACGGAACCGGCCTAGCGGAGCTCCGTATAATTGCGACTCGTCACGCCAATCCTCATAACCCCTTGTTGATGTAGCTTCTTGTAGATGTATTTGCATGACGGAGCCAATCAGGACTCGACAGAAGTGCTGATGACGACGTCGTGCAGCAAGCGGCCGCCCTATCGTCCATGATGACCGCCGCCGTGCTTGCGAATAGGTGGGTGTGGTGGGTGGGTCGCGAAAAAATTTCTGGCGCGCCATCCACATAATGAAGACGTCGATCTCGTGATTAGATCGGAGGACTGCGGCGAGGAGGTCGCCGTCGAGGAAGTTCTTCGTGCCGTCGCCGAAGATGACGTTGGGTCCGGCCACCATGCTGCATAGCGAGCTCCCGATCACCCCTACCTGGCACACCAACTGTTAGGGGGTGAGACCTGGACAGATCCGCTAGGGGGTTACCCTAGAGGTTTGCAGGTTAATGGAGAGGATCAGGACCTAAGAACGTAGGTGGTAGTCCACGTGGTGAACTCAGAACTAGGCGAGTATGGCGATGAACACGGGGAGACAAAGGGTTTAGACTGGTTCAGACCTCCGGAGAGTAAAACTCTACGTCCAGTTGTGGTAATAGATTATGCGAGAGGATGAAGATGTCCCCCGAGGAGGGCGTCCCAGGCCGCCTTATATTGGCCGACGACCTTGGGCTACAAGTCGGTTTCCATCTATCCTAATCGGTTACAACATGGAAGGCTTATCCGAGCTGGACTATCTTGTCTTGTACACCAAGCTGTCTTCATGTCCTTGGGCCCACAAGTCAGGTCGGGCAGGGCCCACCGACAGGTCAGCGGGTCTTCTGGCAGGTCATGTGCCATATGCCTGCACATTGATCCGTACACGCAAGTGTGAGGGTCAGCTCTGATATCATTTGCAACACATTCGATCCTCAAAACTCGCACAGCCCAGCTCTCCACAGGGACGGGCACACATACACATAGCACAATGTTTAATTTTTTATTTTTTAAGATGTGCATAGCATGTTTTTCATTAAGAGATGAGAAGTTACACAAAGCGACTTTAGGAGAAACCCCAAAGCGTAAAACTACAATGGGTAACAAAACGACCTACCAAACGAAACGAAGAAAAGAGAGGGAGAAGAGAAGAGCTCCATACCACCAACACCCTAAACATGATCGATGAGGAGCAAAGCCTGCTGAAAATAAGGGCGTCAAGAATACACGCACATCACCTAAAGCCTAACATCTAAAAGCTTACGAGGTCGAGCGAGGATGTCGCAGGACGATGCCACCAAGGAGGGAGCGACGAGAGCGCTGCCATCATCCGTCTTTCCACGAAGGAGCAGACTAAGTTTTCACCTTGCAGACTAAATGGCTTTGGGGCCGCAACAACAATGCCTCCAGCGAGGTAAGCTACGTTAGCTAACGCAGCCGTTGTTGGCACCGACAGAGATCGAGCAGGGCTTTCACCAGGCCCCAAAACCAACTCCAAGCAGCAGACCCTACAAGCTTGATGCTAGACTACCCGATGGAAAGGTAGTGTGTAATTCATGGCACGTGAGCAAAGAAGAAACATCAGCAGGCTTGCGACCCAAAGACGGCACATGACAACGACAAAGGTATACGACCCAAAGATAAGCTTGACAAAGACAAATATAGACGGCTCGAGGTAGCGGCCACCGCCAAGGAATGGCATCTCAAAGCGTCATGGGAAGGATAAGACTCATCCTCCCAACCCTGCTAGCGAAGAGGAGACTGGAGGTAACATGGCAACCCGAGTGACAGTCAATCAGCGGAAGCAGCGACCTATGAAGACCGACAAGGATATAAGGGGAGGAGAAGTGGCGACCAAAGGCAGCGGCACCGGTCGACGGCACCTGCACCCGACCCTGCAGCGCAAGTGGCGCAGGAGGGGAACCATGTCACCGAGACAGCCAAACGAACCATCGCGGGGAGAGGGGGTTGCAGCTCGGAGCAACACCACACAGACGCCCACCCTTCTGCACCCTCGCCGGGAGGCGAGGTCCCGACGAAGCTCGGCCCCAAGGCTGGCCCTTGAGGAACCAGTCCCAAGGTGCGACCTTGGGGAGGGAGGATACTGCAGGCCCCCGCCCGCACAAATTGGAGGCCAGAGGAGCCCCCTAGCCACCATCGCCCGTGCGAGCTCCCTCACCACGATGGGTGCGCCGAGCTACGCCACCGAGCGGGGCGGCACAGAGCTGTAGAGACGACCCCAAAGGCGGAGGTGCTAGTACGATAGGGAGGTAGGGGGAAGGACGAGACGTAGCGGAGAGAGCCGCCGGTGGGGCGCCCTCAGTGCGGCGAGCGGCGTGGAAGGGAGCTAGCGTCGACCTAGAGTGATGACCTTGGTATGGTGGTGTGAGGGGAGGAAGGAAGCGCGCGGCCACCGGCATCAGTGTTACCGCAGGCCGCCGCCGATGACGACCGACCCGCGTGGCGGAAGGAAGGATCCACACCGGGAGGACCGAGACCACCGTCGAGAAAGGGAAGAGGGACTACCAACGACACCGTTGCCGATGGAGGCATACGGGCGTCCACCACCGGATCCAGCCGCGGAGAGGGTGAGAGAGGACCCCTACTGGCCGGAGCCGGCAGGAAACGACCGCCGCCACCGAGTCAACACGGACCCGCCGCCCCCACCCCACGTCGAATCCTTTGTTGCACGCACCAGATCCGTAGGGTGGACAGCCGAATCCGCACCAGAGACAGCCGAAACCGCGCTAGGGACGGCCATGTCCGCCACCAGAAGGCAATGCCGCCACCTGGAAGAGGAGGGGGAGGAATGGAGGGAAGAGGAGGAGAGGGAAGGGGACGGTGCCGCTGCCACCGGCTGGGTATGGCGGCGGCGGCCGGAGGGAGCGTCGGAGAAGGGTGTACGGTGGCGAGGTGCGTCGCCCCCGTGCCGCCCCTGGGAGACGACACGGGGGTCTATTCTCTCCTTACATTTTTATTTTTGCATTGTATAAAAAAGTTAATCTGAATGTGCTATTGTTGATGGACAAATGTTTTTAAGTTAACTTCACATTTGCTTACTAGTAATGAGGTACTAAGCATATGTGTGTTGACGGTTGAATAACGTGTCGAGTTTCGATCCGCAAGCGTACGGATCACTTGTAGCATTTTTCACCTAGGAGAGGTCCCAAGGTTCTTGTCAAACCCAAGGAGCAAGAGGATTGCTAGCGCTTAACCAAGTACTAATCTAGTTGATTAGAAAACCTTTAAAAGAAGGATTGATCTTAAAGTAAAAGCAAACTAATCTATGTCAATCTAAGATTAAATCTAAGTAGCAAAGGTTGGTACAAGAGAGAGATTGAAATAGATAATTGTTCCCTCCCTAAGGTCTAGGATCTCATTAATATGCATCTACTACATAAAAAAGGTGTTACCTTCGCTAGCTTCACGGCGGCTATGCGGTCGCTAGACTTTTTCCCTTTATCGTATTGTCACTACGGAAGGTAATCAATTACTTTCGCTAACACATATATATCTAATCATCCATAGGGTTAAGTTAATCACCACGATTACCACAAATCCTACTAAGATCACATGTTGTACACACATATGTAAATAAAGCATTCGCAAAGATATAGACCATGAAGCATCGAGGCATAGGGTTCATGTAGCGATTACATATCAAAGATCCATCTAACTCTAGGGATGAACGGAGACGTTACCCTATCATCTTACACGGATTGAAGCACATAGGGGCGACGGAGACTCTGGAGAACGTCGTCGATGAAGACGGCGGTGATGAAACTCGGGAACACCCCTAGGCCGATGGCTTGGAGTCCTCCTCTTACTTTCTTCCCTCCGTCGACGTCGATCCTTGCGACAAACTCTTCTAATCTCATCCCTCATCTTGTGGCGGCGAGTTTCCGGTGAATGGAGGTCGATGAAATGATTGGATGTGGCGGCCGTCGGAGGCAAGAGCTATTTATGCACCGAGGAGACCCTAGGTCAAAGGGGGGCCGAACTGCCTCAGAAAAGGGGCATGCCGATCCGACCAGGCCAGTCGGCCTGGGCCCTTTCTGGGCCGGTTCGAGCCCATCTTCCTCCGGCAGGCCTTTCTTGTTATTTTGACTTTTTGCCCCTTCATGTGTGGCTTGTGGTATCTTCATCCCCGCGATAAAGATAGGAGGTCTTCTCATATGAAATCCAATCTTTACGTCTTGGTCCTCGGGGATATTTCATCGTAGCACCTAGGTCCTTGCCACCTTTAGGAGTGAATTTGCCTTGCACTTGAACACGAACGGAACTCCTTATTTATCCATTTGAACTTGATGTGTCTCTATCCCTTTAGTCCATGTTTTTCTGCAAACACATTACACTTCAAAATACACATGCAAAAATGAATTTGTTATATCATTAATATGCCTAGTGACGAGTTAGTTCCATAATAAAACTTAAAACAATGTGTAACGAATATATTTGGAGTATCAAAATTCACCATCAACAATGTACATGCGCTCATGGATAGCTATTGGACCATTCAAAGTTGGGTCGAATGTCACATGGGACCTCAGTGTGGCCGGCGAGCTCGGATCCTTGGACTCCTCCATCCCGAGCGCCATGTCCCCTCGGTCCACGAGCTCCCTCCATGCTTAACGACAAGCCGTCGTGACCACGAGAGAAGCTCGTCGTTTCTTCTCTATTCGGATGCTCGGCGCCACGGCTGTCATGAACTGCTCCCGACGCTCGCCGGGACATGGTCACATGGCACTGGAGGAGCAATAGCTCACCTCTGGTCCTCCGCTGAGGCTGCATTGCTGCCACAAGCAAAGCACGTCAACAAATTCTCTCAGTCCGCAATAATTTAGATAGCTTCCTTCAATGTCAATTTTTTTCCAAGTTCTCTCGATGCTACAAAATTTTTCATTTATGTCTTCTACGTCATTTGGTCCGTATTCTCATACATACCCAGTTAAGGTCCTGTTTAGTTCCCAATTTTTTTACCAACTACCCGTCACATCAATCTCCGGACACTAATTAGGAGTATTAAATATGAATTAATGACAAAACTCATTCCACAACCTCTACCTTAATTTTCGAGACGAATCTAATGAGCCTAATTATGACATGATTAGACAATGTTGTGCTACAGTAACCAATCTCTAATGACGAATTAATTAGGTTTAATGAATTCATCTCGCGATTTCTAGTACATTTGTGTAGTTAGTTTTGTAAGTAGTCTACATTTAATACTCTTAATAGATCTTGGAAGGGAACCCCAAAAATTTTCTTCAAAATCTTTCAACGAACTAAACAGGCCCTAAGTATGCGAGAAAACCACTTGTTGCCCCTCATGCCATAGGCCCCACTTCTCAGTCTCCACCTAATTTTTTTTAAGACGTGCAAAGCACGTTTTCATTAAGAGAAGAGAGTTTTAAATGACGCAACTTTAGAAGAACCTCTAAAGCGCTGAAAAACAAGAACAACAATTTGAGGAGAAACAAAGAAGACGACAAGAGGGAAACAAAGAACACCACACCACCACCACTACAGAAGAAATCACCTAAGATGACAGAAGCCTGCAAGGAAGAGACACTAAGGAGACACGCACATCACCACTTGCCCAACAACTCGGAAGCCACAGAGGCAGTGAAGAGGTCTTGCAAGACGACGCCCTCAAGAAGGAAGCGACGACAACGCCGCCGTCGTTCGCCTGCCCACGAAGGAGCGGGCCAGGTCTTCACCTGGCAAACCAATAGGATTCGGAGGCCACAACAACGCCCCCAGTAGGGTAAGAAGCGCAACTGTTGTCAACACTAGCAAACACTAGGCAAAGCTTTTGCCAAAGGCCTCCAAGATCCAAACACACAACCGACCGCCGCAAGCGAGATGAGAGTCGAAGTGATGGAAACCGCAGCGAGACTCCAAGGTGAAGACAACGAAGGACAACTGCAGGCACCGTCATGGAGGGGGGCTGCAGCTCGGAGCAGCCTCACCCAATGACCGCACAGGGGAGAGGCATCGGGAAGTCAGCCTTGGAGCAACGACCGACGAAGGGGAAGGGGAAGAGAGGAGCGACGGTCACCAGAATCCGCATCAGCGCCAGCGAAGACCACCCAAGGCTCCACCCAGTAGGTGCATCGATGACGCCATGCCCAACAACAGGGCCCGACACCAGAGAAGGATGTCAAGATCCGACGGGAGGCCCACCGGAGAAGGAAGCCGAGGCCGCCGACGGAGGGAGGGGTAGCGGCCACTGACTGGAGGTAGGGAGCCGCAGCCGCCGACACGAAGGAGGGGCCACAGCCACCGACTGGGGGAAGGGAGCCACGGCCGCCAACACGGAGGAGGGGCTACGACCGTCGGTAGGGTAGGGGCCGGCGGGGGTGCCGTCGAGGAGGCCGGCGGGAGAGCTGTTGAGGAGGCCGACGGGAACGTTGATGAGGAGGCTGGTGGGGACGCCTTCGACGAGGTGGAGGTCGCGGAGGAAGGGGGCAACAATCGTCGCCAGGAGGAGACTGGCGGTGGAGGAGGAGACGGAGGAGAGGGAGGCCGGGCCCACTGCGGGGGGCTGCGACGGCGACGCGAGGGCCACGGGAGGGCGACGCGAGGGCCTGAACCTTCTGGCGTCGGAAGAGAAGTCGCGGCAGGCGCGCTGAGGCGCGGAAGTCTCCCCCGCGGCGGGCGTGGCGCCGGCGACTCCTCCCGGGCGGGGAGGACGGTGAGGCGGTCGCACCGGGACGCACGTCACCAGGCCCCAACGACCCGCCAGCAGGGCGGAGAAGACGGCCAGGGTCCCTCCCCCCGCGAGCGACGCGACGGCCGAAGGCGGAAGCGGCAAAGAGGGGGAGCACCCAGGGCTAGAGGGGCAAGGAGCTGGAGTCACGCTGGACCCGGGGAAGAGGCCGACGCCGTCGGGCCCGCCTGAACCAGATATAGGGTTGCCAGCGCAGCTAGTGGAGAGCACGCCCCAAATCCGCGAGAGGGGACCCGCAGCAGCCGGAGCCTCGACGACGTCGGGCGGGGACGGTGCGTGCAGCGCCGAGGGCGGCGACGGCCCTGGCGGCCCCAGAACTAGGGTCCCGGAGCCCGGTGGGAGAGCGGGGCGAGGCGGAGGGGCCTTTGGCAACACAGATCCGCACCGGAGGAGGGCGGATCCGACACCGAGATGGCACGCAGCCGCCGGCGACCAGGGGAAACGACCTCACGGTGGTGGTGTGGGGCAGGGAGAGAGGGGCGGAGAGAGGGGAGGGGAAGGAATGAGGAGAGAGAGAAACACAGGGGGCGCCGGTTGTGTGACGCCTCCGCTGGCCGCCGCTGCCGACGATGGTGACAGCTGCGGCCGACGGTAGCCGTTGAGGGAGGGGCTAGGCGGCGCGGGGGCGGAGCCCCTCGAGTCGCCTCCGCGGAGACGACACGAGGGTCAAACCGGGGGAAATTTTCCTTTTTCGGTTGATGATCTTGAAGTATCTCCACCTAACTTATCTTCTACCTCCTCACGTATGCAAAAAAGTTAAAAGAAATGTTAATTTTTAGATGTAATAATAGCAAATATGTAAGGTCATCATACAAAACTATATTAGCACTTCCCACTAAGGAATTCTCTCAATCCTCAACGCGTCACGTCATCCTCCACTAAGCACCCCCACCAAGATGCATTGATTGCTAATTCTCGCAGCACGCCACGTCATCCTCCACCAACGCACCACGTCATCCTCCATTAAGCACCCCCACCATGATGCATTGATTGCTAATTCTATATCTATATTAAACTATATACTTCTCGCATACGGTGCAGCCACATCATCTTAATTGTTTGCACCGTCCAAATTAAAAAATCTATATATCTGTATTAAAGTATATACGAATACCCCACTACAAAATATTGATTTATATTTCTCTCAACATGTAAGAATACGAAGAAATCATCTTACTGTGTCTGCTTCCAAATTTTACTTTAGTATTTTTATTTTCAAATTTCACCAAAAGATCCCGCAGCAACGCGCGAGGTATCACCTAGTTTGTAAGGATGGTAAGCGAAGAAGTACCATCTGTAAGAATGACAAATGCTAAATATATGAAGATAAGGAGATAGAGAGTCGTAAAAAGGACAGACTAGAGCATTTTTTTTATTTTGCAATTGACTTTTTAATATGCCTAATATTTGATTTGACTAGACATTCAAATTAGCCATTTGATCCGACTAGGCATTCAAATTAGCCAATACAAAGTATCTTCCAAAAATAATAGTAGCAAATAATTTCACTTACATATAAAATAATAACTTTGTTGGTTACAATGAATAAAAATAAAGTTAAGTGAAAATGTAGAGAGACATATGAGAGATCGGTTAGAGTGCGTAAATGAGGCTAGAATGTACGGAGTAGATGAGAGATCCTCGTACGGTGGAGTAGGAGTTTAATTTTGAGAGATCAGTTGAAGATGCTCTAAGGTACCCATATGCATTTTAGTCTTTCTCTATTTTGCAGTGTTTTTTTAATTCATATAATCGGGTCCCACCAAACTGCCATCGCAACCAGAGATAAACGGAGCATTGGGTTTGAAAAGGCAGAGGCAAATCCACAAAACTTAACAAATAGAGGTAAAATCACAATTAGCTTGGGGAATAGGGGTAGGGACACAAATCTCCTTAAATACCAGGATCACATGATCACCTTCACTTCATGCTTCATCCCTCATCTTTCCAGAGTTTTGATTATTTCCTCCCTCGCCTCGTGGAACTCTATATGGGCTAACACACTTGTGCATCTGATAATAACTGTGCAGCATATCGTAGGTTGTTACACCACATGCTACGATGACATACCAAAAAATGGTTTGTGCTCAGCTGGTGCTGGCTGCTGTGAAGCGGATGTTCCAAAAGACCTTGGGTATTTTGAAGCTTATTTCAATAAAAACTACACCCCTTCTAGCTGCGCCTATATTGTCGTGATCGAAGATAGAGCATTCAGCTATAGCACCACATATGCTAACTGGACAACGTTCTGGCATGCGTATAATGGCCAAGTTCCAGTTGTGATGGACTGGGCAATTGCAAGGCGCGATTCATGCAATGTTGCTATGACAAACCTCACTTCTTACGCATGTCGTAGCGACGACAGTCATTGTGTCGATTCTACTAACGGCAAAGGTTACTTGTGCAAGTGCGATGATGGGTATGAAGGTAATCCCTACATGAAGGACGGATGCATAGGTGCTCCCCAATCTTCTCTCGAAAATTATTCCATGCTACACTTCAAGCTAAACCTGTTAATATGGTTCGGTTTGAACCGGTTTTCTGAATTGGTTTTAGACGTGGTTCAATTTGGTTTGGTTCAAAATGGTTTGTCATCTATAATGGTTTGGTTTGGTCTCATGATTATAATGGATGAGAATGGTTTAACAATATTATAACTTTGTGTAAAGTATAAGTTAGGTTAAAAGTCGAACTTAAAAATTTAAGTTCACGTTCACATACACATTTTTTACCGAATTTGACTGAAATTTGTTAGAGATATCTCGTAATAACAGTCTGTTACTCCGTGCAACTCGGTAGAACCAAATCTATATGTTGGACCCACGTGCAGAGCCGGACCTTAGAATTAAAAACTCGCGTTCATATTATAAAATTTTAGCATATATGATTGAAATTTGTTGGAGATGCTTAATATGATAGTCTGCTACTCCGTGTAACTCGGTGAAGTCAAATCTATATGTGGACCCACGTCCAGAGCCGGACCCTAGAATTAAAAGCTCATGTTCACACTATAAAATTTGAGCAGATATGATCGAAATTTGCTGGAGATGCTTAATATGACAGTCCACTACTCTGTGCAAGTCGGTAAAGCCAAATCTATATGTGGGACCCACGTCCAGAGCCGGATCCTAGAATTAAAAGCTCGTGTTCACATTATAAAATTTTAGCAGATATGACCGAAATTTGCTGGAGATGCTCAATATGACAGTCTGCTACTCCGTGCAAATCGGCGAAGCTAAATCTATATGTGAGACCCACACCCAAAGTTGGACCTTAATATTAGAGAATTGAACTAATTAATTTTATTAGTTTTGAGATAAGAAAAAGACTTAATGGTTTGAAATAGTTTGGATTGGTTTGGATGAATAAGTCAATAATTTGAGTTGATTTGATTTTTGAAGTGTAGTATATGTAAATGGATTGGTGTGAGTTTGGTTTAGTTTTTGAACCATTAACAAATTTACTTAAAATGCTGTCATATTGTTTACTTTGCAGATATCGATGAGTGCAGCACCAACAGTACTGATCCTGGTCCATGCGCGCGCACTGGGGGCGTTTGTCATAATGCACCGGGGAACTTTACCTGCTTATGTCCAGAAAAACAAAAAACAAATGGCACCCATTGCGTGGCAATTTCGCCACCGTCGCCTTCAACCACTACAAGTGCTTCTTGGGTGTTGCCTGTCATAGGTACGTACTCCCTCCGTTTTAAATTGTATGTCGTTTCATGTATATTGTTAAAAAAATCTAGACAAACACTAAATCTAAGAGCATACAAAAACTATGCACCTAAAAAAAGACAAAATGACCTACAATTTGAAATGGCGAGTATCTTCTGTCTGAGAAGTTTGATCACAAGTCATATTTTATCATGATCAAAACTCCACAAAATACATTAATTAGTATTACTTTCTCATTATTTCCTACAAGCAATTTATGATTTCATATCGGTTCACTTTTAATTCAAGCTCTGTTCACCTGGTATATTATATGCGCTTGCCAATTTTCAGACAACATCATATTGACCGGTATGGTTTATTTTTGTATTCTAAATAATTTAGTGATCAGAGTGCTGAATCATGCAGGCGCGAGTGTTGGGTTATTGATATTTGTCATTACGATAACCTGCGTGTACTTGCTTCAAGAAAGAAGAAAGCTACGGCACATCAAACAGAAATACTTCCAACAACATGGAGGTTTTCTGCTGTTTGAAGAGATCAAATCACAGCAGGGGATTACTTTTAAAATATTTTCTGAAGCAGAATTGCAAGAAGCTACTGACATGTTCGACGAAAAACAAGTCGTGGGTCATGGAGGACACGGAAGTGTGTACAAGGGACTTCTCAAAGGCAACATGGAAGTAGCTGTCAAAAGATGCATGACAATCGATGATCAGCACAAGAAAGAATTCGGCAAGGAAATGTTGATCCTCTCTCAGATCAACCACAAGAACATCGTTAAGCTACTTGGATGCTGCCTCGAAGTAGAGGTCCCCATGCTCGTTTACGAGTTCATCCCAAATGGTACATTGTTCCAACTCATCCATGGAAACCATGGCAGGCAGATTTCTTTGGCTACTCGTTGCAAATCGCTCATCAGTCCGCTGAAGCGCTTTCTTACCTGCACTCATGGGCATCCCCACCCATCCTCCATGGAGACGTCAAGTCTTCAAACATTCTCATTGATCGTGACTACACCGTGAAAGTGTCGACTTTGGTGCTTCCATCCTAGCACCAACTGATGAATCGCAGTTCGTCACAATTGTTCAAGGAACTTGTGGGTACCTGGACCCAGAGTACACGCAGACATGCCAACTCACGGACAAGAGCGACGTGTACAGCTTCGGGGTTGTTCTTTTGGAGCTGCTCACATCCAAAAAGCCCTTCAATCTTGAAGCACCTGAACATGAGAAGAGTCTAGCACTGAGGTTTATCTCTGTGACAAAGCAGGACAAATTAGTGGAGATACTGGATGACCAAATTATGAACAACGGCAATATGGAGGTTCTAGAAGAGATTGCAGATTTAGCAAAGCAATGCTTGCAGATGTCAGGTGATAATAGACCATCGATGAGAGAAGTCGCTGAGAGGCTTGATAGTTTGAGAAAGGTGATGCAGCATCCATGGGCGCCACAGAACCCTGAGGAAATGGAGTCCTTGCTCGGGGAGTCATCCATGCCTAGCTCGGAGGTTATTACCAGCACTGGAAATCTAAGCATTGAGAAGGAAGCTGCCAGGAGTCTAGAATGGGGGCGCTGACTGCCAGTTCACCATTCAACAATCTGATACGTATGCTATATTCGTATCGCACCGAGACATGGCATATATCACGTCTCATGGAGTCATGGATGATCTTGTCATGCATAGAAATAATTTATCGACTGTTTCAATGACTTTTGTGTATGAGCTACCTGCCGTTGTTGTTGGTGGTATTAGTTCAGTATGTAATTTTTTTTTATTGACTAGCAATGTTCGTACGTTGCACGGAAACAAAAAACAGCATACATCTTAATACATACGGCTTAAGACTTTGTTGATAATTTGAAGTTGTTTTAAATTTTTCAGTTATAATTTGTTATTAAAGCATCATACATCGTACCAAATTGAATTAGGAACTTTTTTCTATGGTTTGTTTCTTTTATAGTTTTGGTTTTTGTTTGTGTAGGTCCCACAAGACACTTGTGGAGAACCCACCTTTAGTCCTGGGTGGGAAGCGCATTATTGCTCTAAAGTCCACCCGGGACTAAGCGTTAGAGCAACTTCAACAGTTTGGGATAATTTGTTTGGCAAATCTTAGATTTTAGCAACTCCCTAGATGTTATGGCAAAGGAAAAAAATGTTCACCTCCAACAGTTTGGAATAATTAACTTAGCAAAACTAAAATGAGACCCACACTCCTATTTTTCCGCGATCTTCTGCCTTTCCTCGCTTTTTTTTGCCGCGACCTCGCCTCGCGCCAATGGCCGCCGCCGCGATTGGGCGCGATTGCCGCCGACCTTCACCGTCCCTGGAAGGAGCAGTCGGCGCTGGCGATCAGCACCTGGCCGCGGCAGCACCTGTACGTGTCCTTGCTGTCCTAAGTAAGCATGCATTTCATGATGTCTGCCACTTCCACAATTATCAGGTTGTGAGTAATTGTTGGAGCTACCAGTAGCAATTGCATGCAGTAAACAAATAGAAGTGCTGCACCATCATGCTGGTAATGTTTACAGATCTCTCTCATGCACGCGCGGGGGCATCATTACAGCCGTGCGGGAGAGGAAAAAAAGGCGCGCGTGGCCACGGGACTCCGAGGCGCGCGCGGGAAGCGTGCCGGCGGCCAAAAAAGCCGGATGGAAAATCGCGATGGCAACTCTTCGGCCGCGCGCATATTTGCGCCTCGGAGGGGGAGGAATGGCAACTTGTAATTGATGCTAAGTTGTTTTATGAAACTGTTGGAGTTTATTTTTTCTTGTTTTGCCAAAATTAGATGGATGTCAAATTCATATACCAAACTGTTGGAGTTACTCTTAGAGACAAAAAGTCCTCCCTTTAGTCCCGGGTATAAAGGGGGACACGCCAGCGTCAAAAAAAATATTTGAAAATTCCTGAGAGGTCCTCACACACGTCACAAGTCAAAATCACATGATTTTTTCACGCGAAACAGATGCGTGCACGATGCGAGGATTCGAACTCATGACCTCTAGCCTCGCACGTAGCTTCCTTACCATCTCACCTACACAGCATATGTGACTGAGTAGAGGATCTCGTGGGAGACCCTTTAGTCTCGGTTCGTAACACGAACCTAGACTAAAGGAGCTTTTAGTCTATGTTAGTGTTACCAACCGAGACTAAGGTCCCGTTTATTTGGCTAAAATTTTGATGAAATAGGTCAAATTTTTTACATTAGGTTACGTGCACAGAGAGAAAAAATAGGTAAATTTTGGTAAAATGGGTTTTTTTTTCGAAATCTTAGAGAACTAAACAGGACCTTAGGTGGGTCTGGAGCCTTTAGTTTGAGTTCGTGTTACGAACACGAACCGAAACTAAAAGTGGATCACTCCTATTACTCGTGACCACGTCGATGCAAAGACTTTAGTCTAGCCTCCAAAATTCAACAGGGACTAAAGGAGTGTACCTAAGATCTATTCTCTACTAGTGGAAATAGAACATTGATTAGCACGTCATTTTTATCCCAAATCCCAAGCATTGTGGCTGTTCTCTGGGATAGTTAGGACCTGAGTGACCTGACCGGCGGTTTGATTAGTAAAAGTTCGAACCAAAGCCTCTGGCGGCTCGGTTCGCTTAAAAGACCATCCATGCAATTCAACCAGTTAATACTGGGTGAACCACCTCTGTTCATTTGGCTGCAACTACAAATTTTATGGCATACAAATATTCGATCGTTTTCTTTTTTTTTTTTTTGGTTGCCTCATCCTGCTGACTTGTCCCCTCGAGCCAAACACACAGCAGCCAAAGTTGTTTGTGGGACTTTATCCCACGTTGGCCGTGGCGGGTGGCATGCAGGTAAGTGTTAGTGAGCCTGATGGTGTGGTGCAGACAAATGTCTGTGACATATCGAATTCTAGATGCAGTTTATATCAAACGATTGTGCATTCTCTATTATCAGCCTCAAGTTTACTGAGGAAATTAACAAACTGTTGGCTGACAATTTCTGAGGTTGGTGTTGATCATGTCATCCTCCTAAATCTCGGAAACCTCATATATATTTGCGCTTGATCAAGGCTATGCAGGAAGAATTGTACAGAACGAAAGTACCTGGTGATAACAGGTCAGCAGGTCGAACTCCAGCTGCAGTTTATATCAGACACTTGTGCTTTCTCTAACAAACTGTAGACTGACAATTTCTGAGAGGGGAAGGTGTTGATCATCTGTCATCCTCCTAAATCTCAGAAACACCATATTTGATCATCTATCATCCTCCTAAATCTCGGAAATATATTTGCACTTGATCAAGGCTATGCTACCGCAACCAGTATTTCATTGAGTTAAGGTCAACAGCTTAGTCCAAACAGCAAATGAAAGCATTTGAATGAGTTAAGATGCACAGCTTATTCCAAACAGCAAATGAGAGCATTTTAATGAGCTCATGCACATCTAAGTCCAAAAGATTCAAAATGGCAATTGGCAGCATTTGAACAATGAAAATCAACAATTCATACAATGAGTGGCTGAACACAGGTTGTGTCCATTGTCCACTAATGTGAATGCACTGTGGCAGATTCAAATTTCAGATTGCACTTCAAAGGTACATACGGATCAAGCATTTCTTATATAGAACACTACTACTTACGAAAGCACCTAACTTCCAATCACCACAGTATCACACAAGCATATAAGCAACCAAAGAGCATAAATGTAGCAACATCTAAATTTAATTTATCATTCGCTTAAGATTTCATTGGTGCGAGAACATAAATCATCATCCATCACAGGCGGACCAAAACACTAGAGAATTCTGGCCAAAACAGATAAGTTCAAGACTCAATTGCCACAACAGCAACCACTGATCTAAAACAAGTTTGACATAGTAGCATGATAACGACGAGATGAGATACGCGATCAAGAGGCAACCCGGCCGGGGAGCCTAGGCGCGGTCGCGGCGGGGACCACCGAACTGCGGGCGGCCGCCAAAGGCTGGGGCGTTGGTGTTCTCTGGCTGGCGCTCGACGCCGGGGAGGTCGGCCATGCCGAGGGCGGCGAGCATCTCCATGGTCTCCTTGTCGACGCGGATCTCGTCGACCTCGAGCGCAGACTTCTCCGGGACGAAGTCCATGCGGCGCTCGCGCTCCTCCTCCTGGAGCTTGAGCGAGATGCCGCGGACGGGGCCGCGCTGGATGCGGCGCATCAGGTGGGTGGTGAAGCCGGCCACCTTGTTGCGGAGGCGCTTCGAGGGCAGGATCGAGACCTCCTCCAGCACCTTCTTGTTGGTGTGGAAGTCGAGGGTCATGCGGGAGTAGTACTTCTCGATCACCTGCCTGGAGGTCTTCTTCACGGTCTTGGTGCGGACGCGACCCATGGCTGCCTCCCCTTTCTCCGGCTCCGGCGACGGCGGCTACGCGCTGGCTGGTGGCTGCGGCGGCGGCGGCGGGGCGTGGATTAGGGCAAAGGGTTTTGGTGGGCGAGAGACGGGAGGAACTTATAAGGAGGCGGCCTTGTGGAGACTAGGGTTTCGCGGTGGGAGAAGATCTCAGCCGCTCGTTCGAGATGGGTTGATGATATTGGTTGGGCTGGTATTGGGCCTTCGCTCTTTAGCCCGTGTTCGCTACGGTTATTTTAGGCCTGTTGTTTATGATTCGCGCGGTAGTAGGCCCGCCCTATCAGCTGATGAAATTATGCCGGGCCTTGCGCGGACTGCGAGCCCGACTGCGAGTTGAGCTTTCAATGCGGTCGCGCAAGCCCTGCCTGCCTACTAGGACCAAGAAGTCAGATGGGCCGGTGAGCGAGCGTCGCCGTCACAGCAGTGTCGACATTTCCTCTCTCTCTTTTCACTCGTCATCTTTGCGTTCCACTCCGGAGTCAGGAAAGTGCAGGCAACCTTGCGTTATCCGGAACAGGATATCCGATAGCCTCCTAGATTTGTTGAATTGTCATGATGTTTGCCAAGTAGACGGCTGAGCCGCCGCCTTCTGGTTCCATCGTGCGGTGCACATGCTTCATCATCTCGTTGCGCTGCCAGCCCTATGCTATGTATGCACCATAGTGTTAGGTGCAGATACGTTCACCGGAAACGTACGAATAGATTGCACGTAACTGACTAACTGTGTGGTCGTCGTTGATAAAAAGGAAGCATATCCCCGGTGCCTATCGTGGATGAGGACCGTTGCCGTGGGTGACCGTAGCATTGGCATGGCAACAGGACTACAGCAACATGAATGACCTGGCTCCACTGAAGACTGTGGTGCCACTCATCATCATTGCACTGACCGGCACGTATCGTTAGCACCGCGCGCGGGCTGTTTTTTTAGTTGCTAACTTTGTATTTTGCATGAATTCTTTGTACATGCTGATTAATTCTTCGCGTCTGTGTTAATTGGAACGGCAACGAGCCAACGATTATATTTACAAAAAAAGAATCTTATTTACACCAATCCCATTTGAAACCCCAACGTACAATACTCCTACAATCAACACATTGCTCCGAAGAAAAAAAAAAGTACCACTACCAATTCTTTAATCGCCTGAGAATGTGACGCGCCAATGCAAGTAGCCAAAATCTATCAACACGCCGGTGCCTCTTCAAGCGTCAGCACGAGACCGGCACGAACGGAGTGGTGTGGAACAAGTGTATTAAAAATTGCCCTACTAGACCAGTAGCAAAGCTTTACTGGAGATCAGATCAGATCAGAACACTTGTTCGTCCAGAGCCACCAGAGCAGGTAGGCAGAAAAACGAGCAGAGCACGCGGCGTGCCCGTGGCGCCACGCCGCCGCCACGGCCCGGCCGGTGGCGAGCGCGCCGCCATGCGGCCCATGCGGCGCGGGGCACACCAGGTCTTCGCTCGCTGGTCGCCGGGCCCCCACGGGGGAACGCCTGACCCCGCGTGTCCGCCACGTCCGTCCGCGGAGGCCAGCGCGACCCGCCAGATCGGAGGTCCCCCGCGGAGCTGTCGCGTGACGCAACAAAACTGCAGGCCCACTGCTTGCCTGGACAGCGCACATGCTTCGACTACCAACCGCGACGAAGGATTCTTCATGGTTGTTGCTTTGCTTGTTCTGGGCTTCTGGCTGGTATGTGGCATGCTACGGCTCATGTTGTGCGTTGAACGTGCGCCAGACAGCCAGGGACCTAGCGTTAACTTGTCTAGCAGCGTCGTCTCCTTGTCACCTTGTCGATCAGGCGCGAGCACAATGTGGTCATCGTCGTACGCTTCAGCTTGGATCCACGTATCTGACGCTTAGCCGTTTGCAAGAGCAGCAGCAGGTAGTCAGGCACTCGTTGTTGTTTTCTCTCTGTAATCGTCTGAGAATCTGCTAGGAAGCAGTTTCCATCGTTCGTTCCCCTCTGTTGTGACTGGGTACAGGTTCCGCTGCGAGGGAGATTCGACGCCACGCCAAGTTTGCGCGCGACGCGGTCCAGCGAGCCCCGGCCTCTATAGCCTTACGTCACGTCTGATGGAGATGGAGCGCGACGAGCCACTCGCTCCTGGAGCACGACGAGCCCGACGGTCGACGTTGACGAGCGCCACGCGCGGATAACCGCCGGAGGCCGCGACCGGCGGCGCTATATGCGTCTGGCATGGCATCTATCTCCCTCCGCGAGAGCGCGATGCCGTTTGGGCCTTTCTTTGCGTGGAAACACGTCGTCGTCGTCGTCTCGATGGGAAAGCCGCCGATTCCGCGGTGAGGGCAACAAACAACAAGCGCAAAGCGTGAAGCGTGTGACGGACGCGCTCTGCAATTGCGACGTCCGATAGGGGGGCCCCGTAGATCGGTGACATCGCTTCCGCTCGACGCACAAAGCTGGGGATGCCGACTCCGACTGCACAGCACGTCGAGAAAAGGGAGGGAAGAAAAGATCGTCGTCGACGCAGGGAAAAGGAGAGGTCTCGTTTTTGTTCTGTTCTGTTTTGCTTTTAGCTTTTGCTTTTGAGAGGAAAAAAGGGGATCGCGATCCTGTCAGCCAGATGTAAGTAAAATATAACAGTTTCAAAAGTATTGCCCAAACAATTTGTGATTTCGTGGTAAATTAACTCATGATCGCACGTCGCTGTTTTTTTAAAGATGGTTAGGATAAGTACATGCCAACAACTCCGGATTCCTCACTCATCCAAGTGTTCCATTGGTTTTCTTTCTATAAATGAAAGGAGAGTTTGTTTAGTGCATAGAAAATTGGGTTTGCTCCTTTGAACTCTTCAATTATGTACTACTACTAGTATTGTAGTGCTTCCAATGGCGCGGTGTCAACTCGGTGTAGGCAATACTCGGCGACTGCAAGTACAATGCCACGACAGTCTAACTACCTGGAGTGCCAAAACGAAATGCTAGCGCAATGCGTAATGCCCATTATTCTAACTCTAGTATAGTACTCCGTACATCATTGAATAAGCTCTAATTTATCCGACCGAATCCATGTTGCGTGTTTAGTGCCAACAATGAAACGATGCATTGCCCCTTGCTTCCTCGAAACATCCAATTTTGTGTGGCTTCTACAGAGGCTATTATTTGCGACCTTGAAACATCAGATTATATGAATGGTTAGAGCCTGATTAGTTCCCCACTCATAAAATTTCACCCATTACATCGAAACTAGCGACACGGATTAGGAGCAAACGTGGGTGCGCGACAAAACTCATTCCATAACTCTCGAGTCAAATCGCGAGACAAATCTAATAAAGTTAATTATGATATGATTAGATAATGTCGTGCTACAACAAACAATCTCAAATGATGAATTAATTAAGTTTAATGGATCCATCTCGCTAGTTCCGTGAAATTTTGGCGCAAGTGGTAAAATTTTTCATTGGGAAGCGTGTTTTGTGAGAGGTGGCACGGTCTGCAATGCGAAAATTTTGAGGACTTTTGGAAAACTAAACAAGGCCTAATTAGTTTATTATAATCATATATTTAAAACTCCTGATTAGTGTTTGAAAAGTTCTCATAAAGTTTTTTTCGACTGAACACAGCCTTAGCATACAGAAGATATATATGAACATGTACGCCATCCAAAGATCTTTTAATACGAAAGCTATACTAAAAGTGTATGAATCTAAAGAACTTTTAAATCCTAATATGCCAAGTATTTTTAAACAAATGGAGAAATTGCTGATTATTGAAATTGGAGAACTGCCATCGACAAATAAAGATAAAACTTCTAGAGTATAAATAAATATCAGAAAGAAAAAGTATAAATTCTCGAAGAAACCATCAAACCAATCATGATTCCCGGAGCATAAACTTCCGGCCCCATCCTCCCACTCGCCGCCCAACCCCTGCACCCCCACTCGGCCACACGCGCATCCTCCATGGCGTCCCGCGACCTCGCCGAGAGCCTCCTCCCCGGCGGGGGCGGGGGCTCCGCCGCCGCCGCTGCCTCCGCGTCGCACGACGAGTACGAGGAGCGCGCCTACGACTCCGACGACAAGGTCTCCATCTCCATCTCGGACTCCGACACCGAGGCCGACGACGGCGGGCGCCCGCCCTTCTCGTGGCGGAAGCTCTGGCGCTTCACGGGCCCGGGATTCCTCATGTGCATCGCGTTCCTAGACCCGGGAAACCTGGAGGGGGACCTGCAGGCGGGCGCCGCCGCGGGGTACCAGCTGCTGTGGCTGCTCCTGTGGGCGACGGTCATGGGCGCGCTTGTGCAGCTTCTGTCCGCGCGGCTCGGCGTGGCAACGGGGAAGCACCTCGCCGAGCTCTGCCGCGAGGAGTACCCGCCCTGGGCCACGCGCGCGCTCTGGGCCATGACCGAGCTCGCGCTCGTCGGCGCCGACATACAGGAGGTGATTGGCAGCGCGATTGCCATCAAGATCCTGTCGGGGGGCACTGTGCCGCTTTGGGGCGGCGTCGTGATTACCGCGCTCGATTGGTAAGTTGCCTACGTTTCTGTCCTTTCCACTCTGTGTCCTGACCTCAAGTCCTAAATTTTTTGGGGGTTCATTATTGATTGAATGAACTGACTTGATTTCTGTTTATTTCGTGGCTTTGATCAGTAAAATTCACGAGCAAGCCATTCATCATTGTTCTTCGTCTCCTGAATTACGGTCATAATAGTTTTTGTTGCGTTCTGTTGATGAGTTAGATGCAGCGAGTAGAACTATTCCTTTCTTATGTCGGAACATGAACGGATGGCATCTCAGGAAAGCTGATGCCTCCTCTTCGCACAATTCAGTGTTTATGCTCATTGCTTTGTCATCCGATCTCTGCTTTGGATTCTTTTGGTCCCGTATATCTTTAGGTAATAAAGCTATGTTCTTTGGTGTAGTGTGCTTGGAGTAACGATTTCGAGTGGGATCACTCCTCTTGTTGGCTTACTGGTGTTGCTTTGCTGCTCAAAGTTTAGTGCTTTGGGGGCATCGTTTGTGGTTGTTTCTAGCAATTAGTGTATTTACGCCTACCATCTGAAAACAGCTTTTGTGCTCCTGAATGCACTCATATTGTTTGGATGCAGAAAAGTCTGTATAAAAGTATCACTGGTATTAAGAATTTTAGTTTTGGGTATTTTCAATCTGCTTCTTTATCGGCTAAGGGCTGTTGCACTTGGTGAGTTTTGATGTAGCTTCTGGAGATGCTTATGTACTGCTCTCTGATCAAATTAGGTTGCGTCCTGAAATTGGTGCTACCTGCGTGCTCTGCTTGCTCTCTACTTTAAAAGCATGCTTCATCTGTTGGTTTAGTCCATGCCGGCATGATTGGGGCCAGCAGGCTGTAGAATGAATATGAGCTATTGGGCAGCGGTGGTCGCAATCACTTCATTTTTAACCTCACTTGGGTCAGAGGATGTTTATGCTTATTGGTTGGTTTAATACTTCTTCTTCTTTTCTTCAGTTATACCCATTATCTGGGATTATTGATTAAACTAGGGACACATCCTTACTATCCGTACACTACTACATGTACATTACTACTTGCTGCATATCTGCTCCCTTGGTCAAACCTCTTCCTTGTGTGTTACTGATTGCTAAACAAGGCTAGGTACATTTAGATGGTGACATTGGTAACATTGAAAGTAACAGAAATGATTAAATAATAGTTGATTAGCAGTTCTGCTAAGTAAATCATCTCGCTATGATGAAATGACAACAGTTCTTTTGTCTCTTACTCAGAGCTTATCTGAATATTGACTAACACATTGTTTGTGTGTTGCTAACTGTCTTTCCCCTTTCTACGATTAAGAACTATTTAGCAAAACTGATAGATGTGAGTATGTGACTCATATGGTTTTTTTTCCTGATGACAGCTTCATCTTTCTCTTCCTAGAGAATTATGGTGTGAGAAAACTGGAAGCATTTTTTGCTGTATTGATTGCAACCATGGCTGTGTCATTTGCGGTCATGTTTGGTGAAACGAAGCCTAGTGGAAAGGAACTCCTCATTGGTAACTCTCACTCTAACATGTGGGCAGAATGCTTTTCTTTATATAGTATCCTTGAGAATCATAGGAGTTTGCTCATTCAATTACTTATGCAGGTTTGGTGGTTCCAAAATTGAGTTCAAAGACCATTAAGCAGGCCGTTGGAATTGTGGGCTGCATCATCATGCCTCACAATGTTTTCTTGCATTCCGCCCTAGTGCAGTCCAGGAAGATTGACACAAACAAGAAATCCCGTGTTCAAGAAGCAGTGTACTACTACAACATTGAGTCAATTCTTGCACTCATTGTGTCCTTCTTTATTAACATCTGTGTCACAACGGTTTTTGCCAAAGGATTTTATGGGACTGAACAGGCTGGTAATATAGGTCTTGAGAATGCCGGGCAGTACTTACAGGAAAAATATGGAACTGCATTTTTTCCCATCCTCTATATCTGGGCTATTGGTTTGTTAGCATCTGGACAGAGTAGCACGATTACTGGTACATACGCAGGCCAATTTGTTATGGGAGGTTTCCTTAATCTTCGACTGAAGAAGTGGCTACGAGCAATGATTACTCGAAGTTTCGCCATTATTCCAACTATGATTGTGGCTCTGTTTTTCGATACTGAAGATGCTACGATGGATATTCTGAATGAATCACTCAATGTTCTTCAGTCCATACAGATTCCATTTGCATTAATACCTCTCATCACCCTTGTTTCAAAGGAACAAGTCATGGGGTCATTCGTAGTTGGTCCCATCACCAAAGTAAGTTTTTTCTTTGAGTTTTGTTCATTAAAAGATCATGTTTGAAGGTAGTTACCGACCAATTTACTATTTCTGCATGAGACCATGATCTGTTATTTCACCGTGCTGTTTTATTTCAGTATATGAAAGAACTAGTCCTTAAGTTCTTTCCTTAATAGAAGAATGCCTAGTTTCATTTTCTGATCTTAATTGTGTTATTGAGACACCTTAACATGATTCTTCAATGTTTTATGCCATAGAACTTACCAGGCATGAGAACTCTTACTTATATCATTTACAGGTTATTCTGTGACCCAACCTAATTTGCTATATTAACACCTTTTGTGCTCTCAGGTGATTAGCTGGATTGTTACGGTCTTTCTGATGCTTATCAATGGATATCTTATCGTATCATTCTACATTACTGATGTCCGGGGTGCAGTGCTTCGCTCAAGCTTGTGTATTGTGCTGATTGTTTACCTTGCATTCATTGCCTATCTTATTGTGCGAAGTACTTCATTGTATTCTCGCCTTTGTTCATCAATGTCAAAGAGGTCATGAGTGTTTCAGCATTGTCATTCACCACCATGAATCCATGATGGACTGGGATAGTGGATTACACCCGGAGAAAGCTGCTCCTCCATGCAAAGATTTGTACTGCTGCCCATTTGTTTTGGCTCAGAAGTCTTCATGTATGCATATCCCTTGTATGCCTGTATTTATGGGATATCTGGTAGTAGGCTTCTCCTTTAGGATGGACTGAGGCACCGGGGCATATTTGAGGGTACACGCAGTAGATAGATTTGTTGTTTCTTTCTCATTTCTGGGGATTATGGTGATGCGAAAACACTATTGACATAATGGCATTGCCTTATTGCTCAGCTGCCGAAATTTCCTTCTGGGACCGAATGATCTGTAAAGTTTGATGGTCCTGAATTCCAGGATCTCACTGTATCTTCCGCTGAATGGAGATTCTTGCAAGATATAGTGAAGGAACTGCACTTTTTTTTTCGGGAATACGCAGGAGAGCTGCGTATCTTTGTATTAAGAAGATTATAGAACAAAGTTTTGTTACAACGCAGGCCATCCGGGCACTCGCACACGGTTATAGACTCAATAGCGGACTATACGGCAAAGGGGGACAACTAGGGATATGCGCTAGAGCTACGAACAGACTCAGGAGGTTGCAGTGGAGGAGGTCGGCCATCCCAAAGCCGCCATCCATTTGGCACCCGCGCGTGCCCAGAGCTCTCCCTCTGCCCATACGCTTTGAACAACATCGCTCACTCGCCTGGCAGTTGATCCGTCGAATGTCAGCGCGTTCCTTTCCTTCCAAATGGCCCACACGATCAGCATTACCACGGAGTCGATGCCCTTCTGTTTGAATTTGCCGCGGTTTTTGCGAAGGAGCAGCCACCAGTCGAGGAGCCCCTCCTGGTCGTGCGGCGGCATGGTGATTCGAAGTGCAGAGAAGACTGAATGCCAGACCTGTTTTGTGAAGGAACAGCCGACGAACAGGTGATCAGCGCTCTCCGGTTCTTGATCGCACAGACGGCAGTTGGTTAGGTCATGTAAGCCGTGCCTATGCCTCCTGTCCGCCGTCCAAATCCTTTGACGAGCAGCGAGCCAGGCAAAGTACTTGATCTTGAGGGGCGCCCAGGCGCGCCAAATTGGCTTCTCCCCTGCAAATCGACTGGAGAACGTGCCGTGTAGGTGGCCGAGGGACACCATCTCCAGGCGATCACGTCCTCGGCGTCCGGCCGCAGCTCCACGTTCCGCAGAACGCGCCAGAGGAGGACATACTCATGTAGTATCTCCGGTGTTAGCTGTCCGGTGATGTCTCTGATCCACTGCCTGTTGCTGAGTGCTTCCGCCACCGTGCAACGGTTGATGGTTCTTTGGCGAACAATGGAGCACAGCGCCGGCGCGGCCACGCAGGGCGAGTTGGCCCCGTTCCAGCGGTCATGCCAAAAGAGTGCCAGCGTTCCGGCGCCCAGAGTGATCTCGATCGAGGCTTGGAACATCCTTTGCACGACCTGGTCCTCACCGAAATCCAGTTGAAGTCCGCACCACGGCCGATTGTTGTCGGTTTGCTGAAACCATAGCCAGCGGAGGCGCAAAGCGTAAGCAGCGATGCGCAGGTCCGGGATGCCAAGCCCTCCGAATTGAGTCGGCCTGCAGACCGATGGCCAGGCCACCCGGCACTGACCGCCCATGGCCTTCTCCTTGCCCGCCCAGAGAAATCCTCGTCTCTTCTTGTCAATCTCTTTGAAAACCCAATCTGGTATCTTCAGAGCTATCATGGCGTGGGTGCATTTAGCGGACATGACCGCCTTGACCATTGTCAGTCGCCCGGCCTTGTTCATCAGGTTTGATTTCCAAGTAGGAATTGAGGCCCCGACCCTGTCCACGAGCGGCTGTAGATGTGCTTTGCGCAACCTCGTGATGGATAGCGGCAAACCCAGATAAGTGATCGGGAAGTCTGAAATTTGGGCGGGGAGCAGTTCACTGGCCACCTCGATGTCCTCCTGACTGCACGCGATCGACGCGATGAGTGTCTTTTGCATGTTGATCTGCAGGCCGGAGCACTCGCCAAAGAATTTTAGGATTTCGGCCGTGGCTACCAGATCCTGCACTGTCGGCCTGATGAAGAGAACGACGTCGTTCGCGTATAGCGAGCACTGGTGCAGTATGGCGGCGTCCGCCGGTGGTTCGATGATGCGTTGCGTTGCAGCGTGCTGCAGCAGCCGGTGCAAGATTTCCATGCAGAGGATGAATAGCAATGGGGACAGCGGGTCCCCCTGCCGCAATCCACGGGCGTTCCTGATGCTCCTCCCGGGCTCGCCGTTTAGCAGTATCTTTGTCGATGCAGTGGAGACTAGGATGGACACCCAGTCCCGCCACCGCCGCCCAAAGCCTAGACCTTGAAGCACTTGTAGCAGGAACGGTCAACTGACCGTGTCGAAGGCCTTGGAGATGTCTAACTTGACCAGGAGCGAAGGTTTGTGCTTCCTGTGAAGTGTTTTTGCTGCGAGCTCAACAAACTTGAAATTGTCGTGGATCGTGCGGGTCTTGATGAAGGCGCTCTGATTTACCGCCACCAGATGATGGAGCTCTGGCGCAACCCGGTTGGCCAGGAGTTTGGCGGCGATCTTGGCGAAGCTGTGGCACAAACTGATCGGGTGATAGTCTCCAGGCCGACGCGGGTCATCCTTCTTCGGCAACAAGGTGATTAGAGCATCGTTCAAACGGTGGAACTGGCCGCGATTGGTTCTGTAGAGGCAGTTGAACGCTGCCATGAGATCGTACTTGATCACCGGCCAAGCCGACGAGTAGAACTCGACCGTGAAGCCGTCAGGCCCCGGCGCCTTGTCTCTTGGCAAGGATTTGATTGTCACCCAAACCTCGGACTCCGAAAATGGTGTTTCCAGGTGCTCCATCTGACGCGGGAGGATGCCAATGGCCTCCAGGTCAACATCCTGCTGGCGAGGAACAGCAGTGCCCAGGATCGCAGAGAAATGGCGGTACAACATGTCCTCTTTGTCGTCATGGCCGATCGCAATGCCGTGGTCGTCCTCGAGCTGAAGGATAAGCTTCTTCTTGGTTCTGAAAGAAGCTTGCGAATGAAACAATTTGGAATTGGCGTCGCCGTCTTTCAAGAAAGTGATGCGCGAGTGCAGCCGGGCCATTGTGCGCTCCAGCGAAGCCAGGCCGAGCACCCGCACTTTGAGCTCGTTCCTGAATGTGCGCTCCCGATCCTCCAGTGTTCGATGTTCTTCCGCTCGATCAAACTGACGGATGATCACCTTAGCCGCAAGCAGTTGATCTCTGATCTGCCCGACGCGGCTCTGGCTCCAGCTTTGCAGAACACGCGTGGTGTTGCGCAGCAGCTGATCCAGATGCCCAAACGGATCCATGATGGTTTGCCCACAGGTCCATCCCCTTTCCACCGCGTTCAAGTATCCTGGGATCTTGATCCGGTAGTTCTCGAAGTGAAACCGCCGCTTGGGGCGGAAAGCGACGTTGGTGGCGAGAAGCAAGGGAGTATGGTCGGACATGTCGGAGGACAGGGCCTGGAGGAAGGAGTCTGGAAAGAGGGACTCCCAATCCGCGGATGCGAGTACTCGGTCAAGCTTCTCGAGCGTCGGGCGGGCACACCCATTGCTCCAAGTGTAGCGGCGGCCATGCAAAGGCAGGTCCTTTAGCTCGGTCTCATCCACGAACCTTCTGAAGCGGCCCATGTTCCGACGGTTCAAGTTGGCGTTGTTCTTGTCCCTAGCGTCGAGGATCAAGTTGAAGTCGCCGGCAATCAACCAGGGACACGAGATGGACGAGTGGATGGAACGGAGCTCATCGAGGAACTCGACCTTGTCCACATCAGCTTGCGGCCCATAGACGTCGGTGAAGCAGCAGGACTCATGGCCCTGGTCGAAGTCGATCATCACAGACAGGGAGAAGGATCCCCTACGGAAGCTGCTACATCTCACCTCAGGGCTGCGACAAGCAATCAACACACCGCCGCAGGTGCCGATCGCAGGCAAGTAGTCGTAGCTCGAAAAGCGGTTGCCGAGCATTGCATTCAAATCAAAAGCAGAAATTACAGAGAGCTTGGCCTCTTGTACGCAGAGTACTGAGACGTTGTGGTCGTTCACCACCAGCCGTAAGTTGTCACGTCTGCAGCGAGCGTTTAGGCCGCGGATGTTCCAGACGAGGATATTTAGGTTGTGCTTATCCATGGGAAGGAGCAACTGTAGTGAGGTGATGACGACAGATGTGTCGTCAACACGCGCAGACGGCGTTGTTCGCCTGGCAGGTGGCCGCCAGGAGGTCTGCATCCGAGAGGGCTCGCGCGGCTGGGAACAGGTCCCGTAGCGCCGCCAAGTAGTCTTCATCAACCGGCCCGGTGAAGACAGCCGTTAGCTCCGGATCGTCGTCAGTGAGCTTATCCTCGGCCGACTGAAGGCCAAGCTTGCGTTTAACCAGGGCCTCGCCCCTCTTGGACGGTCGCACGGCAAAGGCCGGCTGCTTGGCAATGCGAGCGCTCCGGCGTACAGCTGCAGATGAGGGAGTTGGGGGCGGGTCGCAAGGCGGTAGAGATGCTAGGGGCATCACCAAGGCCCGCCGCACGCAGGCAAGGAAGGCGGTGGTGGCTGCCTTCGCCGCGGCGAGGCTGTCTTCTTTGTTTTGAATTTTGGCGCGCTTGGAGGATGACGAGGGCTGCTTGTCTGATCGCAGCGAAGACTTGGTGGGCTTCCGCGGGCCTCGTGTGCCGGTCGCGTTATCGTTCGGCCCAGGAGCGGTGGTCAGCTGAAGTGGATTCAGCTCTGCGGTGGGCGACGGCTCCAGCTCCGCCGGTGTGCTCGGCTCGGCTCTAGCCGGTGAGCGATCTACGCGACTCGAGGGAGTCGCTGGAGAGTCCGCCAAGGGGGGCAGGGCGGTGCCAGCAGATTGCTGCGCCGCGTCGCTGCGGGCCCTTCTTCTGTACGTCTTGCACGAAGTGGGCGTGGATGCGGTGGTCCTGCAGCTGTCCTCGCGCCGAATCGTCCTTGGGGACAGCACGCGGAACACGAATCTTGTGGGGGCCGCCGGGTCGTCCTCTGGGTGGTTGCTAGGCTGTAGCTAGTCGTCGGAGGAGAGCATGGGCGTAGCGACGTCGCAGGCCTTGCTGCAGGCCGTCTTGTCTGTAGCAGCCACCCCCCGGCAGGGAGGGCATTCGACAGAGACGCTTTTGCCAGAGGAGCGGTCAAAAGCCTCTGTCCCGTCGTTGTCCGCATGCGCCGCCCCAGCCGAAGAGGACAGCTGTTGGCTGACGGCGGCCGCGATCCTCAGCGGTGGGCCATCCACGTCAGCAGTTGACGTAGGCGTCACGGGAGGCTCCTCCAGCACCCTTGGCAATGGCGGGAGCGGCGAGGGGGGATCGTCGACCGGTGACGAGATGGTCGCGTCGGGCGTCACCCGGATCGTAGCCTCCTGGGACGGCATCGCGAACGTGGCCGGCGGAGCGCCGTTGTCGACCTGAGGTGCGTCGACCATCGTGGCGGCATGCTGCCACCCTGCCGCGGGGGCGCCAGGCCCGGCAAAGGCAGCGTCGTCCTCCCTCTCGTACTCCACAGGGAAGCCGTGGTAAGCCGGGTCGCCGTCGCCGGAAGATTCGCCGTAGCCCCGGTCCGGGTCGCCGTCGTGACCGCAGTCGTAGTCGTCAGATGGCGGAGAAGGGCCAGGCGAAGACGAGGGGGATCGGGAGTTGAAATCCGCAATCCGGCGCTGGTGGATGAGTACGTTGTACTTGAGGACCTTCTTCTCCCGTAGGTACGGCGGCAGGTTGCCGAACACCCGCTGCATGACAGGATCGTCGTACACCACCGGCACCTCGTGCTCGGTGATGTGAAGCACCTTCGTGCGAGGAATCCGCTTGGGCATGTCGGTCCACGCCGCGAGAGCGAGGATGGACTTGTCCGCCGACGGCTCCAGCTTCTCGATCCAGCAAGAGGAAGTCAGAAGCTTGCGCGCGATGCGCATACTCAGCGCGTGCGCCGGGATGCCCTCGAGCTCCAGCAGGACGCGGTGGCGGAGCCGCAGAGAGTCGGCGCGCACAAGGCGGGTCCATGGGCGGAGGAGGAGGCGGGCGCCGCCGAAAGGGACGCTGGCCGCGCGTAGAGCGGCGTCGCGCGAGCGTTGCGTGGAGAAGATGACGAGGAAGCATTCCGGCGCAAAGCGGTGCACCAGGATGTTGGTGTCGACGACGTCCGGCAGCGCGGAGAAAGCACGGTGGGCGTCCTCAAGGGGGATGTCGCGACGGCCGTCAGGGGACGCGACGAGGAGGGCAAAACTCAGATGCGCCTCCTCGGCGTCCATTTCTTCGTCACGCGAGACGAAACAGACCTCCTGCTCAGGCCGGAGCAGAGGGTGGCCGAGCGGAAGCTCATCATCGGAGATCTCCATCCCCTCGTACGGCGCCCGCTCAGGAGAGGAAGGTGCAGACGGCGTCCGAGACATGCCGGAGGGCCCGGCCGCGCCCATCTCCAGGCGGCACCCGCGCGCGGGACGAAGGGACGTGGCCGCCGCCAGCGGCCCGACGCGTCGGTGGGGAGGCGCGACCAGGCGAACAGCTGCGGCCCGCCGAACTCCGCGTCGGGGAGCGGCCGCGCCCATGTCGGATGCCAGCTCGATGCGGGGGAGGCAAGGGAGTGGGGCCGTGCGCGTCGCTCCCGGAGGGTGTAGGCGGCGAGCCAGAGCGCGCGGGAGAGGGGGTTCGGCCGACGGCCCGGCGACCCGTGGGAGTGGGCGGCGAGTTCCCTCTGCGGCGGACCCAGCGTTGTTGCCCAGCGTGTGCCGGGGAGGAGGAGCTCACCGGGCTGCGCGACCTCTTGCAGTCCCGGGCGAGATGCCAGAAGCCCAGACAGCGAAAGCACCTCATCGGCCGGGAGCACGTCGCGACCTTGTGCTTGTAGGAGAGGCAGTTGAGGCACCTCATCGGCGGGGACGCACGGCGCAGCCAGCTGGGCGCGAAGGTTCTTCTGTGCGCGACGCTGCCAGCGCCGGTGGCTGGAGCGCTTGCCGCGGACCTCGGTGAAGCCGTCGGCATCGACGCGCGGGGGGTTGGCCTCCCACGCGGGCATGACGACGATGGATCGAACCCGGACGGCGGGGCGGGCAGAGCGCGGAGCAGGACGAGCTTCGGCGCGGTGGGCAGTCCGTGGACCAACTGCTTCTGGCCGCGGCGCCGTTGCCGGTGGCGGCCAGAGCGAGGTTCGACGCGCGGGCCGAGGCGGTCATGGACCGAACGGGGAGCTTGCGTGGGCGCCACAGGGCGGGAGGTCGCCGTCGTCTCCGTCTTCGTCTTCATCTCCGTCGCGGGGCGGAGCAGGACGTCGCGGTAGGAGGTGCGGGGGGAGGGGTGGCGCAGGGGCGGGAACTCAGCGTCCGAGTCGTCCTCCGGCGGGGTGGAGTCGTCCCGCCGGCGTAGCCTCTTCCCCCTGCCGCCGGAGATGCCGCTAGGGTGGAACGGCACGACGTCAGGGGAGAGGGTAGGGGAGCGCCTGGGAGGGGGGCTAGGGTGGGTGGTCGCCGGCGCCGGAGCGGGGGACGGCGAGGGTCGGTCGTGGGGACCTGGAGAGGGGGAGCGCGGGCGGGAGGCGGAGCGAGCCATCCCTTCGACCACCTTCCTTCCAGGAACTGCACTCGCATATTTGCCGTGTGTGTTCGCTAATCGCTACATGGCGGTAAGAATATTTTTATTTTTTTTTCATTTTGTAAAACACTTTTAAATTTTTTACAAAACAACAAACTGATAAATGTAAGCATAATCACAAGATCATATCATAATCAATGAGTAGATGCAAAATAGTTTATACAAAATCATGGTAAAAGTACTAATACATCTAAATGCGCCGGTGTCTCTTCGGCCTAACAGCTCTAGCGTCAGCCCAGGTGTGGTCCCGGGCGTACGTCAAGAGGTCAGGTGCCCTGACCACCCGCAGTCCGAGCTGGTCGGGAGACGGTGTCGCCATGGCCGCCTGCGACGAGCCTGCAGCAGCCGGTGTCGCTCCGCCCGCCGGTGTCGCTCCGCCCGCCAACGACGACCCTGCACCAGCCGGTGTCGCTCCGCCGGCCGCCGGGGTCGCTCCGCCCACTAGCTGTGTCTCCTGAGTCCCAACAGGCGGTGCCTGTGTGAACTGTGACGGGCCAAGCTCCTCGCCCTGCGCCCCATCCATGGCCGCGAGAATGTCGTTGTACCCAAACTCATCCCAGCCCAGGTGGTCGTCAGGAGTCGAGACCGCGGCCGCGTCGAAACCGGCTGCAACGAATAGTATTAGTTTTCCAAAACATGTCATACTTAACGAATTTTACTGTAAAGTTAAGGTCGTTACCAGGCTGGAAGACAGGCGGAGTGGACGAGGAAGGAATATCTGCCGCCAGAAACTGAAAGACCGGCAGTCTGAAACCTCCTAGCGGAAAGACCGGCGCTCTAGGTGCCGTCGTCTCCGGCTGTCGAGGCCCGGTGAAACCTCCTCCTGGTCCCGTCGGAAAGACCGGCGGTCGCCCTGTACGATTAGAATATAGTATAACAAAAACACACAACAACTCCGTGCATTATTTGAAAATAAGGTCCACTGAAAGTACCTGCGCCGGGGGAAACAAACGGCCGCTGCACGTAGGTGTGCGGGCCCTGCGCCTGTGGCTGCTGCTGTGCCGTCGGAGCCGAGAAGGCGCCGGCAAAGGTGGAAGGCGCCGGCTGCGAAACCACTGTCGAGGCGGAGCTCGAGGACGACGCTGGGTGGCGCGGAAGGAGAGGAATCTCTACGGCCCCGGCGTAGTTCACGACGGCGGAGTACCTCGTGACAGCATCGAGGATCCTGTCGTACGTGCGCTGGTGCTGCTGAGGCCCCCAGGTATAACACGCCTCCCTCGCGGACACTGCGAGCCGCACGATCTCAGCAAGCGCGTCGTGCTGCTCACAAAATTAGTAGCACATGTTATAATGAAAAGTCATATGAATTAAATATGATTGCAGTATCGTAGCTTACCGCTGTGTCGGCGGTCTGGTCTCGGCGCACCGGGTACGCGGCGTCCTCCACACTGAGCACCATCTCGCCGACGGGGAAGTAGAAGGTGTGCGTCTCTGGTCGCCACCGGTCCATAAACGCGGCGATCAGCGGGGTGTCGTAGCTGAACCGCGTCAACCGCTTTGCCCGGGGAACCTTAGCTCGTAGCCTGTCCCCCTCGACCAATCGCGCGAAAGGTAGAAGTCCTGCGGCGCGTCGCCTGAAAAAAATAAAAATAATTTACGTAACGCAATTACAATTGTAAAGAAACAGAAATAAATAATAAAAATGAATTACATACTTCGGAATCCACCGTTGGTGTATCGGCATCAACGTGCGGGTGGTTCGGCAACGTATACCGCCGGACGACTGTCCAAAAACGACCGAGACGTACGAGCGGTGGTGCCGGTCCACCACCTCGTCGAACAACTCCGGCCGTACGTACTGTAACGGACCCTGAGCCATAGCTGAAAAAAAACAAAATTTAATCATTTAGTTGAATTATATCAAATAAAACAAATTATAACTATTTTCTACGAATTATGTGAATTAAAACGAATTATGTGAATTAAAATTATTTTCTAAGAATTTTAAATCAATTTAATCTAATTATGTGAATTATAACTATTTTTACGAATTTTAAATGAATTAAAACGAATTATGTGAATTAAAACTATTTTCTAAGAATTTTAAATGAATTTAATCTAATTATGTAAATTATAACTATTTTCTACGAATTTTAAATGAATTAAAACGAATTTTGTGAATTGAAACTATTTTCTACGAATTTTATATAAATTGAATCTAACTATTCGAATTATTACTATTTTGTACGAATTTTATAGCAATTCAATCTAATTATTGGAATTATAACTATTTATACGAATTTTATATCAATTTAATCCAATTATGTAAATTATTACCATTTTTAGGAATTTAAAACCAATTTAAACGAATTATCTCAATTTAAACTATTTTTAATATTTTATATTAATTTAATCTACCAATTTAAACGAATTATGTGAATTAAAACTATTTTTAAAGAATTTTCTATTAATTTAATATAATTATTGGAATTATAACTATTTCTACGTATTTTAAATCAATTTAAACGAATTATTCGAATTAAAATTATTTTCTACGAAATTTTATATCAATTTAATCCAACTATTTGAATGATAACTATTTTCTACTAATTTTATATCAATTTAAACGAATTACTCGAATTATAATTATTTTCTACGAATTTTATTTGAAATATAACTATTTCTAAAATTTCTAAACTAAGTTAACTAAACTACACTAAACTAACTAACTACACTAACTAACTAAATTACACTAAAGTTAGAAACATACCTGAGTCAAAAGTGCTTCGAAAGATTGAAAGCCGAAGATTTAGAGGAGAGAGTGAGAGAGGGAGGAGGGGCTGGCGGCAGCCGTCGCCTCCTTATATAGGGGTAACGCTGCCGCCGTGAGGTACGGCGGCAGGCTCCTACCGCCGTGCCCCACGGCGGTAGGATTCCTGCCGCCGTGGGGTACAGCGGTAGGAACCCTGGCCCCACTGGCAGGTCACCCGACCGTTGGCGGCACCCCTGCCGCCGTGCGCCGTGGGGCACCGCGGCAGATGTATATTTCTCGAAAATTTGGTTTCGTCCATTTATTTTTCGAAAATGAAAGAAAAAAATATATCTATAAAAATTCCGGAACGAGCGTTGCGGCGTTGTCATCGGTAGAGGGACGTTGGGCACTTGGGCTGATCTGAGACGTAGGATGGACATCCGACGGCGCACACATACACTAAAGAAGGCGGCCCATATATCAGCCCATTGTCAACAACAAAACAGCCCAGTTGCCTACACGGAGGACGCACTTCTTCTGGCGCAGTGCCGGCAGCGGGCATCTCGTCGCCGCCGTCCCGGGAACCCGCCCGCCGGCGTGCCTCCACCGCGCCACCATCAATTCCGCCGGGTGCTTCAGCTCTCTCATCGCCGTCCAGCGCCGCCGGGTGCCCCGCCCCGCTCTTCGCCGCCATCGACGCTCTTCCCGCTCCGGCGAGTTTTCTCTAGGGCTTTAGGAATCAGGAGGCGCAGCGCCACCCGCGTGTCCCCCCCCCCCCCCCCCCCACTTCCGATTCTTCTGTACTCGGATTGTGGAGAAAAGGGCATAAGGCGGCGGCGCGGGCGCGTGGGGTTCCCATTTGTGCCGGTCTCATCGGACGAACCCCGTTCGCGAGGGTAGCGCCGAGGCGGCGGCGGCGCGATGAACCCGCCTGTAGTCGGTGAGTTCTCATTGCGATTCCCATGGGGATTTTTTTATTGAGGAACTTGTATGTGTTTTTTATTGGTCGGGAACATGTTGATTCGGTCGAATTTCGGGAAAAATCTGGTCTGCCGTGTTGCGGATTTGGGTTGAAGCGCTGATTCGAGGTGGGCATTTAGGGCTTTTCGGGGGAGGGTAGGGATTAGGACGGGTCTGCCTCGACCCTGGATTTCTTCCCTCATAGGCGATTTGGGACTTGAGAGCTTGGGGTTTCAATGTGTGGTTAACACCAAGGTTCACCCTGTGGAATGTTGGTAGTTTGACGTGGTTATTTGTTTCTGGTGATTACTTTAGGTTGGTTTGGGTTCTGGTGGCACCAAAATAAAGTGCTGTCTAGGGTTTCAAACAGGGTTTTATATTGCTTTACTTTGCTTGGCTGAGCACATGTAAAATTTGTTCTTTTTTAGATGTTTCTTTTCATCTGTATGCAGGTGGATTATAGAAATTGTCTGTTGGTTGGATGCTAGCAATTGATAGCCAAAATTTCCTGTTGAAATCAATGCATCTTGGCATTTTGCCATCTCTGTTGTCGTCTAACAGGATTTTAATTTTGTTTATAAGTGTGTTTGTCCATCTCAATTTTTAGGATATTCTTCTAATACTCATTAACCTGTGTAGAGCCGTAAAGTGTCGTAGACATTTTATTCAAGGAAAATTTTACCTGTGTCAGAATGACCACCATTTTACAATATACCATCAAATTTTCATGGTTCACTTTGATATCACCGACATTCAAGGCAATTTTTAAATAATGCCAGCCAGTTACCTTTTCCATCAACCCAGCCTCGTCGGTTTCATCCTGCCATTTTCTTTTGAGTGACAATCGACTGTGTTTCTTCCATCTCTGTGCTGGCTGTTTTCACCGTTAGCCATTGCTGCAACATGTCAGGGTCATTGGGAAGTGTTAGTTCAGTCTTTTCTTGATTAGGGAGCAATCAAATCGAATCTCGCCTTTTTTCAGCCCAATCCACCCCTTGCTGTTGCTGCGATTTGCTTGCTAGGTGGTGGGTTGCTCAATGTGCAATTTGCTAGCTTCTTGCTCTATTTTGGGTAGGGAGGAGCTCGATTGAGTGCAGATATGCAGCATGAAGGCAATTTGGGTGAGGTAGAGCTTGATTTGCTGTTAATTGAGGGAGGCAATTTAGGCAAGAGGAGATCCTTCAGATTTGAGTGAGGTGAGCTCCGATATTTGCTTTGTCCGCACCGGCTTTGGGCAGATGCGTGCTCCATGCTGCAATGCGGCATGCGGTGGCATCAGATGGAGCCGAGCTTGGTGCGACAGTTTCTGGCAGAGGCAACTTGCTGTGCCATGGCTTCAAGTAGATGTGGGCTTTTGCACACTGGCTTCAAACTCAGTTGTTGGGGTGCAGCTGTGTGCACCAGACACACAGAGGGGGCTAGAGGTGAAAGATGGGGAACCACTGCAATGGAGAAGATGGCCATTGGATGGAAAATGTCTTATTGTATAAATGGCACTATCTTTCTATGTCACAGAACCAAATCTTCCCTTGTTTTTTTTAAGATTCGAGAAAGAAGTTAACCCGTGCCTGATATCTGGGAAATGCTTTAGCATATATTCTGTTCTTATATTTCTATGTTGAGAAGAAATTTCTGAAAATTATCTATGAGATATTGAAGTGCTCTATGCTATGTATTCTTGTAGATCCATATCAGGGGGAATTTCCAGAGACAATCGAGGAGTACTTGCATCATGGTACTATGAAATGCATTGCGTTTAACCGTAAAGGAACACTTCTTGCTGGTAATTATCTTCCCAGTTCATAACTTCATATAAAACATGCTGGTTTCTTTGATAGTTTTTGATTATTGATTAGTATTGGTTTTAAGTTTTAACTTGTTGAGAAGTTTTTTAGGTTAACAAGTATTAAATTTCTTCTAGTCCGGCGAATCAATTTTCATCTGTCATTGTTCTCATCGCAACCTGTTAAGTCAGTTTGTTTACCGGCAGCGCAAGGGGGATTGCCTGCCTACTATGCATGGAACTTGAACCATTGTATTTTTCCTGTCCATGTGGAGCATACACTCCTATTTGGTGACCCACAACCTGTAAACATTTAATTCAGGACAAACTGTTTCTTTTAAACTCATAGTTTCCTCATACTGTAATTACTGTAACTTCTGTCATGTGCACTAAAACAGAAGAATATACACGGGAGATGCAGTGTCCAGTGTATTGGGTTCTGTTGGTGGGTGTCAGAAAATGGGAGTGAACAATCTGTGTTAAATTAGCAAGGCACCTTGTATTTTGTATGTGCCTTTAATTTTCTGTGGTCCACTTCTTCTGCATGCAAATGGGAGAAAGTGGAAAGGCGGCAATATGAGATTATCATACCCTGTTATCCTCTAGAGGTTTAGATTGCTATTGTAATATCATGATACTAAGTGGTGGTATGAAAGGGAATGCTGTGTACATTTGTCAAGTTAGAAGCTTCTTTTACTTTATACTTTATATTTCTGTTATGGTGCCAACAATATTTTTGAAATGCACTGTTGCTTTGATGGTGTAAAATATCTGTCAGCTGTGAAATTGTTTGTAATGGTCAATAACAGTGTCTGTTACATTTTTCCAGCTGGATGCTCAAATGGTAGCTGTGTTATCTGGGACTTCGAAACAAGGGGGCTTGCAAGAGAATTTCGTGATAAAGATTGCACTGCACCTATAACAAGCATATCCTGGTCCAGGTACGGCCACCGTTTACTTGCCTCTGCTACTGACAAGTCATTGACACTTTGGGATGTGTCCACTGGGGAAAAGATTGCCCGCATAACTCTTCAGCAGACTCCATTGCGCGCCAGTCTTCAACCTGGTTCTCCAACCCCATCTGTTTGTTTGGCATGTCCTCTGTCTTCTGCACCTCTTCTTGTTGATTTGAATACTGGAAGTACCACAGTTCTCCCTGTTTCTGTATCTGAGAATGGTAACCCACCTGCACCTAATCCTCGTAACAAATTTGCGGATGGTACCCCACCTTTTACACCAACAGCTGCAACATTTGATAAGTATGGGGAACTGATATATGTGGGCAACTCTAAGGGAGAAATTTTAATCGTCGATTCAAAAACCATCCAGGTGCATGCACTAATTCCCATCCCTGGTGGAACTGTTGTTAAGGATATTGTTTTAAGTCGGGATGGTCAATATCTTCTGACGAATTCTAATGATCGGGTCATTAGAGTCTACAAGAACATTCTGCCTGTTAATGGTTCTGGAGAGGAGATTAGAAACATAAGCAACAGCAATAATGACTATCAAAGTCACTATGATAAGTTAAAAGCAAATGGTGCAAGCTGCCTTATTCTTTCATGTGAACTTTCGGATGCCATTACAAAGATACAGTGGAAGACACCATGCTTCAGTGGTAATGGTGAGTGGATAGTTGGCGCGTCTGCAAACAAAGGAGAGCACAGGCTGCAAATATGGGACCAAACAGGGCGACTTGTAAAGATTCTTGATGGTCCGAAGGAAGCTGTCATTGATCTTGCGTGGCATCCTATTGAACCTACAATTGCTACAGTATCTGTAACAGGCTTTGTGTACATTTGGGCAAAGGAGCATGTAGAGAATTGGAGTGCATTTGCTCCTGATTTTGTAGAATTAGAAGAAAATGAGGAGTACGTTGAACGAGAGGATGAGTTTGACCTGAACCCACGTGAAGAAGAGGTGAATAAAATTTCTCTACCCGTCATTTTAACTATTATTCATGGTATGCACTTAACATTTTCTCTCTCAATCTTCTATGTAGGCTGAGGAAGTAGTGATAGACGAGAATGCGGAAATTGATATCGAGACATATGAGAAGAATTCAGTGTTCAGTGACGTGGAGGATTCTGTGGATGAGATTGTCTTCTTGCCAGCAGTTCCTTCCCCAGATGCTCCTGATGAACAGCCAGAGAAATGCCTTGGAAGCTCATCAAAGTTGGAGGATAGCAACCATTCTGGTTCCCCATCCTCAATGGATGCTGTACAGAATGGTCAAGCCATTCCTCAGGCGTCAAGCCCAATGGAAGGTATAGTTAGCTCATTTTGCAATGTCATTTGTTTTGATTCTTTGCAGCTATTGATATATAGTCCTTGTGCTTATGTTTTCCAACTGGACTACACTAGCAGCGTGCTTCATTTGTATTTTTATATAAAAACTTGCAGACCATTATACCAAGAAAACTAAGTTGTGCACCCTCCATGGTGAAAAATAACGGAATTTGGTTCAGTTTAGGTCACAGAATGTTGTGAAATGATAATGATGCACTAATGTAACCATGGAGTAAGTTGCTCCAGAGGACTTGCGGGCAGGGATCAAATCTCGAAAACCCAAGCATTTAATGCTGTTTCAAGTAATCATTCTGTGTAACTGTAATGCTAACTCTTCATTCACGGACATGATGGTTTTGTTCCTATGGCAGTGGACAACTCTACTGCTGAAGACCCAGCGGAAGGGCCAAACTCAAAGCGGAAGCGGCGACTGTCCGTGAAGGGGCTTGAGTTGCAGCAGACTGAGAAGGTCAAAAGGCCAGCAACAAAAAACAAGTCCAATGGCAAGTGTGCAAAATCCAGTGCCAAGCAGATGGAATCCGCCAATGGAAACAGCTCTGCCTTTGATGATGAAGCAACTGAGGATGATGAGATTAACATTGATAGCTAGATTTCTGACCGAGTGTCGTAGCTGGGGGGAATATAAAAGGTTGTTCTGTATCCCCCCCAAAGAGAGAAGAATGATTTTGTGCTGGGACAAACTAAACCTATTGGCTATCAGTGGTATTGCCTGTAAGTTGACATTTGTAGTTTCGTGTTAAGAAAAAGATATTCGCTGTTCTTCGAGGTGTTGGATCCACTGCATATTTCTCTTTTGAGATGTTAAGCGTAATTCGTTGAAGCAGGAGTGATTTTTTGGGGGTGTATATCGGATTATCCGTGGATAGTCATATTATTACCCCCTTAACACATGGTTAATTTTGTACCTGTGATTTTAGAAATGTACTATATGGTTTGCGTCATGCTTTGTTGGTGTTGCAGCTATCATTGTGCCAGGTGCCGGCTTATAGATTATTGGATACAAAAAGTAGGGCACATGCCGCGGATTTGTTTCGCGAACAGAATTGTTGTCTAATATGATGCACAGTGCATAAGTGATGGTATCCAAAATTTCTTATATGTTGCAAAGCAATAGAAGTTCTAGAAATAAGAAAAAAAATGATACAATGTTAAGAGATGACCAAACTGACCATATATATATATTTTTTCTTTTGCAGAACAGGTACAGAAGACTGCTATAATTCTTCCAAATCTTTGATTGTGTAGGATAAGGAGATACCTCCAACTGCGCCCGGAGTTGCAGAATGGGCTGAGTTGAGTATCTATGCTTGAAGTCAAAAAAAAAAAAAAGTTCAGAGCAGGTAACTGTTTGCTCTCCCTTCCCTAGTTCCCCTGCTCTCAGAAGTCACTAGCCGTGTCCTTGGCCACTTCTATATCCGGAAAGCGCTTACGGGCATTTGCCCATCATGTGCGCGCCCAAAGCACACCGGGTCACCGGCCGCTAGTTTTATAACCACTTTTAGTACCACATAACCGCCTGGCAGTGCCAATCATCGCTGCCGGCTTTTGCTTAGGGCATGGATCGACGTGCAAATTGCGTGTACGATCGCTGCAAATATTCTTCAGCTCATCATCGAGTGAGGAGTCAGGGCATGACCGGCACTCATTAGCGCTCCTAATCATGCGCCCTCGTCGGCTTCTGCACGATCTAACGATCTTTCTCCCCTTTCGTGATCTGTTCTTGCTTTTCTCTTTCGCGCAACCGTTTTGATCCAACTTCTTTCATCGTACGGAGCTTATGGTACTCGGTTTTTAAATGGGAGTGTTAAGCGCAAGAGAAGCTTGTATAGGGCCTTATAAGAGGGATGGAACTATTGTGGTCCTCCTTGAGCATGCGGCAAATTATGTGTACATGGAAGTATGTAACTTTACAACAATTAAAGGCACTGTATTGTATACTTAGGAGGAATTGCATGCATGTGCTAAAGCTCTGTAAATCACAATGTTCAAAGATGCATGCATGAGAGGGATTAAATTAAAAATTTCAGGCAATCCAAAGAGTTCAGTCTATCACCAAGCACAACATGCATTGTGCTTGTTTTCAGTATTAATAAATATAGATGAGATTGGCTTCAGAACTAGTATGGAACAAATTATTCGGCACCGGGCAATTGTTTGTGATGTAGATCGATCGATGAGATCCCTGATTTGCTCCTTTATTCTGCTATCTTTTTCTTCGGTTTGCTGTGGGAAGAAAGGTATGTTCAATAGTTAGGTAAACCGCTAGCTTTTTCTTCCAATTTGTTTGGTATATATACTTATGCTACCTTCTCTCTTGTTAACAATACCACGTTCTAATGTTGATGGAACATGTACCGCCTGCAAATTGAGCTGATCAGTTCTCATTATAAAGTGGAAACACACTACTCTTGCCCTCAGGGAAAAAAAGAAACACATTACTGTATATGTTCGGAAGAAGAGGGATGAGACCATTTTAGGGGTGAAGAAAATCTTGCAGGAAATGTGAAACGTGTTCTAAAAGTTTTTATTGAATTGCCAAATAAATCGGCCTCGGTGATATAGTGATATTGTAATTAGGAAGGGTTAAGATGGTCCTCCATGGCCAGGCACTTTACAACACAAAGGTATTGTTTACTCAGGAATTCATATATGAATGAGAAATAATTAATAAATATTTCAGGCAATAAAAGCAGAAAACTAGAGATGCAGTGCAGGTTATCATACTGATGTACTTTGGCGTGATCTTTGTGAAAAAGCAATTATTAGTGAGACCTGGTGCATGGCTGGTATATGGACCTGTCCGTGTCACAACTCACAAGGATGGTTCTATCGCTCCAGATCCTTTTTGATGTTGATGGCCTCTTGATTTGCTCTACCATTTCTTGCTCTACAATCCTATATCTCAAAGGAACGATTCCTTTCCTAGGAACAATATACACACTTTGTGTGATTTTTCAGTGGCATAGAGGAATTTTACCTAAAACCTTTTTGTTTCTTTTTTTCAGGATAGCCTTTACCTTTAGCATTTATTCGGTATGTGCTCAGTTGCTCACTCTAGGTATTTTTTTTAGCCACACTACAGGCACAAACCGTGATGCAATATATCCACGAGCTCATGCTGTTGTAATTTTCAATGAAGTTTTAGAGTATCAGGGATATATCCAAGTCCATGCAATGCAAACATGACAGAGTGCATGAGTTTATCCTGTTGGTGCGTGGTTGGTTCAAATCCTTATTACGTGCACACATTTCTCAGGTTTTCGGAGCTGCCCGGTGCCCACTGGAATTACAGAGAAGACGCAGCACAAGCTGTTGCGGAAAATATATCTCAGCTGACAGGGAAGTAAGAAATCAATCTATTAACCACCTCCACCGGGGGCATCAGATGTGTTCCCAGCCAGGTTCCACGCCCAGCATCATAGCCTAAGTCATGTAAATAATTGTCAACAATTTATTCGACTAAAGTTTATAACTAAAATAGAAAAGTATGTAGGTTAGAAATGAGGAAAAGGAGATATATTCCAATAAAAGCTTCATGCAATGTAATTGCTGTGTTTCATCTAGTATAAAGTTCAAAATCGTACTCCAAACGGAGACAGATTTGTAGAACTGCAAACCTACTATAGATTAAGTGTTTTCTGTTCAACATTAATTGGTCAAACTGTGTGTAACAACATTTGCAATTTGGTTTTTCTTTGTGACATTGATTTGTAGCATGTTGTTTATGATTCTATTTTCTCAAACTTTATGAGATGGAAAAAGAAGTGAGGAATTGAGAGTCCGGCTCATTGCACATTACCAATGTGCACCTGACCTGACCGAGTGTCTAACACATCTCTGTGAATTGTGTACCACATACACTTGTAACCATTCATCACTTCCACAGATTTTATCTATAGAAATCTAGAAAGATTTTCTTGGACATTTTCTTTGAGAAATCAACACAAAATTACAAGTGCACATTGCTCGAATCACACTACCGCACATCTGGGTAAGTGTAGCAAGTCCAGATCCACGGGACCGGAAATTGTAAAGAAAAATAGAAATTGCCATTTGCAACGATGAAAAATTATGAAGGTTAATAGATGAGGATCATGATTAACATCAAACAGCTGACCCTACAAATACAAAAACAGAAATGACCAATGATCAGCGACTCTATCTATCTGACATGTTGCGGTGAAGCCCTAATTTCGCTGCATTTATCAGTGGGTTAGCTATAGCTTACGACATCGATCATCTCATGAGATAACAAACGGTTTGCACTCTTATGTGATCTATTATGTCATCCGGGCTAATCTCCTCCAAGCATCTCCCATGACGATTGGCAACTCCCTTCCTGATTCAAGAAACCATTTTAATTATGATCAATATATGCTACTAGTATGATACTAATCAATTCAAGATAATAATGTAAATGCTATATATCATACAATCTAACTTAATTGCTAATTAACCTGACGTGCAGATCTTCAACCCAGCAGCGTTGCCAGCAGTCAATTCTTCCTCGCTTTCATCGTCATCATCGCGATCATCTCCGTCGTCCTCATCGTCCCCGTCGTCATTCTCGCTACACCGTGGCATGTAATCATCACCCCCTACCTTGTCGCCGCTCATCGCCACGCCGGCGAACAGCCCCGTCACGCTCATCTGCTTGCTGATCATCCGCGCGACGCAGTACGGCAGCTTGGGGTTCGCGCAGCGCGCCGCCCTCCGCGCGTGTTTCCGGCGGCGGTCGAGCCACGCTCCGGCGAAGGCCAGGCAGTCCAGGAGGCTCTCCCTGGCCATGCCCTTCATGTCGTACGCCTGCGCGCGGCGCCACAGGCTCCTGGCGTGCGCGTTCGCCGGCCGCGCCAGCGCCAGCGCGCGCGTCGCGTCGCTCACCGCCGCGTCGGCATCGCGCTTCGCCAGCCGGCACTGCGCGAGGTTGCTGTGCAGCACCAGCCTCTCCCTCCTCCTGCTCAGGGGGCACAGCTCCAAGGCTTGGGTGTACAGATCAATGGCATTGTCCACGTCGCCTTGCAAGAAGCTTTCGTTTCCTTGCCTCTTCTTCTCCTTGGCTAAGATCTCTCTCTGCAGCAGCTCATCCCTAGGCATTGCTTCCTCTGTCTCCTTCCTCTCCACCTTCAGCTCCCTCAACCTTGAAATCACTTTCTTCGCTTCCATACCTACTTCACGGCCATGGACATGGTCGTCATCACGGAGCAGCGCATTTGAAATGGCATCTCCTAGTCGTCGCCTTGGACCGAGGTGCCGGAGATCGACCAAGTCAACGAGGTACGGCGCCGTGGCGTCAGCAACGGCGTGCCATGTGTCGCGGTCGTCGAGGAGGAGTAGCAAGCAATCTACGGCCATGTACTGCCAGTCGTCGGACGAACGCGCCAGGTCACAGAGGCTGGAGAGCGCGTCGCGGCACGCGGCGATGGCGGCGCGGCCGACTGGGCTCCTGCAGAGAAGGCGCAGCAGCCCCACGCCGGCTGGAGAGTCTCCGTTTGCCAGGCCGCCCCACATCCGGGAGAGCTCGCGCAGGAACACGGCGTCCTGGCATATCATGTCATGAGATGACAGGTCCCTGGAGGCGAGGCAGCTCAGGAAGTAGAGCGACCAGCACTGGAGCTGGCTCGCCCACTCCTCCGCCTTCCTGTCCTCGGCGTCGGCACCGCCGCCGGCGAGCCCGCACGCCATGAGATCGCGATGGTACTTCGGCCGCCGGCTCGGTGCAAGCGCGACGAAGCTCGCGTAGACGTCGCCGATGCAGGTGGATGCGGCGCGCACGGCGAGGGGCACAGCCTCGGCGGCGTGCCGCGCGACGGCCGGGAACGTGGCGTCGTAGCTGGCGAGGTGACCCAGGGCTCGCGCCGCCGCGCGCTGCTCGACCCACGTCATAGCGCCGCCGAGGAGGGCCATCAAGGGCCGCACGGCCCCCGCCGCGACGGCCAGCTCGGCGTGCGCGGAGGAGCGGATGGTGTACGAGCCGATGACGTGGGCGGCGTAGTACGGCACGCACACGTTGCCGCCGCGGCGGCACCACGCCGCGTCGGCGAGAGCGCGGCCGAGGAGGAGGGACATGCACCGTATCGCGCCGAGCGACGGGAGCTCCGGGTCGTCGGGCGCCGCCATAGCCGCGCGCCACACGGCGCCGACGGCCGCGGCACATGACTGGCCGCTACTGACGTCGTCGTCGCAGTATGGCAACTCTCTGAAGAAGTCGGCAAGGCTGGCGCGGCGGAGCCGGGCGTCCGGCTGCTTGATGGTGCAGAGGAAGCACCCGCAATCACTTGAGCTGAAGAAGTCTTCAGCTTCCTCCTCGATCTCCTCCTCTTCCACGATCTTGGCCATGGCCTTGGCCTTGGCCTTGCCGTTGCTAGAGTGCTTGCTTCTGGTGTTCAGCTCCATTTGGTACAATGAGTTAACCTTGTGCCCGTGTTAGCAACTGGAGCTAGGTAGAAGAAGGAAGGGGAGGAGTGAGAGAGTAGGGTTTTGTAGAAGTAGTGGGAGTAGAGATGCAATTAGTCAATTGGACATGGATTTTTTTAAGCCCTTGTTAACTTCTTTTCATGAAAGAGCAAAGCCTACTTTTATACATGTTCATGATCAGCCGGAAACAGAGAACTTTCTTGTGCAGATAATACTGGTGTGTCAGACAGGGTTTGTAAACTTGACATCAGTAGACAGTAGTACCTGCAGGAAACTTCATTGCACCTGCCACCTTCATAGTTTTGTGCACTCGACAGTACGAGGTTGCAGATTAAAATTTATGCCAGGTTTGATTAGGATCGGCAAGTGCCAGTGTCAGATGACTCAGATGTCTTGACTGAGTGATAACAAAGAGTTCTATGAAGGCAATCACATGACTGACACTAATCACTGCTCCATTAAATTCGTCCGTTTCAAATTGTAAGTCGTTTTAAATTTTCTAATTTTTTTTTGATACGGAGGAAATAGCAATTAGAATCGGTCGGGCGGCCGGCAAGCCGGGCACTAAGGCTCTAGGACTACGTGGCGTGCTTCAGTTCCGCCCAATCGATCGACAGAAATTCGGCACGCGTCGTTTTCATTATTAGCAGCCGAGCGCTGTGTCTGATTGACTGAATCTGTGCTCGTGCATGCACTGATCTTCAGAATCAGAACGTATTTCCAGCTTCCACTTGTGATAATTTGCGATGCGGTGAAGGTCTAAAGTTGCGGCTGTTAATCCCCACAAAGCCAAAGCCTAGTTTAACCAAACCTTTCCATCAGTAATTACCTAAACAAGGTAGCCAACGCGCGTCAGATTCCACCCACTTATTAGTTATGCTAATTAGCTTGGCGTAGCAGCTAGTAACTGTACCATTTTTACTGCTTACTAGCTTTACTTTTGCAAGAACATATGCACACGGCAGACTTTGCTAGAAATAAAATACACTTTGTCCAATCAAAGCTTAACTGTTTTCTAAATGACGTTAAATTTTTCCTATTGCTAATGTCCTGTATGCTACTAGGCTCGTGACAAGTTATGCAAGCCATTCGACCAAGCTTTGATCTTAGCTAAAGGACCTGAAGCACAAGTTAACAGTGATGCATGCATGACTGATCTGACGAAGTCTGAAACATAACTAATGGGAAAGCAACTGTATTATTGTAGGTAGACTTCAGGTTTCTCAAGTCTGTTGTAGATACTCCAATGATAAGTGATGTTGCAATCAGTTTAACCAATGAACCGTGATGCAGCAGTACCATATTTTCCTTGTTTATTTCTGAAAGTGGAGTTCCAACTCAGAAAGGGAACAGTGTGATACATAGCGAAAAGGCAAAATGCACTGTGGTCCTTGTGGTCCTTCAAGTGAAGAGAGCATGATTTGCATGCATGCTGTCTGCTGCCCACCAAAGGAAAAATAAAAGAGTAGGAGAAAGGAGCTTTATTTCATCTGATAGACAGGCAACAAGCCATTAACGTCTCTCTTGATAGTGTGATTAAACAATACCCTGGGCTAATTACTCGAGCAGATCAAACAGCTTAGGAAGCCAATGGCAAGAGCCGCCATGGATACGCTTTGGTGAGTTCCCATAACGTCCCTCTCTCCCCCTTTTGTGTGAGTGTGTGTGAGAGAGAACATACAACATTGTCTGTGTAGTGGACTAGTGGTGGATCAACTCTTCGCCAACAAATAAACTGTCAATGGGCTCGGGATGGGCTTGGGCTGCTTCTTCTTCTTCTTTTGCATGTTGACTTAGTCCCAGATGAAGCCAACATGCTGGAATTTTTTTTATTTCTTATGATTTTGTAAAAATATATGGTCTCCACAAAGTTTTTCAAAACTAACCCTATATCACCATATGAAATGACGGTTGGGTGGCGGTATAGATGGGCATTCGTGCCGCCCGGCCCGGCCCTAGCCCGGGCACGGTGCGGCCCGCTCATTTACGGGCCGGGCCAGCCCGGCCCTAAGCTTGACCGTGCCGTGTCGTGCCCGCCCACGGGCTGTGGCGACGGCCCAAGCACGGGCCCGTCGGGCCATTTCGTGCCGGGCCAGCCCGGGATACACGGGCACGAACGGGGTGCCGGGCCAGCCCGCAGCCCGTGGAGGCAGCCACCACTTCACATTCTCCAAATTTCACAAACAGCACAAAAATTCACAAGGCACAAATAGATAACAAAGAAGTGAAGAACTGAAGAAGAAAAGGAAGATACACAACAAGTTTCTAACTAAAGTTCACCACTTCATATAGGTGATGAAACAAATTGTAGATCTGTTTACAAAATTACACTTGATCATTATGATCAAGTGTAGCTGCCTCATTAAAAACCTTCCTAGGTAAAACTCACCCTTGTGAGAAACCCTAGGAAGAGAAAAAGAGTACAGCCACAGATCTACAATTTTAAGTTCAATTGTTCATTACATTACATGACAATTTTACAGGAAAAGAACACAAATGCATGCATCACAAAAGTTCCAGACTTCCACAGACCACAACCCACAGTTTGCTGCTTGCACTTGCACTTGCACTCTTGATTCTTGCTTCCAAAAGTCCAAAAGCCCCAAAATGTTATCTGCCTTCACTTCACTTCACTTCACACAGTAGGTGCAGACCCAGTGACAGACCCACTGGCAGTGGAGTCACCAGTACTCCTACCAATTAGGAAACAAATCAAAGTATATAAACATGGCAGTAATCACTAATCATAATCAGTACACAATGCAAAAATGTAAACATGGGGCATGGCCTTACTCATTCTCTGGTGGCCCTTCCCCTTCTGCTTCCACTAGACCATCTCCTTTCAGCTCTATCATGCCCTTCTCAACCTCGTGTTGCGCCCTTACATCTCCAAGTTCCCAGTCCTTGACGCAGGTCAGCATCTCCACCGTAAGAGGTTGCAACCGTCGACGCCGCTCCTCAATCACCCTGCCAGTTAAACTAAAACAAGACTCCGAAGAGACTGTAGAAATTGGAACAGCCATTATATCTCTTGTCATTATAGAAAGAATATGAAATGTAAGTTTGTGCTCATGCGACCAATTCATAAGATTGAACTCATCATCAAAACAGGTGACAATGTCGCTGTCCAAGTAAGAAGTCAACTCAGAAACAACAGCTATAGCAGGGGCAGATGAAGGTGTAGATGAAAGAGGAGTTGAAGAACTAGGAGGAGCAGCAGGAGCCCCATATATCTTACCCCATGCAGCAAATTTCTTACCAGTAGATGTTGCTGCTTGATTTCTTTGACCCCTAACTGCACCAAACTTGGTTTCATACTTGTTATACAGTTTATATAATTCAGTTCTTACCTCATTGTAGTAATTAGAATAATCAAAACCAATAGTCTGAGAGAGAATCTGGAGAACATTATGAAAACCTCTCATCTTGGCTCTAGGATCCAAAACAAATGCAAATGAACACAAAAGACGTATGTTCTGCCAGTACTTAAGAAAATTCAGTTTCATAGGAGTCACAATGTTCATAAGTAATGCATTATTCTCTTGAGCATACAAATGACCAGCAATCTCAATTATATGATGAAGAATCATAGGACTGGTAGGATAGTAAACACCAGATAAAGCAACAGTAGATTCATAAAACAATTCAAGAAACTCCAGGATTTTTTGAGCAACAACCCAATACCCCTCACTGAGTAGAGGCTCACCATTAACCAAACCATAATTAGCACCAATAAATGTAGAGAATATCTCTTTATAAGGTAAAAGGTGCTTAAGCATCAAATAAGTTGAATTCCATCTCACATCCATATCCAAACCAAATTTACGAGGCCGAGACCCCTTCAAAAGGCAAAAATTATGAAACTGATCAATGCGTTAGTTAGAGGAATTCAAAAAAGAAATTGCAGTCCTGAAAGCCTCAAGATAAACCTTGATCCTTTTCAAACCAGACTTGACAATGAGATTTATAATGTGGCATACACAGCGCTGGTGCAAGAGGCCACGCAAGTTATCATTCTCTCTGTCAATTGGTTCAGGATCAGGACCGAGATAACCAAGAAATTTAGGTATAAGCTTAGACATGGCAGAAGCATTTGAAGAAGCATTATCAAGTGTGACAGAGAAAACCTTATCCAACAAACCAAAATGAGAAACTACTTCTTCAACACGCTCAGCAATGTTAACACCAGTATGTGCACAATCAATTAGCTTAAAACCAATTACTCTCTTCTCTAACTCCCAATCAGCAGATACATAATGAACAACCACACTAAGGTAGTCTTCCTTAGCATTGCCAGACCAAATGTCAGATGTCAAACAAACAGATGAAACAGATTTAAATTTATCAATCAGTTCAGATCTACGACCAGGCCAATACTTATGCAGATCTCTAGTTGTGGTTCTCCTAGATACAGAAGTAAAACGAGGGTTGTGAGCACGCTGAATGTACTCCTCAAATGCAGATTCATAACCAAAACCAAGAGGCAAATCAAGTCTAGCAATCAAACAGCACAGTTCTTTACGAGCAACATCAGACTTATACTCCCAGGTAGTAAGAACAGTACCATCAACTTTCAATTGCAGACGAGACTGAACAAGAGCAGCATGTTTGGTTTTAGCAACACATACCTTCTGGTGCCGGAGCAAGTGTCCAGTACCAGCAGAAGAGCGCCCAGAAAGAACCTGAGCACAATGCTTGCACTTGGCACCAATTCTTACCTTCTTGCCGGTGGGCAATGTATCGAAGATCTCGTCGAAGTCGTTCCAGGCAGGAGACTGGACACGCTTCAGCCGAATGCCATCAGTAGTATTGACAGATTGTGTCGAGGAAGGCATCACGGGCTGGCCAGGAGGAGGAGCAGCAGCACTTGCATCATCACCGCCATCAACATTGATCGGAGCAGCAGCAGCACCGCTACCGAACAATGCCTCGCCGCCGGACGGCAGGTCGTCCTCGTCGTCACCAGGGAGCCCACAGGCCCTAAGGTCGTCATTGATGGTGTACTCCTCCATGTCGTCCATCACGACGACCTTGTCCTGCAGCCCGCCTCCGCGGCTCCGTTCCTCAACGACGAGCGGCCCCGCGCATCATCTGCACGAGACCTGGAAGCAACAAGCAAGAAGCAAGAAAGGCACAGTCAGAACTCAGAAGGTTAGGCCGTTAGGGTTAGGGTCGACGGTGAAGGAAGAAGTCAGGAAGATTACCTACGCAGCCGGAGCCCGGAGCCGAGAGAGGAGAGATGGCGAAGACGACCGGCAACCACGGCGAGATGCGTGTATGAGGCAGACTGTAGACGGCAGAGGGTTGGAGGTGGGGGACGGGAAACCGGGGAGGCGACGAGGAGGAGCCTAGGAGTCGCGACGGCGAGGCGCAGATCTACCACATCTTCTACTCACCGGAGGGGGGAAGGGAAGGCGGGGGCCGGCGTGCCGGCGGCGGATCTGAGGGCGGAGCCGCTGAGGCGAAGAGGAGAGGAGGAGACGAGACGATTCGAGATCTCAGATCTGAAGCGGTGCTGCGGGACGGGAGGGGGAAATGGATTAGGGTTTGGGGAGGGGCGAGGGGGGTCGGCGCCTGGCTTATATATGTAGGCGGGGCCGGCCGACGCCGACCGTTGGTGACTTGGTGGGCTGGGCTGTGTGTGTGGCCGTTAGGGCCTTAGGGGGTGTGGAGTTAGCGGGCCTTAGCGGGCCGGCACTGTTCCAGCCGTGCCGGGCCGGGCCGCCCGGCGTGCTGGGGTGGCGGCCCATGCACGGGCACGGCTAACGGGCCGGGCCAGCCCGGGCACGGAGCTTCGCGGGCCGTGCCGTGCTTGGGCCGGGCCAAAACGTCGTGCTTCCGTGCGGGCCGCCGGCCCACAGGCCAAATGCCCATCTATAGGTGGCGGTAGATTCCTACCGCCGTTTGACTTTCTTCACGTTTTCAAAAAAAAATCATAACTATTTCACATGAGCTCGGATGGAGAAAAAAATTATACAAAAGTTGTAGGTCTCGATGAGATCTACAAACTTTGCAGTTCAAAATTTTCTCATTTAGAGTCATTTTTGTGTCCAAATAATCGATATAACGCTCAGATCTAATATTCGAATTTAAGATCTGAACGTTGTGTCGAATATTTGGGAATGAAGATGACTCCAAATGAGAAAAGTTTGATCTGCAAAGTTGTCGATCTCGTCGAGACCTACAACTTTCATATAAATCATTTCTCCGTCCGAGTTTATATGACATAGTTATGATTTTTTGAAAATGCGTTGTTCACGGAATCGAAATTCATTCGGTCATTAGATCTGAACATTTCATCAAAATATTTGGGCATGAAGATGATTTCAAATGAAAAATGTTTGTACTGTAAAGTTATAGATATGTCGAGATGTACAACTTTCGTATAAAACTTTCCTTCATCTGAGTTCATATGAAATACTTATGATTTTTTTAAAAACGTGAAAGAAGTTACCGTTGTTTAAAACAGCGGTAGAACCCTACCGCCATATGAAATAGCGGTTGGAGGTGCTACAGTACCCAACCGTCATTTCATATGACGGTATAAGGTTAGTTTTGAAAAAAAATTGTAGAGGTTATATATTTTTGCAAAATCGTAAAAAATAAAACATGAAAATAAAAAAAATCCAACATGCTGTCCTTTGTCTTCGGGCTTGTTTGGTTAGCACTGGTTATTGTTATGGCTAGTGCAAGATCGCTTGTGTTTATTTTGCCTGTATAAGCTAAGCTTTACCTTTCTTTTTTCCATGGTTGCCTTGATTGAGTTTGGTCATCGATAGCTCCTTGGCTTGGTGAGTTTAACTATCGCTTACCTCTTCTAAGTTGTAAATTGAGAACAGACGACACAGCTTCAGAATTCAAACCAAGAGCTAGCAACACAAGCAATTCCTTGTAATTCCCTATCAGCACAGCTTCAGAATTCAAACCAAGAGCTAGCAACACAAGCAATTCCTTGTAATTCCAAAAACAAAAGCTTGTAATCAACGGTAGTACGAACCAGGACGCAATTCCTATGAATCGGTTCTCCAGTGGCCTGGTCAGGTGGTCATGCTTCTCTAGTGCACTTGCTCCTGCAGCAACGCTAGCTGTCCGCGATCTACACGAGACTCGTTCAGATGTTGTTGCAATTGATGCCAACTACATTGTTCTGTGTATACCAGGTAATTAACTCATTACAACAAGGAAATTGTCTAAATAATACTATTGAGCACCAATGATCCAATGAAGACAACACAATGTTTGGACACTTTACATGACACACTACGAACCCAGTCAAGCCATACAGAAGTTGAAATAAACGCACAACAATCTATCTCCTGGTAAGGCACTGAGTCGGATGCTCTCAGTAGTTTGATTAGCCTGCAAGTGGAGCTCTAATCTGACCATCCCACTCTGCAAGTGGCTGCTGCAGCAGTTCATCCAGGGTGTCAAGCTAAGCTACTCGTTGACAGGAGGTAGTGCCCATGGTCATGCTGCCACTGGATGCCTGATGATGCCACGCCCTTCATCTAGGGTGAAGCTGTTGTCTCTGAAGTGTGCACTGGAGAAGAACGGCTTCAGGTCGTAGATCTCGTACTCTTGTGCCTGTCATCGTATTTATCAGTCAGAATCCATATGTATGTACTCTTGGGATGTGTATGGAGGCATGGATGAATGTGTTACCTTGTTCTTCAGGTCTTCCACTTTGACCTCGACGTGAGTGAGGCGTGAGGTTGATCCTGACACGATTTCTTCAAAGTGCAGGGCATCCTTGACCAGTGTGCGCAGGAGGAGCAGAAGCAACTCGTTGTAATCCTTCTTATATGTCATATATTTCCTAAAATTCTGTGGACAACAGAAACTTATGTTCATATTTGCAGGACAACTGATTGTTCTAGAGAACCTACAACTGTGAGATTCTATGGCCATAGAAAAGTTGAACATTTACCTTCTGAAGTGCTTTCTGCACACCGAATTTCTGAGTGGAAATAAAAGAGTCAAGCAAGACACGGATGGCCATGTCAACATCTTCCTGAGACACGTAGCTCCTCAAATGCATCCTCGCATGTGCCTCTGACATTCGGATGATTGATTCTATATGCCTGACTGCAATCGGAACCCCTTGACCATGCTGCAAAAATAGTTCAAAACTACTTACACCAACAAAAAAGTAGTCCATACAAAAGCCCTAAACAAGGCCAAGGAAGGTTATCTTACCGAGGACTCGCGTCGGAGTTCAGCATAAACATGGCTAATCTTGTCCAGGTCAGCATCATGTATTTTGGGAAATACATTCAGTTTAGCATAAGTTATGTACTTCTTCAGCATGTCTTGAGAAAGAACCTGAAAATACATTCTGTTAGCCACAGAACAGACCGAAAAATCCTTTCAGTTGAATAGCAAGGATACATACATCTGGATCAGCTTGTCTTGCAGCAGCTAATGGATCATCATCCACATCAGTTGGAACCCTGTCTTCAAGGTTAGCTCCCTTGGGTTGGGACCTGGCATGACTATCTACAACAAACCTTGCAAGCATTTCATCCGTGATTGGATCAACAATATCCTACATTCCCAAAAGAAAAGTTCAGTACTGATTGACAACTGGTCAAGGGACAAATACATCACAAATGAAGATCAGCTCCAAACCTTAACCACACAAAGTACGTCAAATCGTGAAATAATGGGATCCGTCAATTCAACATTTTGAGTGAATGTCTTTGATGAATCATATCTGTGAAATCAAAGATGAACACATTCAGTAACTTTTACTAGGCACTGGTATTAGATGGCATGCAAGTAACTGACGCTACCTTCCTCCTATTGGGTTTGCTGCTGCAATAACACTGCATCGAGCCTGAAGAGATGTGACGATTCCTGCCTTTGATATACTGATACTTTGCTGCTCCATGGCTTCATGGATACTCACCCTGGAACAATCAGAAGAGAATTATATAATCATAAGATATAAATTTAGATGCTAATACAGTACAGAAGATGCAAATGCAGATGTTATCTCGTACCTATCTTGATCATTCATCTTGTCAAATTCATCAATAAGGCATATGCCCCTATCAGCAAGAACTAGTGCACCTCCCTCGAGTGTCCATTCTCGTGTTACTGGATCCTTGTGAACCGCTGCAGTGAGTCCAACAGCAGAGGCTCCTTTTCCAGTTGTATATACCGCTCTGTGTCCTGTTTTCTCCACATACCTACAAGATGGCAAATTAGTGGTGCATACTCGAGGAACTGATGAGAAGTGATTGATTCTGTCCTTACTTTAGAAACTGAGATTTTGCAGTGCCTGGATCACCCAGGAGGAGGACGTTGATATCGCCTCTTAGGTGATGTTTTCCCTTGACATTCTTCTCTTGTCCGCCAAACATAGCTAGTGCAACTGCAGTCTTAATATCTTCATGGCCATAAATGGATGGTGCAATTGATTTGACAATCTGTTGAGTTCAAGTGTGTAAGTGAGAATGTACATTGCATAAAAAGATTAAAGAGTAGAGCAACGAACCCTTTCCCCAATCCTTGGATCCTTGGACAACTTCTCAATCTCTGCCTTATCCTCGTCGGTTAATTTGTACGCAGAAAAGAGATCCTGCTTTTTTGCCACATAGTTGGCCTCTACCACTGTGGCAAAAACAGGGAAACCATTCTTTGTATTCAAAGACAAGTCAAAATTGTTTGTGTATATCCCAGTGACCTCCTGGAAATGGTGAGCAGAACATCAGTTTAGTTCCAACAGTAACACATATTAAAAGACAAGTGTAGAAAAATTACAATTTCCTCTCCTGGGCGAGCACAATCAATCAGATCATTCAAAAGTATGACTTCCTTGTATCTGGGAAGCCTGCCAGCAGGAACAATTCCTGGGCTCTCCTGAAGAGTGAGTTTCTGGTAGTTCCTATATATAGTCTGCAAAGAAATAAAAGGTTTAGTTATTAGGAATAGACAGACCAATCAGTTTTATTACCAGGATCAAAAAATGCATATAAAAAGGTAACTATATTAAAATCACATAACAAGAACATAGGACTGAAAAGGTGTTGTTGGTTTAGGTAACTTGCCTGCTCAACATTGACAGTGAATGGTCCTTTGGACTGGCATTCAGGGCATGATCCAACTTTCACTTCAGTGTAGGAGTTCTGGAAGAAAGGGCCCAGGATAGTTCCACATTTGCTACAATCATACTTCACTTGCTGCAACTGAGGGAAGACACCAGATCGTCGAGTAACAACACCACCAATTCGAATCATTGTGTTGAGGTGGATTTGCCTGAACAAAGAAATGTTGGACATTAGAACATGCTAAACCAATCATAGTGCTAAAAAATAAATGTAGAAGAAACTATGTTTTTTACCTAATATTGCGTATTTGATCATAGACAGGAAGGTTGGTTATTCGGACATAGATCTTTTGGTGGATGTTCCTGTAATTCTTATGGAGATCAAAAACAACATTTTTGGAAACTTCCTCCATAACTTCCAGCACTGATTGAGGTGCATCAGCCAACCAGATGGCAATGTTTGGATGTATATAAATAAACTGCTTGTAGTCTATCTCCAAGCTGCACTTGTTAGCTGCCAGATAAATAGGCAAGGGTCAGAGAAGCATGGAGTTCATACTACCAGCTAAAACTTGTAGCATTTTTCTCATATCAACTGAAAAGGTATGGACCGAATGATACCTAAAACCATCTCATTAATAAGCCGAACATACTCAAACTCTCCTTGCTCATTCTTCGGGTTTACATATGTAAGAAGGAACTCTTTAAATTTCTTTGCAATGAAGCGCCGAACTTCATCTCTTGTGACCCACTCTCTCAATGTACCTTGGACACGGTACATGTTCATCTCATCTTCTTCATCAAATTCATCCTGCGGAAAAAGAATGGTCATTTAAAAGCCTTGCACAACCATCCGGAGCTACAGAACCCGAGGCTTACAATATAAACACTAAATGACAGAACCAGTCTGTTCTAAGTCAACAGCAAAACATAGTCCAAATTGATATGCAAATACCTCATATGGGTCATCATCAGTCTGGTCAGTCATAGGCACATCACCACCAGAATAGCCACGCTGAGACCTTCCTGGTGAACTAGGAGTGGCACCATCACCATCATCATCACTTCTTGGTGTTCTTGGTCCGCTAGGTGGTCTAAAACTAGTCCTGTGCCTTTTAGGACGCCGGAAATTCGTATCCTCATCTGTATCTGCACCACCAAAGGAAAGAGCTTCAATATACCACACGTAAATCTTGGACTCTAATACGCATTAAAAGATGTTAAAACCAATCATGTTACCATTTTTATAGCTACTGGTTTTCAATCAGTTATATAAACATAATTCATTACTGCAGCAAAACAAAGATTGACTGTTGATGCTCATTGCACACTTACTATACTGACATGACCTCAAGCACAACCGCTATTAACTTTCTAAGCAACTAACTAGTGTACAGTTAAAACACAAATTTCACATAAAGCCCGGGTGCTGGAGAAATAAAAAAACTGTTATAATAGATGATGGAGGGAAACTATCCAACTCAATATTCAGCATAAAGTGCAATTTTCCAAGTTGAGGTTTTCGTATGGAAAAGTATTAACAACACCCTGAAGTCACCAAATGAGAGTGAAAACTTAAAACCACACACAAAAGCAGATGCAACAAAGTTACAGAACCCAAATATGCAACTAGGTTCATATCCCAAATACTAGTAGTAGTTTAATCCAGAACAAGAATAAAAAAAGACAAAATCCAATATTTTTTCTAAAATCCTACAAAACTAGCACTTGTTTTTACAAAATTACCCTGATCATGGAGCATCCTTGGCAATTTCCGGTCAGCTGCTTGGCCAGTCCTCACTTCCCTTGCATCAAGCTCCGCTTCCGCAGCCCTTCGATCAGCCATAATTTCATCAAGATTCCTCTCATCCTCCAGTGAGTCATCTAAACCAACTGACTCATACTGATCATGCTCATCCATCCTTCGGTAATCACTGTAATCAAGAAAATAAAGGGAGGGATGAATATGGAACATAAATTGGAGTAACCAACGTATGCATGATGGCTTTGTGTTGGATGCAGATATTGTATTATTCGTGGAAATCATGGGGGGAAATGCATGCCTTTGCAATAAACTATTAAATAGGAACATAAGCCAAGAAATTCCTAGCTATAACCACTCTATTTTGCTAACAATGTGTGACTGAACAGTGAACACTGATGTTCATCCAGGCAGCAGGCAACTGCTTAACAAACATCTCACTCAAGGGATTTCAATTTAGCAGGTTCAAAGAAAAATTGGCACTGATTATGTGCTTAATGTATTTCCATCAAATTACTGTTAATTAAACAAATTGGCATTTGGTTACTTTAGTGCTGTAATTGCCTAGTGAACTTCAAATTTCTGCCAGAATTCCTCTTAAAGTTTATAGCCAGACATAAAACCAGCTTTTTGACACAATATTGAGATTCAATTAAAAATGACAATTTCGTCCTCTCTGAATACCACAATTGGCCAACTTCGTGAGGTCAAATCTTAAAACCCCAGATCTCTAACCAAATCACCGGTCAAAAATCCAAAATTTATCAATGCGCCAACCCCCTGGCCCCAGTTTCCTACCCACTCGAAACACCTGCATCACAACAGATCCGGGGCAGCTGCCAACCAAGCAGGGTTCAAAGCTGGCTTACTCGAGGTAGTTGTCGTTGAAGAGGTCCTCCCCCTCCTCGTCCTCCTCGTCGGCCGGCGCGGCGGCGGCGGGGTCGTCATCCTCAGGGAGCACGTGGGGGTCGACCTCCGCCTCGCCGTCGTCATCGGAGTAGGACGACGGGTCGGTGGCGCCGCGGCTGGTGGTGGTGTTGGGCGGCAGCCGGTCGGTGCTGAACCCGGGGGACCCCGGGGTCGAGGGGGCGTTGTTCTCAGAGTCGTCCTGCACAGAGACACCGCCACGCGAGCGCAGCAGTCGGAATTCGTCAGATCTAGCGGCGCCACAAGCAGAGGAACAGCAGGAGGGGAGGAGGAGGAGGAGGGCTCGTGAGCTTACCATTCCACCGGCGAGCAAGAAGGGTACGCAGAGGAGGAGATGGCAGGGGCGAGCGGCGGCTAGGTTACGGGGCTGTTGGGGAAGAGGCGGGAACGGGGAGCTGCGCAATGTGTTATGAGGGAGGCGGCGGCAGGCGCGGGCTGGGGGAAGTGGCGGGAAATTTTGGCGCCAACGTGCAGCGATTCCCGCGCAGAGGAGGCGACGTGGTGGGCTGGGCTGGGCTGACCGAGACCCGGCCTTATTCTTTAGGGACTTGGGCTAAAACCCTAACGAAGCGCGTCTCCCCTTCTCCGGCTCCGGCGACGGCGGCTACGCGCTGGCTGGTGGCAATGGCGGTGGGAGAAGATCTCAGCCGCTCGTTCGAGATGGGCTGATGATATTGGTTGGGCTGGTATTGGGCCTGCCTCTTTAGCCCGACATTGTTTGTTGGACCGGCTCGAACACGTCATAATGGGCCTGTGTCCACTGATTAAAAATTGGATTAAGTCCTTTTAACCCCCCTCATGTATTGGACGAGTTCGGTTTCCCTCCCCGCTGTCCGAAACTGGGTATTAGAGGCCTCTCATCTCCCGAAACCGGGTATTCGAGGCCCCTCATCTCTCGAACCTGTGCGTTTTTCCTCCATCGGCTGTTTTGCATAGCAGTTTTGATGACGTGGACGCCACGTGGCAGTGGGGTCCACTTGTCAACGTTATCCCATCTCTCTTCTCTGTTTTCCTCTTTCTCTGTCCTCTCTCATCTCTCTCCTCCGTTCATATGGCCGTCGGGTGGAGTAGGGACCGGTGGGCGTAGGAGATAGGGGCGGGCCACTCTGCTCCTCTGTTGCTTGCCGCCGGAGGCCCACCCCGCCCCGCGGCACCACCGGAGGCCCACCGACATCGACTCAGGGAGTGTGGCGCGCAGCAGCCGGCATCGGGGAGGAGGAGCAGCAAAAGAATAATGTTGCCACTGACGTCTCCAAGAGGGAGAGGGACAATGGAGCAAAGGTCACCGTGGACAGTGACGGACCTGAGCTGGGCTGGCAACTAAGGCCTACTAGTGCTGCACTATACAATTTAGGCTGAATTATGCGCTACTGTATAATCTACAGTATGCTACAGTGTGCTAAATTTGGCCCAGCGACTAGGGCCCAGGCCTGGGCCGCAGGTCCGCCTCTGACCGTGGAGCTCCCCATGGAGGCTTGAGCTGCCGACGGGCGAATCCATGACTTCCCTGCCCCTTGTCCTCTGGTGCCGCGGGGCGGGTAGGGTGGGCTTCCAGCGGCGAGCAACAGAGGAGCAGGGTGGCCCGCCCCGGGCTCCTGCGCCCACCGGGCGCTCACCCGCTGGTCCCTGCTCCACCCGACGGACAGAGATGAGAGATGAGAGAGGAGAGAGAAAGAGGGAACATAGAGAAGAGAGATAGGGTAACGCTGACAAACCCGCTATGCAAAACAGCACGTGGCGTCGACGTCATCAAAACCGCTATGCAAAACAGTCGAGGGAGGAAAAACGTACAGATTCGAGAGATGAGGGGCCTCGAATACCCGGTTTCAGACATTAGGGGTGAAAACCGAACTCACCCAACACTTGAGGGGGGTCAAAAGGACTTAATCCTTAAAAATTATGCCGCGCCTTTGCGCCGACTGCGAGTTGGGCTTTATAATTCGGTGGCCGAACTTAGCCATTCTGGCGGTAGCAGCGTTCCACTATAATTCGGTGAACGAGGAGTGAGTGAGTAAAGTGCAGGCAAACCTTGTGTTATCCAGAATAGGATTAGCCTACGCCTCCTAGATTTGCTCAATTGTCATGTTTGCCAAGTCTATGACGGCTGAGACGCCGTCTTCTCTGGTTCTATCGTGCGCTGCACTCCACTCCACACTGTGATACCACTTCATCGTCATTGCGCTGCCCGGCACGTACCGTTCGTTGTTACTTCAAGCAAGATCGTTGCTATGTTTCCGCGGACTGTTTCATATTTTGAACTAATTTTCTTGTCCTAAATATCATATATTTAAGAATAGAATGAGTACAAGCTAAGCTTGGCTATTGTTTTTCATGGTTGGTTGCCTTGATTATTGAGTATGGTCATCGACGATATACATCCTTGACTTGGTGAGTTTAACTCTCACTTACCTCTTCAAAGTTGTAAACTGAGAACAGACGACAGACCTTCTGTACGTAGATCACTCATTACTCACTGAGTTAGCAAGCATCAAATCCGATCCAGAATTCAAACGACCAAGAGCAAGCAACACAAGCAGTTTCCTCATGGTTCTTAAAACAAAAGCTCGTAACCAACGAGCGATTCGGTTCTCCCAGTGGCCTGGTCAGGTGGTCATGCTTCTCGTTCAGACGTTGTTGCGACCTCCGTCGGTCCGTCCTATCCTAACATTCCTACCCCCGAACGTTTTCACCCGGGGCGTCGCCTACAATTTCCACGTAATCGCCAAACCGAGGGGGCGTGGCGCTGCAGGCAAGGAGTTCGCAGGAACGCAACAAACCGGGGGCACGTCAGCGTCAGGAAAGGGTCCTTGTCTTGTCCGGGCCATCTCGTAGTCAACATCAGGGTCTCCGTGAGAAAGCAACAACCTCGACGGATCCACCATTTTGGAGTCTTTTTATTTCCTGCTCATCTATCAGGCCCGGCTGCGTGCAGAGATCGATGGTCCAGGTTGCCGGCCGGCCGGATGGTTTCCGTGCGAGGCTGGTCACTCACCAGGTCATCAGTCGCGCGTGATGGAATGCTAACGGAAACAGAAACGCACAGGATGAGAGCAGAGGAAGGAAAGAAAAAAGCTCCGTGCTGCCGTCCTGGACCCGGTCCGAGTCAACAGGTCATCAGTGGGGATATGGATGATGATGGATGCAGGATCAGGATGCTCGCGTCGACGACGAGCCTTCATCATGCTGGTGCTCCCCGATTCAGCACAGCTCTCTATCGCAACAGCCTAGCCTTCTTCTAGTTCAGATTCAGATATATATTATGTTCAGATACAAAGATGAAAGATCACGAAACGCGTTTAAAGTGGTCTCCGATCCCTTGGGTGGTGGAGATGCGTTTCGTTTGAATCCGGAGGAAACTTTGTTGACCGGCGAAAAGGCCACGTGTTCTTCGTCGAAACGATCCACGGCCAAATTAAGACCCCCAATGCCTCTGCTGCCAACAGTTTATTCAGGGCAACGTACTCGATGATGAGTTCACCCACCGTACCGTTTTTCCTGTGTGATCATGGTCGTCGTCGGAGCATCGATCGATGCCGTCACTATCCAGCAGTTTCCCTATTTCGCTTTCCTAATTTGGGGTGGAGGAGAGATCCCCTCTATAGAGGGGATGGAGAGAGATTTTTAGTCAATAGAGAAAAAAATGAGGCTATAGGGAATCTGCTGGAGGATTTTTTTTGGATTGCATTTCATCCTCTATATCACTATTTTTTTTACTATTGGAAAGAAGATAGGGAAGCTGCTGAAGTTGCTCTAATCCGGTTGAACCGATCCACGATCGCGGCCTCTATTTCCACGTCGCGCATATTCGCTCGTCGCCACGACGACCGTGACCGCTGACGAGTGGCGCGCCGGCTTGGCTGCTTCGCAGCTCACTCGTCGGAAGGAGATCGATCTCGCCGCCGCCGGCGGCTACGAAGAACACCGGGAAGAACAGATGCTAGAAAGAAGGATCTTTGGAGCTATTGCAGTAGAGCATTCACATTCTCTCAGCAACAAAAGAAAGAATTAATGAAGGTTTACAGTTTACCACACGGTATGTTTCATACTAGCATTTCTATACAGGCAAATCCTCCTTGAAACGGGAACCAACTCGATTTTACGTACCTCTCGTTTAGAGAGCGATCGAATCAATCAAGCACCGCCGCAAGAACCAACAGTAGTATGTTCATCAATCGATCTCTGGATTGGATCGCACGAGGAGTGGCACCGACCAACCGATAAATCCGAGATCATCATCCTCAACGCAGGACGGGCCTGCTCGGGTCCTCGTGATGGTCGCCGACGGGGCTGCAGGAGAAGACGTCGACGGGCGCGTAGGTCCCGTCGATGTCCTCGGGTCCGGACCTGCACCTGTCGAGGAAGAGCACGACGACGGTGATGTCGTCGTGGAAGTGCCGGCGGTGGCCCTTCTCGATGGTCCGGATCTTCTCGTACCTGACCTCCTTCTTCCTCGCCGCCTCCAGCTGCGCGGCGCGCACCAGCCGCATCGCCACGCCCTTCCGGGGGCTCCCCGCCACGATCCCCACGGCGGCCTCGTCGCTGAGCTGCTCCCACAGCCCGTCCGAGGCGAGGATGAGGAACCGGTCCTCCCCGGGGCGGAGGCGCCGCGTCGTGATCGACGGCACGGCGCTCATCACGGGGCGGCGCAGCGGGAACGGGCACAGCGACTGCTGCAGCAGCGGGTTGGCCGCCCTGCACACGTCGGGCCTCTTGAGGTACACGTCGCCGATGGAGCGGGACACCTGGATGATGCCCTTGATCCGCCACACGCCGTGGCTGTTGAGCACGATGTGCGAGTCGTCCGGGTGCATCGCCGCCACCTCCCGCCGCACGTCCTCGTCGGCGACGTTGTGGTCGCGGGACAGCCGCTCCGCCACCACCCGCTTCTTCGACGCGCCGCCGCCGCCGCGGCGGCCCAGCACGGCGCGCGAGTCGCCGAGGTTGGCCACGTACAGGGTCTCGCCCTCGATGGCGGCCACCAGGCAGCAGGAGCCCACGGACATGATCCGCGGCTGCGACGGCCACGACTTCTGCACCATGCCCACGAACTCGTCCTCCGTCGCGCCGAACGCCTTCTGGATCACCTCCGCCGACAGGCCCCCGTTCTCGGCGGCAAAATCTGCATGGAAGAAAAAAACATCAACACGACACACGACGACATTCGTGTCAGAATTCGCAAGACAAGGTTTTGATCTTCGGGAGCGAGAATGCAATCAATCGTAAGAGAGCGAGCGAGGACGAGGCTTTTTGACGGGATCGAGAGATCAAACAGCCGCACAGCTCACCTTGGATGAGGGAGAAGAGGCGGCCGTTGACGAATCGCGCGGCCTCGGGCCCGCCGTGGCCGTCGTAGACGCCGACGAGCGTGGCGCCGGGGGCGGCGAGCACCTGCGCCTGGTCCTCGAGCGCCTCGTTGGCCTGCGCCACGGCGACGGAGTACTCCCCCGACGCGTGCGCCTTGAGGGGCACGTCCCACACCAGCCCGTCCGACACGCCCCTGCCTCCTCCTCCTCCTCCTCCGCCGCCGCCCCCGTCGCAGCAGCAGCAGCACCCGCCGCCGAACGGCAGCCACCGCCTAAAACCTCCCATGTCCACGCGCAACCCCTCGACACGAACCCGCTGCCAGCGATTCGCTTGTGTTGTGCCCACGCCGCTGCTAGCTTCCCCGGCGGCGGCGATCGGTCGGGAGACGCAGAGGAGATTCTCACGCAGTCCGCCCTGCTAGTCGCTCGCTTTGTCCTGGTGTGGTGTGGTGTGGGTGCAGGACTGCGACGGCTGCGAGTGGAAGAAGAAGAAGTGCTTGGCCTTGGCGTGTGCGCCTGCAGCGGGCGTGTATAGCAAGGTGGGCTGCGGGAGCACGGCACGACGGGTGGAAGGAAGACGCGTTTTTTCTCTTCTTTCTGTCGGGTTCGGCCGTCAAGCATGCAGATGCAGGTGCAGTGTCCATCTGAACGGGGTCGACGCGGTGCGGGGCGTTGCAGGCGCGATTCTGAATCTCCTTTGCCATTGACCTCCCGAGGGAGATGATGGCACGTATCTCACCTGACGGAAAGATATGGCCTTCAGGTTCCCCAGGTGTAAAAGATATGGATGCTGCGAACAAAAAACGATTTGCGCTCGTCGTTCGTGTTCTTTGTTCTCTTTTTTGAGATGACAGGACATTTGCCCTTCATATACATGCCGGTGCGCACAATTTTCTCAGAGGTATGTTTCTGAGCATCTGGCTGAAATTGACAGCTAACGATATGGTCGGGCCCGTTTTCATTTTGCAGGCTATTAGCTAGTTTGCCTAGCAGCAAAAGCATGTTGGGCTACAGACCATGTTCTTCTTCTTTTTCGAGCTACACAGCTTGAGTCAGTTCAAGTGTTCAACACCGGATCCACTTTTCAAACACTGGCACAAGTGTTAAGAAGATGGAGCTTCCTCTAAGGCAGTGTTTAGTTATCCAAAAGTTCCCAAAATTTTCGCATTGCAGACCATGCTACCTCTCACAGAACACGTTTCCTAATACAAAGATTTCACCACTTTTACCAAAAATTTCACTAACTAAACGGCGCCTAAGACTCATGTCTCTCTTGTAAATAAAAGTCTAACTGTGCTTAGCTTGTTGGGGCCAACACACCTAATAGAAACAATTATCCATGATGTTACGACAACTTGCAGTACGTAGTTTATCAAGTGATGATGAATTTTCTTGAATTTCAAAAGAAAAACTTTCGTTCCTTGGCTCATCCGTTTACTGAAATTGTTGCGTGGGATAAATTTGTGTTTAAGCTATTTTGTACGCAAGCATTAGGTCCTACTAAGATATACCATGTATTAGGATTTGGAAAATCTGGACTCTATGAAATTTGACCAACAATTAGTCAATCGCTTCATACAATTTGACAATGGTATGAACCGGAAATGCAACAATTAATTAGTCATCTTTATAAAATTACAAAACTTCCACAAACGGGCCGAAACACACCACGTTTGATGGGCCGTCGCAGCATTCCGCGCCGTGAGGTCTCTCTTCCATTCCACATCCTCCTCCCACCCGAGAGACCCGACGCCTCCCCTGCCTCGTTCCGTCGTTTGCCGCCGCCGCCGCCGCCTCAGGTCCATCCCTGCCTCCTCCTCCGCGCACCCACTGACACACGGCCGCCCCTGCCTCCTCCTCCGCCGCCACGGCCGCCTAGGGGTCCGCCTACCCCCTAGGCGAGGCGGCACCCCGTCGCCCAGCAACTAATCGCGCCTAGGCGCCCTCTAATCGCCGCATTTTTTGAACCTTGGCAGGATGGCGCTGAGGGGGGTGTGGCAGCTGCAGAAGCTCGTGGTGAACTACTGCGATTGGGGAGGGAGCAGCAGGGGGATCAGGTATGATTCACTCCGTAGTTTTGTTCCTCGTTCCGGTAGTAGTAGTAGTAGTACTACTAGATCGTGTGTTTTGGTTGCCTGCCGTGTTCTTTAGCTAGAATTAGTGGAGATCCGGCTGATTTGTGTTCTTCGATGCGGGAATTGGTTGGGTAGTCAGGCGATTGTGACGGAGGATGCACTTCCTTGCAGACTAGTGCAGCGTGTATGCAGTTATGATTTGAAATCAAAGATAACTCGTGTTGCCTCTTTAGCTTTTTAGGAAAAATCCCCGTGCAGGAATTTCATTTCTGGACTGGGAAATATGTCCTAGGACTAGCAGCACTGATACCTGGGAAGAAGTTGCAGGAATTTCATTTCTGGACTGGGAAATATGTCCTAGGACTAGCAGCACTGATACCTGGGAAGAAGTACAGGTTATGACTTATGAGTATGCCTGATTCGTGTTCTTCAACATAATTTTGCTGGAGCTATATTGCTTTCCTGGTAGAGCAGTACACTATAGTTTAGTGGCATTTGTATGTCTTTTCAGATTAAACGTGGTGCTAAACGCTCTTACTGGATATCAATGTCTAAATTTGCTCTGTAAGAACTGGCACCTTTTATGATTGCAGGGCCTTCATGGAGGCACACCTTCCAGCCTTTAAGGAAAAGAATCCACACTTAGAAGTGGTGACTGAGCTTGTCCGTGGTCAACATCCTAACTTGAAAGGAATTTACAGTAAGATCTTCTTTTGCTCTGTCCATTCTCCATTGTAACATAGTTTGTGAATTCTGTGGAACTGAAATTTCTGATAGGGATGCAACATCTGGCAGTGGGCAGTGGCATTAGATATTTGGATTGGTATTGGGGAGACACCATAGGAACAATCATTTAACTACAGCTTATCTACCATGCCCGGTTGAATAAGGATGGGCGTGGTTCAACCATGGGTCGAACCATAATCGATCCACCAATCCATTCGACTGGTGTAGGTGCACCGGTTCAATCCATTTTCACAATAGATAATTAACCATTGCTCCAACGGATATCACGGTTCGGACCCATGTCACAAGTCTTTGAGCGTGGAGGCTTCGGCTTGGGCCTGCTTGCATAACGAAAAGCTTGACTTGCTTGCATGACACGATAACGTCCACGCCTGCGCTTCGCGCTGCTCTACAGTCGTTCGCGACGTTGTCAGTGGCGAGCGTGAACTTCCATGACAGCAGGCCGAAGCCGCCGCCGGCAGTGTGCCCGCCCATGCCGACGACCGTCGCGCACGACCTGGTGGAGAACGCCAGGTTTCGGCCGCCGGAGAGCCCCACGGTCCCATGCTCTCAGGAGCACCGCGAGCTCCTAGAGTCCTAGGCGCCGGCGAGAGCGCCGCAAGCTCGATGCTCTCAGGAGCGTAGCACGATCACGGCACTCAGCAGCGCGCGAAGACTGCCTTGCGCGAGGAACTCGTCGACACGGCGGGCTAGGTCGGTCGGGTGTTGCATGTCGAGGAATGCAGCGGCGCAGTGAATCGCGGCGGCATTGCGCGGGAATCTCGAAGTTGGCGCTATAACTGTAGCGCGACAGCTTCTCGAACGCGTCGTCGCCGCTCGGCAGCGCGGAGAGCCACCACGCCGCACGCGCGTCGGAGTGCTCCAACCCCACCACGCCGCCGCCCTGCTCCGGCGGTCCGGCCCTGCTGCGCCGCCCACGCCACCGCTCTGCTCCAGGCGCGCCACGTTTTCGACCGCGCAGCACCGCGTCCCCACGCGGTTGCACTGCGGACGGTGTCAAAGGTGGGTCGAACCCCTCGATCCTTTGGTTCACTGAACTCTGATCCGCCGAACCTAAGCAGCTTCATGGGTTAGAGAAGGAGCCCATTAGAATCGTTTTTATGGATCGGTTCGGGGAACCGCTGGTGCGATCCGCACCATGCCCGTCTTTGCAGTTGAACATGGATCAGCGTGACCATTTGTCGGTCTTGCTCTATTCTCTCTAGTCAGGCTTGATTTTTTTTTTGTTTGGAATACAACATGCTTGAAGGTGGACAAATCTCAGTTTAAATGCGTCGTGCTATCATAAAACCTCCATTGGAATTGTGCATGTTTTATTATCCTTGTTCAAATGTGGGAGGATGGATGACAACATCTTGGACTGGATGGAATAGGGCCATCTAGCAATTTTTGTGGGATGGGAGGGATGCTGACAAAATCTGTGGATTGATGAAGATCCTTGTAATGTCTTTCCATTTCGTTAAATGGGTTGGTCCTATTAATGGGGCCAATGGTATGCACTAAGCAAGCAAGATCCTGTGGGATCATATTGGTATTTTCCACTAGTAAAATAAATTAGTTTAGGACTGGATAGTACTAGGAGGATATTCCTCAAACAAATCTATCCTTTTTGTCATTTCGTCGGCTATATTGATTTTGTTCTTCTCAGAAAACGATTGATTTTTCTCCCAATTTTCTAACTAGTGTTGTCATTGTGCAGAAAACCATAACGAGCGAGTGGTCTGCGTAAGAAATTTACCACCTGAAGATATCCTCCTTCAAGCTACCAGGCTAAGGAACTCTCTGGGCAGGAAAGTGGTGAAGCTGCGAACCAGGCACGTCACGAAACGCCCCAGTGTTCAAGGGACATGGACGACGGACCTGAAGATGTGAGCCAGAGCGAGCTATCAGACAAGCTGCTCCGGTGTTCCTGATGGTGTGATTTCAAAAATCTCAGCTGTGTCAATAACTATGTTGGAGCTGGTCATTCAGCTTGCCTGTTTCAATAGCTAGACTCATTTCTCCCTCACTTTTTTTGGTTCCTGGTAATAACATGTGCAATTGGGGGCTTTCTTGTTAGTGCCAGCTTGTCAGATATCAGCGAGGTGATACTTGTGTCTTGTCGACCTTGATGTTTTCAGCATACACGGTCAATTGAATACACAAAACTTTGCTGTGGCATGACCTAATTTTTTTTATTCACTGGTGGAAGTGGAAAAGATGGAAACCTGAAACTGGCATCAAGTTCAACTATACAATATGCTGACAATCCTCCAGTCATTCTTCGTGCATTAGGTGGGTCTCATTCTTCTAGTGACACTGGTAAACAATTGTAGTAGAAGACATCCACGAAGAATCCACCCTCTGACTAGTGACTACCGACGCGGCAAGCATCCGAGGGGAAGGCAGAGGGCCAGGCCGCCATAGTTGAAGCCGTCAACGCGGCGGGGAGAAGCAGAAGCCGACGCGACGAGCTGCCACAGCCAATTACACGGCTGCCTCTCTACTATGCCAGCACGCGACAGCAGCGTCCAACACCATCATCTCATGTTTAGGCTGCCGATAAATGAATAAACATTCCGTAACGAAATTAGAAAATGGGTAAACAGGCGAGCTAAGCAGCAATTCCCGCCTCGAACAGCTGAGAACTGAGCTGAGTACGCACGCAGTTTCGATGGCAACAGCTTGTCTGGTGATATCAATCTAATAATCGGACGGTAACAGCGTGGCATCCATCCCACACGGCAGGCGGAAGAGCCACGTTCCCGGCACGGCAGCGCAAGCGCGGGCGCGCCCGCCACCCCGCCGTCCCCGCAAGCGCGACGCAATAATAGGCAGAGCCACCAGCCGGGCACCAGGAAGGAAATAGCGGCGAGCAAAAGCGGGCGGAAAGGAAAGGAGAGAGAAAAGCCAGGCTCGCCGTTCCCCCACCACCAACCAGTGCGAATCCTGAACCCGATCTCTCTCGAGATTCTCGGTTTCGATCCGCAGTAGAGGGCAGCGAGATCCTCATGGCGACGTCGTACGACCGATGGGAGAAGGACCCCTTCTTCGTCGCCGCCGAGGAGGTGCAGGAATCCGCCGATCGGTGCGTGCGTTGCAGTTTCCATTTCTGGGGGGGGTCTCTCGTAGCTTGTGATCCGTTATGGCGGGTTCCGCCGTGGATTTGCGTCGCGTTACAGCGGATCTGGTGCTAATATTTCGCGGGTTTTTTTGGTGTTGTATCTGCGCAGGATGGAATCGGTGTACAGGATATGGGTGCAGGAGAGGAGCGGCGGCGGGGGCGATTCGGAGGCGGCGGGCGTTAGTGGAGGAGGGCCTACGGCCGCCGAGCTTCGCCGCGAGCTGCACACGGCGCTCGGCACCGCCAAGTGGCAGGTGAATTGGCTGTTCTCGTCATTCGTTTGGTGGTTATACCCCGTTCCGGCTTCCGGGATCCGATTGCGGCAGTTCCCTTGCAAATTTTGTTACTGTTTTGTGACATGACGGATATATTCTAGGCAGTAACAGATGTAATACATGGAGTACTGAGTGTACCATATCATAGTGTTTGATTCATTTCTTCTGGTTATGAGTTGTCGTATTAGGAAAGCTGTTTAGAAACCAAACTGCTTTAAGGACCACATTATCTGATGTGTATGCGACTGAGGTCATATCACATTATCATCCATTCATTGGTAGTTTGCAGCAGTAAAGAACTGTTGATTGTTCATCTACTCATCCTTGTTCCGTTTTTTATACTGTAATTATAGTACAAAAACCTGGACATTGCTATTGGATTGAAAAGAAAAGCTCATTCCTTGATTTGATTTTTCTTCTTTTAGCTTGATGAACTGGAGCGTGCAATCCGATCGAACGACCATGTTATCTCAGCAGGAAAAGATACAAGAGCTAGGCATGATGACTTTGTTGCGGCAATTGGCTATCGCATATTAGAGGTCGAAAACAACTTGAAACAGTCCAATGTTGCAGAGGGGAGGGGACCCTTAAGCTGGGTCCATTTGGATGAGGATGAGCGGGATGACCTTGCGGCTTTCCTATCTGCCGGTCCTTTTCAGCAGAAAGACAAAGTTGTCACAACTTCGGCTGGTGATATTGAAGTGGGCAGCAATGCAACAAGGATGAAAAATGATATATCAACTGACAGCTCCAAGGATTCAGCTGGTTCCACGGATTTGATTTCTGGGAGAGCAAAGGATGATTTGCATCGTGGGCACAGAAGAGCAGTTAGTGCTAGTGCTGATATAGGATCATGGAGCATGTTGATTCCTAATGAATGTGAAGAAGCTTTGGAACAATCATCTGATGGCCCACACAAAGCGTCTTTGCTTAAGATAGTGAAAACTTGTGCATTGACGAGTGCTTTGCAATCTAAGCCTAGAATGAAGTGCAAAAATGGAGCTGTGAGGTGGGCAGGTGTTAACCAACAAGATGTTGAAGAGGCTATCCCTCTGAGCACTTCTCAGTTGACTCAGGTAATGGATCTTACCTGAATGATGCAAATATACTTTGTTCTCTAGCTCTCTCTGGCTATATCTTACTTCGCTATCCTTTGTATCCTCATTGTAGGGCTTAGACGGATGCTTTGAAAGGAACAAGAGTTGCTTAAGTGCTTGTGATGAGGATACATACAATAAGAAACTTTACGGTTGGCTTGGAACCCTTCATAGACAGCTTCAAAGATCTCAATATCAAATTCGATATGGAAGTCCTGTTCAATTTGTTGTTTTAGCATTGGCTGCTCTTGTAATATGTAAGTCTGTTTGCCCCTTTCCTTTGTCTATTATTATTTTGTTTCTTGGTCAAGTAAACAGAAATAAAGGCTGGTACTGTTAGTTCCAATAAAAAAAATATTTGTATTCATTCTGAATATATGTTTTTTTACTAACCGGAGCTTTTGGTGAATAAATTTTGATAGAAATGTTGTGTAGTGTTTTTGTTTCATATTTCCTACTTGCTCATGCATTTATCACCTGGTGTGATTGTCTATATTAAGTTGTGGAATTTTTACCTTGTCTCTGAACACACATTGGCACTTACATTCATACTGAATCCTTGTTACAAAATTTGTGTTGTCTTCGGTGTTGCGCAACTTGGCGTTTACCCATTGTATATACTTACTTTTTTCTTTTATTTTGCAGTTGTGTGCATATTGAGGGCAATTTGGTGACTGTTTTTGTTTGGTCACAATTGGATTTGAAGCCTCACAAGGTCAGCAGCCTGTATGGTACATTCATTGGTTGTTAAGTAACTTTTGGCCAATCAGAGCCTGAGTCATGCACATTTGGCAAATGTGGCAGACTGTTTGTGGTAATCAAGGATGAAAGGCATGTAGTGTAATCTGATTAGACTATTGGAGCAATTTATCTTGCCACATCTTCAGGGCAGTCAACTTCATCCTTGGAAAAACATCTTAAGGGCAATCAGCTTCATCCTTGGATATGTGCTGCACCGTGCCTAGCACGCTTGATGATGCACCTCAAGAATTCAATCCTCCATGGTGGCCAATTGGCGCCTATGTAATGTTCCTGCATAAATTAGTGGCCCACTGGACTGGTGCTCATGCTGCTAAATAGAATTGCATGTCTTGCGTCATGCATCAGTGCTGCTGCTTCTACTGCCTGACTTGGAAGGGTGGTGAATTTTTGTAGTAGTTGCCATCTGAGCTGTAGTTAGTTAGGCTCAGATGAGAAATGTGAGATACCAGAAATAACTGTACGGTATCTGTTTGTACTTTGCCCCCCTTATTACAACAGGATTAGGAACCTGGTAGTCCCAGAGCTAGCAGTATTCCGGCAGTTGTTGTAATAAGGTGACCGCTTGTGCGTATTGTGTAGAAACTGTATTTTACTGCTAACTCAGTGGAGGATGACAATTTGTCTACAGTAAATACTAATGTCTTCGGAACAACCAATCTTGTACCCTGAAACTTTGTTATGGCTGCGAGATTAATATTTGAGCAGCAATCGTTTCTACTGCTGGTATTTGTAGCAGCACTCCCAATCCCAGCTTTGTCCTCCTCAGTAAGCACTCTTGGTCGAGTGTTGGCCAGACGTGAAATTTGCTGTTGCAAACTCGTTTTCATGGGAAATCAACAAAAAGCCTCGAAACTCCCTTGTCTCTGCTGCAGCTCAACTGGTCTGGCAGCTTTCTGAGACAATCTCCAGCCGCCCTGGTCGTTTCGAGAGTGAACCTATTCCTGATAAATTCAGTGCTCAGAGAAAGGACGAAGAACTGAAATTCAGAGAGATAAGTATAGAGCTGACACCATTGACAGACATTAGCCATGTTCCTCGCACCTCACAGCAAGATGCATGTCATAGAAACTGAAATTTAGACATCTGAACAATATCATGAGTAGAATAAGATTATTTGCTTACACACAGATAAGGATGTTTCCTAAGCTATACTTCTATCAGCCCCCTTTCACAAACAACACTCCAGCCTCTTTAGGGCCGGCACAACAAAAGATATTCAGGGTTACACAATGAAATACAAAAGGGCTGTCATAGAAGTGCCAGATAAGAGGCACAACCAAAACAGCAAAGTATAGCAATGCATTCTTGTGCTGGTTATAATCCTATTCGGAACCAAGGAGCTTGCCATCAGGTTCGTGGCCGAATATTCGTTCGACAGTATGGGCAATCTGCACATTTGCGCACCCATGGCTCCAAGCATGTCGAGTGGAACCTGTGACCACAGCGCAGCCTTATCAGCTCATCTCCATCATAGAATCCATCGAGGCAAATGGAACACTCCGGCGAGGGCTCCCTGTTGTCATCTTTGGTAGCCTCAAAAATCTCAATCTGCAGCCGCAAGAAAGCTGCCTTGCTAAGTCCGGATGACCTGTGTAAGTTAGTGGAACTGACGGTTGATATTTCTTCATCTGATTCACTGCTCAGGTGGTATGACGATGAGTTGGGCTCATTTGTCTGATGCCGGGTTTCCCTGTTTCTGAAGTCGATGAATCTAAACACATCGCTGGCAGAAAATTCATCTAATGAAATAGATGGCCTGGAGGCAGATGAACCAAGAGAAATGCCTCTTAGTCTCTCCAGCACACGTGCTTGTGCTTGCAGTACAGCACCTGGAAGCCGTTCGTTCGTCCTGAACATCAGCCTATCAAGCCTGTTCCTCCTAGCAGCAGAGTCCCCAATGTTATTATTGTCTAGGTATGATAAGATCTGGTCCTGTAGAGAGCAAGAGAGAGAAACATTCTCATTCGATGTCGGATCACAAACAACAGCACAATTTCTTAAATGAAATTGGTTAGATATCCAAAGGGAAATGAATTGCATCATTTGCCATGCTTTGAGCTTCCCCAAGAAAATATCTGATTATTCAATTTACATGACAAAGAAACTTAGAGTTACTGATGGATGAAATGTGCACGTCAATTAGAATTCTAGTGCTGCGATAAAAATCTATATCGTACGCCTTGTGTTGGGCTGGATGGCTGATGAGAAATGATGTTGTTTTTGATAAAAACCCAACCTAAAACCTTTTTGCAGGCTCTATTCAGGGGAACATATTGGCTTCAGTTCTAGGCTCAATTGCAGTGGCATGAAGCCAAAGAATACTTGACTGAAGCGTGCCTTATATTGGAGATGACGGCTCTACACTTGTTTAGTTCCCATGGATGGCCTTTTAATTTGCGAATTTGCATTTGAGTTGGAAATTTTGTTAAATTTGACTATTTAGTGTAGGTGAAATTTGGCTGTTATTTGTAATATCAGTGGTCTGATTCCTCCTTTTTGATGAGGTTGGAGCCGAATTTTCCTTCCATTATCTAAAAAAAAGAATGTAGTTCTTATTGTTATTACAAGACATTACTGTTTCATAGATCAAGCCTTCCGAAAAACCAATGCTGAGGTACGTTGCTTAAGCAAACTGCAAACACCTACTTTCCACAAGGTACTATCACAACTAGCAGTGCAAAGGCACGGGTCAAGACCATAAGCAATTATGCAAACCAAATCTACTACATAGTACATACACCAATGCAAATATGCAATGAGCTAGGCCAGTGGCGGAGCTTGGACTAAAAGCGAGAGGGGGCCGAGTGCGTAACAGAGGAGGTCAGATTATCATTTTGCTTGTATTGGAATTAAGGTGTTCTTAAAGAAATTTCCTAAACCAGGGGGGACCATGGCCTACTTTGGCCAGCACTAAGCTCTGCTCATTTCAACTCTTCTTCAATTCAACATGGTTGTGCCAGTGGGATCATGAAAAGGCTAACAAAACGATTCAGGATTTCATATAGGATTTACTTTCGTATGTTCACCAATTGGAGTTAAATTTAACCACGGTAGTAAGCGTAGGTGAGCAATCATTGCATGTCCCCATTTCCCGACCTACTACTCAATCAGGAATCAGAATCATACAGCACCGCACTTCCAATCCGAAGCGAATTGCGCACAAGCCGAACTCGGGAACCCAAATCCTCCCGACGAATTCTACAAGCCAACACCAGAAATTCCAACCACGGCACAAGCGATAGGACAATCATCAAGCGGGAGGGAGGAGGAGGAGGCGAGGGGCGCGAGGGGAAGGGGAGGGTTCTCACGGTGTAGGAGCCTCGGCGTCGCGGCGGCGGGGCCCCGGTGTGCAGGTGCTGGCGCACGTCCCCCGCGGCGTCGAGCTGGCGGCGCGGGCGGCACCCGCGGCGGCTCCTCCGTCCGGCGAGGCCGTGCGGGTCCCGGAGCGCGTCGGCGTGCGGATCCGGGTCCGGGCCGGGGTCGGCGAGGCGGGACCCCCGGGCGGCGCGCCGCGCGGTGAAGAGCTCGGAGGCGCTCGTCATGAATCACAGGCCGCGTACGGATGAGGCAGCCGGGGAAGGGGAGCGTCGCAGTGCCCTGTGCTGCGCTGCGCCTGCCTGCGCGAGGGAGAGGAGACGACACACACAGATTTGCTTGGCTGGTGGATTGGATTAAAGTTCCCCGTGGCCTTTTTTGTAAGGGTTATTTGGATCGGTACCACTGCAATTTTTCAAAGTCGGAGATATACTATTACAATTCGTTTATTAGGAACCATACCATTATAATTCTCACTTTGTTTGAAATATACCACAACTTACCCTTTCGACATGTTTCTCAAAACATTTGGACCAAATTACCCCTATCCTCTTCTTCTTCCTCAGGCGATGGGCTCCTGCAGCCCCTGCTCATGCTGCCACGGGCGATGGCGGCGGACGACCTCGGGCGATGCGACACGACGGCCTCGAGCTCCGCACACGGATTCCCAGGTCCCAGCGCCGGTTGCCGCTCTCCCCGAGCCGGCGAGCCCCACCGCTCCTCCCCGCACCCCTCCTCCAGCGGATCGAGGAGTTGCAGCCGGTGCGGCGCGAGGAGCAGCTGCGGTCGTCCACCGCCGTCCCGGTCGGAACATGGCTGCTGCTCCCCTCCTCCGGCCGCCTGCTCCCTCGCTTCCCTCCTCCGACGTCCCCCTCTCCGCCGGTGGTGGGCGCAGATGCCAGGGAGGCGCGCAGCGCCGCCCTCCCGTCGACGGTGGAGGGGCGTGGTGCCTCCCTCCCGACCTGCCCCTCCCTCTCCGACCGGTCGTCAAGCTCCTCCGGGCTGCCATGGTTGTGGGAGGAGCAGGGATCGGCCGGCGCCTGGAGCAGGAAATAGCGGTAGGAGATGGATGGTGGCTCGACCTTACCTGGACGGCGGCGCGGGTGGAGCTCGGATGCGATGCCGGGCTGCCGCTGCCAGATCCCGACGGCCGGCTCCATCTCCGGAGGGGCTCGGCCGGCTCCATCTCCGGTGAGCAGGGGCGAGGCCGTGAGGAAGAGGAGAATAGGGGTAATTTGGTCCAATTTTTTTGAGAAACATGTCAAAAGGGTAAGTAGTGGTATATTTCAGACAAATTGAGAATTGTAATGGTATGGTTCCGAATAGACGAATTGTAATAGTATATCTCCAACTTTAAAAAATTATAATGGTACCGATCCAAATAACTTTTTTTTTTAATGCCGCTGCTTGCTTGTTTGTTTCGGGGCAAAGGCAAAGGCAAAGGCAGAGGGGAAGGGGACGAGACGAGTGGAGGAAGCTGCGAGGAGACCGCGTGAGGGACGGACGGCGGGGGGCCGAGACCGGTGGAGGACTGGACGCCGACGGCGACGGGTGCCCGCGGTGGCTTGGAAATTTCAGTGGTCGGACGCGGGCGTTTCGTCGTCACACTCTAGCGTGGTCAGCCACGGCCGTTGATGCTTCAAGCCTTCAAGGGGACGTCAAGACTCGATCGACGGAGGACCGTAGAGGCCGCCAGCCGCCGATCTGCAGGTGCTGGGCCGTCGGCCCGCACTAGCTGGGCCTTAACGTGATGATGAGTGAGAAGCCAAAATTTTCGGGTGTTGTTGGGTCTCCCACCCAGAGTCCACAGCATAGCGCACACTGTATACAACGTACGTACGAAGCGAAGCGAAGCGAAGTGCAGCACGGCTTCGGTGCGCCGTGCCCAGAGGCGGGCGCAGGATTTGAACCCTGGGTATTAAAAATCTATGTGGCAAAATTTTTTTTTTGACAGCCTAATTATAGTTTCATAACACAGAATTAAGTAGCAGGCTGACGACATCATTGATTAATAAAATCCGATCATAACATGAAAAATGTGCAAGTACTAAATGATCGACATACAAAAATGACATCATGTAAAATAAAAAGAGCATAAAACAGCAAAAGATAACAAAGCTTACAAGCTAGAGGACAACTTTTCGATCCTTAATGCTTTGAAAATGAGTGATGATATCCTGATCTTTAGCTTGCAAGAAGAATTCCCTTTCAATCAATGTAACCAAACAACCATTCAAATATTGCTGCCCCATCTTGCTTCTTCTCTTATTCTTTATCAAATTTATTATAGAAAAGACCCTCTCAACACCAGCAGTCACCAATTCAAATTCATTAAGATCCTGAGTATCACTGCTACTGTCATCACAAATTCACAAGTCACCAAAAAATTGCTATGCAATGCAATCCCAATCCCATTTCCTAAATTCTGAATTCTACAGACAATCCATAATCAGACCCCTGTACACAATAAAAATGCTCAGTTGCTCACGATTCGTCAGCTCACCTGAGAGGTTCAGAAGCAAAGAAGAGAGACTGGGACTTCCGGACTTGGGAGGAGCCGAAGGAACACTGGCCGCCGCCGGCGGCCGTCACGGCGCCGCGCCGCCGCGGCCGCTCTGCCTGCCGCCACAGGTCACAGCAGCGCCGCCGCCGCCTGGGCGCCTGGCTGCGCGCAACGGCGTGACCTTCGCAAGCCGCTGTCGCGGTCTCGCGGCTCTCGCCGGAACCCCCTCGAGGCGCCGCCTTCCGTTCCGTCTCCGGCTCTCCGCGGTCCGGCCTGCTCGCTAGGGTTAGCCGTCGCCCGTCCGCCCGTCGGCGCTTCGTCGCGGTCTCGCGAGTCGTATCGAAGCAGCAAGCAGCAAAGGCAGAGCGGGCAGCCGGGCCGGAGTCGATCGATTCAGCTGTGCCTTGACCGATTGGGCCATGGGCAGATGCCAGATGGGCCAGCAACGTAAGGAGGAAAATAGGAAATGGCCCAGGTAGATGTCCAGTTGGGCTTTTTTCTCTCTAGATTCAATCTGAACGTGTATATTTTACTTTTTTTATATACATACCTAAGATACACTATATGTATAATTTTTTTTTCAGAAATAACGGGTATTCAACTGAATACCCATGAATACATGTGGGCCCGCCCCTGGCCGTGCCCCCGCACAAGCACAAGCACAAAGAAAAGTCGCCGGAGAACGACGTCAGGAAAGGGAATGGGTTGCAGCTACAAGCCAAACACCACTGACCAAACAAAACTAAATGCGAAGCGAACAATCTTCGGCCGGACTCGTTTTATCCCCCGCTTGCATTTTATCCATCCACGGCGATGTGCGATGGCGCGCCAGCGAGCGTGTGGCTTCCGGCGGCCGAGCCAGCGAGCGATGGCTGCGCCCCGTCGCGATTTCCTCTGACGTCGACGTCGCCTCGGGGGGTGGAAGATGAGGAAGAGGGGAGGAGAATATGGGGGGAGAGGTTACGTAGGGAGGGTGGGAGCGGGAGAGCTGAACGTACGGCCAGCTCGGTGACTTTGGCGAAAGGGTTGCAGGATGGAGTTCGATACGCCGGTGATGAAGAGGACCAGCGACTGGTATGGTACCCTACCCTCGACCTCCTCCTCCTCCCTTGCTGTTCTCGTCGCTTTGATTCGGTGTATTGTATGTTCTTCATGTTCGAGTTTCTGTTGTCGGTATGGACTAAGCATGAGCGTCTGTGACCGGCGGCGAAATCTCCTTCAGACCGCGTTAAAAAACTGAACGAACAGTAATTTTCATTCTGTACTTCAGATCTTGTCCATGGCGTCACTTGCTTTTAAACTGAAAATGAAGCTTATCAAAACAACAGGTTTGTGAAACTTGAAGATTTTCGTTTCGCTTCATTGATGCATATATGCAGGATCCTTTCACAAGAATACCCGAGCGATATCACCATCCAGGTCGGGGAGGCGACCTTCAACCTGCACAAGGTAAATTTTAACCTGAAGAAATCACAGCGCTTTTCCTTCCGTCTGTGCTCTTGGCTCGGTTTTCTCTCAAGATCGATCTGGCGCGAACGTACGCTGCTGATGCATGCAGCTCCCGCTGGCGGCTTGGTGCGGCTACATACGGAAGCAGGTGTCGGTGATCGACGGCTCGACGGTCGCCACCCGCATCGACCTCACGGGCATGCCGGGCGGCGCCAGGGCGTTCGAGCTCGTCACCAAGTTCTGCTACGGCGAGAGCTTGGAGATCACCGAGGACAACGTAGCGCTGCTGCGGTGCGCCGCCCAGCACCTGGAGATGACCGACGACAGCAAGGGCTTGAACCTGGCCGGCAGGGCCGAGGCCTACCTGGAGGGCGTGGCGCTGATGAGCCTCGCCGGCGCGGTCACCGTGCTCCGCAAGTCCGAGGAGCTCCTCCCGGTGGCCGAGGAGGTGGACCTCGTCGGCCGGTGCGTCGGCGCCATCGCCCACATCACCTGCAACAACAGCCAGTTCAGCGCGGCGCTGGGCTCCACGCCCGGCGGCTACAGCAGCGTCAGCGTGTCCAAGGCCGTCGACGCCTGGTGGGCCGACGAGCTCACGTCGCTAAGGATCGACACGTTCCAGAGAGTCCTGATTGCGATGAAGGCGAGGGGGTTCAAGGGCATTGCCTTGGGGACCCTCATCATGCTCTACGCTCAGAAGTCTCTGCGAAGACTGGTGACATATTCTGATTTTTCGCATTATTCACAGAACATCTAACAGTTCTCGCATTCATCATCCGACATTGTCAAGCTTGTTGCAGGACGTGCATGGCAGGGACAAGAAGAAGATGGACCCGAGGAAAGAGCACGAGAAGCGGGTGGTCCTCGAGACGATCGTGAGCCTGCTGCCCAAGGAGAAGAACTCCATGTCCGTGAGCTTCCTGTCGATGCTCCTGCGGTCGGCGCTCCACCTAGACACGACCCTGGCGTGCCGGCTCGACCTCGAGAAGCGGATGTCCGCGCAGCTCGGGCAGGCCGTGCTCGACGACCTCCTCATCCCGTCGTCCTCGCCGGAGGCCGGCACGACGTTCGACGTCGACGCCGTGCAGAGGATCCTGGCCGGGTACCTTGAGCACGAGGGCGGCGAGGCGATCCAGCTGGATTACAACACCGACGACGACTTCATCTCGGCGGCGTCGCCGCCCAACGACGTCGGCGTTGTCGGCAGGCTCATGGAGGCGTACCTGGCCGAGATCGCATCGGACGCGAGCCTGCCCATCGACAAGTTCACCAGCCTCGCCGAGATGATCCCGGAACGCGCCAGGTTTAACGAGGACGGCATGTACCGCGCCATCGACATCTACCTCAAGGTAAGAATCTCATATCAGATTTTTTTTTTTACTGCATTGTTGGCTATGGTTTGCTCCTCGACTCCATGATTGTGTTCACGATGGTGTATGGATTCCTTCCTGCAGGCGCATCCGCATCTGAGCGAGCCGGAGAGGAAGAAGGTGTGCAAGGCGATGAACTGTCAGAAGCTGTCGCGGGAGGCGTGCGCGCACGCGGCGCAGAACGACCGGCTGCCGGTGCAGACGGTGGTTCAGGTCCTGTACCACGAGCAGCGGCGCCTGCGCGAGGCGCCTGCGCACGCGCCGAGCGGCGCGTCGTCGTTCTACGGCGGCGAGTCCCCGCCCCAGTCGCTGCAGTACAAGCCGACGCCGAGCCACATGAGCCGGCACGCCCGGGGCGGCGGCGCGCCGGCGGACGAGGTGTCGCAGCTGCAGCGGGAGAACGACGAGCTCAAGATGGAGCTGCTGCGGCTGAAGATGCGCATGAGGGACCCGTCGGCGCCGCTCCCTCCGACCGGCGCCGCTCCGCCGCCACCCGGGAGGCAACCGCAGCCGAAGAAGCCCGGCGGCGGAGGGTTCATGAACAATGTGTCCAGGAAGCTCGGGAAGCTGAACCCGTTCGTGCGGCACGACGCCATGGGCGTCCCGAAGGTGCGCACGAAGCCGTCCAAGGATCGGAGGCACTCGATCGAATGGTGAGGCCCCGCTCGTGTTCTTTATGGCCGTCGGCTTCTTCCGTCTTTAACCATGACGGCAACTTCACTTGAACATACAATGGCTCAGCTTTTGAGTTGTGATTAGTAGATACGAGTAGTATATATAGTAATATGTAGCAAATCTCACTTGAACATAAATACTAAGCATGTTACCATGTTACAGAGGAACTTTGTAAAATTTAGTGGGCTGTAAATCCTACACTGTACCTAAATGTTACAGAGGAACTTTGTAAAATTTTGAATTAAGCTTCAGTGCAAACAGTAGCTCTGAGCTTACGTACAATGTTAAACAGTGTATACGCTGCTGATGGATGTGTCGTATTCGCCCTGGATCTGAAAGCGCCTTGTGTGGCGGGAATTGTTTTCGCTGTGCAAAAGCTCCAGCACAAAGGGTACACTACACAAAAATGTTTGTTTCCACTACAAGTAGCCTTTGGATCATGACATGGCTTTAGTACAAGTGGTCATCTCCTCAGAACAAACAAAAAGTGGCAAGAGAGGAGTAAGACATGGCGATCTGCCAGGAAAAGAGAGAAATCCCACACAATTGCAATCAAGCATGCCAAACCGTCGATGGGAATGACAGCTGAGGTGTGTGTATAATTGTATGTATGTGTGCTTGAGTCTGTACTGTACTGTACTGAACTAAAACACAGTCAAAAGATTTCAAAGCCTCCAAAAATTTCTGTTCTGTCCGGAAGACCTCAAGGATTTTAATGCTTCTTTGCAAAGATCAGAGCAACCACAACGGACTTGTAGGAAAAAACTTGCCAATGAATTACGATGACTTCCTCAGCACCATTAGCTCTCTATATGCAAAATACATGGTTCAGGAGTCATCAGGTCACAAAAACTCTAAACAGTTCCAAGCATTCTGCAGAGACTTTAAATACTCATAGAACTGCAAGGTTTCACAGCAATGCATTTGCTGAGCAAACTATTCCCTATTTCCTTTGTACAGGTTAAACTAGGTATGCTGGAGTCATAGCATCATATGCATACTTCAGCTTCCAATTCTAATACTACTGGCTGGGCCACTCTAACCCGTGTCGCTGAAACCACAGTTGGGTGCTCAAACTGCTGCAAAATCAGGGTCTATCCTCTATCTAACCAGCTGCTAAGACACGGTTAGATGCGACCGAGTACAAGTTCAGCACAAAGGAAGGCGAGAGAGAAAAGGAACACATGAACGCCATTGCTACTGCAGTCATGAAACTAGAACAGTGGTTCTCCGAGCATATGTTCAGATCGTTGTCGATCAAGACAGTGATTCCTCCTGCAGCGCATGCTCCAGAGAATGTTACTCCGCAAGTGATCTGCCATGAAACAACTGTAGTCACTAAAACAGAATGCAGGGAATCAAAAGATAAATGCACTCCTAGCTCCGCTAAGGAAATCTGCAATTCTGGAGAGGCTGTTTAATTCTACTGTATAATCAGACTACTTATTTGCTTTGTTTGCGATACATACACAACTAATATTCTGCATCATTACATCAATATATTCTTAAAATAATGTCGGGTTAATCCCAGTTATATGGTACTTTTCTGTGCCATGGATAGCTCACTGCAGACGAGGCTTGAGAAATTGTTAAAGCACTTATCTGTAAGCCTTACAAAATATTATTGAACATTGACTTAATCCATTTTACAAGCGTCACAAAGAACAAGGATAATGTTTTACATACCGCATCTCCAATGGCAAAGAGAGTAACAAGCCGACGGTTTCGTAAACAGCGTTTAACAAGCAGTGCATATATGTCCACAATGGCTACTGACAGGCTCCACACACATTGCAAAATAGCTGCTGCAATAATGTAGCTGATCAAAAAGACAATTCATCAGTTTGTTACACGCAAAACTAAACCAAATTTAATGAGGGGCAAAGGTTCAAGGTTGAGGATGCCAAAGAGAAATGCAGAGCAGAACGGGGCATGCAGAAGACAATCACAAAAACGAATACCCAATGCATCAGAATTTTCATTTTCACCCAAGAGAACACTACTGTACCTGTTTCTCTACAGTTAGCAAAAGTACCTAATCATGTCTAGCAAAATCATACTAGTAAATAAAGAAAGAATACGTAACAAAATAGCTCCAGGTATATACAAATTTCTACTGACCATAATCAGAAAACAATTAACAAAACAGTACATACTGCATGCCAGATATACTAGGAAAATATTCCTTTTTCAGATAAATAAAGGTTTGCCTTACTCTTAGCATTCTAAATTAATTCAGGAGCCACACTGTACTTAATTGTTCTATTATCAATGTTGCATATTGCAGTATGATGAACAAGTTTATTTCTATGGAAATTCTTCAGAAATGACTACATAATCACTGGAAAGGTTTGGTATCCATAGACAATATATGAAAACATTGTTTAGCGAGGCAATGAAGTGCCTTGATAAACCATTATTGTTATATGAAGAAAGCTGTTTCCAAACATTTATGCTAGCAAGCAAGAAAGAAAAGGCTGCTTATCCCCAGTTTACCAAAATAAAAAGAAAAGAGAAAGGGCATTTAGTGGTTCTGATCACTAAAAAGAACCAATAATATTGACGATGGTGGTTAATTGGTTATATGTTAATGCGATCCTTGTGTTACCACAGTATATAATGTGATGACCTAACATTCACCCAAAAATGTGTAGCAGAGAAAGTTTGATACCATATATCTGAAACAAATTTGTAACAGCAAGGCTTCCTATTTTTAATAAGACCAGCCCCAACTCAACGTTGTTCAACTAACCAGTCATACAATCTACTCATAACCTTGTAAGTCTGGATTCTAGACCCCGAAGGCCAGAACAGGCATGTCCAAACTCAAGCCTGAGCAGGGCCCACATGGATGTTTAGCATTCAATTAAACCTTCTTGTAAGTTGAAAATACAGAGCAATGTTCTAGTACTGTTTTGCACCAAAGTATTGAGCAGAGATATAGATTTGTTTGTCCACATTCCTTATCTGCCGATAAGTTCAAAAATAAACTAATTAGCTTGTCCTAAATGTCAAACATTCTAAAAAAATATAGGGGGTATCCATTTTAGCGCTGGAGCCCAGTGGCTAAAAGAAATTTCAACAGTCTGCGATATGATAACCAACAGAACCAAATACTGAACTAAACGAATGTTGATTGCGCACACTTGTTTGAACAGGGCACTCCAGAAGTCCAAATATACTACCTTCAGGACATAAGGCTTTCCATTTTTTCTCTGTCTATTTTTTTTCCTGGTCTATGTGCTAGATTGAGGCCTTGAGTGCGGTTTCTTGGAAAGGAAAAACAGAATACCATGTCACGAGCGTGTGGCAGCTCTAAAGCACTACCATGAGAGAAGTTGGCAAGTTGCAACCCACAGAACTCTGAGCAAAGATGACAACTAATTAGGTGTAACAATTCGATTCACAAACTAGCAGTTGGTCACATACAGAGACTTGATCCAAAATCACGGTTACAAAACCAATCGACCCTAGTGAAAAGCTGAAAGACTGGCCTGTGTGAAAGGAACCCGGAGCAAGACATTTTGGTGGTTCAGAGTAAGTCACAGGCAAAACTGTGCACACGTCAGTGTTAGAAAAGGAGTTTCAAGGTCTCACATCCCATTGCTGGATTAAGCAACAATCCAAGACATGAAGTCCCAGGAGCTTTTACTCCTCAACAGCAAGCCCCGCACTCAAATCACCTCAAACTTTTACAAGGTATGTACTAGCTTCAGATCACACGAATTTGCTTTTTCTAATCTACCAAAATCACAGCAGAGCACAATGCGATTCCTCCAGAATCCTAAACAAGCGACCAGAGAATCGAACGGACGAAGCGCGGTAGTAAAACGCGGAACGGGAAGAGAGAGAGAGAGAGACGGGGCGGGCGTACCAGAAGGCGGAGACGGAGGCGAAGTCGCTGGTGGACGACATGGCGGCGAGCGAGATGGCGGCGAAGAAGAGCTGCATGACGCGGAGGGCGAGCCCGCTGGGCGTCCCCGGCATCCCCGGCAGGTCCTTCATCAGCACGCCCGGCGGCTCCTGCGGCGGGTTCGCGGGCGCCGGGGCCGGCGCCGGCGCCGCCACCTCCATCGGGTGCACCACCGGCCTGCTCGCGAACATCTTGCCCCCACCACCTCGTACGGAACGGCCTCGCTAAGCCGGCGAAATGCTGGCGGCGGCGGCCCCTCGCCTCGGCGCTCTGGGTCGGTACCGGCGCCGCGGTGGGAATGGATTCGGCTCGCCGCGACGACGAGGAGGAGGAGGAGAGGCAGCGGCGCGGGGCGTGTGGCCGTGTGGGGTTTTCGCCGCGCTGCTGCTGTGCCCCGGCTGACTGACTGGCTGCGGCGGGGGTTTGTTTGTTTATTCGGCTTCGGCGACGAAAAGAAACGCTAGTTTTATGGAGTGGGGAGGGGGACAGTGCGCAACCGGTAACCGGCGGACGCGGCGTGCTGCGCCGTGGGGCCGGCGGTGGCGGTGGCCGCATGTGGGGGCTGCCTGCTATGAGCCGAGACGGCAAAGAAAAGCGCAGAGGGGACTCTCTGCGTCTGCTCGGCTGCTCGCTGCCGTTGCGGCGTTGCCGAGCCCGCTTCCGGCCGGGAGCGAGCGAGCGCAGGTCGCCGGCCGAAACTTCCCGGCATGTTCACGCACGCCGAGAACGGACGCCTTCGCCCCCACGCAACATCACATTCACGTAGCTCTAGCGAGGAAACTCGCTGTCCAAACCCGATTTAGCTCCTTGGCTGGCTTGGCTGGTCCAAGTGTGAAGCGTCGTCCATCACGAGAGACTGGTCCGGGTCCGATCGATCACCAGCTACCCGAGGTGTCACGTGCGTCAGTGCGTGCGGTCCGATCTGGTGTCTGTGGGTACTACGCGCGGCGCGCCCATCTGTTGCTTGGTGTTTGTCCCTCGCCGCCGGGAATGGTCCACGGGAGCGCATCGGTAAGAGGGTTAAACAACCCCAGATTATTACCGGCGGACAACGGCGAAAGGCGCCGGAGACCATTGTTTGGTGTGTGCTTTCTCGCGCGACGCAAACCAAACCTAACCGCCATGATGACCGGCCGCTCGCCAACCTTTTTGGCCGGCGCTGCCGTGATGGGTAATGGGATCCGATGACGCGTTCGGGGGAGGGGCTCCAGATCGATGCGGTGACACCACGAGGGAGTGGCTCGAGAGATACGAGTAGGAAACAGGGATTAGGCGGGCTCCCGGTCGTGATCGCGAGCCCAATTGGAGAATCCAATACACACTTGTTCCCTTCAGGAGATTTGCTCTCCTCACATGGCGTCCGGTCACGTACTATCGCGATCACGCGGTACGGGACGTGATATCCTCGCCAATCAGACGAGACGACGACTCGTCTTGGTGAGCTGACAGTAACCAACCGTGGCGTGGCGTGGTGGGGACACTGGAATTTCGGTGGGCAGCGCTTGACTCGACCCAAAGGAGGTGTAGGAGGCTATACACTATTAGGGAATAGACCTTTTGTCCTGGACAAAAAACAAATTAGTACCTACATTAGTACCGGCTCGGAAGAGGGTCTCCTAACCGCCCGCCAGTGTGACACATTAGTAATGTGCGACATTAATACCGGTCCTGGACAGGAGCCGGTACTGATGTGCAGCCACATTAGTACCGGCTCCTGTCCAGGACCGGTACTAATCCGCATAAAAATCCAGCTCCTTCTTCTTCCCCGAGCCACTCCTCCCTCCACTCTTCAACTCGAGCTCTCACTCATCCATGGCGCCCTAGGGGAGTTTTTGCCCGATTTACGACGATTTCTCGACGATTTGACTCATTGAAGTGGTCTAGAGGTTAGTTATTTCATCCTCCCTTGATTCATGCTTATTTTGTTGAGTTTTATCGGTTGAAATTGGAGTATTTTAGCACTTTATAATGAGCTAGGAATGAGGTTTTTTTCTATTTATAGGCATTGTTTATACGTTTTATATAGTTGATTGGAAATGATGTGCCGTGTTAGTTGGATGAGATGTTGTATGTGACAATTTATTTTTTAATAATAATTATTTATTTGAGCATATGTCATAATTAAATATATAAATAGTATTAGAACTACTAGAAAGGCTATGAATTTTAGAATTGATTTTAGAATTACTAGACATAGTTTTAGAATTGATTTTTTCGAAATAATTTTTATTTGAACATAAGACATAATTAAATATTTAAATAATTTTAAAATTACTCAAAATGCTAGAAAGGCTAGGAATGATAGATTTTGTTTTAGAATTAGGAGAAATAGTTTTAATATTATTACAAATGCTAGAATTTCATAGATGGGTCAAATAATTTATTGTCATTAGTATAGATGTCTACTGCTGCCGGAGGGAATGGAGATGACGGTAGTGGTGATCGTCGCTCTTCACACAGTTAGGAGAAAACCAAAGTAGGACCTCCTGATAAACCGAAGAAAATGAGCACGTTGGCTAGAGGAATGCTTCGTTATTTGCAAGGAAAACATATAGATGCTGTTGCAGCGGGGCAGGAACCTCCTTTTGGTGGCATTTATGCTCCACCAGCAGACCCTGTTGTTGGAGATCCACCGATTAGTACTAAACCACAGGACGATTCCAAGAAAGCTAAACCTTCGTCGTCACGTCACAAGAATGGCTAAAGTAAGACATTGACTTAAGTTTATCTATTTAAGTTTGTCGTATTGTATAACGTGGATTGTAAATGAAGACTTTAAATTTGTGTATGACTTTTGTTACGAAATACTTAAAAATTGTTTGGTGGTGCTTTATAGATGAATCGGCAATGGATGTACCCGACAAGAGAATTTCCAGTGAATACATTAATGGCTTGCGTGGATTTCTAGATGTCGCGGAAGCAAACAAGCAGCCGTCTGGTTTTATTATTTGTCCATGCAAAATGTGCAAAAATGAGAAGGATTTCTCATCGATAAAGAGTCTTCACGATCACCTATACAAATGGGGATTCATGCCAAATTATTTTGTTTGGACAAAGCATGGGGAAAGGGGGTTATAATGGAAGACGATGAAGAGGAAGATGATCGTATTCCAGATTGGACTCAAGAAGGTGCCTTTGCAGATGATCCAATGGGAGAGGATCACATGCAAGAGACTCAAGAAGCTCCAACAACTGCAGATGAACCTCTCGACGATCTAGGTCGGGTGTTGCACGATGCAAAGGGAGATTTCGAAAAGGTGAAGGAGTCAAAGAAGTTTGAACATATGTTGGAAGATCACAAAAAAGCGTTGTTCCCAGGTTGCAAAGAGGGGCAGAAGAAGTTGGGTACCACTTTGGAAATGCTGCAATGGAAGGCTAAACATGGACTTTCAGACAAGGGATTTGATGAGTTGATGATGATCGTCAAGTACATGCTTCCCGAGGGGAATGAATTGCCGGAGTCCACGTACGAAGCTAAAAATGTTGTCTGTCCTCTAGGTTTGGAGGTAGAAAAGATACATACATGTCCTAATGACTGTATCCTCTACCGAGGTGATGAATATGAAAATTTGGAGGCTTGTCCTGTGTGCGAAGCGCAGCGTTATAAGATCCCACGCAATGAGGCTAATGAAGTTCAGGGTGGGCAGAAGAAGAAGAAAATTCCTGCGAAGGTAATGTGGTATTTTCCAGTGATACCACGACTGAAGCGTTTATTTAGGTGCAAGACCAACGCAAAGTTGATGCGTTGGCACAAAGAAGAACGCAAACAAGATGACCATACCAGGCACCCCACTGATGGGTCCCAGTGGAGACTAATTGACAGATCTGAAGAATGTAAGGAATTTGCAGGGGATCCAAGGAACATTCGGTTTGGTTTAAGTACGGATGGATTCAATCCATTCGGTGAGTTTAGTAGCGGTCATAGCACCTGGCCTGTCACCTTATGTATGTTCAACCTTCCTCCCTGGTTGTGCATGAAGCGAAAGTTCATTATGATGCCAATAATCATCCAAGGCCCAAAGCAGCCAGGCAATGACATCGATATGTATCTAAGACCATTGATTTAGGATCTTAAAACATTATGGAAGAAAGAAGGTGTACCCATGTGGGATGATGACAAACAGGAGACCTTCAATCTACGAGCATTATTGTTCGTCACCATCAATGATTGGCCGGCACTTGGTAATCTATCAGGACAATCAAACAGGGGATACGGAGCATGCACGCACTGTTTAGATGATACTTGCTGCGTGTATCTAAAACACAGTAAAAAGGTAGTGTATTTGGGCCATCGTCGCTTTCTTCCTCCTAAACACCCGTTAAGAGAAAAAGGAAAATACTTTGAAGGTGTCGGAGAAAAACGTAAGAAGCCCTTTCACCGTGGTGGTAAACTCGTATTCGCCATGGTGAAAGATTTGAAGGTAGTGTTTGGCAAGAGTTCTGGTAGTGTACAAGTCCCAAAGGACGCCGCTGGACATGCACCTATATGGAAGAAGAAGTCGATATTTTGGGAGCTACCTTATTGGGAAATTCTTGAGGTTCGCAATGCAGATGTGATGCATGTGACGAAGAATTTCTGTGTGAACTTACTTGGCCACCTAGGTGTATATGGAAAGACAAAAGATACAATTGAAGCGCGTAGGGATCTGAAAGCTATGAACCAACAAAAAGGTCTACATCCCGAAAAGAGAGAAAAAGGTAATTACTTAGCTCATGCTAGTTACACCCTAAGTAAGGAAGAGAAGTAGAGAATGTTCGATTGCTTGAATAGTATTGTAACACCCTGGGTTTTCAAAATCGGAAAACCCAGCATTCTGTCTCGTGATAGTCCCTGGATCAGACGCTATCACACACATGCATTCATCACAGATAAATACCACAGTCATACAACGAAATAAAGTATCAGAGTACGAATAATAATCTGATTATTACATGTCCTGAATAATCGGAGTACATCAATACACGCCTCTTGGCGGAATAACAGGAATAAGAGCCTACGCAGCGGTAGCTAGCTTCCAAAAGGTGTCTCCATCTTCATTCGTCTCCCACAGGCATCCTTGAGCGAAGCGTCGTGCCCCCTCAGTCGTACCATTCGTCGGCGTTGTTGTCGTAGTCTGACTCGTACCCTGCAAACTCAGGAGCTATCCCCAAGGATCGGGATAGGTCCTCGTCACCAACAGTATGCAAGCTTTAAGTGGCCTACTTCTAAGGGTAAAGAATGGATCAAGGTAGCAGCTGGGTTTCTTATGCAGTAGCAGCAGCATCATAAAAGGAATAATATCTCCATAATCCCACAAAATCTCATATCTCTCATCCGCAAACGGATACACCTGGTCACCCAGATCACCGTCACCATCACCTATCTCAATCTAGGGTCGGTGCCAGAACTCCCACTCCTCGCACCTCAATGGTTGCAGCCGGATCCACGAGGCAGAGGGAGCAACTCTCCTCTCCCTGGATACAACCACGGCTCACCATACACTCTCATCCTATAAGGGGGAGGTAGAAATTCCCAAAACGTAAGAGTCGGAGAAACGACGGGCATGTCCATAACCGAGGACACGGCTATACGTATAGATCTAAACTCTGCAGAGTATGTACACAGTACCCAACTCGGGATGGAGCTCAGCCGGTAGCGATCCGACTAAACCCACCCTACCGTACGAACACCTAGGAGTTATGATTCCACCCTGCATCCGGGTCTCGATGCGGTCCTTCGCAAAGGACCACCCCAGAACTGTGAACATGCCCCCGTGTGGCCACACGGGGAGCGACTGCCAAGGGAAAGGGCCATCACCCACTTCCCTCCCACTGATACCCTCTATCCTACTAGCAGGTATGGAATTGCACTTGCCAGGGTCGACCCGGCCCTATCCCCACTCTCGGCGAGGTGGTGTGTACGAAAGTCCCGTGTAACAGGCGACCCACTCGGTTTCAGACTGGGGCGAGCTCCTATCCTCCAAGTCATCACAAAAACCCCAACACCTGTGCTCCTAAAACAGTGTACCAGCCATAGGCACCAAACTGGGCAACGTCCGAGAAGATGATCCCTGGCCCCCGATCCCAGATCGGGTTGTCTTTAGCTCACCCCCGCCAAAATATCCCAAAACACCTTCTCCTGCCGGTTTTCCCCACACACGCCAAGAAACTACCACAGTAATCCCAACACATGCATAGCAAGCTCAGCATAACACCCCGCATAAGTAAAGTAGTAGCAGTAGGTTAATCAAGGACAAGTATGTAAAAGAGACTATACACAGGTTCCATCATATCCCTCACTATGCAATAAATACAGCACTAGCAGTTCTAATAGCCATGCCTAATGGGCATTCAAAGTAGGTCGGGCGTGAACACCTGCGTGCGAGTAGTCGTCGGTGTAGTCGATCTCCGAGCTCAGCTCCCCGGCTCCAGCTGCTCCTATTAACGCGCAAATAAAATAAAGGCGGGTCCTATTGCAATTATCTCCAACTGAACAACGATTAAGAGCCAAAAGAGAGCGAACACTAGCTTAACATGGAGTTTATAATTTTTAGAAGAGGATTGGAAAATGTTTCATAATTTTCGGAGCTGAAATGGATTTTCTAGGATTTTTCCAAAAGTAAAATACATTTCTGAAATTAAAATACGCATACACAATAACACTAACTATAAGCTAACTGTAGGCTAACTCTAACTGACTCAAAACCATCTATAAGCTGACTACTGGCTGACTCCATGAGCTGACGGGGCTGCCACCTAGGTGGCTATAAGCCAGCTCTTGCACAAGTGGCGGCCGACTGTGCAGCCCATGTGGCCGGCGCACGGGATCCCCGCGGGATCTGGTGCGGCTCAACCCAGCGTAGGCGGTGGTGTGGCTTGCTTGTGGTTGGCTAAACCACACAAGATCCAAGGGATCTGCTGCGGTTCGGTGTGGAGAAGGCAGCGGTGTGGCTGAGGTGCGGTTGGCTTGGTGCACGGGATCCGGCGCGGCCAGGCCAGCGTGTGGGCAGGCGTGTGTGCCTGTGTGGAGAAGAAACCCAACTGGGTCTAGGCAGGGGCGGTAGGTGCTCGACGAAAAGCTCCCAAGGAGTGGCGGCCGGAAAGGGGCTCGCCGGCGGCGAGGTTGGACGGTGACTAGCCACAGGCGGCACGGTGGAGCTCGGGGTTCCCTTGGGTTTCGGTATGACCACGAAAGACACGACCTTGGTCAAGACCTCGGCGCGGCGGCGGTGGAGAGCGGCTCGGCGCGGCAGGGCAAAGCAGATGGTTTCGGCGTCACGACCTAGGGTACTAGCACCGGTGCGCTCACCTGTGTGCGCATGAACAAGTGCGTGCACCAGCTTGGCATGGTGCTCGCGCGCCCAGGAGGAAATGTCGCCCTCAGCGGTGAGGTTCCAGCCGCGACAGGCTTAGCGGCGGTCAGGTTCGGCTCACACGTGCGGACGTGTTCACCGGACTCGTGCAAGGTGCGCAAAGGCGACGGCTTGATCGAGCGCACGCGCGTGCGCCCGACCGTGAGGCGAAGCTCCCGGTCGAGCACGGCGCCGCAGTGGAAGCAACGCTCCAGGCGGCGAGGAGAAGGTCGGGCGGCGAGGTTCGACAAGGGCGACACGAACGCCGCAGCGCGCGCTGGGTCGCGGCTCGACTTCGTTTGTGCGTGCGGGGAAAGCATGCACGGCGGTGTGCGTTGGGTCGGCCAAAGGCGGCACCCATGCCCTCCCGTGCGTGCGTGAGCGCGCGGGCGTGCCGGTGGCTTGGCCTCGACGGCGGTCCGGTGCCAGCTCGCAGGGATGCACCCTACGACGATAGGTTAAACAAGGCGGCAGAGGACAGGGTGCAGCGCGGCGAAGCGGGGCGAAACGGCGACGAGAACTGGGGTGTCTGCGCCGGCGTGCTCGCTTACTCGCGCGCGTGCGTGCGGGCGTGCACGGGTTGGACAGGGAGAGCAGGGGCTCGGCCCCTCGGGTGCGTGCGCGCGCTTGCATGAGCACGGGCGCGGGTGTGCGCTCGTTCAGCCAGGAAGGCAGAGCCTCATCCCGGCAGGCGTGCACGAACGTGTGTGTGCCGGCGTCGAGCCAGAGCTCCAAGAGCGCACGCCGGAACGAAAGGAACGACACAGGTGCAAGGCAAAGGAGCGCGCGTGGCGATGACGGCAGCGGCACTTGCAAAACGATCGGCTTGGCTCGAAGGCCAGCACCCAGACGACGGCGGGTCGTGCGGGGCGCGGAGTAGGCAGCGGGCAACCAGGCGAGTGCACAAGGCTCGGTTCAGTCCTCGGCTCGAAGGCCGGGATCCACAGCACGAGGGGGGTCTCGGCGCTCACCTCGTGCTCCTGAAGGCGGTGGCGAGGCGGTGGTGAAGAAGGTGCGGCCGAGCAGAGGAAGCAGAACAGGACGGCGCCGGTTCGGCTTGAGGCAGGGGTACGGCGCGGTGAGGTTCGGAGTAGCGGAAGCTGAGCAGGACGTCGCGGTCCTTGGCTTGCGCTGCTTCGGTTCTCCGATGTCTCGTCGACGGCGGCGTTCCCAGGGTGGAGCTCCCCTTGCAGTGCCCGTGGCCGCACAGCTCGGGGACGAGGGCGGTCCCGGCGTCGCGGTGCAGCTCCTCGGCGCGGCGACCTCCGGTGCTCCTCTCCTCCAACTTCTCCTTCTCCTCCCCCTTCCTACTTCCTATCCCTGGTGGTGGCTGCGGCGGATTTGGGGAAAAATCCCCCAGGGCGGCGGCGCGGTACAGGGAGCTGCGGTGGGCGACTTCTTATAGGATGGCGGCCTAGGGTTTCCGGGCACGGGAGTGGGCGGCTGAGATCCCTCGGCGTCCGCGCCCGCGGCCACGCGGCGGCATCCGGCGGCCACACGCAAGCCAGGAGGTCCGCGGCGCGGGTCGCCTTCGCACGGCGCGCCTGCATCACGGTGGGGAAGAAGGCAGAGGAAAGGGAAAAGGTGAGGGGATGGTGGCTGACGCGCAGGGCCCACATGGTGGTGACACCAGAGAAGAGGTAGGTGGGAGGCAGGCCGGCGGGCTGAAAGGCCAGATGGGCCGCGAGGCTAGGTGATACGGCGAAGAGATCAGGGGTGGCTGGCAGACTTGGTCTGCGAGGTTGGGGCCCAAAACCGGTTTATGGTTTTTCCTATATCCTTACACCTTAACTCCTATTTAAACTATGATTCGAATTTGAACCCACACAAATAAGATCCAAAATAAATCCAAAAGAAATCCAAAGTTGACACACTATCATTTTATAATTCCTAATTTTATTATTTAGCTCGAAATAAATCTAGAAAATTAGGGAAGGATCAAAGAAGACAACCTTATATTTTAAATAAGCACTCAATTTCAAATCGAAATTTTGGAACCCACATTTTTGCATTGCTAACATTCCGGAGAAATTCCGGGATGTTACAAGTATGAAGGTCCCAACGGGCTACTCCTCAAACATACAACGAATAATAAATATGAAAGAGAAGAAATTCATAAATCTGAAGGCTCATGACTGCCACGTGTTGATGACACAACTGCTGCCTGTTGCACTAAGGGGTATTCTGCCAGAGAATGTGAGATTAGCAATCACTAAGTTGTGTGCATTCCTCAACCAACTTTGTCAGAAGGCAATCCGTCCAGAAACTCTAGTGAAGATGCAGAATGATGTCGTCCAATGCCTCGTCAGTTTTGAGATGATCTTTCCACCATCATTCTTTAATATCATGACCCACCTTTTGGTCCATCTGGTTCAAGAGGTTATTATCCTCGGGCCTGTATATCTGCACAACATGTTCCCTTTTGAGAGGTTGATGTCTTATTTTAAGAAGTATGTTCGAAATCGTGCACGCCCCGAAGGAAGCATCGCAAAGGGATATGCTACAAAGGAGGTCATAGAGTTTTGTGTCGACTTTATGGATGACATGTGTCCGATTGGACTTCCTGTATCACGCCATGAGGGGAGGCTCAGAGGAAAGGGCACAATAGGGAAAAAATCATGGATGAACATGGATGCAATGTTATATGATCAAGCACATTACACTGTCCTGCATCAATCATCACATGTGGCTCCATACGTGGAAGAGCACAAGTCCATTCTTCGTGCTGCAAATGAAGGGAAGTCTGAACCCTGGATTACACGACACCACATTGATAACTTCGCGCCCTGGCTGTGGAAAAAAGTGAGGGGTGATAAAAATGTTGATGATATACTGTTATGGTTGGCTAGAAGGCCATCTATCACAGTAGATACATTCCAATGATACGAGATAAACGGCTACACATTCTACACGAGAACCCAAGACAAGAAGAGCGTAAACCAAAACAGTGGTGTTCGTATGGATGCAGTAGACAAGGAAGGGAACGTACAAACATACTATGGTTTCATTGAAGAGATATGAGAATTGGACTACGGAGCTTTAAAAGTCCCTCTTCTCAAGTGCCAGTGGGTCAACAATACCGGAGGAGGTTTAACAACAGACAAATTTGGGATGACAGTTGTGGATCTCAACAAGATTGGATACAAAGACGAACCATTCGTCCTAACCAATGATGTGACACACGTTTTCTACGTGAAAGACGTGTCGAGCAAACCACCGATAAAGAAGGGTACCGAGAAGTCGGTTGCTGACGAGCCGAAGCGTCACATAGTTCTACCAGGAAAAAGAAAAATCGTTGGAGTTGAGGACAAGACTGACATTTCAGATGATTATGACCAATTCGATGATCTTCCTCCATTTTCAGTCAAGCTTGACCTAAGCATCCTGTTAGCACAAGAGGACGCTCCATATTTACGCCACGATCACAAGCAGGGGACGTTCATGAAGAGGAAGGTTATTAACGTGCCGTTAGATAATGATGATGATGTATAATAAGTTTTATTAACTTATGGTTTCGTAACAAAGTACTGTAATATTTAGTAACAAGAAATTGTGATTTATCAGTGAAAATATTAATTATTTTAATTTTATAGACATCATTTATTATTAAATTAATAATTTAACGTGAAAATATAAACAAACAATACTAAATCGAGGTATACATGTTAATAACACGACATGTACAAGTTATATATAATTTTGCATGGTAAAAATATATTTTCGTTCGATATAAAAATTCGACATGAATTTATGACCAAAATTATCTATTACTAAGTTTAATTAATAAATTTGGCAAGTTTGAGATCTAACTTCACATTCCATACTATATACCTACATTAAGCACAATATGATCTGTTTTTGCATTTCTCCGTGTCAAATATGATTTATAATAAATTAAACTGTAAATTGGGAAATTAAAAAGTAAAGTAAATGAAAATCACATTAGTACCGGACTTAGATAGGACCCGGTACTAATGTGCTTTTCGTTTTGGCGCCAGATGGAATGCACATTAGTACCGGGTCCTGTCTGGCACCGGTACTAATGTGCACATTAGTACCGGGTCCTTTCTAGGCCCGGTACTAATGTCCCATTAGTACCAGTGCCAGACGAGGCCCGGTACTAATGTGGGGGTGGTATATAAGCCTACCCCCTCTCCATCCTCTCCAACACTTAGCCACTGCCTCGCCCTCCGGCGCTCCTCGCCGCCGTCGACCCCCCATCGCCGCCGTCGTGCCCTCCTCTGCGCCACCGTCGTGCCCTCCTCCGATCCGCGCCGCCCCGGCCGTGCCCCTCCGCGCCGCCGCGCGCACCGCGCCGCCGCGCGCCGCGCCGTGCCCTCCGCGTCGTCGCTGGCCGCGCCCTCCTTCACGCTGGGGCCCTCCTGCGCGACGAGGTCGACGTCGTGCCCTCCTCCGCCGCGGCCCTCCTCCGATCCGCGCCGCCGCCGGCCGTGCCCTCCGCGCCGCGCCGCGCCCCTCCGCGTCGTCGCCGGCGTCGACGTCCCCCCGCCCGGCCGCGCCCTCCTCCACGTCGCGGCCCTCCTGCACGAAGCGCCGCCCGCCCCGACCTCGCCCTCCTCCGCCGCGGCCCTCCTCCGATCCGCGCCGCCGCCGGCCGTGCCCTCCGCGCCGCGCCGTGCTCCTCCGCGACGTCGCCGGCATCGCCGCCCGGCCGCGCCCTCCTCCACGCCGCCGACCTCCTGCGCGAAGCGCCGCCCGCCCCGGCCTCGCCCTCCTCCGCGCGCGCCGCCCGCCCCGGCCTCGCCCGACGCGCAACACCGCTGACCGGTGAGGCCCTGTTAGGTGCTGACGTCAGCCCGCAGCGGCTGACGTCAGCACCTTTTTTTCAATTAATTACTGATTTTCATTTTAATTAATTAGTTTTAGATTTTATTTATGATTTGAGATTTAATTAGATATTTTAGAATTAATTAGTGATTTTAGTTTCAATTAATTAGTTTTAGATTTAATTTGTCATGTTATATTTAATTAGTGATTTTAGTTTCAATTAATTAATTTTAGATTTAATTTGGGATTTTAGATTTAATATGTATTTAGAGATGAAATATGTATTTAGAGTAGAAATATGACACGATCGATTCACGCCCGACTCGCTCACTCGACCCCGCCTACACTTAGCTAGTATCGCTCGACACGCTCAATTCTCGCTCGACACGCTCAATTCTCGGTCGACACGCTCGATTCTCACCCGACTCGCTCGCTCGACCCCACCTACACTTAGCTAGTATCGCTCGACACGCTCAATTCTCGCTCGACACGCTCGATTCTCGCTCGACTCGCTCGCTCGACCCCGCCTACACTTAGCTAGTATCGCTCGACACGCTCAATTCTCGCTCGACACGCTCGATTCTCACCCGACTCACTCGCTCGACCCCGCCTACACTTAGCTAGTATCGCTCGACACACTCAATTCTCGCTCGACACGCTCGATTCTCGCCTGACTCGCTCGCTCGACCTCGCTCGACACGCTCAATTCATTTATATACTCAGTAATTCATATATAGACTCAGAAATTCATTTATAGTCTCAGAATTGTTGAATGTTGCATGGGATATGTTCCGTGTAAAGTGGGGGCCTTGAAAGAGAAACTTCAATTCTACCATGATTTCCCGGTATGTGTTTTCTTTGCTGATCTTTTTCAATACAAGTTAACAAATATATCTTAACTTTTATTTTCACATATGTGCAGTGCCTGAAACAGCCACCCGGTACCAATCTATGCGGATTCTATGTATGTGAGTTCATCCATCACTTTGCAAGTGGTAGCTTGGGTCCCTTCACTGAGAAGGTGCGTACACAAAAATGCAGACAAACATATCTCTCGTTCTTATTGTTCATATTTTTTTTAACAATTAATAACTTCTTTTGTAGATTTCTAACATCAAGGAAGGATTACTCGAGACGCAAAGAATCCGATTAATTCAAGAACAACTCTGCGGATTTATTCCAGACGAGGTGATTAATCCCGCAGGAGAGTTTCATGCCGGTGACTCAATGGTAACAGTGAGCAAAGAAGACACTGCAAGTATTGCTAATGAAGCTCAGTAAAGCACTGACAAGAACAAGAACAAAGACGTCGATAAAGAAGGATCTTCTTCTAAGGACAAGGACAAAGACGTCGAGAAAGAAGCAACTTCTGCTAAGTACAATAAGAAGGAGGGCGAGAAAGAAGCAACTTCTGCTAAGGACAAGAAGGAGGACGACAAAGAAGCAACTTCTTCTAAGGACAAGAAGGAGGACGACGAAGAAGCAACTTCTTCTAAGGACAAGAAGAAAAACGTCGAGAAAGTAGGAGTTTCTTCTAGGGTCACTACGAGAGCACATCAACGACGAGGAGGGGCTTAAAACGATGACGTTACACTTCTAACATTTGATTCTGTGTATGTATACATATGTATGATGCCACTTTATATATGCACAAACGACTTTATAACGCTGCGTATTTGATTAGTATAAATGAACTAAACAAATACGTCGTAATACATTCAAATACGAAAAAACTAAAAAGAAATGGAAACAGAAAAATAAGAAAACGTACATTAGTACCGGTTAGCTATACCAACCGGTACTAATGTGGAGGATGCCACGTCGCCGGGAGGAGACCACATTAGTACCGGTTGGTCTCCCCAACCGGTACTAATGCGACAATAGTACCGGGTAAAGAGAACTGGTACTAATGTGGCCTCCACAATAGTACCGGCTGGCATGTACCGGTTCCAAAACCGGTACTAATGGGCTTTTAGAATCGGTACAGAAAGTCATTTTTCCTATAGTGATAGTAGTTTGCATGCCTCTCTAGCTTTGTTGATTTCATCCGTGCATTTATTCGTAACGTGTGCTGTGTGCATCGGCCGGCTGGGTTGCTGTGAACACCTCTCTTTTGCACTAGAGGAACCTGGACTTCCGACATCCGCGTTCGATGCAACGGGTGTCATTCAAACAAAGTTGGACAGCTGATCGCTCCAAAAAAAATCCTGTTAGTTAAGAGAAAAATAAAACAAGAAGAGGAAACGAAACCGAACATACTCGCACATAACACCCGTTTTCATTTGGAGGGAAATGGATACATGTGTTTTATTCTTAGGAATGCTTGTTTGTTGGATCTAGGTGGAAACGCCCCGTGACCCCCGCGCCGTCCTCCTGGGCGACTCGGGAGCGACACTGCGCCCCATCTCCCAGCCTTCCCCACCTCAAGCTCGTCGGCCGCCGCCGCCGGCGCCGGCGGTGGCGGCTGCGCCGCGCCTTCCTCCCCTCCTTCTCTCCCACCCTCTCTCCACCTCCGCAACCCTAACTTTCCACCAACCCTGGTCGTTCTTCTCCTTCTGCTCGAGGTCAACGTCGGTCGCCGGACCTCGATTCGCATCGGCCGCCGCCGGATCCGTGCTCTCTGCCACCGGATCCGCGCCGGCCGCCGCCGGATCCGCGCCGGCCATGGCTGGATCCGCGTTGTCACCGGACCCCGCAGCCGGATCTGCGCGCTGGGTCGCCGCTGCGGCGGTCTCCACCTGCGTGTGGCGTCGCGTGCCTCGGAGTCGTGACGGCCGTCTCTGCCGCCGATCGCCACTTCTCTGACGTCAGTCGCGTGCTCCGCGCAGGGACGTTTCGCCCCTGAGCCCCTCCCGCTCCCGGCGCACTCGAGCACTCTGGTCGTCATCGTCTCCCCGCTGCCGTGGGATCCGGCGGGGACGGCCCCCGGCCCATCCGGCCCTCTCCCGGCCTCTCTGGTGAAGGCGGGCAGCCCGCCGGTTGCTGCCCTCGTCGTCGTCCCCCGCGCGTCGCGGGATCCAGCGGCGGCGGCCTCCGTCCTGCTGCGCTGCCAACCTTGTCTCTGCCGCTCTTGGGAGCCATCGGCGCCACGACCTGCAGTTGTTCTAGCGGCTTCAAGGTCCCGGCTTGGGGTTATCATCGGCGCGTCTTCAAGCTTTTCTGGTTCATCGGTTCATCTCGGTCATTTCTTGGTCGCTTAAGGTCGTGTGGCACCTGCATTGGTCGAGTGTGAAACAACTAGCATTCTCATTTGCACTAGAGGAACCTGGACTTTCCGATATCCGCGTTCGATGCAACGGGTGTCATTCAAACAAAGTTGGACAACTGACCGCTCCAAAAAATCACGTTAGTTAAGAGAAAAATAAAACAAGATAAGGAAATGAAACGAAACCGAACATACTCGCAGAGAACACCCGTTTTCATTTGGAGGGAAATGGGTTGCTGTGACTACCTTTGGAGGTATGTTCTCAGTGTGAAACAACATTCTCATTCGCACTAGAGGAACCTGGACTTTCCGGCATCCGCGTTCCATGCAATGGGAGCCATTCAAGCATAGATATTTGGGAAAATATTTGGTGAAAACCACCATTTCGGTGGAAACGTGAAAACCACTCTGAACAACACGCTTAGCAGTCTCTAAAATATTTGAAACGATGCACATTTATAATTTATCTACATATGTACATTATTGCAAAAGTTGAGATGCAAACTCTTTATATAAAAAATCATATGAAAATGACAAAATTCAAGTGCATGTGCATTGGAATACATATGCCTAGAAATTTTGTCTTGTAGTGCACTTGCACTCCAAATTTATCATTTTTATATGAATTTTTCTACATTGAGTTTGTATCTCAACTTTTGCAACAAAGTAATTCTATAGATACACAATGGATGTGCATTGTTTCAATTTTTTTGAAAACTTCAAAGTATGAATTTTTAGAGTGGTTTTCACGTTTCCATCGAGACCATGGTTTTCACCCAATATTTTTCCTAGATATATACCACTGGCCTTGTTTGGATCTATGGGTTAGAGTTAGTTTTAGTTAGTTGGAGCTCAACTAGTCACAAAGTATCCAAATATGAGAGCTAGATTGGGCTAGTTTGCATCTAACTCACCCCAAAAAACTATCCTACCCATGAGGTGTTTATTGGAGCTAGTTCATGTTGGGTCCACCAAAAAGTGTCTTTTCTCTCTCCCTCCACCCACACTTAATGATTGAAAAAGTACATTTAATGTCATTTTAACCATTCCATCCAAACACCTCTAGAGCTAGAGTTAGTTTAGGGCTAGAGCTAGAGTTAGAAACTAACTCTAACTCTAACCCTGTTAGAGTATCCAAACAGGGCCACTGAAAGATTGTAAAGTTAGATGTATACCGTTAAGTTTACATGTCATCGACTCATGTGAACCTCACATGTAACTGAGATAGTGATATATATCTAACTTTGCAATTTTTTTAATGATATGATCTAAATTTCTCTATTTTTTATTTTTCCTGATGGTTTTCACAAAAACGATATGAGTCCTTGCACAATCCAGTCGGAGGGGAAAACCAACATGAAACTAGCCATAGATTCTGATCCTGTCCGTTCTCTAGACTGTCGGGATATCGAAAATCGACAAGGATTGTGTGGTTTTTCCCGACGGTAGAAAAAAACTAGGAGGAACTCCTATTCCGCCGAACACGTGCTCCTATCCCGCATAACATTTTCACTCCAGCGTGTCTAGAATTTAGCAGCGGGTTGTCGATCTTTGGGAGTAGCGTAAGCAAAGCTTCATTAAGGTGGTGAAAGCTCCGACAGTCCATCACTGAGATGGCCTGAAAGGCTCGAACTATGTCATCCTTAATGAGCGACCAAGCCGACCTGTAGAAACCACCAGTAAAACCATCCGGTCCCGGCGCCTTATCTAGAGGGAGGTCCCTGATAGCCGCCCACACCTCTTCTTCTGTAATAGGACGACCAAGCTCTGATAAATCGAGGCGCGGGAGCCCCAGCTCACTAAATCAAGAGCGTCACTCCTAGGTAGCTCGGACCCGAGAATGGTTTCATAGTGAAAATGTTTCGTACTCTATCACATGAGGTGGGATTCACAAACACAGTCGAGAATTTAGCAGCGGTTGTGAAGTTAGCAGGCGTCTGGGCCCAACCCATGACAACAGCCCGCGCGGGTTACCTAACTCCTTGAGGCCCTTAGATCCACTTTCACCCAGCTGATGTCGTGAACGTATGATTACCAAGTTTCTATTAAATCCATGTTATGAACTTTTGCGTCATTAGTGATTTTTAGGATTACCATTTTTAATATCTCTTAGGATTAACTTCCACATCCTTCTGATTAATGTGTTATTTGATTGTTGTAATCTAGAAAACTAATATGTATATGTTTATTTTATTTTGAACACTATTGATATCAATCATTTCAATTTGTTACTATTGTAATCTTCATAACCCTGGATATAAAATAACAATCATCCAATTTTGCTATGTAATTTTACTCAAATTACATGCAATTAAACATAATATGGTGCTAGTGGCTTAGGCACTCTTATGCTTTGTGTTAGGGGGTGAGACCTGGACAGATCTGCAAGGGGGCTACCCAAGTAGTTTGCAGGTTAAAGGAGGGATCGAGGAACTAAGAGCGTAGATGGTTATGCACGGGATGCACACGGAAATCTCGGCGAGACACGAGGAACATGGCGATTTATACTGGTTCGGGCCTCCGGAGAGAAACCCTACGTCCAGTTTGGTAGTGAAATTATGCGAGAGAGATCTGCCCCCGAGGAGGGCGCCCCAGGCTGCCTTATATTGGCCGACGATCTTGGGCTACAAGTCAGTTTCCATCTATCCTAGTTGGTTACAACAGGGAAAGCTTATCTGAGCTGGATTGTCTTGTCTTGTACACCACGTATCTTTATGTTCTTGGGCCCGCATGTCAGGTCGGCGGGTCGCCTGGTAGGTTGGACACCCACCTGTCGGGGACGGCTGAGACCCTGATCGGTGGGGACCCATGGGTACCCATGTCTCTCACTTTGTAATTGCAACTTATAAGTAGGTTAAAATTGAAATGCTTCATGTGTCTGAAACATTGTAATTTGTGAGGATTAATTTTGTTTTCAATTGGTGGATGTGTGCTTATAGTTTTAGTTTCTGATCTATGGGTCATCATGCCGGCCCTATCTAAACGTTCAGAAGTTGAAACAGAGTCTTACGCTTTCAGTATACATAAATATACATCATATTTATGATGAAAATTATTTTTTAATGAAAATCTACAAGGTATGGTCTGCTATCAGTTTAGTTTATGGGTAGTGATGAACTGTTTGGTCGAGTTGTTTGGCTGAATTTTTTAAAAAAAATCAATAGATGCTTCATTCTCTGAATTATTGATTGCTTTAACTATTTTATGCTTATTTAGTGTGTTCAGTACGCACGTCCTGTTCCTTTACGTGCAACACTCAACTGAACGATTTCAAGATACATTTTGTTCTTAAGATTAATATACGAAGATTCTTCATTATTATTCTGAATTCATGACTTTTAAATTATTTGATGCTTATTTAATATACTCTGATTTTGGTATCCTTCTCAGACCTCCACACAATATGGTACAACAGTGGAATCTGTCTTGGTACATGACAATTCCTTATCTAAAGGTACACACTTTCATGTGTCATTTTTATTACTAATTTTTGTTAGTCAGATATTGCTGCTAAACTACTTCATAATGCCTTAGGATTAATGACTTTTAAGTTAGTTGTCGTGCTAAGTTAATGACACATTATTGTGAAGCTAGTTTTCTCATTTCTACTATCAGATGACAATCGGATTTTTGACCTCGGTGATAGCAACAACTTAAATCTTCATGTGATCTCTGGGAATTAGTTTGTATGCACTGATTTTCTTCTAAGATTCGTAGATTTCGTTCGATTTGATCCGTATGTGTCAATCTGATGCAAATACCATCAGCGGGCTTGCTGTCTGATGTAGAATTGGTGCACCCGGTAGTGGCTCTGCCTTCGTTACTCCACCCTAAATTAATTATTTTGATTTTTTTGGGATACATGGCTATCCTCTCTTCCCTTGTCACAATATGATCGGACGACATATATATGTGTTTTATTCTAAGGGTGAGGATGTTCATTTCAATTTAGGTCGATCTGAAATTTTTCTACTGATTTTGCAGGAATTCTCCATGTTCCAGAAGAACCGATCAAGGTAATTAAAAGAGAAAAACAACCAAGTATGTTATGAGATGTATCAAGATAAAAGGAAGTCCTAAGCACCATGCTCACAAGTTCTATTCATCGTGTCTAACTAATTTAAGTTGCACGAATAGAGCTGTAGCATTTTGTCCTTATATATAGTACTAACTAGGTGAATTCCCCGCGCGTTGCTGTGGGATATGTTACTTAAATTTTTATGATTATTTGATGCACATGAGAAGTGAAATTTTGAGAATTTTTAATAATTATTTGATGCACTTGAGAAAACTAAAGATCTGAGCTCTTTTTGAGATGAAAGTAAATTATAGTTTACATGATATTTTACCCATCTACTAATTAAAACTTTTGCATGAATCCAACTGGGCCTCAAAGGCCAGGAGCCCAGCACGGCAGCACAATTGCTCTTTTTTCAGAAAAAGTCCATTCCACAACCCTCATCTATAGACATTGTCTGGGTTTCAACCTCCAACCACAAAACTAGGTATTCAGTACCCACGAACTATGAAAACCGTCCAATTTACACCCCTCGGTGGTTTTCGGGGTGGTTTTCGCCTACGTGGCACAATGGGTCCACATGTCGGAATCCACGTCACCATCTTTTGCCTCTCTCTCTTTATCTCTCTCCTTTCACCACCTCGAGGCCGTTGTTCGCCTCCTCGCCTGTGCGCCGCAACCAGCCCTCGCGCCCGAGCTCGAAACAGACGGAGCTGATGAAGTCGCCGCCACGCCGTGGATGGCTCGTCGGGAGATAGACGCGCTGAGGACGAGTCCAGGATGCGGCGCGCACGGTGATGTTCCTCTTCGCCGCGTTCGCCACGCTCCAGGGAGGACGGCTCCTCGCCGCGGAGCTCGCCGGCCTCCTCCTGCGTCGCGCGGAGCTTGCCGGCCTCCTCTAGGCGATGAGCTCGACGAGCTCGAGGAGATGGCGGAGCTCGGCCAATAGAGAGAGGGAGGACCCCCGCCACCACCATCTTCGACGGTCGCTGCAAGTGCAAGGACCTCCTTCGCGTCGGCTGCCACCCAGCCCAATCGCCGAGCAGTGTGCACAGGAGGCCCGCGGTCACCTCGTCCCCGCCGCCCCCCAATCCACGCAGAGTCGCAGAGGAGCCGCTCCGGCAGCCCGACTTCCCCTGCTCCTCGTCGTCATCCGCGCAGCGGAGGGAGCAGGGCACGGACGGGCGGGAGCAGGGCCTCAGCCGGCGTCCCGTCCGCACAGCGGCAAAAGGAGCTCGAGAACGGGCATGAGGGAGCTCCGTCGGCGGGCCGCAACGTCCCTACCTTCCCTACCCCGCCGGCGTGGCTGGGTTACTGCGTGGGGTAGCCATGGTCATCGACGAGCAGCAGCAGAAGGTCGATCCCCGTCGACACGCCTGACGCCGGCCTCCTCCCGCCGTACACCGACGTCGCGGCGCCCGTTTTGCCTTGTGCCTCCCGCCACCATGGCCCGCCGCGACGAGGATGGGTGCGGCTGGCTCCACCGACCGGAGGAGCGAGGCCGGGGAAGGAAGCCGGCGCCGGAGAGGAGGAGTTCGAGGTGGATGCGCCGGATTTGGTCGCCGAATCCCAGAGCTCCTAGTCGGGGGAGAGAGCGGAGCAGTGAGGAGGGAGAGATGGGGAGGGGTGTCGGCCACTGTGGTACTGCGCATGGGGCGGAAGCCGTGGGCGAGCTCGGACCTCCACCTCCCTCCCTCTTTTCCCCTCTGCCCGGCCGCCGTGGTGCCCGGAGGCAGCGGCGAGCGCCGCCGCCGACGGCCGGACCACCCCCATCCGCTCCTCTATTTCCCGTGAGAAGATGGTAATTTTCCTTTAGCCCCCTCCGTCTTTTCCTTTTGATCTGCTATTTGGCTGACGTGGCGCCACGGATGCGAAAACCACCATGACATGGCGCCATGTAGGTGAAAACCACCCCGAAAACCACCGAGGGGGTGTAAATTGGACGTTTTTCATAGTTCGTGGGTACTGAATACCTGGTTTTGTGGTTGGAGGTTGAAACCCAGACAACGTCTATAGATGAGGGTTGTGGAATGGACTTTTTCCTCTTTTTCCCCTTGCACACCTTTCTTCGCAGCCTGGAAACAAAAAAAGTCAACAACCGTCTGGGTCTCTCTTCGCGTACCTGCGTCCCCGCGTGCTAGATCCGGCCGCCGGCGTGGGTCCCCGAGGGCGGCGTGTGGAGGAGCTCCCCCGGACGGACGACACCACAGCTCCTCTTCCTCTGTTCTGGGCTGGGTGGGGAGGGCCGACCTCCTTCTGCTGCCCCGTCCTCTCCGTCGCGCGCGGGCGGTGCTCCCTGCCTCTCCCTCTGTGATGCGGCAGCGAATCATGGTGGAGCTCGCGCGCGTGCCCCGATTCCGCTGCCATGGCCGCCGCAGCTCCTCCTGTAGGGAATCAGGGCCGCGCCCGCCATTGTCGGGCTGGTGAACTCCCACCTCCGAGCGCCCGCGTGGAGGAGGGGAGGCGCAGGAGGGGTGCAGAGATCTCGAGCAGTAGCGATGCCACCAGCTGCGCCGCCACCTGCTCTCCCCGCGCTCGGGCCCTCGGCGACCTCGACGGCGCAGTGGCCGTCGGCAGTGGTGGCGGAGGACCCTGCCTGCGAGGAGTCCTGGCCTCCGTCTCCTCTCCAACGCGCGGAGGCGAGCTGCGGCCAAGGATCCGGCGCGGACGGAATGCGGTGGAGCAGTGCGAGCAGATCCATTCTGGAGGTAGTGCGGCCTACTCTCCTTCCGGTTGGCTCCGCCGGCCTCTCTCTCTCCCCCCTCTTCGTGCGGTGCAGAGACCTTTTATGGATGCGTCACCGGGGAGGCGAGGTGGTATGGCGGCAGTGTGAAGATGAGATGGTGGCAGTGGGGAGGTGAGGGGACGGCAGTGCGGGAGTAGAGAGGGCGGGGAGGAGAGGGGGCGGCGGCGGAGTGGAGAGGGTTGGGATGGGGGGCGGCGGCGCAGGGTGGGAGCCGGCGGGGGTGTTAATTGTTGATGATGTCAGCTGATGATGTGGCGATCTGAGGATGGAGAGAAATATGTGTGGGATTCTTAGTGGGTCTCACATATATAAGTTTTATAGATTCACAACAATATGTGCACAATCAATCCACTAAAGATCTTACAATGTGAATGGAGGATAATAAAAAAACATTCAATGTGCGAAAGGGCCTGTAGCCTAGTGGTTACAGGAGCCCGGTAACACCTCAGGTCCTGGGTTCGACTCCCCGTGGGAGCGAATTTCTCAGGATTTAACGGCGTTTGTGCTTTCAGTGGTAGGCGACGTTCCCGTCGACAGCGAGGCGCCTGTGGTGACTTCGTCAATCTTGAGGATTTGCCGGCCCAGTCTTCGAAGATGCTCCTAGGGGTAAGGTTTGCGCGCGTGTGTTCATAGGGATGAGTGTGCGTGCGTTGCGAGTGTCTCCGATGTACTGTGTAATTCGCAAAAAAAAACATTCAATGTGAATACACCACAACCTACTAGAACCCCAATTCTATTTTTGCGGTTGCAGTAAAAATGTGCTTAATTATAAGTGGCAGAACAACCGACCCTATTTGGTGATTCGCCCCACTTCATACTAAAGTACGTATAGGCAAGATCATATAATGAAATAAAAGGATTCTATGTGCACATGGCCTGAGAGATTTCACTATAATGACACTCACACCAAAGGAGGACTAGGCAAGAGCAGGTTCAAGGTCTAAAGAGAATATTGTGGTATGCTCCCTTCGTGCTAAAGGATTGTGTTCGTAGAGTCGTGGTATCCTTGTGGCATACTCTCTTTGTGCTAAAAAGAATGCAACACCTGCTTCCCGACAAGTTAACTAATTTTAAATGTGATAAAATTTATTTAAAAAAGTACTAATATTTATGGTACAGAATATAAACTGATTAATTATGTATATATTTTCACACTAAATTATTTGAAGATGTGAATGTGCAATTCTGTTACCAATTTGATCGAATTTAATTTGTTTGACTCTTGAAAAAATGAAAGTTGCATTCTCTTTCAACAGACGGTAAGAATGACACGTTCATGTAGTCTCATCGTGTTACGTCCTCAATCAGACGGGCTAGAATTCAGCAGCAGTTGTGAAAGGGCAAAATAGTCAAGTTCGTCCCTCAACTTCTGCACGAGGCTCATTTTCGTCCCTCAACTTCCGTTTCGTCCAATCTAGTCCCTGAACTTCTTTCTTCGGATCAAAATTGTCCCTCGTACTTGCTGGACAGCCACGTTGGCACTTCATTGACTTCTCATCTCCCTCCTCGCGTCAGACCCGACCTTGTGCACTCCTATCGTACCGTCGCTGCCGCAGTAGCCGTACCGTGCCACCAAGACGACCTCTTCGTGTTGCAGTCCTTTGTCAGGAACCTCGGACCTTCGCGTCGCGTGGTCTCCCTCCACCTCCCTGGCCGCTGCTGCGTGCTGCCCCTGGGACGCCATGTCCTACAACACCGGCGCGCGTTGCTTCCCTGCGGCTCCTGAATGTCGAACCGTGGACGAGGAAGGCCACACACAGGGATAATGCCGACACCTCCGTCTGCGATTCGATCACGCGCAGTCAAATTTTCAGCTGGGGGAATGCTAGCTTGCAGAGAGCACAATTCAGCACGGTTCTTGGCACATAATTCAGCTCGAAACAACGCTCGTCGAATGCGTAATTCGATCACGCACCTGAAGCGACGTGACACTGCGCTCCAGCTCTGAGATGTACTGCATCTTGCGCACGCGCGACCGCTGCGCCGACTGTCGGTTCATCAGGATCCTACGGTTTGTGGCAACAGGGATGCAACCAAATTGAATTTGGGGAATTCTCTGCCTCGCGAGGTACGTAGCAAGGCATTGCCAGGATTGAGCGGTGAAAATCACCTCTTGACGTGCTTGGGATCGATGGAGGCGGCGCAGACCGGCTACCCTGGCGCGGCGGCGGCGTCCCCATGGCACTTGCTCTGCGCCTCCTCGGTCTCGCCCCTGTCTGTCGTCCCCGTGGGCTAGGGATTCTGTGGTGGAGGTCGCTTGACTGTCGAGCTGTGGACGGCGGGAGCGGAGAAGGAGCGGGTCGGCCGAGCGAAGCTCGTCGCCGTGGCCACCCCCTCGTCGCCGGCGAGGAAGACGTCCCTGGAGGAGCTCCTGGGCCGGTCCTGGCGTGGACCATCCTCGGCACGTCCTCGGCCTCGCGCCCTTCGCGCCCCCCTCCCCACCTTCCGGCCAGTGTGGTCTGCGTGAACATCACGTGGAAGGGTTGTGGCCTGCCCGGTGACGTGGACAGCCAGCGAGGACGGAGGGACTAATTTGATCCAAAGAAAATGAGCCTTGTGTAGGAGTTGAAATTGGCAGCAAGGCCAGAGGCGTTCTCGAACAGCGACAACACCGCCTTGACAACCTGCAAGTCCAGCTCGACCGGAGAAAAGAAAGCAACCACATCGTCCGCGTAGAGGGAGGCGCGTAAGCGGATGTTCCTGCCCAGCCCCTGAAGGAGACCATGGGACTCCGCCTTGCGGAAGAGGGCGTGGAAGCATTCCATGACCAGCACAAAAAGAATGAGAGAAAGAGGGTCTCCCTGGCGAAGGCCGCGCCCATGACAGATCCGCTGCCCCGGGACACCATTAAGAAGGATTTTGGTGCTGGCGGTCGAAAGAATGACGGAGATCTAGTTAGTCTACGTGCGTGAGCAGCCGACCGCAGAAAGGAGCTGCAGGAGAAAACTCCACCCGACCGAGTCGAAAGCTTTGGCTAGGTCAATCTTAAACATGATCCTAGGGAGCTTCCGACTAGAGAGCGTTATGGCCGTGCCAAGAACATACCAGAAGTTATAGTGAATGAGGCGACCCTTAATAAAAGCACTTTGATTTGGGGAGATGAGAGAAGGAAGATGTGGGGCGAAGCGGTTGGCTGCTGCCTTGGAGAAGAGCTTCCCAAAGCTATGGGTAAGGCTGATGGGACGATAATCCGAGAGAGCGACCAGATCCAGTTTTTTGGGAATGAGCGTGAGGAGTACGTCGTTCAGGTGATGGAAGCTCCGGGAGTCTAAGTCTGAGAGCACGTTAAACGCCCGCAACACATCTCTCTTGATGATCGACCAGCAAGACCTATAGAAACGACCAGTGAACCGATCCAGCCCGAGAACCTTATCTTGGGGTAAATCCTTGATAACCTCTCAGATTTCGGTCTCAAAGAAGAGATGAGCGAGGCTCTCCATGTCCAACACTTTGGCTATTTTTCCTTGTGAAAGTTAGCAGGCTCATGACAGCAGCCCGCGCGGGTGACCTAACTCCTTCCACTGACACTGTGACGCACACCACCGCAACCACCCACCCAACCGCCACATACCCGCGGGCTACTGCTGCACATGAATCCCACCTGGGCCCCGCTTTATCAAGAGCCCGCGCCGACGTGTCCTGCGCCGCCTACCGCCTCCTGGCACGTGCCCGCCGCCCCCCGTTAACTAACTGCCCGCAACCACCGTACCCACCCACCCAACTGACTCCCCTGCCCCCACACAGCGCCCGCGCACCCAGGCCCTCCCGCCAGTGTCAGCGCGAGCGTTAGGGCCGGTGCACCCGGCTGCCCCCTGCCTCGTGCGTCAGTGCGTGTACAAATAGGGGACGCGGAGGGAAACGACGGAACCGACCGGAGGACCCCGGTCTAATAATCGAGGGGAGGAGACCGACGAGGAGAGAGGCCTAGGGGTAGCTTCCAGCTTGGGTCCGGTCCGGTCTCCTGCGGCGAAGGTCCGGCGACTGACTGCCGGCTTGGCGTCGTCGGCGATCGATCGATCGATCCGTCGATGGGGTACTGGTGGGACCGCGTCGTGCTGCCGGTGCGGCGGGCGTGGCTCGGCGTCGCGTCCCGCTTCGGGGTTCGCCAGACAGGTAAGAGGCCCGCGGCGGCGGCGGCTATCGCCGGCTTTGGTACGATCCCTCGGCGGCGCGCAGGATGGATTCGTCTGACTCCGGCGGCGCCGGTTGCTTTTGCTTTGCTGTGTGCAGGGCTGTGGAGGCTGCGGCAGGAGGTGAGCACGTGCGAGTACGAGGACGTGCACGTGATGTGGGAGATGCTGAGCCGCACCACCGCGCCGGCGCCGGCGCCGGCGCCCCGGCGCCGGCACAGCCGGTTCCGGCAGCAGCCGCGGCCGTGGGGCGACAGGTTCCGCCTCTGCCGGGGATTCTAGGCCCAGCTAGCTAGGCCGCCGAGACGCTTCTTCAGCTCCGCTGCTCTGCTTCTAGTTCCTCCTCGCTTCCTTTGACTCTTCTTCTTCTTCTTCTCTGGTTTCCGGTGCTTGTACTTATCTATCGACCTCGCTGCCTGCCTGGATGGGCTCTGAGATGTACTTCCATTCCTCCTCGCGTATCGATCCGCTCCGCGGCTGCAGATGATGATGATGATACCGGGGTATGTGAATGAACAGAGCTGTTTCATTTGGGGTTTGTGACTCTTGTTTGCGGCCTTCTTCTTCTTCCTGGAATCTGATGATGTGTTTATCCAGGATGCCCTTACTAAATTACTAGTGCGTGAATTTTATTTTATGCGGCATGTTTATTAAGGTTTCAGGCAACCTAAATAATCTTCAGGGGCCCGGAGCATCTTCAGTTGAGAAAGAAAGAAAACACGTCGGCCATCAGAGGATTAGAAGGAGTGTAGCCGGTTAGTATAGGTTTCTAAAAACCGAATATTCCCCGCACAGGTGCCATTGCTCGAAGATGATTTCGCCACGTTACATAATGATTGACCGCCAATTGATAATCCGACATCGGATCCCATCGCCGCCGTCGCTACGCCTAGCTGCGTCGTCTTGATGGAGCTCTGCCCCGTAGTTTTCGAGCCTCAACAATTCATTCACAAATCGTTTCCCCAATGGACGATGGCCTCTCTTTTCCCTTCAGGGTCACTTCAGCTAGTCTCAGCTCAGCTGATACCTACTGGCTGGCTACCGAGAGACCCCTATCAGGAGTGAGCACCAACAACCCTGCCTGTTACTTCTCGCATCAGTAACTTGATGCATAAGTATTCTCGTAAAGAAAACTAAAGAAAGATGTGAGGAGGTCTTGGCTTTGCTTTCGGTCGCTGGACTGACTTTTCGCCTTTAGCATCTCTCGGGCCCTGGCAAAAGACGAATGGCAGGCCCAGGCCGCCCTATTCTTCTATCCCCACCGGCAGGCGGCAGCCATGGCAGTTTTCTTTCGATTCTGCTCGGATGCTGCTGTCCCCCGCGGAAACCCGCTCGGCCGCACGGGCTCCTGTCAATTAGCACCCGCGAGCTTAAACTAAGTGAAGTGGTTTTGTATGTAAGTAGTATTTTCTTTCGCCTTTGTTTTTTGAACAAAAATTTTCTTTCGCCTTTGACATCCAGTTCAGAACTTCAGATATACTAGGTAGATGCTCTGTTGGGGTTTCTGTACAGTTTGTCAGCTCCCCTTTCGCTTTCACTCTTTCTTTCAAGGTCTGGGCTGAATGCTCAGAGCACAGGAAAAGTGGAAAACAACATCAAGCAAGTTAAGTATATACTGGCCAGTGGCTACTGTCAGTTTACTGTGTGGCGCTACTGTAGCGTGAAAACTATAGGTATCCAGCACTACAGACAGCAGCGACTGGTTGCTAGAGAGCACCACCACATACTAGAGTTGATGCGGATTTGCCAGTAGCTCGTCAGTGTCACGATTAGTAGGAAGTCGTAACTAATTAAATCGAAAAAAAAAGAAGGGCATGTCAAGGCGCATCATCCTTTTGTGACAAGGTCCTTTCTCCAATAAAAACAGGCGTATGATTAGGTCTCCTTTTTATTCTTTGTTTTTTCATATATTGAAAGGAAGATTTTTTTTATTGTTCTTGAGGCTGCAATGGTTGGGCACGCTGCCGTTGATGCATGCCTGCCGGCTGCCGCACCGCACACTGTCGTCTCGTGTCATCGTGTCCGATAACAATAAAGCCGGGTCACTGTCTTTTTTTTTTTTTTTTGTCCACAGGATACTCAACGAAGCATTATCCTAGTACTACATGACATGTACTACATGCATGCTTAATGAAGACGTAATCATTTTTAGCTGGATTATTATTCTTGAGATTTTTGGTAATGCCTGCTGCGGACGGTCGACAGGCGTGCGTGGTAGTTAATTAGCTTGAATGAAAGCGCGCGCAACTGTTCAATACCACTGGCGTCGTCAGGTCTGATGGGGACGCCACAACTGTTTCTCCACGTACGACGACTGTACGAGTACGCCGGCCTTGTCCGGGCTCCCGCCAGTATCCGGTGTGCCGTGTGTGCTACATGCTGCTTGCGTCGTACGTGTGTCGGCAGCGTGTACAGAGGGTCCGTTTGGCACGGCTCCGGCAACAACTCCGGGAGCTGTTTTCGGAGGAGCCGTGCCAAAGGCCTCCCAAAAACGGCTCCTGACGAGAATCCTCCGAAAAATCCGCTGACTGGAGCGATTTGCTGCAGGCGGAGCCAAAAAACGTAGCTCCCCCCGCTCCGCCTGCGGCTCCTCCCCGAGATTCCCCACCCTGCCCTCGGGGGACCCACGGTCAAAGAGATGTCCGCTCCGGCCGATGTCGCCGGCGCCGGGGGCCGGGAGGAGCCCCGTCTTGCAGTAGAGCGCGAAGTCCTCGCAGTTGTTCTCGAACACGTCGTAGTCGCCGAACCCGTTGCGAAGGAGGTGCATGGCGCGGCGCACGGCGGCGTCGGCGCCGCCGTCAGCGCGCGCCGTGGTGCACTTCCCGCCGCGGAGCTTATGGTTATTAGATTAGATGATTGGATTAGGATTTCTAAAACGGATTGGGTTAAGTTTCTTGCTTCTATGCACTACTAGGATCGTGCCCGTGCGTTGCTACGGGCTACAAAACATTTGTAATGTAACCAATTTTATGTCACTCTATTGTGTGCGAAAATTTCATAAACAAAATGCCATGCAACAAAAGACGATGCCACCCAGGTACTGGAGGTATTGATCAAAGACATTGTAGGCGACACGACAACGCCTAGTTTGAGTTATCAGGTACAATATATCGATCAAGTCTCACTTAACATTAACTTTCACAACTACGAAAGCAATAAACACTTTTGTGATGGATGGATTACAATAGACCACATCATAAAAATACTCTAAGGAATTAATAACAGAATCGGAAATGGCTGTTGCTCATTCCCCAATGGTTTTAAAAATCAACCAATGACTGTTGCTCGTGGTACACCTCTTGCTCAGCAGGAGATCAACACAAAAGTTGAAGTAGTCAACATAAAAGAAAATCAACTTAGCTATGTCTTGCAGCCATAGCAAAGAAATCTGCTGCTTGATTGACACCATGGAAATTGGCACTGCAAATCATAACAGAAATGAAGCAAAACTTTAGAAAGAAACAAATTGATATACACACTCATGACAAAATTGGTCGAGAAATATTTACCTGAACTGCTAAAAGAGTCCATGATACAGTAAATTACACCGAAATCCTTCAGACATGGAGCAATCTTCATGGGGTACTCTCTAAACGACATAATCAAGCATTCTTTTAGCAGATTTACTACTAAATTCTGAGAACCAAATTAAAGATGACTAATTAAAGACTAATCTGAATAATTGCAAAGACAGATAAATGAATGCCAGCACAGAGGTGATCATGCAGTTTACACATGAAAAGTTGCCTAATATGCATGAGATGCTCATATGACAGAAAATGTAGAAAAACCATCACAAGAATTAGGACTGGTTCATTAGGATAAAAAGGAAGTGATTTTTTAAGCAATCAAATCGTTCCTAAGAAAAAGGCATCAGACAAGAATATCATATGGAGATATATACTTGATGCTACTAAAACTAATTAGTAAACTCATCCATGCCGTATCTTGCAGAAAAAATGTATACATAGAGAAAAAAACAAATAACTAACCCTTCAGCTCTATAAGTTTGCTGTATAAATCCTTCCGTTCCTTTGCCTCCTTACTGAACTTTTCTTCAAGGTATTTAAATACACGTGATTTGGTGAATCCTATGCTGCAGTGACAAAAAATAAGTAGTGATTGATTTGGCTAGATGCCTACATCAGCAGTGCAATTCTCCGCTAGTGGCTTGATCATTGAACATCCTGTATTACAACAAACAAGAAGATTAGCAATGGGAACTGGCAAACATCATCCATCCAATCATGCTTGTGTTCCATCATACAGTAGGATATGACATGTTCTTTTCCAAACGCTAGTTGATCATGAACCAGTTGCTATGTTTTTGAAAGAATACTTCTTATTAAGCACTATTATACTACTCTTTCTGAAAATAAAGTATACGTACTGAATTTTACAAATAGCATCCATAGGCAGCGAACCTCTAACATACTGTCACCGACGATGATGTCGTCGCAGTTGCCCCCGACCATTAATGGGCTGTTCACTTTTAGTATAACCCTGCAAAAAGAAGTATATGTCTAAGTTCTGAACCTGCAAAAAAAATGAATTAATATGTAAGCAAATATAAATTCCTCGTGGGGCAACCAATCTTTCCCATAGGCTAAAAGGACAAGTAACAGTTATTATGGAGCAAATCAGTTACATTTTGCAATCCATGTAGCAGATAAAAAGATGTGATAAATCAAAATAAGTCCGAATTACTTAGTGACATGCTTGATTAATAAGATAGTACATTCAGATCTGAGATAGAATGAACTAAAATTTTACATGATAGAGCTACATAAGTATGTACAGATTGATTTGTAAAGGGGATTAATTAAGATGGAATGGTAGGACTACACAAAAGATGGAATTCCTAAAAAAAAGATGGAATCGCAGGGGAGGAGAATTACTGTGACGTTGCTTACCTCCTCCTCGAGCTCCTTGCGACGACCGACGGCTGCGTCCACGGGAATCGAAGATGTCGGTGTAGACGTTCGCCGGCGAGGCGGCGAGGGCACGAAGATGGCATCATCCGCGGGAATTGAAGATGGTGGCGTAGACGGGAGCCGGTGAGGGCACGAAGACAGCGACGGCGGCGTCCACGGGAGTCGTTCGTGCCCACAGGAGACGGCGACTGCAGCGTTGATGGGAGCCGGTGAGGGTACACGAAGACGGCGTCGTCCACGGGAGACGGTGGCATCCATAGGAAATGGCGACGGCGGAATATAATCCTACGGGATCGAGCGCCTGGGGAATTGTGTGGGATCGGTTGATTGTTTCTCTTGGGGAAACGAACGGGAGCTGGATGTGGGGCGACGGCAGGGCAGCGGACGTGCGACGGGGTGACGCCGACGGCGGGGGCAAGTGGGAGGCGCGGATCCGAAGGGAGAGAGGTCGCAGGAGGAGACGGCAACGGTGAAGGAAGAGGAGGTCGTCGCAGGAGAAAGACGAAGGCTTCTCGGGAGGCTGCCGACGCGTCGGGATGGTGCCAATGGTTGGAGGAGCCGCCACCGGGCAGGGGTGTGGCACGGCGGAGGGTGCCGGATGTGGCGGCGGGCGGAGGAAAAAGGGGCGTATAGGAGGAGGCACGAGATTGGGAAGGAGCGGAGGCGCGTGACGAAGCGGACGATTGGACGGAGCTGCGCTCCCGTCGACACCGGGAAACAGGATCTATCCATTGGACGCACGGAATCGACTGGCAGGACGCGCGGAAGGGGCTGACCCGCGAGAGCGGAAAAAGCACGACGAAGTTTTAGTCTTACTTTCATTCTTTTTAGGAGTAGAGATTTATCAGAAGTCTGCAATTTTGAGCACCATCATGATGTTGAAATTAACTGCATAAGAGCATCATTACTTCAATTTCTTATCATCAGAGGTGGATTAGATGGAAATAATCCAAGAACTGCAGGTAGGCTGATGGTGTAGCTAATTTCTAGGCTCATATTTTTATTCACTTGCATTTACTAGGTTCTTGTAGGTCTGCAACAAACTTTAAGAAAGTCTAGATGGGCTTGTTGACATGCTGATAAGCAATCACAATTATCATTATTATTAATACATATTTTCTAATTTTTATTTGTGATGGATTTATAACCCAAACTGCAGCCTTTTATTGTCTCTGAGAGTCTGATCTCACTATTTCATGCCTAGATTGATAAACCTGTGCTTTTCCGAACTCTGCAGAAAAGTGCTTACTTCTGATGTATTTGGGTATCTAAAAAAGTGCATTCCTACTGAGTTACTGTTTTTTCCTACTGAATTATCCATATGAAGTGTTCTAGATGTTAAATATCAGGTCAGTTTTGTTCACTTGTTACTGTTTTTTCCTACTGAATTATCATATGAATTTACTCTCTACTACCTGCCACAAGTTAAAAGTTATAACATCTTGCATTTATAAATTGCTACAAGCAATGTGTCCCTTGATAAGACTAGGTCTGAACATTTTCTAGGTTAGTCCATCTGATTCCAAATGCAAGTAGTTTAGGAATCATCATTTGAAATTAAATTTTGAAAATGGTATGTCTAGATTCGTCTTCAATAGGAATGAGCATGATGCGTCGAGCCAATGTTTTCAGGCAACACTTTGATTTGGATGAGGATAGCAAGTATAAATGCACGTGCAACACTTTTCATTAGAAGACATTCAGGTGTGTTGAATGTCAGCAGGTAGCTGTGAAATTGAGGTAATGAGAAAACCTTTTGTATTTTTTTATCATACGGCCTCATTGTTAATTTGAAATGTGGACTTCTCTTTTGTGGGTGCTATAATCATTCAGCATGCCCTCAGATTGGGGCTTCTATAATTGCTTGCATCTGTCTAGAAAGAAATATATAATCCATGTGCTGGATTTTAATAAATATTTGGCCAAATGGCCATATTTGTTTTTTCTTACCTTGAACTGCAATTATAATTATAAGTTGTTTTTTTTGCCAAATGGTCATGTATTATTTATTTCCTCCTAGATTGGAAACTCAGAAGTGAATCATTCTTGTTAAATCCTATGTGTATTTCAGTAACTGTGGTCTAGGCCTGACCTGTGACCTGTATTTTGTAATTTGTGGCGCAGTTGAAGAGTCCAGTAATCGTAATGGGGTGCAAGCTGGACCTGAGGTACAAGCGGCAGGTTATGGCATTGATCATGCAGTCCTTCTGTGAGATTGAGACCTGCATTGAGTGCTCCACTCTGCGGCAGATCCATAGTGTGCTTGGGAACATAATAGAGCTTTTGACTGGACATGAATTTTTAATATGGAAGACTGGTAAAATTTGTAGATAGTAGCGTACTTCACAATCTCTGCTCACTAAAGTTGTCATGCATTGTGGTATTGCTAATTTTATGTGGTTTTGCATTGTGCAGGATTCTGTCGAGCCTCTACTCTCGGAGTGTTTGCATCTAGGATTGTTAACCACAGATAAGGGCTCAAGCTATTTGCATAATCCTATGTGCTTGAATTCACACTGATCCTAGCAAGAAAAGACAAACAAAGATTAAAGCTCAGCTTTATACTCTCAATGTTAGAACCTTATTCAAGACATTTTTGTTGTTGCAATAATCTATGCAACCTTATTCTTTGGTTCTGTAGAATTTTTCTTGTCTTATATCCTTATAAGAGCTTTAAGAATTTGATGATCACCTAAGTTGCTTTTTTTTTGCTCTTATTACCTATTTTTCAAGCTATTATGCAACCTGGAACCTGTCTATATGGTTTTAATTTTGTAGGTAAGGCCGTGATTCAATTCTTTAGGAATAACGACTGCCAGGTAAGGTTGTGATGCCTGAATGCTAATGATGCATCTTCAGGAGATTACTACTTGATAGCTTTATGTTGGTGTGTGTTCCTCGTATGTAATGCAATAAAAGAAGCAGATATCTGCAGTTTATCACATGAAATACTTTTCTCCTTTGTCTGCAGTGATTCCATTTATCTTGCATTCAGTTTGGTCCGTTGGCATCCTGTGTCGATGGAGGCATTTGGCATCCATGCTTATTGTCTGACTTCCTATCCATCTAAATCCAATTAGTCTCCACTCCTCATTAATGTCCTTCGTAGATATTCATTGTCAAATACTGTGATTACTAGTTGGTTCTCTTGCTGTGTGCTTCAGTAAGGACTAAGGAGTAGAGATTTACGCTTACAATTTTGACATTATACTTATAGCAGATATTTATGCAGTGTCCTCCCACGAAATAAGGTGTTTCCTCACAATTTTATTCCTTAATGTATTTGTTTATGTTTATCCTTACAGCCTGTGGAGAAATCACTCCCAAGTCTATTGATTGTTTATGGAGGACCCGATGACAGCACTGGAGGAGCTCGAGGCCCAACGTCGCATGGCTCTCCAGGACCTTCGAGCCCGCTCTGCAACTCTACAAGTAATACAATTCGAAGATCGGCACCTGAATCATCTCCTCTTAAGTTGCTCTTCCATTACATCTTTACGCTTATCTAACCTCCACATTGTGATTGTTCGCTGCAATGCTCTATATCTTTAAGAATTGTTACATTAGTATTTGGTAATAGGAATTAGAGTTTGAGTGATTCCTATGTAGTTTTTTACACTGGTTTCGATGCAAAAGTTGACTTTTCCTATTTTTCTTCCTTCAATTTTATTTCAATCATTAGTAGAGTATATATACAGTGTGGATTATTGAAAAATCCTAACTGATCACTTTGTCGAATATTTTTTATATTTTATCAAATGGTATATGTTAAAACAATTGCATTCCACATTTATATGCAAGAACATGATGTATGATTTTTTTTTTGCCCGTGGCAACGCACGAGCACTTTCCTAGTTGTTGTATAACATCTGAGTGTTACGGTGGGCTCATATTTCTCACAAGGGCAAAATAGTCATTCCACATGGTATTTAATAGCAACTTCACACTAAACCAGACGGAATGTCAGTTCAAGTTGAAATTGTGACCAAATAAGGAATGAAAAACTTTTGAGAGTCAAGAAAAGAATGAGTTAGTTTTCTAGTGTCAAATAGGAAATTCTATCCATTATCAATGGAGATGCATAAGTGTGCTCATGTCGAGTGGAAGGTGGTGTGGCAAGAGGGCTCCTCTATGTCTTTTGGAAGATGGATAAGGTTGAAACTTCCAGCCCACCGAAACCCACATAATATTGATGGTTATTATTTTCCCACCAACCCAACTCACGACTATGGATTTAAAAATGTACCAACATTTTTTACAAAATGTTGCAACATTTTTCAACCAAAATGTTGAACCAACATTTTTTTACATAAAAAGTTGAATCAACATTTTTTGGAAAGAGTTGCACCAACATTTGTTCGGAGAAAATGTTAGATCCAATATTTCCCCGAAACGATTTACCAACATTTTTCATGAAAATGTTGATCAATATTTTTTGAAAATGTTGAAAATTTTCAACAGTTTCTTCCCTGCCTGCTGTAACACCCTAAAATTCTATCACCTTAAAATAATGCTAGCAACATGGTCTAGATTTTATTTTCTAAGGATTAAATAAATTGACCAAATAAATTTAACATTTAATTAATTTAAACAACATTTAAATTTAGAATCATCAAGTGTTTGATGCACTCATGCCTTTGCATTAGTGTTTGGTTGTTGTGTGTTTTCAGAATCAAAAGTTCAAAGTTCTTAAAACAACCTCAAACTCTTCTCCCTATCCCTCTCTTTCTCTTCCTCAGCCCAGCCCGCTCCCTCCTCTCTTTTCTCTCACTCTGGCCCAACTCTTTTCTCTCGGCCCAACTCTTTGTTTGCATCGAATAATTTGGAAACACAATTACAGCTGTATATAATCATAAGATCTGCCAATACCGATCTCTCTGTCTAAATAAATTAAAAATAAGATGACACGTATTCTCGAGCTGTTAACAAGAAATTAAATAGTACCAGTAACCTATATATTTATCATATACTAGTATACACTAAAATAAAATGACAGAAACTCCAGAGCTGTGTTAGCCTGTCATGCACCCTGTTCGCTTGGCTTATCAGCCACCAGCCAGCAGTACTTTTCTCTCAGAACAAACCAGCACCAGCCATCAGCCACCAGCCAAACGAACAGGCTGATGCTCATGTGTGTTTGAAACAGAAACAAAAGTATCATAGGCTCATTATCTTCCCTTTATCTGTACCACTTAAAAAAGAACTTGTTATTTGTGTCATCGTGTTTCATTAATCATCTTCTCTGCTCACCCTGGGCATAAAACCCGCTACCTATTACCCGAACCCGAAAAACCCACACCCGAACCCGAAAAACCCGAACCCACAGAACCCGATTACAGTTCGGGTAGTGAATCACAAAACCCGAAGTTTTTGTGGGTAATTCGGGTTGAGAGGTCCGGTACCCAAAAACCCGAACCCGCATATGATGTGTCCGCCGTCCGCGAGTGCTGGACGCCTGCAGCGCTGCTACCATCACTTTTATCTTGTTTTGTTTGAACTTTTGTTCTTGTCTCATTGTCTGATGTGTTTGACACTAGCGTACTGCACTTGGCAGTTGGCAACTTGCATTGCCGTGGGTGAAGGTCATCTGTGAGTCTGTCCGTGTGTCCTGTGTGACTAAATTTTATTTGTGAATGTGTTATGTGTCGTTTGCACTTGCAACTAAATTATGATGATTAAGTATCCTGGGCAATGGCGGAATGCCTTAGTTTTAATTATTTATTTTTTCCAGTTATAATTCTATGCCAAATTATATGATGTTTGAGGGTTTGTTGTGATTCTACATATTTCGGGTAGAATTGGTTTACATGAACCCGAACCCGAACCTGAATTTGCGGGTACCCAAAGTTGCGGGTACTGGATTTTTGGGACTGATTTCGGGTTCCAGATTCTATTACCCGAACTTTTTAAAACCCGAATTACCCGACCCGATCGGATCGGGTAACCCGAATGCCTAGGGTGATTCTCTGCTCTCCGATACCTAAAAAAGAATAATCTAATTAACATGTCACCACGTAATGGCTCTTGTGAACTGTGTACATATATATATGTCGCTTAATAATTGTCTTAAATGTTATATTTGTATATTTGCAAACACAGTCCGAGTCAGAAGCATCAAAGACGGTGAAGGTAAATTTTGGGGGCAAGTTTGAATGAAATTCAATGTGATTTTCAGGAATTAAAACTAAAGCCGAAACCTTTTATTTATTATTAAGAAGGGAACCGTAAAATTTTATGGGCTGAGCCCAAACTCTTCCTCCTACAACTCTCGTTTTGTTTGAGCCCAGTTCGGCTTCCTGCCACGAGCTCACTCCCTACCAGCTCCAGACTTTGGCCCATAAGCCGGCCTGTGTGCCGTTGGGCTTGTAACGGGCAAGGCCCAGTTAAACTCACTCTATGTATTACTTGCCGTGTGGGTGGATGGGCGGAGGCAAGCAAGAACAAACAACCGAAACTAAACCTATCTCTCCCCTCTCCTACTCCGGGGCGGCGGCGCTGTGCCCTCTTGCCGTGCGATTCGCCGGCGACCTCCTTTATTCGTCACGGGTTCGTGACAAATTGGTATTAGAGCCTCGTTCCGAAGCAGCGAACCGCGTCCTGCCGGTGCGGTTGGTTTGGGGACGAATCAGAGGAGTTCCTTCAATTTGAGCTTCGGTCCACTGAAATCCCCGAGGCAGTGACCCCTTTTGCTCGTCTGCGTTCGACGCTGGCGCCCTCCCCCGACATCTCCCTGCCCAACTCACCACCCACCACCACCGCAACCACCACCACCCCGCCGCTACCACCACCTCCACCGGAAACCCTAGATCTCCAACACCACCACCACCACCACCGCCGCCGCCGCCGCCACCACCACCAACTAAACACCGAGGAGGCAGAAAACCACACACACCGACGCTCACCTACCGGATGACGACGACGGAAGACAAGCTCGACGCCATCCTCAAGGAGATGAAGACCCTCCAGGTCTCACACACCAAGGTCGCCCTGGCTGTGGGTGATCTTGCGACCTGGACCAAGTCGGCTGAGAAGATCTCTGACGAGATGAAGGCCGAAGTTGATGCTCTGACGTCGCGTATCGCGGCTCTCGAGTCAGCCACACCGGCTGTGACGCTCAAGGTCCCGCCACGCGAGGAAGAGGGACGGGCCAAGGGCCACGACGAACAACCACTTCTCCAGGGTGACAACTCGAAGGGGAAACCCCTAGATTTCACCTTGGTCACGGGTGAGAAGAAAACCCTAACCACTGATTTGTCTACTTTTGATATTCCCGAATCGAGTCATAGGAAGTATGCTAGCCCCCACTATCACCATGATAGTAGAGAGTTCAAATTGCCTAAGCTTGATTTCCCTAGATTTGATGGCGACCATCCTAGAATGTAGAACAAATGTGATAAATATTTTACTATGTACAATGTTCTAGTTCATGTTTGGATGTCCTTTGCCACCATCAACTTCAAGGGCAATGCTGAGTTGTGGTTGCAAAGTTATGAAGCTCAGCACTCTATAGGATCTTGGCCTGAACTTTGTGTAGTAGTAGAAAACAAATTTGGTCAGAACCTTTACCACAATTACATGAAGGAGTTGCTTTCCATTAGGCAGACAAGTGATGTCTTAGAGTATGCTGGCCGTTTTGAGCAAGCAAAGCATAGGGTGTTGGTCCATAACAAAGAAATAGGAGAGGTGATTTTTGTGCAAAAGTTCTTAGATGGGCTCAATTATAACATAAGTAATACCATCTATTTACACAAGCCTAGGACTGTTGATGCTGCGCTATCTTTGGCTTTAATACAGGAGGAGATCCTAAAGGCATCCCAGAAAAGGTAGTTCCCAAGATATACAAGATCTACAGGCAGAACCTTTGACAGAGGGTCCTTTTCTACTCCAAATTCCACACCAGCCACACACCAGAAAGCAAGAGTGTTGGCAAGCCAACCAGCAGAAGCAAAAACTCCAACCAGGAATCCAAAGGATGACAAGTTGGCAGCTCTTATGTCTCAGATAAGAAAGCTGGGATTATGCATGAAATGTGGTGGAAAATGGGGGAGAAACCACACATGTCCCACTCAAGTTCCCCTGCACATCATGGAGGAACTGCTGGAGGCACTTCAAATGGAGGACGAAGAAGCAGATGACAGCTCCAGCAATACTAGTGATGAGGAGCTACTATCTCTGTCTGTGGCTGCTGCTGAAGGTTTCATGGGGAAGAAAACAATCAAACTTCAAGGTCTCATCAACAAGCAAGAGATCTTAATCCTCATAGATTCTAGCAGCTCTAGTACTTTCATCAGTTCTGAAATGGCCAAGAAATTGGAACTGCCAATGCAAAAGCACCACCAGTCCAAGTAACCATTGCCAATGGAGGAAAAATGCAGTGCTCCAAACTGGTGCCCAAAGTAACTTGGTGGACTCAAGGGCATACCTTCTCTACAGATGCAAGAGTGTTGGACATCAAATGCTATGATCTGATATTGGGGATGGATTAGCTGGAGCACAGCCCCATGTGGGTGCACTGGAGAAGAAAGAAATTGACTTTCACTCACAAGGGCAGCAGAGTCACATTGCGAGGAGTAAAGGACTGCACCTCCAGCTGCCTCAAAATCAAAGTCAAAAAGCTCAAGGGCCTCATTAAGAAAAATATCATTGCTCAAGTGGTCCACCTTGCTCCATTGCAGTCAGAATCCACCAACATCATAATTCCTGAGCAAGTTCAAAGGTTAATAGAGGACAATGGTTCACTATTTCAGAAGCCAACTGAACTACCTCCAGTAAGGGATTTTGACCAGTCCACACCACTCATTCCAGGAGTAAAGCCAGTCAATGTGAAACCTTATAGACACTCACCCTCTCAAAAGGATGAGATAGAAAGGCAGGTGAAAGAGATGCTGAGTAATGGCATCATTCAACCCAGCAACAGCCCCTTTTCCTCACCTGTCCTCTTGGTCAAGAAAAAAGATGGATCATGGAGGTTTTGCATAGATTACAGCAACTCAATTCCATCACTGTGAAGAACAAGTACCCTTTGCCAATTGTTGATAAGCTACTGGATGAGCTAAAAGGAACTGCTTGGTTCACCAAATTAGACATGAGATCAGGGTACCATCACATAAGGGTGCAACCTCAAGATGTGCCAAAGACTGCATTTAAAACCCATCATGGGCACTAGGAGTTCAAGGTCATGCCTTTTGGGTTAACTAATGCACCTGCAACATTCCAAGAAGCAATGAATTCAATTCTGGAACCACTACTCAGAAAGTGTGTCTTAGTTTTTGTGGATGACATATTGATTTACAGTCCCACCCTGGAAGACCATGTCAACCACCTTACTCAAGTCCTTAGCATACTCCAGCAACATAAGTTTCTCCTCAAAAAAACCAAGTGCTCATTTGCTCAGTAACAATTAGAATATTTGGGCCACATAATAAGTGCACAAGGTGTGGCAACAGATCCAAAAAGATTCAGGCTGTGGTTGACTGGCCCACACCTACTGATCTCAAGCAGTTAAGGGTATTCTTGGGACTTTCTGGTTACTACAGGAAGTTCATAAAGAACTATGGAGTTCTCAGCAGGCCAATAACTGATTTGCTCAAAAAGGGGGTGGCCTTTGTCTAGACACCACAACATCAGGAGTGCTTTGATGCACTAAAACATGCCCTTGTATCTGCACCTGTCCTAGCCCTACCAGACTTCACTAAGTCATTCACTGTGGAAACAGATGCCTCTACAACAAGAATTGGGGCTGTTCTCATGCAAAATAGTCACCCAATTGCTTATCTTAGCAAGGCACTGGGGAAGAAGGCTCAGACATTATCCACATATGAGAAGGAGTGCTTAGCCTTGATCATGGCAGTCACTAAATGGAAAAGCTATCTCCACCACAAGGAATTCTCTATCCTGACAGATCAGAAAAGTCTCATACATTTGGGGGACCAGAAGATACATGAGGGTATGCAGCAAAAAGCATTCATCAAATTGCTTGGGCTACAATACAAACTGGTCTATAAAAAGGGGCTTGAGAACAAGGCAGCAGATGCTCTATCTCGGCAGCATCATACTGAGGAGATTCTGGCTATCTCTAGCAATACACCTAAATGGTTGGAGACAGTGGTGGAACATTACATCCAAGATCCAAAAACAAAAGTCCTTCTCACTGAGCTCAGCCTGACAGGAGCTAATGACAAGGGCTACATCCTGGTGGATGGGGTGATCAGGTACAAAAATAGGATATGGCTGGGAGCTCACACAGAGGCTCATCAAGCAATCATGCAGGCCCTCCACTCCAGTGGCATTGCGGGTCATTCAGGCATAACAACAACTTATCACAAGATTAAAAAGCTATTTGCCTGGCCTAACATGAAGATAGACATCCAGAACTACATCTCCAGATGCTCTACATGCCAACAAGCCAAACCCGAGCACTATAAGTTACCTGGTCTTCTTCAGCCTTTGGATATTCCATCACAGGCTTGGGAAATAGTGTGCATGGACTTTATAGAGGGTCTTCCAAAATCCAAATCCTACAATACCATCCTAGTGATCATTGATAAACTCACCAAATATGGACACTTCCTCCCCAGGACACACCCATACACAACATTCACTGTGGCACAAACATTCATGGACAACATCTATAAATTGCATGGCATGCCTAAGAAAAATAGTCTCTGATAGAGATAAAATCTTCAAAAGCACTCTGTGGAAAGAACTATTTCGGCTCTCTGACACTATCCTCAATATGAGCTCTGCACACCATCCTCAAACAGATGGGCAAACTGAGAGACTCAATCAATGTCTGGAAACCTATTTGAGGTGTATGGTACACTCTTGCCCTTCCAAGTGTTCCTCCTGGCTATCCCTTGCAGAATACTGGTACAACACAACCTTCCACTCAGCTTTAGGGGTCACCCCATTTCAGGCTCTGTATGTCTATCCACCAAGCCATTTTGACATTGTTCCTAGTGATGCATGCTCTGTGCCTGACCTGCAGCAGTGGTTGACTGAAAGAGCATCCATGACTCAATTGATCCAGCACAACCTGGCAAGAGCTCAGCAAAGGATGAAGCACCAGGAAGACAAGCACAGATAGGATCATAGGAAAGAGAGTTCCAAGTGGGTGATTGGGTCTACATCAAGTTACAACCTTATATCCAGCAATCTATGCAGCGCAGAAGCAATCACAAGCTAAGCTTCAAGTACTTTGGGCCTTATCTGGTTATGCAGCATATTGGTCAGGTAGCTTACAAGGTTCAGCTGCCAGCAAGCAATAAAGTTCACCAATTGTTCCATGTTTCTCAGCTCAAGCAAGCTCTACCCCCAGAACAGGAGGTCTCTACTGATGATCAACTGCATTACATTGATATTAATGCTGCTACTTCCTCATATCGGGTACTCGACTCTTGCTATCGCAAAATTGGCCATTCTGTTTCTCCTCATGTACTAGTGCAGTGGGAGGGGTGGCCTCGGAGCTGGGCAACCTGGGAGCGACTCCACTGTCTGGAACCTACTACTACAGCTACTGAAGCATCGACAACTTAGTGCTGATCTGCATCTTGAGGACAAGCGCAACTCAAGGATGGGGGAATGCCACAGGCTCACTCCCTACCAGCTCCAGACTCTGGCCCATAAGCTGGCCTGTTTGCCGTTGGGCTTGTAACGAGCAAGGCCCAGTTAAACTCACTTTGTGTATTACTTGTCGTGTGTGTGGATGGGCGGAGGCAAGCAAGAACAAACAACCTAAACTAAACATATCTCTCCCCTCTCCTGCTCCGGGGCGGCGCCGCTGTGCCCTCTTGCCGTGCGATTCGCCGGCGACCTCCTTTATCCGTCACGGGTTCGTGACACCTCCCTCTTCTTTTTCTTTCATTTTCCTCTGGCCTAATCTTTCGTTTCCATCTGGTACTGTACCTGCAGGGCGTGGGTAGTGATGGCAATGGGTGCCCGAAACCCGAAACCTGATGGGTTTTTGCTCCATTAGGGCACGGGTTTGGGTCGATTTTTATACCCGTGGGTCTACTAATGGGCAAAAATGAGACCCAGCGGGTTCGTGGGCATGAGTTTGGGAACATAAAACCCAAACCTGTGAACCCATGTGTTTTTTTACCCGACTACATATCACTAAATAAGCCAATATTCTTAGCTTACACCTCAATTTTAATGGCTAAACCCCAACTCTTACATGCATGTATTATTTCTTATCATGAGTTTAATTGTTAAACGATCTATACTATACTTTATGTCACTCATATGAAGTGCTTTGTTAACATGTGGTGTTATGATTGGATAGCTAATACTATATTTTCGTTAATTTACATCAATATTGAATGTGTATGTTTTAAATTGTGAAGATATACATGTATATTATTTTTTCTTGTTGAATTGTGAGCATATGTATAAACGTATATGTCAATTTTGTTGTTTAATTCGATACCCACAGGTGACCTGTGGGTACCCGTTAACCCGATAGGCATGGGTTTGAGCACAAAATTAAACCTGTCAGGGGTCATGGGTTTTTTAATGGACGGATTTTGTATTCACGGGCATGAGTTTGGGATGGCAAAACCCAGCGGGTTTGTGCCCGTTGCCATCCGAATCGTGCTACACCCTCCTCACCGGTGCTCGACGCGAACGCGATGATGCACGAGTTCGCGAAGTCCAAAGGCATCGTCGTGCGCAGGCACAACGTGTTCTGGGACCAGCCCAGGTAGGTGCAGTCGCTGTCGTACCCCCAGCTGCTGGCGGCGGCGTCAACAAAGACAAGAGACAGTGCACAACAAGAACAACATCACGATTACAAGGGACGAGTCAAGTGCACAAAAACACAAAGAACACTTCTTGCATGAACGAAAATGCATGGTAAACTAGAAAAGTCTACTCGTCGACCATTTCGTCAGCATCATGAGCGCTGGTAGTTGCCGCAGGGCAGCAAAGAAATGCGCTTGATGAAGACTACCTCGGGCTCCGAGTCCTCGGCGCAGCACAGCGGCTAGAAGTAGATGCGGATGAACACCACCGCGCCGCGCAACATGTCTGTCACACCAGGAGCCGGAGGTGCGGCGGCGCCGTGCTTAACAGCTACGAGATCCACCGCGTGCTGGTGGCGCTCCTTCATCAACTTCAGGTGTATGAACACACATGTGAGGAAGGAAGACACCAGGGCCGCGATGAGGCCGACGAGGACCTTGTCGGCGTCAGAGCTCCCCATGGCAGCTAGGGGGAATGGGGCGCGCAGGGAGAGGAGGATGGACGGCCTGGGCCTGGAAGCAGGGAAGTGGCTGGGGAGCCTTGGGTGGAGGTGTGTGTGCTGCAGTGCTGGTGGCTGCGTGCGATGGGGAGTGTGCTCTGTGTGGCTGCACATGCAGGTCCGGGACCGCCTCTGTTTATATGATGCAGCTGGGAAGCTAAAGGAACATTGGTGTGTGGGTGTGGGTGGGGGTCGGTCATGTGCATGACGATGAGACTCTGCCATGCCTCGACAACTAACATTTCCTTGAGCAGCATATTTCCTTGCAAGATAACCTCTTGCGCGTGGTGCAAGGTGTGTTGAATGATGATCCAAATTATCTTGCCAAGAGAGAAGGCCGCTTACTTCTTTGACGGAGCGGAGCGGAGGCAGAAGTAGGCCCATTGGGCTGCGCCCCTTTTTCCCAGATCGCAACTGGGGGTGCGGGGGGAAGGGTGAAGCCCCCCGCGGTACGGTACGAGTCATATAACCCCGTAGGGTTTTTCTATTGGAGATTGATTATCTTGTCTTCTTGTAAGCCACCGCCATTGACATTTGTAACCCGACTCCGATTATAGTGAAGTTCTTGCTGGCTGGCGCCTGTTGTTTTTCTCTCTCGTGTTGAGAGGGGTTTTCACGTTAAATCTCGTGTCTCTTGCGGTTTGATTTCCTTACTTTCGTCGATTACTTGTCATCGTTTTATAACAAGGTGTTAGTGCCCAAACGAGCTACCTTTATTCACGCACTTCGTCCTTTCCTCGTGACATTTTCTAGATTTGTTTAAGATAATGGGAATAATAAGTTTCGGCTTCATCTCCTTCCTTCCATCTCTGTAGATCGTAGAGATAAGAGAGCCCTCGATCTGGGGTTGCTTTGCTTTTTGCGTAGCATGCATGCAAACTCTTAGCTGATGAAGCCCATGGAATGACAACTCAAATACCATCAAATTATATAACCAAAGATCGATCGCGATTCACGACAATTGAATTTAACGTGAGAGAGTAGCAAAAAGGAGACGACGCTGCAACATTCATTACATCAAAACGCAGATCGATACAGAAGCTTTCCCAGCAACAGGCGTCAGCGCGAAAGGGCCTCTAGCCTGGTGGTTACAAGAGCTTCGGTAGCACCTCAGGTCCTGAGTTTGACTCCTCGTGAGAGCGAATTTCTCAGGATCGAACGACATTTGTGCTTTCAGTGGTAGGCGACGTTCCCGTCGACAACGACGCGCGTGTGGTAACTTCGTCAATCTTGAGGATTTGCCGGCCTAGTCTTCGAAGACCCTCCTAGGGGTAAGGTTTGCGCGTGTGTTTTCATAGGGATGAGTGTGCGTACGTTGTGAGTGTCTCCGATGTATTGTGTAATTCGAAAAAAAGAGAACAGGCGTCAGCAGCTAATGCTAGGACGATCAAATTCCAATCTGCACGTGTCTAGATTAAAGTGATGCAACTATAGCAAAGCTTCAAAATAGGTTGATGAAAGAATCAAGAAAACAGTGGTAAAAACAACTTTCCATTTTCCATTTTTGTTGAAAAGTGGTAAAACACTAAAAAAGTCTCAAGCAGGCTCAGTTCTCTCCTGAGGCTGGTCGCACTGGGTGCGCTACGACGCACGCTACGAGACGAGGTGGACAGCCCCGTACGTGTTGTGGCGTTTTTTCCCCGCACCGGGGGACGCCAAACCACGCGGGATGTCTCGTTCGCAGCAGGGGAGCGCCAAATATAGCACGGTACGGCGCGTGCGCTACGCCCCCGCGTTGGCCCACCTCGGGTCTGGCTGTTGGTGCTCCACGCCATCGCAGAAGGAGAGTGAGCCCCGGAGCTGAGAGTATGAGACAAAGGATAACGGGTGCGGAAAAATTGATGTTGTACTGTAAATTGTTGATGACCAGGTAGAATATTCTCTTTAGAGTACTGCAAATAGAGTACGAGAGAGTGCTACCAGCCTCATCGCACTTCTCACCCACGACAGCGCTAGGCGCCTAGGCACATCACATCCAGCTGGCCAGTTGTGGGATCTTTCTAGCCTACGTACCAGGGTCCCTCAACGCACTCTCCCCACACAGGAACCGGAAACAAAGTGACCACATCATCGTCAACACCCTTCCGGCGATCGGTCACTCCATTCCTAGTGCATGGTCACAGTTGAGAATTGCCACGCCTCGCTGAGCAGAAGAGCAGGCACTACGGGATATTTGGAAAGAGCACTTCAGCCATGCCTTTCGTAATGGCGCGGCCACGCTGCAAGAACTCCTAATCAAAATCAAGGTGGGAGCTGATGATCTTATGATGTTGTAGGTGACACTGCTCTTGCTAGCCTCCGGACACCTTAGTGCTCTAGATTAGATTTTAGCCACCCCTGTTGCTCAACTTTGTGTAACCATCTTGTCATGTAAACGTGCCGCTGTAATCTGCCGGCTCTAATGCTGCACGACGTTGTAAATTGCTTCTCTCTTATTAATACAATATACAAAGATTAAAGACGCACCAGCTCTCATGCGTATTTTTTTTAAAAAAATACCCCGAACACAACTTTTTTCTTTCCCCCTTTTTAGAACTTTGAATTTCAATATAATATTCTGATGGTTGATAGTGGACATCACAATATATGTCAAAAATATATTATAATTTTTATTGTCATTATTTTTTATAATATTTTGTATCCCAACAATTAATTTAATATTAAATATCATACATTGTAGAATAACGATAAAAATTCATAATGTAGTATGGTTGCTATCATGTTTAAAATTTTTACTAAATACTCCCTCCATCCATTTATCCAAGGCTTATTTTGAAATATGAAAAATCCATTTATGCAAGGCCTATTTGTGTTTTTGCATCGGGAAAAACACTAAATCGTTGTTTTGGCATCTGTCCAAAGAATAAATACCTCACATATTTCTCGAGAAATTAATGACAGGAGGGACTTGATTTCTTTTCCTTGGTCTTTGGGTCAAGTAGAAATGGGCTTTGGATAAATGGATGGAGGGAGTACTCTACTTACTTATGGAGAAATAAAAATGACAAATTGTGGTATAGTTTATAAATTAAACCAAATAGTATAAAGTACTTAAGTACAGGTAAACTGGACCAAGAAGTAGTTTAGTGGATCATTCGAAGTTGGTCTATATTTTAGGAGTAATTTAGATCTTCCCCTGAAATGAAACTACATAAACTGTAGATTACACTTGTGACGAATTTATAAGATTATTATCTAATTAAAATATAAAAAATGAAATGGGGCTAATCGACCTGCATTGTTTATGCACTCTGAGTGCAGTCAGCAACTAGAGAGACGGTGAATCTGTTGGGGTCGACCAAAAACCGTCAACCCTAGAGCGCCAGAGGAGACTACAAAGACACAAAATCGCATAATTCTTTGACTAATCATTAAAACTTTGCTCGAAGCTGGGATCGAGTGGAGTTTGATGTTTTGAGGGGATTATTAGCTTCGAGTAGGGACTGAGCGAGTTTTCATGGAATTATCTAATTTTCAATGTTATGAACAAAATAAGAGTTTCATGATTCTATAAAAGATTTTCATTATTTTCTCACTCGAGGGTCACGAGATTTTCTATGTACGAATTCCTTGACATCTAACGAGACTCGAAGGAAGAGTGGGAATTTTTTTTATCCCCAAGTTGGTAAAAACTCCTCAGTTGTATAAACTCTCTTGTTTCTCTGACTCCCAAAAGGTGTCGGAGTCTCCAAAACGTTGCGCACTTTGCTTCCCTGTGATTCTCAGTACTCGAGGGTGAGATAAAGTATTGTCTTCTTTGGAACTCAGGATTTTTTTTACAACAACCAAATATATTATATTAAAGCAACAGAATTACATCTAAGCCCTTGAAAAAGGAGCCAATTACACAGAGGTCCCTGTAGGACACAAAGGCAAATCCTCGTGGATTCCGACGAGTACGCCGGTGAGAGCGCCGCCGTTGATTGACGTTGAAAACGTCAGGGCGGAGAGGGCCTCTTGCTTCTGAGAGCTGAGGTTGAGAAGGGGTCACCAAGACCACGCATGACGAGCATCTCCCGCGAGTTGAATGAAGTCGAACAGAAGCGCCGAAGGGTTGAAGATTGGCTCGAATAATCCCCACGGTGGCCAGCAGCGAACTCCGGGGGTGATGGCACAGCGGGTCACGAGGAAACAGGAGACATCGTGTTGAAGCATCAGCTGCTTGGATAGGATAGATCTCCAGGGCCCAAGACTGGAGGTGCGAGAGGGCGAAAGCGGAGGCGGAAGCTGGAATTTCTCAATGCGTTCGACGACACAGGAACAACCATCGATCCAACCACCAGAGACACCAGCAGAAGTTGAGGCTAGAAGAAATCGATGCGTTCAACGACTTGATAGGTCGGAACAACCATCGATTTGAAAGCACTCGCACCAGATCCACCCAAAGGGGAATCTGAATCGCAACTTCGACGCCGGACAAAGCAATGGCGGCAAGGGGGAGACTCCAGCAGCAGGGGCGAGCAGGGAAGGGAAAGCGAAGGTCAAGGCTGCTGCAGACCTTTGGCGCATTCGACGACATCATAGGCGCCTCAAAGAAGAGGAGCAAGACAATCGGAACAACCACCATGGATTTGCAAGATAGAGGATGAAACGAGGCGGGGCGGGAGCTCAGATCCAGGGAGGGAGCGAGCGGATCTGAGGCAGGAGAGGGCGGATTTATTGAACTCACCTCGGAGGGGGCGACGCCGGCGTCGATGTAGCCGAGCAGCACGGCGAGAACGATACAGGCGTCGGCCATCTTCGGGCAAGACACCAAACAAAGAAAGAAGATACTACTAGGAGCTTACTACTATGAGCTAGAACTATAGGCTACTACCACGGCTGGGTGGCCCCTCTCCCTACCCGCTGCGACGAGCTCGCCGGAGCGAGGTCGCCGGAGCCGGGAGGGAGAGGGCCGGGGTGAGGAGGCGGAAGGGACTCGAGAGCGGAGCCTTCGAAGGGAAGGAACCGTCCGACCCCGTCGGGCTAGGAAGTTCCAATTGTGATAAACATCGGAACTCAGGATTGGGAAGGGTGGAACCTTTCTGCGTTCCAGATATGATGTGACGGCGAGCTTGGTCCCTACGGCAAGCGCAAAGGCACCCGAGTACCCGACGCCACCGTCAGCCCCGAAGCTGAGGTCGGGCTAGTCAGTTCCGAGCCAGACCAATCAAGGAGATTTTAATAGACAAATTTGCTTCCCATGATGTAAGTTGGATTGAAAGCTTGCTTGATGAGCTGCATAAGAAAATGAACTTACCTTGCATTAAGGAAGTGGTAGATTACCACCACAGTTTTCTTCTTCCTGCTCCGGACACCGCATCTTCCTTCCCACTGCGGCCGAAGGTGCGGCGACGCTTGCTGGGAAAAAAGAACCTCTGTTATTGCATTAATACTAAAAAAGAACAATCTAATTAACACTTCACCAACTTATGTGCTCGTGTATATATGTCGCTTAATAATTGCCTTAATATTATCTTTGTATATTTGCAGATCGCGTACAGCTCTGTGGGATCTTGAAAGTAGGTATCACCTTCGCTCATCAGATTAGGCCGAAGCGGCTGGCACCTGCTGCTCGGACTCATTGTTAGCACGCCCAAAGGAAGAGGGGTCCACGGGATGCAAGAAGCTAAACATCTCAGGTGTCGTGTTGGCAGCTGGTTTGTTTTATTTTATACCATCAGGTACTTGCCCAGTTGCCCTTTGATTTTTTAAAAAATTAAAATAAATTAAGTTGATTTATGAACCTACTATTTTTTGTATTTTGTTCCACAAAAGTATTAGCACTTCTCTTTAAGTACATAATATTTTTCCTGGTAGTTACTTTGTTTCCACTTTCCAATGTTCAATTTTTCGAGATGGACGACTTTTATTAAAAAAAACACTCTGAAAATTCTTTTTATAAATCCTCATTAGTTTTGCTAGAAACGTGTGACGACAAAGCTGTGATGGCCTATACATATGCATATGGTGCAGCTCCGTGGACGTAGGGCCTCTTTGGGAGGACTCCCGTGAGGTGGACCCGGAGCCGGAGCGGCAGAGCTGCTCTTTTGTGGCTTCACCGGCTCCTACTACAAAATGACTCTCGTTCTCTGGAGTCCGAGCGCGGAGCCGTTCCGTCCCGCAGCCGTTTGGCAGGGCTTCGACCGGAGCCGGTTTTGGAGCCGCTCGTGGAGGCCCTGTATATGGTTTGTGTACGGGGGAGGGCATGGATGTCAAGGGTATATTTGATATGGGCCAAAATTGGGCGGCCAAGCCCACCAGGGTCATTTCCCTGTGTTTGATATTGTTGCCCTAGATGGGAGCCAGGCCGGTGGCAGCCATTTTCCCCTCTCTCTCTCCTGGCTCTCGCCGCACGCTCCCCTCCCCTCGTTCCTCCGCGGCCTGGCTCTGGCGGGGCGCGCGCGGGCGAATCTAGGGGTGACGGCAGAGCTGTGGCGGGCTCGCGCGGCAAGGGGAACTTTTTCCCCGCGCGCTTCTTGCCCACCGAAATCCATGGCCTACTTCCGCGCACCCCTCCTCCCTTGCTCGGTTTCTCCTCCTCCGCTCCACACTCCACTCCCATAGAGGCACCGTCGACGAGGTAAGCTCCGCTACCGGCGCGGTCGTGGTGTTCCCCGGGCTTCCTCTCCGTCCCCCCCGTGTGGATCTACGTCTAGGCGGCGCGGCTCTCTCGCGGGCTCCGGCGAGGCGGTCTTCTTCCTCCTCTTCTTCTCCGGCGAGGTGGTGTTGGTGTTCGTGGATCTGTCGGCTCTTCTCCGGCGAGGAGGTGTGCTTCCCCGTCCAGATCTGCTACCTCCTCCCCACCTCCAGCTGTTTTCAGCAGCTTGTCCACCCCCTCCTGCTCACCCGAGGTGAAATCCCTATTTTCCCCCATTTCTTCTGTACACAGTTCATTGTTTTGCTCAGATCTATGAGTTGTTTGTTGGTATTAGTGGGTCCATGTTGCTTGGTACACAGTTCATGGTAGCATGCTGATTTGCTCCATCTTGTTACTGTTTTGGTTGTGCCGATATTTGGTCCATGATGAGTAGCTTATGCGCACAGGGAGGCATTTTTCGTAATGCAGACGTGCCTAGTTGATAAACTGACGTATATGAGTAGTTTATGCGTACAAGGAGGCATTTTTTGTAATGCAGCCGTGACAAGTTGCTTCACCTTTGCCTACGATGATGCACATGTTTGCTCAGATAATTTGACGAACTGTTGTTTTGTTTCTCTGTTCTCATGGTTGTCATCAAGCCGTGGGACACATCCATTCCCAGGCAATGCTGTCAAGGCTGGGATGGATGTGCCCCACGGTTCCATGGCTGCCATGACCTTTTTATGCTACACTTTGCAGTTCATATGATAGTGCAAACTTATCTGAGGCCAATGATTCTTTTCCTCCATCCTTGCCTATGATTTGCAATACAGGCCCATGATGACCTGGAGCTATGTTGTATGTATGTACTGATTACTTCTTATGTCTCCATCAAAACATGGGAATCATCCATGCCCATGTTTTCCAAGTCTGGGCTAGATGTCTCTCATGTTTCCATGGTTGCCATGAACCTTTTGTTGCTCCTACTGCTGTTGTTATGCTCCAAATCTGAGGCTGTTTGCTTCACCTTTTGACTATGATGATGCACATGTTTGCTATAAATAATTTGATGAACTTGCACTTGTGAGGGTCATATGCTCTTTTGTTTCTCTGTTCTTATGTTTGTCATCAAGTCGTGGGACACATCCATTCCCAGGCAATGCTGTCAAGGCTGGGATGGATGTGCCCCACGGTTCCATGGCTGCCATGACCTTCATTATGCTCCACATTGCATTTCAGATGATAGTGCAAACTTATCTGAGGTCAATTTGATCTTGTTGTTGTCATACTTTCCAATATAAATACTATTTGCTAATGAACCTTTTGCCTATGATGATACACATGTTTGCTATAAAATGATGAACTTCAACTTGTGAGGGATTGGATCTTGGTTTCTGAAGCTGTTCTGGTACTTGTTCTTTTTTTTCATGTATGTCATAAAGCCATGTGAGACATCCATTCTCAGGCAATGCTGTCAAGGCTGGGATGGATGTCTCACAAGGTTCCATGGCTATCATGACCTTCTTGTTTGCCTTATGCTCCAAGTTGAAGTTCAAATGATAGTGCAAACTAAATTGAGGTCAATTATTTTTTTCCTTGCCTATGATGATAAAATAGATTTGTTATACATGCCCATGATGACCTGGAGCTGTGTTGTATATATGTACTGATTACTTCTCATGTCTCCCATCAAAACACGAGACACGTCCATGCCCATGTTTTCCAAGCCTGGGCTGGATGTGTCTCATGTTTCCATGGTTTTCTGAACCTTTTATTGCTCCTACTGCTGTTCTTATGCTCCAGGTCTAGGTCATATGAATCAAAAAAAATATGAGGCTCCTTTTGCTCTTAAGTACCATGTTTTCGCCTCCTTGCCAATGATGATATGATGCTGATTAATGTTTGTTATGTCTCCCATCAAAACATAAAACTCATCCATGACCCATGTTTACAATCCTGGGCTGGGTTAGTTTCATGTTTCCATGGTTGGCATGAAGTCATTCACCTCCAATATCTGAGGCAAACATTTTTTTCTCCTATCTTAAGTGACTCAATTGTGACTTTCTTGAAGGTACATTGACTTGGAGTGAGGAAAACTGGAGTGAAGCTTGTTACTTTCAACTCAATCTGGAGCAGACTAAGTTTGTTGCATATGTAATTGTATAGCTAAACCTGTTATGAATGAAAACATTATCAGAGACCGTGTTCATGACTTGTATCCATTTTCTTTAGTTTTATAATGATATGTTTGGCCATAATGTGGATGAATGAAATATGTAAACATGTCTTGCTTCTCGTTTTCATGTGAAATGCAATTCGAGCCTGTCCATTTGGGCTTGGCCCGAATCAAACACCATCCCAATTTGGTAGTTGGAGGTGGTTGTCCTTGAGCCAGGCTCCACCATACAAATCAAACACAACAAAGGCATCAGACAGGCTAAGTTGAGCCAACCAAATCAAACATAGCCAGGCCTTCCACAGCCACGATATCAAACACGCCCCAAGTTATCATAGACACAGAAAACTAGAGTGCCGGAGCGATCAAGTTGGTTTGACAGTTTGCCACTGGCGAAGTGTTCACGAAAGAGTAATCTCGCAGCTGCGATGCATGGCATGTCCGTACATGCTGCAATGGTGCCAGCGTCCGTACATGCTCACTGACTTGTCTCGAGGTGACCTCGACACGTAGCATCCGATTCCAACCAGAACGGTGCGCGGGCTCCTCCGGGAGAAGGTGGACAAGAGTTTCAACTCATCTAGCCCTGTTCTTTTGAGTGAAAAGAAATAATGAAAATTTAAATAAATAGTGCAGGAATAGTATTTCTTGTGAGAGAAGATATGATGAATAAATAGTACTTTTCACTGTTCCTTTTAACCAAAAGAACATGCCAAGATTGATAGCAAATGAATAGTGCACATTTTTTGGGTGAAAAGGAACAATGAAATTGCAAATGAATAGGATTGGAATAGTGTTTGTTGTTGTGAGAGAAGATGTGATGGGTAAATAACGTTTTTCATTGGTCCTTTGTAATCACACCTCATGATTATTAAATAGGTCATGTTTAGTTCGTAAAAGTTTCTCTAACTACAATTTTCGAACACTAGTTAGAAGTATTAAACGTGGATTAATGAAAAAACTCATTTCAAAATCCTTCTAATTTTTCGCGACGAATCTAACGAGTCTAATTATGCTATGATTAGACAACATCGTGCTACAATAAACAATCTTTAATGATGGATTAATTAGTCTTAATAGATTTGTCTCGCGATTTTCCGTCCATCCATGTAACTAGTTTTGTAATTAGTCTTTTAATAATACTTCTAATAAGCCTTGAAAGAGGACCGCAAAAATTTCTACAAAAAATTTCATCGAACTAAACGGAGTCTAAAAAATATTGCAATATTTTTCAAAAATATTACAACATTTTTCGTTAGCATTTTATGTTATTTTTTCGTTAACATTTTTGGGACCAATATTTTTGGAACCCTTCTTCTATCTTCGGCACCGGCGGCGCAGGAAGCCGCGACAGTCGGCGAGGCGTGCGGGGAGGCCGCGCGGGGCCGCGATAGCGCGCAGGCCGGCGAGCACCTGCGGGGAGCCGCGACGGCCAGCGAGGCTTGCGGGCAGCCGTGGCGGCGACCTGGCTATGGTGGCGGAGGGGTCGTCCAGGGCGGCACGACGATGTGGCGAGGGTGGACGGACACGGCGGCGCAGTGCGCTAGGGCGTCGACGCGGGTCACAGGAGAGAGATAGGCTGAGACTAGGGTTTTGTTGTGAGATCTAATGGCTGTGGTTGGTTGCACGAACCTCAAACATTGGTAGTTTCAACACATATTACCTTCCGGAAGATATATAGGATTTCTCGGCTCCTCCTCCGCGGCGGCGGCAGGGGGCTCCTATATGGCTAATAGTTTCCAGCCGTCCACCTTATGATTATTAAATAAAAAATATTACAACATTTTTGAAAAATGTTACAACATTTTTCAAAAATGTCACAAACATTTTTTTCAATAATTTACGTTATTTTTTCGTCCATATTTTGCAAAAAAAATTGCAACATTTTTTAGGCCAATATTTTTAACCAATATTTTGGAAAACTCCTTCATCTTCCTCCTCCTAATGCCCGGCGGTCGGCGGCGCCGGCGCTCGCACCCGGAGCCACGACCGCCGGCCGGCCACGCACCGGCGCTCGCGTCTGGAGCCGCGGCGGCGCGGCCGGCGAGCTTGCGCCGGGCGCGCGCAGAGCTGGAGGAGTGTCGGAGGCACGCGCGCGGAGGAGCACCGGTGGCGGTCAGGACTCGCGCGGGGGTAGTTGCGCGCGGGACACAGGAGGGAGCTAAGATTTCAAGGTACATCTGATGGTTCTTTTTTGTTGCACGAATCTCAAAGAGCGTAAGTTTCAACTTTCAACATCATACTACAGGAAGACATACATGATTTCCCTCCCGCGGCGGCAGGCCGACCATGCACCTTTTTCTCTCAGCCCAAGCCCAAAACGGCGACAAGGGCCCAATCCGGTCACTGGAAATCCACCGGTTTTGCCGTGCTTCGCTCTGCTGCTCCGCGCACCCCGCGGGCCGCCGTTGCTCCCCCTGCGGTCGCCGCGTCCTATCCATCATCACCCACCGCCTCCGCAAGACTGCGCTTGCAGCTCCGGGTTGCCGCACACGCGCCCGCGGCCGCCGCCTCGATGCCGCTTTCGGGTTGGAACCCGCTGGCGCCCGTCCTCCAGACCGTCGCCGCCTTCTCCCGGCACCTCCTCATCGCCCCGGACGCCGGCCCCGACGACCACCGCCTCCGCCCGCTCCTATCCCTGTCCCTCTCCCCGCCGCCGACCCCGCCGCCGCTGCCGGAGGTCCTCAAGGCACGTCGTTTTTCCTCTGTCCTCTGGCACTTGTTGTCCTTTTCCGTTTTGGTGGATGGGGTGGTGACCTGTAAGTAACTTTTTGGAGTGAATGTGCAGGAGAAGGATGCCAAGCCGGCGCCGCTGACGAAAGAGGAGGTCGGGCGGGCTACGTGGATGCTGCTCCACACCATTGCAGCGCAGGTGCTCGATCTCTTGCCTCTGTGAGTAGCACAACGAAGCACGAAATCAGTTTGGCATTTGCTTGGAATTACTTTCTAAGGAGTAGTTCACATTATGGATTAGGATTATTAGCGAAATGTGAATGGGCACAAATTACTCATATATCATAACACATTGATAATTTGACGTACATTGATCTATGTATCTGAGGGATGTGAAAAGGAATAAATTGTTGATTTATGAGTTTCTTTTGGGTCGCATTAGCTGTCAAATTTGTTTCCTACTAAATATGTGACTCTTGTTTCAGTTCCCTGATGAACCAACGAGGCAGCAAAAACGGGATGCGAAGGAGCTGGTACGTACGAGAGACAACCCGGCTATTTTGCTTTAGTGTGGGAATACTCAAGAACCTCTGGCACTGTTTTGGAGGAGGTGTAAAGATTTTCTGCAACTACTATTTTTTTCTCATGCTCAGTAATAGACGCCACAATTCTGAAATGTTGCTCTGTTGATGTCGCAGCCCGAAAAATTAGAGGATAAGTTTCACAGTGATTTTGAGTACAATTACAGAGTCCTCCAGGGTCTAATCCTTTCTTTATTCCTTGCTTAGTCTTTGATGTCGTAAGTGTGCTTGGTTTAGCAGATTTAGATGATGCATTTAGCAATAAAATATCATAAGCTATGTATTAGCAGACTACCATTAAATTTCCATCAGGAACTGTAAGCTGGAAACATTTATCCGGGAGGGTCAGGAATACAGTAGTTAGACATTAGTGCATTAATAAGAAATCAAACCGTTATTCGGGAGGGGCAATAATGCAGCTGTTAGACATTAGTGCATTAATGACATGATTTTCTTTACCTGAAGGTTTTTCTCCTTTTCCACATGCATTGCTTTCTTTGCTTGATTACTTGATTTACACACAAAGATAACATTGCTACTGGTTTGCATGTTCAGATGCATATAATCTCAAGACTGTATCCTTGCAAAGAATGTGCTGATCACTTCAAAGAAGTTTTGAAGTAAGCAATGCTCACCAACATCTTGGATAATTGCAATATCCTATTTATAGCTGCTGTATTCCTTAAGTGGTTATGTGCATTACGAAATGTTTTCACTTGATTCCTTGACAGTTTCTTGTTTTATGATGTGATCTAAAGGCATCACATAATAACTGTGAACCCATGCTACTGCTATATGAAAATTTGTTCGAAACTTGGATTCTGACGCTCTAAATCTGTTGATTTGGCTGAACTCTATTCATTCAGTGTTAAACTTTTTTTTTTGTCTTTATGATGCACATGGTGATTAAACTCTTAACATGTGCACTAGGTTTTTGTTCAGACACTAAATTGACATCTTATAGGTGATATTGGTGTTTATATTTATGAAGTTCATTTCATCAATAGCTTATATCACATGGCTGCAGTGTGTCTTTTTTTTTGTGCACGTTGTTTTTTTGAAAGAGCAACCCGGCAGACTGCCGGTGTTGTATTAATTAATAGAGAAGATAATACAAGACTATGGTCCTGGGAGCAAGCGCAGGACGCCGGAGGAAGGCCCCGCCGCCGCCGTCCCGGGGGCCGCGCGGGATCCCGGCGAGCCCCTCCGGCGGCGGCAGGGAAGGGAGGAGGGGGGAGGGAGACGCTGGCGTGGCGGAGCTTGGTCGCCGCCCGAGTCGCCCGAGGTGGGGGCGACCCGAGCGTTCAGTGATTTTGTGCACGTTGTTGACTTGTAGAGGAGAGCCATTCATCACAGCTGGACATATTCTAGTTGTGCAGTCTTACCCCATTATCCTGTCGGTTTTATTCCCTTATAATCGTTTCTTTTCTGCGGTAGCAATTATCTTTAGTTCCTTACCATGAAATGAACATTAAACTGACTTACCTATGTGTGTTATTTTGTAGAGCAAACCCTGTGCAGGCAGGATCTCAGGCTGAATTCTCCCAGTGGTTATGTTATGTACATAATGTGGTTAATCGAAGGTAACTCCATACAGTCAGCTTTGAGATGTTGCTTGGTATTGTCTATTTGTCTTCAAAATTATCTAGGGCTAGTGTCGGTTCTGTTTCTATAGAATAAAAAAATAAGGTCTGAGAGGCAAAAGGTGGAACATGGACGCACTGTAGCTATTTGGCACCCTTTTATTCCCCGCAATAAGGGGTATGTCAGTATGTGGTTTAATAGTAGATCTGTTTCCATTCTGATGTCGTCATGATTTTGCAGAATGTTATGGACTTCTCGCCTCTACTTTTGAGACTGTTCTTATGTGTTGCTGATCTGAACTTTTTTTGTGGTTGTCTTTTGCAGCCTTGGGAAACCAATATTTCCCTGCCAAAGAGTAACTGCGCGATGGGGTAAACTGGATTGTCCTGAACGCTCGTGTGATCTAGAAGGCGCCAATGACATCATGCCAAATTGATGACGCAAACAAGAAATTCCTCTGGCATACATACTTGAATGAGGATTTTTAAACAAGCTATTGTATGAGTCTACTACCAGTGAGATGAGGAAAGAGAGTTCAGGGCTCCATACCGAGTTGCCGACATTGTAGAGCGTCTACCTGATTTTCTGTATCATTGGCGCTGCCGGTGTTAGTAGTAGAAGAAGAGAGTGTTGGCGATGTTTGTACTTTGTACAGTTTTTAAGTTTTACCATGGTAACAGTAACCAAATTTTGGCTAGGTTATGTTCCCAAATTTGAAGTCTGCTTACTCTATCTACCAGACCATATAGTCATACAGATTTTTGTGCAGCTGACGGACATCTGAACAGTTTTGTATAATATCACAGGAGTCAGGAGTGCAGTTGCATACAAAAACCCTGGAAAATTGGATGCTGAAATAAAAGATGCCAATATTAGAAAGCCTGGACCAACAGCACCTGCCAGCATGGCCATCAATGCGAGATTGCCGGGACGGAGGAGGAATGCATGGAGGCCACCTTCCTCGCTTTCCCCGGCCATTTTTCTGCCGCTCAGCTCCTCGTTGTTGACGATGACATAAATTCTAACCTCTTATCGCATCAGTTTTTTAATCCCTTGCTGACATCCAGCAGCAATGCGAATGGAATTCAGAAATTGCATCACGCATGGACCTCTCGCTATCTTAAGAACAGAAGCCGCAGGAAGCCAAAGCAAACGAAGCGGAAACGAAGCCAAAGCCGAAGCATAACCATTTGAAACTCTGAAGGGATTGGATTGTGCTTGCGCAGGAGCAGGAGATGAGGCTAACCTCGACGCTGGTGTTGCTGATATTTGCATTTGTTGGAGGAAATCTGCTCATGGGCATCTCCTCTAATGCAAGAAGCGCTGAGAACTCCACAGGTGCAAATCTTCATGTGTTTTTAATCTCCTGCCAATTCGTTCATACGGCTCCTGTTCTTTTCCATCTTTCTCATCGGTTTTGGAGTCGGGAGTGATAGTTAAAAGCTTGCGGCTTGAGCAATTATCTCACCTTGGGTTCACGGTTTAATGATGGATATTTGAAAAGATCGTTCATGGGATCTGGAGCTATTTTATCAAAATTAAAATGAACGAAAATAAGATCTGAATCATCTTACGATATTGACATCTCAACAAAACAATGCCATTTGATCTTCTCACCAAGCAAGAATGCCATTGGAACTTGGAAGCATATGCTTGGTGGCAACCTCTATAAGCCCTTTAGCTAACTTATTAATTGTCTTAGGAGTTCACTTTACCAATCACTACCAATTACCAATCATGCATGTATGCATCTTATCTACGAAAGACAATTGGTACTCCCCTCTTTTCAGAATGCAAGGCAGGGTTTGGCCTGTTGCCTCTCCAAAGTTCATTTTGATTGTTCGAGACCATGAAATCGACATCCTACGAAAGTGCATTTAAATGGAATCCATGTTAATAACTGTTTATTGCTAATTGTTGATTAGAGATTGAGTCTCGGACTGTATTTTGTGTCTTATAAAAAGGAAAAGGAATGAACAGTTGGTACGGACCAATTTTCGCCGGCCACTAAATTTATGGACTTCCGACAGTTGTGGGTGCAATGATGGTCATTTAAGCTGTAGATGCTGTTTTGACTGGTTGGTTCTGTCTCAGCGTCTTTTTATTCTGAATTATGGAGAGTGTATATAGGGAATATATGACCTACGGCTGACATTTAGTTGCATCCATTGCAGATCCAGGTGACGGAAACATTGAGTTAAACAGCAGGAAACTAAAGGTGTGTGCTCAAACATAGATGGAAAATGTCCTGCATTCCGTACCTAGACCAATAAACCTTGTGTTTCTTGATATATCTTTCTTGAGGCAGTTGTTTCCCATTACTAATCATAGTGGGGGAACAATTGCAAGTTCTTACAAATGATTCTTCGTGACTTCATGTATCATTTTCAGGAACGATACACCATCCGAAAGACAAGGAGCCTGGAAAACATTAGGACGGATGACTACCAACCCTTTGATCCAACCCCAAGCACCAAAGCCACTATCAGACCAGGTCCAATTGAGCATGGCACTCCAGTTGTTCTTCCCTATGTACCGCGATACCCTCCGCCTCCTGGCAACCCTGAGGACATGCCTACTGCTGAATCCCCTTAGATGCACGCTAAATGTTATATTGTCTAAACCTGCTATATACCCTACACCCTATGTGTTTAAAGGCTATTTTGTTACGCTGTTATTAAGGTTCACCGATCACCAGTGAACCGTATGTCTACCTTAGTGCTTGAGTGGTGCATGCTTTCTTATGTTTCGTGAATCCTCTTGTAAGATACAGAGCTAAGTAGCTTATTGGTATGGTGCTGATGTTTCTCTTTTCAGCGGTGAATGAAGCCGGTGCTCAAATATTGAGCGGACGCTTCGATTTTACGTACTCTCTCTGTGCCAATTCCAATTACTATTCATTTTTGAGTTTTTTAGCCTTTAGGTACACAATAAGTTTTGTTATGAGTATAAGCATCTTATATATCTAGGTACATACGAAAATCTATATACCTAGGAAAACTAAAACGAACAGTAATTTGGGATGAAGTGAGTACATGGAAGTGGTTACATCATTTTTATGCTGCCATACGGATTAAGGTACACTGATTATGCCGTGACTAATTGATATCAAAATCTTTATCTTCTTGGCTTGGTACGTCGAACATTGAAATGTGTCCTTATGAATGGCTAGAGAATACTGTTCCTCGATAACCATATATTTTGCTTCTGCCCAAAGTTTAGTTAGTCATTGCAGCGTGGTTCCTGTTGGAAACCAAAAATGCCCTTGGCCAGTTGGCCTCTGAATTGCTAGTGGAAAAGTTTTGCAAAACTCGCAAGATTTTATTTATAATTACTGCAAACTTGATTTGCTCGATCTGAGTATACAAACATTTATAAACTCCTCATTGCATCGTGACGTGGGAACGTCGACGATGTGCGTCGTCGATCTCATGATCAGATTCCATACGCACGCCACTGGAACGTGTTCGATTTTTTATCGACCGCGTAGCATCGCGCGCGGCGCGCCGTGGGTCGCAGGGCGCCGTCCTTGTCGTAGCGGAGGCCAAACGTGGTGGCGCACAGCAGCCAGCGCTCGTCGTCGTCCCTCCTCTGCCGGCACTCGACGAGGCAGAACTTGCCGTCACCCATATGCGCCAGCTCCACGGCCATGCTCCTCTCGTCGTCCGTCTTGATCACTCGGGCGACCTTCCAGGCCGGCTCCGGCCCCGCGCCACCGCCGCCGGCGGCAACGACTTGGCAGGAGCAGATGAGCCCTTGATCCACGCCCCCCCAGCGGAGCCCCACCCACGCGTCCAGCTTGCCGTCGTAGTAGGCCTGACCCCGGAACGGCAGCATCCATTGCCCGTGCCACGCCCACTCCTCGGTCTCGGCGTCGAAGGAGAAGGTGCCCTTGCCGTGCGCGGAGAAGAAGACGGTGCGCCCGTCGGGGTGCGCGGCGTGGCCGCGTGGCAGGCGGTCAGCACCAGGTCGAAGGGGGCAACGCGAAGGCTGCTCCAGACCCATCCCCGCCTGCCGTGCGGGGCGAGCACCTTGAAGACGTGGTCCCGGCGGTCCCTCCTGTCCACCGCGTACAGCCTGTCTCCGGCGGGCACGAGCTTGGGACGATTCTGCAGCTCCACGGGGGTGCCAGGGCCGACGGCCAAGCCTCCCGTCGCCAGGTCGTAAACGAGCACCGGAGCGTCCCTGTCCTCGTCGCTGTAATGCAGCGCAAAGATCCTACTTCCCGCCGCAGCGAAGCGCGCGAGACGGCCGCGGTCATCCTCAGGAACCTGCAGGCGGAAAACCGGGGGTTCCGGGAGACGATCAGCGCTCAGATCCAAATCAGCGTCGTCGAGATCGCCGTCGAAGCCGTCCACGTTGATCTTGTAGATGCTGTAGCCCTTGGACCAGTCGTCCAGCACGACGGCGACGCAGAGATGCCGCTGCGGTGGGCACCGGCGGCACGAATTCCTTGATCCACGGTGGCTTTCGTCGTCCGAGTCCGACCAGTGCCGCTTCGCCATAGATAGTTTGGCCGGCCTCTCTGCGGTGCGCCCGCCCTCTCTCTCTCTGACCAAACGCGTGCTTTTAGAAACAGCGGGTCCCGAATAAATAGTCGAGCCAAAGTTACGCGCGCGTATGTCGGTATATGGCAATCCTGAGCCGACAAGGAATTTGCTCGAGATCCGACTGTCCGACTATCCGTACGTCGTTCCATTTCACATGCTGCATTCCAGTGCTCCACCGAGCGGAGGGCAGCTATGCTCCAAGATGCAGGCAACAAGCTCATTTGTGCCTTCAGTTCATGATGGACATCCGTCGCCGTCTGCTGCCCATGTTGTGATCGGCGAGGAAAGCCACTGCGACAGATGTATTGTGAAGGCCTCCGTGGTCCGCGGGCGTCGTCGTATACCCTTTCTTAAAAGCTCACTTGCTTTGCTGCTTCCTCCGCACTCCCGGGGTAAGTGTCGCGCACTCCGGGGGTAAGTGTCGCGGAGTGTTGCGTTTGGCCATTTTGCGAAAAAAGTTCTCCACGTTTCTATAATCACGAATCGGTCCACCAGGTCCATATTGTACAGTAAATGTGTTCATTTATTTTGCACACAGACCCTCGATCTAAACTTTATTTACATCTGCAGAAGAGAAATTTGCATTTTTACAAATTACCCCAAGACACTTTTGCGCTCGCCCCCTCCCACCACCCCGCCCCCACCTAATACCCCCTCGCCCGCCCCTCTCTCCTCCCTACCGCCGCCTCTCTCCTCCTCTTCTCCTGCTCGCGCCGCCGCCCCCTCCCCTTCTCCTGCTCCCTGCTCGATGCTCTCCGCCGCCACCTCCCTCTCTCCTCCTTCCGTTGTCACCCTCTCCCTCTCTCCTCCGCCACCGCCGCGGCTTGCTCCTGTAGTCCTGTGAGATGTAGATCTGTGGCCGTGCCGGACCCCGCGCGTTGGCGACGACCTCGGCAGTGGGGGAGGGGATGGCAGTGACTCGGCGTGTAGGCAACGGCGGGAGAGGGGATGGCGGCCGTGCCGGAGATGGCCTTGTGCGAGGGCTGTAACACCTCATGTTTTTAATTAGTGCTAATCACTCTCTCAAACAAGTCAACTCTCATTAGTGATCAACTCCTAGTCAAACCCTTGGTCAAACCCCTAGTTAAACCTTTGACACCCCTACCTTGTCTAGAACTTTTGCCACGTTCTCCAAATTTCACTTAAACATTTCAAAATCGGTCAATATAAAAGTTATGCGTCTTTTCATGGGACACAATTTTTATAATTGGCGGCATTTCAAATTTTGAGTGGAACTTGGTCAAATTTGTGGTTGACGGCAGAAGCAGCTTTTGTCGGGCGTCGAGAAAAGTTCCATCTTGGCATGCCATTTGTGCACAATCTGTTGATCAAAACACCTAAGAGCCTTTGTAAAAGTTGTAGAGGGTCGTTAGATCTCCAACTTTGGTTTTTACACTTTGGTGCACTTTAGTTCAAGTTTTGGGAGAGAAAACCATGTCGAAGCACGTTGACCGGCAGCCAAAAACTCTCCCCAACCGGCGCTCTGCGCGCCAGAACGCACGGCATCGCGCCCCTGCACATGCGCCAGCGTCGTGGACCCCGCGCCGTGGGCCCCAGGCCTGGACGTCGAGGCCCCACGAGCGCCACGCGGCAGGCACATGGAAGATGGGCGGCGCTCCCGGTCGTTTTCCCCTCTCTTCGCGCGCCACGCGCGTACCCGCGTCCCGCCGTCCACCGCCGCCTGGCCACTCGCGTCGCCGCCGTACCCCGCCCACGTCGCCGTGACCGCCGCCCCTCCGTTGATGTGGTCGTAGTCGTCGAGTTCCCCTTACGCGTGCACTACACGTCGCCGTCGCAACCGACCGCCGCCGTCCGCCATTGGCACACCCACGGCAAGCTCCACCTCCCGACCCTCAACACCGCCGCTCGGATATCCCTCCACCCTCTCCACACACCACCAAAACCTACCGAGCCCCGAGCTGTCGTGCTTTGTCGCCAAGCGTGCCGGAGTTGGAGCAGAGGCGGACGCGCCGCCGCGGCCTCCTCGCCGGCCATCACCGGAGATGTCTCCGACCCCACCTCCACCACCAATCGGACCTAGGTGAGCTCGCACGCCACCCTGGCTCGCTTGTTGGCCAAGACCGGCCATCCCCTGCGCCGCCGGGGACCCCTGTGCAAGATGTAATTCTTTCCGGGGGCCGAGTTGGAAATACCGAGGGCATATCTGTGAAAGGAAAAGTTTAGCCGAGGACTTGTTTGCCCCTTTTGTATGTTTTGACCAGATCTTAGGAAAATCGTAGAAAAATCACAAAAATGCAAAACCAATTTTTTTTTGTCTCCCTGTGTTGAAATCTCCCTTTTCTAGAAAGTATGTCTATAGTTTCAATGTGTAGATTTTGAATTAGAATTCAAACTTAGTTTGAGTGTACTTTGTCATAACTTGAAATGTGCAACAGATCTGGTTCTGAATTTTGGATATGTTGTTTTTAATGTCTTGAAGGCTTGTGTCCAACTTGTGCACAAAGTTAATGAAGGAATCTTTAGTTATGATTTATTTTGTTTTTATGCTAGATCTGTGTAAATGGTCTGTGTAGTTTCGTGTAAATAGATTTTGTAGCTCAACTTGTGGCTACTATCTTTTTATGTTTATATATGCCTCTGGTGAATTTATCACGTTTTTAGTAACTGTCCAAATATGTTTCTGAGTTATGCTTGTGTATAAAGTTAAATTCCTAGTTCAAATCCTGCTGATCCAGTAGTGCTCATCTTTGGGCTAGATAATTTTTGTGACATGTGTGAGCTGTAGTAGGAAGGTTGGCTGCAAAATAGTTATAGATGTCTCTGTATAAATTCCTTATGCATGGCTAGGTTGAAAGTTGTTATTTTTGTGTAGCTTGATAGAAATAGTTTCTGGAGCTAATTTTTGGTGTGTAACCTAGGTATATTCCAAAGATGCTATGTGTAAATTTTGAGCTCCAGTGCAAGTGTAGTTTTTCCTGTATAATTAGATCTTGCTTTTACTAGTGGTAGCTTGTCGTATTTTTCATACTTAGGTTATAGCTCAGTTGGTTGTGAATTTTTGGCAGTAGGTTTGTTGTGCCACTGTGTGCCTGTCTGAAATTTCTCACTGTGACATTTTGCTGGGTTTTTAAAGAAGTAATTTTCAGAGAAAATAGTTGATAAATGGTGGTCTACCTTTTCCTTTATAGGAAGAGTATGCTCAATATATGTTTATCTAGGTGAATGTGGTCAACCATGCACTCCATGTTGCCATGTGTTGTTTTGTAATTAATTAAAATAATTTTACCAATTAATTCTTGCATGTGCATCTCTGTGTAGAACCTTCTGACGGTAGCAGCGAACTCGTCTCGGAATGAGGTGACAGACCGTTCGAGGGAGAAGTGAACTACGTGGAAGTGCAGCAAGACCCGGACCAAAGTTCGGAAGACTTTCTTACTAACTTTGCTAGTGAAGGCAAGCCCCGGTTTATCATTATCCTATTGTGTTTTCTTTTAACTTCTGAATTTATGATTGATTATCTATGTGCATTTACGTTCAGGAGTTGAATTGAAACCCTAGTTGCATGATCCCTAAGTACCTATGATCTTTTACTAGTATGCTTGGTCGCTAGTTGCTATGCACTAAGGACCCGATACAAGTCAGAGTGATGTACTTCACTCGCGAGAATAAGTTCTTATATGGGAATCATAAGATTTGATAAATTGGATTACTCACGTGGTAAGAGCATGGGATTCTGGGCTCCGGTCCAGTGGTTAAGAGATTAAGCGTTTGAACATACTAAACACTTGTCGGAAATGGGTACGGTAAGCCTAGTACCCGATTGACGCGGCAAGGGAACCTTTCCCTACTACCCTGGGGCACAGTGACGTGTCCCCCTGCTTGCAACAGTGTGGTACTTGTGTGAGTCTGGACGTTCGTGTGGGAGCGATCCAGTAAGCCTTGTATCAAGGGAAGTAGGTTCCGATCCCGAACTGAAGATTGACGGGAACCGCCTGGTCGGTGTGTACCCCGTTTCGCTTTTATTTGATCTTCTTGGGGTATGCATTCTTCCGTGTGTTTAGGTCCACCTTGCAAGGTTGTTAATCGACCGATCGTTGGTCTCTCACCGTTATCCGAGATTGCTTAATTATCTGGTCATTGTGATCCTTTTTATGATGAAATATGGATAATCTTGATGTTTGCTTAATTGTACTGCACAACTCATGCTTGCAATAGTTGCTTATCTAGTAATGATTTATTCTACTAGAACCTGAGCTAAATTATTGAAAGTAAGGATCCACTCCTTTGTAGCTTTTTGGCAAAACAAACCCACTAGCCAAAAACCTTGCATGATTAGAAGTTAAGTCTTGAGGAGTAGGTGTGTCCGAGGACCAGTGGAGGGTCGCTCCTTAGTGATGAGTGATTGACAACGTTGTGTGGACTGATGCTTGGCTAAGTGTGCAGGTACAGGTTGCGCCTTGACTCGTGTCGGTGCAGGTGAAGAACAAGCGCGAAAGGCCTTAGCCGTGGCAGCCTCTGGGTGATGGAGAGGCAAGTAGGCTTGGTTCGATGGACCTGATGGCTGATGGGGTCAAGTGCGAGCCGTGCGGTGCAAGACTGGCGGGCTGAAGTCGTGAACATGGGCCGGTGCAAGGTAGCGGATGAAGCCCGAAGCTTGCACGCGAGGTTTGGTGGTTTGCCCACAAAACCATCAGGTGGACGGTTTCTTGGTTTGGGCCGCAAAACCAAGCCTGGAGGCCCGAGGTGACGGAGACGGTGATCCGGGAGCTTCGGGAAGCTTCAATGCGGGGGGCATGTGGCGTAATCACGGGGCTTGCATCGATGCTAAGCAAGGCCGCGGTGGAAGCGTGTCCGCTCGATGAAGACTTGACCAAAATACCCCTGAGGGGTTGTATCTTCATTTCAAGCAGTAGGGGTAGCATGGTCATTTACCTCCCTCCGATGGACTTCATATAAGTAGCGGAGAGGTGGATGGCATCTCTCTCTCTTGGACTCTAGGGCTTTCTCCCCCGGTAGATTTTCTCTGAACTGCTTCTCTTCCCTCTGGATGTATGGAAGCATTCGGCGTCCCGGTGATCTCCTAGTCCTCTGTGATTTTCGTGTCATTTTAGGCTATTTTTGGGGAGTTTCGTTCTTGGCTCGATTCGTGATTTTGGAGGAGTTTCTTGACAGATTTCTTTGAGGGGATCATGGGTGGATGCCTTGCGCATCTTTGTGTGTGATCTTGACCCCTCAAACGCCGTGGAGAGCCTTCGATTCGTGCGTTTTTGGTTGGTGCCCGAGTTCATGGTGGTGGTTCGGTTGATCCGCGATTCTCGGTGATTTAGTGGCTTAGGAGTCGAGATTTTTGGGGCATAGCATCCTTGTGTGACGCTTTTCTTCTCCCTAAAATCTTGTCTCAAGAGCTTCAACCGTTTGGGAGATCTGGTGATGGAAAGGTGGAGTTGACTCCCGAGGTCGGGTGTTTTTCTGCTCTGTCCGCGTGTCGCGGACGGTCCGCTTGAGCGTCGCGGACGGTCCGCGAGGAGCGCGTGCGCCTAGCATTCTTCCGGTGTTCTTCGTGTTCTTCCGCGTCTTTGCTTCGATCCGTTTCGCCCCCAGGCTTTGGTTGCAAGGTGTTTGGCGGACAGTCCGCGAGGATCTCACGGACAGTCTGCGTGGCCGGTTTTTTGGCGGATGGTCCGCGGAGCCTCCACGGACAGTTCGAATTTCGGGGGTGCGCTACTGGTGGTTCGAGGCATTTTTGTGGACGGTCCGCCGTGACCTGCCGGACAGTCCGCGCCCTCCACGCGGACGGTCTGCTCGGTCAACCCGGACGGTCCGCCAGGTGCGTTCCAGAACTGTTCAAGTTCTTTGATTCTTGCTTTGGTGCTTGCGCTCTTTGCTCCTAGGTTTCTCTCGTGTTCTTCTAGGCTTGTGTGAGTCTTGTTTGGAGCTTCCTTTGTGTGAAAGGATTCGTGGAGTGGCAATCGGGGTATAGGCCGAATTCGACCTTAGGGAAGAATTTTTATCGGCTCCCATTCACTCCCCCCCTCTCTGGTCGCCTGATTCGGTCCTTCAAGTCTTTTATTTTAGACGGTAAGCCTTGCTGAGTATTAGTATACTCAACATTGCTATATATGTTGTTTTCTGGTGCTAATGTCTGGCCTGGAGAAATCCCACCGGACTGGGAGCTGGAATGGGTTAAGGATGATGAGTGATGACGTCATGGGTGGCCTCCCATGATGCCACTTTATCATTTAGTTATTTCCGCTGTCTTTTAAACTTTGAACTATTTGTTTTCATGTCAAGAACAATAGTTTGTAATAATTGACTCTACGGGGAAGATTGTCTTTAAGTTGTAAGGTACTCTGGACTCTCTTTCGTGGGAGTTTCAATGTATATGTTTCAATCCTCTCTGTGTTATTCAAGTGATTTACCAGGTTTTGACCCGGCAAAACTCAACGTGATGGTTCCTTATTATCGCTTAATGACCAAATGGAGTGGTTTAGGCGATAGTACGGAATTATCTCGGGTGGGGTTGTCACAAGGGCGCGGCGAGCTCGCCGGTGTTGTGGTTGTGGTCGCCCATGGCGGAGGCGGGTGTTGTCGGCATGGCCTGACATGCGGATCCGGCCTTCCCGCGTCGCGCCATCAACTGACGGGAGGCGTCGCGCCAGTGTCCTGGAGCGACGCGAAGCCGCGGCAGGGACGGCGGTGGCAGGGTGCTGAAAGGACCTTGATGTCGCATAGAGGGGGGTGAATAGGCGAGTCGACCAAATAAAAATTTTCCCCCGAAAATATGAGCTCCCTGGCACAGGCGGTCAGACCGCCGCCACAGGGCGGTTAGACCGCCCTGCTGGTTTCTGCTGGGGGAGGGCTGTTAGACCGCCTCCTGGACGCGGTTAGACCGCCTCCACATAGAAAGCCAGCAAAGGATGGCTCAAGCTCCTCTTGACTTCTAGCACGAACCAAACTTGGTGAGTGACCTTGGTAGATGGTCACAAGCAGAGTAATGATCCCTGCACTCAAAGACAAGCACACCCAAGTAGATCGAAGCGGAAGCAAATAGAAATATGCTAGAAAACCACAAGTGAAGCAAACCACAATGGAGACACAAAGATTTGTTTCCCGAAATTCACTTCCACCAAGGAAGCTACGTCTCCGTTGAGGAGCTTGTAAGGAATTCGAGTTCTCAACTAACTCTTCCCACAACTAGCCGGGTCTCTTTCAACCACTTTCCTCGATTCCACTAAGGCGATCTTTTCCACGAAGAGGTAAGATCACAACCCTCACAAACTTGCCGCTGCTCACCACAACTTGGGAGCTAGCCGGCGACACCTAGTCGTCTAGGAGGCAAACCTCCAAGAGTAACAAATGCTTCAAGGCTTGTAGACGCGAATCACAATTGCTCAAGCTATGGAATGGCTCTTCTCAGCTCACAAAGCTCACACAATCTCACACTCTCAACCCAACACAAGAGTAGAGCTTGAATCTCCCAAATCTCACAAAGAGAAAGTTGGGGGGAGGTTCTATGGCTTTGGCTCAGCAAAAACAGCAGGGGAAGCACACCAGCAACCCTAGAAACAGTAGCTCCAACAAGTGGAGCTCGTGGGGTACTTATACCCCACTCAAGGAAAACTAGCCGTTAGAAAAGTGACCAGGGCGGTCAGACCGCCTGCCTCCGGCCAGTTTGAAAAACTAGACGTTGGCAGCCTGGGGCGGTCAGATCTAGGCAATTGGCGATTTTCATGAATGAAGGAGCGAAGGAGAGAAGAGAACCGGGTCAAAGGCGTTGCCTCAAAAGTCCGGGTTCGAGGTGTGAACTTGTGGCAGGCTTGTAAATGTATGAAATTAGCCCCGCAAATCACGGGATGTAAAAGACGTTTATGTACATGTTCACACTGCGAATATTCTCCAGATTCGAGGGTAATCTCGGAATGTAAAAGTCCCTTCGTCTCCCTATAAAAGGGGGCTCAAGGGCACATGTAAAGGGATTCACAACTTTTGAGGCGAGTACAGACTTTCGGGGATTCCTTGTCCCCTCTTTTGTTCTTACTTTCGTGTGTTCATTTCGGAATCTTGTGTTCGGGGATTCACAACATTGGCGCCCACCGTGGCTTCAGCCGACAGACAATCCACGATGCCTCCACAGAAGAAGTCCAAGAAGAACACACCTACAGAAGCCAACCAGGAAGATCACTACACCGAAGAAGACAACGGAAACTCTCTCACTGTAGAACCTTCGCAGATTTCAGACCAAGAGAGGAGGGCGAAACTCGAGGCTCTCCAGAAGGCACGAGCTGAGAAAACGGCGCACACTCTGGAACCATTCACTGAAGAAGAAGCTGATGACGAAGATGACCAGGCTGTTGATACAGAACTAGAAAGAGTGCACCAGAAAGTACTACAACTACAGAAAGAGAAAGAAAGATTCGCCAACCAGCTGGAAGCAAAGAGAAGAGCTTCGGAAAAGCTGGAGAAACTCAACCAGGCAAAGGAGCAAATAGAAAGAATGCAAAGAGAAATCGATGAAATGAAAGAACAAGAAAACAGTTCACTGTGGCGTGATTCACCACACCAGAACTCTGGCCAGAACAGAAGAACCTCAAGAGAAAACTTCTTCGCGGGTAACGGAATCTTACAGTTCGCGGATCCAGATTCACCACTATCACTTGGGTTGCAAACAGCACCGTGGCCGCCGAAGTTCAAACCAGTCTCTCTCCCGAAGTATAATGGGTATGGAAACTCTAGACAGTTCCTCATGAGATATGAATCAGCTGTGAATTCAGCAGGAGGAGATGATGTCGCATTGGCCAAATCCTTCATCATTTCTTGTGAAGGCCCAGTTCTCAACTGGTACTCTCTGCTACCACCACACTCAATCTGCAGCTGGATTGACCTCAAGACAAAGTTCATCCAAGCTTTCCAGATATTCCATGAGACTGCAGCAAAATCATCTGACCTGTACAATTGCAAGCAAAAAGATAGAGAGCCATTACAGAGCTTCGTAAGAAGATTCATGCAACAAAGATCTCAGATCCCGGAAGCAGACGACAAGACAACAATACAAGCGCTAATCAAAGGTCTGACTCCGGGACCGACAGCCTCGCATTTGACCCGAAAGGAGCCCAAAACTATTGACGAACTCTTTCACGAACTAGAAGAATACATTAAGTCTGATGAAGATCATCGAAGAAGAGTTGCTGAATGAAATGAAGCAAGGCAAGGCAATAAAGGAACAACATGGAGACCTCATTCTCAAACTCCACAAAACATCAACAATGTGGAAAATCCTCAGTTCAGCCAGGACAACAGACCAAGCACAAGAGGAGGTTTTGCGTCAAGAGGAAGAGGAAGGGGAAGAGGACCCCCAAAAGTTCAGAACCACGATCCAAGAGATCCATATTTTTACTGCCGATATCATGGAAGAGGCCATAGCACCGAAGCATGCCCAGAAACCAAGAAGAATATAGCAAGAATCCAACAAGAGAAAAACATGATGAGCATTGCCTCCACGATGCCGAATCAATTCCGTCCAAACTTCTGGCAGCCACAATTCATGGGTCCTCAACCAAATCCAGCAACAATGCAACAGTTTCAGCAGGCACAGTCATCCTGGCAGCCTTCTCAGCAATTCTATCCTCAGTCTCAGGCAATTCAGACCATTCAGCAGCCGCAACCAATTCAAGAAATATTGCCGCCACCTCCCGATAATTCATCAAGACCTGAGTCGAGTTCGAGAGGCCACAATCCGAAAGCATTGCCTTCCTTCGGAACTATCATGCCTATAACAGAAGGTTCAGCCATGGAGTTTGAGACAAAAAGGCAAAGAAATAATTACTTCAGATCTGTGAACACAGTCATCAATGACGGTCCAGCAGCGCGACCAGAATGGGCTAAGGTGCCGATAACATTCACTGAACAGGATTTCAGATTGAAGTCAACAGACCACAACGATGCCATGGTCATCGAGGTGAATATAGCCGGATGGGTTATCGGAAAAGTTCTGGTGGATAATGGAAGTTCGGCAGACATCTTATTCATGAAAACTTTCGAGAAGATGAGCTTGAGTCCACACATGCTGCGGCCACCAGAGTACCCACTGCTGGGTTTCGGAGGAAAACCAATCAAGCCAGCGGGAAAGATAGCTCTGCCCGTATCCTTTGGAGATCTTGACAATGCCAGAACTGAAACTCTCACTTTCGACGTGGTCGACATGTACCATCCATACTTCGTGATTTTTGGTAGAGGATTCATTAACAAGTTCGATGCGGTGATAAGGCAACAGTTCCTATGCATGAAAATGCCGGCACCAAAAGGAGTCATCACTATATTCGGCGATCAGCAAGAGGCCCGAAACATTAAAAAAGGTCACACACTAGGACAAACCAACGTGCATCACCTGAACTCTGCCGAAGAGAAGAAAGAACCATATATTGAGGCCAAGAGAGATAAAGAAAAAATTGAAATAGCTGCGGATGCCGAAACAAAGAAAGTGTACTTAGATGACATGCCAGACAGAGCAGTCGTGATAGGGGCTCATCTCAGTCCCGAAGAAGAGAAAGAACTTGTTCAGTTCCTCAACAGGAACAAAGATGTTTTCGCATGGTCAGCCAAATATCTGCAGGGTGTTGATAGGGATATCATCGAGCATGCCCTAAACACAGATGAGAGAATAACCTCGAAAAAGTAGAAACTCAGGAAAATGTCCGAAGAAAAAGTCAAGGCAGTAGAGGTTCAGATACAGAGGCTTCAGGATGCCAAGGTCATTAGAGAAGTCATGTATCCTGTTTGGCTGGCTAACACTGTACCAGTCAAGAAAAAGAATGGAAAGTGGAGAATGTGTGTGGACTTCACAGACTTGAATAAAGCTTGCAAAAAGGATGACTTCCCCTTAGAAAGGGTAGACAGGGTCGTTGATGATGCCACAAATAGTGAAATGCTATCACTCCTGGACATGTTTTCAGGATATCATCAAATAAGGGTACGAAAAGAAGATGAGGAGAGAACAAGTTTCATCACTCCTTTCGGAACCTTTTGCTTCGTCAGAATGCCAGAGGGTCTGAAGAATGCAGGATGCACATTTTCAAGAATGATAGCAATAGTGCTTCATCCTCAACTTCGGAGAAACATTCTAGCATATGTCGACGATATCGTCGTCAAAAGCGTTCAAAGAAAAGACCACATCAGCGATCTAGCAGAAACCTTTGCGAACCTCAGGGCCGCAAATCTCAAGTTAAATCCTGAGAAGTGTGTCTTCGGCATTCATAAAGGAAAAGTTCTGGGGTGCCTGGTTTCAACAAAAGGCATTGAGGCAAATCCTGACAAAATCAAAGCTGTAGTTGAGATGCAAGATCCTGTTTCGGTGAAAGATGTGCAAAAGTTGACAGGGAGAGTGGCTGCCCTTAACAGGTTCATACCCAGAGCTGCAGAAAGAAGCTTGCCCTTCTTCCAAGTTCTTCAAAGTTCCAAGAACTTTCAGTGGTCTGAATCTCAGAAACAAGCCTTCCAAGAGCTCAAAGACTACCTGTCGAACATGACCAAGCTATGCCCTCCAGAGCCAAAATCGCCACTCCTACTATACTTGTCTGCTTCCAACTCAGTCGTGAGTGCTGTTCTAGTGCAAGAGAAGGAGGAAGAAGGAAAGTTGAAATAAATTCCAGTTTATTTTGCTTCGGAAGCTCTTTCGGGATCTAAACTTTTCTACTCTGAATTAGAGAAGATAGCATATGCAGTCGTTATGGCTGCAAGAAAACTAAGGCACTACTTCGAAGGTCACAGAATAAGGGTTATCACGAATCAACCACTGAATGACCTGTTCACAAATAAAGAAGCTTCAACACGAATCATCAAGTGGGCTGCTGAACTATCAGAATATACAGTTGACTTCGAAAGAAGAAGTGCAATCAAATCGCAAGTCCTGGCAGATTTCGTCGTGGACTGGACATCGCCAACACATAATCCCGGCGAAGATATAGTCACGCCTTGGATAGTGCATTGCGATGGGGCTTGGTGTGACAGGGGAATTGGTATAGCAGCAATCGTAACATCCCCAACCGGAGTTGTGATAAGATATGCAGCTCGGCTTGATTTCGCAAATGATGTGCATTCTACAAACAACACAACTGAATATGAGGCTTTGCTCCTAGCTCTGAGAAAGATGAAAGCTCTGGGTCAGCTAACCTTTATCATCAAGACGGATTCCAAAGTCATTCAAGAACATATAGAGAAAGAAAGCGAAGAAAGGAATCCAGTTCTAATAAAGTATCTTGAGAAAGTCAGAGAAATGGAGAAGCATTTCAAAGGCTACTCAGTCCAACATATACCAAGAAATGACAATAACGACGCAGATAAACTGGCGAAAGCAGCAGCTCAGAATCAGGCAATGCCTCCAGATGTGTTCTTCGAAATCATCAAAGAACCGTCCGTCAAAGATCTGAAGCCAAAAGCTGTGAACATTGTAGAGACTCGCGATTGGAGAGCCGAAATCATGGCATACTTGAGGGGTCACTATGAGCCGCAAGATGAATTGGAAGAAAAAAGACTAAGGCAAAGAGCAAGGGGCTATGCTGTAGTGGGCGGAGAGCTATACAAGTCTGGAGTCACCGAACCATGGTTGAGATGCATAACCTCCGAAAAGGGTATAGAACTTCTCAAGGAAATTCATAGCGGATTTTGTGGTGCACACATAGGCACAAGAGCTCTGGCAAGCAAAGCAATAAAACAGGGATTTTTCTGGCCCTCCATAAATGTTGATGCAAAAAAGCTTGTTCAGGAATGTGAAGCATGCCAAAAAACAGCGAATCAGCAGAATCAACCATCCATGCCAGTTCATCTGATTCCTCCATCATGGCCTCTGCAACGGTGGGGGATGGATCTGGTCGGCCCATTGCCGACAGCTCAAGGAAACTGCAAGTTCGCGGCAGTAGCAGTTGATTACTTCACCAAGTGGGTGGAAGCAAAGGCATTAGCGAACATCACAGCACCAACAATTCAGAAATTCTTCTGGCAAAACATAATCTGCAGATTCGGAGTACCAAGAGAGTTGACTGTCGACAATGGGAAGCAATTTGACTGCTATTCTTTCAAGGAGTACTGCAAAACTCTGGGCACTCATGCGAAGTTCTCTTTCGTTTACCACCCGCAGTCTAATGGGGCTGTTGAAAGAGCAAACGGGCTCATCTTCTCGGGAATCAAGAAGTGTCTATATGATCAAAAGAAAGGCAAGTGGACGGATGAATTGCCGAAAGTGATCTGGTCCCATAATACAACAGTGTCAAGAGCAACGGGTTTCACACCATTTCGCTTACTGTTTGGCACCGAGGCAATGACACCAGAAGAGATCAAGAATGAAAGCATGAGAGTGCAGAAAGCAAAAGAGATCGAAGAAGTTGACATGAAGGTGGAGAAAGACATGATCGAGCCAACAGTCCTCGAAGCTTCAGAAAATATCGAAAAATACCAAAGAGAAACCAAGGCATGGAGGGATAAAAAAGTAGTCAGGAAAAACATCAAGGCTGGTGATTTAGTTTTGAAAAGAAAGAAAAATTGGGAAAACCCTAGGAAACTCCAGGAACAATGGGAAGGGCCATACATAGCAAAGAAAACAAACATGCCAGGAGCTTTCCGTCTAATAGACCAAACCAGAGAAGAACTGCCACATTCGTGGAATGCAGACAGTTTGAAAAGGTACTACCCTTAAAAATCATAAAAGTAGCTAGATTCTTTTTTCAGCATTTCTTTTTGCAAGTTTAGATTCCATAGAATTGTAAAACCCCCGAACCACGGATCTATAAGTGGTTTCGGAAACAAGAACATTTACTTCTCACATTTAAGTTAGAATAAGAAGGACCGTACTCTTTTCCTTGCAAAGGGGGCCCTAAATCAAGGGGCAAGGTTTTTAACGAGGCGGATCCTATGTAAATACTCTTTATGATATATATGAAAAGAGTTTTCCCCCAAATCATGTGTCTTGAGAAGTTCCATCATGAGAAAAGTTCACAAAAAGGCTCCGTGATAGCCTGAATTCCATTGCGTGAAAGAAAAAGTTCATGAAAAGGCTCCGTGATAGCCTGAATTCCATTGCGCGAAAGAAAAAGTTCATAAAAAGGCTCCGTGATAGCCTGAATTCCATTGCGTGAAAGAAAAAGTTCATGAAAAGGCTCTGTGATAGCCTGAATTCCATTGCGTGAAAGAAAAAGTTCATAAAAAGCCTCCGTGATAGCCAGAATTCCATCGCGTGAAAGAAAAAGTTCATGAAAAGGCTCCGTGATAGCCTGAATTCCTTCGTGTGAAAGAAAAAGTTCATAAAAAGGCTCCGTGATAGCCTGAGTTCCATCATGAGAAAGAAAAAGTTCGTGAAAAAAGGCTCTGTTTTAGCCTGAATTCCAACTTGTGAAAGAAAAATTCGCGAAAGGGCTCCGTGACAGCCGAGATTAAAGAAGGGAAAGAAAAGTTCTGTGAAAGAGGCTCTGTGAAAGCCTAAATCCCACCTTAAAGGGATTTCCTACCCAAAAGCCTGAGGCAACAACAAGTTGCGGCCTAAATCCCACCTTAAAGGGATTTCCTACCGAAAGGCCTGAGGCAACAACAAGTTGCGGCCTAAATCCCACCTTAAAGGGATTTCCTACCGAAAGGCCTGAGACAACAACAAGTTGTGGCCTAAGATCCCACCTTGAAGGGACATCCTACCAAAAGTATGGGAACAACTGAAGGTTGTGGCCCAGGAAGTACAAACGTCTTTGTTCGGAATTTTATGTGTGAAAAATTATAAAGTAAAAGTCAAAGTTTGAAAGAGCAAATAATGGTTTTATACGAACATTCATGAAGATTTATTCGAAGTGTTTCAAGAAAGTTGCTCCAGCCGAGAGCATTCTTCCTAGGGCCAAGAGGCTCAACCATCTCCGAAAATTAGTAATCGCAAGAGAATAGTTGAAGCAACTGAGGGTTGCGATATCAACCTAAGCAAGTATGCCAAGCGGGCGCAAGTCCACAAAATTAGTGAAACAAATTTTGTCGACTTGCATTCGAAAGGAGTTATCAATCTTTGGGACTCCGCGAAATTTTGCATGAAAACAGCAAGGTGGGGAGGGTGACGTTTTTTCTTAAAAAACGAGTTTATTGCCTTAGTTTCATACAAAATTTCACAAAAGGAAAATTACATAACTTCAAAGAGCTGAAAAGTTCAGAAAGGAAGTTCAACGATATGGCCTGGTTTACGACCCCTTTCTTCAGCAATGTCACTAGCATAAGCAAAATTACATTCGCCAGTTATAGGGCTAAGGGGCTCCGTCTTCACAGTGGACCGCGAGCTCGAGGCTTCAGAAGAAAGAGCATAACCATCACGTTGAAGAAAAAACTAGCTAAGTTGAAAGCTACTCATCGAAAAATACTGGCAACATTCAAGCCAAAAATCAGAGAATTCGCTTCCAGGATTAGCTTCTTTGTACAAACACCAAGCTTCGCCACTAACTATCTGGTCCTGCGGATGAATTCGCAAAGGTATGATGTCCTGCACAGGCCCACCTTGCAGGACCTGCGCAGGTTAAAATTTACAAGACAGAAGTTTAGAAGGGGTCGCAGCCCATTAATGTACAAATACACAAGTTCATAGGGCCTCAAGCATCAAAAGCAAAAGTTCGGACAAGCAGAGCCTCATCCAACAATATCAACCTTCGGGGAGCTAGTCTGACGATCGGAACTGTCTTCCCCGTCATCATCTTGATCGTCGCTGCTACCACTATTGCCACTACCCTCGCTCCCTGAATCTTCCTCTCCATCGTTGACATCGTCATCCCCTTAAGATTCAGAAGATGATTCTTGACTCTCCACAGCCTTAGCACGCTCCTCCTTCCGAATCATCTGAAAAACGTAAAAGAAGTCAACAAGAAATCAAGAAAGGGGCGCTCGTAAAATGCCACAAATTCAACAAAGTCTATAATACCAACCTCCTCAAGTTTGTCACGAGCAATCTTCTTCGCAAATTCTTTTCCACTCGCATTCCAAAACTCCCTTGCGAATCTAATTTTTACAGCACGAATGTCTTCATTGGGGCAAATGATTGAAGTACTTCCAACATCTGGAAATCGCGAGAGTGCACTGTGGAATTTCGGGAGATCGACACAATCAAAATCATAAAGAAGCTTCAGAAGACTTTCCACCGAAAAAAAAGCAGCAAAGTCACTGGCTCCTGAGAAGACATCTGAGAGAGCTTGGAACTCCTTCAGCATCCAGTCCATCAAATCAGAAATTTCTTCGTTCTCAGGTAGCGGACTTGGACGGGTGCCAAATTGCTCCAAAGCTCCTCTGTATTCCTCAAAAAGAACTTTCAGACGTTGTTTTATCTCATCAACATATTTGCCCGAAGACTCGCTTCGCTCAGACAGAGCTTTCTCAAGATCATGAATTTTCTGCTCCTTCGTGCTCAAAGTCTTCGCGAGATCAGAATTTTTTGATGAAATCTCAGCATTACTAGCACGAAGCTCGTCAACAGTTTTTGCATTTTTGTCAGATTCCTTGTGAAGATTCTCAATCATTTTCAAGTCATCCTCATGAGTCTTGTTAAGCTTTTCAAGGTCTTTCCTCGAATCACGAAGAGCGGCTTCAGTAAGATTTTTCTCATCCTGGCATTTCTTTAAAGAATCCACCAGCTCCGCGATCCGCTTCTCCAAGTCAAGACCAGAAGCCTGAGCCTTGTTCAGTTCTCGCTTCAGCTTCTTAGATTCGCCAGTAAGCTTCTCAACGAGTTCCTCTTTTTCAAGGAGCCGTTCAGAAACGACTTTGCCGACGATGGACGCTTTTAAATCATAAGTCTTCTTGAAACTAGCAAGATCTAATGATGAAAGTTTTCAGATATTTTCTTCAAAACCTGCGAAGATCAGAAAGGTTACAGCAACGAAAAATGTAAGGAAAACAAAAAAAGATCAACAGAGCATAAAAGACGAAAGCAAAATGCAAACCTGTTGGATTAAGTCTTCTGAAGGGAATCTGACCTGCGGGTTCAGAAATCGTCAAAGATTTCTGGAAAGAGGAAGAAGTGTGCTTTTCAGCAGCAGTAGTTGTTTCGCCGGTCAACCGAAGCCTCTTCTTCGGAGCATCTCCTCCTGTTTCATCCACAAATTCAGGGGACGTCCATAGCAAGGAAAACTTAGGAACACCATCATCCGAGTCAACCACCTCACCGCTAACGCTTAACAGACCACCTGTAAAAGACGTACCAAAACTCTCGTTGTAAGCAGTGACGGAGGGTGGGGGATCTTGATCTTCGGGGATTTCCTCACGATTCTCAGTTAGAGAGGCATTCCCAACCAAACCACCACCCTTGCTCACTGTACGCTCTAACTCTTTAGCAAACTTCGGAGAGGCTTCGTCATTAGTAGAAGGACCTTGCGAAGAGCCAGCTTCGGCTTCAGTAGCAGCCACAGAATCAACGGGAGTTTCCCGAACTTCTGGAATAATGTCTGAAAAAGTTTCAACATCAACAAGTTCATTCTCAGAACTCGGGGAATAGACAGGACGAGCCCCAATTCTCAATGCATAGCACAAGCAAGAAAAGAAACCTGTTCGGTGAGGCTCGTCAGTTGTCTCGTCATTCGAAAAGGCCGAAGGAATGCGCTGAACAACAACAGCAGTAATCTTCTTTACAACCTTCTTAGCTTTCTTTTTGCCCAGCTGCGCAAGACTTGAAGCCGCTAGAATCTCAGCATCAGAAATATCTTCGGAAGTTTTCCTTTTTCTCTTGCTAGACTCCAGAGACTTGGTCTTTCTTGGGCGAACAGAGGGAGAAGAAGTATCGGCTGCACGGCTCTTAGCTTTTTCCTTCTTCGAAACTCTTCTTCTTGGAGCCTTAGGTGCAGCAGCCGAGCAAACGGCTACGGCAACAGCCGGAATCTTCTTGTCCACGCCTGGTGGGCGAGATCGAAGAGAACTCTCAGCACCAAGTTCTAAAAACACTCGGTTAACCCTCCTCTTGTGCTTCATAATGTTCTTGTAAGATTTGTACTCATTGAGAGTAGATTCGCCAACCATTGCATTAACTTTTTCTTCAACTTCAGCAATAAAATCTTCGAGACTTTGACCGTTCTTGAGTCGCAAGTCGAATCGTGGAAACGACACTTTCTACGATGCCCAGTCCACATCCAAGAAAATAATATTAGAAGGTTTCCAGCCATCTGATATCGGCCAAACTTCGGCTGCAACAAATTCTTCAATAGCATCGCGACCCTCGAGAATGGTACTGGCCAAGAAGAAAGCATTTTCGCAGCTTTTGAAACCGATAGTGCAGCTGTTATACGAAGCAGTGCAAACAGCAGTCACTGGTGCCATAGGAGAGTAGAAGGGGTAAGCTGGCCCAGTGTAGCCAGAAACCTTAGACATATCAACCTTTACATAAAACTAGTATGAGCTCCAATCTTTGGAGAAGTTGGTCTTGCTGCAGGGTGCAAGTTGGATTCGGGTGAGGCCTTTTTGCGAATTCTTTCTTCGGGTGTTGAAAGTACAACATGCATAGTGCGCTTCATAGTACTTCCCATCGTCAAGCTTGAGAATATCCTTCTCAATCACAAGCTCGAATAGACGAGCGAATATATCAGCACCAAAGGTGCACTTGAAGGTCTTCAAGATCCAAAAGAACTTCGAAAGTTCTAGAAAAGAGTTCAGTGTCAATTGATGCATTTTCACAGAATACTTCTCAAGAATAGAAGGCAGCTGAGGATCACAAGGAAATCTGAGTCCACAGGTAAAGAAGTCCCTAAACACAACAACTTCGTCGGCTTCAGGAGCAGGGACCTCTTCACCAGAAGGAGGGCGTCCATCACTAGCAGGGAAAAATCCGGCCTCCTCATATTCCTTAATAACTTCGGCCGTAACTTTTGATTTGCCAAAAACAAATGCTGGCGGATAAAATTTAGACTTGATAGCAATGAGCTCGATTAGATCAACTTCAACATTGGAGAGATCCTCGTCACCACCAGATCTATTTTCAGACCTTATCTCCCCGTCTTCGCGACTACCAGAATCGCGAGTGCTTTCGGCAACCGGATCATCTGTACGAGACGGAATGTCTTCTCCGGTTGGCGGGACACCAGCAGCAGCCAATTCCTCAGAAGTCATCGGCCTAGCAGTGCTTTTAGTACGAGCCACCTATTCGACAGTAAAGCAAATACGAAATACATATCAATAAGAAACGAGAACCTACGAAATAATAGACTAATAAACAAAAATAAAAAATAAAATAAAATAAAATACCTTCGAAGACCAAAGAAGCTCCCGAACTTCGGGTGTCCTGAAACTTTACGCTGCTAACGCCTTCGAAAATCAGCAAGTACGACGGAATGGTGAAATAAAATTACCGCGCCAGGCCTCTATTTATAGGGCACAAGGAGGGTAGTTTCAAGAAACCGTCTCGAGATGACCGTTGTGCATTTTCAGGGGGACGCGTGTCCACTCTGACATTCCGAGGGTGACGTTTTTTACCGAAATTCTAAGGATTGTTCATGGAAACGGATCGTCGGAGTCAACCCGCTTCCCCGAGGGGCTAGTGTTGGGGAATTGGGCAAAAACCTTTCACCCTCGAAACGTCGAAACTGCCGAATTCGTGAAAGTATTCATGAATAAGTCACAGGGTCGCTACTCTGTTTCAGGGCAAGAAAGGGTTCATGAAGGTGTATCGTTGTTTTTGCATGATTCACTGACCCTCTAATGTCGTATGAAATAATTGCTGAATCAGCATCGGATCGCAGATCTACTTCTTGTTTCAGGACGGATGGAATCTGGCGAATTCAGGAAACTACAAAGATGAGAACCTCGGATAAATGACTTCTCTACGGCCGTGAATTCTGAAGCTCAGTTCGGAGATCTAGGCAATTGGTGATTTTCGTGAATGAAGGAGCGAAGGACAGAAGAGAACCGGGTCAAAGGCGTTGCCTCAAAAGTTCGGGTTCGAGGTGTGAACTAGTGGCAGGCTTGTAAATGTATGAAATTAGACCCGCAAATCACGGGATGTAAAAGACGTTTATGTACATGTTCACACTGCGAATATTCTCCAGATTCGAGGGTAATCTCGGAATGTAAAAGTCCCTTCGTCTCCCTATAAAAGGGGGCTCAAGGGCACGTGTAAAGGGATTCACAACTTTTGAGGCGAGTACAGACTTTCGGGGATTCCTTGTCCCCTCTTTTGTTCTTACTTTCGTGTGTTCATTTCGGAATCTTGTGTTCGGGGATTCACAACATGAGCCGTACAATATTCATCCTCAAATATATAGCAATATTAACTCATGAATAATTTGAATAGAAACTTGCTCACATTCTTAACAAACAAGTTAGATCTTTAATCGTTTTGTCATTCAATTCACCAAAATCCACTTAGGGGCCTAGATACACTTTCAATCTCTCCCTTTTTGGTGATTGATAACAACTCAATTAAAGCTTACAAATAAAACATTTAAGCGCATAAGAATTCTTAGATACAGGATGAGCTCCCCCTTAATATGTGCTTTGAATGGAATTTCAAAATTTTGGCCCTAAATGCCAAAAGCACATTTTAAGTGAAAGTGCATGAGAGCTCCCCCTATATCTTCAGAATATGTGCAACAAGTGTGTGTGACAATAAAATAAAGTCGTGATGCATATGACATAAAAAGCATTCAACAAGGAAATTTGTGTGTGTTGACTGGGCCGGGGCGGTCAGACCGGGGTTGCAGGCCGGTCAGACCGCCTCCCCCATTCAGCCTACACAAAACAATCATCATCACAAACATTTATCTCAAACTAACACCAAGTCACTTAAGATACATAAATAGGTTCAAATACACATAGTAGCACACATACAAGGTTCTCAAGTCCACTAAGAGATTAAATCCAACTTTTATTACATGGCTCTCTCAGCCAACAGCCAGGGGCGGTCAGACCGCGTCCCTGGGGCGGTCAGACCGCCTGCACCAGATCAGCACCACTAAAAAGATGAAATCTTGAAGCTTTAATCCATTCTTCTCCCCCTTTGTCATCAAGCATCCATAAAAGGGCCTGGAGAAGATGTAGAGGCTGATCACTACCAATGTCTCCACTCCGAGCCATCACCGGGTGGATAACTCCCTCCTATGTTGATAAAGATAAAAGCATTAGACAATTAAGATATAAGGATCAAGATATAGTGGTTTCAGACTATAGATATAGAAGTGTATCAACCATACCATATGGAGGAGGTGGACCATAACTAAATAAATCCGCTGAGAGTCGTGCTGGTAGGGGAACTTCCGGATCTTCCTCAGGAGGAGGAGGAGGTGGAGGAGCCTGAGAAGAAGACTCACCACCAAACATGGCATCAAACCCCCTAGGAGCATAAGTAGGTGGTGGTGGAGGTGGTGGAGCCTGAGAAGATGAAGCACCCACATCAGGATAGTGCCTTTGAACAAACTCCTCATGGTAACCGGAGTTGATGTAGCCCAGCATCCTCTCATCTACTGACGGTATCTCAGCCTCTGGAGGAACAGGAGAAATAGGTGAGCGAGGTGGCTGAATCCCAAAGTGTTCATGCATCCTCTTCATCGAATCCCGCTCTTTCTTTCTTTCTCTCATGGCCCTGTCATTGCCAACCTCAATGTCCCTCTGACTCTTGCAAATACCAGCCAATATATTGAACAATTTCTTGAAAAAAGAGGTGTTTTGCCGCTGGTAGTACTCAGGGCGGTCAGACCACCTGTGGGGGACGGTCAGACCGCCTCCACCCTCATTTCTGCCCCACTGCAATGTCTCTGCCACGTCGTCCCAACGGGTATCTCCTTCTTGTTCTCGCAGTTCTTCTAGAGAGGAGGGAACACTGATGGTCAGGATGTGCTTGGGTTGCAAGAGTCGGTGTCTCATGTCTTTCGGATACTTGGTGTTGGTGACCTTCCTTATGATATACATGATATATGGACTATGCCCGCACAAGTTTTGAGCATTCTTTGAACAATTCTTGATTTCTTACCAAATGAAGTCACCAACACAAAACCTAGCTGCCCCTGGTCTCATAGCAACCATAAGGTTCCTCTGAAAAGCAGTGATATGTGAGGAGTTCCCATCTCTAGGGGTGAGGGTCTTCCTGAAAAGCCGATTAAGGACTGCATAGTAAGTATAAAGCGGCTTGACCGTTCCTGCAAAGGCCCTCTTACTCCTGGGGTACATAAACTCCATGTCCCTTGAATTAAGAATTCCATCATCATGAAGTTTTCTAAGACTAGGATCATTAGGAAGTCTGAATAAAGCAAGGAAGTTACTAAAAGTGATGTGCCACCTATCTCCCTCAGTCATCCAGAACATCGCCCGCTCAGTTCCCATATAACCAAAGTAAACAGTAGCATAGAACTGAGCTATGATCTCCTTATTCCAATGTTGCAAGAAACCCATGATGCTCTTCAACCCCTTCACTTCACACTCTCTGATTATCTCATTGAAAATGTTGTCATTCTTTATTGCCATATAATCCCAATCAATGCATTGAGCTTCACTGGTGATCTTAGCATTTCTTCGGTTAAGAATGACAGTAGAATAGTAGTCCTGCTGAAAAGGGGACCAAAAATGATAATCTGAAGCTGTCTTTTGCTGATCATAAGGATTCTCCCTTCTCATATTTTTCAGAGTCTCTGCCATGCCTTCACTGTAATAATCCACAGGACCTCGAACAAGGGGATAGATGGGAACTCTGATCTCTGGCAAGAAGTTAACAACAATGGGAGGAACATTTCCTCCAGCATCGTCAACATCATTAGGAGACACTCCAGCTGCACCCTCTGGATTATCTTCCTCATTATGACATGCATCATCATCAACTTCTTCAATCTCAGCATCAGGTCTAACACCACTGCCTCCAGCACCAAAATCTCTATGACTAGCACCAGCACCTCTACCACGGGCACCAACACCACTGTGTATGGCTCCAACTCTCCCCTGATGGTCTGCACAAACATAGGTGTCATCCTCTACCTCATCATCGCTAGACTCAATTCTCTCATCCATCTCAATATCTTCCCCATAGTCTTGATAAACTAGCCTCTGCTGCCCCCTTAGCCTCAATTTCTCCCTGATATCATAAGCACGTGAGCTCTGTCCGGCCTCAGTGTAAGCAATTTCCTCTCTTCCCTTTTTCCTTTTCTAGGCACCTGACCCTTTAGGCATCTCTGCTGTTTCTGGATCACAAAAAGTGAAATAAGGATGTATAAGATACCAGGAACAAGAGTGGCTAGATAGATCGTGTCGAAGCAAAGCATGTGGAGCAATTGGCACAAAACTGGGCAAGGCGGTCAGACCGCCCTGGCCAGGCGGTTAGACCAGCCCTTCCAGTTTTGAGCCAATGGCTCTCCATGCCAGCAACAGAGACAAACTGCCGAGATATGAAAGATAAATTTCAGGGAATAATCCTAGATTGAATAAGGTTGAATGCACGGCCAAGAACAAAGGTCTTGGGGCAAAACTGCTCAGGGCGGTCAGACCGCCCTGCCCACGCGGTCAGACCGCCCGGGGCAGTGAACCCTAGAAATTTGTTCCTGACAATGTAGCCAACGAAATTGAATGAAACTCTAGGAATGTCTTCTAGGGGTTGCCAGTAGATGATAGCTCAAAGGAAATTCAAATCTTTGCATCGAGTAGAGAGATCGGGCAAAAACAAGATTTGAATACCTTTGGAGAGAAGAACTTGAGAGGAATCCAAGAAGCAGGCTTGGAACTTGCTTCAGCACCCCTAGGAGAGTCCTTTCCATGGTGGGGATTTAGTTTTCCATGGTTGAATCCTCAAATCACCATGGGAGGGGGTGAGAGAGCTTGAGAGGAGAGGGAGGCGTTTCTGGAGGTTAGGGAAGGAGTTCTGCCTGTGGGGAGAGAGAGCGGGTGAAAGGATAGGGTCAAAGACCAAGATTCAAATATTTTTCGAAAATCCACAATTCCTACGCATGCTAGTTTATTTTTAAAAACTTCTATCCTATGTCACAAAGTGCATGCATCCACTCCAAGTAAATCACCACTCTAGAATATTTAGCTCATACCCAACTAGAGAACACTCACACGACACCAAGTTGAGTTTATGTGAGGGTATCAAACAAATATCTAGAAGGACACACAAAATTCACTTGAAGTAATTACATGCTAAGGATGACACACTAGCATGGTATTTATAGGCCTAGATGCATTACAATATTAAAAGGGGTTCAAAAAAGAACATACCTTTGCCTTAGGCCACATTTTATTTGTGCATAATTTAATTTTAAAAGCGACTTGCTCTTAACTTGATTGCTTTAAGATTATTGTGTCAAATAAGAGCTTGCATATGTTGCACAAATTTGTGAGGCTACAAGATCGCTAGAAGAAATTGTTAGTCCCACAAATGACCTAAACTTTGAAGTAATCTCCCCCTAAGTTAGTGCTTAGAGATTCTTGAATTTCTCGAACTTAGCACATGATTCATTTACGAACAAGGGAGATATCTTCAAAGCTTAGTCATTACATATAAATGATTTAACAATTGAAATAAGTTAGGTATTTCATCACCTTCGATGCATTTTCACCAAAAAATTGAAATTCAGCTTTTACCCCGGGTCACCAGGCCATAGGGGCCAGGTCACCCGCCAACATCCAGAGACGAAATGGGTCACCCGCCCACAGAGGTCGGGTCACCCGAAAAAGCACCCCTGGGATGCCAGGCGGTCAGACCGCCCATGGGGGGCGGTTAGACCGCCCTTCCCTCAAGATTTCCATTTGGTGATTTTTCAGTTCCTTTCCTTCGATAAGCTTCTAAATTTCCTAACATATATTCCTGCAAAGCTTATCACAACAATTGCTCTACTAGAGAGCCATTAGTAGCATCGAATGGTATGAGAGAATAAATATTATGGAAATGTCGAGATAACTTCCTCATGCTTCACAAGCCTAGGACTAATGATCCATGAGTGTTCACAAAGAACCGAGAGTGACCAAAACACGACATTAAGCACTTATTACCGAGATTGCATTGATTGAATGATTTTCAAGCTTTTCTCATGGCAAGACATTGATTATGAATTCCTTTCTTTTCGCCATGACTTCAATGCAACTCGTTCGACCTACAAGCTCAGCAAGCACTTCTTGGTACCCAACACTTGTTGGGTCCTACTAGGTTAGTTACAAGGTGCTTAGGAACCCAAATAGCCCTAGTGCTTGTTTGAGGTGAACTAATCATCCTCATAGCATAAGTACCATTCTTATCATTCCTAAGCTTACTGAAATCATAATGGATAAGGTTCGATTTAGGAATGTTACCATTTGGACAATCCTTGCCCATGTGACCCTTCTTACGACAAGTGTAGCAAATGCGGCTTTTGTTACTTCTAGGCTTGGGAGTCATTAGCTTGTCTTGTTTTGGCTTGCATGTGGGCTTCTTGCTTGAAGAGTAAGCTTCCTCCTCTTTGCAGCAGTATATTTTAGCTGTGGTGGCCAGACGCGGTCTAACCGCCCTGAGGGGGCGGTCAGACCGCCCCTGGTCAGCACTGCTGACTTGTGAGCAATCTGCGGCAAAGTGACCCTTCTCTTTGCATTGGTAGCACAATCTCCTTCTTATGGAGCTTCTTTTCTTCTTGGAGATTGTTTCTTGAGCCTTGAGCTTGTTAGGGCAATGTGAAGTGTAATGCCCCATCTTTGAGTATTGATTGCACTTGATAAGCTCAAATTTCTTCTTCTCTAGAATCTTGATCTTGTTGTCCTTGAGTTGGTGTTGAGGAGCTGAGCTAGTGACGGTTGACCCCTTCTCAAGCTTATTCACTATGTTAGCATGGTTATCTTGAGAAGGTTGCACTTTGCTCTTCCCTTTCAACTCACTCAAGTTTTTCCTAAGCTTTTCAACCTCTTGCTTGAGTTCATCATTTTCTTGAGCAATGAGGTCATCACGAGATTCTACAAATACATGCTCAATACTAGATTGGCTTGCTTGAGAACAACAAAGTTTAGTACAAGCAAAATCATTATTGACAAGTGAGCATGTGCATGTGTGTGAGAGAGGTTGCATGTATTTTACCGAAGATAAAACAATCTCATGAGCAATTTCTAGTGAAGCATAAGAATCTACAAGTTTCTCATGAGAACTCTCATGTTCCTTGTGTTTTGCTTGTAGAGCCATATGCTCCCTAGTGAGCTTCTCTAGTTTAGCTTCTAGTATGCCATTAGCTTTAGCATAATAAAGTTGTTTAGTCAATGACTCATACTCACACACCGAGGAGGCACGCTCAGATTGAAGAATCTCAAGTTGCTTTTCCATCGAGCTTGAGGCTTTATCTCTTTCAATTTTTCCTCCTTTGGTTCTTCTCTTTTTCTTGTTCTTCTTCTTCTTGGCCATCAGGCAAGAACCTTCACCATAATATGTTTCTGAAGCTTCTAGAACTGGTGAGGATGAGCTTGGGGCTTGAGAAGACTCCTCTACGCACGAGGACTCACTTCCTCTGCCACGGGCGGTTAGACCACCCTGGGAGGGCGGTTTGACCGCCCCCTCTAGAGGAGTTGGGTCTTCTCTTCTTTCGCCCTCTTCCTTCTCGAGAGTGGATGCTTGATGTTCAGTGGTGGTTGTAGAGGCAGTGCAACACTCCTCTATCTCATCTTCGTCTTCATCATCACTTTCATCTTCATCCAATTTGGAGTCCACAAAGGATTTTAGTAAAATCCAAATACGATGAGCATCTCGACAAATGTTCTTGTTCTCTAGCATAAATTCCTGAAAATCTTCACATAGAGAACTACGTAAAATGTTAACAATAGAGGCATTGAGTTGCGTGTTTTCCAAATCCTCACGAGAGACATATGTCCAATCTTTTGGAAGGATACTCGCAACTACAATGCTCTCCATAGTGGGACCCATGGCCTTGAGAGAATGTAGAACATTTGCTGACCAAGAAATGTAGTTTGAGCCATCTAGAGCTAGAGGCTCAATCGATACCTCACATGTAGTTGACATCGTCAAACTCCGAGCGGTTAAGCTCGAAACGGAGCACTCGGCTCTGATACCAATTGAAAGGACCTTGATGTCGCCTAGAGGGGGGTGAATAGGCGAGTCGACCAAATAAAACTTTTCCCCGAAAACTTGAGCTCCCTAGCACAGGCGGTCGGACCGCCGCCACAGGGCGGTTAGACCGCCCTGCTGGCTTCTGCTGGGGGACGGCGGTTAGACCGCCTCCTAGACGCGGTTATACCGCCTCCACGCAGAATGCCAGCAAAGGATGTCTCAAGCTCCTCTTGACTTCTAGCACGAACCAAACTTGGTGAGTGGCCTTGGTAGATGGTCACAAGCAGAGTAATGATCCCTGCACTCAAAGACAAGCACACCCAAGTAGATCGAAGCGGAAGCAAATAGAAATATGCTAGAAAACCACAAGTGAAGCAAACCACAATGGAGACACAAAGATTTGTTTCCCGAAGTTCACTTCCACCAAGGAAGCTACGTCTCCGTTGAGGAGCTTGTAAGGAATTCGAGTTCTCAACTAACTCTTCCCACAACAAGCCGGGTCTCTTTCAACCACTTTCCTCGATTCCACTAAGGTGATCTTTTCCACGAAGAGGCAAGATCACAGCCCTCACAAACTTGCCGCTGCTCACCACAACTTGGGAGCTAGCCGGCGACACATAGCCGTCTAGGAGGCAAACCTCCAAGAGTAACAAATGCTTCAAGGCTTGTAGACGCGAATCACAAGTGCTCAAGCTATGGAATGGCTCTTCTCAGCTCACAAAGCTCACACAATCTCACACTCTCAACCCAACACAAGAGTAGAGCTTGAATCTCACAAATCTCACAAAGAGAAAGTTGGGGAGAGGTTCTATGACTTTGGCTCAGCAAAAACAGCAGGGGAAGCACACCAGCAACCCTAGAAACAGCAGCTCCAATAAGTGGAGCTCGTGGGGTACTTATACCCCACTCAAGGAAAACTAGCCGTTAGAAAAGTGACCAGGGCGGTCAGACCGCCTGGTCAGGGCGGTTAGACCGCCTGCCTCCGGCCAGTTTGAAAAACTAGCCGTTGGCAGCCTGGGGCGGTCAGACCGCCCTAGGCAGAGAGCTCCCAAAATCCTTTTTCTCTTTTCGCAAACACTTCAAGACGTGTTGAAGTGGCTAAGGTTGGGTTAGAGGTTTGTTAGATCACTCAGAGACTCTCTCAAGGCTATTTCTCACATAGGTCAACTAATGAGCACTTTTGATACTTGTCAAGAAGCTAATGTTGCATCCCTCTTGATAGTACGGCATTCCTATACTCAAGGACAAAAGTAAATACCTAGTCAACCTCTTGAGCTTGTATATCTTTCATCTTGCCATACTCGAACAATCTTCAACTTGAGGGCTTTCAACAATTGCTATCTTCATGAGCACATCCATACTTGAGCTAGCAACTTAGGATCTTTCCTCATAGCATAGGAATGCACACTTAAATCCTTAAGTCACTCCATATTGCCAATTATAACATGTAGAAGAGTTGCATTGCTTCCCTCGGTTAAAGCTTGGATATGATACTTGAAGACCCCACGGATACTACAACTTCACCTTAGCAAAACACGAAATGGCGGTCTAGCTAGGACCCCAAGGATTGCTTAGTCCCTCACCCTAGTCATCTCGGTTGATCTCTTCATCACTTACCCAAACCACCTTGAGTTCATCTTTGTATCCTTTCACAATCATCACATGAAGCCTTGCATTTATTATTTAGTAGAGAACACCATTTCTCTTTTTATGACCCATTGATTTTTGATCAAGTTACCGTAATCATTGGAGACTCAGAATTGATCTTTGTAAGATATCCTCAATATTTATCTTCATTTGATCGCTTGACATTTATCATTTCTTATCAAAGGACCACACACTTGCTTGTCTTCATCATGTGAGCCATACAATATTCATCCTCAAATATATAACAATATTAACTCATGAATAATTTAAATAAAAACCTGCTCACATTCTTAACAAACAAGTTAGATCTTTAATCGTTTTGTCATTCAATTCACCAAAATCCACTTAGGGGCCTAGATGCACTTTTAGGTGCTCACGGTCGCCTCTGGCCACCCCTCTAATTTCCTTGGTGAGCAGCAAGAGGTCAGGGTACCGACTTCTTCCTTGCTCCCGAGCACGTCCTCAACGACAATATTCGATTCTCATCTTAAATTTCTATTTTCGCATCTTCTGTTTCTGCTCGCAGCTAGCAGACAACTTCCTGTGTGTGGGAGTATTTGAGCAATTATTATAGTTCCGATATTGGCATAAATCATTTTGATGATGATAGTCTAGGCATGCAAATTAAATTGATGTTGCTCCATGATGTTCCAACATGCCCTGGATAAGTTTCTTTTATTAACATTCTTGATGCTCGTTCTGGGTAGTTGCCCAACATTTGGGTTTATGATTATTTTACCTGTGTACAAGAGTGCAACTCCCGAAGGTAGTAAGGTACTCAAGATTCACAGCTTGTCATGTGGTCTTGTGAATGAATCTAGGCAGAGGGATTCAAGACAGTGGCATCACGACTTGCTTTAGATCCTTCCTGCGATATGCGTTGTCTGCGCCTAATTATCTACTGTTTGTTGTGGCTATAGTTTTGCTATGCTGGAGATGGCGTCGGTGGGCTTTCCACATCCTCGCACAAGGTGTCTCAGATGAGCAGGTTCAGGTTTTTTCTACAAACCGTAATATTGTTCTACATAGATTCTGTAACTTGAGATGACTGGTATTGGAATTGGGGATATGAGTATTTGTTTAGCTCTGCGTTTTGGAGAGTAAACCAAAAATCCATACTGATTTGCAACTTGATTTAAGTGAAGTTATGTAGAGAGGCTATTATGGTGCTTTGGCCTGATACGGTATACTGGTCTGATATGAAATTTAGGAGCCCCCACGCATCACACTTTACCATGCTTGATGTGCAGCGATGCTATCCGACTGAACTTTGGAAACTAATTATCAGACTTGCTTTGTATTGTTTTCTATTACTTCTATGCAGAATGTATGGATTCTAATATTCTCTCTATCTTGCAGAACTCTCCAATTGTAAGTTACATTTCTTTTATATATAACAACAATAATATCATTTATGCTTAACATATTAATTTTTGTTGTAGGTTCAGGTGTCATGGAGGAAGCAATGCATAATCTTAAGAAAAGGATACGTTGCATACTTTATTTACTATGTGCAATATTAAAATGTTATGGGGAGAATTGGAATAATCTTCACTTCCTTGGTGTAATAAACTGTATCTTTTAGATAACGGTCTTGGAATTATAGTTTTGTAAATGTTTTTCTGGATAACTATATGACCATGATGACCTTTTATCACTGACAACTATAATAGGTGTGCATGGAACAAATGATTGTTGCTCTTATGTTTATTTATATTTGATTGTTGACATGGTAGGGTGCCCATCGCCCGCCAAATGTATTTATATGCTATAATTCCATGTTTATATTGTATTTCATATGTTTTTACTTTGATTCAGTCTCCATCATTTACTTGTATACACTGTAGGATGCGCAACACGCGCCGGCCGTTCTAGTCCTCTAAATGCATGGCCGTAATCGCAAGAGGTGCATTGCGAGCGTTTACTGTGTCTTACGACGGGAGCTAAGAGCTTGGCGAGCTTTTTTCGAAAAGGGAAGTTTTATTAATATCAAGATTGTTTCATCGAGGCAATACAAAATCTCGAGATCCTCCCGACCTCTGCACAACTAGGGTGCACACAACCTTACAAGAGGTAGAAGAGAAATATAAAAATAAATGCAAACACACTAGCGATCCTGAGGCTAGACCGCCACCCATGTGCCTGGGTAAAAAATTCCTTGACCACCTGCACTAAGCGTTGACACGTCGCTGCAACCAAATCCTGTGAAGTTGCCTTTTGAAGAGCTTGGCGAGCTTGAGCGCACGAGTGTAATTGGTTTTTCTTCTAGTCTTGTCGGGTTAGCCGACCATACCTCTCTTCTTTATCAATGAAATAGATACCGTCGCGTGTCTCGTGTCTGTTCGTTAAAAAATCACGGCCGTCCGATCGCCCACATCCGACACCAGCGGCGCGTGGAAAGTTGCAAAAAGGACCTCCGTTTTCGTGTTAATTCGTTACAGGTCCAGAGAGGTCCCTTCGCTACAGTATCCACATTTATTTTTCTTTCACAAAACCCCTCGAGTTCTAAAATATTCCTCTACCAAAAGACAAAATTCTGATTTCGTGATATTTTTACAGAAAGCCTTTTTTTTTACGACAGAAGTGTTCCTAGATCTTATATGATGTGCCATTTACTTTTTTCCCTTTTCCCTCAATTTATTTTATATAGAAATTCAAACAAATAAATGTTTGGACAACAATGGTGGTTGGTGGCTGGACAAGGCTAATAACGTTACTGCATGCAAGGTACATTTTTAATGCCACACTTGCTGCTGACGGTTCACCTTGCCTTCTTTAGTTCTTTCTTGATTGTTATTCTGACATGAGAATGCAGGATACCTTCCGTGGGCGTGTTTGTGAGTGCCCTATTGTGAAAGGTGTAAAGTTTGTTGGTGATGGATATACCCATTGTAAAGGTACTCTAAGCTTTGTTTCTAACATTACAATGGCATTAAGTTATTTCTATGATGGCATTTTCTGATCAGTTAAGTGTAACTATTTATTCTGTCGTGTCATTTTGGACATTGCATGGTCTCCAATTCATTCTTTTTTCCATATTACAGATATTATTGCTAAATAGATGGCATGTACACATTTTTTATTAAAAAGCCACAATATTATTTTATGCAACAAATCTAAATGCTTGTATACGGTATACCAGTAGTTCAAGTTTTAAAATATTGACTACACACACATTCTAAGAGAATAAGTAAAGTAGAATGGAGGTTGCTGTAAACTTGTAATTTGTAAATCAATGTTCTTTGCATTACTATTAACATTGTACTTCTGTACAATATAATAGCATCTTCGATCAGATTTATGCAATTACAGCTTTGATTGACATTTGCCATCGATAGCTTCTGGTATTGGTAGGTGTGAGATTAGTAATGAAGGGTGCTGGCAGGATACTAAGGATGGGAAGACAATCTCTGCTGCTCAGTAAGTAGATGTTCTCTTGAGACATTAGTTTTTGCTTTCCAGTTTGTTGGCAATGTGAAACTTAAATGTGCAATTCTGCAGAACGAAGAATCTGATGGGTGTAAATGTCCAGCTGGTTTCAAGGGTGATGGAGTAAAATGTGTGAAGGTACCATTTTCAGAAACTATATTTTTACAGCCTTGAATGCAACATTAATCTAAATGTGCATAAATTGATTTTTGTATCGGGGCATAAATTGAATTGTGTATTGGGCTATAAATTGATTTCTGTATTGAGGCATAAATTGATTTTTACAGTCAACACAGTGAATTTATAACAAAGTTTTAAAATCCCTGGAAACTGAGCTAAGAAAACACAAGGTTCAGCTCGACAAGGTACCACAGAAACCATGAGCAAAGCCAGATATGGTAACAGTGCACGTCAGAAATTAAGTGTGCTATTCTAGAACTGTAGAAGACAGCGTAAAATGAAGGTTGGAATTGCTGTCGGCCTCCTTGCAATCACAGTAGAAGCTTATCTATCCCTAGTGAGTGGTGACCTTTTTGTGCACCATGAAACTGGCACATTCTGAAGAAATCTAATTATTTTTGTCAGGCATTCAATCAACTCCTGCTATAGAAAGGATGATGTCTTGTTTCTCTTGGCACCTTCAGACCCGAGAAAATTCAACTCATAATCCTCTTGACCGTGTTGTTCTTTGCTGCTATTTTGAAGCATCTCTGATCCAACACCATACAAACTTATCCAGTAGACACCTAGAAGTTATATGATTATGATCAACAGTTGCGTCCATCATCCATATCACACTCTACGTCACTATCCCGCTCGTGTTTAGCATTTATTCCACATTTTTTTTAAATCAAATATGCAGGAGAACTGCATATCATTGCATTAAGATAGGAGAAATCTCAAAATAGCCATACAACACAAGCATCCACACTTGTCCCTAGGGGTTCTTAAGTTATCACAAAATTGTTTTAGCACTTCATATTTATCCAATACTACCACTGTTTGATAAGATAATCTTTTAGGAATTACACTACAGGAAAAACTACTTTCTGTACCGGTTCCAAAACTCCATTAGTACCGGTTTTGGAACCGGTACAGGCCAGCCGGTACTAATGTGGAGGCCACATTAGTACCGGTTCTCTTTACCTGGTACTAATGCCACATTAGTACCGGTTTGGGAGACCAACCGGTACTAATGTGGCCTCCCCCCAGCGACGTGGCGGCCTCCACATTAGTACCGGTTGGCTATATCAACCGGTACTAATGTACTTTTTCTTATTTTCCTTTTTCCATTTCTTTTTAGTTTTTTTGTATTTGAATGTATTTAGACGTATTTGTTTGGTTCGTTTGTACTAATCAAATACGCAGCGTTATAAAGTCGTTTGTGCATATATAAAGTGACATCATACATATATATACATACACGGAATCAAATGTTAGAAGTGTAACGTCATCGTTTTAAGCCCCTCCTCGTCGCTGATGTGCTCTCGTAGTGACCCTAGAAGAAGCTCCTACTTTCTCGACGTTTTTCTTCTTTTCCTTAGAAGAAGTTGCTTCTTTGTCGTCCTCCTTCTTGTCCTTAGAAGAAGTTGCATCTTTGTCGTCCTTCTTCTTGTCCTTAGAAAAAGTTGCTTCTTTCTCGCTCTCCTTCGTATTGTCCTTAGCAGAAGTTGCTTCTTTCTCGCCCTCCTTCTTATTGTCCTTAGCAGAAGTTGCTTCTTTCTCGACGTCTTTGTCCTTGTCCTTAGCAGAAGATCCTTCTTTATCGACGTCTTTGTTCTTGTTCTTGTCGGTGCTTTGCTGAGCTTCATTAGCAATGCTTGTAGTGTCTTCTTTGCTCACTGTTACCATTGAGTCACCGGCATGAAACTCTCCTGCGAGATTAATCACCTCGTCTAGAATAAATCCGCAGAGTTGTTCTTGAATTAACCGGATTCTTTGCGTCTCGAGTAATCCTTCCTTGATGTTAGAAATCTACAAAAGAAGTTATTAATTGTTAGAAAAAAGAATATGAACAATAAGAACGAGGGATATGTTTGTCTGCATTTTTGTGTACGCACCTTCTCAGTGAAGGGGTCCAAGCTACCACTTGCAAAGTGATGGATGAACTCACATACATAGAATCCGCATAGATTGGTACCGGCTGGCTGTTTCAGGCACTGCACATGTGAAAATAAAAGTTAAGATATATTTGTTAACTTGTATTGAAAAAGATTAGCAAAGAAAACACGTACCGGGAAATCATGGTAGAATTGAAGTTTCTCTTTCAAGGCCCCCCCCCCACTTTACACGGAACATATCCCATGCAACATTCAGCAATTCTACTAGAGGTTCGTACCATTCACTATATCCGCCAATAGAGTCAAAGACGTGGGCAAGACTTAAATCAGGTACAATAATAATGAGAATCCAGTGGAAGCTGTCAAAACATTTTAGGGAAGAACCAGTTAATTGAAATATTGAATGTATTTTGAAAAAGATAAACAGTTGAGAAAAACGTTGCTCACTGGCAGTTGTATGGAATAAGTATGCAGTCCTTGAAGCGTTGAAGGTCCAGAAATGTGAATAAGGTCTCTACAGTAGGCGCAGGGAAATCACGGACAAGTGTCTCGTTTAGAATTTGAGGATCCACGAAGCCGATGCCGTGCACTCCAAGCCTCCGGCAAGCTTGCATCTCCATGCTGCATGATACAAAATAAAGAAGTTCAGGTACGGTCTAAAATGGCTAGAGCGGTGATTCTAAGATTATGGTACAACAAATACTTACAGAACCCAACAAGTGACGGAGGAGACGTCCACTGCATCCATATTGAATAGGAACCAGAACTCCTTCATGGGAATAGGGAAAGTGGTGCGACCTCGGAAAAAATGATGGTCTTCAATTCTAACTTCGATAAATTCAACCCCTCGTCCCGCCGTTTGCATGTGCCATTTGTGCAGAGCATACATCCTAGTTGGAAGGTCCTGCAACAATCGCTCCCAGAGAAGCGGCATCCCAAGCACATAATCACGTCTACCTGACCCTGGGTGCTTTTCAATTTGAGCAGGTGTCAGTTTTGCGTCCAAACCGAATTCAAGCAATCCACGCTCCGCATCTGAGAGCACCCGTAGGTCCGGGACAGATTGCTTTGATTGGGTCCCTAGTTGTGGAACAGTTTTCCCAACTTTCTGAGCCTTATTGGCTTTGTGGAATTTGAGCGTCGTGCGATCATAGTCAGACAACGTAGGTCGCTCCGGCTTTTTCCTTTTTTCTTCCTCCATATTTTTTGTGAAGCGGTGAAATTTGTACATGTCAGATGGTTTCTCAGGTGCAAGCGTCTTCTTTTTGAATATTTGTCTGTCCAGCTCCTCCCGCACTGACGCATCTAGTTCCTCTTGCGTCTTCTCATAAGATAATTTCGCTGGAGGTGGCTTCTCCTTGGGTATCCTCTGCTTCTTTGGAGGAGGAGGAGGATGTCCTCGTCTGGAACCCTGCTTCTTTGGAGGAGGCGAAGGATGTCCTCGTTTCGAACCCTGCTTCTTTGGCGGAGAAGGAGGAGGAGGAGTAGCATGTTCCGGACTGCCCCTGTCAGTTGCATCATGTTCTGGACTGCTGCTGCTTTCTCTTCTAGCTGGGGAAGGTGGTACCTGATCTTGGACTGCGGTTGTGTTCACTTCCGTTATCTCTATGAGATCCTTGGGCCACAAAATCCAAGTGTGCAATGCTTCCCCTAGAGTATTTGCATCATCAGCTCCCGGGAACTCCAAGTCGAGGTCATCCCAGGTATCAACCACTCGATCCAGAAAGACTTTGGTGCACCCGTGACTGGAATAATCGACGTTCAAAAATAATTCCCCTGGCCGCGGTACCTCAGCCACACCGTACGCCACCAGAATCCTCTTGTTTCTGACTTGAAAAAAAATGTCACATGCGGACCTCGCAGTGATGTCGTCCACGGGGTAGCGGCGTTTTTCTAACGGGGCAGCTGCTTCCGTGGCGGTTGGAGATGCTTCTGTGGAAGCGACGCTACTTTTACGCTTGTTGGATGGGCTGGCTTCATCATGATGCGGCCCTGAAGCTGCAGGTGCTTGCTGAGTTGATTGCTTGCTAAGAGCAAGCGCCACACGCTCGTCGATGATGTCTTCCATTTTTTTCTCATTCATAAAGACCCGTTGTTGCAGCTCTCGTATCTGTCGTGCATGTTGTTCCTTAGTTCTTTGACGACTTCTGTAGGAATCAAGGTGCTCCTGAAATGCATATTTCCATGGAATAACACCTTTGCCTCTACAACGTCCAGGGTGTTCTCTTGTACCTAGTGCCATAGTAAGCTCGTCATTCTCTCGATCAGGAACTAAATTTCCTTCTGCCACTTGCCGTATGAACTCAACAAGCCTTGCAGCTGTCTCTCTTATTTGATCGCCCGGCAACAAAGATCCATCTTCGGGATTGAGCTTGCCACCATGTGCAAAATAATAATGCTTTGCCCGCTCGGCCCACTCTAGAGTTGCGGGTACGATTCCTCTAGCTACTAGTTCTTGTTCCTCCTGATCCCATTTGGGAATGGCCTTCTTGTAACCTCCGGGCCCGAGCGTATGAAATTCTTTTTTCTTCCGTGCATTGACGGTGTTGGTTTCAATCATCTTGATGGTGTCTGCCGATTCCTTGTGCCGCACAAATGCATCCCAGTGATCTCTTAACTTCCCCAATCCCTTGTGTTGGAAATCAGGTGTAATCCCCTTCTTAATGTAGTCTTTGGTCAGACGCTTCTTGTACGACTGGAAGGCAATTGCACCCTTCTGCATCGCCCAATAACGCACGGTTGCCAGCTGCTCTTCATTCAAGTCTGGGAATGCAAAGTGAGCTAACACTTGTTTCCAAATCATGTCCTTGTCCGTGTCTGCGACCACATCTTCCCGCACAACTAGTTCCTGTTGAGCATTCTCATCATCACCTTCCAATACTTCAGGTAACGGAGCTGGAGGAGCGTCAGAAGCTTTCCAATACGGAATGCTTATTGGGATGTGATCCCTGACAAGAGCTCCAATGTGGTTCACCAATTTAGTCACGACATGTTCCGAAGCCACAGGTTTCCCAGCATCATCGACTTCTGTTATGATGAAGCGACCCTCTAGGGGCTTCTTCGGCCCGCGTTTCCCTTAGCGCTTCTTGGAGCTCGAAGATGAAGGAACCTGGAGAATGAAAAAACTACTATTAATATATGAAAACTCCTGAAGAAAACTCAGGATGCAAATCTTGAGGGCCATCATTATACCTCTTGTTGTTCCACATCGTTGCTTTCCTGGGCAATTGGTTGCTCTTCTGCATGTTCTTGCCCATCACCTTGCATGTTGAGAAAGCTGTCAGCCTCCCTGTTGAGTACTTCTTCATTTTGAGGCTGCTTAGGTGTAGATTGACCGATTATATTTAAGATCATTTCCTCATCTTCTTGTTCCCTCTCTGATCGAACCATCGTAACTAAAACAAGTGTACATGAATTTATGAGTACATAAAAGAATTTCTAAGACTATAAATAAATTTCTTTGTCTATATATGAATTTCTGAGTACATAAAAGAATTTCTGTGTAGATAAATGAATTTCTGAGTACATAAATGAATTTTTTAGTACATAAATGAATTTTTGAGTACATAAAAGAATTTCTGTGTATATAAATGAATTTCTGAGTACATAAATGAATTTCTGAGTATATAAATGAATTTCAGTGTATATAAGTGAATTTCTAAGTGTCGGGCGAGAATCGAGCGTGTCGAGCGAGAATTGAGCGTGTCGAGCGAGAATTGAGCGTGTCAAGCGATACTAGCTAAGTGTAGGCGGGGGCGAGAATCGAGCAAGTCGGGCGAGAATCGAGCGTGTCGAGCGAGAATTGAGCGTGTCGAGCGATACTAGCTAAGTGTAGGCGGGGTCGAGCGAGCGAGTCGAGCAAGAATTGAGCGTGTCGAGCGATACTAGCTAAGTGTAGGCGGGGTTGAGCGAGCGAGTCCAGCGAGAATCGAGCGTGTCATATCTCTACTCTAAATACATATTTGTACTCTAATTACATATTTCATCTCTAAATACATATTTCATCTCTAAATACACATTTCATCTCTAAATACTTATATTAAATCTAAAATCCCAAATTAAATCTAAAACTAATTAATTGAAACTAAAATTAGTAATTAAATCTAAAATGACAAATTAAATCTAAAACTATTTAATTAATTCTAAAATCTCTAATTAAATCTCAAATCATAAACAAAATCTAAAACTAATTAATTAAAACTAAAAACAGTAATTAATTCAAAAAAATTGTGCTGACGTCAGCCGCTGCGGGCTGACATCAGCACAGAGCCTCTCACCGGCGGAGGCTCTCGTCGGAGGCGGCCGGCGCGGCGGGCATAGCGGAGGCGGGCGGCCGGCGCGGAGACGACGGCCGGCCGGGCGCAGCGGAGTTGGGCGGGGACGACGGCGGCGTGGGGACAACGGCGCGCGGCGTGCACGTCTCGACGGCCGGCGGAGCGGGGACGGCACGCGGCGGGCGGGAACGGCGCGCGGCGGCCGGCGCGAGGGACGACGCGAGCGCGGCGGACGACCGGCGGAGGATCGCGGCGGCGCGCGCGGCGGGGACGACGCGGCGTGGCGCCGGCTTAGGGGACGACGCGGCGAGGTGCCGGGCGCGGCGGCGCGAGGACGACGCGGCTGCGCGGGGACGACGCGACGGCGGCGCGGGGACGACGCAGCGGCGGGGGGCAGGGACGGCGCGCGGCGGCGATGGCAAAGTGCGTAGGAGAGGGGAAGAGGAGGGGAAGAAGAGGGGCGGGCTTATATACATCCCCCGCACATTAGTACCGGGCCTTCTCTGGCACCGGTACTAATGCCCACATTAGTACCGGTGCCAGAGAAGGCCCGGTACTAATGTGCGTATACTTAGGCGCCAAAACGAAATACACATTAGTACCGGGTCCTATCTAGGCCCGGTACTAATGTGTTTTTCCTTTTATTTTTCTTTAAATTTGCAAATCTATTTCTAATTATTGTTAAATTAATTATAAATCATATTGAACACGGTGAAATTACTGAACAAATTCTATTATACTTAATTTAGTTATACATTATAGAATGTGAAGTTAGATCTAAAAATTATCAAATTTATTTATTTAACTTAGTAATAAGTTGTTTTGGTCAAAAATCTTATGTTCAATTTAAAAATCGAACCAAAATACATTTTTGCCATGCAAAAATTTATATAAGCAGTAAATGTCGTGTTATAATCATGTTTACCTCGATCTAGTATTGCTTGTGTATATTTTCACGTTAAATTATTTATTTAATACTAAATGATGTATATAAAATTAAAATAAATATTATTTTCACTGATAAATATTACAATACTTTGTTACAGATCATAAGTTAATAAAACTTATTATACATCATCGTCATTATCTAACGGCACGTTGATAACCTTCCTCTTCATGAACGCCCCCTGCTTGTGATCGTGGCGTAAATATGGAGCGTCCTCTTGTGCTAACAGGATGCTTGGGTCAACCTTGACTGAAAATGGAGGAAGATCATCGAATTGGTCATAATCATCTGAAATGTCAGTCTTGTCCTCAACTCCAATGATTTTTCTTTTTCCTGGTAGAACTATGTGACGCTTCGGCTCGTCAGCAACCGCTTTCTCGGTACCCTTCTTTATCGGTGGTTTGCTCGACATGTCTTTCACGTAGAAAACTTGTGTCACATCATTGGCTAGGATGAATGGTTCGTCTTTGTATCCAATCTTGTTGAGATCCACAACTGTCATCCCAAACTTGTCTGTTGTTAAACCTCCTCCGGTATTGTTGACCCACTGGCACTTGAGAAGAGGGACTTTTAAAACTCCGTAGTCCAATTCCCATATCTCTTCAATGAAATCATAGTATGTTTGTACATTCCCTTCCTTGTCTACTGCATCCATACGAACACCACTATTTTGGTTTACGCTCTTCTTGTCTTGGGCTCTCGTGTAGAATGTGTAGCCGTTTATCTCGTATCCTTGGAATGTATCTACTGTGATAGATGGCCTCCTAGCCAACCATAGCAGTATCTCATCAACAGTTTTATCACCCTTCACTTTTTTCCACAGCCAGGACGCGAAGTTATCAATGTGGTGTCGTATCAATGTGGTGTCGTACCACCACGGTGAATGGGTTTCTTACGTTTTTCTCCGACACCTTCAAAGTGTTTTCCTTTTTCTCTTAACGGGTGTTTAGGAGGAAGAAAGTGATGATGGCCCAAATACACTACCTTTTTACTGTGTTTTAGATACACGCAGTAAGTATCATCTAGACAGTGCGTGCATGCTCCGTATCCCTTGTTTGATTGTCCTGATAGATTACCAAGTGCTGGCCAATCATTGATGGTGACGAACAACAATGCTCGTAGATTGAAGGTCTCCTGTTTGTCCTCATCCCACACGGGTACACCTTCTTTCTTCCATAATGTTTTAAGATCCTCAATCAATGGTCTTAGATACACATCGATGACATTACCTGTCTGCTTTGGGCCTTGGATGATTATTGGCATCATAATGAACTTCTGCTTCATGCACAATCAGGGAGGAAGGTTGAACATACATAAGGTGACGGGCCAAGTGCTATGACCGCTACTAAACTCACCGAATGGATTGAATCCATCCGTACTTAAACCAAACCGAATGTTCCTTGGATCCCCTGCAAATTCCTTACATTCTTCAAATCTGTCAATTAGTCTCCACTGGGACCCATCAGCGGGGTGCCTGATATGGTCATCTTGTTTGCGTTCTTCTTTGTGCCAACGCATCAACTTTGCGTTGGTCTTGCACCTAAATAAACGCTTCAGTCGTGGTATCATTGGAAAATACCACATTACCTTCGCAGGAATTTTCTTCTTCTTCTGCCCACCCTGAACTTCATTAGCCTCATTGCGTGGGATCTTATAACGCTGCGCTTCGCACACAGGACAAGCCTCTAATTTCTCATATTCTTTACCTCGGTAGAGGATACAGTCATTAGGACATGCATGTATCTTTTCTACCTCCAAACCTAGAGGGCAGACAACCTTTTTAGCTTCGTAGGTGGACTCTGGCAATTCATTCCCCTCGGGAAGCATGTCCTTGACGATCATCATCAACTCATCAAATCCCTTGTCTGAAAGTCCATGAAAGTCCATGCCTTCCATTACAACATTTCTAAAGTGGTACCCAACTTCTCCTGCCCCTCTTTGCAACCTGGGAACAACGGTTTCTTGTGATCTTCCAACATACGTTCAAACTTCTTTGACTCCTTCACTTTTTCGCAATCTCCCTTTGCATCGTGCAACACCCGACCTAGATCGTCGAGAGGTTCATCTGCAGTTGTTGGAGCTTCTTGAGTCTCTTGCATGTGATCCTCTCCCATTGGATCATCTGCAAAGGCACCTTCTTGAGTCCAATCTGGAATACGATCGTCTTCCTCTTCATCGTCTTCCATTATAACCCCCCTTTCCCCATGCTTTGTCCAAACAAAATAATTTGGCATGAATCCCCATTTGTATAGGTGATCGTGAAGACTCTTTATCGATGAGAAATCCTTCTCATTTTTGCACATTTTGCATGGACAAATAATGAAACCAGACGGCTGCTTGTTTGCTTCCGCGACATCTAGAAATCCACGCAACCCATTAATGTATTCACTGGAAATTCTCTTGTCGGGGTACATCTATTGCCGATTCATCTATAAAGCACCACCAAACAATTTTTAAGTATTTCGTAACAAAAGTCATACACAAATTTAAAGTCTTCATTTACAATCCACGTTATACAATACGACAAACTTAAATAGAGAAACTTAAGTCAATGTCTTACATAAATTTAAAGTACGACATATGAAACACTAATAATACATGATACAATACGAGAAACTTTAGCCATTCTTGTGACGTGACGACGAAGGTTTAGCTTTCTTGGAATCGCCCTGTGGTTTAGTACTAATCGGTGGATCTCCAACAACAGGGTCTGCTGGTGGAGCATAAATGCCACCAAAAGGAGGTTCGTGCCCCGCTGCAACAGCATCTATATGTTTTCCTTGCAAATAACAAAGCATTCCTCTAGCCAACGTGCTCATTTTCTTCGGTTTATCAGGAGGTCCTACTTTGGATTTCTCCTGACTGTGTGAAGAGCGACGATCACCACTACCGTCATCTCCATTCCCTCCGGCAGCAGTAGACATCTATACTAATGACAATAAATTATTTGACCTATCTATGAAATTCTAGCATTTGTAATAATTTTAAAACTATTTCTACTAATTCTAAAACAAATTCTATCATTCCTAGCCTTTCTAGCATTTTGAGTAATTTTAAAATTATTTAAATATTTAATTATGTCTTATGCTCAAATAAAAATTATTTCGAAAAAATCAATTCTAAAACTATGTCTAGTAATTCTAAAATTCCTAGCCTTTCTAGTAATTCTAATACTATTTATATATTTAATTATGACATATGCTCAAATAAATAATTATTATTAAAAAAATAAATTGTCACATACAACATCTCATCCAACTAACCCGGCACATCTTTTCCAATCAACTATATAAAACGTATAAACAATGCCTATAAATAGAAAAAAAACATCATTCCTATCTCATTATAAATTAAAGTGCCAAAATACTCCAATTTCGACCGATAAAACTCAACAAAATAAGCATGAATCAAGGGAGGATGAAGTAACTAACCTCTAGACCACTTCAATGAGTCAAATCGTCGAGAAATCGTCGCAAATCGGGCAAAAACTCCCCTAGGGCGCCATGGATGAGTGAGAGCTCGAGTTGGAGAGTAGAGGGGGGAGTGACTCGGGGAGGAAGAAGGAGCTGGATTTTTATGCGGGGAACATTAGTACCGGCTCCTGGCTGGAGCCGGTACTAATGTCGCCACATTAATACCGGGCCTGGACAGGAGCCGGTACTAATATGGCTGCCGCACATTAGTACCGGCTCCTGTCCAGGACCGGTATTAATGTCGAACATTAGTACCGGCTCCAGCCAGGAGCTAGTACTAATGTGTCACACTGGCGGGCGGTTAGGGGACCCCGCTTCCGAGCCGGTACTAATGTAGAAACAGGTACTAATGTGTTTTTTGCCCAGGACAAAAGGTCCATTCCCTAGTAGTGTTACAATTAAATTCACATTCTGAGCATGGTTATGTAATCCTGATCTTGAAAATTTCAGAGTAATGTGAAAATGTTCAGCGATCTATTTTAATCTACCTATTTGCAGATATCCATGAACGCAATGATAAACTTTTCTGTCAGTGCAAGGGTTGCAACTGCAAGAATACATGGGCAAGCTATGAGTGCAGCTGTGGTGATGACAAGATGCAACTGCAAGAATACATGAGAGAGCATGACACATGCATCAGTGAGTAGCTAACCTGCACTTCTATTAGCCATCTGGTTCTGGCTCTCTCTTCATAACTTTACTGGCAAGTTCTATCTGTGTGATGAGAACCAATGCACTTGTGACATGCTAAAGTTCAAGATGGTTGATCTTCTATTTCCATTTAAAGAATGAAAGAAAATCAATGTTTCTCATTCGTCAATTAGTTTCTGGAATAACACACTTAAGCACCAGTTTCTTAATAAATAGTGATTATTTTTTTAAAAAAATGATGTTGTGCGATCTGTACTTTAGCCTTATTGTGTGCCTGACGGCCTGACCTAACCAGGCTATTATTAATCAGATAGTCCTTCCTTAGCTAGGGAAGTCGAACTCTGTCGGTCTCCCAATCTCTCTCTCGGGATCTCCCGTACCGTCGCGGCCCTCCACCCCCGAGCTTCCCGAGCCGCTTCTCCCCGCACCAGCTGACCAGCACGCCCCCTTTCCTCCTCTCTGCTCCCCAGCGGCGCCTCCCTCCCCCTGTATCCCCCACCGGCGGCCGCGCGGGGAGTAGCTACGACCGGCGCTGTGCGGAGGAGAGGGGGGCCCGCGGCCAATCCCTGGCGGCGGACGAGCCTCGCGGCAGCGGCCGGCTCCCGGCGGCGGCGGCTTTCGGCTCCACACCCTCTCTCTCCGGCGGAGGCGGAGGTGGAAGGGGCAGCTGGACTGCGGCGGCTGTGGCGTAACACCAGGATTGCGCTAGCTGTGCCGTGAAATTGGCTTTTCGCTTGCATGCCGTGAGTTTTGCCGTCCCGTGCTGCAGCGCAATCCATGCCGTAGAGCGGTGCGTATGGTCTAACCTCCTCGGCGTGCGTAGCCTTCACGCCCCGCACCGCCTCGTCGCCTATATAACTCGCCCCTCGAATCGCTGGCCCGCCCCGCGCCTTCCGCCACGCTCTGGAAGCTGTTGCTGTTTCCCCCTTTCTCGATAGCCGAGAACCGAGAGAAGCTCGTCGAGAGAGATGGCTGGGGAGACCTGCGTCCCGCGGCCCCTGTTTGGCGGCGCCATCTCCACCGTCTTCCCCGCCCGCATCCAGGTACGATGCTGGAGGCCCTTCTCCCGCACTGCCCCCAAAGTTCAGCTTCCTAACACTTTGTTTTCGTTTTCGATTTTTGATCCGTTCAGGACGTGAGCAACATCCGGGAGGTCCCCGACCATCAGGTTCGTGCGATCCTCGCGTTGCAGTTTCGATTCCCGATGGCATGTGTAATGTGTTTTGCTCGTCGTTTGCAGAATCTGTTCGATTTTTAATTTGGAGGACTGTGTGTTGTGCAGGAGGTCTTCGTTGATCCAGCCTGCGACAAGAGCCTAATCTTCGAGCTGCTCGACCTCAAGGGCGAGGTGGACGACGCCGGCAGCGCGCTCTGGTTCCTGCGCGACATCGCCAACGAGCAAGACGCCGCGGACAACTTGGTAAAACAAAAGTCTACAACCCCTTTGACTTGCTACTGTTCCAATTAGTGCCGCTAAAGCCACGTATAATGACTCATGCACCAGCAAACTGTTTGTGCGCGTAACCGCGTACTGTGCATTGGATGGCAATGCTACTTGATTCGACTAGATTAACATGAAAGAGATCAGTTGGTAAATCGTTGCTTGCTTGCTTGCTAGGTGGTTGAGCATTCTGGGACACTCGAGGTACCTGGTCTGCGTCTTGGAGAGGCACCTGCAGTGGCTGGAACTTCAGTTGGCCAAATGGTAAAGCTTATTTACTGCACCAATATCAATATGGTGTGCCACACTGTCACACAAGCCTCATCAATCTATCTCTTGTCGATTGGCTTTTGTTCGTGCTTAGGATAAGATGATAAAAGATTTCTACTGTTGTTGAAGTGTAGTGTAATCCTTTTGTGAAAATGAAGGAAAGTAAACAAGTTTTCAGTAGGGATTAAGCATCGTTATGCAACAATAACCAAGTCCGTACAGACAATGTTAGTAGTTTGGATTGCTCAAATATTCTCATGTGGTGACTGCACCTTCAGAATTCAGATATGCTAACTGAGTGGGAGAAAAGGCAGTTTTTAGTCTTCATTTGGGAGAAATGTTGTGCTTTATGAAATATTTCAACTGCATAGTGATAATTATGTTAGTATTTCTAATTAAATTTCTTGATATGTATTCAAATGATAGAGAAACAGAACTGAATAAGTAGTGTCAGAAAAATGTAGGATCTCATGCTCGCTTATCATTGTTTATGTAGGCTGTCTCAAAAGGGAGGCAGGGCAGAGAAGCACAGAACATTGTCCGAGTGAGTATACCCACCCTTGAGTATTCTTAAGAACATTAGATATATATTGGCTCTTCAAACTGAATGGTATGTTGCCTTTTACAGCTTTACCTGGCAAACATACGTCTCAAGAATGCAGCAACTGATGTGCTTATCACCGCATACGAGCCACTGTTGATAAAGTAAGCTTGTAGATCGCTATCGTATATTTTCTGTTGTTAATTGCTATTTCGTACTATTCTAAACAAAGTATTATCACCATTCGGTGCTTCCTCAAGACTGAGAAGCTTGTTCTGATTTTAAATCACACAACTACCATCGACTGATATTAGTCTATTATCTTTGATCTGTTGTTGAAATGAGTGCCGGTAATGTTTAAAGGACATCAATTTAGTAAATGAGCAAATGTTCTGCTTGCTAAATACTCCCTCCGTTCTTAAATATATGACGTTTAGGACAAGAAAACTAGTTCAAAATGTACTAATTTTCTTGTCCTAAACGTCATATATTTAAGGACGGAGGTAGTATGCCATTTTATGCAAGTCACTGTCAGCCTTGCACTATGGTAACCCTTATGTTTAGAACTTCAGGTTGAAAAACTTCTTCCAATTTTATCCTTTGGCACGCAGAATTCTAGTGCACTAGAATTGTAAGAAAAATATCAAAACCGTGTAAATGATGGACCTCTGCAAGAAACACGAAGGTCCTAAAGGTTTAAAACATAGAGCGAAGTCTCCATATCTAAGTTCATAACATCATCCTAGAGTTACCAATGCCTTGTGATATCTATTTAGTAAATTGAGGAATTGGTTTTTGTTGATCTCCAGTCTTACAAGCAGACCTAATTGGTTTATTATGTCTGATTTTATTTCAGCCCCTTGAGTGAAAGCGCCACCGTAGTTGCAGCCGGCCCGGCCATACCTGCTCAACAAGCTGGATGCTTACCAATGTCCGAGGTCTTCAAACTTGCCGTGATGAATTTCAATGTGCATGATTGGAACCTTTTCAATGGTGGCCCTTGATACAGAGTGGGTATTGTCTACAAGTTCCATGCAGAGCATCTAAGAAATATATTTTCCTTGACCAAAGACTAGTGCATGTTTTCTTGTTTTAGATTGTGCCAAAGTAGTGTGTTAAAAATGCCCCTATGAACATTCATCTTGGCATCAGTAGAGTCTGTCGTGCTAGGTTTTAGTTGAATGTAGTCATTCGGTACTTGTTAGTTATTACTTGATCAACGAAGCCAGGTGCAGGTCTGTTCTTTTCTGTTAAAGATGGGCCATTTGAATTAAGAGATACGAAATGGAGCTATTGAAATTCTGGGTGTGTTCAATTCCCTGAATTGGGATGCAAAATTCTGGATTTTGCACATTTTGGGCTGAAAAGCACTGTTCTGAATTGAAAAGCGTTGTAGCACTTTTCGTTTGTTTGTGGTAAATATTGTCCTACCATGGCCTAACTAGGTTCAAAAGATTCGTCTCGCAAAGTACATCCAAATTGTGTAATTAGTTTTTGATTTCATCTACATTTAGTACTCCATGCATGTGCCGACATTTTTGATGTGATGTTTGATGTGATGGGGAATCTTCTTTTTACATAGTGAATTTTGGGGGAAATTGGGCTTCTAAACACACCCTCTAAGGAAAACATGCTCTGGAAATTTACTTGAGAAAGGGAATGATGCCATCCTTGCATTGAACTGACACCTTTTGTCCTACATACAAAAGATGCCTAATTTGGAGCCTGTTTAGTTCCCAAACAAAAAAAAATTTGGAGTTCCTTTGAGACCTATTAGGAGGATTAAATATAGATTAATTACAAAACTAATTACATGAATGGACGGGAAATCGCGAGACGAATCCATTAAGCCTAATTAATCTGTCATTAGAGATTGTTTACTGTACCACGACGTTGTCTAATCATAGCATAATTATGCTCGTTAGATTCGTATCGAAAAATTAGGTAGGGATTATGTAGTGGGTTTTGTCATTAATCCACATTTAATACTCCTAATCAGTGTCCGAAGATTGATATGACGGGTAGTTGGGAAAAAATTTGGAAACATAGACTCACCGCGACCTGCACCAAGGAATAAAGGATTCAGGATGAGGATCATGAAGTCCACAGAAAATGGCAGTAGACAAACCGGGGCAAGGCGGTGCAGATTGCATCATTTGAACGCACAATTTGACCGATGCCTCGTAACTTCCTAGTTTTTATTCCCAAACAACTTGGGGGTGGGGTGGGTGGGGTGGGGTGGGGTGATACGCACCTACTTTTCATTGATCGAAGGAACCCCGAAGGGTAGTTACAATGAACCTATAAGGATCATCACGGCAAGCCGAGGAGCAAAACATGAGATCGGCAGAGCCGAAAAGAGAAAATTACAATACAACAAAGGAAGAGCACACCTCCAAGCAAAATTCTAAGATTACATCACATCCGATCACCAGATTGCTCAATTTCTAAGCCACTCACTTGCCGAATCCGCACTCATCACTTCTAGTCTTCAGCCCCGGTCATCATCTAACCAAGGCGGGGATAGATACCCACCATGGCCGTCTGGTCGCCACTCTTCTCGATGTTCTCCGACGCCCTTCGGGAGAAAGGTGAGATCTTTGAAGGAGGGAGGAACATCTCGAAAAGAACGAGTCTCCTGTACTCGCTAACCCGGCTTCAGACAGGAGAGGAAACCAAAAGAGTAAGCACTTTTCCGAACACAAAGACAACCCATCCACCAACGGTGTCACGAGGCTGCCCGCACTAAGCCAGAACAAGAGCTAGCTTTCTCAAATTGCTAGTAAGTTAAGCCCCCTCCAACGCCCTGTGGGGGAAGGAAGCCCCAAAGGAGGGAGGGTTTTCGACGAATGCAACCATCGACCACAAGCAGATAGGATGAAGAAGAAGTAAGGAGCCCAAAAGAAGAGCTCGCCAGATCATGGTTGCTTCAACCAGAGTAGAGCAGAGCCGAGCAAAGGTGTGGAAGAAGAAAGGTGAGATAAGGAAAGGTGTGATGAGAAGCACCGCCGGTGTCTGGGTGTCTGCAGGGAGGATGGGATGCACAAACCGGCGCCACCAAAGAGGGAAGTGGCACCCAAGGGCGTCACCGCCGGCAGACTGACTAGCAGTTCAGCAAAGCTTTCGCAGTGCTTCCCAACCATCCTAAAACAGAACAACAAAGGTATGGACACCACCATGGTGGGCACAGACTCCACCGGCGAGCAGCATGCTTCCCAGCTCTGGAATAGTGGATCAAACCGCCGTCACACACCACATCAAACAACGGCACATGCGGTGAAGGAGAAGGACGGGAACACAGGGACCTGAGGGTGAGTGGAGGCTGCTGCCGCCTCAGCGCCGTGCACAAGGATCCGGTTGGGCTGTAGCCAGATTCGCGACCGCTGCTCGGGCTCGACGGGGTTGAGCTACCCCGGCGGCGGCGCCAGCCACGGTCGGGGAGCCGGGGCGCAGAGGCCGCTGCCGCGGTGCCGCCCCAACCGCGTTGCGTGCAGGTGCACGGCGACCGCCGGCTGGGAGCTAGCAAAGGGGAAGGGGAGGTAGCGCCGGGCGTAGGGACGGCGCGGAGGCGGACCAGGCGCCGGTGCGGGAGACGGAGGTGGTGCCGAAGGGCGGAGGAGTTGGAGGCGGCGGCGGATATAGGGTTTGCACGAATTGGGGGAAATGGTGAGCAAGAGAGAGAAACAAGTTGCGGGAGCCGCTGGACGCCCCGGCGTCGCCTTCCTGGCGGCCGGCCGGACTTCCGGCGGTCGCTCGGGCGACGGCGAGGTGGGGGTTGCCGTGCGGAGGGTGGCGGCACGAGGGGCGCTCGGCTCCGCCTGAGTCGCCCCCAGGGGAGTGAGGGGGGGGCTTCTTTTCGACTCTCAGAAAGAAGGGGCGTACTCTCCTAGCTGCGGCCCTCTGCACATCACCACGTACAGAAGGCGTTGCAAAGCGATGCATCTGTGTAAGTGTAACCAGGTTGGAGCTCTATTCATATTCATATACTTGCAGGCTGGTTTTGTTTCTCGATCATCTCACACCAGTGCGTAGCAAATATAAATAGAGTGCAACCTGGGGCGTGTTTGGATGGGTGAATGTTTTGCCTCTTTCATTTGCCGTTAACAAATTTGGTCCATTGGGATGTTTGGGTTGAGGAACAAATGTTGGTGGGCTTCGAAATGGCACACAAGCCAGCGCATAAAAAATGTATGATTTACTACCATGTTCTAATATGTTAACGAGAATGGACACTGGCGCCAGGCATACTACATTCTAATCGGGCTGTCATGTTAGCCAATAATTGAATCTGGCTTTTCGATTCTCTTTTTTATCCAGCGATTGAAGCTGAGAAGTTGTAATAATTAAGGTTATGTACGTTAATAGAGATCGAAAAATTCCGTTATCTAAAAAATGTTAGCTAATAATTGTTGTGTTATCGACGGTGAGTTTGAAAATGCAACTAAATATTCTTATGGTACTAAACACTGTAACATTTACTAATAATTTCTTTTGCAGTACGACGTGATTGCGGACATGTCGCATATTCTAGCGGAGTCGAGGGCGAGGCTGCAACTCATGACACACCAGGATATCAAGCAGACGTGGGATAGGATGCAGGGCATCACCACGAGGTTCCTTGCCGCGGTCAACTACCGCGGTAACCCGGCTCTACCGCTGTTTCCACGGTACCCCCAGTCGTCTTCTAGCTCCGCCTCAACCGGTCGCTCGTACCAGGCACCATCGTACTCGTCACGGCCACCCTTCCCGGCCACTTTCTATGTGCCGCGCTCTCTGGTGCATCCTCCCTGGAGGATGCATCCTCCAGGGGGACCAGTTCTCAGAGCAGCAGCACCAGCACCACGAGGACCTGCAGCCAGTGTTTTCCTAGACGGTAAACGGTACCTAGTCGGTCGACCATCGTTTAGCATTTAATCTGTTTAAACGGCTGTTTAAACAGGGTTAAATAGCGTTTAAACGGGATAAACGGTGTTTGAACGGGCTAAACGGCATAGACGGTGGTCACCCGTTTAGAGTTTAGACGCCGTTTAAACGGAGTTTAATCCCGTTTAGGAAAACACTGCCTGCAGCAACACCAGCACGAGCACCACCAGTAGTACCACCAGCAGTTGTTCCTTCCTCGTCCATTGGCGCTGCTCTTCACACAGGTAATGACCACAATTATATCTCTAACTATACACAAATACAAGAATGTATTAATTATGATCCGTGATTTAATAATACTATTTGTTTCAGATTACGTCGTCAGCGGCGACACTCCTGACTCCACCCTAGACGAACAGACGGGAGGGTTCGACGACTTCGACTTGACCAACTTCGACTTCTTGCAAGGTGTGTCGACGCAGGAGGAGCACGGAGGGTCGCAGCTACGAGGCGCGCCACCCACGTGGACACAGGAGGGAGGATGCACGCAGCCAGGAGGGTCGCAGCTACCAGGCGTGCGACCCACAGGGACACAGGCTAGCGGAGGGACGCACCCGTCTCCAGGAGGGTTGCCAGGGTCGTCCCACCAGGTTGCAGGGTCAGCGGCGGTGATGGCGACACCGCATGCCGCTGCTGATGCTAGGCGTCGGCAGATCCACCCACATGACCCGTTGACGTACCCTTGAGACCAGACGTGGGCCGCAGCGCGAGCAGACAGGCTGAACCAGAAGAAGAGGCGTTGCTAGATTAGGTTGCATATTGTTTAGACAGCAGCACTCTTATTTGTGATCATGACTACTTTTTATTATGTCACTTTGCTTTTCGTTATTACCAGCTCGTTTTCTTTATTATAAAGTTAAAAACCAAAAAATAAAACTAAAAAATTAATGGTTAAGTTAAAAAAATCCTTGCGACCGCCGTGGCTGACGACGGCTGTCGCGCTTATATAAAGGGCGACAGCAGCAGCCGTCCCGCCCCACCCTGCCGCCGCCTCCCTCTCCCACGGGCTGCTCCTCCCTCTTAGGTAAGTTTCCTCTCTTTATTTATTTTATGTAATTAGTTAAATTAGTTTAGAATAGTGTAATTAGTTTAGATTTTTTGTAACAGTAACTAGAGATGTCTACTGCTGCTGCCGGAGGGGGTGAGGATGGTAATGGTGGTGGTGATCGTGATTACTCACACCACAAGGGGAAAAACACAAATGCAGCACCGATCCGAAGAAAATGAGAATGTTGGGAAGAGGCATGCTTCGTTATTTGTAAGGAAAAACTGCAGATGCCATTGCAAGAGGAGAGGAACCTCCTTAGGATGCCCTTTATGCTCCACCAGACATGCATCATTATTTGCAAAGAAAAACTGCAGATGCCATTGCAAGAGGAGAGGAATCTCTTTGGGGTTGTCTTTATGCTCCACCAGCAGATCCGTGTGTTGCTAATCCACCAACTATAAAAGCTACCAAGAAAGCTAAACCTTCGTCGTCACATCGCAAGAATGGCTGAAATTTATCATTTTGTATGATGTTGTAGTCTTTTCTGCAGTGCTGTAATATTTGAACTACTATTTCATTTGAATCATGGTACTATAATATTGTTATATAAGAACTGGATTTTATTGTGATTGTGTTGTTAATAATTGAACCAATATTCCTCAATTTTCTTTTTTTACTTTCCTACTGCATTATTATAATTTCATAAACCCAGCCGCCATGACCCACGGCGGTTTAGGCCTAGCCGCCGTGGCCCACGGCGGTTTAGGCCTAGCCGCCGTGGAGTCTCCCCAACCGCCGAGGACGCCCTCCAACCGCCGTGGCCCACGGCGGTTTCGGGCTAACCGCCATGGCGTACGGCGGTTAGTCTCTGCCGCCGTACACCATGACGGTTTGCCTGCAACCCCACGGCGGTGGTGGTATAGTTTTGATAAATTTCAAAACGGTGATATAAATTTGAAAATTGGAATTATATATATATATATGTATGTATGTATGTATGTATGTATGTATGTATGTATGTATGTATGTATGTATGTATGTATGTATGTATGTATGTATGTATGTATGTATGTATGTATATATAGGATAAATCCAATCTACTCCCGGGTGTAGTTACTCCCACGTTCAAAATACCACTTTGCGTATGTGTACATATCCATTTATCAATTAGAGTACGTAAACATACCTAAAATAAGATTTATCAAAGTGATAACCATGAAAAAATTTCAGTGGAACTCGTATTTTTTTGCACCTTGTGATATATGTTATTTCCTATATAGAAAAAGGAGTATGTTCACAAACTATGTGTTTCCTCATATATAAAAAATGGGTATGTCCACATACCACTTTTGAAAATCAAGTATGTGTACATACTTATTTTAGAAACCTCAAGTATGCAAAAATACCCTATAATTTGTGAGATACAAATATGGGAGTAGTTACTCCTGGGAGTAGAAAAAACTCGTCATATATATATATATATACACACACGATAAAATGCATTTTAGTTCATGAATGTACAGACCCAGTCGGCCTCCGCTCCGCCCGCCGCAAGGCGCCTGGTGCCACCAGCCCACCAGCCACCTACGCGTCCCCCAGGGCCCAACTAGCATCTTAGATTTTTTTCTTTCGTTTTCTATTCCACATTATCATCCCCATTTTGTCTCCCTACGTTTCCTTATCCAACGACGAGCAACGGAGCTCGGGACGGGGACGGGCCATCCCCGCCGGTAGGGGCGGCGACGCTCGGGCTCCAACGGCGACCTCCCCGCCGGGAGGTGCGGCATCAGGAACTACGACGCCAAGTCACGCCGAGCTCCTCGCATAGAGCAGCGGCACGCGGGCTCCCATGGTGACCAGCCACGTGAGGAGCGGTGGCGCCAGGAGTAGCAGCACTGGGCCACGTCGAGCTCCCGGCCAGAAGCAGCAGCAAGCAGGCTCCCATGCCGTGCCGACTCGTAGCGAGCTGCGGCGGCGCGCGGCCAGCAGGGGACGCACAGGCGCGGCGCGAGGTGGCGAGTGGCGAGCGCAGGAGCAGAGAACAGGGGAGGCAACCACGTGATCCGGCTGGGAGAGGAGCAGCGAGTCACCCACGCGAGAATTTAGTTGGGAGCTCGGGTTGGTTGCCGACGCGGCGGAGGCAGAGCTCGTGTCCTCAGCACTCCGGACTTCGGGAGTGGCCATCGGCATGGCGAGGCGGAACTCGTGCGCTCAAGCGCCAACGCCGGCCGTTCGGGCGCAGCCGCTATTCGGCCAACAATGCGCGAGCATGGAGGTCGGGTCCCGACGGCCGCCACACCCCGCGGGAGGCCGCGCAGACGCTTCTCACCCCGGCCGCGCCCAGTCCCGCCGTCGTGACTCGTGAGCCGAGCTTGACGACCAGCCACTCCCACTCCTGGCCAAAAATACTCCACCACCCCTCCACAAAAATCAAATCGCCGTCACCAGGACCTTCTTCACGACCTAAGCTTTTGTCCCCAAATCGTCTATTGATGTCCTCGGGTGCCGAAGGGACCAAGATTTTGGTTTCCAGAGTCGCCATGGCTGCCCTCCGCTGTGATCCGCCGCCGTCACACCGTCCACTTCGGCGGGTCTGAATCCCACCGCCTTGACTAGCTAGATAGACGCGGCTTGCTACTCTGAGGAATCCCATGTCGCTTCCCCTTCATGGAACCCACCGCCGCCGGCGAGCTACGACTAGTCAAAAGGCTCAAAGTCGTCCGGCCAGCTGACTTACCATGCGCGCACTTGAGAGCAGCAGATAGCAGAGAGGGGGAAAGGAAGAGAAACGGGGGCCCTGGGCTAATGGCCTGCTGGGTTGGGCCCGACGTAGTAGTAGCTTTTTTATTTTTCAATTTAATTTAATGCAAAATATGTGCAGCCGCATGTACATACTACCGCCAGCCGTATGGTTCATATTGCTTTTTGTATGTCTTGCTTGATCCGCAATATGTAGTCCAGCCGCCCGCGTGTCCTCACAACGCACATAGGAGCCACTCGTCGCCATTATGGAAAAGGTGAAATCCTTGAAAACTCAGTATTTACAACTTGGAGTGTACATCGATTGCAACTCGAATCACTGTCTGGTTGCAATTGAAGGGGTGGTATAGTATCAGACGGAAGCACTCAATATTTGCAACTCGGAGTGTATATCGATTGCAACTCAAACCACTGTCGGGTTGCAACTGAAGCGATAGTACAATATCAGGCGAAAGCACTCAGTATTTGCAACTCGGAGTGTCCATCGATTGCAACTCGAACCATTGTCTGGTTGCAACTGATGGGGTAGTACAATATCAGGTGGAAGTATTCATTATTTGCAACTCAGAGTGTACATCGATTGCAACTCGAAACGCTGTCCAGTTGCAACTGGAATTTTGTATTTGATTTAAAACAAAAATGCTTGAATGTTTCATACCATGTCATGAAAAATAACAACTGGTTGCAACTGCAATGATACACTGGTTGCAACTGTAATGATACAATGGTTGCAACTCGTCAAGAAGAGCCAAAATGATTGCAACATTGTATATTTTTAAAAATGCAAGTTGCAACTATGCTTACTTCCGAGTTACAACTCTAAAGATACACCAATTGCAACTACAAATATACACTGGTTGCAACTCGTTCTGAAAAAAAGTACTTCAGTTACAACCACGAAAAAAGATTCGGTTGCAACTTGTCAAGAAAGCCAAGTAATTGCAACTTTTGATATTTTTAAAAGGCAAGTTGCAACTACGAATACTTCCCAGTTACAACTCTAAAAATACACTGGTTGCAACTGCAATGATGCACTGGTTGCAACTCGTAGAAAAAAGCACTTCAGTTGCAACCACGAAAAAAGATTTAGTTGCAACTCGTCAAGAAAGCCAAGTGATTGCAACTATTGATATTTTTTTAAAGGGCGAGTTGCAACTACGATTACTTCCCAGTTACAACTCTAAAGATACACTGGTTGCAACTGCAAAGATACACTGGTTGCAACTCGTAAAAAATACTTCAGTTGCAACCACGAAAAAGATTCGGTTGCAACTCGTCAAGAAAGCCAAGTGATTGCAACTTTTGATATTTTTTAAAGGGCAACTTGCAACTACGATTACTTCCCAGTTACAACTCTAAAGATACACTGGTTGCATCTGCAATGATACACTGGTTGCAACTCGTAAAAAAAGCACTTCAGTTGCAACCATGAAAAAAGATTCAGTTGCACCTCGTCAAGAAAGCCAAGTGATTGCAACTTTTGATATTTTTAAAGGGTAAATTGTAACTACGACTACTTCCCAATTACAACTCTAAAGATACACTGGTTGCAACTGCAATGATACACTGGTTGCAACTCGTAAAAAAAGTACTTCAGTTGCAACCACGAAAAAAGATTTAGTTGCAACTCGTCAAGAAAGCCAAGTGATTTTGCAAAAAAAAAACCAAGTGATTGCAACTTTTTATATTTTTTAAAGGTAAGTTGCAACTACGATTACTTTCCCGTTACAACTCTAAAAGATACACTAGTTGCAACTGCAATGCTACACTAATTGCAACTCGTAAAGAAAACCAAATGATTGCAAATTAATCGTTTCAACGTAGATGTATGGTTGCCGTCTACTATGCAAAAATAGGTTGAATTAGACCGAAGATACACATAATACTTAAAAACATCTAGCAACTCATAATCTTAGGTTATTTACTTTATCATTTGCCGGTTTCCATCAAAACATCTAGATAAAAAATATTGTTCAGTTTAACTAAATCTAAATAATCAACATTTCCTCCTGTTGCAACTAAGATAATAACGTACTTACAAAAATACACTAAAACCACATGGCTTCACAAATGCAATTGGTCCCTTCGACCAGTTGCAACTAGGTCAATATCTCTATTACAAATTACAGTAGAAACCGGTTGCAACTATAATACATCATCATGATTGCAAACTAGAGCAATAATCTAGTTACAACCGAAGCGGTTGCAACTCATCACTTCCTCCAGTTGCAACTAGGATAATAATCTAATTACAATTGTACCCATGTGCATGGGTGCTACTTCCTCTCCGGTAGTTTCTACAACACAGGCTATTATCTCAGACGCTACTTCCTCTCCGGCAGTTCCTCCAACTGAATCAGCAGATACCCCGGATCGATCCTTGTTGCATCTGAAAATTCTGAACTATCCTCGTCTCTACCAGGTCCCTCAACATCTGTATCTCGAGATCCTTCTTGCTGATGGTCAACATCTACAACATCCAAAATGAGAACATATGCTATTAGTGGTCATGAGTACAGTAGATCAATGGCAAAAAAAAGTTGAGCATAAACAAAGCTAAGGATAGAGATACGGAAAGAACTGATGGCTTTCTTTCTCCATGAGTTTAAATAGGGCCATGGTAGGAAGGTTTACCAAATTTGAGCAATTGCAACTGGTTGGAAGCTCCAATTACATTTAGGACAATATGCCAGTTACAATTAAGAATTGGTCACTCTTCCAACATAATTGGTACCGGTAAAAAAGTCAAAGCGAACCAAATTGCCATGGTGCCATGACCAGTTGCAACCAAAACTACTAAAACGTTACTGGTATGTATATGGGTACAGTTGCAACACTTATAAATGTGTGGGTTGAGCTTCGATAAAAAAAATAAGTCCAATTAAAACAAATTGCAACCGGTGTCGTGGGCTAGTTACAACAAAAAAAATAAACCTATTGTATGAGCAATGTTGCAACAATATTTAAAAAAGGGTGCCTGATTAAAAAATTGGTATCAGTAAAAAATAGCAACATTTAGGATGTATAAAATGGTGTTTCTGACATATCATTTCATTCGGTTTTTACTACCTTGCTGCTACATAATCTTTTGGGTGTTAGCGAGTTCACCTACTGGATGCCAAGTCCCATATCATCAGAAGTAGTGAGTAGTATATACCTCATTCACATTAAGAAATCTGAAAAAAGAATTAAACAGTTGCGCAAGGAAGGCATAAACACACATGGGTACCAAGGTACATAATCTGACTAGAGAACCATAGTACATGGAGGTTCATAATCAAACAGGAAGGACCAACCAAGACATAACCAAGAAATTAGCATTAAAAAATTGGTCAGTGGGGTTAAAACCCACCCCACGGTATTCGTGAAAGCAATGACTAATCAACATGTGAAGGTTCATTGTGAGGGATGCACAGCACATATAATCTGCATAGACTCAGCATGTAGTGAGCATGTAGACACAACATGCAAATTTTTTTTCTACCTACAACACTTCCAACAGATCTGCCTGACTAGAGCATCTCAAGAGAGGTGCATCATTACAGTTTCTTGCTTGTCTGCACATGTTAAGAGTACAGAGTTTTATTTCCTTATTTCCCAGATACACAAACAAATATATTTTACTAACAAGAATAGTAACCATTTGATACAAGATTACTCTAATCCAAAGCATGATTTTAGGATGATGAAGATTACAGAAATACATGAATGCGCGTTTGTAGTTCATTCGGATGAGCAGAAATGTTTAGTCGAAACTAAGATGCATGTATCTAATGTTTAATGATACTACAAAAACTGAAAAGATAAAACCTCCCACCAAAACCAAGACATGATGCCAATTGCAACCATGGTTACAGTGCAATTGCTAGTCGTACAAATAAAACAATTGCTAACCATATGTGTAACCACCGCATGGGACCAATTGCAACAATGGAGACAAACATTTACAAGTTTTGCAATAACCTAATTCCTCCATGAGGCCAATCTAAACAAAAGTGTGATGACAAATTTGGGACAAGGGGTAATGCAAACAAAAAAAACACCCGAAAAAATCAGTTGCTATATGAATGAGAAAACCAAACAATTATTGTGTGCTCTTACGTATCTTACTTCACTAGCATCCCATCACAGAGAAAAAAAGTTGAATCCAATATACTAATCTACCATTGCCGCTACTACCTTGCTACACATATGAGCCGAACCAACACGATTCGTTTAGCTACTTGAACAAGGTAAAGTGGATGAAACAGGATAAAAGTAAACTGCACAAACATCAGAACCCAAAACTAACTTTCACCTAAGATTCATCGATCCTACGGGTTGATAGGCCATGGATGGGGACGGATTGGATTTGATTAACTGGACGACACCACCATGTGCAGCACGGGACACACAAATCCACAACATGAAGTGAATACTTGCGATTCTGGAATTGATTGTGAATGAAACCAACAGCAAGAGAGGCTAACAAGCAGGGAATTATACTCACCAATAACAGAAGACGAGACCAGGTGCAGATCTCTACTTCGCTAGCGGATGGAGGAAGGAAGGGGCGGGTCGGCGGGCGTAGGGACGCTGGTGGGAGAGATGCTCTTCCATGGCGGCTGCATCCCCGTATGCAGGCTGCTGCCGACCGCATCTTCCGGATCCGGCGGATGGAGGAAGGCAGAGGCCGGTAGGGCGGGCCGCGGGCGCAGGGAAGCTGGTGGGGGAGATGCTCATGCTCTTCCGTGGTGACTGCATCCCCACGCGTAGGCCGCCGCCGAACGCCCCTTCTGTGCGCTCCCGTCGGCTCGCCTCCCGCGCGGTGCTCCTCCGCGGCACCAGCACCTCGTCTCCACACGCCTCCGCCCCCTTCGCTCTTGCCTCGCTACACCGCCGCCGCCCCCTGAAGCGCCTGGGGAAAGGGGGAACAGAATCGGGGGATGAGGCCCAGAGTTGGAACGAGCCCATGGATGGGTGGGTTGGTCCGTTGGTTAATCTGGTGAGTTGGTTCGTTGGACCAGAGCGTGCCGGTTGACCTGGGTGCATTCTGTACATAGAATGCACCCAGGTGTATTATATATATATATATATATATATATATATATATATATATATATATATATATATATATATATATATATAAAAATTCTCCAATCAGAAGAGCGTCAATGTACTTTTTTTTCTCTCAGCCCAAGCCCAAGAGGGCGACAAGGGCCCAATCGGATCACTCGAAGATGATGAATGGAACCGGGCCGGCCCCTTGGTTCGGCCCACAGTAAAATCCACCGGTTTTGCCGGTGCTTCGCTCTTCTGCTCGCGGGGTCGCCGGCGGCCGTTCGTTGCTGCCGCTGCGGTCGCCGCGTCCTATCTACCACCCACCTCCTCCGCACGACTGCGCTTGCAACTCCGGGTCGCCGCACACGCGCGACTGCGCGACCCCGCGGCCGCCGCCTCGATGCCGCTTTCGGGCTGGAATCCGCTGGCGCCCGTCCTCCAGACCGTCGCTGCCTTCTCCCGGCACCTACTCATCGCCCCGGACGCCGGCCTTGACGACCACCGCCTCCGCCCTCTCCTATCCCTCTCCCTCTCCCCGCCGCCGACCCCTACGCCGCCGCCGGAGGTCCTCAAGGCACGTCGTTTTTCCTCTGTCCTCGGGCACTTGTTGTCATTTTCCGTTTTGGTGGAGGGGCAGGTGATCTGTAAGTAGTAACGTTTTGGAGTTAATGTGCAGGAGAAGGATGCCAAGCCGGCGCCGCTGACGAAAGAGGAGGTCGGGCGGGCCACGTGGATGCTGCTCCACACCATTGCGGCGCAGGTGCTCGATCTCTTGCCTCTGTGAGTAGCACAACGAAGCGCGAAATCAGCTTGGCATTTGCTTGTAGATAGTACTTTCTACGGAGTTGTTCACTTTATGGATTAGGATTATCGACGAAATGTGAATGGAGGGCACAGATTATTCATATATCATGACACACTGATAATTCGACATTACATTGATCTGTGTATCTGAGGGATGTGAAACGGAATAAATTGTTGATTTATGAGTTTCTTTTGGGTCTCATTAGCTGGCAAATTTGTTTCCTACTAAATATACGACTCTTGTTTCAGTTCCCAGATGAACCAACGAGGCAGCAAAAACGGGATGCGAAGGAGCTGGTAAGTATGAGAGACAACCCGGCTATGCTCAGTAATAGACCCCGCAATTCTGAAATGCTGCTCTGTTGATGTAACAGCCCGAAAAAAAATTAGAGGATAAGTTTCACAATGATTTTAGTACATTTACAGAGTCCTCCAGGGTCTAAGCCTTTCTTTATTTCTTGCTTAGGCTCTGATTTCATAAGTGTGCTTGGTTTAGCAGGTTTAGATGATGCATTTAGAAATAAAATATCATAAGCTATGTATTAGCAGACTAACATTAAATTTCCATCAGGAACTGTAAGCTGGAAACATTTATTCGGGAGGGTCAGGAATGCAGTAGTTAGACATTAGCACATTAATAATAAATCAAACAGTTATTCAGGAGGGGCAGGAATGCAGCAGTTAGACATTAGTGCATTAATGACATGATTTTCTTTTCCTGAAGGTTTTTCTCCTTTTCCACTTGCATTGCTTTCTTTGCTTGATTACTTGATTTACACACAAAGATAACATTGCTACTGGTTTGCATGTTCAGATGCATATAATCTCGAGATTATATCCTTGCAAAGAATGTGCTGATCACTTCAAAGAAGTTTTGAAGTAAGCAACGCTCACCAACATCTTGGATAATTGCAATTCCTATTTAATAGTTTTTTTAATTCCTTGAAGTGGTTATGTGCATTCGAAATGTTTTAACTTCATCCCTTGACAGTTTATTGTTTTATGATATGATCTAAAGGCATCACATAATAACTGTGAACCCATGCTGGTGCTATATGAAAATTTGTTCAAAAACTTGGATTCTGACGCTCCAAATCTGTTGATTTGGCTGAACTCTATTCAGTCAGTGCTAAACTTCTTTTTGTCTGTATGATGCACATGGTGATTAAACTCTTAACATGTGCACTAGGTTTTTGTTCAGAGACTAAATTGACATCTTATAGGTGATATTGGTGTTTATATTTCTGAAGCTCATTTCATCAATAGCTGATATCACATGGCTGCAGTGTCTTTCTTTTTTTTTTGTTTTCTGATGTTGTTGGCTTGTTGTAGAAGAGAGCCATTCATCACAGCTGGATATGTTCTAGTTGTGCAGTCCTACCCCATTATCCTGTTGTTTTCATTCCCTTATTTTCGTTTTCTTTTCTGCGGTAGCAGTTATCTTTAGTTTCTTATCTTAACCATGAAATGAACATTAAACTGACTTACATATGTGTGTCATTTTGTAGAGCAAACCCTGTGCAGGCAGGATCTCAGGCCGAATTCTCCCAGTGGTTATGTTATGTACACAACGTGGTTAATCGAAGGTAACTCCATACAGTCAGCTTTTAGCTGTGCTTGGCGTTGTCTTCATAATCATCTAAGGCACCGTAGTACCAAATCTATTTCTATGGACATTGGAAAAAATAAGGTCTGAGGGCCAAAAAAAGGAAAACTGATGCACTGTAGTCTGTAGCTGTTTGGCACTTTTTTACTCCTACAATATGGGGTGTGTCAGTATAGTTTTAAGAGTAGATCTGTTTCCATTCTGATGTCGTCATGATTTTGCAGAATGTTATGGGATTTTGGCCTCTGCTTTTGAGACTGTTCTTATGTGTTGGCAATCTGAGCATTTTTGTGGTTGTCTTTTGCAGTCTTGGGAAACCAATATTTCCCTGCCAAAGAGTAACTGCGCGATGGGGTAAACTGGATTGTCCTGAACGCTCGTGTGATCTAGAAGGCACCAATGACATCATGCCAAATTGATGACGCAAACAAGAAATCCTCTGCAAATACATACTTGAATGAGGATTTTTAACCAAGCTATTGTATGAACCTACTACCAGGGAGATGAGGAAAGAGAGTTCAGGGCTCCGTACCGAGTTTGCCGACATTGTAGAGCATCTACCTGATTTTCTGTACCCTTGGCGCTGCCCGTGTTAGGCCCTGTTTAGTTCCCCAAAAGTTTCTAAAATTTTCACATTGCGGACTGTGCCACCTCTCACCGAATACGTTTCACAATGCAAAAATTTCACCACTTTCACCAACTAAACAGGGCTTAGTAGTAGAAGAGAGTGTTGGCGATGTTTGTACTTTGTACAGTTTTACCATGGTAACAGTAATCAAATTTTGGCTAGGTTCTGTGTATGTTCCCATATCTGAAGTCTGCTTACTCTATCTACCAGACCACACAGTCATACACTCATACAGATTTTTGTGCAGCTGACGGACATCTGAACAGTTTTGTATAATACTGTATCACAGGAGTCAGGAGTGCACTTGCATACGAAAACCCTGGAAAATTGGATGCTGAAATAAAAGATGCCGATATTAGAAAGCCTGGACCAACAACACCTGCAAGCATGGCCATCAATGCTAGATTGTCGGGCGAAGGAGGAATGCATGCAGGCCACCTTCCCCGCTTTCCCCGGCCATTTTTCTGCCGCTCAGCTCCTCGTTGTTGACGATGACATAAATTCTGCCCTCTTATCGCATCATTTTTTTAATCCCATGCTGACATCTAGCAGCAATGCGAATGGAATTCAGAAATTACATCACGCATGGACCTCTCGCTATCTTAAGAAGAAGGGGAGCCACGGGAAGCCACAGGAAACGAAGCACAAGCGCAAGGGCATTTGAAGGTCTGAAGGGATTGGATTGTGCTTGCACATGAGTAGGAGATGAGGCTTCCCTCAACGCTGGTGTTGCTGATATTTGCATTTGCTGGAGGAAATCTGCTCGTGGGCATCTCCTCTAATGCAAGAAGCGCCAAGAACTCCAGAGGTACATTCAGCAAACCGTCCTATTCCTGGCTCAGGCAATCTTCCTCTGTTTTTCTCCTGTCAATTTGTTCATACGGCTCCTGTTCTTTTCCATCTTTCTCGTTGGTTTGGAGTCAGGAGTGATAGTTATACAAGCTCGCGGCTTGAGCAATTATCTCGCCTTGGGTTCACGGTTTAATGATGGATATTTGAAAAGATCGTTAATGGGATCTGGAGCTATTTTATCAAAATTAAAATGAAACGAAAACAAGAAGATCTGAATCATCTAACGATATTGATAGCTCAACATAACAATGCCATTTGATCTTCTCACCAATCAAGAATGCCATTGGAACTTGAAAGCATATGCTTGGTGGCAACCTGTATAGCCCTTAAGCAAACTTATTAATTGTCTCAGGAGCTCACTTTATCAATTACTACCGACTAAACTATATATCTAATCATGCATGTATGCATCTTATCTACGAAAGACAATTGGTACTCCCCTCTTTTCAGAATGCGAGGCAGGGTTTGGCCTGTTGTCTCTCCAAAGTTCATTTTGATTGTTCGAGACCATGAAATCGACATCCTACGAAAGTGCATTTAAATGGAATCCATGTTAATAATTGTTTATTGCACAATCTGCAACCAAGGATAATTGTTGATTAGAGATTGAGTCTCGGAATGCATGTGTCTTAAAAAGGAAAAGGAAGGAACAGTTGGTACGGACCAATTTTCGCCGGCCACTAAATTTATGGACTTCCGACAGTTGTGGGTGCAATGATGGTCTGTAGATGCTGTTTTGACTGGTTGGTTCTGTCTCAGCGTCTTTTTATTCTGAATTATGGAGAGTGTATATAGGGAATATATGATCTATGGGCTATGGCTGACATTTAGTTGCATCCATTGCAGATCCAGGTGACGGAAACATTGAGTTAAACGGCAGGAAACTAAAGGTGTGTGCTCAAACATAGATGTAAAAAGTCCTGCGTTCCGTACCTAGACCAATAAACCTTGTGTTTCTTGATATATCTTTCTTGAGGCAGCTGTTTCCCATTACTAATCATAGTGGGGGGACAATTGCAAGTTCTTACAAATGATTCTTCATGACTTCATGTATCATTTTCAGGAACGATACACCATCCGAAAGACAAGGAGCCTGGAAAACATTAGGATGGATGACTACCAACCCTTTGATCCAACCCCAAGCACCAAAGCCACTATCAGACCAGGTCCAGTTGAGCATGGCACTCCAGTTGTTCTTCCCTATGTACCGCGATACCCGCCGCCTCCTGGCAACCCTGAGGACGTGCCTACTGCTGAATCCCCTGGATCCCCTTAGATGCACACTAAATGTTATATTGTCTAAAACCTGCTACCAGAACTGCTATACCCTATACCCTACTTACCCTATACCCTACGTGTTTAAAGGCTGCTTTGTTATGCTGTTATTAAGGTTCACCAATCATCAGTGAATCGTATGTCTCAAATGTTAGTAGTGTATTACCTTAGTGCTTGAGTGGTGCATGTTCCGTGAATCCTCTTGTAAGATACAGAGCTATGCTGATGTTTCTCTTTTCAGCGGTGAATGAAGCCGGTGCTCAAATATTGAGTGGACGCTTCGATTTTACGTACTCTCTCTGTGCCAAATTACTAGCTATGCTGATGTTTCTCTTTTCAGCGGTGAATGAAGCCGGTGCTCAAATATTGAGTGGACGCTTCGATTTTACGTACTCTCTCTGTGCCAAATTACTATTCATTTTGAGTTTTTAAGCCTTTAGGTACATAATAAGTTTTGTTATGAGTATAAACATCTTATATATCTAGGTACATATGAAAATCTATATACCTAGGAAAACTAAAATGAACAGTAATTTGGGATGGTAATTTGGGATGAAGTGAGTACATGAAAGTGGTTACATCATTTTTATGCTGCCATACGGATTAAGGTACACTGATTATGCCGTGACTAATTGATACCAAAATCTTTATCTTCTTGGCTTGATACGTTGGAGTGGCAGGCGTTCGGAATCTGATGGCACACCTGTCTGGACATTATAGTTTTATAGGTAATAACAGTGACAACATCATAAGCTGAACATGCTTGGATATGGACTAATTGCTGAGCTAATTGTACAGATACTTTGCTACTTTGTGTTGTATACTCCGTATTTTATTAGTCCTAGTTAGTCCATGATTTTTTTTTTAAAAAAAAGTTCATGATTAGTCTATGTTTAGTCAATTGTCAGACGTAGGATTAAACTTTAGTCCACGTCTTTTAGTCCATCCAAACAGGCTGAAACGCATGCTTCCAAGGTGGTTGTTGCGCGTGTTAGTATTTTTGCCGGGATGACCGGCTACTTGCATGACGCTCTGTTCAGTTCCGGGATGGCTGTGCTTGCTGAGGGAATCAGATAGAATCGTCTTCAGAGAGCAGGGTGTGACTTGTTCTAGTGCAGGCGATCGATACCCAATTCATTTGTAGTTGCTGTTGGCTGTTGCTGACTGAAATCTGATATATTTTTTTGTTGTTCTGAGAAAACGGATACCGGATTGGTAAGAGAGCTGCAGAGCATGTGCTTAACCAGTATTTGGTAAGCATCCTGCATGTGTTCGGAGCAGATGGGTGCTGATAGGCAATATAGGTGCATGAAGGTCCTGCGAAAAGAGGAAGAAAGAATGCAGGAATGTTCCGTTCTGCTTCCGCTCACCGCGAGGCCGAAATTTCTAACCAATCCTGCAGTCCACATTGCCAGGGTTGGAAACTGAACTGAACTTTCTTAAGATAACAGAATTATGTGCAATGAATATTTGAAGTTCAAAATTTTGAACGCGTGCTTCCCAGTAAAAGAATAGGCGTCTTGAAGTTTTCAAAATGTTACTATGTTTTTAGCACATTTCAAAATGTTATGTGAGCCAGCCAGGTGGTGCCTCCTACGGCCCACTAGCATACTGGTAGGAGGAGGAAGGCCCATCCAGGTCGAACCCTCCTCGGCCGCACTGATGACTTGACTTGACCTGACCCAAAACGGAAAGAAGTCGGCCGTAAGCAATCGAGCGATCCAACCACTAGTCTCCCGTTCCCACAATCCCCCACCCCCCACTCCACTCTGCTGTCCCAGTCCGCCTCCGGCCGCCGCAAGCCGATCTTCGCCATGCCGTCCGCCTCCGGCCGCCGCAAGCCGTCGCGGTCCTCCTCCGCCATCGTCGCGGACAAGGAGCGCGGGCGCCACGAGCTCAGGATCGACGCCGGTACCCTCGACGCCGCCGCGGCGCCCGCCGGCGCAAGGGGGCTTCTGGCTTCCTCCCCCTTCACCGTGGGAGGACACCGCTGGCGCGTCCGGTACTACCCCAACGGGGACTGCGCGGAGAGCAAGGGGTGGGTCTCCATCTTCCTCCTCCTCGACGAGGACGTCGCCGAGCCGGTGACGGCGCGGTTCCGGCTCAGCCTCGTGACGGAGACGCGGACGCTGTTCTGCACCAAGCGCAAGGCTGAATTGCTCTCGAAGCCCGAAGCTCAGTACAACTTCACGAGCAGGGGTGCTTTGGGGTAAAGTTCGAGAAAAGTCAGGGCGTGGCCTCGCTGGTGTGTCGCCGCGGGGTCGATCGATTCAGCATCAGGTGCGACGTCGTCGTCCTCAACGGGTTCCGCACGCAGGAGGAGGCGCCGTCGGCCGCCATTCCCGCGTCCGACCTGAAAGAGCACCTCGGCGACCTCCTCCACAGCGGGAGGGGCACGGACGTGGTGTTCGAGGTCGGCGGCGAGGCGTTCGCCGCGCACCGGTGCGTGCTCGCGGCCCGGTCGCCGGTCATCAGCGCGGACCTCCTGGGCGCGGCGAGCGACGGCGCCGCAGCGGCCGGCGTGGTGCGCGTGGACGGCGTGGAGCCGCGGGCGTTCAAGGCACTGCTCCGCTACGCCTACACCGACTCGCTGCCGGAGATGGACAGGGAAGAGGAGGACGGCCTTCTCCGGAACCTGCTCGTCGCGGCGGACAGGTACAGCTTGCAGCGGCTGAAGCTGATCTGTGAGCAGAGGCTGTGCACGCTAGTTAGTATAGGCACGGTGGAGATCACACTTGCGCTGGCTGAGCAGCACAGGTGTGACAGGCTGAAGGAGGTGTGCCTGCAGTTCCTCGGTGCTCCGGCGAACTTGCGGGCAGTCATGGCCGCTCGTGGTCAGTAGCGGCTTCCTGCATATGCTTCTCACTGATAAGGATCTAGTAACACTTAACACTGATGCCGGAATCGTAGTTCTCACAGTCTGCTTGTAATTATCAGGGTCCATAGTTAATTGGATCCTATGCAGAAGCAGAAGTTCCATCTTGCCTCTGAAAGATAGTTCAGAGTTAGTTCTTTAGTTGCATCCCTATGACTGCCAATTGATCAGAATTCAGAAATGACTTAGTTATTATATAGCTTTGCAGATTGAATGCTCACTAGTCATCTGTGTGTTGTTTCAATGCTTGGGGGGGGAAGAAGCTGTCTGTTCGTGTTCCTGTTATCTAGTTATATGCTGCCAGGTCCCGGGGGGGGGGGGGGGGGGGGCTAAAAAATGAGTAAAACAGCAAAAAATCACTTCACCTTGATTGGCCCCCTCTATGGTTGGATCCTGGCTACGCCCCTGGCCAGGTCTATCAGCTATGACTGCATCAATCCAACGGAGATGCAAAACACTGAAAATGCAATGGGAAAAGTCCGATTTACAACCTTGAACTAGCACACAAGTCTGGTTTTCAACCTTAAACGACAAAACCAGACATAAATGACTGATACAGGATTCTGTTTCGATCTCTGTTTTCTTTGTTGGTCACATCTACGAAACAGGTAGGAGGGCTGCTTGCATGACTGATACAGAAGAAGTGCCCTTAAATAATACATCCACAGCTAGCTTAGTCTCTAGACCAACATGAAACTAAACAAAGCAACTCCTTACATTGTATTGATCACATGCTCATTCTTTTATTCCTGTTTTGCCTTAGAAACTACGAATGTTGAGTTTCAGGCTGACCCTACAGTCTAAGAATACGATTGTTAGTCAGAAAGAGAGCCTACTTTTAAACCCACAACATGTATTGAAACAGAGATGCTTTACATGTCAACTCTTTTAAACCTGCAACATGTGTTCAGATGCAGAGCACCTCTGTTCTTGTGACAATGCTGTACCATCAGAGTGCAGTTTCGGTCGTGATAAAAAAAAACCTTCTTGAAAAATCAAGTTTCCATTTGTCCTGTTTATTCTGATCCATGAAAGTCAATTACACATCTTGCATTCTTGCCGACAACCCAAAAAAGATACAAAAATGCATGATTAGCTTGCAAAATCACGAACTAGTTATTTATGCTCATGACAACTGATATCAGTGTATAGATGTTACTAGCCACCTATCTGATGCAATCTTCCAGTTCTGTGGAGCTGGTTGTTAGGATTTCAAGGGTTGCTTTTAACTCAAGCTCAGACAAGCAGAACAAACTAATGGTGATGGTTTCTATTAGTGGCTTCTTCCTTTCAAGTATTTTTCAGTTGTCCCACTACATGATGTTACATGTTTTGTTTTCAAAAAAGAGATCCTAGTGGGATTTATTCAATGATATATGTCACTCATGCACGAATCAAAAACTAGTATATCAAAAGCAAATTTGACCAAAATGAACTTTATGCCAGAAAGTATATACATTTCTGTTATGCTACACAAAGACTCTGTTTAGGTAGAAAGAAAACGTATCCCTAGTCCAAAGCAAGTAGAACGAGCATGTAGAATACTTCATCCTGGTCTTAGAAGAACACCACATTTGGTTCACATTCTGAGAAAAGAATCAAAGTATTGCAATCAACTCGGATAAAGCTAGAATGACATGAGACCTAATCACCAAGCATCACTTGCAACAACTCTGATTACCATCATGACATGTATGTTCCTTATGTTTCAAGGTATAGCACCATTAGCATTCTAGTTAAATCCACACGCACACCATGCATTACCGAATCTTCAAACCATGAAGAGTGTAATCATGCCATCAAAAAAAAAACTACCATCCTTGCTTATCAGTTATCACTAGGAGTGAGATATAATTACCTCACCACTGACAACCTCCATCAAATTCAGAACTGAAGAATGCAGTAGGAGGCTCCCATGAGTTCTGGTGCTAACTGACCAAATTGTGCTTTATTGGTGTCACTTACCTTCAGTGATGGACGTATTACTACTAACTAACTAGCTAACAAGCATTATTAGCGGACAACTTGATTGTTGAGCACCGGTGTTAAAACTCAGCAATCAGCAGTCGCTGCTGGGCGACACCTCAGCTAATGCTAACCTTTGTCGAGGTGAAAGCCTGATGGTGTTGCTGTTTTTTCTTTCAACAGTGTTTTTAGTACCCGGATACAGTCAGATAGGTTGTTAAGAAGCTGTTGTTGCAGTGAACAGTTTATTTATTTATTTTCCCGAAAAATGGATATGTCCACTGATCTCTCCTGCTGCACCGAGACAGACAGCACTAGTTACATTTCGTGGATAGTTAACAACACAAGATCTTTTTCATGATGCATCATTTTAAACACCGTCCTGCATCTTGCAACTGAAGTCTGTTCACATTTTTTTTCTTGTTCATGTTGCTTGTCCACCCAAATCGTTGTAGACTGTGAATACCAATATCCAAAAAGGAAATCTTATTGCAGATCTGGATGACATTAGTAAAACATATCTTACTAATTTAGGGCAATCTCAATGGTGGAAACATATCTCAATGCATCACCGATATTTCTTTCCCCGATACAACAAGTCCTGTCTCACTGATCTTCAATGCTGTTGAGGTTGCATTATTCCATTTAGCTGAGCTTTCAAGGAGAAAAGTGGATTCCACTTTGACAAATTTCTAAGTTTCAGATGAGAATAGATTCTAATACAAGTCAAACACTACAAACAAGGTCTACTTTTTCCTTGAGCCATATGTGAAGCAACTGCATTTAGATTCTTCGAGTGGTTCATTCCGGTATAAGCAAAGATTATTCCCAAAACAACAGAATTGATACTTACTTGCAATGAAATGTATGCCTAATCATATAACTAAATGGAATGTTGACAAACACAACAAATCGGAGCATTGAATTTCAAGCTTGTCGAACTTTACTTTGTGCTATCTTCAATCCTTTGTAACTTGCAAGCATGGGGCATGGCAAACACAGAGCATCAAGCAACGCCAAAGAGGTGTACACAATATGATCTTTCTCTGCTTCAGAATAACGCAGTGGACGTAGCTGCAAGCAAGGAGTAGGTTTCGCAGAAGGCGGCCCAAGAACTCTCATCTTCCATGGATAAGGGCATTCAGAAACTTCATATAATCAGAAGTGTTGGTCAAGTTCCGGCGCACGCTTAGCTGCTGCCAATTGGATTACAGGTTGTGGTGCTCGTCTGAAAGTTTGTGCGTCTAGCTGTTGGCACTCCAAATTGTGATGCTCCTTATCTGAAAGCACACTTGCATTCTTCGTAGTCACGCCGCGGTGATGCAAAGGCATACGCATCATAATGCATAAACAATTATTCCAGCCGTGCACAGCTTAGCAACTGAAGTATGATTGCTCTTGTATCCCACAGCTCTTTTCTTTCCTGTAGTAGTCAGTATGAAGCCATGTAAAGATACTACGATCAAGTCCTCTTTCCTTTCCCTGTATACCAACCACTTCAGCATTGTAGTACGTAGTAGGAATTATGAGTTTGTTAAGAGCTACAGTCTGTTACACGAGTACATCAAAACTTAAATGTTCATGTTCAGAGAAGGTACCTGATCGAATACAGTGCAATGTACCATTTGTTACAGTAAGAGCAAGGCAAGTCTTCAGTACAGTACCTGAAACTGAACTTTGCGGTTACTGCTATGCTGGTACCATTAGATGAGTGGCGAACTGCCTCGCTTCTTCAGTCCACGCTGATCAGAGTCAGTAAAGTCACATGCTGTAACACTGTTAGGATTGCATACCTACTTTAGCCCTTTATAAACTACTTTAACAGTTAACGCTGCATAGAAAACTGCAAATCTTCACGAACGAACTCTCTTCCTCACCAGTGCAATGGTCCAGTTCTTCTAAGATGCTGTCACTTTTACTCTCTGGAGCAGCAGCCAGATGCCGGCCCTTTTCTGCACATGCACTAGCACATGGCTAAATGCCAATGTGGTTCTGTATTTGCAAAGTAAAATACGTACGTCTTTCAGAAAGTAGATACAATGTTATGTACAATCTGTAAATCAGTAAAGATGCATACTAAAGAAAAAGATGTATACTATGCTAATGTGACGCCAGGACTGAATTGATTAAAGGCATAAAAAAGATAGTAGAACCTCCTTAGAAGCAAAGGGGGTGAGGAGGACAAGGAAAGGTATACAGTGCAGAGTGAGGAGGGAACAGTGTGGGGCCTCACAAAGCTTAATCTGCAAATAATGGCCGCCTTTAAGGGCCCTAAAGCTGATGCTTGCTGGGTTTTGGAGACTCATTTGTGCGGAGCGTCCGATTAAACAGGCGGGGCTTGGGAGGACCGAGGACGGACTGCAGCTGCCGAGCTCCCCTCCTGGTTCGCGTTGCCACCTCGTCAGTCAGGTACTGCTGAAACCTTTTGCAGCCTCTGAAAGTTCAGATTTGCTTTCTGTTCCTGTACAGTTTGGTTTCCGATTCGTTTTCTTTGGAATCCTGAGATGCTCGATCCTGTGATCTTTCGCCGTTGCCTTTGCTGTTTCTTGCTCCTTTTCCTCACTTTTTATGGGGGGCATCTCTGAATATATGAGCTTATAATGAAGTATGAACTGGATATGCAATGGCATTTTGAGTTGTATAAGCTGTCAGCGAGGTACAGCCTTTTAATCGTTTCCCTAGTTGACGAGTATGCATGACCCTTACAAAGGCAATCATAGGCCCAGAGCCATTTTAAATTTACGAGGCCTCATCTCTTAGTTTAGCGAATTTTAGAATGCAGAGGAAAATCACACTACTTTGTGATTCCAGCCTTTGTGGAAGTCGGTCTTGACACTTTCGACTAGCAAACAAAATATTGCACCAACAGATCAATAACGAAAAAGCAATCAGAAGCATTTTTTTTTCGTTTCAGTATAGTTTTCAAGCGAAAGTAAAACAGTACACGTATAGAACAGTAAATTCAGTCAGGGAGCATCCCAGAAATTAAACTTTGACGTCGAGAGATGACCACGTATTCCCTCGATACACGTCGAGAGATGACTTGCGTTCGTCGGGATCGATACATCAGTTGCAGCCATCGGTATCAGGTGGGGGTGGTATTTGGGTGCTTTCAGAGAGGCGTCGTCGGTGTGGTAGGCAGCAGCACTTCTTTCTCAGAAAACAGCAGAGCAGTGTGTGAAGCAAAGCAAGTACGCATCGACCTCGCCACAAAAGCCAGAGAAGATACACGTAGGGAAACGTCCACGAGGGCTCACGATTGTTGTCACATCCTTGTCGCCGCGGGATCGTTGCCCGTGTCGTCGTCCTGCCTGGGGGACTCTTTGTCACGGCCTCTGCAAATCGCCATCAGAATACCTGCACAACTTCTTAGTCACTGACGGTTTTCCTCCCAAATTTTTTTTTATGTCGCGAAACAAAACAAGATGATGCAGGTCATGAGCTTGCTTTACCACCGTAGATTGGCAAAAAAAAAAAGCGTTGGATTTGCAGTGCTGGTCTTGTTACTGCTCCTTCCTTTTCGTCCTTTGCTGTAGCCTGAGGCGCGAGTGATCCGGAGCATGTCTGCATCTCTGCATGTGAGTGAAAATTGACACGCGTATGATATTTCCAGACAAGTACTACTTGGAAAAGCACATGGTCAGAGCCTTATCCCCGCTACAGTGCCTGCAGGCACTGTATACAAAATACATGCACATTGCAAAATGAAGTGAGCTTGAGCATGTGTACTGTTGGGAGCGACCTGAACCGTAGGCAAACGCAACGCAATCATGCATGGATGATGGATCCCTGGCGCCTTCCCCTGTCCGATCCTCTGTCGAATTCCCTGCCCGATTGGCATCACCGCCTTCATGCATTTGCCGAGAGGTGCAAGACGAGAATGCGTGGCTGATCATTGGGATGAATCTTGGCATCTGTTCCTGTCCGAGATCTGGGAGAATATATGCACGGCTTGGCGAGGGGACGGAATCTTTTATCTTTTCATGGATGGTGTAGTAGGAGTACTAGTTTTTTTTGCTCCAAGTGCCCCTGTCCGTCTGTCAGCGTGTTATTGGCTGATTCACGCTGCTCCCGGACAAAAATTCAGGGCACATGGTATCTGCGTGCATGAATCGCCAAGGAGCGCCGGCCGTGCATCCATACCGGCCTGTTGAGCTGGCTGGTGGTTGATGGCTGACGCTGATTTGTTCTGAGAGAAAAGTATAGCTGGTTGATAGCTAGTGGTTGATTTGTTCTGAGAGAATAGTACTGCTGGCTGGTGGTTGATAAGCCAAACGAACAGGGCGTACTTCTGCGTTCCACGTAGCTTCTTCCGGCACGTTCGCTGTCGCCACGTTGGAGTCGACGTGCCGACCAAGGACACATTAGTTAGTACGTACGCTTTTCCCATCAAGTCACTCACAGTCACCGTCATACAGTAGCTTACAGTCCGGCAGAAGGGCCCACGCCAGGTGTACTACGTCCGTGCTAGGAGTAGGGTCAGGCGGCCAGCACCCGTGCTCTACGGATGCGACCAAGGAGAAGGAAGGGCGAGGGCCGAGGGGAAGACCGCGCCGAGGCCGGGGAAGGCGGCGAGGTAGAAATTTAGAATCCTGGCAAGCGTGTTGGTCGGCCGGCCGAGCCGATGGTCCAGGGTCACCGGGAGGCATGCTGAGTTTTTTGGCCCCGTTTCCCCGTCCGTTCCGCCGATGGCGTGCCGTGCGGCTGCTGGCTCGGCGCGCATGTGCGTGCGCCCGCCACCTCCGTTGGTCTGGTCCCCCTGGCCGCCCAATGCCCAATGCCCTTCTGCCTTCCCGCACGGTTGGGATGGCGAAATGGAGTGGTAGGGCAGCACTACTAGTTCTACTGGCAGCAGCTTGGGAGAGTCCTGACCTTCCCACGGGCCATCAGCCCCATCACTGGCCAACCGCACCACGCGCGGTAACAGCCACAGCCATGGCCGATCCCGTCCCCGTCCATTTCCCAACCCATATCCTTCCTTCCTTTCCGAGCTGACCCGTCACTCGTGTGCCCGACAGCTGGTCTTCACTCCCCACTGTACACTCAGCAGCTCCCGCTGATGCTGCAATAGTTCGGCTGTCACTGTGTCGCAGCACTGATCATCCCAGATCACCCTTGTGGAGCTGGCATTTTTTCTTACTGGTCGAACCCCTCGCCGGCCGGAACGGGCAGTTCGGATAAGATCCGCCGGCCGGCCGAAAGACCCCAAAGGAAAAGGCGGCCGCCGTGCGGCGTGGGCGCTTTGCGCTGCGCTGTCTGTGCCGGCCAGGCCTGTACTGCTGCGAGCTGTGCCTGTGCAGTGAGGACTCCGCAGCGTGTTGGCATGGCTGGCGCGCTCGCTTTACAGCGTCGCCGCGGTTGCGCGCGCGCACGGGCGGGTTCGTTCGGCTCCACGTACGGGCGGCGCGCCGGCCGCCGGGTCAGTCAGTTGTGGCGCAGCAACCGGAGAAAAGGCAAGGAAAGAGTTGGAGAACGGCCTGGTTGACCTTTGGATCGATGCCGGCGCGCGAGCTACCCGCCTGCTGCCCCTGCGTGCGTTTAGGTGCGTGTCGGGTCGGTCCGTCGGTCTGGTCGAGCCACGAGCACGACAGCAACTCGACACGCCTGTAGCGTAGTACGTGCGGTATAGCCCGTAGTAGGTGCCCAACACGCATGGTACTGTACGTTTGGCTACCTGGTAGCTTTTCTGTGACCGTGCTCTGTGTTTTTAAGTTCCGCGCACGGACGGACACACGGCACCTTATCATACTAGCTTTGAGCTAGTGCCGCGCCCACCCCGGGCCGCGCTATACGTGTGGCACGACACGAACAGTAGCGTCGTCGTCGTCGGTGGTGGTATTGATCGAATTGAAGGAATAATGTAACAAACTTTGGTTGCTCGTTGAAGCAACCATGCTGGTGCGTGTACGTAGTACAAGAATTAGTAAAGATACTTATCGCCACGGATAGGTAGCGTAGGACGCAAAGCAGCCATCGATCGGGATCGGATACACTACCGATGCCTCTCGCGTCGTCGATCCCAAGTCCCAACTGCTCTGCTCCTTCCTTGGACTAGCTAGCTGTTGTAATGTACTGCACTGGTTGTTCGTGTTTGACTTCACACACACACACACCGAGTAATGTGCAATGAGCTTTGGGAACGAACCTGGGAGCTGCGAGACGTAGGCTGTCGGTCGAAGAATGCCAATAACCAATCGCCTGTCAATTTCGGTATAGGAGCCGAGCACACGATCGCACCAGTGCAGTGCAAGCATCACGTGATAAACGGGAGAAGAACAGCAGCGCGTTGTTGTGGCTTGAGCTGACCTTTGCTTTTGCCGCGCGACGCGTACGTACGTGAACACATGCTCGTGGTTAATCACGACGACGATGTGGTGATTAACGGCCGCGGAAAGGAGAGGAGAAGGTTAACGCGATGGGCGTAGCAGTCTAGTGACACGCCGCGTCGTATCTTTGGCGTTGCGAGCAGGTGACCACGCCGTGGCGAGTTTGTTGAGCTGTATTTGTCCAACGCTCCTAACTACACACACTTCCCATCTTTCATTTTTGTCGTCGTCATAATACACTGGAGCACACAAAAATGGTGGAGTATACGTGGCTGTGCTTGCGGGAACGCATTTCGGACATGGGGACAGTATGGCTGTCACGGTTCAGATCGGCGTTTTCTTCTGGCCCATGCATCAGGCACTAGGAATTCCACTGGATCATGACTGCTACTTCTTCTGTGCCCATATTCCTACGATGCAATAACAACATGGTAGTGTGATAAAAACAACTCCATCTGCCGGGCAAGGTCACATGGCCGTGGGATAAACATATTATGTCCCATATTTTTATATCCTTGCCGATTTCGTGGTGCTCATAGTCTGGTCAAGAAATTGGCATGTGATTGACGTTTTGGACCTCAGCCATGTGGCTTGTTTTTTGGCTGGAAAGTGGAACCAAAGCTTCCTTGCGTTTGCCACAGGGGGGAAAAGATATTAACAATGTGCTTGGTGTGCTCTCTAAACTCTCACTTGACTATAATTACAAGTTTAGATTAGTATACGATCAAGTCAATGTTTGTATGATCACAACGCTGGCTGGCTGGCTGGATGCAATATAATTACATTGGACAAAAGTCACTAAATAAGCAGCCGACAACTGTACACCTCTCGATCAGCTCTCACAGTCAAAATAAAGGGACCCTACCTAGCTATATTTCCCTCTTCTTCTTCTTTGCAGCAGAGTTAAAGAGGGAGCTTCGTTGATTTAGACAGTTAAATTTAAGATCTTTCATGCCTGTGTGTACATGTTACATCATGTCAAGATCATCCTTTTGGGCAAAAATGGACCAAAACACCCTTCTGGATCACTGCTAGCTGCTCGACAAGGCCATTCTCCTACGAATTGACAATTTGACATCCTTTTACTAGCTAGGCCCTCCATCTCCAGTGGCGCCTGCTGGACCTCACAAGACGCTCTCAACAAAAGCGGGGCATTAGGAAGGTTAGATGCTAAGCAAGCATGCGATTAGGAAAAGAAAGTGCCCGTCTGAGGACGACTCCTTAGCGAGAAACACTATAGCCGCCGCGACGACACAGCAGATCTCTCTGGACAGGCATACATGGCAGAGGCCAGAGGGTTATTGGAGATACTAAATGGAATTGCCACTGTAAAGTGTAGTACCAAGATGTTGTTAAAAGGCACTGTTTACTTAAAACCCAAGAAAAAGTGGGGTGAAAATGGCGTCACCGTGAGAAGCAAAATGAAGCGCCTAGGCTCTGTTAGATTTAGGGAGTAGTACATTAAAATTAATGGTTGATGCTTATGGGCTGTTCACACGAAGAAACCGATTATCTTTGTGAATTTATTTTTTCTTTTATATGTAGAGCACATTATCATAATTGCAGCCGTGCAAGACAACATATTTTTATATTACAAAGAAAGCACCTAACTGGTGAGTGGTGAGTGGTGTGTGTGGTAATATGCTGACCTTTTGTATTTAATCTTTGTCATGAGTCACATAAGCAATCATAATGCAAAAGACCTGACAATTTAAAAATTAGTTATTGCCTATATTTAAGAGATCTTCTAGGACACCCACCCGTCTAAGAATTTTGGAGATTCAGTACAAAAGTTCCAACAAGAAAACTCACCTAAAAAGGCCACCTTTCCCATGCGGCCATGCTTGCTTTTTTCTGTGCCATCCACGGCTTTTATCATTTGCGAAAATAATTTTTGTAAACTTGAATTTTGTAAGGCCATCCTTTTTTCAGAAAAGATTTTTTTTGCTCATGCCATTTTTATAAGTCACAAGATATGCATACACCAAATGCAAAGCTTTTGTTAATGGTAGTTCTGGTGGGTCATCCATCAAGGAAAGGTTGGGTTTGTGATTAATGATTGTATATTTGTATATTATACCCTCAATAATTGTGACGTTTAATCTAAGTAAACTGAGACCGGCTCAGGCAGGAATTGAGATCGCAAGTAGCCATCAGGACCCAGACCGCCACACATATGAAGTGCATGCGGTGCAAGCCATCGTGTCATCGACCCCCTTTCGATCGGAGCGTCCAACCCAACCATAAATCCAGCTCGCTAATCAGTCCACTATTCGGTTAGAATCGTGTGCATGGTGGATGACAAAAGCTTTTTCGATGCTTACAAAGTGTTATTTTTTTCCACGTATATAAACCTTGCTGCTATATGTTTTCCACAAAAAAAAAAGGATTTTGCAATAAATGATGTTCTTGGATTAAATTTCGCAGTAATAGTATACCAATTCTAAAACGGAGAGTGAGTATGAAATCAATATAGTAAACTGTATTTCCACGTATATACCTTTTGTAGAGAATTTTGAACATGATTTGTCACTTAGCTTCTTTATTTTTTCGCTTCCTTAAATCAATAAAAACTGTATTTTTTTGTCCCTCGCCAGAATTAATGAATTAGGTTGAGATCACTGAAATAACGAATTCCATCGAGTACACGGTGGAAAAGCATTTTGGTATGTGGTACATGTACATGAGCAAACGCCTAACTAATAATAAGGTACTGGTACCGGCAGATGACCGCAGTTTAGCTAACCTACTCAAGCTTTTCAGCTCCCGTAGTACATGCTCATAGGCAAAACCTACCTTTTGACTTAATTTTACAATGTAGCTAACCTACTCAAGCTTTTCAGCTCCCGTAGTACATGCTCATAGGCAAAACCTACCTTTTGACTTAATTTTACAATGTATTATTAATTTTCTCCTCTCATCCACAGCTACGTAGGCCATTTTTTATTGAGGAAATTTGTGGTTGACTAAATTAAATGAATTTTCATCATTGCAACTCTCTCTCGTTAGATTGTCTCCTACAAGGAGACCCAAACCCAAAAATGGGTTCGCCACAGTACATTTGGGTGCAAAATTCTCCTCCAACAGACGACGCAGACACGGGAGGCATTTTGCATCGCTCGCGACGCGCGAGGCAAAACTGCGTCGCCTTCTACGCGCGAGGCATTCCTATGGTGGTGGGCCCGGATGGGCGGCCGCCGCCGACGGTGGCGAGGGAGCTCCCCCCGCGCGCGGGGGAAGCGAAGCTCGCCTACCTGTGCGCCGCCGCTTCCCCCGGCCTAGCATCCCGGCCATGTGGCTCGTCGGCGGGGAGTGGGGCACGGCTGTCGGGGAGCAGGAGGTCGAGGCCGTCGAGGAAGACGACGGCCGCCGCCGACGGTGGCGAGGGAGCTCCCCCCACGCGCGGGGAAGCTCACCTGCTTGTGAGCCGCCGCTTCCCCCGGCCTAGCATCCCGGCCATGTGGCTCGTCGGCGGGGAGTGGGGCACGGCCGTCGGGGAGCAGGAGGCCCAGGCGAGTTCGTGGCGGGGCCGCGGCGGCGAGCCACCGGCACGGCGAGCAGCGGGGAGTAGCAGACGACCGGCGAGGAGGGCGCCGGGCCTCGGGAGGGCGGCGGCGGATCCGCCGTTGAGGAAGACGACGCTTGCGGCGGCGGCGCTTGCGGTACGAGCCGTACGAGGCAGAGTGCGTGTTGGCTGTTGGAGACCGAAGAATTTTGGGTGCCGACCTTTCTCCTGTGCACGACCCAGATCCGTGAATGGGTCTCCTATTTGGATCCTGATTGTTGGAGTCCGTCTTAGTCGTTACGTTTGCATCTTCTAAAAAACTTTTGTTGTATAGCTAAAACAGTAAGATTGAGAAGCAGGGGAACAGTAGCCTTGCTTCAAACATCTGCACACGTGTCGCTATCCAACCCAAGTAGCAATAAATTGGTAAGATATAAACAACCTTTTTTCCATGTTTTTTGTTCGTTTCTAAATCATGTACCACCCTTTGTCAAATCCTATAGCTACCAACTCAAGGAAGAACTGTTTCTTTCCTCAACGACCCCTGTGACCAAATTCATGGTTTTTCACATGCCACCACACCGAGAAAACTGTTGTTCCGAAATGGCACTGTCACTCTCACAGTTTCACTCCAGCAGAAATAAAAAAAATCAAAAGAAAAGGAGAAAAGGTTTCGCTGGCCAGTGGCCAGTCTCACCCTCCCCTGGGACAGCGTCACGGCCACACCAGAGGAGGGGAGAGGCCAGAAGAATCAGCAGCAGAGAAGAGAGCAGCGAGCTGCCCAAGCAAAGATCCCCAAAACCAAAGCAAAGATACAAAAAACGAGTAAAACAACTGCAAAGAAAAAAAAAACTAAAAAAAAGTCAGGCAAAATCCCCACTTCACTCCTCCCCTGGGGGTGCCTCTCCTCTACCTCAAACTGTAAACACTGCCTCACCAGTTCGCTGCTGCTCCCCGACCTCGCAGGCGCGTCGATCCGGAGGGGCGCCCGCCGCCGCCTGCGGGAGCGGAGGCACGGGCGCGAGCGGGAGCTGGGGCGGCGAATCTGGAGCCCCGAGGACCTGCATTGCCGCGGGGCCGCCGCGCGTAGCCAGATCTCCCTCCCCCCACCTGCCGCGGCACCGGCACGGCATGGTGGCTGCCGCGGCGGCGGCCACCGCGCCAGATCCGGCACACCCCGCGCGCCCGCCGCTCACGCCGGCGCTCGACAAGCCCAACTCCGCCGCCGCGAGGAGGAACTCGCGCTCCAACAAGCCCGTCTCCTCCAGGTACCAGTCCGCCGCCGCCGCCGCGTCCCCGGCCTCCTCCACGTCTTCGTCCTCCTCGTCCTCGTCCCGGCGCTCCCTGTCGGCGCAGCGCACCCGGGCGTCCACCCCGCCGCCGCAGCACTCCACGTCGCCCACCACCACCGCGTCGGCAGCGGCCGCGGCGACAGCTACCGCGACCACGATGCGGAGCCTCTCGGTGTCGTTCCAGGGGGAGTCCTTCTTCTACAAGACGTCGCGCGCGCCGCGGGCCTCGTCGCCGTCCTCACCCGCCGCGCGCCGCGGGCCCACGCCGGAGCGCCGGAAGAGCGTGTCCTCCGTGCCGGAGGCCGAGAACGCGCGGCCGCAGGGCCGATGGCCGGCGGCCAAGCCCAAGGCGTCGGACCCGCTCGCGCGAAGCCTCGACTGCAGCCTCGACCGCAAGGACTCCATCCTCGCCGCCGTTCACCTGCTCCGCCGCTCCATGGCCTTCGACTCCACCACATCGCTCTCCCCGTCCGACCCGGCAGCTGCAGCAGCTCCAGACCTGTCCGCGTCCTCCGATACCGACAGCGTCTCGTCTGGAAGCAACTCGGGCGCCGGTGATCCCCCGCGCCGCGGCATCAGCGTGCCGGCAAGGTTCTGGCAGGAAACCAACAGCCGCCTGCGCCGCCTTCCGGAGCCTGGGCTGCCACTACCATCGTCTGGCCGGAGGTCGTTCTCAGACAGTCCCATGTCGCCACGGCTGCCTGGCCGGTCCCCATCTCCATGCCGCGGAAGCAGGGGTGCTGCGAGTCCATCAAGAGGGCGTGGTGGGGAAGCATCGCCAAATGGGCATATGATGCAAGCTCCAGCAAATGCGCCATCTATCATCAGCTTTGCTGCGGAGGTGAGGAGGGCGAAGAAGGGGGAGAACAGAATCGAGGAGGCACACAGGTTGCGGCTGCTGGACAATCGGCATTTGCAGTGGCGGTGCATCAATGCACGGACAGATGCGTCACTTCTGGTGCAGAGCTTCACTGCAGAGGTAAATCAAACCTTGATATTTGTGTTAGGTTTATCATGCATTTCACTCTTGCATCTAGTGTTCTAGTACTAGTTAACAAAATCATTTTCGTGTGTTTGGGGCTTAAATATTGCAAATCTGTCACACGTCCAGGGTATTGATGATCTGCAATCTTACATTCTGTTTCTTATTTGTTAGTTTGGGTGCTTTCTTTATATGACTTTTTAGGATAGAGTATTCAATATATCACATGGATAAGATTGGCAATCAAAATTTCTTTATTTTCCTCTTTTGGAGCCTGAATAGAAAGTTGAAAGCTATGAACCACTAAGATTGAGCATTTCTTGATACTGCATACAGTTATTGCATTGGAAAATAGGGGTGAATTATGTTGTAAAGTGTGCGCTTAAATAGAACAAAGGAGTTACCAAGAATCATAAATGGGAACTGCCAACTATAAATGCACCAGCTATCATGCACAGGGTCCTGCATTTTGTTGTACGTGAAAAATAGCAAGGATAAAGTAGATCTTTGGGGTTTTGGCAAGAAATTGTAAATTATGGTGTCATCTAGATACACATATATAGAGTATATACCTCTAGACTTAGATTACATCAACTAGAATGAAAATGCAATCTCTGGTCATGTCCATGCTTTTCCTCTTTATTGATTTATGTGAGCCCAAATATTCCAAAGTGCTACTTTGATTTGCCACAAGAACAATCCCTAGTTGATTGTTTGGTACATACCCAATACCACTTTCTTTGTGAAAGGATATGTTACCATGATGCTAGGGAAGCCATTGGTAGGTGGGAAGAGATTATATTGATTATACTGAGTCAGAATTTGTACTCTTTCATTTCATATGTCAGCCCATACTATTGTCGATACAAACATTTGGCAATTGTCTGGAAACTTGGTCTCTAGAATAAAAGAAAAGATCTTCCTGACCAATTTATTGAATAATGGTATTGATGGTACTATCCATGACACAACCCAGCAATCTATTTGTGATATGTGTCTTGTGAGCATTTGCAATTTTGCATGATCTGAGTCTTATTATAGTGCTTTGTGGTATATTGGCCAAATATATGCAAGTCTAGTCACCTTGAACCCCTCTGTCGTGTGCACTGTGCTTATGATTCAAAGATTTGCTAGATTGAATTGTCATTTAAGTCTTGTGGTGAAACACAGTGATATTTAAGTACAAAAGAACTTGTTTAAGATATATGGGGTTTCTTATTTCCGATTACATTACAGACTTCAATTATACAACTAATCCTGATCAAAGTGGATTAAACAAATATGATAATGCTGTGTAAGAGAATCAGAAAAAGGGTGAAATGTTCTGACAGTTTATTATATCCCTCTTCTTCAGAAAACCCTTCACAGCGCATGGAAAGAAATATCAAGATTACGCGACAATGTCAGTTCCAAAAGATGCAGACTCCAACTCCAGAAACAAAAAATTAGACTGTTTGCTATTCTTAGGGGTCAGGTAAGGGATACGACGTATTGCTATTTAACATATTTATGTGGCTTGCACTAGGATTTCTTGTTGCTGGTTGGCTTTCTATAACTAATGTATCTATGCCATTTGACATGTTCAGATGTCGTATCTAGAGGACTGGTCTCATATAGAAAAACATCATTCAAGTGCTTTATCAGCAGCAATTAAAGCACTGAAGGCTAGTACTCTTCGTCTTCCAGTTGTTGATGGTGCAAAGGTTGGCAATCGTCTAAGCAGGTCTAGCTATGTGGTTGGATTTGATATGCACAAAATAATAGTCGCCTATCTCTGTGCAGGGTGATGTGCAAGGTGTGAAGGAAGCTGTTAACTCAGCTGTGGATGTAATGCACACAATGACATCCTCGATATATAATCTGCTGTCTAAGGTATGTATATATAACCCTGTCTTTCTACAGAGCTGCAATTTATATTTCTTTTCCCCTTGGATTTACTTTTATCATGATATATCAATAACAAAAAATCGTCAATCCCAAAGTAGAAGATGCTTCCTAATAAAATTTTGGTGCACGTATATGTCTTCAAACAGAAATTTGTATTTATTACAAGCATTGTGACTGCTGTATAAAATAACTACGAGGACAATGTTTTTAATCTTTTCAATAGCCAGTGATATTTCTTCTCTACTGAATGCTGGTTCAACATAGCTGTGTCGAATGTTCTAATTGCTTTACCATCTTGAGATGGGCTGTAACTCCATATCTTATCTATGTTGTACCATCCGAAGATTACAATGGGGGGGGGGGGTGGACATTGTTCTAAGCATACATTTTTCCATGTAGATTTAATGAAGGAAATTTTCTCTACACATGTTCAAATATGATACTGTTGTTTTCTGTGAAATAGTTAGCTTACACTGGTTTCCACTAGACAGTCAGTATCTTGGAATATTTGGTAATATATTGGAACCATAGCTTCTCATAGGGAACTATTTTGTATCATGGTACTTCTCTCCTTCAGTAAAATACGTTAACTAGCAAGTATGGATTGGTTGCCTGTTCTGTTGGGATGCAACTTATTGCTCCATGAACTCCAGTGTCACATGGAATTTATTCCTTCATGAACATGCATTACATTTCATGTCAGATATTTACCGTGGAAGTCTCTGAATGATATATTTATTCATCTTCAGGTTGAGGGAACAAGCTCTGTAGTGTCTGAGCTTGCCAAACTTGCCACACAAGAACAAATGTTGTTGGACCAATCGAAGGATCTCTTGTCCACGGTTGCAGCAATACATGTAGGGACATCTTCTATATATGTGCTCATTTTACTCAATTACTATGTTACTCAATTTTATTTAGCTCACCTTGCTAATGATTTGATTTGGAAAACAGGTCAAGCAGTGTAGTTTGCAAGCTCACATGCTGCAACGAAACCAAAAGCAGTGCCCGACACACTTGTAGATCAGTTTGCCTCGCCACGTTGGGTGGTCACTAACATCACACGGCCTCGCCTTTTCTCACCGGAGACTGTGCTACAGGTAATAATAAAAAAGCTGTAACCATTTGTTGGGTGTGAAGCGTGTCCTAATCTGCTCGATCGATCGACCTCACCGAGTGTAGCTGATTCATGTATTTTTTTTTTTGAGTGCATATCAACCCATAGAAGCGGCCCCCCTCTTTACTTACCTGCATCCGCCGCAGCTGGTGTATACAGAAATCCCTAGCCTTGACCCCCAAAGATAAGCTTTTCCTGTAGATATGAAAAAAAAGCTTGTCGTTCGCGTGCTTAACTCTTGCGTGTGGAGTGATGGAGTGGTGATGAGTGTTTGTGTATTGTGAAAGGGAGACATTTTGTTGGCTTTTGATACAGGGTGTTTTCATGGCAAAATTAACACGGAGGTTGTTTATCCTGACTTTGCTCATGGAGTCATGGTATTGCTCTGAACCTCTAATGCTGTGCCTGTAATGCATCCTGATTCCTGATTCATGAAAGAGTGGAAATATAAACCTTAGCGTTGTAAAGGTTCTGCTTGTTGCAGTGGCTGCCATCAGACGTCTGTGTTGCAGTGTAACAGTGTTGGTCCCCATTTTGAGGGCAGTAGTTGCTGTAGCCCGTTTTCAGCGTGTTGTGCTGTGACTGATCCGGTTGGGATGCAGCAAGGTGAAACGCAACTGAAGATTTCTTGAGAAGAAATGGCCTTTTCACGATGCATGGAAAACGCGAGTATTTTTAGACTGGTGAGAAGGTCCGTCCTATTTAAATGCTCGGGGGAGGTCCTGCGGCGGCGTCCGTGCGGCGCCCCGTCACGTCGCCGTGACATCGTCGGCTTCGAAGCCGACGCGGCCGAAACCAACTCTCCACCTCGTCACTTCACCGGCTACGCGCACACGTCCCGACCGCCACCGGCCCGCCGAGAGCGACGCGAGCCGACGGGGCGGCGCTAGACTGCTAGGTAGGAGCCGATGCTACTGCAACGTCGCATCGCATCGTGCTCGCGCATAAACCTGCACCCAGCGTAGCCATGGCGTCGTCGGTGGCGCGTCCGTGATCCATCCGCCGCCGACGGACGGGCCGGGACACCACCACCACCACCACGACTTCACCGTCGGGCCGTCGCCTCGTTAGCTTAGAGAAGGCCCAACATCCCTTGCTGGCTTAGAGAAGGCAGGCCCGGCGGGACAGAAGCCCGTCAAAGTCGAGCCCCAACCCTTCCTTTGCTCGCTTGCTCTTTGTCTGTCCGAGAGACTGCTGAATCTTTTTTTTGGGACCGGAGACCAATTTTAACTTTCAAGGCTTCAACTTGGGAATCACCAATTTTGTGCTTCAATCAATCCGAGAAAAGGGCGACATGTGACGTCGCCGCCACAAGACGAACACGCATGATGATGATGATGATCCTGCTATGGCAATCTACACCAGTTTGAACTGTTAATTGCCTTTTTTTTTCTCTCTCCAAAAAGACGCAGATGCTGAATGCTTTTGCTGCTTCACACTTGATTACGGGTAAGACGTTCTGCCTGCCCATCTTTTCGACGTTGCGAGGCCTTTTATCAAGTCGTCTCCTTCCTACCCTTTCGTAAATCAAGTGGCCTTTCTGGCAGACAGCATTACCGCACACACTTTGGCATCTAAACATATGGCCTTTCTGACGCTACAGGATATTTCGTACCAATTTTACAAAATTGATGCAAACACTTTGGCATCTAAACACACCCAAACGCGTGGACGTGGGCTTCGGCCTCGCGCACTTTGTTGACCCAGCACTAGCCAGTCAGGTGTCACGGCTTCAAAAAGATCTGATCCGCTGCTGTGCAACGAAATTGCAAGAGATTCAGAGTGCACGGTACCGACTACCGAATGGTCATGCTCCCTGAGGTCTGAACTGCATGCGCGTTGACCTGAGCTGAGCATTGCGGTAAGCAGACTGGGAAATGCTCCCCGATGAAACTTGGCCTCCCGCCGGTCCCATGCACCGCGACGAGTTGATGCTCCTGTGAGTTGATTTGTGCTGGCGGCCCTGATGAGGCTTTCCTTTTGTCCCCGGGGAAGGAAGGTAATAACAGCAGAACGCACGGCGAGCCCATGCATTCCATGGATCATGGTCATGGCAGCGCCACCCGAGCAGTTGGAGGGGAGCCTCTGGATGGACAGCAACGCGCGTACGCGTTCGGTTATGTACTTCTGTTGCTGCAATGGACTTATGGACGGGTGACGATGATCTGGAAAGCGGCCGGAAGCGGTTGCGTGGTCGGCGGCGAGTTGAGCTCATCATCCGCGCCCTTACCAAAACTGCTTTTTTTTTTGCTCACGGCAAAATCGTAACGACGCCTTTTCACATCACCTGGGGATCAGATCACGGACGGGGCAAAGGAGGACCTTGATGAACGGTTACACAGTGAAGATAGAACAGCTAGTGAAGAAGCTTTTTAGCTGAGGGTCCGTTCTTTTGGTTGAAAAGGAATAGTGAAGTTACAAATGAATAGTGTTGGAATAGTATTTTTTGTGAGAGAAGATGTGATGGATGTGACAGCTAAGCAAAAGAACGGGGCCTGAGTACAAGCTGGGAAACTGCAGCGGAACACGTGCCATGAAGCGTCCGTCGAGGAACGTAGTAGATCAGCTTGGAATGAACTTGTTGGATCCCACTGGTAGTACTAGAATGGAGTTTGAATGTTTGATCGAACTCGTGATTCATGATTCAAGCATGGGCTGCTGCATGCATGCATGCGATGCAACCAGCCAGCCAGCCAGCGGCCACTTTCCCGGCGGCCTTCTGTTAACTTGGTCCCCGCCTCCCCGGCGACGACGTTTACTTTGACATGCCGGCCTAGCGGCCTGCCTCTGCGGCGCGTACCAGCGCACTGGTGGCATAGCTGCACCTGTACAATGTGCTCGCGCGCCGTGCGTGGCCGGCATGCGGTCCATGGCGACCCTGACCAGTGACCAACTGACCACAGACCACCGTCTGAGTTTGGGACCAGCAAGCTAGGTACTGCAGCACCTTGGCGAGCTTGTGTAGATCGAGTACACGCGTGGTCGATTTTCTGCGCTGCTACAGTGCTACGTCTCTGACCCATTCCCGTGTGTTCGTCACCGTGCACACGTCATGAGGAGTGGCATGCATTTTCGTTCCAGTTTTGATAGATGCCGCCTCTACCTAGCTGGATGACTGGATCCATCAGCCACTGGGAGGGCAGCTTGGAGCTTGCTAACTAAACCTAGTAATTATACATTATCCAATTATTACGTATTAGTGTCAGCCCGCTGGCGTGGTGATATGGTTGATGCTGATGGTGCGCGACGCGGCCGTCGCGGCCAGCGAGCGATCGCCGTCGGCGCGCCCACATGTCGCGACATCATCCTCACGGGCTCACGGCCGCGCACAGCGGGGGCCCCCGCGCCGTGGCCGGGCGCTGCGGCGGAGCTCTAGCTGGTCCGCCACTTCGCGCGGCCGGCGTCTCTAGCTGTCTGGCCCGCGATGGCCACCGCCGCCGTCCTCCTCGCGCGCGCGTCCACGTCGGAACGTACTACAACACCTAAGCATTCGGTCCGCGCCCTGGCCCTGCTCGCTTCCCCGGCCGCTAGGGCAGAGCATAGATTCGCCTTCATTCGACCGTCCGGTGCGCAGGTGGTGGTGGGGCTTCCGCCGCGCGCGCGCGCCCCCATTACCGCCCGATACCGGGTCAGTTCCTGTCGCACGCGCGTACGTGACGGGGGCCCGCCGTCTTAACTGCGCTACGCGACGGTTGACGCTACCGTGCGCCCACCACGGGTCCGGTCCGGGGGCGGCTAGTGGTCTCGCGTCGCGTCCTCACGCACCCGCCTGCCGCGCAATCTCCGCATGCAGCACCGTTACCCGAAACGGCGGCCGGTGAGGCGGCGGCGCTGCGCCCGCCTTTGCCGTTTCAGGTTTCAGCTCTTCCTCTGTCCCCCACACTGGCCAGCCGGCGTCCCACTCGCACTGCTGGCTTTCAGGTCCAGGGACCAGGGGTGGTCAAACCAGCACCACCTCATGGCTTCGTTACCTCTCCAGGAGCTTTGCACAGGTGTCGGTTGTTGGAGCACTGATCGCGACGAAATGCATGCCTGACTCGCAGCACATCCGCGGAGCGAGGAAACGCCCTACCCGCGCGGCATCGCATTGTGGGAGAATGAGAGGTCTCTAGTGGAGTCGTGTGGTAAACGAGCCGCGCTGGCGGTGCTAGCACCTACCGGCCGGCCGGCAGCTAGCGTCCAGCCAAGCCAGGAAACGAGCCCGGCCACGGGCGCTCGATCGGGCGGGTGGGTGGGCGCCCCGCCGCGGCAGCGAATCAGGATGCGAAAACGAGACACGAGGCCCCCCTAGCCGGCCAGGTCGGCATACGTTGGCTTGTTTGGTAGGAACCCTGAAAGACTTGCCTCGAGAAAAATGCTGCCTGAGAGTTGTCTGGAAATTTGATAGAATCTGCGCAAACTTGAGAATGATTCGTTTTGTTGGAAGCCTGTGCCTGAGAAAGTTGATTGAGGAAATACTTATGTCACATGCATGTAATTTTTAGTACATCTAATGTGATTGATTTGATAATTTATATGACCTTATTATTAAAATATTATGTATTAATTAATTAATAAGTGTCTAGTTAAAACTAGAGTTAAAGAAATTAAAACAATGATAAATTAGCTGCACACATTTTGTGCGTTCCGATAAGAATTAGTGAAAAAGAAACGAACGAAAAAACAATACAAAACAGTGTTCTACGTGCGTCTGTAACTTTGATTAATCAAGTAATAATGTAGTCAATCGAGTAATTAGCATTATTAGCTCAGGCAGCTTCACGTAGCAACCCAGGCAGTCGTTTTCGGTCGCCTGGTAGAGGAACCAGCTGCCTGAGCCAGGCTGATATCGAGGGCTGCAACCAAATTGGCTCAGGCAGGTCCCAGGCAGCACCGCGCCCAGGCAAAATTGGCTCAGGTCGGAACGGTAGGAGCGGTATTCGCGAATACCGACCGGTAATTAAAACCATGCCGTGGCCATCCCAATCTGTTTCGAGCTTCGACCGGTAGCTGTGTGCATGCATGGTAGTACTATGCTGTTGCAGAGGATGAGGAAACACGGGGCAGTAATACGTAGCCGGTCAAGGGCGTCGTCGTCACCAGCAGCAGCAAAGACGGCGTGTGGACACTGATTTCTTGGTCCCTCCCTCTCCGACGAGCAAATACCTGTCTAGCTGGTCCAAGTCAGCAGACAAATCGAGTCAAACGAGTACTTTCTTTTGACAGGCAAAAAAGAAAAAGAAACGCCTGTCAGATTTTGCCCTACTACGCAGCTCCTTGTCTGACCATGCTAGCTTGCACCGGGGCAAAAACTCGATTATTATAAAGCAAAAAAGTAATATAATCTATAAAACAGAGCTAATCGCTGTCAGAAGATGTACATATACACAGGTAACGTAACAAGCGAGTTGAGGTCATCGGCAAGCCAAAAAAAATAGCAATCCGAAACCTACTAGCAATTAGCGCCACTAGTACAGGATTTACCGCGGCCACCGGGCCACGTAGTAATGCGGCAGTTAACCCCGCGCGCCCCAATCATAGGCTCTCCACCTCCTCCGCCCACTCCGTCCCAAAATTAATTACTGCACCCCATCATCGCCGCCCGCCGGCAAAATCCAGCAACGGCTAACGATATGATCATCATCGATCGTCTCACGCTGCGGGCGGATCAGGTCGATCCTTTTGCTTTCCTCGCTCGATCGCTCGTCATAGGCTTCTCATGCCCCCTTCCTTTTTGTTTTTGCTTTTCGACCTGCCCCTGCCTCACACGTGATTCAATAGGCTCGGCCGGGATGGGGGTTACTGCCATTTCAACCGGCGGGGAGCTAGACCTCTTGCTTGCTTGGGCTCCATCGTATCGTATGAGTGGTGGGAATTGGAAAATTAGAAGGCCAAGGGCCACCAGTGCCGCAGCCGCAGCCGCAGCCGCCGCGCCGTAGCTTTCCTTTTCCTTCTCCTTCTTCTTCTCTCTCTCGCCTGCGGCCTGCCTATATAAATACGGTGCTACATGCGTATATGCAGTAGTAGCCATCGCTCTCGCACAATCCCGGCCGGCTGCCGATGACCTCGAGAGGCCAGCCGGTAGTAGCAGCAGTGCAACTAGCTAGCTAGCTAGAGCTCTACTACCTCGCGCGATCGGTCGTCTGTGTTGTGCCATGCCGACCATGGCGGCCATGAGAGACGAGGAGCGAGCGGCGGTGGTGATCCGGAGCTACAACCCCAAGACGGACCAAGCCGGCACGGCGGCCGTCGACATGGAGTGCGAGGTCGGCCCGGCCGGCGGGATGTCCCTGCACGCCGACCTCCTCGGCGACCCCGTCGCGCGCATCCGCCACTCGCCGCACCACCTCATGCTGGTACGTGCTCTTGTCGTGTACAGTATACTCCTACGGTATACGCGGCACACGTGTACGTCTGTGTGTGTGTGTGTACGTATAGGTGTACGCGGCAGGATACTATATGATTGCGCTGCACACGGTTGCACGTAGCTATTCGATTATTCTCCCTGCTGGTAGTGGGTTGCTTTTTTCCCTAGCGCGTATTAGCTTCATCGATCTCGACATGGCAGGTAGCTGAGACGTCCGGTCCGGCCGGCCGGATCGTCGGCCTCATCCGCGGCACCGTCAAGTCCGTCGCCACCGGCAAGACCTCCCCCGAGGGCGGCGACCCCGTCTTCGCCAACGTCGGGTACATTCTCGGCCTCCGCGTCGCGACCTCCCACAGGTAATAATCTCCCAAGCTCTCTGCTCTATGTTCGTGACACTTGTCGACAATGTAGCGTCCGTCCTTCGATCGATCACCCATCATTGGTGCTCTTGTGTTGTCAAGAAGATTAACACACTGAGCTGATTCGTTTGGCGTTTCTTCAGGCGGATGGGCATCGCGCGGCTGCTTGTGCAGCAGATGGAGCGGTGGTTCGAGTCCCAGGGCGCCGAGTACGCGTACATGGCCACCGACAGGTCCAACGAGGCGTCGCTGCGCCTCTTCACCGGCCGCTGCGGCTACTCCAAGTTCCGGACGCCGTCGCTCCTCGTGCACCCGGTGCACTCGCACCGCCTCAGGTCCCCGCGCCGCGCGACGGTCGTGCGCCTCGCCCCCCGCGACGCCGAGCGGCTCTACCGCGCACGGTTCGCGCACGTCGAGTTCTTCCCGGAGGACATCGGCGCCGTCCTCGACAACCACCTCTCCCGTGGCACGTTCCTGGCTGTCGTCGACGGCGGCGGCGGGGGCGGCGGCCGCCGCGGCTACGAGTGGCGCGGCGTGGAGGAGTTCCTGTCGTCCCCGCCGGCGTCGTGGGCGGTGGCGAGCGCGTGGGACTGCGGCGGCGTGTTCCGCCTCGAGGTCCGCGGCGCGTCCCGCCTCCGCCGGGTCGCCGCGGCCGCCACACGCGCGCTGGACCGCGCCGCCAAGTGGCTCCGCGTCCCGTCCGTGCCGGACATCTTCCGCCCGTTCGCCGGGTGGTTCGTGTACGGCCTCGGCGGCGGCGGCAGAGACGGCGACGCCGCGGTGGCCGCGGAGGCGCTGTTCGCGTCGATCGTCAACACGGCGCGCGGCGCCGCGGCAGCAGTGGCCGTGGAGGTGGCCGCCATGGACCCGCTACGCAGCCGCATCCCGCACTGGCGCCGCCTGTCCTGCGCCGAGGACCTGTGGTGCATGAAGCGCCTCGGCAGCGGCGGCGGAGGCGGCCACGCGGACGGATGGGATTGGTCCAGGTCGGTCCCCGGTAGCTCCATCTTCGTGGACCCCAGGGAGGTTTGAGCGTCCGCTTGCAAGCAGAGAGCTTTGCTGCTCTGTTCTGTTGCCACTGGAGACTTCAGTTTTGATCTTTTTTTCTTCCTCCCCTTTCAAATTTTGCGACCTCGTGTCGTTAGTTTTAGTTTTGAAAGGCGGAGATTTCGTCGGATGGCTACCATTTTGTAGGATCAGCAGAAAGTACGGCAGTGCAATGGATCATGCAGATACAGCATTCTCGTCCTTTTTCCCGCTTGTCTTCTCTAGTTCTCTGCATTTCTGTTTTGTTTTTGCGCCGTGACAAGTGTGCGGTCGCGAGGCGATCGATCCAATCCAATCCATTGCGACCACGGGGTGCATGCATATGCATATCATTGACGAGGAGGGCATCAACAGAACAGATGAGATGAAATGGCTCTGCAACCACCGCGAGGAGTATATGTTCCCGGCTGGCTCACGTCCGCGTCCGTGTCGCTGCTGCGATCCACACCGGTGATGGATGGTGCTGCACTCGCTGCTCATCACGAAGCGAATCAATGCGTGATGTAATGGCTGATGATGGCGCTCGAGGCTGACACCTAGCGTCCGTCTTCCTCCGCTCCTTTTGACCCGGCCGCCACTGGCCATCGCCATGGCTGCCCTAGGGCTAGGACTACGAGTACTTTTGAGTTGTCCTGCAGGGGTGCCGTTGAGCATGTGCCTCGGCGTTGGCGCGGATGTTGTCCAGAAAAAAGCGAGGGGTTGTCGCGGCGTCGCGTAACGGCGGACGCCAGTGGGCCGACCGGCGGTGGCGGTGGCGGCGGCGCTGCGCTCGACGCCTCGACTGCAGCGCGGCGCTCTGGTTGTTTTGTAGCGCATGTAGGAGTACTGTACTATGTAGAGCAATGATTGGACCTGTCGCCTTGGAGCATCGATTCCAAATGGGCAATTTGGCCATTCGCCCATTCCCCTGCAAAGGCGGCGGCGTGGATGCAGTTCCGGCCACTCTACTCCATGGCGGCACTTCGTTTTCCTTCTGTCCCTGCGCAGACACTGGCGACGGCGAGGCAACAAAACTTGAGGCAACAAAACTTGCGGCAACTGGGGCCATGTAGTTTGCACGAATGGATCTATCCAGTTCCTGTCACGAGGATCCGTCGATGGTGTAATGCCGTACGCTGCAGGTAACCGGAGGATTCAATTTGAGCATCTGTGTCGCCAGTCACCACCCACAAGTGTTGTCGGCTGGGCTCAAAATGCTTAATGATATTATCCACGGCGGGATAACCGTCAAACAAAGAGTCACAGATACAGTCACGGAAGCTAGATGAAAAATTGAAAACCGAAAAGAAGCTCGCCCAGGATCGTCACGGACTGGCGGTCAATCCTGCCGGACCAAGCCGTTTCGTCTCTGCACTCTGCAGGAGCAGGAGACGGTCAGACAGTGACACAAAGCAGCGATAACTGCACCATTGCTCTCGCCAAATACACTACGGGAGATAGTGCCTTCCCCACGTGCCAGTTGCACTCGGGGAAGTCTTCCCCTAGTGCAACACTCAGGGAAGATGTTCCAGCTAATCCTCTAACAGTGAAGCCGTCTTCCCCGAGAGTCGAAGATCGCGCACTCGGAGAAGCCTTCACTGAGAGGCGTGCTAGCACTCGGGGAAGATTTTTGTTTTTTTAAAAAAAATTCCCACAAGCCGGCCGGGCACTGTGGCCCCTCTTTGGCCGACCGCCTCTCCGTCGTCGCCGTCACGACCTCGTAGATCCCACCGCGCCTGGAGAAGAGGAGGCCGCTCCGCCGCACCTCGTAGATCCTGTCGTGCCCGAGGAGGAGGCTGCGCCCGGAGAAGAGGAGACCGCGCCGTCGTGCCTGGAGAAGGAGGCTGCGCCGCCGCGCCTCGTAGATCCCGCCGCGCAGGGAGTAGGAGGTCGTGCCGCCGCGCCTGGAGTAGGAGCCCGCCGCTGCCGCGCCGGGAGGGAGTTGAGGCCGCGCCGAGAAAGAGTCAAGGCCGCCACCGGGGAGGGAGTCGAGGCCGCCATCCTTGGGACGCCGCCGCACCTCGCCGGGAAGGAATCGAGGTCGCCGCCGGGGAGGGAGTGGAGGCCGCCGTCCTTGGGTCGCCGCCTCACCTCACCGGGAAGGAGTCGAGGCCGCGTCGGGGAGGGAGTCGAGGCCGCGCCAGGGAGGGCTCGAGGCCGCCGCCGGGGAGGGAGCTCGTGGCGGATCTGAGGGACAGGGTCGGTGCGGCGGCGTATGAGGGAGAGGGTGGGGTGCGGCGGCGGCGGATCTGAGGGAGAGGGTGGTTGCGGTGGCGGCTGAGGGAGGGGGGTGAGGTGGGTGTTGAGGGCTGAGGGAGTTATATATGTTTAGGGTTTGTTTAAATGGGCCGGCCGGTATATGGGTTTGCTGGCCCAATTAGAATTCGACCGTGTTGAGCCGGTTGGACCTTTCTCGAATGTCGTGTGTCTGGCACTCGGGGAAAGGTCTCTTCCCCCGAGTGCTAGGAAAGGCACTCGGGGAATTTTTTTTTTAGTTTTTTCCCATTTATTTTGGTATATTTCGTATGTTTTTTGCATTTTGTGAAGGCCTAAAAATGATGTAAAAAACAAAATATTCTTCGAGTGCCTTCCGTGACACTCGAGGAAGAGGCTAGCTTCCCCGAGAGTGCCAGGCACTCTGCGACACTCGGGAAAACCTCTCTTTTTCGAGTGTAATTCTTCCCCGAGTGCAATTCTTCTTCGAGTGCAACACTCAAAGAAGATTGACACTCGGAGAAGTCCGAGACACTCGGGGAATTTTCGTTCTCCCGCGGTGATAGCTGGCGGCTACGCGCGAGCGCGAGCGCGACACATGTGCATGCGACCGATCCATCCATCAACCGCTCGCACGCACGAGCTACTCGCCCTACTCCTTTTGTATAAGTGCTCTGAGCTGGTGATCCATTGCACAGTAGGAGATGGCACATGTATACGCGATTAGGAAAGGCATGTGCCTCTGAGACTCCACACCTATAGAAACCCCTGATGCTCTAGCTAACTAGCTAGCCAGCTAGGTTCGCCGAGCAATCCGCAGGCCGACAAGCCGGCCGGCCTCGAGGTTGATACTCGTACTCCTATCTCTCTATCTATCCTGTTCTTTCCTGGGGTCCGTCTCTCTCCGATCCGAAACGTGACCGCATTAATCCGAGACACGTCAGTGGATAAGGATTTTCCGTGTATGCACGCACACGGTGACACGGCTGATTTATGCAACGGATAGAGTATCTCTGATTTGGAGAAGTGGATAGACGTGCCCATATATAGTAGTACTCCGAACAAGGCCAGGATTGGAGACGACACTGATTTCCTTGGCGATATGATCTCTGTATAGTGCGATCTTGCATTGTCAATCTCTGTAGTGAGAGATTTTTTTTTTGCCCTGGTACTGTGTTTTCACGTTTCAGAACGGCCGGCGAACATTATTCACGGCGGCACTGCACGGCGCCGCCGGTGGTAGCGCAGGCTGATATGTCATCTTGTATGGAGCATGAGGATGACGATTGGATGTCCTGATTTGATTTGAGGTGGTTTTTTTTTTCTAGTGAACATTTCATGTGCTAACTTTCACTGGTGGAAAAACAGCCTTCCGTCCCGGGTGGGAAAGACTTTAAGTCTCTAAAGTCCACTCGGGACGAAAAGAGAGAGACAAAAGGCTCTCCCATTTGTCACCGGGTGGTAGCCCCGCCCGGGACAAAAGGGGAGGGCACACCAGCGCCTGTGCGCCACCGCATTACCACCCGGGACTAAAGACCCCGCTGTGAATTTTTTTTTGTTTCAATTCTAATTGTTCTAATAATGTTATACGCGTATATTCTCACGTATTTGGGTGTAATTTACGTGTATGTATAAATGTTTGCACTAATTATACGTGTCTACTATACGTACTATATGAAGAGACTAAACTTATAAATAAATATATACACACATTATATTACATCGAAAGCATAGATAGTATTTTCTGAAAGTAGTATATATATACATCAAAATACTGTTTCATTCTAATTCTAGTCTAAAGTTCCACCGGAGGTGCTAATTAAACTTTATGAATTGGATGACCGTCATAGTGATTTCTGCCTTGTGGATTAATCACCTGGTCCATTATAAATCCGCAGAGACTTTCTTGAATCGCCAAGAGTCGGTCCTTCTCAATGATTGCGTCCCTAATCATATTGTTCTGTAATGTGCAAATAATTTAATATATTACACACAAGAATTAAATATATAAGCGGTTAGAAAAAAAATGTATTATTAATTGGTTTAAAATAATACTTACAGTATAATCTGACGGGTCTGCCTCGCAGAAATTGTGGATGAACTCACATAGTATGCACATAAATGTGTCCCTGGTTCCTGTATCATACACTAAATTGAAGAAGATAATTATGAAAAATTAGTGTTATACATTTTTAATTTGCCCAAGCTGAAGTTGTTATTTGGTTTACGTACCGGAAAATTTGTAGAGAAGTTTATTCTAGGTCTCCATGTTCCAGGGTTGACAGCCTTGAATTTTTCCCAAGCTCTGGCAGAAAATAATGAAAGTTAGAGTTAGATAGTGTTAGTAAAAGCACACTATTGCATAAAAGGGAACGTATGAATAGAATTATTACTCTTGAAACATATCTTGAAGGTCCAAGTATTTGTTCGGATCTCTTTTCAACGAATCAAAGACAAGGACGTTGCTTCTGTTGACATCAATTATGAGAAGAATCCAGTGGAAACTGTATATACATGGAAGCTCAAAAGATTAGAACTAAATAATGTTAACTAAGATAATTAGAAATGCGAATCCTTAGTAATTAAGATGGTAATCACACTTACTCGAAGTTGTAAGGTAGAAGTATCAAATCCTTGTAATGCAAATTACACAAGGTCCTTAGGATTGTTTTGAATGTTGTTTCTGGTTGGAGTTTTACTTGATCTTGATTAACTAAAGATGGGTCCATAAAACCTATTCGTTGGTAACCATTCTTCCGCATGTTATGCATTTCCAGGCTACAGAAAATGAAAGACAAAGTTAATAATTAGAGTATGCATTAATTTGTTAATTAGGGTATGTATTGCACCGTCACTTACAGGCACCAGGCCATGACAAGATCGGTATTCAAGGAGTCAAGATGGTAAATTTCATAAATATCCTTGAATCGCAGCCAGACCAACTTCTCGCCTTCACCAGCAAAATCTCCCGGTTTAACAAGCATGCCAATCATCTCCAGGCCCGCCTTAGACGTCTTCATGTAGAAGTCATGCAATCTGCGCATCTGAGTAGGGAGTTTCTTCACCAACTCAGGCATGACAAAAGATTTCCCGTGCTCGTAGTGCCATCTAGGTACGAAGTTTTTGTCCCGAGGAGGTGATTCGTGGCCGAGAACATATTGTAGTGGGAGCCCTGTTGCTTCTTACATTTGAATGACATGCGCTAGTTGTTCTGTGTCCATAAGTGCAAGAGCTCGTTCAGTTGCAGTGAGGCCGGAGGCGACGCAAGTCTGTACTCCCGACGTCGACGCTTCTGTTGCCTTCTTCGTTGAAGGCTCTTTCGCCGACGTCGACGTTTGTGTTGCCTTCTTCGTTGAAGGCTCTTTCGCCGACGTCGACGTTTGTGTTGCCTTCTTCGTTGAAGGCTGTTTCGTCGACGTCGACGTTGACGCTTGTGTTGCGTTCTTCTTCTTCCTATAATCCTGTGGCATCGTCGACCCCGGTACTTGGTCGATGTAACTATTTGGTGACCCTCCTTGTCTCTTCTTCTTTAGGGACTTGTGCAGCGAGCGGTCATAATCACTTAGTAGGGGTTTTATAATTTGTTTTTCTGCTTCCTTCTTCTCTATGAAAGCTTTGAGTTTCTGCGGATGAATCTTATTCTTTTCTACTTCCATTTCTTCGAGTAGTTTTTGTTTAGCAGCCTCTTTATTCCCTTCAATCCACGCCTTGAGTTGCTTATCACACTCCGCCTTATTTTCTGATGCTGTCATGTCATGTGGCAGCTTCCTTTTAACAGGCAGCTTTTTCCCTTTCTTCTTCGGGGGATCCGGATTTGACACGGGCATAGACACGGTAGATTTTGATCGGGACTGCCTCTTGGCAGGCTTTGGTGATGGTTGCTTTGGTGGTGATTGATGTTTTGGTGGTGATTGCTGATGATCGTCATCGCTCGCGGTAGGAGAATTCCCCCGTTGTGGAGACGGTGAGCTCCAATCATTCAACGACGACCGTCCCGGTGACAGCCCGGGAGATGGTGGCTGCTGCTCGGCAACACTCGGAGGGATCGTTGACGGCTCGGGAGATAGTGGCTGCTGCTCGGCAACAATCGGAGGGATCGGTGGCGGCATGTTAGGTATTATGATGTAACGTTTGGGCCACAATATGATACTGTGAAGCGCATCACGGAGTGTCCTTTCCCCGTCACCTCCTTCGAAGTCTAGCTCTATGTCGTTAAACTTTGGGTCAGCAATCTCCTCCAAACCAATTGAGGCGTAGCCAGTTGGAATCTGCATGCCGTGGCTTGTACGTCCTGGGAGATGTGCTAAAGCCATTCCGTACGCCAGTTAGAGAAATGATGAAGTTATTAAATGCTTGAGACATGCATCAAAGGTTGAGATAATTGCACGTATAATCAGGTTTATATATACCTTCATTGTGATGTTGCCGATCGGCTTGTGCAGCTCACATGCGGTGCGCTGACAGAGTTCATCCACAGGGTACCGTTTGTTGTCCTCTACTCGAACTTCTTCTTGGTTTGCCGCCCTTTGTTCTTCGGGGGCCTCTGTGGAAGCACAGCTGCTTTTGCGAGCGAAAGTGCTAATGACGGGATCCACCAGTGCTTAAGGTGGTGCTCCGGCAGGGGTGATCTGAGCTACCGCGGCGGCCACTCGTCCTTCAATCTCTGCATTCATACGTTCTTCTTGTTGTTTAAGTCTCTGCTCCATCATTTCATGCCACCGCCCCTCTTCACGCTCCCTTCTTCTTTTGCGGCTTCTGTAGGTGTCGGCGCTTCCCTTGAAAGCAAACTTCCACGGGACTACCCCGTAGCCCCTACAACGTCCTGGGTGTTCCGGATTCATGAGCGCCAAAGTTAGCTCATCCATGTCTCTGTCAGGAACCAATCTGCCCGCTTTGATGTCTTCATTCTTTTTGATTATCTCATGTGCCGTCTCCCGTAACATGGGTGGGAATTCGGGGGAACCATCATCAGGGTTCAATCTTCCACCGCGGGCATAATACCAATTCTTCTATCGTTCTTCCCAGTCAAAGACCGCTGGTACGATACCTTTGTTGAGGAGGTCTTGTTCAATCTTCCGCCACTTGGGTGCTGCAACCGCGTAACCACCGCGACCAAGACGATGGTTGTAATCCGTCTTCTTACTGTCATTTTTCTGAGCTCGTGCGCTCTTGTTGGCGAATTCTTCACTATTCTTGTAATCCACAAAGGACTGCCAGTGATCCTTTAGCTTGGGATAATCATCAAAATTTGGAGTTCGATTCTGCTTGATACAATCTCTGTGCAGCTGCTTCTTGAAACTCTACAATTGAGTTGCCATCTTCGTGAGAGTCCACTGCTTCACAAGGTTTGCGTTCACGCCCGATGGAAGTGTGAAGTGTTTTAGGATATCATCCCATAACATATTCTTAACTGAATCCGGAACCACCCATGGATTATCTTCCCTTCCCTTCCATTCTCTATATGATATGGGCACGTTGTCCCTCACAATAGCACCGCATTGGGACACAAACTTGTCCCTGACCTTCTTTGGTTCCCATGGCTGGCCAAGCTTGTTGACTTCAGTGATATGAAACTTCACGTCATGATCGACGATTACTTTTGTACGGCCTCTCTTAGTCTTTTTGCTTGTCGAGGTTGAAGCCTACAAGTTGCGGATTTGTTATTCACGCGGGGTTCCAGAATGATATATATACCTTGTTGTTAATGCATTTATGGATTTGTTAATGCATGATATATATACCTCGTTGGAACCTTCTGTATTAACTATGAAAATGTCTTCATTATTGTCCTCGGCGCGGGTGTCGATGTCCGCGGTGCGGGTGCCGATGTCCGCGGTTATGTTGAGGAACGCGTCCGCCTGGCTACGCTCCTCCTCGGTGAAGGTTGGGACCTCGGTATTTGGACCCCCAGCAACAAGGCTCTCCATCAGCCGCTCCTCCTCCTCATTGTTATCCATAACTAGAAATTTCTGAAAACATAAATGAATTTCTGAGCACATAAATGATTTTGTGAATACATAAATGAATTTCTGAGCACATAAATAATTTTCTGAGCACATAAATGAATTTTTGAATACATAAATGATTTTCTGAGAACATAAATGAATTTCTGAATACATAAATGATTTTCTGAGCACATAAATGATTTTCTGAATACATAAATGAATTTTTGAGCACATAAATAATTTTCTGAATACATAAATGAATTTCTGAGCACATAAATGATTTTCTGACTACATAAATGATTTTCTGAGCACATAAATGATTTTCTGAGCACATAAATGATTTCTGAATACATAAATGATTTCTAGGTGTCGGGCGAGTGTCGGGCGGGAGTCGAGCGAGTCGGGCGGGAGTCGAGCGAGACTACAAGTGTCGGGCGGGAGTCGAGCGAGTCGGGCGAGAAAACCTAAGTGTCGGGCGGTGTCGAGCTACTCGGGCGGGAGTCGAGCGAGTCGGGCAGGAGTGGAGCGTGTCGGGCGGGAGTGGAGCGTGTCGGGTAGGAGTCGAGCGAGTCGGGCGAGAAAACCTAAGTGTCGGGCGGGAGTCGAGCGAGTTGAGCGAGAAAACCTAAGTGTCGGGCGGGGTCGAGCGAGTCGGGAAAGAATCGAGCGTGTCGAGCGATATATATACTACCTAATTGTCGGGCGAGCGAAAAAATTAATAGCTCTAAATACATATTTCATCTCTAAATACATTTCATCTAAAAACACTAATTAAATTCAAATCTAAATCTCTAAATTCAATTCTAAAATCTCTAAATTCAATTCTAAAATCTCTAAATTCATTTCTAAAATCTCTAAATTCAATTCTAAAATCTAAATTCAATTCTAAATCTCTAATTGTAATCTAAATTCATAAATAAATTAATTGAAAACATTAAAAAAAATTTGCTGACGTCAGCCATCAGGGGCTGACGTCAGCAGATGCCTCACCGGCCGGGAGCGACGGCGGCCTCAGGGGGGCGACGACGTCGGCGGCCGGGAGCGGCGGCGGGCGGCGGCCGGGCGCGGCGGAGACGGCGGCCGGGCGTGGGGGCCGGCGCGGAGACAGCTGGGCGCGGCGGAGACATGGACGGGCGTGGGGACGACGGCCAGGCGCGGGCGGGGTCGACGGGCGGCGTGCGGACGACGGAGATCCACGGCGGCCGGGAGCTTCGGTGGCGGAGGGCGCAGGGACGTGTCGACGGCCGGGCGCGGGCAGGGACGGCAAGGTCGACGACGGCGGGGTGCGACCTGCGACGACGACGGAGGCAGGGGTGACGGCGGGGGACGACGACGGCCGGCGGAGATCAGCAGGGGGACGAGACGACGACCGGAGATCAAGTGAAGTGTGGTGATGAAGTGGAGTTGGGGAAGAAGAGGGGTGGATCCGTGGGATATATATCCCCCCCTCTTTAGTCTTGGGTCGTAACCAGACCCGGGAGCAAAGAGCCTTTAGTCACGGGTGGGGATACGACCCGAGACGAAAGAGGGCCTTTTGTCTCGGGTCGTATCTCCACCCGGGTCTAAAGGCCCTTTTCGCGCGGGAGGGGGCACAAGGGCAAAATTTCGGCCTTTTGTCCCAGGTGGTGTTACCACCCGAGACTAAAGGCCCCCCTTTAGTCTAGGGTCGTAACACCACCCGGGACTAAAGTGTAATTTTCGGCGGGAACTGTTTTTCCCCTCCCATTTCTTTTCTCATTTTCACATTCTATCTCTTTGAAATCAAAAAAAATATAGTAACTTTTACTATTTTTTCCATGCAAAATTATATTGAGTTAAAATATAATAAACTGTACTTTGCTATGCAAAATTGTATTTTAGAGTTGTAAACATTCACTTTCAATTTTCACTTGCAACATTGATGTGTATTCCCACTAAAATTCAATTAAACCAAAAAATAGTAAATTAATTCAGAAAAATCTCAAACTTGGTGGGTCAATCTCACATGACATATTCAAGCTTCATAAAAGTTTTGAGACCGATACAACACTGTAAAGTGCATGGGCTTCAGAATCGTTAAGACATAAGTGGTATAGACATGGTTCGATGAAAGGTCCCATATAGTTTTGTGAAGCACGTGTACTCCATCTATGTCGAAATGGTCTAAAATTTTTTGGTTGTCATTTACACTGAAAATATTAGCTCGCGCAGGATCTTAGATTTTTCTGATGACTAAATGTATTTTAGGTTTTTTCTTCGTGCTAAAGGAGCTAGAATATTGTGAATTACACATCAATAACTCAAGAATTATGATTCGACTTCCAGATAAATTAGACTCCTAAAGCACAAGAGAACTTGTGGCCAAGTTTGGCACCATTCCGGATCGTTTCAGGGGTGCTCTCAGCTCAACTTTTAATTTCTAGGTGATGTCGCCCGGAAATTCAATTAAACCGAAAAAAATAGTAAATTAATTTAGAAAAATCTCAAACTTGGTGGGTCAATCTCACATAACATATTCAAGCTTCATAAAAATTTTGATACCGATACAACACTGCAAAGTGCATGGACTTCAGAATCGTTAACTTGTTGGAGACCAATAAAAGAGTTGATCACATTAGCATTACACAATTGATTTGATCAATAATCATTACATTACGACATTAATCTCAAGCACGTAAGTACGGTGTCTCTTCACGTCCAAGCAATATGCTTGGGTCAACTTCGACAGCGAACGGAGGCATGCCATCAAACTGATCATAATCATCAAACTGATCTGTTTTGTCCTCGACTCCCACGATTACTCTTTTACCTGGAAGAACTATGTGACGCTTTGCCTCTTGTGGTCCTTCTTCTTGGGGATTTTTATTCTTCGGTATGCTAGTCATATCCTTGACATAGAAAACCTGATGCACATCTTTGGCAAGCACGAATGGATCATCTTTGAACCCAATCTTGGTAAGATCCACTATTGTCATTCCATATTCATCTTTCTTTACGCCATTCAGGTTTACCCAGTGGCAAAAAAACAGAGGGACATTCATCACTCCGTACTCAAGCTCCCATATCTCTTCTATGATACCATAATAGCAGGTCTTGCCCCCATCTTTTCCGATAACGTCCATACGGACACCACTATTTTGGTTTGTGCTTTTGCGATCTTGAGCTCTCGTGTAAAAATTGTAACCATTCATATCGTAAGCTTGAAATCTTGTAATTGTGCTACAAGGTCCCCTGGCTAACAAAGCTAGTTGTGGATGAATCGTTGAGTTTCCGATGAGTTGTTCACTCAACCATGAGGGAAATGTTTCCATGTGACGACGTGCAATCCAAACTGGGGATTTGGTTGGATTTTGAGAAGCAATAATCTGCTCGTGTTCCGTCCTATACGGAGTCACCAATGATGATTGTTGCAGGACTGTTAGGTGTGCTTTATGGAACAAATCAGTATTATTGCTCAAACTTGATTTCCTTCCGATGGTACCCTTTCCCTGTAGCATCCCCTCGTGTCGTGATACTCAATGACCTCCTCAGTTCCATATCCCTTAGCAATGCTTCCTTCCGGACGGGCACGGTTAAGAACATATTTCTTGATGATCGACATGAACCTCTCAAAAGGCCACATGTTGTGAAGGTATACTGGACCGAGAATAGTAATTTCTTTCACAAGGTGTACCAGGAGGTGCGTCATAACATCGAGGAAGGAAGGTGCAAATGCCAACTCAAAGCTGACAAAACATTGAACCGCATCGTTCTGTAGCTTTCCTAGCTTGGCTGGATCGATTGCATTCTGTGAAATTGCATTGAGAAATGCACAAAACTTTACGACCAGTAATCGTACATTCTCTTATAGAACACCCCTCAACGCAACTGGAAGCAACTGTGTCCTCAACATGTGACAGTCGTGGGCCTTTAGATTTGTGAACTTCTTCTCTTTCATATTTATGATCCCCTTTAAATTCGAAGAGTAGCCAGACGGAACCTTAATACTGTTCAGGCAATCAAACACGCTTTCCTTCTCTTTCTTGGTGAGAGTGTAACTAGCAGGACCAAAGTAATCAACATCATCATCATCCTCTTCCGGATCAGTTTCATCATCACCCTCCCACGGAACTTTGGGAATCTTATGAAATTCTTTCAGGTCCTCTCGTGCTTCGTTGGTATCCTTCGGGTTACCGTAACAACCCATGAAGCCTAGCACATTCACGCAAAGATTCTTCGTAAGGTGCATCACGTCAATTGCGTGTCGGACCTCAAGGCTACGCCAATAAAGTAGCTCCCAAAATATAGATTTCTTCTTCCACATTAGTGCACGCCCGTTGGCGTCAGTTGGAACAGGTTCACTACCGGCACCCTTTCCAAAGACTACCCTTAGATCATTTACCATCTCAAATACGGCATCTCCATTAAAATGGGGTGCCTTCGTACGATGGTCAGCCTTCCCTTTCCAATGCATCCCTTTCTTCCGTAAGGGGTGATTAGTTGGAAGGAAACAACGGTGACCATTATACACGACCTTCTTACAGTTTTTGAGATGAATACCTTGTGTTCTATGTAAACAGTGCGTGCATGCCCGATATCCCTTGTTTGTCTGCCCAGAAAGGTTACTTAGGGCAGGCCAATCGTTGATGGTTATGAACAACAATGCTCGTAGATTGAAGTTCTCTTGCCTATCCTCATCCCACACACGTACGCCCTCTTCCCGCCATAGCAGTAATAGTTCATCGACCAACGGTCTTACGTACACATCAATGTCATTACCGGGTTGTTTTGGACCTTGGATGAGCACCGGCATCATAATGAACTTTCGCTTCATGCACATCCAACCAGGAAGGTTGAACATGCATAGGGTCACAGGCCAAGTGCTATGACCACTGCTAAACTCCCCGAATGGATTGAAACCATCCGTACTTAAACCAAACCTTATGTTCCTTTCCCGTCCTCAGAAAATGTCTTGAATTCTCTATCAATCTTTCTCCACTGAGACCCATCAGCCGGATGTCTCAGCAGGTTGTCTTGCTTACGTTCCTCGGCGTGCCATCTCATCAACTTAGCATGTGTTTTGTTCCGGAACAAACGCTTCAAACGTGGTATTATAGGAAAATACCACATAACCTTCGCCGGAACTTTCTTCGTCTTGTCACGGTGCCCCTGGAGATCACCAGCATCTTCATCTCGCCGAATCTTATAACGTAGCGTTTTGCACACAGGACAAGCATTCAAATTCTCGTAATCCTTACCCCGATATAGGATGCAATCATTAGGGCATGCATGGAACTTCTGTACCTCCAACCCAAGAGGGCACACAGTCTGTTTTGCTTCATATGTGGTGGACGGTAATTCATTGTTCTCCGGAAGCTTGTTCTTCACAATTTTTAGCATCCCTTCAAATGCCTTATCAGACACACCATGTTTTGCCTTCCATTGCAGCATTTCTAGTGTAGTACAGAGCTTTTTGTGACCTACCTTGCAATCTAGGTATAACGGTTTTCTGTGATCTTCGATCATACGTTGGAATTTTGCCTTTTCTTTTTCGTTTTCACAGTCCCTTTGTGCATCCTGTAGAACCTGGCCGAGATCATCAGCAGGCCCATCAGCATGTGCTGGTAACTCTTCTTCGTCAGCATCTTCCATTAAAGTATCTGCAAAAGCTTGACCTGCGGCCCAGTCCGGAATACCCTCCTCCTCTTCTTCGTCGTCTTCCATCACAACCCCTCTTTCACCGTGCTTGGTCCAAACCACATAGTTCGGCATGAATCCGTATTTCAACAAGTGGAGGTGAAGTGTACCCGGGTCATGGTAGTCTCTTTCGTTTCTGCAATCGGAGCATGGACAACACATGAACCCACTCGCATCCTTGTTTTTTTCCGCCACTTCGAGAAAACCATGCATGCCGGTAATGTACTCCGCTGACCGTCCGTCGGTGTTGTGCATCCATTGCCGGTTCATCTGCATCATATTAAGTGAAAAATATCCATGTTAATTCTACAACACTATCCCTAGGTATCCTTTTCTAATAACTAAATTAATAAATTCTATTTTCTCTAATATTAAATATAGCTAGCTAAAAGTAAAATTTATATAAAAACAAAAAAAATATCTTATTACAAATGAATGAAAGAAGATAATCATAACAAATGAAAACTACTTATTACCAAATCTAAAGTATACTAATATAAAAACTACATCTCTTAACTCTTAAATCAAATTTTCTATTTTCTTAATTGTGGCATAAATTTTATGAATAAAAAATATACACTATCCCTAGGTCTCATTTTCTAATAACTAAATTAATAAATTCTATTTTCTCTAATAATAAATAAAGCTAGCTAAAAGTAAAATTTTTATAAAAACAAAAAAATCTTAGTACAAATGAACGATAGAAGATTATCATAACAAATGATAACTACTTATTACTAAATCTAAAGTATACTAAAAACCTCATCTCTTAGCTCTTAAATCAAAATTTCTATTTTCTCCTTCTCTAAATCATAAAATGAAATTTAAACACAACAAATGAATGGAGGATGAAGAATAATACCTTAGCAACACCTCGAAGGTGAGAAAACTCCAAAAATTGATGAGGAAAAATTTGGGCAGCACCTCCCTAGGTTTGAGGCGCCATGGAGCTGAGAGGAGCTTGCTCTTTGAGCTCTCGGTGAAAAATGGTCGGGCAGGGAAGAAGAAGGGTGCGTGCTGTCGATTTTGTATAGGGGAGGACTTTTGTCCCGGTTGGTTTTTGAAGGCCGGCCCCGACAACCCTTTAGTCCCAGGTTGGTTTACCACCCGGGACTAAAGGCCGGCCCCAATCATTGCGCCCGTGGAGGGCAGGCCTTTAGTCCCGGGTTGGTTTACCAACCGAGACTAAAGGGTCGCCCCCCACCCAAATGACCCTGTTGTTTTTTTAATTTAATATATATTAAGGTCTCCAAAATTTGTGATAAAGGTTAATATTAAGGCTTAATCAATACTTTGGAGGTGAGAACCCTAATATTAAGGTTTTCAATAAATTAGTCATGGGCCTAACATCAATGCTTAAGGTCTTAACAAAAAATATAAAAAAGTTCATACATCAATACTTAATTAAGGTCTTACAAACATAAAAAGTTCATACATGAATACTTAAGGTACGGTCTTAACAAAGATAGAAGGGTGCATCAATGCACGACACATATTTCATACTTCATTCTTCTTCCTTAGATAGTCCATATAGTTGAAGTCTCCGATCTTGAAGTCGAGAACTTCAGTGAAATATGCCACAGAATGGATCAGTGCACTCTCTATCGCTTCACAATTACTGTCACATGGACTTCCATAAATTTCAAACAGTGGCGAGGAAAACTGATATGGCATGCAAAATGAAAGATGAGTCTGATACTTCCAATCTCTTGTGCGTGTAGCATTTAAAGCTCTGTAAGAAAATCCCACAACATCCATCACTTGCTCTAGAATTGCATGAAAGCTCATTGCCGCAAAAGTTTGACCAAACATATCCTACAGTTAAGAATAATGTTATTACGACGCATTAAAAATGCTGAATAAGAAGATTAAAAAAAGTTAAATGGTGCTCCATACCATGTCATCTTCATTTAGCCGACAAAGTCTCTCTGCGGTCGTGATGACACTTTCTCCTTCCTCGAGTGACTTTATTAGAAAATAAGAGTAATCTGGCACAAAATACCCATTAGCGTTTAGTTGTTGTAAGCATGCCTGCACGGCGGTCCTTTCATAAGTCCTCCTAACCAGTGCAAGGGTACCCCACCCAACAATCGATACCATTTGGATGGGTTCTGAAGACAGCGAGGAGTGATTTTGTCCTCGAACGGCTATGTCAAACGAGATTTTTAATTGTATGCAATTGTTTGGACCGACAATGGCGCATTGTGTAACAAGAGGAGTACCACCTAAATTTTCAACAACATGTGCGAGCCACTGCTTATGATTGAGAACCTGCATTGTATGAAAATAATATTATTATCCGTGTGTAGTACGTAAACATCAAATTTATACAACGAAAGAATATTACTATGTTGGGATGAGGTCCCTGGCTTCGATCACCAGTAGGTAACTCAATCACACCATGGGTGAAGTGTATGCCTGGACGACGAGCCAAAGGTGGCCGGTCATCAAAACTGATTCCACGACCGCCGCCATGGCGACCTCCACGGCGACCACCGCGACCAGAATAACTTACCATAGTTATTCTGGACTACTTTGTAATGTATATAAAACAATGCTTAAATAAAAGAATGCTTAAATCTATTCTATATAAAAACAAAATATATAAGACCTATTTTCTCATTTTCTAATAACTAAACAGATAAGTGCAAGAGCTCGTTCAGGTGCATTGAGCCCGGAGGCGACGTAAGTCTGTACTATACCTTTTCTAATCACCCTGATCATTTAGGAAGTACAACCTCACCTCACCATCATATACACGCACCTCGCTCTCCCACTTACAGTACATCGCCAAGCTACAGCCCTGCATCTCCTACCTAGCTACAGTCCAACATCACCGAGATGTTGGACTGTAGCTAGCTAGGATGTAAGGCTACTGGTACAGAACGTCTAACCGACTGTATATATGGAAAAAAAAAGAGAATGCCTAAATGTATTCTAAATAAAAACAAGAAATACTTAACAAAAACGAATTAAATAGGTAGGTAGTATATTTTCATTTGGTAATGACCATTTTTTTAATAAACTAACTTCTAATAAATTAAGCTAAATGTAAAATTAAATGCATCTCTCATCTAAAAGTTAAAATCAATTATCTCTATAGCAAAAACTATAAAATTAGAGGATAAATCCCTATGTGAAACTATGCTTAAAAAATATGTGAAACTAAATACAATGTTAGCTAAATCTAAAACATCTGAAAACATCATCTCCTCCTACCACCTAAAAATCTAAATCCATATTTTCTCCATTTCTAACCATAAAAACGAAATTTAATCATAACAAATGAAGGGAGGATGAAGAATCAAACCTTAGCAACACTTTGGAGGAGAGAAATCTTCACAAATTGATGACGAAAAAATTGGACATCACCTCCCTAGGAGAAGAACTAGCTAGCTCTTCACAAACTAAGCTCTCGGGTGAATATGAGCTCGGGCAGAGGAAGAAGAAGGGAGGTAGAGATATATAGGCGCACCCTTTAGTCCCGGGTGGTATTACCACCCTGGACTAAAGATGAGCCTTTAGTCTCGGGTGGTAATACCACCCGAGACAAAAACTTTAGTCCCGAGTGGTGTTACGACCCGAAACTAAAGGCTCACTCTTTAGTCCCGGGTGGTATTACCACCCGAGACTAAAGAGGGGGGGGGGGGGGCGGCGCAAACAGCCTTCCGAGGCCACGTCACCCCAAAAGCATTTGTCCCGATTCCAAAGTTGAACCGAGACAAATGCTTGGGAACAAATGTCGTTTTTCCACCTATGCTTTTTACTGGGTGCAGCCGTGCAGCTTACGTAACAAGTCAGGACTGATAATCAACTTTCAGTTTCAGAGTAGCACCGAACGAGCGATGATCAACGTTGATGTGACTGCAAGATTATATGGGTGATTTGCAGGAAAAAGAAGGAAGGGTGTGTTTAGAGCCCAAACATTTGGGTAAAGTTTGGCAATTCTGACAAAAATTGGTGCAAAATACACTGTAGCGTCAGATGAATAGTGAGAGGTGATGTGATGGGATGTGATAGATGATGAGATGTTTTTTTGGAAAAATTTGGGCTTCTAAACACATCAGAAGAAGGTCCGTAGGAAATCCATTGCAGGTTATTCAGCAGATATTGACCATTGGCTGTGGAGACTGTGGTCTTCAGATTTTTCCTGGCCAATTAGACTAGGAGAAGCAACATTATCTCCGGACTGGACAAAACGTGACACCGTGATTAGATCGAGTAGGCACGCACGTACAACTCGATCATCTATTGACCATGCGACACGTTAACCTTACTAGCAGCAAATGTGCCCGTGCGTTGCTACGGGTAAAACTTTAAACTTGTATGTACTATTTTTTTAAAAAAATCATGGCTACTGATGCGTCATGAGCTCCATGCCCATGTGTCGATACTTATCCATCCTTCTGTCTCCATACATCTACATTGCTCTCATCTTTAAAGCTGCGCACGATGGAGAGCCATCAAAACTTGGATTGACGGAACTGATTTTATACATACTGATTTGATATTAGGTCGCTAACATATGGGTTCAGGCTCATGCGTTATGGTGTTAATTACCCAATGTCAAAGGGCACTAATGCAAAAATTCTCAATCTCTGAATTGACTGGTTTGCTCCATTGCCGGTAAAATATCATAAGCTTGCTTTGTTTGTTTCTGCTAGAGTTTGTTAGCCTTCATAAAGCTTCTAACCTACTACCTTCGTTCTTACATATATGACACTATTGACTCTTTTTATTCGTTTGACTATTCGTCTTTTCTACAAATATTTTTTGCAAATTGATAAACCAACAAGTTAAATCTAAAATATATTTGATAATAGATATAATGATATATATTTTACTTTAGTTAACTAATTTGTTCAATATATATTGGTGGTTAAAGTTGGTGTAAAAAGTCAACGATGTCATATATTTAAGAACGGAGGTAGTATATATTTTTCATTGTGCTATACTCCCTCTGCCTCATGAAAAGTGTAATCCTAGAAAATAGATCTTATTACTTGCTTAATTAAGCGATTAGATCTGATTTGCATACCAAAACTTACTTCACGTGGCTAACAAATGAGGGTATTAAAGTTTTTTCGCGCTGCCACTAATCTGGCTATTAAAAAAATCTTTGTATAGTTCCTCATTTACCGGCAAAAGGAAAAAAATATCAATATGAAGGAGGTGAAATAAAAAGTAGTAATATTGTTCAAGCATCTAGATTCTACCAGCTACTGCAGGGGAAGTAGAAGGCGTAGGTGAAATGAGTTCTGGTTCCCTATATATGTTGTCTGAATAATGCAGTGGCTTCTTCACTTGCTGCAGATTGCACTTATTATGTTTTTTAGGATGAAGTAGGTGTTATTAGACGCTAGATAAATAATCAATTACTCGTATGTGTTTACGGATGTCACAAATAAACATTTTTTCTGCCATTAATGATTTTTTGTGTGCATGTCGATTCCAACTTTAAATTTCCACATTGGGCTTTGTAGCTATTTTGCTCTCTTGAAGTCCTATACGTACATGCTAATTTCCCCTGATCCTTTGACATACAAAATAATAGTTTGGTGGGAACTCATGCTCATATGCTAGTGTTAGTTAAATCAGAGATTTAGGTTGGTTTCATTAAACAAATAACATTATGATTAAAATAAATAATGATTTAGTGTTACATTTTTTTATATATTGGTAATATTTTGTACAATAATCTCAAATCCTAATTCGAAAATGGTTAAGTATGAGCAAATGTGGTTCTAAAGCACAAAAGAAATATTTCCCAAATGTTTGGGAGCATACATGCTAACCCCTCCAATACTTTTTTTCCTCTCAGATATTTAAGAGGGGGATTTTTCCCCCTTCCCGCATTGTCTTTTCCGGTTTTGCTCTGTGCGTTGTTGGTTCAGAGGGGACGGAGGTCGGTTCGGATAGGGGGCCTGGTTTTTTTACATTATGCTTCGGTTCAAGGGAAGGGTGCGACGGTTTAAGGGGAGTGTGCCCGGTTTTCATCGGTTTTTCTGGTTTCAAGTGACGGACGAAAATCTGGGGCAGAAGCAATCCTTACTTTAATAGAAAAAGTATATTTTCATAATAAACTGGAATTGCACTTATTATGGGACGGAGGGAGTATACTCTAATCTATCCGCTATGTTCCGGTTTATTATGTAGCTACTTCACTTTAAAAATAGATAAATATATAATAAAATCAAGGCATACATGAAGTTGTGCTTCATTCGTGTGGTGTACATAGAACCTCCATTATTTTTAGTTGCTTGGCTTGTGTTTGTTATATTTATTTTCTTTATGTTCCCAAGGGCTCAAACCTATCAGCCCAAGTGTTCACTAAGGGCACTCCTAACCCAGACTCTACGGTAGAGTCTATAGTCATTAATTACACTGTCACGTAAGCAATTTGCTGATGTGAGAAGCAATTTAATGATGAGAGAGAGGGGGAAAACATAGAAATCAAGTCTAAGTTAGACACCAAGTTTACGCGCAAAACGAGGTCCGTGCGGATCCTGTGTGGCTGCCCACATGCTCGAGTGTCCGCTTATTTAATGAAACGAGAGCAGAAGATCCTAGACTTGGAGACCATAATTTCTTGTGATAGAGTCTTCAACGTATAGACTATATGAGTAGAGTCTGGGTTGGGAGTGCCCTAAAACACCATTATATCTTCACTTCTCTCTTATCACTTCCATGTCACTGTAGTCTGTAAGCAAGGTTGAAGTGTGTCATACCTTAATTACAACCTTCAAATAGATTAAAATCTGCTTCCAAACAACGAATCCACCATGGAACAGATGATAGGAGGCATCCTTGCGTTGATAGGTGTCAAGTGTTCGAATCCTACTCCCTCTTATATTTTGGTGGGGTTTAGGTGATCTGGGTTTTTTTTCTTTCACCTACGTTCGCGCGGGGCTCGGGACTCGGGAGGCTGGAGCCTGGAGGTGCGCCGGTTCGCTCGGGATTCGGCGTAGCGAGAGTCGGCGGTATTTTCTTGTTTCGGTTCTCACAGGACGGTTCTTATTCGGTTTTCACCTCTTAGCCGCGGTTCACGTGGGAGGGCGCCGGTTTCATCGATTTTCTTCCGGTTTACTGTAGACGGACGAAAATAGGGGCAGAAACATTCCTTGCTTTAATATTAGAATAGAGATATTGGTGATTGTGATTTTGTGATACTTAAAAACTAGATGCTAAAGTCTAGCTCCGTCACATTGGAAACGTCACATTCGATATTTGGATGCTAATTAGAAGTATCATATATGTATATGTTAAATATTTTTTTGTTTCAAATTATAGTTCGTTTGACTTTTTTCCTATGAGTTTGATCGCTCGTCTTATTTGAAAAACTATGGAAAATATCATATTTTATTAGTAACAAAATCAAGAATGACTTATATTTGACATGTTTGCACAAATTTTTTAATAAGACAAGCAATCAATTAGAGTTAAAAAAAAGTCAAACGACCTATAATTTAGAACAAAGAGAATGTAAAACTAATTCACGAGATGAATATATTAAACCTATGTAGTCCATAATTTGGTAATATAATGCTACAATCAATTACCTGAATATATTTATCTCGCGAATTAGTCACGACTTCTGCAATTATTTTTACTATAAAATTATATTTTATCCTTCTACTTATCATTTGAACATCCGAAAGAACAATGACTAAATTTTTGACCAATGATCCAAACGGTTTCCTCTAATAAAAAGTCAAAAGGAGAATCTCGTTGACCAGGATATAATATTCTCTTTAAAGAAGATACAGAGATCCACGAGTGCGGATAGTCTTATTAGCTATAGGCAACAGGGGGAAAATTATTTTATTGAGCTTGCACCAAACAGACACGCGTTACACACTTCTTAATGTAGGCAGCAACAATCCCATTTACCATCCTGTTTCTTAACACAGATGGCACGGTTGCCTTTGAAGCGGTTTGCTGCGCACACCGGTTTGCAGTATTCAGACAAGCAGTGTACGTTATTGAAGGGATAGCACGTTTTTTTTGTCCATGGCGACCCCAAGGCCCGTGACGGCGGCAGTGAAGCCCCTGTCGCTCCCCGTGACGGCTGGGGCTGGAGCTGATCTTGGCCTACAGTGCAATGCAAAATATATAGTTAAGGCACGTTGATTTTATTAGCAACCTGAATATCTCGAAAAGTAACAAAATGTGAAGTAGTGATACCTACCTTGGCATGATGGGGAGATTAAAGATATGATTGTAAGGAACAGGAAAACAGCAGCTGTCAGGTAAATGGCTCTCATGGTATTGCATCGGGTGAGAGCCATGAGATGGGAGGAGAGAAGAAAACTCTTCCTTGTCCCTTGGTATTGCGCTGAGACAGGGGTGTGCAAGTGGTTATATATAGAATAGAATAATAAAATCTAAATCTATCAGCATCTCAAGGATATTATTTATCTATCAGCATCTCAAGCATATTATTTCTCTAGAGTGTGATATCCCAATTAAAGCCATGAGGCATGATATATCCTCTTAGTATGTAGATTAATAAATGAATTTGTGAGTACCCAATTTCACATGTCTAAAAACATCTAGCTCCCTAATTCGATTTTGATGATTAATGATAACATGATCATTGTGACTGACATGTGTTTTGCAGTATCAAATAAGTTAGTGCAATAATGTTCTTGGCCCCTATCATGAGAATGAAATTGCATCGGTTTACAGGATAAGGGAGATGTGGTGGAACTGAAAGAACTGAATTGGACGAGTTTGAAATACTTGGACCGGAGAAGTCTATGTCACTCATTCATTCATTCATTGACAACTGGGATATGTCACTGAATGGTCTATCCGCAAGACCGGAAAAACCGAGCAGCTAGACCTAGACGGCCCACCACCACTTCATCGCAAACGTGTCGCAGCGCCCCGTCGCCAGACGAAGCCATGGCCGGCGCGTGAGATCGCGTGGATCCCAATGGCGCGCGGAAGGAAGAAGGCGACGTTGTCGCCTCGCTTTGGGTGGTGATCACTGATCAGCGATCGCCGGCCGGTAAGCTCGCTCCGTGGAGTGCAGTCAAAATCAAAAGAAGACGATCCATCGTGCAGCGGCGCGGCCGCATGTGCATGGCCACGTAACGGCGCCGGGTTTTTTTTAATCGGATTCGTTGACGAGACCACGAAGGGGCCTGACCAGCCATCCTCGACCGGTCTCCACTTCTCATCGTATACTCAGGCTCGGGGATCCGCCGCAGTTGAGCACGCGCCAAAGCAGTCAATCACTCAATCTTCGTGGCATCTGAGCGAAAAACCTCACTCCCACCACCATCATCATCCCCCCTGCTTTGCAATTGGACGCGACGCGGAGGCACGTCGTGCTGACTCGACGGGCCAGAAAGACAACCCCCCCCCCCCCCCCCATGGGCGGAGCTACATGGATGCATGTGTATTCCTGGGAATACCCAACAATTTTGACAAAAAAAATGAGTATGTGTATAGTCTATAGATGTATATAACTTATGGAGAGCTAAATTGGGTGTTTCTTAGCTTCCAATTCCATCTCTAAGGCCCCAAATTAGCAGCAAACAAACCAACAGCTATTCAACTCTCCTTTTGCTCTCTGGCCTCTGCAATATCGATCTCACTAACAGGCATCAATGTTTACACTTCAAATTTTCTTGCACGGTTGGTATATTCTGTCATGTCATTCAATCATGTTGTTCCATTTAACCATTTACCACCTAACACCAATGATACAAAACATTTGGTTGAGTCTCCTCAGATTTTTCCAAATGATTTCTCAAGCTTAGAGAATAGAGATGACCAGATGCACATCTTCCTAAAGTTCTTCCGCATTGATGTTTGTTGAGGTGAGAGCTTTATAAAACTGAGAAGTCATTGTGCTTGTTGAAACAAAGAAGCACACCAAATATAACATTAGAATTCTGTGCTAATATTTTTCCAGTAGCAACTAGTCAGGTTTCAAAGAGTACTTTCCTATATTGAATTTGTGGTGAACAAATTGAGAACTAAGATGACAATTCAATACTTAAAAGATTGGTAGGTCACATTCCACTACTAGAAAACCAATCTTTCGTCCTGGACATCAGTACCGAGTATTTTGCCCCCTGGTACTGATGTGCACATTAGTACCGGATGGAGAGAAAGGACCCCGACGCGCCCTTGTGAAGGCACATTAGTACCGGGTGGAAGCTAGCCCCAGTACTAATGTGTCCGCATTAATACCGGGGCTAGTTCCCACCCGGTACTAATGTGGCTTGGCCACATTAGTACCGGGTGGGAACTGACCCCGGTACACAAGAAAACACATTAGTACCGGGGCTGAAAAAACCCCGGTACTGATGCCCCCACCACTGCCGCGCCTCTCCCCGCACCAACACTTAGAAATATCTAGGGGCGTCTTCTCTCCACATCTCTATCTCTCTCTCGTATTCCCTCTTCCTCTCTTCTCTATCTTATCCTCTGCTTTCTCACCCTCATCTCTCCTCTCTCTCGCAGGCAGATCGAGGGGTCGGGCCGGGGCGGCTGGCCGGCGGCGCCTTCCCCCAACCACCGGCGGTGGAGAGCCACCGGTGGAGGAGCGTGGGTGCCAGGCGGCCGGCCGGCCGGCCGAGCGCGCGGGCGCGGCGGCGCCGGGCACGGCCGGCCGGGCGCGCGGGCGAGGTGGCACCGGGCACGACCGCGGCCGGCCCTGGAGCAGCGCGGGCACGGCCGCCGGCGGTCCGCCGGCGGGCGCGGGAGAGGCCGGCCAGGCCGCCGGCGGGCGCGGGAGAGGCCGCCGGCCAAGCCTCTCTGTTCTTTCTCTTCTTTGTTGTGATGAACTGATGTGAGTTTTTTTTATGATTTTTTTGTTGATTTTTTGAACATGCATGTGATTCTTGAGGTGATTTTTGTTGTGATTTTGTGAAGATATGACTGTGAAACTTGTGATGGTTCTTGTACATATTTGATTGTGAATCGTGCGGTGATTTTTGTGAGAAGGAATCTTGTCCTGTGATTGTGATATGAGAGGATGTAAATCTTGTGACTTGTGATGAGATGAGATGTGTAGATCTTATGATTTGTGATGAGATGAGATGAGATAACACAAAAACAGGAAAGGAAAGGAAAGGAGGAGCCGGTGGTGGTGGCACATTAGTACCGGGCCGTGTTATGACCCGGTACTAATGTGGACGGCCACATTAATACCGGTTCACACGACCCGGCACTAATGTGGCCGCCCACATTAGTGCTGCCTTAGCTGTACCGGGTGGCTACCCGGCACTAATGTGAGTTGCCACCCGGTACAGAAGCCACTTTCCCTAGTAGTGTTCACTGAGAATGATTTCATTTTTGAAGCTAAGGATTTAAAGAAATTGTACCTTGAAGTATCGATGTTGTGAACCTTTTTATGCTTTAACTTTGGGATTTTTTTACTATTCATATGGGAATACCTAACTTCAAAATTCTAGCTCCGCCACGGCCCCCCCCCCCCCCCAACCAAACCACAAGGTGGAGGTGCCCTGCTGGCCTGGTCGTGCTCGTGCGTCCTCACTCGCCCACGCCCAGTCGTCCGTTGCTGCCGCCGCCGGTCTTGCCTCGCTCGACAGCGGCGAGACAAAAGTGCACGGCCTTTCCTCCACTCTGTCCCCGGATTGCCGGATCCACACCGTACGTTCTCCGCCCAAAGACAAATCCGGTCTGCCTCGCCCACTTCGCGTTGCTAGTCATGGTAGTAACTGTAGCTCCTGGTCGCCTTCCTCCCATCTGGGCCTGGGCAAGCGAACCTTGGTCCTTGGTCCGTCCCTTCTGTCTGCCATTTCCTTGTCTTTTGGACCGAGGACACTGCCGAAACCGACGACGAGGACGATGGACGGCGCAGGGCGTCACTGCGTGTTTGACCCTGAACTGACGAACAATGTGAATGTGCGATGGTCACTCCAGCCAGCCAGGCATGCTCTGCACGATCGAGAGCAAGGTTTGGGATTTTGTTCCCTGTAACTTCGTGCCCTTTTGCTTTTCCTTCCACGAACCGCGTGAGTGCACATTGCGCAACCGTAGTGCTGGTAGTGGTAGGCGGTAGCTTAGGAGATGCCTTGCCAGTGATCGTCATTGTGCCTTGGTAATTCAGGCTTCCCCGGACCCGCTTAACTGTTGGGCTCTTTTACGGTACACCATACCACCCTATACCACTGTTGGAAAATGACCGGTATGAAAGGATCTGACGGCTGAGATTAATTGTATACCACCACAACTTGCACCTGCGGTATAGGGTGATATACATATGTGGTATAGGTGGTATAGGGGTATTAATGGAAGTTTTATCTTAGTGGTATAAACGAAATATATGATTTCTTCATTTCAATTTTTTTCATTTCCCTCTGGTGGTATGGGCAATTTTTTTTTTCAAATTTCAAACAGAAATTTTCATTTCAAATTTCAAAAATGAAAATTTTCAAATTTTCCTTGGTGACATAAACGAAATATTTCAAACTTTTTCATTTTCCTCCGGTGGTATGGCCAAATTTTTCAAATTTCGAAAATAAAAATTTTCAATTCAAATTTCAAAGTCGAATTTTTTTCATTTCCCTCTTGTGGTATGGTCAAATTTTTTTTTCAAAATTCAAAAACAAAAAATTTCAGTTCAAATTTGAAAAACAAAAATTTTCAAATGTTTTCACTTCAAATTTTCCTTGTGGCATAAGCGAATATTTTTCCTCAGCCCGAGGTTGCCGAATTTATTTAAAAATTGCAAAAATTACCTATTTATCCTTACCAAAAATAGTTATATACTGCATGCCATTGGTGCACCGTAAAAGAGCTCTACCTAAGAGGGATGCGCAGAAAAGGTTTGCCTGTGCCATCTTGATCATGGATTGGATTCGACCCAGCACGGATTCGTGGGCCGGGCCCCCGGGCTGATATTCAGTGCCATCCTTTTGTTACGGGGATTCCTGCACAAGTTAACCTTTTGATCTCAACTTCCATCATATGAAAAGCATGGAGACTTTCCACATCATCCCTTCACATCTGTTGATACGCAGCCATTATTGTTGTTGGCCTAGCTAGCTCATGTGCTTTCCTGTGAGACCTGGGCATTTGGTGCCTGATGAATCTCAATATAGGATACCATTCTGTCCGTGCGACGATCTGAGATAGTTCAGACGTCGATCTGATGACATTCCCCTGTCCCAGTCGGCAAAGCGGCAAAAGGTTTCAGCACCAGCATCCAGCTATAAGTTACTGTTTGTTAGCACTAACATTTCAGCATCAGCATCCAGCAATAAGTTACTGTTTTCAGGCTCTATCAGAGATCATCAGAGTGAGCTGCGGGACAATTATGGGACAATTATGCTTCAACTCTAACAAAGTAGGCTTCTTATAACACTACTTCGAGTTCAGACATAAGGACCTCACATAGAACCCCCTAGATTTCACAGGTTTCATGGAAAGCCTACACTCTACCAACATCACCTAACGACAGACCTGGCATTATAACATCATCCCTACAGACGTGTAAAAAGCATCAGTCCTTGCTTCTATGCAACATTCATAAGAAAGAACAGAGACGACTGCTAAAACCTAGTGCCTCCCGAAGCTTTCAGGAAGCGAAGGCTGCAGCTACGCAGCTGCCGACTTGGTGGTACTCCTTGCGGGAGTCCTCTTGGGGTGCTCCTGCCTTGGCAAGATGGCGCTGTCAGACGAATCCGAGCTGCTGCGCCCAGCCTGTCCTTTGCTCGACATCATCTTCCCCAGCGTCTTCGGTGTTGCACCGCCTTTCACCCTGCCGTTGGCCGCTTTGCTGCCTCCATGGTTCTTCTCAGCGTCAGTACCAGCGGTGTCACATTTGTCGAGCTTCGTGGTCTTGGACAGGCTGAGGTCTTCCACGGCCATGACGCCGTCCCACTCGTCTTCAGTGTTCGTTGTGGCACCTGATCTTGAGCTCTCGTAGGAGCCAATGCAGATGCTGTCAGCTCGGATGCTGGTGGCTGCTGCTGAAGCCCTTGTCTGCTCGTGGTATAGAACCTGCACCACGATCCTCAGAGGTAGGCGCTCGTTCTGCACAGCATGAGCACATGCATCAGGCGACAACTTCTTGCAGTCCATGAGGGCGCAAAGCCTCTTCTTATCGCTCTTGCCCAAGCTTGGGTGCTCCTGCACAAAATTTAAAAGAAATGTGTTAACTCGAAAAATTTTTCCTAGAATCAAATATAATGTGCATCTTACTTAATCCCCATGACATACTAGTAATAGTCGTGCACATGAAGAAATTTCACAATGACAAAAAACTGGCACTATCCAATATGCATCAGAAGTATATTTTGAAGTAATTAGCATAATAAACCAACTCACTATGTATATGAAGTTTCTCAGAGTGGTCATAAAATTTAAATTGGTAGTTGTAACAATACCTTCAGATACATATCGATGGCACGGTATAGCCCATCATGAACTGGCCTTGAATTGCCTGAAACTGTCTCAGCTAGACTGAAAAACTTGTAAACTGGTATGTTTGGGTCCTTTGCAACCTCTGCGAGATATCCATCGACAATTTTGGCCACTGTAATCATTGATGCACTAGGAGCTGAAACATGATCATTCACTTCCCCACCATTATGCTTCTGGGCATGCTTAGCATCTTGTCTGACAAATTCTTCAACAATGCTAAGAATCAGGTCAATGTCATAAACAGTGGTATCACCGTCCACTGTAGGGATCAGAAGGTCGGACACTGATGCTTCTTCCAGTTGCCGGGCAATACGCTTCATAAGTTCCTTCCTGCACATCTCTCCACACTTCAGCAGATTTGTTGCCTTCAGTAGCTTTAAGAGGAAGCTGCATGAGACTGAACCTTTCTCAGATGGCAACAGGCATGTGATGGTAACTAGCATTGCTCGAACTTTTGCATCACCATGGATCATTGATACCTTGCTCAAGGATGGAAGCTTCTTGTAAGTATAGGCTTTGATCGCCTCACCAATAACATCCTTGGACACCATACCTTTGGCTTTGATAGCTGTTATGACTTGCTTGTAGGCATCAATGTCAAGATCAGTCAGATCTTCAACCCACCAATCCTTTGGAACTAACTGCTGCTGTTTGACTCCATTCCAGGGAGAATCATTGCCACTCTCAGTTGGGAGCTTCTTTCGATTGTACGTGTACGACCATTCGACCTTTGAAACGTCAATAGAAACTTTTGAAGCAACAGAATCAATACAGTGGCTAACCAACTTCAGATCCTCTGCCCAAGGTAAATGAGCCTTTGTTGTCCCAAGAACGATAATAGAGTCTTTCCAGCTTCGGAATATGCTTGAGCTGAGGAAGACATCAATCTTGTAGATCAGATTGCCCTTGTCAACAGTCTCATTCATCTCCAAGTACTCTGCAGCACAGCGTGCAGCAATCACATTGTAGGCATTGAGTGTGACTATCATGCCGTAGCAAAACTTGGCACAGATCTCAAAAGCCTTTGCACCACCAGGAATGTCATGGATGTGGATGTCAATATTTTCATCACCAGTGGTTGGGATCAACTTCTGAAAGCGAGCACACTTAGACAAGAGTGGAAACTGCATGAATGGAAAATGTAAGTCATAAAAACACTGATAAAACCGCACACTCAACTACTCAAGTGATTGCGGAGACGCATGATGAGAACCAAGAAATTACTTAAGTCACTGATATGTAAAACCCGTCCACAAGGGTGAAAAAACATCAACCAAATGACATGACAGAAAAATAAGTAAAGTAAGTGTCCACAACAATTCTCAACATAGAAACCATTTTGGCAAGAAAATGCCAAACTACACAAAACAGACCTAGATCTCCAAAGCACATGTAAATTCTACTATATATAACTTCTACCATAGTCTCACAAAGCAGCTTCCAAGTCAAATGAATGAAAATAACATATCATTTACCTTGTGAAGGTAAAACTTTGTAGTCCCTATACGAACAGTGATGTCGCTCACCAATTCAGATGCCACAATGCTGCAAGGATACATAGTTTTCATAAGTAAAGGGGTGGAAAATATCAGGAATACAAAAAAGAGCACTTGGTGCTTAGTAAGTGAAAGACAGCTTTCGGATTCATACTCAGGTAAAAGAAAGGACACCTATGGTGCTGCATATGGTAGTAGATCAGACATAGTGTTGGATGGAAGTTAATTAGTACTATTTTATACACAAATCTAGGGAAAAGAATGGAGACTTATGACATTGTATTTTAGGTTAGCATCCGACTAAAGCAGTACCCAACTTTATAAACTGAGAATACTATTCTACGCTGTCATCCTAAACTGAAAAGCAGTATCCGACTAAACATTAGCAAAGTGAATTAATAAATAAAGAATGATAATGCAAACAAACCTTTTATACAAGAATAAGCCAATTTCTAGTACAAATTAAAACCTTTAAATGGAGCTAAAATCAGTTCCCGGGTTTTAGTTTCTCTACGTATTTGTTCCTTTCTGTAGTTATGACTATTTTTCCTGAAAAGTACTGTTCTCATTAATCTTTTCCTCATATCATGCAGCTGTACCTTTATAGAAAATCGTAAACCTTCCTCTCTAACCAAGGCGGAAGCAGACCACATTGGACGTGCATCATGCAAGTCTATATTGGAATATCAGAGTGGATTCAACAAGTATGCGTAAATGGTGATTGACAGCATGCAAACAGTTATTCACACTAGATTGTGCTGTTAGATACCATGAGCACTCAAGGGGTTCTACATGACACTTTTTATGGGTTCTACAAGTTCATGTACAATATTCCAACTGTATTGGATTTCATAGTGAAGAACTACACTTTATTTGTTTCAATAGACAAATAAACACACTTTCAGAGAACGAACTGAAGCATAAACCTACAGTGTCAGGAGCCAAAACCCCAACAAATGAGATCATTTAGAAGTGAAAATAATAGCAGAAGAAGTAACAGGAAGGGGCCAACAAAAGAAATAAGGTAAAAGAAGAGGCAAAAGAATCGGATCAGTCACCTGACTTCATTCCCATCACCCTGAAAGGTATCCGGATTCGATCCAAGCTTCATGAACTTCATCTTGGAACACGGAAGAAGAGCCCCACAGCTTCCGCTCTAGAACAATGCAGGCACGGTGAGCACCAAACACCACCACCACCACCACCACAAAGCACTTGTAAGAAGCAAGAACTGCCACAGCACAGCACCACTATCCCATGCTTGTCCGAAGCAGCAACGGCAAACGGCTCAGAGCAGAGCAGCAGCAGTACAAGAACAAGTTGCTGCGCCGAGAAGACCGAATATTACAACGTGCCGGAGCCGGCCAGGAGATCGCTCGTACAACGAAAACAAACAAATAAAGGGATCGGTTCCAATGCGGCAACAGCAACTCCTGCTTCAAGCACACTCCAACCCCCCAACCTACTTATGCGGCCGGGTGCCCCCTCTGCTATCGTAGGCAATGAGGCAAGAAGGGGAGGAGCACAAGCGCCTCAGGAGGAGTAAACTATATGGAGTGGAGAGGGGGGCAGTGAACCAGAGGAGGGACACCCACAAAGCACAAAGCTGACACACCACCACCTCCCCCCTGCTACTTGTTAATTGCCTGTCCTTCTTGATCCAGGAAAAGATTAGTATAATTCCTTCCCGGCCTCCGGTTTTCTTCACTGCACTTGGTATATAAAAAATGCCAAGATTCACAGAGGATCTTGTGCCCAATGCATTGTCAAAGTAAACAACTAGTCCACATTCCTCGCCACACCATTCCCCAAGTATGATCCCCCCCTCGGCCCCTCTCTCTCTCTCAGCGATCTCTGCAGCAGCAACGGCAAAAACAAACGTTAGTGGTGCTCTGAACTGGTTGAGGCAGGAAACATGGAGCATCTATTTTAAATGCGATATGGGGGAGGCAATGGAAGAGACCAAGAACCACTTGCTTGTGCTTGTGCGGGAGAATCTTATCACCAGCACGCCAAGATCTCAGAGTTTTGTGCTGTCGAGATCGATCAGGCGACGAGGGGGAGAAAGAGAAGGAGAGATACGTGCGTGTGTGGGGAGGAGAGGGACGGAGGGAACCATAAAAAAGAGAGGATCAGGCAGGAGCCATCAACAATGTTGAGAGGCGTCATGTGGGCGGGCGGCATCAACAAGGGTTTATAGCAAACCAAGAGGGAAGGCAACAAAACAGGGTACCCAACAAGGCACGCAAGAACAAAGGCAAAGCTCTTACAGGGCCAGCATCAGGCGTGACCCGAGAAAGAGGAACAGTGTGAGACCCACCCCTGAGAAAAAAAGAGGACACTTCCCTCGTCGTCTCGTCGGCCCCCGCCCGAGCAATGGAGGCACCCCACAAGCCCCAATCCCCAACCCAACCCAAGGACGACGTACCGGCCCGGGAAGGAAGACGGAGTGCGCCCCAGATGCGGCCGGGCCACGCAAGGGGTGTGCATGCGCCGGTCGCGTGCACATGCGGCTGTCGCTCTGCCTGCCGCCCCCCTCCCTGCTCGCGCTCGTGCTCCGGTGTTGGGAGTGAGTGGGGGGAAAAAAGACGGTGGTGTGGCGAGGGCAGACCTCAGTGGGCTTGCAGGTGTCCTTCTCCCCCCTCTCCAATGGCAGCGCTGCTGGACTCAGGAGGCGGCCCCCAGCATGCCTCCCTCCTCTCGAGCACCCACGCCGACCGGCCACGCCCTCTCTCTATCAATCTCAAGCAGTGAAGCTTTGCTAGTGATGAGGTGATGCAACAGGCAACATCCAACAGCGAAAGAAAAGAGAAAAGCGAGATCGGCGGAGAACGAAGAAAGGGGCAACAAGAGCCTCACCGCAAGAAGCCAAGAAGAAAGCAGCGCAAACAGCGAGCGAGCGAGGGAGAGGGAGCAGCGGGACGCTTTGGCGGAAGGCTTTCCTGCTCGCCTTTGCTGGTCTCTGTTCGCTCTCGTTTTGGTTCGCTCGCCGGCCGTGGCGCTCGTGCCCTTTTTTCCTTCTCGCCCACCCCACTGCCCTTTTCCCGCGATACGTTCCGATGTACAGTGCGGGTCTCCGTCTTTCCAGCTGCACGCTACAGGCCATGGAATGGAATGCGCAGGGCAGGGGGGGGAGTAGCCGTGCACTCGTCTCCTCCTCTGCCTGCCTGCCTGGTCCACAAGATCAGTTCAAATCCAGGGCCGGGCCGAGCGGGATATGCGGGTGGGTGGGCCGGAGCCCGGCCCATTTGATAGTTTATTTGGGTTCTGGATGCAATATTATCTTCACAACGGTTTATCCATACCTTCATCGAAAAGAACCAGTATTTATAACTGAAAAACAATGCTACATCCTTGCCCACAAAAAGAAAAGGGAAAACGACGTTTGCATAAAGGAGGGGAAAAAATGCAAGGATATTCCCTTCCAAGAAAGAAGAACGCAAAGGGTAGTACGGGTACGGGGGTGGAACCACAAGAGCTAGTAGGGATCGAAAAGGCGCTTAAAATCAGCTCAGGCTAATAAAGCTGCCGCCTTTTCGGCTAAGCAGGCTCCCGGACGACACGAAACCAGGGACCTTAATCATCACCATCATCTATCGTCCTCCCTGATCGTCAAAAAGAAAAAATGGCGGGCGTGCGTGCGTGCCTCTAATAAAGCTTGGTCGCCTTTCATGCGCCCTAATATTCCTGTACTGTCACCGTTTTAATTTTATTTTAAGCCCGGAGGGCGGGGGTCTTTTGCGCACGCTCGCGGCCGGCCAGCAGCTTCTCCGATCCTCCCCCGGGCTCCGCCTCGTTTTGGTGGCTTTGCCCCGGCCCGGGCGCTTTGGCGCAGGCCGGCCGGTGACGCGTGTGACCCCCGTGACGGCAGGCCGACGTCGCCGCAGAGCGAGGCGAGGCGAGGCGGTTGCACGCGGCGCGTACCATATGGTTGGGTTCGATCAGGTGGGGTTTTCCGTTGCATATAGAGAAGATGGAGGGCGTGATAAATTACGCGGGAACTTATCCGTGCCTGTGTGTTTAATTGCATGTGGCTACCTGCGTCTGCGTGCATGCACCGGGCGGCTCAATGGCCTCTGGCTCTCTGCTGTGCACGGCCGCCACGGCGCCTCACCGTGACCGGTGTCGCGGTCTCTGGTGATCGCTCGGGGGACCGAGGGAGGGAGGCCCCGTCTCCGGCCGTCGTCTAGGCACAGGGGACCCGGGCACGCATGGTTAGTTGTCTGCGGTCTGCCATATTATATTTAGATTAGATGTAACTAGCATTAGGCAGCACGTAGCGGTCGGGAATACGTAGCACTAGAGCGCGCCAGAATACTGCAGCAGGATCTAGCGTACCACTAGCATACGATGTCAAAGACTACGAGTACTCCTACTACACTACACACCCGTAGCTGGCACTGGCAGCAGGCAATGTGGCAAGAGGGGAGAGGAGGCGCCGTAGCCAGCCGGTCGTAGCTGCATGCGGCCCTGCATGGTCGTAGCTCATGATGATGATGGGCCGGCCGGCCGGCCGGCTAGCCCCCGTCGCCTCCTCTGTCCGTCCTTGCTACTCCGGCACCGGGGGCGCGGCGCTTTTGATAGGCGTGCCGTGCTGACTCTGCCCGCGACAACCTATTACCTATCATGATGTTGCGCTTCACGAAGCAGCCGCTGCCCATCCTCTTTTCCCCCTTTTCCCGTACGTACTAGGTGAACTCGAGAGCAGCAGCAGCCAGCAGCAAAGGGAAATTTTTTGCAATTTGGCCCTTTTTCGATAAGAATTTTACATACGAACTCCTGGTGGAAAGAATTGCAGAAATGGACCCAAAGCTCGACGCCAGGGACCTTGGCGCCGTATTAAGATTGCACGGCGCCGCTACTCTCGGCGCCGTACTGTGCCACGTCAGTTCCACCGTGACACGGGGAAAATCTGGTAAAATTTGACGGCGCCAAAAGACACGGCGCCGTGCCGTCTACGTTCGGCGCTAAAGGGCTTGGCGCCGAGCCGTCTTAGTACGGCGCTAACGGGCTTGGCGCCGTGCTTCGGCACTTAAGCGGCTGCGGGCTTCTTCTTCCTCCTCTTTCCTTTGTTCCTAACCCTAGCCCGCCCGCCACCGCACCCCGCCGCTGCCCCGTCCGGCGACCCAGCCCCGCCTGCCCTGCAGACCGAGCCCGGCGCCCGGAGGCGAGGCGCCCAGGCGGCCGAGAGGAGCTCCAGCGCCCCCGTTCGGCGGCCGCCCGCCCCCGTCCGGCGCCCGCTCGCCGCCGGCCAGATCCGGCTGGCGGTGGCCTCCCCACGGCCGGCGCGGCCGTCCTCTCCGTCGTGGGTGAAGGTGAGATCTCTACTCTCTTATTTATTTTTGATTTAGTTGAATTGATAGTTAGTATTTGAAGGTAACCTAGATGAAACCCTAGAATAATGGTGTGATTTAGTTGGATTGGTAGTTAGTATTTGAAGGGAACCTAGATGAAATCCTAGAAAAATGCTATGTCAATTTGTAGATGTCAATTTCGTTATGCACATGTGGAATGATTTTTTTTGTTTATGTTTGATAGATGGATAAGCTAGTGACAATTCGTCATGGTGGTAATGTTAGAAGGAATGACAGTGGAGATGTTGAATTTGAGGGAATGCGGGAGGTTTCAATGCTTTTCAATGCTCGGTCGTCTTATGGTTTTCTTGTCACTAGATTGAAAGAGAGGCTTCAGTGGGCAGATGAGGGGGTGGATATTGTTATGCAAGGAGTGATTGATGTTGGGTCGTCTAATGGGTCACGTATCAAGCGGTTGGTTTCAATATGTGATGAAGCCGAATGGAACAATTATGTGTCAATTGTGATGGAAACGGAAGTGAGAGCGTTGGACTTGATTGTTAGGCAGGTTGTGAGAGAGCCGCCACCTCGGGAGGCATCACCCATACAATGTGGTGCTTCAATTGAGTTGATTCCTCCTGAAGCATGTGAGGTTGCATTTACTCAGGTAGCAGAAGATGATGATGATGATGTAGGAGGTGGTGGATTTGGTGTTGATGATGATGTGGGAGGTGGTGGCTTTGGTGATGATGGAAGGGGTGATGGGGCCTTCTCACCAGTTCACGATCATGTTGCAGTTGAGCAACCGGTGTTGGTTTGCCAGGCTTCTAACCATCATGACGTCCGGTTTTCTGATGATGATGCCACATATGAGAGGATGAGAGCTGTTGATTCTGATGATGACCGTGTTGTTCCTCCACCCTCTCCACGTACTATTGAGATTATGAGGAGGATTTTCCCAGATTGTGACCCACTTGTGTCACATTTTCGTGACCTTAGGGAGTCGCATAGAGCTGTTGCTGACGGAGGGGCATTAGAAGACGCCATTCCAAGGCCTGATTCGAGCACAATGATTCAGAAGGGGCACGTATTCAAGGATATTGAAGCACTCAGAATGTGGTTGAGGGAGTATGCTGTAGTGCACAACCGGCCTTACCGTGTGAAGAACTCACATGCCGTAAGGCGGTACACCATCACGTGTGAGTCTAGTCAATGCCAATGGAAAGTTTGTGGCAGAAAGATGAAGGGCTCCACTAGGTTCAAGATCACTACTATGGTTGGGCCGCACACTTGTGGCTCGGCGGAGCCAAACCAAAAGCATCGTCAATTGACGTCAAAATTCATTGCAAATCGCTTATTACCTGTAGTGAAGCAAGATCCAACGATTTCTATTCGTGGGGTGATTGGTATTGTGACATTGAAATAGAATTACAAGGTGAAGTACGGAAAGGCTTGGAGGGCTCATCAACAGGCTTTGAGGATGATCTATGGCTCTTGGGAGGATGCATATGAGAGATTGCCTGTTATGTTAAATGCAATAAAAGTTGCCAATCCGGGTATGCATTATGAGTACTTGCCCATTCCGAACGTACAGTTGAACGGCCGGCAGGTGTTCCAGCGTGCCTTCTGGTGCTTTGCTCAGTGTGTGGAGGCTTTCAAGCACATGAGACCCGTTTTTTCTATCGATGGTACCTTCTTGACTGGGAAATACCAGGGCACACTACTTATCGCTGTCGGGATTGATGCGGAGAAAAACCTTCTTCCTTTGGCATTTGCGTTGGTTGAGAAGGAGAACAAGGGGAGTTGGGCATGGTTTCTACGCCTTGTACGGATCCATGTAGTTGGCCCAGGAAGATCAGTTTGTGTGTTGTCAGATAGGCACACCGGCATCTTGAGCGCTGTTACTGAGTCCATTCCAGGACATGCGCCTGTGGTGCATCGTTGGTGCACTCGCCATCTTGCCGATAATTTGATGAAGAAGGACCATGAGAAGGATAACTTCAAACTGTTTGAGAGTGTGGCCAAGCAGCTGGAGCTAAAGTTATTTGAGGAGAAGTTAGAGGAGTTGAAAACTAAAACAAGTGCAGAAGGGAGAGATTGGCTCCGAGGATTGATGCGTGATGTTGATAAGTGGTCCAGAGCTCATGATGGTGGTTGGAGGTACTCGTTCCAAACAAGCAACATGTCAGAATGTTTTAATGCTTTGCTTAAAGGTTCACGAGCGTTACCCGTGACCGCCATTCTTGCATTTACATTCTACAAGTGTGTAGAATGGTTTGCGAGTCGAGAGAAATATGCGAGGTCTATGTTGGAAAAAGGGCTGAGGTTGGGACCGATACAACTCAAATACCTAAATGATGCTAAGCTGGCCGTGATTGGTCTGCATTGCCATTTATTCGACCATGAAACCGGGACATATGAGGTTGCCGAGCCAGGTGGGACAAACGAGGCTGGAGAGATTCGAGAAGGTCGGAAGCATATAGTCGTCATCACATTGAAAACATGTACTTGTCGAAGGCCACAACAATTCCACTTCCCTTGTTCGCACATGGTCGCAGCTTGCTGGGCACGGAATGTGTCAGTAGAGTCCATGATCCCTCATGACTTCTCCGTGCAGGCTTTGTTGGACACTTGGTCTCCTCGTTTCACACCCTTTCGTGATGAGAGCGAGTGGCCATCATATGATGGTCCAAAGTACGTGGTGGACACAGAAACGAAGTGGCCTAAGAGGGGGACAAGGAAGAGGACCCGGTACAAGATGGAAATGGATAGAATACCTGGTAGGACTCATAGGGGAAAAGGGAATCCCTTTGTTGCCGACCCCATGGAGACACGGTGCAGTAGATGTTCGGGAACTGGCCACAATGTTAGGACATGTGAACGTCGTCAGGTCGTCTGTTTTTATATATGTAACTTCATTTCATTTATATTAATTATCTTTTGCATTATTCATTATATTTTTGGTAATCATTTATCTAACTCGTTTTCCTACATGTATGCAGGATGGCGGGGGCGCGGGGGTACCGGCTGCTGGACGAGTTCTACGACAAGGACCACCGTGCCAGGGCGATAGAGGACAACCTGAAAGTGCATCTTGGCCCCTAATTGTTTTGGTGATAGTGACAAACACAATTTGTGGTATTTAACGTTTGAATAAGATGTGTGCAGGATTTACTTAATTGAAAATCATGGTTTTGACCAAAAGAAGGCCCCCAACTCCAATTCGGCGTTTTCAACTCAAGTCAAGGCTTAATTTAATTTTGATTTTGAATTTGAGTATAGGAAACACCGTACTATAAAGGGGGATGCGAATTGATAGCCAAGAGATGCTAAAAGTGCTCTAGAAGATGACCCAAGTGAGTGAGAAGAGATTCGAGTTGACACGTGCACCTTTGCTCATCTTTTCTTAACTTCCCAGCGTTTGTCGGTAGTACCGACGCCGGGTCGGTAGTACCGATATGGGTTCACTGGAGAGTTTTAGCCAGGGGCTCGGTAGTACCGACCCGTGGTCGGAACTACCGATATGGCTCCACTGTTGGGTTTCAGCGGGACCCCTCGGTAGTTCCGACCCCGTGTCGGAAGTACCGAGAAACCCCGATTCTGCACAGTAACGGCTAGTTTGCAGGGTTGAGTATAAATACCCCTCTTCTCCCTCCTCACTCATTGCTGACCAACCACGGGACAAACCCTCACTTGAGCATTCACTCCACTTCTCCCCTCCCTCCTAGAGCCAAGATTTGATTCCTTTGAGCTAGGGCTTGGGTAGAGAAGTGATTCCTAGTGAGGATTAGAGAAGCTTTGAGAGCCCCTTTGAATCTCCCCATCTCAAGAGCACTTGAAGCATCTCCGGGCATCGATTCGTGTTTGTTACTTTTGAAGCTTACTTCTAGACGGTTAGGCGTCTCCCGTTGAGTGCCCTCTTGGTGTGGAGCACCCGAGATCGTTTGTATTACCCTCTCCTTGGTGGAGAATTCTTAGTGAGCACCAATCTTCCTTTGTGGAGGTTGGGTGAGGAAAAGAGGCTCTTGGTGATAGCCCTCCCTTTGTGGGATCCTCAACGGAGACGTAGCTTCCTTTGTGGGAGTGAACTTCAGATTAAATTCTTGTGTCTCCTTTGCTTGCTTGAATTCTTTGTTTCTCTCTAACCCTAGAACTTGTTTGAGCCCGATCTCTAAATTGGTTGTGTTCCAACTCACATCTTTGGTTGCAGGTGGTTCTTAGCTTCTAATCTAAGCTCTTGATTCAAGTAGAATTGCTAGAATCGATTTACATTTCAAATTTCGTCCTAGTCTCTCTGGACTGTCGGTAGTACCGACCCAGTACCGGAAGTACCGAGCCCCCTCGGTAGTTCCGGCACAGCGTCGGTAGTACCGACAGGAGTTTTTACCGCTGCATTTGTTTCAGAAATTTGAAGTGATCCTATTCACCCCCCCTCTAGGCATCACAAGGTCCTTTCAATTGGTATCAGAGGCTAATCTCTTGATTTAGGCTTAACCGCTAAGGGATCAAGATGTCGGGGAGCGGAGACAACCAATCCGCCGAAGAAATCGCCGCCAAGGAAGCTCAAGAGAAAGAGCTTAAGGCAGCCCAAGACGTCACCGGGAAGGCCCCAAGCCGTTCCAACGGAGAAAGCTCCGATGACTCTTCATCCGACTCCGACTCGGACTCCGACTCCGACTCAAGCGATGAAGACGTCAAGGATGATGATGATGTGGCAAGGAAGGCGGCGAAGAAGAGGAGAAAAGCTAAGAAGAAGAAGAAGGCCAAGAAGATGGCCAAGAAGCTCCTCAAGAAGACGATCAAGAAGGAGCAAGCAAAGCATTCCCACTCCGGCTACTATGAAGTGCCATTCCACTACGGACAACCTACGAGTAACAATCCTAACGAAAAATTTTATTCCGTACATTTGGGAAAGCCTCCCCACTTCGATGGGAAAGACTATCCCAAGTGGGTTTATGATATGCAAATGCACCTCTACGGGCTTCACCCTTCTCTTTGGAAGATTGTGGTTGTAGGTGTGACAATCCCCGCAGAAGGAGAAACCCTCACACTTGAGCATGAGCAAGACCTCCACCGCAACGTGCAAGCAACAAGAGTAATCACGGGATCCTTGTGTGCTCAAGAGTTCAACAAAGTCCGGAACATCCAAATTGCCAAGGTGATTTGGGATACACTCAAGGAGGCACATGAGGGTACCGATCAAGTGAGAAGTGGCAAGATCGACTTGATTCACGGAGAGCTTGAGCTTTTCGTCATGAAGGATGGAGAGACCGTGAGGGAAATGTATGATAGGCTAATACTTCTTGTCTCAGACATCAAAGCCCTAGGAAGCAATGATTGGGATGATGAGAAGGTCACAAAGAAGTTGCTAAGAGCCTTCACACTGAAGAATCCAAACCTAGCAACTATGATAAGAAGAGATCCGAACTATCACAACATGACTCCGAATCAACTTCTTGGTGAGATCTTGCATCAAGAGCTAGTTGATCAAGACGTGGAGAAGTCACTTACATTGAAGGTGAACAAGAGTCTAGCCCTCAATGCTAGCTCTAGTGAAGTGGTGGAAGTGAAGCCAAAGACTTCCAAGACTAAGAATGAAGATTCAAGTGAGGAAGGAAGCACGGATGAAGAAACCGCCTTTGCCATAAGAAAGTACAAGAAGTTCTTGAAGTCCAAGGCATCAAGGAAAGGTGGTGATGATAGAAAGAAGAAGTCACAAAGAAAATGCTATGAGTGTAGAGAGTATGGACACTTCATTGCCGAGTGTCCCAAGAACAAGAGCAAGGACAAGAATGAGGAAGAAAAGAAGTACAAGGAGAAGAGCAAAGAGTACAAGAACAAGTACCAAGGGCGTGCTCACGTGGGTCAACAATGGGACTCAAGTGATGAAGATGAGACACCAAAGAAGAAAGGCATGGCAACACTTGCCATGGCACAAGGAGCATCTTCACCACGCCTCTTCAACAACTTCTCCGACGATGAGGACAACTCTCACTTTTGTCTCATGGCAAGAGGGAGCAAGGTACAAGAGTCAACCACCTCATCCTCTCTCACCTCATCATCTTCCACACCTAGTAATGACATAGACAACCTAGATGAGGAAAAAGAAATGGAGGCAAACATGATAAAGCAATTTGGTAAAAAGGGCCATAAAGAAATTAAAAAGCTTTTGGACAAATTAGAGGAAAGGAAGGAGATTCTCCATGAGCAAGAAGACTTGCTTATCCGTGAAAAGGAAAGAAACCTTGCTCTAGAGAAAATCCTTGCCGAAGAAAAGGCTAAGGTGGAGAAGTTGACCACGGACTTGTCCTTGGCTAATGACTCCAACAAGAGGATGTCAAAGGATTACACTTTAGCAAATGAATCTCTAGCTTCCCTAAAGGCTACTCATAGTGAGCTTCAATCAAGCTTTTCATGCTTGACGGATAAACATAAAAATCTTGAGGCAAACTATAGTACCCTTTGGGAAAGCACCAAAGCCAATTCTAAGGCAACACTTGACTCTAGTGCCTCCACTAGCAAAGGTTGTTCTATTTGCTCTAATGTTGATATAAATGCTCTCAAGACTAACCATGCAAGGCTTGAGGAAACAATCAAGAGCAAAGACAAAGAAATAGCCCGATTGAACATGTTGATCACTCAAGGCAAGAATGGTGCCAAGTCCATCCCTAAGGTGGTTGACAAGCAAGGACTTGGGCACTAAAAGAACAACAAGGTCAATGGTAGGGTGGTGGTTAAAGGGCATGAGATCCCCTTGTGGAACAAGGGAGGCTACCTCAACACTATTATAGATATTGCCCATGGAGTCACCACCTCCACCACAACAAAGGACAAGCCAAAGATTGTGAACACCACAAAAGGGAATGGTGGGGTTAATTCTCCATCAAAGGCATTGAAGAATGTGGTTGAACACAAGCTCTCTCCCAACTACACTTGTGACTATGTTGTAACATTGGACCACAATAGTAAAATGGTGGTCAAGTATATTGGGGCCTACACAAAGAAGACTATGAGGAAGAGTGTGTGCGTTCCGAAAGTTTATGTGTCTAACCTCCAAGGACCCAAATCCTTTTGGGTACCTAAACCAAAAGCCTAAACTTGTTTTGTAGGCCTACTCCTCCGGTGGAAGCGCATGGTTGATTGATAGTGGTGCCACTAATCATATGACTGGAGATGAAGGCTTATTTGCATCCCTTGATCATTATGACAACCCTACAGAAGCTATCATCTATGGAGACAATGGTCAAGGAGATGTGATCGGTCTAGGTAAAATTGCTATCTCAACAACAAACTCAATTGAAGATGTTTTTCATGTGCAAGGTTTAGGGTACAACTTGTTGTCGGTTTCACAACTTTGTGAGAAAGGCTACAATTGTCTCTTTACCAAAGAGGGTGTGACCATCTCTAGAAGTGAGGATTTCTCTATTGTCTTTGCGGGTCACCTAAGGGGAAAGCTTTACTATGTGGACTTCACAAAAGTAAAGGTGGACCCTAAGGCTTGCTTAGTGGCAAAATCCGACATGGGTTGGCTACGGCATCGCCGACTAGCCCATGTTGGCATGAGGAACTTGGCCAAACTTCAAAAAGACGAGCACATCCTAGGACTAACAAATGTTGTTTTTGAGAAAGATAGGTTATGTAGTGCTTGTCAAGCGGGAAAGCAAGTTGGAGCGCATCATCCCGCCAAGAACATCCTATCAACATCAAGACCATTGAAGCTACTACACATGGACTTGTTTGGACCAATTACCTACATAAGCATCGGTGGTAACAAATATGGTTTAGTAATTGTTGATGACTTTTCTCGATTCACTTGGGTATTCTTTTTGCAAGATAAAAGTGAAGCCAAGGGAGTGGTCAAGAAGTTTATTAGAAGAGTTCAAAATGAGTTCGAGCTCAAGGTCAAGAACATAAGAAGTGACAACGGCTCGGAGTTTAGGAACACTCAAGTTGAAGAGTTCCTCGATGAAGAAGGCATCAAGCATGAACTTTCCGCTCCATACACACCTCAACAAAATGGCATCGTTGAGAGGAAGAACCGTACGTTGATTGAAGCGGCAAGGACAATGCTTGATGAGTACAAGACTCCGGACTCATTTTGGGCGGAATCCATCAACACCGCATGCCATGTCGCCAACCGCATCTACCTCCACAAGTACTTGAACAAGACTCCCTACGAGATCATCACCGGTAAGAAGCCTAGTGTGCATTACTTTAGGGTCTTTGGGTGTAAGTGTTTCATACTTAACAAGAAACCCAAAGCCTCAAAGTTTGCATCCAAGGTTGATGAAGGTTTTCTCATTGGTTATGCAACTAACGAACATGCCTATCGTATTTTCAACAAAATCACCGGTTGTGTTGAGACCATGGTAGACGTGAAATTTGATGAATCCAACGGCTCTCAACGAGAGCAAGTTAGTAAAAACCTTGTAGATGATGAAGAACCCCCAAGTGTGTCAATCTTTAGAATGGGGACCGGTGAAGTGATGCCTCATGAGGCTCAAGTTCAAGCTCCGGGTGACACAAGCAATCAAGATCCATCATCATCAACAAGAGTGGAACCACCAAGTTCTCAAGTTCATCAAGATACAAGTCAAGTTCATGGTGACGATCATGGACGGGGCTTTGATCAAGGGGGAGAACAAGGTGGTGAAGCTCAAGAAGAAGCCCCACAAGATGAAGATGATGATGGACCCATTCAACGTCAATCAAGAGATTCGAGATGTCTATGATGAGCGAATTGAAGTTCTTCCTTGGGTTTCAAATCAAGCAATTGAAGAAAGAGACTTTTCTATGTCAAACCAAGTATGTGAAGGATATGCTCAAGAGGTTTGATATGGCCGATTCCAAGCCCATCAAGACTCCCATGGCATTAAATGGACATCTTGATCTCAATGAAGAAGGGAAGTCGGTCGACCAAAAGGTATTTCGCTCCATGATTGGCTCCCTCCTTTACCATTGTGCATCTAGGCCCGATATAATGCTTAGTGTGTGCATGTGTGCAAGATTTCAAGCTAATCCTAAGGAGTGTCATTTTATGGCCGTTAAGAGAATCTTTAGATATTTGGTGCACACTCCTAACCTTGGCTTGTGGTATCCCAAGGGCTCCACTTTTGATTTGCTTGGTTATTCCGATTCGGACTATGCCGGTTGCAAAGTAGATCGAAAGAGCACAACCGGGACTTGCCAATTTCTTGGTAGGCCTTTGGTGTCGTGGAGCTCAAAGAAGCAAAATTCGGTTGCTTTGTCCACGGGCGAAGCCGAGTATGTGGCGGCCGGTGCTTGTTGTGCACAACTCTTGTGGATGAAGCAAACGTTGAGTGATTACGGGTGTGAGTTTAGTAAGATTCCACTCTTGTGTGACAATGAGAGTGCCATCAAACTAGCAAACAATTCGGTCCAACACCTATAGAACAAAGCACATAGATATTCGACATCATTTCTTAAGGGATCATGAGGCTAAGGGGGATATTGCTCTATGTCATGTGAGCACCGAGAGGCAACTTGCCGATATCTTCACTAAGCCTCTAGATGAGCAAAGGTTTTGTGCTTTGAGAAGTGAGCTAAACGTCTTGGATTCTTGTAACTTGGCTTGACTTGTTGCACACAAATTGTTTGATGTCAAGATAGAGAGAAAAATGTTTTATTTTCTACTCTTTGTGTGTGTCTTACAAAACTTGGTTCTTACCATAGTGTTTGGTGATTATTGCTTTGATTGATTGATTGTGTCTAATCACCAAGTCCTATGGTTGTTCTACATGTCCATAGCTACTTTTCTCTATCTATTTCTGCTGTTCTTGCAAACCAATCTTCAAAATCTTAAAGATCCACGGTACTACCGACACAAGGTCGGAAGTACCGGTAAGCCTTCACTGTTGGAATTTCGAAAAGTCACGGTACTACCGACACGAGGCCGGAAGTACCGATATGAGCTTACTGTTGGAGTTCTGTAAATCCAAGGTAGAACCGACGCTACGTCGGTAATACCGATATGGACTCTCTGGCTGTTTTTCCTTAGAACCCCGGTAGTACCGAGCCCCTGTCGGTACTACCGATAAACACCGCAGGGGTATAAATACCCGACGAACCAGACAACCATCCTAGGGTTCTTTCACAAGACCGTTGCCACCCCTCTCTTTCTCCTCTCTCAAATCCGCGAGGTAATCTCAAAATCCGACCGTGGGAACTTCAAGCTAGGCTCTCTATTGGATTCTCCACCCCTCGGAACATCCGATCCTCGCCGGGAGTTCCTCGATTCGCGCAGGAACACTCAAGGTATCTCATTCAAATTCTCTTTTGCTCGATCTCCCAATGCCGTTGTTTCTAGGAGGAATGCTTTAGGAAATCATCTTTATATCCATCCTAGAACACTTGCTCATGATCTTGCAGTTTTCCATCGGTTGAATCTCTTGTTTCATGGATCGACCGCACTGTAGCAGGCCCCGTCGGTAGTACCGACCCCAGGTCGGTAGTACCGACAGGCGCCTGTCACAGGGGGTTGTCCATGAACCAAGTCAATTCAATTCAATCCTTTTACACCCATCTTATGCAATCTTCACACACTTTCTCAGATGGGTCGTGCCGGCAAACAAGTGGTTCAAGAAGGGTCTGATGAGGACGACATTCCTCTCGCTCAAAGGAAGAGAAAGGTGGGCACAAGTGCTCAACGCCCACGTGGTCGAGGCCGCACCAATCCTCCAGCTGCTCCTCGTCGCTCTACCAGTCAAGGTCACCGTGCTCGCACTAAGCAAGCCCATGAACCGGATGACCACTATGATGACTACGAAGATATCTCTCTAGAATCTCTCTCTCTCGGTTTGTGCTAAGGCCGTCTAGGCCTCCTCGCCCGGCTACCATATCAGGTGTGTTGAAGATGGTTGATTACAAGAGTGGGACACATGACGTGTACAAGCAAAGGTACTCCGATCCGGCTCAATGGCAAAAGGAATTTGAAGATATCCGTTTTTGGCTCAAGTTCAATGCTGATTGGTATGAATCGGTTATCTTATGCAAGGAGCACATGACTATTGACATGAAGTCCATCAATTGGGAAGCTTTGAGGTCATTCAACACCCCGGCCGTCAATGAGGCCATAGATATTTGTCATGCAAAAGGTATGACCTCCATCATGGCTATGAATTGTGATTGGAATGAGGAAGTAGTGGCCCAATTCTATGCCAAACTCTATGTTCGGCGCTTAGCCAAAATCTTTCATTGGCTCTTGCAAGGAAAGCCTCTCTCGGTCTCATATGAGAGGTTTGCTCAAATTCTTGGATTTAGTGGGGAGGATCTTGGTTGTGAGAAGCTTCATGGAGGAGAGATCCCACTTGATAGTGAGATGGCCTTCATGTATGACGCCGCTTATGGCAAGGTTGAGTTTGGTACTACTCATGGTATGAAGCCCGTCTATAGGATGTTGAACCAACTTTTCCGATACACTCTCACTCCTAAGATAGGCGACAACTACAACATCTCCAACATTACCAAGGATATTCTTGTGAGGATGGGACCGGGTCGCCAGAAGTTTAGTGTGTTCGACTTCATTTGGGAGGAAATCATTGTGTGCTCAGTATCTGCAAACAAGAGCTGCCAGTATGCCCCTTGGATTTTCAGGATGATATGTGAGGTTGCGGAGGTTGATATTCTCACTGACAAGGTTCACACTTGGTACAAGCCAAACAAGGGCAACATTGAGCGTCTCCTCAAGTTGGGCAAGCATGCCCCTCCTAGAGCTCCTACCTCAGCTGGACCTTCTTCCGGCGATCCCTCCTCCTATGACTATGAGGCTCCCTCTTCCTCTCGTGGACCATCATCAACTAGAGGCACCGTTCCCCCCGGCAAGAAGAAGAGCATATTCAACTTCCTTTCTCAGGGCCTCTTCGCTTGCTTCAATGTTGGGAAGCACAATGCTCAGGAAATCCGCGCTCACAGGCAGTATGTGGATGACCTTGCTCACTCAAGCCAACATCGAGCACTCTCCCGTTCGCGAGCCCATGGACTTCCCTCCTCCACCGGTCTTCTACAACCCTTGGGAGGTGTACGGCGACACATCCATGATGTATGGAGCTCCCCCGGCCGACATCGACGATGAGGACTTTGGTGGTGGTGAGACCGAAGAAGACGACTCTCCTCCGGCGGCCCACTCTCCACATGGTAGTGATGATTGAAGGGCCTCCTCTTTTTGGCGCTTGATGCCAAAGGGGGAGTGAGCTCACAATTTATCCATGTGGGGGTGGTGTGTATCTTCGCTCCTTTATCTATCTATCTTAGGTTGTGGACATGTATGAACTATTTGTGTGGTGTGATGGATGGTGATGCGGTGAACCTAGAACCTTCTTTAAATTTGTAAGACTTAATCGGTCTAGTGTGGAACCTTTCTTATATCTGTGATGCTTGGTGGTTGTTATCTTTCACGTTGATAGTTTGTATATCTTGTCATAAGCATCACGGTTATTATATCACACTTATGCACTTGTGTATGCAAATTGAGAGTGAAGTTTCTTCTAAATGTGTGATAGGCATTTGAGGCCTCCATAAAAGATCAAGCACACATTTAGGGGGAGTATCATTTTAAATTGTTGGATACACACATCTTTATTTGAAAATGAATTGTGTTGTCATCAATCACAAAAAAGGGGGAGATTGAAAGTGCATCTTGGCCCCTAATTGTTTTGGTGATAGTGATAAACACAATTTGTGGTATTTAACGTTTGAATAAGATGTGTGCAGGATTTACTTAATTGAAAATCATGGTTTTGACCAAAAGAACGCCCCCAACTCCAATTCGGCGTTTTCAACTCAAGTCAAGGCTTAATTTAATTTTGATTTTGAATTTGAGTATAGGAAACACCGTACTATAAAGGGGGATGCGAATTGATAGCCAAGAGATGCTAAAAGTGCTCTAGAAGATGACCCAAGTGAGTGAGAAGAGATTCGAGTTGACACGTGCACCTTTGCTCATCTTTTCTTAACTTCCCAGCGTTTGTCGGTAGTACCGACGCCGGGTCGGTAGTACCGATATGGGTTCACTGGAGAGTTTTAGCCAGGGGCTCGGTAGTACCGACCCGTGGTCGGAACTACCGATATGGCTCCACTGTTGGGTTTCAGCGGGACCCCTCGGTAGTTCCGACCCCGTGTCGGAAGTACCGAGAAACCCCGATTCTGCACAGTAACGGCTAGTTTGCAGGGTTGAGTATAAATACCCCTCTTCTCCCTCCTCACTCATTGCTAACCAACCACGGGACAAACCCTCACTTGAGCATTCACTCCACTTCTCCCCTCCCTCCTAGAGCCAAGATTTGATTCCTTTGAGCTAGGGCTTGGGTAGAGAAGTGATTCCTAGTGAGGATTAGAGAAGCTTTGAGAGCCCCTTTGAATCTCCCCATCTCAAGAGCACTTGAAGCATCTCCGGGCATCGATTCGTGTTTGTTACTTTTGAAGCTTACTTCTAGACGGTTAGGCGTCTCCCGTTGAGTGCCCTCTTGGTGTGGAGCACCCGAGATCGTTTGTATTACCCTCTCCTTGGTGGAGAATTCTTAGTGAGCACCAATCTTCCTTTGTGGAGGTTGGGTGAGGAAAAGAGGCTCTTGGTGATAGCCCTCCCTTTGTGGGATCCTCAACGGAGACGTAGCTTCCTTTGTGGGAGTGAACTTCAGATTAAATTCTTGTGTCTCCTTTGCTTGCTTGAATTCTTTGTTTCTCTCTAACCCTAGAACTTGTTTGAGCCCGATCTCTAAATTGGTTGTGTTCCAACTCACATCTTTGGTTGCAGGTGGTTCTTAGCTTCTAATCTAAGCTCTTGATTCAAGTAGAATTGCTAGAATCGATTTACATTTCAAATTTCGTCCTAGTCTCTCTGAACTGTCGGTAGTACCGACCCAGTACCGGAAGTACCGAGCCCCCTCGGTAGTTCCGGCACAGCGTCGGTAGTACCGACAGGAGTTTTAACCGCTGCATTTGTTTCAGAAATTTGAAGTGATCCTATTCACCCCCCCCTCTAGGCATCACAAGGTCCTTTCACAACCCGGGTCAGGTATGATGGTACTAGTTATTAAATTAAGCCATATTTGCAAATTAATGAAGTTACTGACGTCGTCTCTTTGTTTCAGGCCCTTCCGATCCTTCGGCCCAGAACCCATGATGGGTTCTTCGTGATGCAGTACGACGACCGGTACACACCACTGCTCTACCGGGCCGGCCTCCACGCTGTCGCCCAGGTCGTTCGTCGAGGCCTTCCCAACTTCAACGGCCCCGCTCTCACCGCCTTGATCGATAGGTTGTTAGTCAACTAATCTCTCCACGGGTTCTTATGCATTCATGGTCGGCTACTATGCTTACCTATATTGTCTATTTTGTGTAGGTGGAGGCCTGAGACACGCAGTTTCCACCTGCCTTGTGGTGAGATGACTGTCACGTTGCAGGACACGGCAATGTTTCTCGGCTTGAGCATCAGAGGACGTGCAGTGATTGGTAGTGCAGTCTCTGAGGGTTGGCGTGCACGAGTGGAGCAGTTCTTGGGCACACCACCACCGGCGCCTGCAGGTGAGGAGGCGAGGCGTGGACGTGTTTCAGGCGTGCCGCTACGCTGGCTTAGGACCACGTTTGCTGAGTGCCCAGAGGACGCTGATGAGATGACAGTCACGTACTACTGTCGAGTGTGGGTACTCAACCTCTTTGGCTCCGTTCTTTTCCCAGATGCCACGGGAGACAGTGCTTCGTGGATTTACATCCACTGTCTCTGGGACTGGGACGACGCAGGTACGTTCATATCCATCCAACTTTACTCTTGTTCGTTGATATGAATCTTAACTAACTCAATTACGGAACTTGTCCAGGTACGTACAGCTGGGGGTCCGCCGTGCTAGCGTTCCTGTACAGGCAGCTATGTGAGGCCTGCCACCGACGCCGGGATTCCTCGACTCAGGCAAGTTGCACACTCCTCCTTCAGCTTTGGATGTGGTCGCGCCTTCCGGTGGGTAGGCCTCGCGTCCTTCAGCAGGCCCCTTGGGATGACCACGGCAACTCCCACCTCGCACGGACTGTCGCATACCTTTGGGACACGGTGTCGCCCCCGTACGCGACCACAGCCCGAGCATACCTGGACTACATGAACGAGATAGACGCCCTCGTACCTTCCACGGTTCGTCAAGTGTAATCTTTTATTGTAACAAAGACACTCTTTTCACATATGTACTCCTTTGGTTACTAACAATGTTGACATGCTTTTGACAGGTGGAGTGGGAGCCGTACAACTCAGAGGAAGTCCTGGCCATGCCTCTGAACCCGATGTGTCGTCGTGACCAAGACCTTTGGAGAATGAGGTGCCCCCTCATTTGCTTCTACGCGGTCGAGATTCACCTACCGCACCGAGTAGAGCGTCAGTTCGGATTCGCCCAGATGGTCCCGCCAGAAGAGGTTTCCACGTCGATCACCTTGCACAAGTAATTATGCCATTACAACCCCCCTTCTAATTTTGTTACCTTTGTCCGCTTTTCAAACAAGTTGACTAACTTTGCGTATCCGTCTAGGTTCGATCGAGTTAAGCAGCGCAAGGTCACCGACTTCGTCGACTACCACCGTGAGAGGATTGAGTGGTGGAACAGGATGGAGGCGAACGTTCTGCCGATTGAGGGCCCGCACAACAATGCGAACTTCCGAGCCTACTTGATCTGGTACCACAGTGCTACTCGTTACAGGTTGCGTCAAAGGTGGACACAGGACGACTACGCCGACATAGATTCCTCAGACGACGAGAACACCACCTACGACGTCAGAGGTCGAGAGGGTCGGGCAGTAGAGCTGGCCCCCATCCTGGATAGAGTGGTTTGTTCTGTTTGACTACGTCCATGAGAGACTCTGTTATAGTATACCTCTAATATTACAACACTTTCTTTCAGGGCACGTCCATGAGAGACTCGGTCCGTGAGATCGATGCAGCACTTGAGTACCCGGTTGGGCACCCAGAAACTAAAGGGCACTTCCGGAGCTTGCTTCAGGTATTTTCGCTTCCCAACCTTGCGTCAGCAGTTCCCTTTTTCCGCGTACAATGGTTTCTAAGACAACTTATTTTGTCATACATACAGAGGTTGCGCCGCCGTCTTAGTCGAGCTGCTGCACGTGCTGGTTGCCGGACTCTAGCTCAGGCCAATGTCTCCGTGCCTGGCACCTCGCATGCGGCAAGGTCGTCGTCGTCACACCGAGCTGCAGCAACAAGGTCCTCGTCTCGCGCGGCCACATTCAGCGACGACGACAACGACGACGACGACGACGACGGCAGCGGCGGCCAGGGCGACGAGCAGGAGGAGCTTCGTGGGTCACAACTAGAGGACGCACCACCTGCCACTCAGCCGACTCAGCGACGTCGCCAGGCGCCTAACCGGCTCACACCAGGCACAGATGCACTTGGCAAGGCTCGGGGCAAGCGCAAGGCTAAGGGAGGGTGATCTTGGAGCTTTGTGCTCATGAACTTGTGGTGATGAATATGTGTGGTTGTCGTGATGGACTTGTGGTTGTCGTGATGAACTTGTGGTCATGAACTTGTGCTTGTTGTCATGAACTTGTGCTTGTGGTCATGAACTTATCAACTTGTGCTATGTGCTTGTGGTAATGAATCTGTCAACTGTGGTTGAACCATTGAATCTGTCAACTTGTGAATATTTGTGTGAATTGTAGTCATGAATTGGTCATGACCCAGTTTTGTATCTGACTAAGATTAGAAGCACGGCGCCAAAAGGATAGGCGCCATGCAACGGTGACACGGCGCCGAAGTCATTGGCGCCGAGGTAGGGAAGAGTGAAGCTGCGGGGTGTGCCGGAGCAACGGCGCCAAAAAGGTCGGCGTCGAGCCTGCTTATTACGGCGCCAAGGCTATTGGCGCCGTTACTCAGTTACAGCACCAAAAATTTCTCCAGGACGGCGCCAATGACCTCGGCGCCGTGCCTTGTTCACACGGCGCCGAGCCTTTTGGCGCTGTTCTTCTGGCAACCAGACAGCAGTGTTCCCTCCACGGCGCCAATGACCTCGACGCCATGATGGCGAAGCACAGCGCCGTTCCTTTTGGCGCCTTGACCCTGAACTTGCCCAGATCGTAATCCAGAAGTTCATAAGGCTTTCAAGTTCACAAATGGCAATACACATGGCAACCAAGTTCACAAATTATATTACCAGAAGTTCAAATGACATAACACAAGTTCATAGCACAAGTTGATAGAAATACAAACACACAAATAAAAAGTGCATTGACATGGGGATACACATGGCGAGGCTAATCATGGAGGAAGTTTTTATCAACCAACCTCGCCAACATGTAATCCTCATATTCCGAGCATCATCATGCACATGAGGATCACATAAGAAGGGAAATGCCTCCAAACTACTCATCATCTTCAACAATTATCGATAAATCTGTAACAAGTCCCTTCATGGTCTCCATTATAACCTTATCTACTCCAAGTCCACTTGTCCTCCCATCTCCATGCTTCTGTTTCTTCTCCCTGGGCGGCAATATTGCATCCAAATGATTCCCCTTCCAACATGTAGTCGGGCGAGGCCACAATCCTCTTTTCCTTGCCGCTTCTCTTTGCTCTTCCTTCCGACACTTCACGTAACTATTCAAGACATTAGGATGTCTCCCACCTTGGCTACGCCGCTTGATCTCATTCTGAACTTGGCGCTGCTCGTAGAAGAACTATGGTCCTACCACTCATCGATTGGGCTTGTACAAGATGAAAAAATGCAGTGGGATGCACCAATATGTAACTACATTGCATATATGCACGACACAATCCTCCTATAAAACACTAATTTCATAGATCGAGACCAATATCATTCATCTAGGGTTTCGACAAATACTTACTACAAATCCAACCAAATCAAAGAAAAAATGAGGAGAAGAGAGGACTCACCTTTACCTATTGAAGGGAGGGCGGCGCGCGACGTGGGGAGGCCGCCGGCGGCGTCCTCTCGCCGGTGGCCGTCGGGGGCGACCGGAGCTCCTCCCTCTGTTTTTCGAACAAACAGAGGGTAGGAAGAGGAGTCTGGGAGCGGCCTGGGCCGCACTGGGGTTTAAATTCCCCGGCACGGCGCCAGGCCCGTTAGCGCCCAGGGTACACAGAACGGCGCCAACGGACCTGGCGCCCTGCCTACATGGCACGACGCCGTCTCTTTTGGCGCCGTCCGATTTCCCTGATTTTTGTCTCCGCCACGGGGGATCCGACGTGGCAGTGCACGGCGCCACCGTCTGTGGCGCCGTGCCGTCTTACCACGGCGCCAGGTGTCTTGGCGCCGTCCTTTGGGTCCATTTCTGCAATTGTTTCCGCCAGGGGTCTAAATGTAAAAAACTTTCAAATAAAGAGCCAAATTGCAAAAATTTTACGCAGCAAAGCACACAGCACTGTTCGTCTAAGCCATGAGCCAGTAGTACTTTTTTTTCTCTCAGAACAAATAGGATGCCCCTTCCGCCCGCCCTGTACTTTCCCTCCTTTTTCGCCTCTAGCTCTCCCGTCTCGGTCTCCCATGGCTAGGCTTCTCCCTCCTCCTCGCTATCGGTTTCTCTCTCCACCCACTCGAACACAAACAGAGACGGGCTTGTGCATCGCACAGTGCAAAAGGCAGAGGAGAGACCCGCCCCGTCGTGCACCGCCCGCCCGGGGCTGCCGGTTTCCAGACGACGCGCGCCCGGCCGGGTTTTGAGGCGCCGCGCGCCCTAGCTAGTTTAACTAAAAACCCCGTCTTTTACTCGTAGCTTCCCTTGTTTAATTTTGTCGCGTGATTACTGGGACCGATGATGCGCGGATGGGCCACGCTTTGGTTTGGACGTGGATCGTCGTCAGCCGTGCTGTAGCGCCTGAGGTAGGTCGAGCACCATCATGAAGCTGCTCGTACGTGTTCCTCCACGTCAATCATGCCCGCGCACGTTCTGCATGCACGAGCATGAGCATGACCGCTCCGCTGCGGGATCTGGATCGCCTTTCCTCAGCGGCTTCGCGTCGCTAATCCGATCCGTCGCGCAGGGTGCGCCGTGCGCGTGCTTAGAGCTAGCCTGGGACGATTTTATTTTTCCCTGTCCAAAAAGCCTAAAAAAAACTCTAACAGTGGAGATACTGAGATACCGTAGTAGTATCATGGGATTCATGGTACGGCGCCGCTCCAGTAACAACGCTCGACGCCACCAGGCATCAATCATCTCTCGTAGCTTTATTCTCTGCCTCTGCTGGGCTGCTTGCTTTCCCAGAAGCATTTCGATCGATTTGACGATTTGCCAACGCGAGCCGGATCGACCACGGCCGCACGGCGTTGCTTTTCCTCTACAGCGGCGCCGGCGCCGGCGCGGTGCAGAGGACGGATCGGACTAGAGGAGGAGCGGATCCGAATCCCCCCGCCCTCTGCCCGCGTCTCGCCATCATCAGTGCGCATTGAAAGCTTGGCAACGACCGCCCGAGTGCCTGCACTGCACTGCTGCAACCTGCTGCGTTTCCTTGCACGGGAGAATCATGCGTAGCGTAGCCCCGGTGGCCCAGCAGCGTCAGGGAGCCTGCTGTTGCTCTTGGTCTCTCCCGTGTCCGGACGCGAGTTTTCCCAATCGCTTCCATGTTCTCTGCCACTGCTGTATAATGCTACCCGGATCTTCATGACGCTCCGTCCACCTTTATTTCTGGATCTTAACAGTGACGATAACACAATCCTCGCATCTTCTTCTCTCCCAAAGACCAACACTCGGCGATTTCGCCGGCGCACAAAAACCACGGGCGCATCATAACCTGGAGGGGGCTTCTGAGCCTGATCGATGTGCGATCACACTGATCAGCAGGTGGAGGAAAAGGATGCGCTGAAATGATCGCACGCAGCAGCAGCAGGGTCGTCGTCTCGTCTGTGTGGGCGCAGCGCACCCCGCGGGCGCCATGTACCACCACACTCATCATGCCATCGCCATGCCCAGCGCAAGCACTGGCTGCAGCTGCCCGTGCTCTGCCCGCCGTGCCGTGCGCCTGTCCCGCCCGTGGCGTGACGCATCATGCAACCCAAGGCCCGGCCCGGGGCGGGGGGCACTGGTTCAGGGCAGCCTCCACTCCGGTGCGGTGTGACGCTGACGACGCCACAAGGCAAGGCCAACAAGGCAGGTGAATAAAACTCGAGTGATCGACGACGCTGGCTGCTGGGGCGCAGCATCCAGCACCACGGCACCACCACCTGCAATAACGAGAGCACGGAGGAGTGCTTGCTCCGTGGGGGCCTCTGATCTTGAACCCTACGGTGCTTGGAGGATGACGACAGCCTGTGCTTGCTGGGGTAAGCTTGTATAGGTTGCTGTACGTACAGTATGCGAGAAGCAGATCCAACAGGAAATGGCACCGGCAAGAACATGTCAGGTAGGTTAGCTGGATGGGAACGAGCAGGCCGGCCGACAGAATCCGGTTGGATCGGTGTGGGCTTGGTCCGGATCTGTCTCCACGTTTTGACGCTTGTGCGTGACCTGCCCAGGCTGTGTCTACTACTTGTCTGCATGACACAAGGGAAACGAATGCCATCTGCATGTTTTACGATCACCGTGAACAAGGGAGGAAATTCCATATCTCCACACGGACAAATCTTTGCAAAGGAAGGGAAATGAGGAGAAACAGCTTGTACCGATCGACAGCCAGAGGTCCCATGCCACAACATGGACAGCCTTTGCGACCTTTGCCCTACACGAATAATGCGTGGCAGTGCAATGTTACCATCATACGAATCTCTGACTGCACGCATCCTCCTCCAAATCAATTGCGTATCTTCACACCTGCACAACACAGACGCTGCACCATATATTTTGAGAGGATCCATCGATGCAGCGTGGCTGGTGCCCTGTCGGATGGCCACTGCCGCTCCCGCTGTAACTACTACAACACACGGAGGTGAACAAGTTTGTGGACCCAAGGAGCGTGTTTGGTTATGGTGAAAAAAAATTTCATGCAAAAGAAATCTTGCACGCATGGAGTACCAAATGAAGTTTATTTGCAAAACATTTTCACAGATGAGTACAACTTTGCACGACGAATCTAATGAGCATAATTAATTAACGATTTGCTACAGTAATGCTACAGTACCATGTTCTAATCATACGGTCAAAGACCTCATTAGGTTCGTCTCGCGATTTTGCTCAGGGTTGTGAAGGTAATTTTGAAACTGACTTTATTTAATACTCGTAATTAGTGGTCAAAGTAGCATTTAATAGGGGGTGAAAAAATTTTCACCCCCTACCAAACACGACCAAGTAAGCACGACGGCGGGCCTAGTTTACTTTGCAGGACTTGGACAAATGATCGCAGCCTTCGTACGCCACTAGCCCCGGTTTGTTGAGCTCGTCTTCCTGGAAACAGGCACACCTTTGGCTAACTTGTCCGGTCAGAGCGATGTCGCCTGGCCTCCTCACTAGTCTTGGGTAGCCTGTATCGCACCAAACCTGAAACAAGCACAACAATCTCAACACAAATAACTCTATTCATTCGAAACCTTCAATATATGAACCCTCTGTTGGGGTAACATGAACACGGTCAGCTGGACACGTCCATGGTCCATAGCATTATTTGTTCACACGGTAGGAGGTGGGCCGCGGGATGTATGTACTTTCTATACCTAACAGAGCGTCATGGTGTGAACAGATTACAGTGCACACTAATCAAACAAAAAATAGCGTGATCTGATCACTGTGAACCGTTAACAGCCTGAAAAGCCCCAACCAAACAGCACCTAAATGGTGATAAGCTTCCTAAAGATGGATATGCCTATTTAAGCTGCTTGAAACATATATAAATTCACATAAAAATGATTAATTCCTGAAAGAATTGGGAAAAATTCCCATGTTCCAAACAGAGCACGAGGAAAGACGATAAACCTGCTGCAGAAGGACCAGCGGGGTGTAGCCATTAAGTCCTCACAATTCCTAGGTCACTAGAACAATCTCAGCATGTTAGGCCAACTCGTTGCTGTTTTTCATTAATGCCAGTTGTTTCCTTTGTTTATTTGCATTATTCCACACAACCCGTTTGCTGCTGCCTTAGTTTAAATAAGCAGTCATTTTTTTTATGGAGTTCAACTTTAGGGTTCTACTGCCTTACATAGGGTAAATATGTTTGAATGCAGAATCAAAACTTTTGGTGTACTCCTAGGAGTGTTAATTCCATGAGTTGGTCAGCATCTTATTTTAGTCCATCGAAAGTAAGTATTTTTCCTTTTGTGTATTAAGTTTGAATTTTAAAAATGGAATATGATAGGAAGAAGTTAAGCTCAATTGACAATAAGGTCTTCCATGAAACTGTGGTTGAACCCCCAAAAAAAAAACATGGCAGAATAGGTACGTACTTCTCCGCCTTCTTGCTGGCTCCATTTTGAATTGCAGCTGGGAATTTTAGCTTCCTCACTCTTTTGCTTTTCAAGAAGCTGCGCACCTCTCTTTGCCTTTATTTCTACACCCTTCAGATACTTTGTAGGATTTCCTTGGCTGTCGTAGTAGCGCCCAATAAGTTTACCAGCAAATCTGCATTGCACATGTAAAAGCAATCTTACAAGGGGATAGATTATCATGATCCACTACTTCCATGACAGTTAATGTGTTTTGCATGGCATACACATTTGAGTATTAACATGAACAATACACAGTAATGAATTTGAAAACATAACGAGCATCCAGAAGTGCTTTTAATGTGGCAAGTTATCACTTTTCCAAACAAGTGGTCTGCTAGCCCGCCAACGTGCTAGGCGACACAGTGGCACCCCCCGTTCCCGCCTAGCGTCTAGCTCTTCCTAGGACACTATATGATTTCCGAAGCCTCATGGTTTGCCAGATACCGAAGGGGGGAAAAGGTAATATCAAAATCATGAAGATGTTCTTAGAAAGTGGCTCACATGTATCTCTCGAAGTAAAATTTCCTCCAATCAACAATGCTGTTTACCTGAAAGGAAATTGGGAAATCCATTACATTGGATATTTCAACTTAGCAAAATAAAGAGAAAGAAAAGAGGAGTCTGTAAATGCTTTTATTCTACGCTAGTATGCACATACAGTGTTCACAGGATACTTGTTCGTGCAAAGATATTTCATGACATGTCCACACCTAAATCCAAGCAAGCTAGAAGCACACAAGGACAACTATTTAGTCTGAACTAACTTTTCAGTCAGTAATTCGAATATATTACAGAAAAGGTTAGGGCAGGAGACCAAACAATTTCAGTTGAAACTAACTGCCTTCCTAGCACTAAATTTATGAACATTTGTCCCCAACTGTCTAAGTCTAAGCTTCCTATTTGCATTCACTGCAAGATTTATGGATTGAAATAACCCATACATATTGTGTTGTTGTACCTCACTGCTTGATAAACCTTGTAAAGAATCAGTCAAGCCGTCACCTGTTCAAGCACGGAAAAAAGTTACTCTAGCAAAAGGCCATATGAACTTCAGCAGTTACAGAACATATTTCTTTCTAGAATATAGTAGTCATGAATCATTATCAGGATCTTTACTTATGGTGAATTTACAAAAAAAAAAAGAAGAGAAAACAAATTAACATAAAATGGATGCTAGATTATCCTCCAGGAGTTCAATAAAGGAACATATCATTATAGTATCATCTTGATCTAATAAAGCTGCATTTTATTCACTGACCCACCCAAACCCTTTTTCCTTAAGTTAAATAAGGCATCATCTTTTATCCCATTTCCTAGTGCATAGAGTCTATGTAACTGCAACCCCCTCAGCGCTTCCTTGCAAGGTTCTTTTTCAGCACAGGGTTTCGTCTTACTTTCTGTTGCTATCCCCTCAAAATACCTCTTAGATCAGGCAGTAGGTGTAGGAAATTACTTGGTCGATCATTCTCATTCTACTGTTTGTTGGTTCTTGTAATTAATGTCAATGTACTGCTAGTAGTAATAGAACATTAAGCTGAAGAATACTTATGGTGTTTACAGTCCAAAACCATAAATTGGTGACATCATCAGCTCTACACAGTCGACACCAACTTGCTCATCTAAATTAATTACTGAACTAACTAGCAATAAAACAGGAACTTACCTGTAAAATTTCCGGAAACAAACGCTCGTGATGCATCCCTGTCATGAGAATGCTGTTTTAACATGAGCATGTGAAACAACTAAAGAAAAAGGGTATGCAAGTGTTGATGTTGGCAAAAAAATATAAGAACTACCCTCCTATAATCTGTACAGCAAAGCTGGAGACACATAATTCATAACAATGGAATTGAAAAGGGCACTAGACATATAAGAATGCAACCTGCCAGCAAAGTGATGATAACCTCCTCCAGGACCATAATGCGACCTCCCTTTTGTAACATCAAACACTGAGCTGCAGCATCAGTGGAAAGGGAAGATCATTCACAGTCATACCAGTTGAATAGCCAAGTCAATACAACAAAATTTAAATTTACTGACAACATCACCCACAGATCTCAAAGAAAGATGCAATTAATTTTTCATTTCTATACCAGATTACACATCCTTTGTCTGACCATAGTTGAATATCATACTTAAACAACGCACACACAGCAGAAAACTTTGTACAATAACAAAGCAAAAATGTAGACATATGAGGGAAAAGCATGAGTACCCCAAAATCCCTAGTAGTATGGGCAACGCCTCATCCGTTCCATTGTACACAGATAGCTCCTCCACTGTCCACAACCTCTGCCCACGCATTGCAACATCAGACTCAAAAGTAAGTTAAAAAAAGTATTCGGATCTCACGAAGGTACACAATCTCTGCCCATCGCAACATCAGACTCAAGAGGTAAGTAAAACTGAAATGCTATTCCAATCTCACGTAAGTTACATAGGAGTAGGTCGAAAACGAGAATGTTTGTATCTCTCCACAAACAAGACAGAACCACGATGTGACACGACATGTATATATCAGGCCATTACTAGAATTAATATAAGCGAGATCTATGTACTAGCACATTAGATTGAGGAGCATCAAAGTAGCGAGGAATAGAGGGCATACCGGCTTCCTGAGACGGTAAAGCTGGAGAACGACGCCTACTAGCGCGGCGAGCAGCGCGAGAACAAGGAGGAGGCGAGCGCCGCGCGCCATCGCACTGGCTTTCCCAGGAGATCCACGAGGCCCTTCGAGTCCACCAGATCAAACCGCCTCCTCGGCAGCGCTCACGAGCTAGGGCTGCCCTTGGGACCTGGTGGCGTACTTCCGGCGAGGCTGAATTCTGCTGGTAGCGGCCACCGATCGTCGTCGGAGCGGAAGACGGGGGCAGAGGGGAGGAGGACGAGTCGTTGACTGGGCCGGCGAGGCTGAGACAAGGGTGAGTCGATTGATTTTTTTGTTTTTCCGTATTGGCCGTTAGATGTCGATCAAACAGCTCATTCTCATCCTTTCTTCCCGTTTCAACGAGCCTACAGTCTTTACGGTCGACATTCGACACCTCCCGTCCGCGGTCCGCTCGACCGCCACTGTCTTCCAGTCCACGCCACCCGTCCGGCTCCGGCGGCCATGCCGCCTCCGCCGCTGCCCTCTGCGGCGGGCCAACGCTAATTAGATAAAAGCAGTGGCGGAGTCAAGATTACAAGTTAGGGGGGCTTAGCTCTTCTTCCAACTCCAATTTCACTCTTTCTTCACTATTTTCTTCATAATTTTTCTTCTTCTTCCTATCTTTCTCCCTTGATTTAATGATGTTATTAGGCACTAGGGGGGCTGGAGCCCCACCAGCCCCCCTGGTAGATTCACCACTGGATAAAAGGTCATATGACCCGGCTTTACTTAAAAAGCAGAGTTACTGGGGATACTAGTTTACAAGGGGTTTTAGCTCCACCTGGTTACAAGCCAAACATATAAGCCCAACACGACAGAAGAAAGGCATGGAACTTTGCACCACTCTCTTAACCAGACTCCCCTCTAGTCCTGACGCACATGTAGAAACAAAGGAACAACCTACGACGCTAAGCATCAGATCTTTTTTTTCCTCCCTAGGCGTGGTCACCCCGCAACGACGACAGACGAAGCCTTAGCTTGAGGATCACCGAGTCGACCCAAGTTTGCTCCTTCCCCTTGCACATGATCTTCCATTTCTGCATAAGAGATAAAATACGATACAACCCTACTCCCTCTGTCCCTAAAACACAGTCGCCGGAGGTGCAGTACCTTGTCCCAGAAATATTGTCGTAGCCTACTCGTTCCTAGTCCCTAGCTGCTTGCAGTGCCCCATGTGCCTCCCCCTGCCTTCACTGCGCCGTACATCATGCACCTGCCTCTGCCCCTCCTGTTTTTTTTTTTTGAATAATTGCCCCTCCTGTCATCATCCAACAAATGTGTGTGGCACGCGTGGCACAACCGGTCACTAATTTTTTCCCATCCGGCCATCGGCAGTGGAGTGTCAGGTGATAGTACAGGGGTGTTAGGGTCATTTGCTCATTGCTTTGGTTACCGGGTTTGTTGTCCAACGACCAACTTTTTGGGACGGAGGGAGTACATGAGAGGAGAACACAACTTTGTTTCTGAAAACTAGGTCATTTCTAATTAGCCACAAACTCCAAGAGACACAACCAAAAAGATAGGCAAAATTTTTGTTTGTCCTGTTCGAACTCTCTGCCAGTTTCTCATACAAATCCTCTATGCCTGCCGGTTGGCGAGGCCATTCAAGGGCATCCCTGATGATACACCAGCAGAATTGCGCTACCGCGCATCGGCATATGATGTGATCGGTATTTTCTATTTCCCCACACAGTTTGCACTCTATTGGCCCCGGCCAGTTACGTTTTTTCAGCTGTACTGCAGATTGGATTTTGTCATTGCAAACTTGCCACAAAAAAATCTTAATTTTGAGGGGTAAATTCGCCTTCCAGATGCTGTGCATCCATCTATTCACTGTCCCAGGGAATTTGAGCTCCCTATATAGCGACGCGGTCGTGAAATCACCACTCTTTTCAAATAACCATTTTACCGAGTCTGCCCCCACAGTCAGGGTAAAACCCCCAAGAAGCTGAATCAACTCTGCCCACTCTAGTTCTGCTACTGCTCCGAAGTTTCTTCTAAAAGAAAGGTTAATATCACCCTGACGCAACACCCTCGAAACCGTCCAATGTTGTTGGTTTCAAATTTCGAAGATTTCAGGGAAAGCCACCTTCAGGGGGCAGTCCCCACACCACACATCGTACCATCTAGTTTTCCTCCCATTCCCCACTGTATATACTAGTCCTCGTGCACATAACTCTTTTACTTCCATTAGTCCCTTCCAAAATTGTGATCCATTTCGATTTCTGCAGCTGTAGATCCCACCTTCACCCAAATATTTTTTCCGTAGCAACTCACAACATAAGTTATCACCGCCTCTTTCTATTTTAAAAATCCACTTAGCCAACAGGCATTTATTCATCTCTCTAGTGTCCGTAAACCCTGCCCCTCCAGCTTTTTTCGTTGTCTCCATCAGCTCCCACTTTGCCATATGATATTTCTTCTTTAATTGTGAGCCATGCCAGAAGAAGTTGGCTCTTGCTGTATCCATTTTTCGCTAATCCGTCTGGACGTACGCCCCCGCCTAGGGATGGCAACGGGGCGGGGCGGGGCCGGGGGGACTGCTCCCTGTCCCCGCCCCGACCCCCGAACTTCGATCCCTGCCCCGTCCCCGAGTTGCTTGTCGGGGCAAAAGTCCTCCCCGTCCCCGACCCCGTCGGGGCCCTGAACTCCGTCAGGGATCCGTGGGGAATCACTTCAAATTCGTGAACAAATTCGTGAATCGATTAAACTTGCAAAATGATCAAAGGAAAGAAATATTGCTTGCTGGTCCAAAACTTCCAATCGAGCACTCGAATGTGCATATTTACAACAACACAAATACTCAAAAACAAGTATTCTTAGATCCAGCCAAAGGTAAAAGACAAAGAACGAGATGGCTATACATATGCAGCTAGCGTACAGGAGCAGCCTGCAACAAATCGTGGACGGACTATCCCGAAATTTGGACGGAATCAAAACACCCAGATCTTGCCTCACGTGGCATCGACGGATGCCCCCTCGCCGGCACCTCCGCGTGTACGTAGATGGTGCGTGGATGTGCCCAGGTCCTCTCGCCGGCACCACGGACCTCCGGCACCCTTCACTTGGGAGTCGCCTGTGTGCGAGACGAGCGGACCAGAGAAACGCCGCCGCCTGCTGTTGGAACGAGGGAAGAATGAGAATGAAGTTAGGGTTTTCAGAGAAGTGAGCTTATATACGTGCACATGAGGTATTGGGCTTTAGGTGGGCTGCTGTTGTTGATGGGCCATAACTCCTATCGGGTCCCCGTGGTGTCCCCACGGGTGAAAAATGCCCCCCGCCCCCGCCCCGCTTACATTTCGGGGCCCGTCCCGCTTCCCCCGCGGGGAGGATTTTGCCTCCGTCCCCGCCCCATTCGGGTCGGGTCTCCGCGGGGATCCGCCCCCGCGGGGAAAATTGCCATCCCTACCCCCGCCGCCTCCACCGCCCACCGGGGATCGCTCTCGCCGCCTCCGCTCCACCGCCGACCGGCAAACCATCCCGAAAGTATAACCGGGCACTGAGGTAACCCCAAAACCCAAATCCCCTTAACGCCAACCTCAAATTTTCATCCCCATTCAATTTATAGTGCAATTTTGGGTGACTGATGGATAAGTAAGATTTCAGTCACATGAGGAGTAAATCTCTAAAAGTATAAATACGCAGGCTTTGCAGCATATTTGCATCGCGACTTGCTTCCGGAGTTCAGAGGTGTACAAGGGTCGCGAGCTTGGCGCTATCCATGGAGTCAAATAACGTTCAAATCCATGTAAGGTTTTCTCCCCTGCTTCAAATTTTTTTTACTCTATGTAATATAAGAAACTGCAATTTTATTAAAAAAAAGTGTTCTAGATAGAAACAAAAACTATCGTTAGTCTCCACTTGCTTTCATATAACATCATCCTATCATCTTACTTGCTCCTTTTGCATCATCCTAGGAAGTGTAATTTCTTTTGCATTATCGGTTCTTTATAACAGAAGTGCTGTTTGTTTTTAAGGTGGAGCATGAGGATAGGTTGAGCAAATTGCCTGATGACATATTGCTTCATATCTTGGGGAAAGGAAACATACAGACATGCATCAGGGCTAGCTTCTTGTCAACTCGATGGAGACACCTTCCATCCTTACTGTCTCGTATCAGCTTGGATATCTCAGACTTTGTTGGGCTCTGGTGACTCTTTAAATCCGACAGTGATTGATAAGGCAATGACAAATATTACCAAAGTAGCAAGGATATCTCTGGCTGCACCTGCAGGGAGAAAAGACATCATGAAAGAAGTAAGCATTCGGCTTTTGCTCACGACCAAACATTTATATGACACTGGAAGAATAGTTTCTGAAGCTATTGACAATGGTGAAGTGAAGAGTGTGGAGCTTGCTCTGCCAACTGTGAAGCTTAGTTTGAGTGCCGTGAGATGGATGTGTTACAACATGGGAAGGACTTAATCTGTTTTTTTAATGCCACTACCACTCTGTTTCGGCATCTATCAAGGCTCTTTCTGCACAATGCACGTTTAAATGAGTTGCAAATGCATCATCTACTAAATAGTTGCGAGCAACTGCAACATTTAGTGCTAAATAATTGTGATACTGGGGATGATTCTGTGCTGAAAATTGACATGCCAAACTCAAAGATCTCTTACCTAAAACTGTACTCCTGTTGCTTTGAGAAGCTTGAGTTCTTGTGTCTTCCAAAACTGTCAGAGTTACATTATGAATTATGGTACTCTTTGAACACCCCCTTTTCTTTTGGCATTATTCCATGCCTTGAGGAAGTGCATCTTGTTTGCAAAACGGCAAGCTATCAATCTGGATATAATTTAAGTGAGCTTTTGCATGGTACAAAAGAAATACATGCTCTTACTCTGGATTTCGAAGGAGAGAAGGTAAAGGTTTACATACATGTTATATCGTATTTGTTTCTTTGCATGCTGCATTGATGTTTTGTTTAGTTATTTCATTTATCTAGAATAACGTGGAAGCATGGTTGTTGGTGCAATTATTATTTATTACTCATCAAATGATGTCTAATGTAACCTGAATAAAAAATATTATTCAGCTAATTATCTAATTATTATTTATTTCATTCTCCCTAGGTATGGATGCTGCCAGAAGGACAGAAGCTCCATAGTTTGTTCAAGAATTTAAGTAAGTTGTTTATACATGGCATTTATGCCAAATTTGGACTTTCATGGACCATACATTACTTGAAGCTGCACCATTTATCAAGACATTTGGTATCAAGGTAATAGCTACTCGTACTTGCTTCAGGCCCTGTTTAGTTTCCCAAATATTTCACCATCCGTCACATCAATCTCCGTATACTAATTAGGAGTATTAAATGTGGATTAATGACAAAACTCATTCCACAACCCCCTACCTTAATTTTCGAGACGAATCTAATGAGCCTAATTATGTCATGATTAGACAACGTTGGGCTACAGTAACCAATCTCTAATGACGGATTAATCAGGCTTAATGGATTCGTCTCGGGATTTCCCGTCCATCCATGTAATTAGTTTTGTAAGTAGTCTACGTTTATTACCCCTAATAGATCTTGAAAGAGACTCCCGAACTAAACAGGGCTTTATTTTATTCATCTCACTGTCCTTTAGTTATAAACAACATGTACTTTTACATGTTTGATTGGAGTTGTGTTCGCTGTCAAAGTGTCAAACAAAGTTGAAGGCTAATAACAAGTTCTGCTCATTTTGAATTCAGGTGTGTGATCATGTCTGTACAGAGAAAAATAGGAGTCTGTATGCCAAAAGAATTAATACTTGGCAGAAAAACAATAAGCTGAACAGCTCCAGGCATTTGAATTTAACAAGGCTTGAATTTGGAGGTTTCATGGCAGTGAAGAAACATTTGCAGTTTGTCAGAGCTGTCATGGACTACGCCTCCAGTTTAGAGACTATTCTTTTGGAAGATCAAGATCCCTGTGAATATTGTGATGAGGTCAATAGCAATCGCCCCTATTCTTCGACAGGTCCCATCTTCCCAAAAAATGAACGCGAGCAAGACAGTACACGAAATCTGCTTGGCGTTGGGGTTTCGTGCTTCGTGCAAATAATTTTCAAGTGATGCATGTTGCAGTGTATTGGCCTTTGAAAGCACCTTATTTAAAGATTTTTTTATGTAAGTGGCAGTTGAGCATCTTGTAAGGATACGTAAAACTTAAATATTGCTGGAATAGTAAAGATTATTTTGTAGTACTTATATTGCACAATGTCAAACTTGGATGCCTTTGTGAGAAACCGTAGCCTATTCTCACATTATTCTCGTCTAGGTCTATGAATTTTCAGAGCCATCCCATGTTCGCTTGGGGTCCAATCGTGAAAATGGACTCACTCATGGAGTGAAGAATGTTAAATAATCCAGACGGATCGACATGAGAATAAGAGAATAGTTTATCACATAATCACTGTCTTTTATAATTCACGAATCCAGATGAGAATACATGATATCGTCTGCAAACTGATATACACAATCAGCATGCAAACTGATATACACAATCAGCATGAGAAGTATAAGAACGGAGTAGCCCTAGAACGAAACAGAGGCCGTAATGTTGCGCAAAGCGCCCTACACCCATTGCGAACACGTTATGATTTTTTCCTACGCTTGGCAAGCGTTGGCATGGCGCTCAGACCACGGCTTGTCTTGCCTCGCCGCTGCGATGAAGATGCACCTCGTTCCTCCATGCCTGCATTCTCTGTACACTCTCCAGCCGTTGACAGACTCGCACTCTTGCCACTGTCTGACACCCCAATCATATCGTCACCGGGATCACTTGTTCCTGGCTCCAATTCTGCACCACATACATCACCAGCTGGTTCTTGTCCGTCGCCGTCGTGCATACAGAAACCACCTCCAGTGAAGAGGTAGTCTTTTGGTGCCGAATCCGCCAGATGGTCCTCATGTAACTCAAAGCCCTGTGTACCTCCATCGATATCTTCGGCTGTGCCTGTATCCGTATGCATCTGATTGCTGTTCAGTTCACTCGCATCCTGACGGACCAGATTAGATTCTGTGTCTTGGCCAACTATGTCTGTGTTTGCAGCAGCTTCGCATGGGTTATTTTCATCGTTTTGATGCACGGCGGCATGGGCATCATTGCCATCTGCTTCATCACCATCTTCCATGTACGTTACTTGTTTCCGCTTCCTACTTGACTGCAGAAAACACACCAGAAAGCAAATAGCATAATGAGATATTTTGCAATGCATAGGCTACTTCCTCATGAGAACAAAAGAAATTCATACATACACCAGTTACAAAAACATAGCCTTTTCCCAAGCAAGGGGTAGGCTAGAGATGAAATCCAAAAGAAACAAGGGTAAGTGAAATACTTTAAAGGCACAAGACAAAGGTAGAGTTAAGGGTAAACAGAAAAAGAAGAAAATGTACATGTTTATGATTTCAAACAGGGGTAAACAAATTCACTAATAACCATACACAAGCTAGCCATTTCTAGGTCAGACTAGATTTCCCAAAATTAAGGTTTTTCATTATATAAGTAATTGAGCATACAAATCAAATAAAAACATTGGTCATGCACCCTGAACTGAATGGTACAAAAATCTGGCAATAATCTGTCCCCATAGAAATTGGTAGCACATAGTTATAACCTTAGTATGAACAATGAACCACCAGCAATCCAGAATTAATATCAGAAAATCATAAGAGATTTCTGGTGCACAGTTCAAGTGTTGAGATTTCACTCAGCAACATGAGATGAGCACCATATAAAAGAAAAAAGTAAAACAGAATTAGAGTAACCTTATTGGTAATTAGAAATAACTTTTTTGAAATTAAATTATTTACCCTTCTTGGTGCAATTCCTTCTGATTTGTAATTCCCTGCATGTGTATGCAAATCCTCATCTGAAGCTGAAGAAGAACATTTTGTGTCAGAATCCACCTGACTTCTTGTTGCACCATGCCCAGCATTCTTCCTGCTTCGCACTCTTCCTTTGGAACAACCAGAGGGCCTTCCTTTCTTGCTCTTATTTGTGCTGTTACTATCTTTAGTGAGCTCAACCATATCAGCAATGCTACTAGGATCACCAGTTTCAGTATCTTCTGGACTCTCCATATTCCTGATTTCAGAACTTGTCCTTTTTCCTCTACCGCTACCACGGCTAGAGGAACTTGCATCTTTCTTCTTAGTAGTCTTGCTAGTACTAGGATTATCCTGCTCAGGTTCATCTGTGTCAGGAAAGCTTTTACCTGTAATGCCCTTGATAGCTTTCTTAATCCTTTTACTACGAATCTTTGCAAATCTCTCGTTGAATGAATAGAATGCCTCCATGCGTAGCTGAGTCTGCATACAAGTAAAAGCCATTTGCATCAAAACACAAGAATTTTAATATTCAATACTTTGATGTGTCAACTTCCATTTAAATCATTCCTAGATAAATGAAAACCAACACACAAAACTATAACGGTTATACTTGAAAAGCGGAGAATCATTTCCAAATGACAAAACTGACATGGGTGTTGGCAATGACCCCAGACATTGTTGCAAGACATGGTCTGAACCACCGGTATGAGATCCAAAATTTACACAAAACTGAGCGAAATGTTGAAATGTTTGTATAGTAGTTCTCTTGTAAAACATTGGTGTCAGCTTTATGACAAATAACAAAAAAAAAATCAAACTACAAAGTATGTAAAATAAATCAATATTATACACAGCTTCCAATACAAAACAAGTAACCTAGAATGAAGTACATATTATTGAAAACTTGCCACACTAACCTCGTGCTTATTATATTCTCTCAAAACAGGAAGAAGCAGTTCATCAGCTTTCTCCTTGCCCCACGCAAACCTTTCCCAACACAACCTGATGGAACTTGATATGTTCAGCTATTGCACCAAAGATGCAGAAGAATAGAGAAATCCATAGCAGACTTATATTGTTTTCAGTATGATTTTTTTTTCTTAAGAAAGAAACTATACATGTTCTCTTGTGGAAGAAGATGACAGTCATGACCCATTGCTAATACAGGAATACGAGAAAGCAACACTTTATAGCTCAACTTCAATTCCTTATTAATCCCCAGTACAGGTATTTTTAAAAAATCCTTTGAACATAACTTTGGTTTACTTACATAAGCATTCACTTGGAGCCCTACAGATAAAATATATATAACCTTTCAAATTATATGCAATTTGATTCAATACCTGGAAGTTTGATTAGTCAAAAACCTTAACATGTTTTAGAGAACAGCATGGTCAGAACTCACAAGATCTGGTCGCCTAAGACTATAACAATACGAACCTATAATACAATAAGTATACAGATCAACACCTTAGCATCATTATGCAATTATTTCTTTCAATTGACTACATACATTTTCACATGTGCCACATAATCCAGGCCAATGCTACATTCCTACAGATGCAACCTACATTAGGTAGTGTTGTCCAAACTGGTAAATGGATGATGATAGACCACATGCAATATTAAATCAAAATTAGTGATAGTTTAATATATCCAAACCAACAAAAATTCATTGATAGGCTCATACAGATCCGGAAGAAGCATAGCCCTGATGAATAGGATGTGTACTGCTTGCAATTATAATTGCTTACGTATTACAAAAAAGTTCTCAACTAACCTGCGAAGTAGGCCCAAATCTGGTCTTCCCCATGAAAAAGGCTCGGTGGAATTATCAACTTGTGGGGTAATGTATGCACTTATGACTGACTCACTAGGAAAAGCTGCAGGGATATGCCAGTTCTTGCTCACGTTTCTCTGATAAACGAAGTAGTGAGAGAAAACACAAGAGCATAGCTTTCTTCTATGATAATCAAGCAAAGCAGTGTACAAGATATTTCTTACAAGAAAAAATACTTACATGCTTACTCATAAATATTTTCTTGATACGCTCAGTCTCATCAGAAGATAAATCATCAGAACCTCGATCACATCCAGGTTCCAGGACTTTCCCCTTTCCATCTGAATAATTTCCACCAGGTTTCCTTTTCTTCGACTTACTACTTGTTTCCATATGCAGTTGACCAAATATCGAAGGATCTGGTGACTCAATCCATTCTTTAAACTTCTGCAGTCCATCTTCCTCAGGAAACGCATGCACAACTTCAATAGCATTCACAATGCCAATACCACTGCACACCAGCATATAAATAATAAACAGAAGTAAATAGCCAACAAAAATCAAATGGATTGCACATAATGTTACATCACCATTCCTGGTGTATTTTAGAATAATCTGAAAGTTTTTTGGGGGTGCATACCAAGGATAAAGGGGGCTCAGCAGGAAGGGAATTTGTACCATGAAAGAACCACAAAAGTTAACCATGCTTTGTTTAGTGTTTACACTAAAAAAATGTAGGCATTTCACACTCATTTGTGATATAGAAAGTGCCATTTATGATTTATAAAATGAAAGACATTCAGCAAAGCACTATTCAAATGGGATTCCTTGATTCAAGTGAAACTAAATATGCCTCATTCACAGATGTTGAAAATTCAAAGGCAAAATGGCATGACTTCAATATTACTGTTAAGTATTTCCAATCGAAAGGCATTCAAGCTGCAACCAAATGTGTAAAAACCCTGATAAGAAAAAAAAAACAACATTCGATATCTGGAACACAAATTTGAGATACACTTGTTTGACAACCCATATAGATAAGTTAAACTTTGGTGTGACAGGACACCACTACAAGTACTAAATGTTGTCATACACATAATTGTTTCAAGATGTAACAAAATGTGGGGGGAACTTCATGATAGTGTTTCGTATTACCTAGCTCCTTCCGTGTAGTCACTCCCAAGAAGCATAGCCATACGAATCAATTGTTGTCTTGTTAACCCAAGCTCAGACTCAATGTCCTAAAAAAGTTTACAACACGTATAAAAAAAATCCAGCTAAAACAAGTATACTTCAGTTATTGAGAAGACAATGAATATATAACTAAAGCAGGATGTGGAAAGAGGATATACCTTCATAAAATATGTTTCTACATACTTCCTATCATCGAATATGTTCTTGTAAACATTCCTTGCTCCAAACAGAAAGACATCTGAATCATCAGTGACGACTCCATCAACGAGGTTACTCATTTCCATGTATGCACATTGAGCTTCAGCTTCCATTGGTGCAATAATATATGGCAGGCCAAACATTTGGAGCAATTCCTGCATCACGGAACTGTATCAGAGCGTAATTTTGTTGTCAAAAGAAAACTGGTCTAGGGTTTCTTTTTCTACCAAACCAAATTGCTTACTTCTATCTCTATTTTCAATGGACTTTCAAGTATAAACTTTGCATCAAGAATATTAAGTTATCCGGTAGAAAATAAGGATAGTATCAAACCTGGCATTCAGCAAACATCTCACTGCTTACAGACTCTGCATGACTTTCAAGCTTTCGTCTTTCATGTCCAAGATCTACCTGTTCTTGTCTAAGACGAGAAAATTCCTCATCAAGATAAGTTGCTGATATACCATGGTTGTGATCATTGTCACCAACTTGAGTATAATTTATCTCAGAAGTTGAAACTTTCAGATCTCCCTCGGTAGCATTTTCTTTTGGTTCAGTGGTGTCAGCTACTGGTTCGTCAACCAAAAGATCCTTTTGGGGTGATTTCAAGGTTTCTTCAATGTTGGCAACATCTTGGCTGCATTTTGATTTATTAGAATCCATACTGTTTTGCTCCATATTTTTATCATGGTCATCTACAAGAGCTTCAGGAATTTCAGTTCTAGATATCATCACATTGTCGAAGTTAGCTTTTGAGCTGTCAGATGTTTTTTCTTCCAGATTACTACTAGATGTAGAACAAAGGGGAAGGGACTCCAGAAGATGAGCTCTGCGTGTGTCAATGTGCCCATCATTATTCACCAGTTGAGGTTGGTTTACATTTTCTTGTCTATAACTTCCAATTTGTCCAGTACCATGTACCACATCATTCTCATTAGAATTGATTTCTGTTCTTGATTCTTCATTTGTCTCTTTCATGAGAGCTGCTCCGTAATGTGAGGTACTTTCAATAGGAGCTTCAGATATTTTAAAAACATCATCAGAGAATTGCAAAGATCTATCTTCAACGGATGCTTGCATATCTTCAGTGCACACATTCTCAGATGCCTGCTTGTCGAAATCCTCTAAACTCCTCTTTATCGCTTCCTGTAGAAGCGCTTCTTCTTCCAGGTCCCCTTTCGATACATTATATGTATTATATTCACTACTAGAAGCAACTCCAGGTACAAATCTATCGCCTTCCTCCCATTCCACCTCATCATTGCTACAATTCTCTGGCACTGAACTGTTACCCTTCTCACCAAATTTCATGGGAAGTGTTTCTCCTTCAATTATGCCTTCCTCCCAAATACACTCAGAACCTTCAGATTCTTCTTCCATATTTTTAGCCAAAAGATCATTGTCAGCAAATAAATCAGATGCTGTTCCAGACGCTAAATGCAAAAATATATCATCATAGTTGTCCTTCACTTCAGTTTGATCATCCATGAATGATATCTCTATTGTTTCCTTGTTTCCATAACAGGAGCTCTCAGAAATGTCATTTGATCCTCTTACTACTGATGAGGTCTGATGGTTGTCTTCGGCAGTTTCTAAAAAATCTTCATCAAGACTAAGAGAACTCTGGAGCTTATTACTTTCGAAAAGATGTTCTGGAAAATCAGGAGGCTCTTCACTGACAGTTGATCCTTTGTGTACATTAGTCTGTACCCTACTTTTGACCTGCTCATTCTCTTTGATAAAATCCAAGTTCCTTTGTATATCACGAGTCATACGAATTCCCATTGCTCTGACCCTACTTACTCTAATCCGTCCTCTCTCATCACGATATGTCTCAACATCAGGCCCAAAATCACTCAACTGCTTGTCGGTACCAGGCTTTGTTGTTCTCGAACTACTTGTGGGGTTAGATCTGAAGACAGTATAATTTATTTCCCTTTTTGATTGAGCATTATCAACAATCTGCTCCTTTTCACCTCTCTGTGCCAATGTCCTGATCATATGAGAAAGTATAATAAGCTAATTGACATTAGACTAGAACATCACAAATGGTATCTGCAGAACTTGGGAAGCTTCAAATGTGAAACCTCCAACCTAATGGACACAGCCAAATATGCAAAGTAACACATAACTTACTGTTTATCACCAGTGAACGATGTTGAGAAAATGAACTCTCTGTTAGCTTCTGATGCTATTTTTGATGTCTGGACACCTCCAACACCTTTACCTGCAGCACACTTCTGAACTTGATCTATCTCTCGACGGAAAGCAACTGTTTTGAGATAGGACTGTATTTGAAGCTCTGAAAATTTTGCAGGTTCCTGAAAGGAGTCATAGAAATTATAGAACCTGTTTATCCCAGCTTTTCATTACCAAAATAGCCAAAAAAATATAAAAAAGGGTGCGAGGACATATAACAACCGAACAAAGAGTGTTGCTATGTTTCTGATGTATATACTTACAAAAGTAAGTCTATTACCTTTTTTATTTTCTGGTACTTCTGCCTGTTTTCAGCCATCACTCTCTCCCTCATCTAAAGCAATAACAGAAAGGGAATAATCCCCTTTGTTACTTTGTAACAATATACAGTTGAAAGAAAAAATACAGACATAAGAACCACTAGCTGGTTTTCATTTTCACCTGAACAAGAAGATCCAACTGCATCGATGGAGGAAGGGAAGCCAATACGGCTGGATCAATGTCGCCAGTGGTCATAGGCTGCAATTGAAGTAAAAATTATAGTATTTTTAAAACAACTAATTAATAAATCAACTCAACATACCATGAAACAAACATTAGCTCTTTTCTAAAATAAAGGAGTGAGAAAACCAGAAAACTACTCCAGAACTGTGGTAACAGGAGTACACAGTGGGATTAGGGCAATAGACCTCCAATTATCAGGCTTTTCCTGCCAAGAAGAGGTTCCGATCGTAGTGGAATTTGGTAGGGAAAAAACCTTACGTGAATTAATACATAGTAAAATGGACTTAGGTTACCTTTGCAGAGAGGAGCTGTCTAAGAAATCTAGGGAACAGGAAGATGTACTAGGACACACAGCTAACCGACTAAGACTCACAGCCATCAATCTAACAAACCAGGAAAGTAGCAGAATATGGTTTCCATGACACCGGAAATAAGCAGACACAAAGTTACATGACACTACAAAAGAAGTGCGCAGAACAATGAATATTCTAGCAAGAAGCAAACATAAATTTACATCAATAAAATGTGAAAGAGAAAAAAGTATGAAATTTAAACAACTTCATCAGAACTGTAAGTTCAGTTGAGAAAATATACTTACGAAGACCATCCCTCCATCATCATCGTCGTCCTCATCAATTTCAGCTCCTTCTTGCAATGGAACACTTGTAAAGTGTTTCCCTTCGCCAGTGAAGCCTGTATCTTCCTCTGCAGCAAGTGATGCAGCCAGCCTTAACACAAGCAATATAAATATCAACTCACGGACCTTAACCAGAAACAAGAAACGTAGAAATTTATGGGAAGATACATACATTTCATCCATTTTCTCCTGGTTAATTGATGCATTAGTTCCCTCACTGTTGTTGGTATCACCATTTTGGTTTTGATCCTGATTTGTATTTTCGTTTTCTCCTTCTCTGCTACTCCCAACTTGTTTGCCTTTGGCATCATGCTTAGCCCTGTCACTCCTAATTTGTTCTGCCAATTCTTCAAGCTTCCTCGATTTGAGCTGATAACCAAAGATTGCAAATCATCAATATCTTAATCATGACTTGCTAAACAAACACATAGAACTACTGCAGTTGTTTTATTGCACCATCACTGGTAAACAATGATGACTGAAACACTCAACAGTTGCTCGATGATGTTCGGGAATGGAGTAAAAGGCTACACTGCGTTTTGGGTAGCGCCGAAACAAAGAATACATTGTGCAATTTATTATATGTGCCTAATATCGATAATTTGCATTGAATGATTTAGGATTGGCAGTATCCTCTCTAAATCAACCACCATCCGCATCGTGTACAGAAAATGGGGGAGTGCTGGTAACGGATAAGAAAATGGGAGAGTGCTGGTAACGGAGGGAAGAGACTTACATGGGAGAGCAAGAGCTTCTCGGCGGTCTTGCGGACCTTGGCCTGCGCGGCGTCACGGTGCCTGCGGCGGGCGGCGAGGGTGCGGCGCTTCAGCGCCGGAGTGGCCCCGTCGAAGACGAAGACGGGGCGGACGCGGAGGAAGAGGAGCTTGCAGATGCGGCGGAGGAACCCGAGGAGGTGGGCGTCGCGGACCATCTCCCCGCTGTCGTCCCGCATCGCCCGCATGAACTGCACCATCCAGATGCTCGCGTCCACCGCCACCCGCTTCCCCGCAAGGGTCTCCACCGACACGCGCCGCCCCACCGGAGCCAGCAGCTCCCACAGCCCGTGAACTCCCATCTCCTTCTCCTAAGCGCCGGTGGACGAGGTCCAACCGTCTAGGTGGAAGGTACCCTCGCCGACCGGCGACTCGGCGACGCGCGCGGCGGTGGCGCGAAGCCGGGCAGGGGAGCGAAGGGGGCCCGTCGCTCTCGGGCTACGAGCCTGCACGACGACTCGCCGTCTCGACTCTCTCGACTCTCGCGGTCGCGGGTTGGGCCGGAAAAGGTCAAAGGCGGTTTCCTCGTTTGGGCCGTCTATATGGCCCATTTGACGCAGGAGGAAAACACGCGGCTCGGCCGGCGGGCCCTCCCCGATCACGCAGTTGGGGCCTTTGTGGCCCAAATGGGCAAGACCATTTCGCTTCGGGGAACTTTTGCGGACTTGCGGTGAAGATCATCGGCCTCGCCAGAGAGCGGCGGCGGCGACGGTGGCTAGGGCGGTGAAGTCTGGGCGTCCGGGTCCGGTTAAGGTATCCCGAACCATGGAGGCCGGCTGGTAGGAGAAGGCAAGGCTCTTATAGCAACCCCGAACGGCTCGGTTTCTTCTTGCAAACTAGTGTTCTTTATTGCAGTATACTTGTCAATTGCTATTCCAAATTTCCAATTCAAATTCATGCAAGCGTAGACTAAGCAAACAATCCGAATTGATTAGAACATTAGTATAATGGACGGCTGCTTATTGGTCATTAGGCCCCTTTCAGTGAATTATGAGTGGACTGCCGATGTTCCTCTCTGTCAGAAGTCTGGTTTCATCAATGCATTCTAGTGTGATTAACTGTACTGAAATTCGCAACAAAAAAAACTGGGAATATGCATTTTTGACTCGTTCTTACATATTTCCATAGCCAATATCTCCCTATTAATCTTGCATCCATCAAATTGGTGCCGTACTGTCGTGTGTTTCTGACTTAATGTGTTTTAGGATTGGAACAGCCTGTGTTTTTTTTTTAACAGCCCTGTGTTGTGCCATTGTTGTTGCGCTTTTTACAAACTTTCTCAGAATACCTATTTTCATGGATTGCGTGCCGTTGGTTATGCTAGATTGCCAATCCACCCTGGATAGTTCCGAAGTGCCAATGCCAACCCTTCAATCTTCCAAATGGTTATTTGGGCCCAGTTTACCAGGTTATCTGCAGCAAATGTACCTACTTCGCCATTGCCACCCATACTGTTTTGGGATACTGGCATTGAAGCAACAAGAATTCTGCATTTCCTGGACACTAAATAGACAACAGATAGTGATAATCAACCAAAGTATATTGTTCTCCTAAATTTACAGTTTTATTATTATATCCTCTCTCTCTCTTAGAGGTGGGAATGAAGGCTCTGATCCACACGGAGGCATTGCACATACTGCATGGGCACAATTAGCAACGGGCGGGCCAATCATAGGATTTCTCTCTTAAAGTTGCATAGTGGGTCATTGCTGAAAGTTAATGGAGGATCTGCCTAGGTAACGTGTAGACTTAATTGCAATCTTAATGGGTTTTAATATGTCGTTCCTGTGTACATTTTAAGGCTCTCTAGTAGTTTCTTCTTCTTCTTTTTGGTTCAGCCAACTGTCGCTATGTGCTGCTTCATGGACAAGTATACCTGAGCATTTTTTGCCCGGCCCGGCCCGCGCCAGGCCCGCCCACGGACCTTACTGGACGGGCGTGGGCAGAGATCTTGAAGCCCGCGAAAAAAAATCTTGGCCCGAGCCCGGCCCGACATGCTATTTTTAGCTATTTTGCAGTGTAAAATATGCAGGCGGCCCGCCCAAGCCCGGGCCTGGCCCGAGCCCAGCCCGAAAACTGAGGCCCGACACGTCCCATGGGACGGTCATGGGCAGGATTTTCTCGGCCCGAAAAAACCAAATTTTTTTTCGGCCCGGCCCGTGAAATGCTCAGGTCTATGGACAAGTATATATAGATATGGTTTTACATCTTATTTGTGTTATCTGCACCTAATTTGAAACCAGAGCATGTTTATTTCCCTTGTTGTTCTTAGCTATTGTCAGCTTGATCTGAATGTTCTCTCAAGTCTCTAGTTTCAAGCTGGCTACTTGGGGTCAATAATTTTGCAGTGCTTCAATCATGTTTTGAACCTTTGTGGCCTTAACTATGTCAGAGGCCGGATGTCACATTCCTTTTTTTGCATATATGATGGTTTCGTCCTGCTCGAAGAACCTTTGCAACATGCATTTTTGCATTATGATAGTCTAAGTTCACCAAAGTTTTGTCGTTAGCTTAGATATAGTATTATTTATCATTGTGCTAATTAACTAGTTGACTTTGCACATTAGCACATATGTAGTGTCAGTATCACTATCATGGAATGCCATTTTCCATATACAACAACGGTTTACAGTTTCTCAGGTGCATTCCCTCCATTTATGCAAGTCCTTTTTCAGTCAAATGTATCTTTGAGACACTACTCTTACATAATATTGTTGCTTGCATTGTTACATTGTAAACCTATTATTGAAATATGGTTGTCATGTCAATGTTTTGACCTAAATTTGTTAATTGCTGAGTACTATTTAGAACAATAGTAAGTTATTTTGGTCCTAATAATTAGGTTGATACACAGCTTCAAATAATGCAGTGTTATAGACTAAATTCCTTTCAAACCATACATCTTGCCTCTGTGCACAAGACCAATAATGTCAACTATTATTCATTTAAATTCAAAGTGGAACAATACACCCAGCTGTATGGTTGCATTGATATGCAATTATGGATATAAGATTTAGTAAGTTCTGATGATATGTTTCATCTATATTGATGTTAGGTAGCTGGCATATATAGGTTCACTAGATTTTTTTCCAGGATCAACAGTAGCCATAGTTCAAGCAAACTTTTATAGCTCGTTCTTCTTTGGAAATTATGTTAATGGAACTATGATAATTTGTTTGAAATGTTATGAAACTGAACTGGTGTTTTTTTTTGTGACGGAACGGCAAGAGATCTGAACTGGTGAATTCAAATTATACTTTGCACTTCCACGAAAATGGCAGGAGCTCGGCCATTCAATTAAGAAGGAATAGAGGTTTATGGTTATATGGTATAAATGGTGGATCAAGTTTTCTGATTCTGTATCTCTGCCGGGAACAAGTGGTGTATGTGTGTTTTCTACAGTATTGTGGTCCTGAAATACATCACTTCAGGTTACGTTTTAGCAAGGAAAATGCAGAAATATTTAACAGTGTCTGCCGGGTCAAATAGTCGCATGTTCATAATTTTGCTTCATTCGCCCATTTCTTATATTTGTGAATCTACAGAGCAATATTTTTCTGTCTATTTCACGCCACTTATTTCCTGCACTAGTCCTCTTTAGTTTGGTGCTTTGACATTAATTCGAGGACCCAGATGCCTCCATACTACAGTCAAAATTGTTCAGTCTTTTGATTTAGGCTGTAAATTGTGAACTTTATGAAAATGACCAGGTTTACTAGATTTGATTCAAAATTTGCATGCCCTCCACTCCACATGCATGTTATATAGACAGTCAAACTCAGCTTTCAAGCAATGATTCTGTTAAAAAAGATGAGATTCAAACAGATGGCCGGATCAAACTAACGACGACAGGATATTCGCATCATCCAATAGTTATATGGGCATGGAACACACTGATTAGCTGGACAGCTACCGAGCAACCTGCATTATTGCAAACCTCCCTATTTGGGTAGCGAATCATATCCAAGAGAGGTATCTATCAACCAATCATTCGCATAAACATCGTTTCTAATTATCCATCTCTAGTTTTCGCGCAATTACTGCTGTCGTACAAAATCTTTGTTTGTTTAGATCAATTAATTACTTGACCTCTGCAAAATTCCACTAATTAATACTCGTGCACCACTAACTCACACGTACGCTTGTGTTAATATATATTTTCAGGGGCGTAACCGCATAAGTTTATTGATCATTATTAGCTCATCTTGTGGACGTGTCCATCCGGTGGAAGCAGTCAGGCAGAGATGACGCCAGTATAATGTGTCTGGGAGGTTGGATTGTCAAAATTAATTATGCTTGTCAGTTGTGATGCGGATACGTTAGCTGTCATTGGAGATTTTCAGTTCGTCTTCTTTTTTTTTAATTAACTGTATGCTTTGTGTTGTCGGATGGTCTTTGGTGTTGGCGTGTTGCACGCAGCAGCAACGTTGTTGCAGGAACAAAATATGCACATATAGTTTTGTTGTAATGTGAATCTTTCTTGATCGTTGATGATATCCTAAATGTTGTTTTCTTGATGCATAGTCACTTTTACGAGTACATGGAGTTTGTATAAGCTCGTCGAATTGACACTAGAAAACTGCAGAAAAGAATTCTCACTTGAGCATGAGATACCTGATCGACACTCCCAAAGCCATGCAGCTCCTGATGACTAGAGCTAATGTGCAGAATCAAGGATCATGTTGCAAGCTCACAGGATGCTGGGGTACGTGTTATGTACTCACACACTGACACACATCATGTCAGTACTAAGACTAATAACAGGATTATATATGAACTCATTAACCACGACACAAGTACACACAGATGGCGTTGTATGATGGCAGCAGCTAGCTAATCTGTCGTCTGAAAACCGGATCGGTCACCGGAAGCAGCTGTTGCTTCTGCTTCGTATGTACCCTCGCACCCGGGAAAGTGTCGGCGCCTAGAACTAGAACTGATGAACATTAGAACATACGAGATATTTTCACCAACTGGCGTTCATGTTATGCATATCCTTTCTGTTCTTTTTTTAGTTTCTGTGGACCACGGTTATCCTGCATTCCCAAGGAAAAACGGGCTCATGCAAAGTCAGAAATCCTTGCACCAACGCGCTATGCTTCCCTGCATGTCCTACCCTTACAAGCTACTACTACATCCTACAGATCAAGTGATCAGGAATGTAGGTTCAGCTGTGCAACACTAGACTGCTGTCTCTCTGCATTGTTCAGCAACGCACAAGGCAACAAAAAAAAAGGAGAGATGGATAATGCTGTGCTGGAAGGTGGACCATATATGTGGCTTCGAATTTTTCTCTGTATTTTTTCCCTTTGCGTCCGGTTGTTGAACGTGGTTATAACGTGTCTGTAATCTGAAAGAAACCGGTGCCGACTTGCCCATCCTCCCACAACAGACTACCTGATCAAGAAGGGATTGCAGAGGTATGTGCCCCTTGCTAATTGGCAGGGCGTACTTAAAAAAATTGTGGCAAGAAATATCCCCAACTTAAACTACTGAAAAATGGCGCCGCAGTACAGGTTTGCTGATCGAGCAAAGGTACAGTTTTGCTGAATAAATAAACGCAAATTAATCAGTTTTTGTACTTGACAGCTGAATTTTAATTTTAAGGAGGCGACGAGCACTGTCTCGACTTGTTCTACGCATCTCTCTGAAGTTTTTTTTTAGCAGCAGTTCAGATGAAGTAGGCATTAGTTCAAGTCTCAAGTTCAGACGAGTGCAGTGAGAGGACAAGTTACAGCGCGTAATGCATATCCGTTCCTCAAGACGTACAGTGAATGCGTTCATAATATGGTTTGAACAGGGGGGACAGAGAGAACAAACACACGCACGAACGGAACCAAACTATCAGATGTTTACCGAATAATCACGGACGACACTGATGCCAAGAGACTCCAAATTGGCCCAAAAAACTAGTTAAAAACACATAAAAATAAGCGTTAGTTGTGAAGTCCCTATGCGGGAGGCAAAGATCAGAATCAAGGATATGAAGCAGCAAATCATCTCCTCCTTGTGAAATTATAATGGCAAAGAACTCCTCCCCACGATCTCGCCAACTCCTCCGCGACCATCTCCTTCTTTATTCCCAACTACAGTAATCCTACCATCCAAGTCTCCCATTTTTAGCCCAAGTTCATCATCCAATCCAAATCACTCTTTTAAGACCACCACTGTGCATTTCTCTTGTCCTAACCTAATCATGCCTTATATTTCAATCATTCATGTAATCATCTGGGCTCTCAGGCTCACTCATTGCACCGGTCTCCAATCGCCCCCATGGATGGAAAAAAAATCCTGTATTTTTATCTGAATTTTGCGTCTCATTTTTTCTATTCCATGGTTGCGCGATTTTCAGCGGTCTCATCGAGCTGTTAGCTAGCATCTCCAACTGGAAATAAATGACTTCCCCGGAATGGTTCGGATTTTAAAAAATCCGCCAGTCTGATGTTGAAGGAGCCAATGGTCAGACTTGTACGCGGGAACATTCCCTGAACTGAACTGAAAACGATAAGCTATGCCAGTGCTATTTGCTACTATAAATTCAGACACGCGCATCACCATCGATCTGCCAGTAGCTAGCTTGGCCATCAGCAACTACCGAGGAGGAGAAGGAAAACGATGGAGTCCTCCGAGGCGAGCTGGCACTCCTTCGATCCGTCAGTCGCCGTGGAGGACTCCGAGGCGATGGCCCAGCTGCTCGGTGTCCAGTACTTCGGCAACGAGCACAAGCAGCCGGCGCCGACGACGACGGCCATGTACTGGCCTGGTTGCCAAGAAGCCGACGACCAGTACTACGGCGGCCCGGCGGCGACGTACTACGTGCACCAGCCCAGCTCGGGTGCAGGCTGCTACGACGACGGCCATGCTGCTGGTTACTACGGCAGCGGCACGGTCACGATGACCGGCGACTTCTTCGTTCCGGACGAGCAGGTGGCAGAGGACCCGAGCTTCATGCTTGATCTGAACCTTGACTTCGAGGACCAGGACGGCGGCGGCGGCGACGTGCCGGCGGCGTGCAAGAGGAAGCTGCTAGAGGATCCCAATGACGAGGGCGCCACGTGCACCGTTCCAAAGAAGAAACCGCGCTCCACGGCAATGCCGGTAAGTAGTGATAGGGAACAACTCGTGATCAGATAATTAAAGGGCATCGTCATCAGTGTATCGGAGATCTCGATCTGGATGCCTGACGATGTGAGTGGCCGTCGTGTGATGCAGGCGCAGATCAAGAAGGGCAAGAACGCGCAGTCCAAGAAGGCGCAGACCAAGGGCGCGTGCAGCCGAGGCAACCGGGAGGAGAGCAACGGCGGCGACGGCAACAACGTCCAGTGCTCCGGCAACTACCTGTCCGACGACGACTCGCTGGAAATGACAGCGTGCAGCAACGTGAGCTCGGCGTCCAGGAAGTCGTCGTCGGGAGGTGCGAAGGCGAGGGCCGGACGTGGGGCGGCCACCGATCCGCAAAGCCTATATGCCAGGGTAATAACAAGAACCTCCCTCAACGATCAGATGACGTCGGTCGCATACAGTTTCAGGCTTTCAGTTTCAGCACTTGCCTGCTATTGTCTGAACTCTGAACCTGAATTCTGAAGTTTTTGTGCTTCTGGTGATGCAGAAAAGGAGAGAGAGGATCAACGAGCGGCTGAAGATACTGCAGAATCTCGTTCCCAATGGAACCAAGGCAAGTTACTGAAATTCCAACCACTTGATATACACTAAAAAAGTTATCACATGAAAATCGAGAGCAAGCTCTAGCATATAACGAATATGTGGTGCTGATGATTCATGAATGCATTGGCGTCGTTTTTCAGGTAGACATCAGCACGATGCTTGAAGAAGCAGTTCAATATGTCAAGTTCATGCAGCTCCAGATCAAGGTACGTTAGTTCTCGAGAAATTCTAGTCCGAATCCTGTTGCTGCGCGCTGAAACTTCCGTATGCTAAGGATATTCGAATTCTTCTTAATTTGTTTTGTGCAGCTTTTGAGCTCGGACGATACGTGGATGTACGCGCCGATCGCGTACAACGGGGTCAACGTCGGCCTCGACCTCAAGATCTCGCCGCCGCAACAATGATCGGCTCCGAAGACGACGGGCGCCCGATGTCGTCCACTGCCCGCGCGCATTGATTCTTTACCGTTCGTTTTTTTGTTTCTGCCTTGAATTCATCTGGAATATTCATCGCTCAAGGACGAGCACTTATAACGAACGAATTGTTTTACAGTACAAGCACTGGTCTCCTCGAACATCAGAGAGAGAGAGAGCTAAACTATGTATTGGCAGTTTAGCACATAGTACAATACAAAAAGAATGAAGCGCGAGCGATCGTTGCCATCTTTCTATGCGTTAATTCGTAACTTGACACGAGTTCGGATGTCGGAACGTGAATCCAAACGCTGTTGATTAACCATAACTGCAAAACGATTTATAAAAAGTTCAGTGTAGTGATCGATGTTTTTGCGTGGACAACTGAATTCTGATAGCTTGACGAGGACTGAAATACATGTAGGTCTACAGGATCTTAGTATATATATTCTTTCTACAGATACAAGAATTTAATGTTCTCTTTCTTGACGCGGCGAAGTGTTTCGCAGGAAAAAATAAAAAAAAAATGCGTACAATATGGTTGCATGACAACAAGTTGCAAAACATAGAGACTGATACATAATTCTATTTAGAGGTATTTGTGTTCATACCTCTGCTTTAAAGTGTAATTGTGATTTTGTCTTTACTTTCTCATATTTGTGATCACTAGCAATTATGCCCGTGCGTTGCAACGGGAGAAAATATTGCTCGTCTCGACATCATTTGCTTCGGCCATGCCATCACCCCGCCACTCCGACAGCTCGGCAACTTTATCATCCACTGTCGTCCGCATCTCCCGAACCTCACAGTCGTCTACCACAACTTCGTTGCCATCTGTTCGACCTCGCCTTTCTCGGATGTTTCGTCGTTTACATAGGCCACACGCCACCCCGACCTCACCCACTGTCGTCCACCTCCAACTGTGTCATCACGATGTCACCCCTCCTCTGGCACCTCCCGACATGGCTATCGTTTCAGTTGCATCCGCACCATTGTCACCTTGTCGAACCTTGTCATTATCTACCTCGACCTCGCATTCGTGGCCATGCCATCGTCCCCATCGCGCACGCACCACACCCCGACTTCACACGCTGAGATGACATATCAAACGTTCGATGCACTACCGTTTGAGAACTCACCTATCAATGACATGGAAATGTTGGATAAAAATGCGAGGAATTTGGTTTTGCAAAAATAACGACAACGCTGCAAGAAACAATGACCCTTTAATATTAGGTGTGTATGTGTATAATCTCTTGTAAATAATGATAAGTACCTTTCCATAAAACTATAGTGCATGTTGTCCTATTTATGTTATTTCTATACAATTAAAAAGTAATAATAGCAATCTCATTAACGAGGCATGCGCAAAAATGAAAAAAAAAAGTTTTGAAAGTTATTGAGTTTCAAGAGACTGCAATGACTTAAATGTAAATAAAAATTGAATTTGTAAGGGACTACCATGAACACGAAATATTTTATACAAAGAAGAGGCTTTCGGCTCGTTTATCTGTGAAATCTAATGCAACATTTTGATATTTGGTTCCGTCTGATTTATATGCATGTTATGTTATATATGATCTTTCCTAACTCGAGTAAAATTTTTTTGCGTTGTCAATGTATGTTGCAACGCTACGGTGGTGACCCGGACAGGGACTCGTACATAGCTTGTGGAAGGTGGATAAGCTTTGAAACTTTCAGTCCACCAAAAGCTCATCTAACTTGCTAGTTATTATCCTACTAGTCCACCTCATCAATATTCTGTTCCAATATTTTTCAAAAATGTTTCAACATTTTACCGAAATGTTGATTTTTTCAACATATTTTCGTCATTAAAATGTTGGACAACATTTCATTTCTTCCAACATTTTTCAAAAATGTTCCAACATTTTTCACAAATGTTGGTTTTTTCAACATGTTTTCGTCAATATTTTGCAAAATGTTCCAACATTTTTTAGAAATGTTGGACCATATTTTTTTCCTTTCTTCAACCTCCTCGGCGCGGTCCCGGCGGTGGCCGCGGGCGCACGCGGAGCTCGCGGCCGCAGCCATGGCGGCGCGCGGCGCGGTGCTCACGGCCATGGCGGCGCGCGGCGCGGAGCTCGCGGCCCGCGGACATGGCGGCGCGGAGCTCGCAGCCCGCGACCATTGCGCACGGCGGTGGAGCTCCGCGGCCCGCGGGCTCGGGGTGGCGGCAGCGGCGGTTCACAGGAGGGAGGAGCAGGAGAGAGAGGTGAGGCTAGGGTTAAAAGGTGGGATCGACGGTTCAGATAGGTTGCACAAATCTTAAAGAAGTGGAAGATGAGTAAGGAAAAATCTTCCGGAAGATATATAGGATTCCCAGGCCCAGACCTGCTAGCTTCTAGGTTTCTGGCCTAATCTAGAATATGTTTCCAAAATGCTAAAATCCATCATTTAAGATGAGCCGGCTTCGTGTTAGGGTGTGCGTGCAAGCGTAGCTGGACCGGTAGATATTCTGGCTGGCACGAGAAGGAGGAGCGCAACGGTGATTTCAAAAAGAAAAAAGAAAACATGTGCAGCCGTCTTTATTACATTATGATTTTGCTCTTGGAGTTCGATTCGTGAAAACATGCATGGCTCACAGAGGTTCTTTCATCTCCTTCTATCTTGAAATTTGGGTTAATTAATTAAAATAAATAAACGTTTGGATAACCCTCAAATAAAACGAATAACACTTCATCTAGATGGTGTTCCACGCATCAAGAGGCTGCACGGTGCACCACGTAGCCATGAGCCGAGTCCAGAGCAAATTGCTTGTGCGAGTCTTTGCTGCTGCCTTCGATTGCGCACAGCAGCACACAGCAGGCCCAACAAGCCAACAGCCACGAACGAACGCGTGGAGAGGAGAAGGGCACGCGGAGCTCTGCCTCGTACACGTGCACGGTGCATCTATCGCGGCGTGAGTAGATCGCGGGACCAGGCTCTCGCGTCCGGCTCTCGCGTCCGGCCGTCCGCTCCTCAGCGTAAGGGCAGTCCCAATCGTAGAAACTAAGATGATTTCTAGTGTACAGGACTTCGTATCAAGAAACTAATCTTTTTAGTTGAGAAATTTTTTCTACTGTTGAAACAAAAAATGGATCACAGTTTGGCAGTCAGGATCCTCTACGGCTCATGTACACCACACACGTCCCGCCCTCTCGTGATGCTCTGTACGTCTCGCGCGTAGCGTCTCTCTCCTCACGTTCTTCCCCTCGAACAGAAAAGAACAGAGGAGCTCATCCTCTTCTTCCCCTCTCAAATCCAAAAATCAGCCTATGCATGTCACACCACCGCGTTCTCCATCTCGAGAGGTTTCCATTCTTCTATGGAGCTCTTGCTAGCGTGGAGTATCCGGGGAGATCGAAGAAGGACGCCCTCCATGACCGTCCTGCTCCGGCGGCTCGAGCGCACATGGAGGTCGGAGCCGCAGGGGAGCGATGGTGGTGGCGGCGACTAGCTCGCGAGAGCACCGGCGAGCCCCTGCCCCTGCCGGAGAGGAGCAACGTGGGTGCGGCGACAACCCCCTGCCTCGCGGGTGTTCAAGTCCTCCGCCATGGACCTCGCTTGCCACAGGAATCGCGCTCGCCACCGAGAGCTGCACCACCGCCACGCCTGCGCCCAACCCCGTCGAGGTGCTCTTCGCCGGAATCGTCACCACCGCCGCGGCATCCCGCATCAGCAGCCGCTGGTGGCGTCCAAGGAGCACGCGGCGCCGGGGCGGCCCGCGCCGTAGAGGCTCTGCCTCGGTCGGATCCCTGACCCGCGAGCTCCTCCGAGCCGGATGCCGGTGGCGGTGAGCCCCGACGAGCTCTGGGCGAGGCGGTCTGAGCTCACCGGCCGGCGGGGCTGCTCGCGGCGGGGGTGCTCGCGGCGCGGCGGCCTGGGCTCGCGGTCGGCAGGGCTGCTCACGGCGCAGCAGCCTGGGCTCGCGGCCGGCGGGACTGCTCGCGACAGACGGCTGCCGCAGACAGGATCCGGCGGATAGCTTGGAAAGCGGGTCGTTTCTCCCCATCGGAGATTTTCTCGTTTCCACGTGCATCGGGGCTAGGGTAGACATCGTTTCCTACGGAAGAAACGATTTCTACAGTTTTGCTTCTCTTTCTTCATTAATCAGCCTGACATGTCATCATTTTGCTGAAGTGGCGCCTCATTTAATGTAGATGGAAACCACCATTAATATACCATTGGGACTGCCCTTATCTTTCTCGTGGGCTGGCCCGCTTGTTCTCAGTGTCCGCTCTCTCATCTCATCTCTCTGTGTGCATCCCCTTACTCTCGGAGCGTCTTCCGTGCCAAGATGGCCGCCGGCGAGCTTCGCGCTTGAGCATAGCGCCCACGATGGCACACGAGGTAGGCGTAGCATGCTCCGCCGTCGAGCGTCAAGTTCGTCGTAGCTACCAATGTCCTTCTCAAGATGCAGCCTGACTCGTGTGCGGCGCGAGGTCAACAGGCGGCGGCACTCCGAGCATCAGTCCGGCCCGTGCGTGTACGACGTCATGCTCGGCGGTCGTGCCCTTCTTCCCCTTCCTGCCGGACATCCGTCGGGTCGACAGCCTCAACGGTGTCGTCCACACGTACGCCATGGCCACCACCGTCAATGGCGTGGGCTCTCCAGGTTCGATGGGTGGATAGTACAAGGCTGCGGGCTGGACGGAGCAGGAGACGAAAACACACATGAGGAATCACGTGCAGAGGCGCAACATCGGTGGTCCAACTTCTCTAGCAGCCTCGGTTGTCTATGTGACTATGTCAATGGACGTTCTTCGCATTCGATTTGGATTTTGGATGCTTTTGCTTTTCCCAACTCTGTTACAGTTGATGTCGTCTTCTGTTTTATTTTGAAGTTCCAATCGTATTTTGGTTTGTTGATTCTGTGGCCTGTGAGGGAGGGAGGAACCGAGGAAGGTATGCAGGCGGCGGACGGGATCGAATTGGACTCTGGGAGAGACCGAGAGACGAACGGAGGGAGGAAGGCGTGCAACGGACGGAGGGAGGAAAGCGTGCAACTGAAACGAACCAGATTTCCAAAACTGAAAACCCGATCCTCTGCACATCTGTGATAGTCCCAGGAAGTGGCTATCACGTGCAAACCCTGTCTCAAGTGGTACAAATCCATACAACACAGGAAAAAGGAGAAATTACATAATTTTATTAATACATCAGAGTACAACATTTCGGCATAAGCCGGGTACAAGTCCAACTGGACTAAACAAGAAAGGTAAATCATCTACGCAGCGGATCTACCGAAGCGAAGCGTCTCCAGCTCCACAGGCAAACTTGAGTGTAGGACCAGCTCTAGTCTTCCCATCCTTCCTCGTCGTTGTCGTAGTCGATCACCAAGTCTGAAAGCATTGCCATCTACCCGATAAGCGGGTAGGTCATGTCAGCTTCCCAACAAAGAGCAAAAGCGGTGGATAAATTCTAATATGCATGGATAAACCTATATCTGGCTGTAGTAGTTTATGCAAGCAGCGGTAGCAACATCAAGGTAAGCGGTCATGCAGAGAGGTCACCATCTCCGAGGAGATCTACACCTCCGAGGCCAGCGCCTCCGGGGTCAACACCCCAGCCAAGGAAAGAACACTAACACACTGGATCTCAACCGAGACACAGCATCCCACTCTCATCTGCGATGTGGGGTCACCAACTCCTATCCCCACATCTCAACGGCACGAAGCCGGGCTCACACACTCGGGGGAGAGAAGCAGCACAAGAAAAGTCTAGCCAGGTGAGAGATCGCAAGGGCTGTCCATACCAGTGGACACGGACTATAGCTATAGGTTTAACACTCTGCAGAGGTTGTACAACTGGACCCGCCGGATAGGGCAGAAACGGGGATCAGCCGTTCCACATCCCTACCTAACGGCCGGAGACCTAGCAGTGGGTGGCACTCTCCTGCCTCTCCGAGCCTGACTCGTCCTGAACTGGGGCGCGAAACTTGCCAGCAGGGCCTCGGAGCTGTGAAACCATCCCCAGAGGAGCCGGGGCGACGTCTACTCGGGGGGTATAAACCGTCCCCCTCACACGACCACACCGGTCCGCCTACAAGCTGAGTGCCAACCACCAACTAGTTCTCGGACCGAACCCCGCCCATACGTGAGCGAACGGTTTGTACGAAAATAGCCCAAAGATCAAGGTCACACAGTCGATCGGTCCTTAATTGCAAGGAGCGAGCACTCCACCAACTCCACCCGTCCGACACGCCGCTAGGGCGGGAGGCCAGGTCGCATCTCCCCTAGACAGGCGTTCACAAGTAACCAAAGCGGCTCGCTCCCGCGGTAACACGTCAAGGATACACACTCACCCAAAACACACGCTAGAACACCGAGATATCCCAATCTCGGTCCAAACCAGAGATCCATCCATATCACGAAACAGGTAAAAAGTATGGATAGCAAATATCGGGGACTAGCTAGGGGTCTGTAGCTAGTCCCAAAGGTAGGAAGTTCAAGGAACAGGGTATATCAAATTCAAGGCATGGCTAAAAGATTGTCTATGCATTTCAATCATCCAAAGCATCATAAATAAAGCACTAGCAACTAAATAGCATGCATGGGATCTACATGGTCGGGAGTGACATGACACCTGCGCGGTAGTTGTCGTAGAGTAGTAGAGGTTGGGCCCTTCCTTCGGGTCAAAGGTCTTTCCAAACGTCACAGCTCGGGTCGTCGTCGCAACTCGGGTCTTCAACCAAGGTTACAAGCCTACACGAGATGCGACGTGGAAATAAACAACGGCAATCATCTATGCAATATCTCCAAATAACATCAATTTAGAAGAACCAAATAAATCTGATCTAGCTACAAGCAGCACTAGTTTAATTTAAGGAAATCAAAGTAATTAGTTTTATATTAAAATAGTTTTAAGCTACTAGCTTTATTTACTAGAAAACAAGTTAGAGAGAAGGGTTAGTTCAAGGTTGGGTTTGCCGATCAAGGCTAGAGGTTTGGTGATCGTACCGGCAGAGCATGAGCGCGATTGATAGGCGTATCGGAAGCTCAAAGGATGAAGAAAGAGGGGTAAGGCGAAACGAGCTAGGCAAGACATTATCAGGTCACTGTGTGCGGCGGCAGCACAAAGAGAAGGAAAGGATTGACTTGTGGTCGATGAAAGGGTGGTGAAGCAGCAAGGCATGCTCGAGAGCGCGGTGGAGCAAGTGCTAGCGATGCGACGATAACCACGGCGTAGTAGCTAGGTTGCAACACGGGGTTGCCGTGCTTGAAGCAGAGGCCTCTACTCCCGGCACGACCGTCCATCACGTGTGGCGCCCTAGTTGCAAGCACCTGGTACGGCGCACGCTTCGCAGCACGAAACAAGGTAGAGCGAGAGCGGGTATGCGGGTTGCGGCACAAGGCGGCGGAAGCGGCGCAAGCAAGAAAAGCGGTATGAACACAGCGTGGGGAAGTTATTCCTGTCCGCGACACGTCAGTGGCTAGTTACGGGGCTCCGGCGTCCCAGACCCACAATAGCGCAGTGGCGGTAGCGGCCACGAATCCTACTCCAAGTAAGCGGGGCAAAACGGGGTTTGGTACAAGGACAAGTGAGGGTAAGGATAGGATAGCAGCGAGCGTCTCGGAATTATGAAACCAATGCAAGTGGTTTCATAATTTTCGGAGCTCCGGATAATTAGTTATGAATTTTTAAAGAAAAAGGGATTTATAAAATATTTATTAAATCCCTTTATTAAATCAGAAAATAATTTTATTAAAATATTGCTGACGTCAGCATGACGTCAGCGGTCAGTAGGTTTGGTGGGCTGAAATTGGGCCCAAAGTGTTGGTGGCCCAATGGGCCGGCCCAGATTGGCCCAATAACTAGAAGTCCAGGAAAGCACCCTTAATTCTCATCTGGCCCGGCCTGATTATCATATGGGCTCAGCAGGCTTCGTGGAGCGAGACCCATCCAGAGTTCACAAGAAGAAGTCTAGAGTTGCACCCTGAACTACGCAGAGAATCTGTTCGATTGGGCGCCTGCGGGATCCTCTGCGACGCTTGCGATCGAGCGTGCATGTGGCCGTGCGTGTGGTACCACTCAGGAGCAGGGAAAAGGGGTCTCGCCCAAGGTGCTCGGCAAAATGCCCAGAAGGGTGCAGCGACGCGGCGAGGGCTGGCCGGCGGTGTGGTTCGGCTACGGCGGCGCGTTCACCTGCACAGCAAGCTCTACGGCACGAAGGCCTGTCCACAGAAGATCGACACGCGCGAGTTTGAAGCCAGCGGCCACGGGCTCAGCGTCGGCGTGCGCAGGCAGAGCGGTGCGGTGCGTGGCGAGGTAGGGCGATGCAAGGCAACGCGGCGGAGCAGCGCGGCTGCGACGCAACAAGGGGTGTGATGCCGTGCCGGGGTGCGCGTGGCCGATCGGCGAGAAGCAACGCGGCGCAACGAGAAGCGGAGCGGCGCACGGTGGGTCAGCAGAGCGCGGCGGCGCAGTCCCTGCGCGGATTTGCGGCGAGAAGCGGCGATGCGAAGCAGAGCGGCGCGAGGCTACGACACGGCCGGGCAGAGCGCGCAGCCTAGCGGCAACAAAGGCGCGGCGCGGGCTCCAGAATGGCGCGACGCGGCGAGGCAGCGCGAAGCAAGGTTGAGCGGCGCGGCGCGGTTTTCAGCAGAAGCGCGGCACGAAGCAGAACAGCATGGCGGCGCGGCGCAGCGCCTGCACGGAATCGCGGCACGATGTGACTCGGCCACCACGGCGCGAAGGCCGGTGCTCACAGCAGCTTGTCAGCGAAAAGGTGGTGGAGCAAGACGGCGAGGTCCGGCGCGGCGCGGAGGCGCACCACGGCGGCGTGCTCGCGGAGGGCATGGCACGAAGGCCAGCCGATGCATCGCAGGCAGATCAAGGTAGTGGGAAAGAGAGGCGGCAGGATGATGGCTCACAGCGAGGCGACGGTGTAGGCGTGGCCGGGTTGACGAGGACGGCGGCGCGGCGGAGGTGTTCGTGGCGCCGCGGCTCCTCTGCTTCCCCTTCCGCGTCGGGTCCTGGCGCGGTACAGCTCTCCCCGAACGGCGTCGTCCTCCGGTCTTCAGCGTGAGCAGCTACGGTTCCCGGCAATGACGGCCGCCTCGGCTCCTCTCCTCCTTCTTCTCTTCGGCTCTCTTCTCCCCTTCTTCTCTCTCGGCACGGAACAGGGGAAGGAAAGGGGAAAAGATTCCCCAAGTGGTGGCGAAAGCCAATTGGGGCTTGGCCGCTGGTGTATAGGCGTGCGAGTGGTCAAGGAGACCAGGGAGGTTGAGTGGGGCACGGCTGTCCCCCGCCTTGCCTTGCAGGCGAAGACGCAGCGCGGCGGAGAGAGGAGGTTGGCTTGGCGCGCGAGCAAGCGCGATGGCAAAGAGGTGATTCGGGGCGGCGTGAGCGTGGGGTCCGCCCGTGCGTGCGCACGGCCCTCGGCGTGTGGACCGGCTTGGCGGGGCGGCGGCGCGGTCTGGTTCGGGTGCGCGAGTTGCGGTGCGGTGAGGCCAGTGCTGCGGCACCAAGTCCAGCCGGGGAGGGGAAAGGGATGACGAGTGGACCCCTCCCGTCGGCGAGACAGAGGCCGCGGTGTGCGGCTGAAGCGGGCCGCCTTACTGGGCCGGGCAGAAACAGAGGGGCGACGATGTTCACGGTCCAGAAGATGAGGGAGGTTGGTTGGACTTCAGCAGAAGTTAGCAGGCCCAAGTTAGTGTGTTAGGTTTTGTAAATAGTTTTGAATATGGTTTGATATATATATAGTTTTGAATTTGAATCATTTTCAAATTCAACTACCACACGATTTGAACTCCAAATAAAATCCAAGAAAAACCAAATCATATTTATACCATAATTTGAAATTAATTTTTATATGGTTTTATTTTATAGAGAATTTGAGATGAGAGGCTAGCAAATTGGGATCAAATTTGGTAGCACACAAGTTCAAACAAAAAGTTTTAAATTTTTGGGAAAAATTCACACTTGGCAAAAAGTTCAAAATTTCTGGGATGTTACAGCAACGGACGACAGAGCCCTCTGACAAAGGGTCCCACCTATCAGGACAGACGAAAATTTGTGCAGAAACTGTTCTTGTTTTAATATTAGGTAGAGATAGAGATTAGAAAGGTACCGCTTCTTTATGATCATCAGAAAGGTACGGCTTCAGCCGCCCCGTCTGCCCTCCTTCCTCGTGGGTGACCTCGACGGCGGCGGCACCGCCTTCAGCCTGATTCTCCATGCCTCCAACCTTCTTGCCGGTGGTGAGGAGGAGCGGGTCTGTCCCGCCTACATTTTTATTTTTTACTTTATTTTTATTTTCCTCTATAATAATTCGAGCTAAGGTTTTAGTGGGTCGTTTCGATGTTTTCAATCCGATTTTGTTGTTCATGCTGGATCTCTCGTGGACGTGTCGTTACCTTTGGTGTGACATGCTCTTCCTAGAGAGATCAATTATGTTGCATAGTCCTCCTTAAGGAGCCGAGGGATTGATCAGTTTTGTACCTTTTACACGATCATCTTTCCGAGTGTCGGTGATATCCTTGGCGATAACGAATATGTCGTTCCAACGTCGGATCAGATGCTCAGTTCAACCTTCAGAAGATATGACAACTCCGTGCACGGCTGCACGCCACTGTACGCGAGGAAGATGAAGTATAGAAACCTATTGATGTACTACAATGTAACTTTATTTGTTGAGGTATCGGATGTAAAATGGGTTTAATTTAATGGAATCATGTCTCTTAGTTTAAAAAATTCAATTAAGATCAAAAATCATTTTAACCATTTTATTTACAGTTCAGTCCTTGTATCTTAAAATGATTATTATTTTTTCTCATATTTCTGATTTAAATGATTCTTGTAGTCATGCGTTCATAATGGTGACCTTTATCTTTCAAAATGTTGTTCATATAATTTTATAACTTTTTTATTTTACTTTTCTTATATTTTTGATTTTACACAACAACATAAAAATAATATAAAAATAGTGATAAAATAGTATAAAAACATTTGAAAAGATAAAGCTTGTCGTTATGAATGTGACCGCAAGAATCACCTAAATCATAGTACAAGCAAAAAGGTAATAATCTTTTTAATATCAAAGGACTAAATTGTAAATAACAAAATTGAAAACCACGTATCAAAACAGCCCGATGACTAAATTTGAATGGTTTTGATAGTTGGATGGTTAAAGATTTTCGATTTCGAAGTTTGATGGTCAAAAACAAACTCGGACTATAATTACATGATAAAAATAGACCTTTTCTTTATATTTAATAGAAAGTGAGTACATATGAAATCGTGTTAAATCAAGATACATTTTAAGAATTATATGCTAAATAGTCATTTTAGGAATTCGATGCGAAACTAGGTTTGAAATCAATTTTATTTTATTCATCAAAGTTCTAAATGCGCATCACGGCCTCACGTTCGGCGTCCCTTTTCTGTTCGAAACCCGATCACCAATCTCTGGCACTTGTGAATTGTGACCGAATAGTCCTGAGCCCCTGACCGTCCTCTTCTTCGCCGTCGGCGGCACCGCCGAAATCTCCACCGCCTCCTCTGTTTCTTTCCTTGCGGGGACCCGGCTGGGCGAGCGCCGCCGTCCTTCGCCAGGTCGTCGTTGGCGACGAGCACCCACAAGGTATGCCCGACTCTTCCCTTCCCTTCCTGCTGTGTGAAACCGAGCACCCCAAACCCTCAACCGCTCTGTACTTAAAAAAAAAAAAAAACCTCAACCGCTCTCTCTTCCTCTCCTCCGCCGATTCGTGCTCATCCAAGCTTTGGTGGGTACTGGTATACGGCCCGCGACGATGTGGGTCCTTCTCTTGTCCTCTTCCCTCTCTCGGGGGCATGGTGGTGGCTGGCTTAGGGTTAGGTTTCGGGTTTGGGGTTGTCGAGGGAGGGCTCCATGGCCGGCAGGCCTAGAGGAGCGTCTGGCGTCGGTGGCGGATCGAGGGTGGCGAAGCGAGGCGAGGCGGCAGACTACAACCGGCAGGAAGGGCCGACGGCGGGGTGATCGAGGGCAGCGCCGTTGCCAGCGGCCGGGGCAGTTCCGGTTCATTGAACATGGACTGTGCACGCCGTCGCGGCGTCACCCTTCATTCAAGCCCTATATCATGCTCAGCATATCTCATATACAAGTTTTGGTAGGAAATTATAAACCTGGCTGATTCACATTATGCCGCAGATTAGATTACATGTATCTATACAAAACATTCTTTAGAAGTTTAGATAACCAAACTGACATTACATGTGTTGGTTGCTCCAATCTCCGAGTTCATGTTGTCAAATATGCCAACATGAATATTATTTCGTGAAAATAGCATAAGTAATCCATAGGTGGGAAGATAGTCATAGGAGTAGTTTGATCTTGCGTACTCTAAATTGATAGGAAGTAGTGATAACTCACAAAATACAGTGTGATACACGCTTGCAATGGCATTTGTATATTAGATAGTTATACAACAATATGGAGCAGAGGCGGAGCTTCATTATGGACAAGCCCCGCCCCCGTATACAAACTTTCCTTTATAAAACTGTAGTTTTCACCAGAGATTAACTAACAGAAACATTTTACTTCGATTGAGAACTGAATTGTCTCATAGTTTATTTCTAATTTGCAGGAAGCACGTCAAGTTGTTTGGTGATAATGGACCCAAAGCATTCAGCTGAAGTGTCCAAGTACAGTCTCTAGACTATCCTTTAGCACTAAATGAATCCTAGTTTCAGTTCATTATATATATAACATAAAGGCCATCTGCAGGCATTTGGACAAGCAAAATCAAGCACTAATGGGAACATACCGAGCAATGTCCCATGAGTTGCATAAACTTCAGGTTAGCTTCTTATAATATGAGGCATTTTACTGTGGAGATAATATTTTGTATATACTGATCTTGTTACCACTTGCCACAGGTAGAAGAAGAAACAATCATGCGGAAGTTGTATGAACTGATGTCTGCAGAAGGGCTTCTTCCAAAGGTACATTCTTTGCCTATCGATGGATCCTGTGAAAGATAAGAGGAGTTGTTGGGCCGAAGCATTCAGCCGAAGTGTGGGTACAGTGCTGGTTCCAGTGTTCATACTATTGGAGTTGTTGGGCCCAGCATCATTTTTCCATTGAGCCAATTGTGTTTTTATTTTTCCATTTTTAATTTAGAGTGCTTAGCAACTCTTGAAATTTCACTAAGAACTGGAACATATAGTGCATATAGATATGGTAGAAGAATGAGAGACATGAAGATAAGAGGAAGTGACCTGCCACATTGCTAAGAGTGTTAGACTTGACAGTCCTTATCGATTTCCCTATCTTGATCCTTTTCTTTAAATGTTGAACAAATGACTCTGGCTGAATAGTACTTGTGAAAAATTGTCATGTGACAGGTTGTCTAGAACCAAAAGAAGATGTTGACAGAAGTAACATATACATCAATATGATTTAAGTTTTTTCAGGTTGCATTTTCTACTGTTCAAGTAATTTAGAACCCATGTCTGAGACCAAATGATGCTCTCACAGAAGTAACTTGTATCTTTACTGTTCAATCAATTTAGCATCCATACTTAAGAGCAAAAGGAGATGCTGTGACAGAAGTAATATGTTTCCATGAAAGAAACTGCTGAACCTAAGGATTGAGTTTAACTAGCACATTTTGAGAGGTTATTACACTTATTCGAAACTAATGATGTCTACCCAACTCTAAGCCAGTCCACAGCCAGTGCTGCCATTTGACTAAGTAATCGCAGAATTCTAAGCCAGTCCACAGCAGTGCTGACACTTGAATACATAATAGCAGAATTGATAAAATGGTACCTACTCTCACGTCTCACCACTTTTATCTCTGCACCTGCATGAAAGAACAATAATAGATGTTTTGTGTCAATCGAGTTGCTTCTCATGTTGAAGCTGTTTATGTACTTCACTACCTCATCCTTTTGTCTACTGCACTTGTAATGAATGATAAAGGGCCATGCCTCACTCCAGTGTTCGAATGATGCAGCGCAAGAAAGAAAAGCAACAGGAGGAAAAGGGTGTGGAATCAACCATGGAGAACAAAGAATGGGAACCTTAAAGCTCATTGACTCACATATGATCCAACATGGATACCGGATCAGCTGAAGAGCTAGGTGTCACAGTCTGTTATCTTCTTTCTCCATGGCACAGTACTCTTGGATCACAACTCAGACGACCACTGCATTTAAATTTGGAGTATGATGGATTATCAGGAGAGAATTTCGGCTCCAGATGTTTCACAATTGAATCTTTGAACCTGAAGTTGTATAGATGAACCGAACCATCCCTTCTTGTCTGATGTTTGAAATGTAGATATAGATTAGTAGTAGTTCCCTTCGCATAGAGCTATTTGTTCCCAGGGACCGTGTTGTGTTACACGGGCACGCACAAAGTTTACTTCTATTTTTTGGGTGAAGTTTTATCTGTTTCGTTCAATACAATTTCAATGTACAACCACGTGATATGAGTGGTGACGCTCTTTGTGTGTGAGTACCGACTGCCCCGGAGATGATGGTATGGCCTGCGCCCCGCGCTGCAAAATGGGTGAGTACTGACTGATGGTGACGCCGAACGCGACGTGTATATTAGTGGCCAGATGGGAGTTGCGCGTATAATTATTTTTGTGAATTAGCTTGTACACAACAATCAGAGTGGCGCAGCGGAAGCGTGGTGGGCCCATAACCCACAGGTCCCAGGATCGAAACCTGGCTCTGATATAATTTCATTGGGCCTCCCTTTTCCCCCTTTTTTTCATACTTCAATTTATTCAGAATGCACTTTTGTTTGGGGAAAAAAAAGTTAGAAACTACTGTAATTGGCTACTATCAAGTCCTTCAATATTTGGGTAAAAGATTAGAAAAATTAGACACGCACACAATGCGCTTTTATTCCTTGAATTTGTAGAAATCCCGAGTCTTCACCTTTTCTTTGAACTGGAAATTTTGAGTCTACCTTTCATTTAGTCCTCAGTTCTTATAAAGTCTAAATTTTGTTGGGCTCAACTAAGGGTGTGTTTAGTTTACCAAAATTTTGGGAGTCACTTTCAAGGTCTATTAGAGGTAGTAAACATAGACTAATTATAAAACTAATTACATGAATAGACGGGAAATTCTGAGACGAATCCATTAAGTCTAATTAACCCGTCATTAGAGATTATTTACTGTAGCACGATATTGTCTAAGGGCACTCCCAATGGTGCATTAACAGTAGTTTCTATCTCTCTTAAATAGCTTGTCAATTAATTGAAATGGTGATGTGGCAGCCTAGTTAATGAGGAAAAGATGGAGAATCATAGAAATGGTTTCTTCACGAAGAAACCAAGTCTTCTTTGAATCAATGCACCAAGAAATCATGAAATTGTCATTGGGAAGAAACTACTAGTCTCTAGGGGACTCATGTCATTCTCTCATTAGAGGAAGAAGTTAGAGTTAAGAGAGAGAAAGAGAAAACAATTATTACTTGAAGACACTACCACTGTGGAAGATAGTTTCTATAGATGATTTTTTATGCTATGAAAATCGTGTCAGTTTCTTCTATTGGGACTGCCCTAATCATGACATAATTAGGCTCGTTAGATTCGTCTCGAAAATTAAGGTAGGGGTTGTGAAATGAATTTTGTCATTAATCCACATTTAATACTTCTAATTAGTGTCCGAAGTTTGATGTGACGGTTGGTTGGTGAAATTTTGGTGAACTAAACACCCACTAAGCAAAGAGTATTTTTATCAGTCTAATAAAAAAATGTAAGAGTATATTTTCCCTATGCACCTTCAGAGTTCCCAGAATCATGCGAAAGCCCCCCTAAAATCGAGGAAGAAACCTATTGACTTCCTCTCGTTAACCAAACCAGAGGCGTCTCCACCTTCCTCGATCCAGCCATGTCGTCCGCGCCGCCCCCTCACCAATCCAAACCCTCCCAGCACCGCCGCCAGCACCACAACCCTGGACCGAGGCAGCCGCCGCAGCAGCAGCGGTACGTCCCCAAATCCGCCTCTCCGGCCGCCCCAAAACCTTCACCTTCGTCCCAGCCATCGCTCACCACTGCGCTCCGATCGTCGACCGCTCCGTCCTCCGCGTCCGGCTCCGGCTCCGGCTCCGGCTCCGGCACCGGCAGGAGCACCAGCGGCAGCGTTGGCGGCGGGGCGGCTGATGGATTCGTCGCGTACCTGCCGCATGACGAGGCGGTCGCGGCGGGGCTCGGCGGCCTTGACGCACACGAGTCGCAGGCCGTCGTCGACCTCCTTAACGACGCGCTCGCCGCGCTCCTCCGTGCCAAACCTCGAGAATTCTGGCGCCAGGGTAAGCGAAACACTGGGCTGGATATCATAGGTCGCTGATGGAACCTGCTGCTTCGCTTCAGTGTTGTCGATCGACTGAATTTAGGGAGCATCGTGATGTTTGTCCTTGCATAAAAAAACCAATGCTGCCATTTAAGCATAAAATTATAGTGGGCATTGACATGCTTAGAAACGTCTGATTCTACTGGCACAGTTGGATGTTTGGGATCTCGCAGTGTCTTTGTTTTGCAATTCTCTTTCAGTGTGCGTAGTGGCTTAAACGGCCATGCTTCTGTTTTGATCTTGTTATGAAATACTACATGCTCCTTTCTTAGATATTTTCTTGCCTATATCTAAAGTTGCAGGTCAAGGCTCTTATCGTCTTATCGAACTATGGTTATAGTGCAATTTAAACTATACTGGGTTGTCGTGGATAATTAAAGTGTCAGTCCCCGAAAACATATCTACTATTAGATATTTGCTAGTTGCATTTTCAGTTATGCTCAGATTGTATTGAAAATCTCATTCAATCTGTTCAATGACCTGACTTGATTTTTTTTAAATCTGAATTGAATTAGGTTTGTGTTACAACCTAAGATGCCTCTACAATTTTGATTGACACGAAAGAGTCATGCTATCTGAAGTCTGCTTTTAAAACAAATAGCAATCACATTTTCTTTAGCGAGTGAATATCTTGTATATTATTGAGCTGCACATAATCAAACTCTGAAACTCATACCTGGGATCTGATCTCTGTGGCCCAAATGGGGGTGGGAATTCACTCATCTATCTTTAGCTGACTTAAATACAATAGGATTTAGTCAAATGTGCATATGTTTACCAATATAATCTTGTGCACCTGATACTTGCAGTTAGCACTATCATATACTAGTCAGTATTCACATGTATTGTCTTGCATTCTAGCCATGTTCCTGAATAGGCAGTTAGAGAAACAGGGTAAACATTCGCAAAAAAGGAGAAACAGGGTAAAGATGGTTTCTATAGACTTATCGGCTGCCAGTACTATTGTTTGGATATAACCGCATAAGGATCTGCCTTCCACTTGTTGATGATTCTTGAAAACAAGTTATCCCAATAAATAAGAATTGAATCGATAGATCTGTTAATATGTTTAATTTACTATTACGGTATTTCACAATTGGTACTTATGAAGCCAGTTGCATCTAATCTGTGTCAGTGGCATATTATTGCTATCTTCTATTCTTTCCAGTGGCACAGAATACATCTTTGCATGACTTCCTGGATAGTTACCTACAATTCAGACACCGGTGGTATGATTTGCCACACCGAGCCCCGAAGGGGGCAGTAGCAGGTTTGGTTGTTGGGGAGCTTGAGCTTTGCCGTCGTGTGTTTATGGTCCTCTACCGCATGTGAGATTTTTGCCATTTCTCGTTTTCTGTACAACCTTTTCGCTAAGTCGCATTTGTTTGTTATGACTTATGATATGCTTCCTTTTTGTGTTTTAGATCCTCAAACAGGGATCCTGGAGCAGGTCGTGGCGAGTCCCTTAGTATGAAGGAGCATACAGGTGGGATTAGAACTACTCATTTATTTATTGTGTGGGTTTTATTGAGGTGCTCCATTGATCAAAGTATGCTGTATTCACAATTCCACAATGTTCCTCTGTAGCCCTTCTGCTGGAGAAAAAATTGCTTGATCTGCCAAAATTGTTGGATATATGTGCTATATACGAGCATGACAACAACAAGTTAACAAGTTCACTGGTTAGTCCCTGAAGTAGTTTTTTTTGTTATTTTGGTGGTTGTGTTGACAAAGAGTAACTCTGTTCCCGCTTCTCCAGGTTGAGAATGCTATTAATGTGCAGCCAAATGCCCTGGATGGCATTAATATTGTCATTCCCGAGTTCCTTGGCATTTTCCACACAATGTATGATAGGTGCATGACATCTTTGCAGGTGATCTTTGCAATTTGTTTCAATACCTTGTGATCACTCGTGGAATTGATAAAATATCTTTTTATTTGATAGTAATATTCCATAGCATTGTTTAATAATAACTGCTTGTATGCTTTAGTATGGAGAAACCACTTGTAGGTGTGGTAGGGCTTCTTGTATTCCATGCATTCTTCTTTTAGATCCAAGATTTTCAGTTCCTTGTTCTTGTTATCGATGATTATTTAGTGCTAATGCCTTCATTTGTGACCACTGCCTTGAAGTGCAATGTGTCTTCCATTTCCTGTTCTCTTTTGATGTTGAGTTCTACTATCATGTGCAATATCTGGTCAGCTTAGCATAGTGTATACAATCTCATACTCTTGACTCTTCTCCTCATTGTTGTTTACCGTGTATCTAACCTTTCCTAAAATCTCTGTTCCCTGTTCCTTAAGCATTACTCATACATGCCTAGTTTGGTTAAAAGTTTTTGTTTCTGGCAATTGAGATGATTTATTAGCTGTTCCAGGACATTTGTTATTAAACTCAGCAATTGATGATGATGATAACTAAAAGTAAATGATTTCCTTTTAAATAATATTTATTAACATTACATATGCTCAAATGTTTACTTGATGAGGTTAACTTTTGATGGGGACAAATAACAGCAATAATGGATTTGCCATGTATTTTCAGCTATTGGATGGTAGCAGTTCTTTCCAGATATCGCATATGCATTGAACCTATCTTAACCACAATTGAATACAGGTGCTCACTTCAACCGGATCAATTGATAATGGATATGCTCAACTTCATAAAGATTTCTTGGAGGTTACTTCAATCCATGCTGGACTTATTCTGATTTGCCTACTTTATATTTTTCCTATTGTCGTCACCTCCTGAATTGATGATAAACTTAATTTACTACAGGTGTTAGATTTTATAAATGATGCAATTGTTACTCTGGATTCCTTTGTTGGTGCTTATCAACCTGCTGCTTTATTGTTCTGTACTAATTTTGAAATGAGGTAAGCTTCTCATTCATCCCAATGATGTTTGACGCCTTGGAGATCGTTCCATATTTTGTCTCTCTGTAATGGAGCTTATCTCCTTGATTGCAGCTATGGTGTTGAGGAATTACTTAATACTCTTTCAAGATTGTACGATTCATTGTTACCATCATTGCTTCAAGGTTTTAAAGTTATGTCCAAGTCCCAGAGCAATGGAGAAGCATCACCTGACAGCATGCTTAGTGACACTGTTCTTGGTATTAGGATGTTGTCAAAGAGAACAATCAGATTTGGTTGGAAATTGTTGCACTACTGCTATTTAAATGATCAACTTAAGGAGCATGATACTCAAACTTCTACTAAGATGTTTCCAGCTAATGTTGAAGACCCTATGATCAGGGGAGATATTTTGGTTCAAACACTCAAAGATATAAATAGAGAAGCTGCATGCTCTTCTCAACTGAACCATGGAAGTACTTTCCTCCAATCACTTGAAAGTGAATTTCAGTTAATGGGACGGATTGACAACATTCGGAACAAAGGTACACAATCAAATTATTCACCAATTACTGATTGTATTATTTAGTAGGTGATCTAATAGATTATCTGCGCAAGTCATCATAAAGTAGTAATGCCTCACACAAGGACATTTTTTGCATATATTTATGAAAAATGTTTATCCTACTGTGAATCCTTCTCTTACGATCACTGTGTGAGTTAACACAGCTGAAACTGTCATATGCTTTGCTTTTTTTTTCTTAGAAGCTTAGACTTCCAGTTCTATGAAGTATCATCTCCCAATAAACAGCAAACTTTGGAAAGCAGGAGTTTGCAATCATGCGTTAAAAAAATATTCTTGTCAGAATCACCATTTAATTGGATTTGTATTTTTTGTGCTTATGTGTCTGATGTCTTCATTTGATATGACATTTTCCCCCTATCATATGGCCTGCTGTTTTATGTATGTTGTTTAGATGATGTTTAATTCCCTGTGAACACTCCTATGTATCTTTTCTGAAGGGTTGGTATATAGAGTTATCTTTTAACAATTCCTGCATGAAACTACACATGTAATTTTACAAACACTCAACATTTTACTTAAAAAGGTTGATAATAAGTGCTTCTTATGCCTAATTTTCTGAGCTCTAACATATTTCTACATTAGTAGTCAATTCTAGGCTGAGTAAGGGCGGATTTAAACCCGATTAAAGCTTTGTATCGAACATTTCAACTGTTCTATTACTTCTATTTTGTTGATATCATCCTCAATCCTTGAGTTATGATTTGCATAAGAAAGGGTACCATTTATTTATAGATTATATCATGTGAATAATTTACCACAGCATTGCTTAATTTATGCACATGCTACATCTTCTTTTACTTTTGAATTCATATTGATGCCAGAGACCTTTTATGAAATGTACTTTATGTTTCTTCCACTCTTAACAGGTTGGATATACATGGATGATGAGCAATTCCAGTTCATATCACGTTTATGTGGATCTACTCGCAATTGGAATAGTGTACCTGATTTGCCTGTCTCTTCTCATGGTGGTGAATTACAACAAAAGGATGAGGAAACGGCAATGATTGAGTCCAAGATTAGTCAGATAAGGGACCTTTTCCCTGATTATGGGAAGGGTTTCCTTGCTGCTTGCCTAGAAGCCTACAACCTGAACCCTGAGGAAGTTATCCAAAGGATATTAGAAGGAACACTTCATCAAGATCTTCTAGCTCTGGATACTTCATTGGAAGAGATGCCACAGAAAAAACTCGCACCAACTGCTGTGAAAGATAAAGGAAAGGGCATATTGGTGGAGACTGCACTTACAGCGAAACCCCGTAAAGTTGCTGAGGCACGTTACATTGGCCCATCTTCTGCAACTTCATCAGCATCCCAGGGCCCTTCTTCTGCGATTTCATCAGCATCACAGGGCCCTTCTTCTGCGATTTCATCAGCATCACAGGGTCCATCTTCTGCAGTTTCATCAGAATTCCAGGGATCATCAATTTCATCTGTCCCACAAGGTAGATTTTTGAGGAAGGCTAATGATGATTTGCCTGACACTGCAATTCTGGACTCGAAAAAGGCTAAAGATGCTGTTAAATCTGTTATCCTTGACTCCCAATATGAATATGAGGACGAGTATGATGATTCATTTGATGATCTTGGCTTCAGTGTGGTAGAGTCAAGTTATGAGGAAACTGATGGTGCCAATGACACTGACGCTTCATCACATGGCCCGAGATGGGGTTCACAGAAGAAACCACAGTTTTATGTCAAGGACGGAAAGAATTACAGTTACAAGGTTGCTGGTTCAGTTGCTGTATCCAATGCTCGAGAAGCAGCTGCCATGAATCAAACTCAAAAAGATACGATCTATGGTCTTGGCCGTGGTGGAAATGTTCCTTTTGGTGTTCCCAGTAGGCAACATATAGATGTGGAGGAAGAGGAGGTTGGTGTTGCAAACATCTACAGTGGAGTTTCAAATCCCCGTGGACGAGGAAGAAGGGGTGGCAGGGGTCAAGGCAACCCTCTAGTGGAGAATGAGAACCCCAGTGGTCGAGGCTATGGCCGCGGTGGTAGTAGAGGGGGCTGGAATCAAGGCTACCTAGCTGAGGAAAATGGGAACCCTAATGGTCAACAAGGATTTGGCCGTGGTGGTAGAAGAGGGGGCTCAAATCAGGGCAATCCGGTTGAGGAAGATGCCAACTCTAATGGCAGACAACAAGGTTTTGGCCGTGGTGCAAGACGAGGGGGGAGGAACCATGACCGTTCAGCAGAAGACAATGAGGATCATGATCCAGCACAAGGCTTTGCTCGAGGTGGGCCAGCGCCCAGGGGTGGTGGCCCGGGAAGGGGAGGTGGCCGGAATCATCACAGGAGAGATCGGGCCATGAAGAAGCATATGCAAGGATTGACAGGGCTTTAGCTTCCCGTAGCATTCAACTTTTGAAGAGAGGAACTGTAAATGCCTTTGTTTAGGCACACAGCTAGAATTTTGTACTTGTTCCATTTTGAATCATATACGATGCCTTGAAGACCTTCCATAGGTGCTCGTCTATATTGTCAAAAAATTGCATGTGTAATGAGATCGCATAGAGCTGAATTTGTTTTGTGCAGTTCTCGGTATTCCTTCCTGTTCAGTGTTGTTTTGTTAGGATCAAACTTTGTTATATGGTCTATAAGAATATATCCACCAGATTGTTCATATCCATCCCCAATACCTTTTAGAAAATGGAAGAGAACCTACCAATTAGATTTCTAATACCAAAATTCTTAAGCAATTGTCTGTAATTCACCTCTCCATTTTATATAGGGGAATGCAAGCCTCTCTCTTATCGGTTGACGTGTGAACTTATGAGGTATTGGAGATTAACTTTTGTAGTCTATTGTAGCGGTGCTGGTGATTACTAAAAACGCAAAAGTAACTATTGAAGATGGAGAGAATATATTTTGGTAGTAGTGATTTGCTGTATACTTGTTATGGTCAAGACTCGTACATATGTAGAAGAAACACTTTAATGCTGAGGTCATTTGCTCTGAATTCGCAAGATATTTAGATGACTATAAGGTAAGGAAATATAGCTAAACTGAGGCTCCTATTGGTTAGTTTGCTACGACAGACCTTTTAGAATTATGATGCTATGGAACTATGATAACAGTAAATTTTTTATTCATTTTGCGGATTATTTTCTCAGTTTGTATGTGAGATAAGATAACTGAAATGCTTTTGCAGCTGAACGCCAAATAAACACACATTAAGAAGCCTGGGACCGTAAAGCAGAATGCGGCCCAGTACGACAGTACCGCCGGTTTCTTGATTTCCACGGCAAAGCAGAACCATCCAGATTGGTATCAAGGCAATAGGCCCGGGCCCCACACCTCAGGTAATTACACAAGTGACAAGAAGGATGGGCGCTAATCACGAACCCACTCCTGAGTCCTGACTTCCACAAGAAGCCGCGCCCACCTCGCTCTCGGCCGCTCTAGCGCCGCCGTTCGTCTTCCCGTCGCCAGTGCGGCCGCCTCCACCCTCGTCGCCATGGACCGGTGAGATTCCTTTCCCGCCCTCCTCAACCTACGTTTCTCTCCCTGTAGAACCCTCGGTGGTTTGGTTTGATTTGGACCACGGCTCGTTCTCTCCCCGCAAAAACCCTCGGTTTGGTTTGGTTTGATTTGGAATAGCAGGGAGGGGTGAGGGATGGACATGATGGGATGCCGCAGGGAGGTTGGATGGGAATTGGGAAGTGAGGTTGTGAGAATCGGAGAGAATCTTCGCTTGTCTCCCCGCAAAATCATGTTCAAAACCTTAATTTTTTGGTTGTTAGAACGGTTTGGTTTGGTTTGATCTGCGATAGCAGGGAGGGATGAGGGATGGACATGATGGGATGTAGGGAGTTGGATGGGAATTGAGTTTATGTGAATTCAAGAGAAAACCCTCTTCAAAACCCCTTGGTTTTCGTTGTTAAAGGTGGTTTGGTTTGGTTTAGTTTTGTTTGATTTTGGATTGCAGGGAGGGACGAGGCATGGACTGTACGGGATGTAGGGAGTTGTGATGGGAGCATATTTTGTCAGAATCGGATGCCAGAGACAGAGAGGGATAGAGTATAGACAGGACGATATGGAGGGAGGAGATTGTTCGAAAAATATGGAGGGAGGAGGATTGGACAGGTTTATTGTGCATACTGCATAGTTTACGTGTGAATTTGTTTATGCTATTAATCTTCTGGAGATGCTGTGAAATTGTGCATCTCTTTGTAAGAGATGGTTTATTGTGCATACTGCATAATTTATTTGTGAATTTGTTCATGCTATCAATCTTCTGGAGATGCTATGAAATTGTGCATCTCTTTGTAAGAGATGGGACATACATGGATAACAGTGTGCATGTTGACGCATTTTGCTGCACCTATTTCTTCTCGTCAATTTTGAATTGCTTCAGCAATTGAAGCTGTTATTGTCTTGTTGCAGCTATTGCAGCACAACTGCAGCCATCTGTTAGTTTGGAGTTGCATCATAAGTAGTCTCCAAGTTTTTTCTGGGTCTTTTTCTCCAAGTTGCATCATAAGTAGTCTCCAAATTAAATATGGGAGGAGTCTAGTGCATGTTGTCAGAACAAGATAATGATACACCAAAAGAGAGAGATATGGAGATATAAGACAATCCTTTAAGGTGTTCTTTTTTAGTTGTTTTTTCTTCTTCTTTGGGACATGGGACGATTGCTTTCAAAATCTTTCATCTTTCATCAATGCAAAGCTAAGATCATAATTGTTGAACTGTTAGTTTGTGATCTTACATAGTCATAAAGCAAAAGAGAATTTGTCGTGTGGCTTGAATAGGATGGTGCTTAAAGAAAATAGAATGGTTTGATGTTAATGGTCTGCTATCTTGGTCTCTTTATGTTGATATACTTGTAGCCTTTTTGTTTGCTAACCGAGTTCTCACCAAAAGCCCGTTATAACTTAGAATGTAGAATAGTTCTGTTGTCAAATTCCTTTTTTGCTGATTTGTTGTCTCGTAGTATAAAATCTTGTCTTCGTTCATGTTTTACTTTCACCTTTCTGTGGTAGCATAAATACATCATTGGTTTCACTTTCCTTTCGACAATTGCGTATGCAAATTTATCATGTTCAATGCATTTGTGACAGTTTGCTTTCATGTGTTCTCATCTGTTTTGTTTTTGTTGTAACTTTCAGCGGTGTAGGTGGAAATGCTTGGATTATGGACAGGAACATCAAGCACAAGCTGAGGGCCCTTACATTGTCTTTGCTTGAGGATGAGGAGGATCATGACATCCCTGGAGTTCTTACCCCAGCGAAGTCAGCAAAGGAAGCAGCAAAGGAGGACCGGCTTGTGAATGCTGCTCGTGCAAAGGTTGCTGAGTTAGTTTCCCGTGTTGCCGCCCCAGCCCCCGGAGCTCCAGCTCAGACCTTCGCACCAGGCCCATAGGGCACTCCATGCGCAGTGAATTGTTATGGTACGCTGATGTTGAAAACTTCGAGTGAGTGCTCCTCAGAAAACCTGTTGTGACTTGTCAAAGTTGATGCGATCTTACGAAACTTGATGGGATGTGGTCTGTTCACATGTGACATCCCCGAAAACTGCTGTGATGTTAACGAAGTTGGTGGTTATTAGTGCTGTGAACTGTGATGTTGTTCATAATATCCATATATCAGTTGTTTTGATGGTACTTTTCGAATGTAATAATAGCAAGCCACTAGGATTGAGAAATCTACTTGTTGAACTAATTTGTGCAAAAGTAGCAAAGCCGGAGGTAATGCTAGAGGGAAGGGGGGATTGTCATTTGGACAAATGGCTTATACAAATAAATATGGCATCAAGCCATCAACGAATAAGTGCACAGCGCCAGAAAGTGAACACTTTGCCATCATATATCATACAACTCACGGTACATATCTTATGCATAAAACTATTTCTTCATCATTGAAGTGGGCGGAAAATTATTTGTATGGGGAGGCTAACATCACCGATTCCGAATTGCTTGACCAGTATGTCTTCCTCATTCTTTCCGAACATTGATGTCTTTAAAGAACAGGCTGAGTTAGTAACTGCTTCACATTTTTTGCAGTATTTTTTGTCTTCTAAAAGAAGAGTCTCCAAGTTGGGAGCACGCTTGATGACAGTTCTTATAAGATCCAAATGCTCCTTTACTTGCTGGAATCCACCAAATTCAAGCCTTTTTAATTGCAAGAAAGATGTCGATCCACCAAGCTTTGTAGTGCTCCAAGAACCAATTGTTCTTTCAGAACATATTTGTCTCCTCTGTGTGTCCTTTCCACAAATATGGTTCCATACCTGCATTCCACATGAGCATAATACAAGATTTGTAGCATTACAATGGCATAAGCTCAACATGTCATTAGAAAAGGGAATACAGAGCACGCATGAGTTTCTCCAATGCATCTGACAAAATGGACACAACAGAAACGAGAAATGTGTTACCTTGATACCGAATATTTGGACAGAAGGTACAGACTCGAGTAGGACCAGTGTCCATAGGAGATCAAATTCCACATAGATGCCATGTAGAAATAGCTTCTTTAGTGTCTTGAAGGAATTTTGAAGTTCTTTTCCTTCTGGTGCAATCCAAATCTGCGATAAAATGAATTGATTCATCATATGCACCTCAAACAATTTTCCTTAGAGATTTTGTAACCATGAATAAAGATATGTGTGCTTCGGGTTGCCACTCTAAATAAGAAACATGAATATAGGCCAAGTAATAAACACTTAGATTGAGAACACAGCATAGGGATAAAAGAGAGCAGAGGGTATCTAAACCTAAAAAATGGAATCAAATGTTGTTCAGTTGTTCTAAATTGCGTTGAAACATTTCTTTTTCGTGAATAGTATTAATAAGAAATGCTTACCTTTTCTCCATGAAAATTCAAAGTAAGAGTCTGCACATTTGTCGTATCGCCTAGAAGTTCAGTTATCTTGAATCTTGCATGATGACTTAATGCAGTACAAATAAGTTTTACTTCCTCAAGGCAAGGAACAAAACTGAAAGAAACAGGAAAAGTACACGAAGCCCAATGTTTACACTGCAGATGCACCAATTTTGGAAGGCAGATTAACTGAACCCTCTCAAAACTGCATGAACAGAGTTCGAGTGCGCACAATTTTGAGTTGGGTAGATCCACCTTCAATACTGAGAAGAACCCAACATCACAATCGTGGAGAGTAAGATTTTGTAGTTGCTCACAGCTAAGTAAAAGGCGGTGCATGTCTGGTTCTGTGAAACTCGCATTATACAAAAAGAGTTTTGTTAGGCAACCAAAAAGGCGAGGAGATGAGTCGAAAAAGAACATCAGGCTCTGTGCATGCTCCTGCATATCCTTTTCATTAGAATAACGACTGCGCTTCACAGTTGGAATCTCGAGCTCCAAGTTCTTCAGTTTACCACTGTCGATTGCATTGCAAACGAGTTTGCCAATGTCCAACAAGAGATTGGTGATCAAGCCGACCCTAAGGCTCAATGTCCTTATGTTGCTTTCTCTCTTGGGCGAAGCCAAGAAGCTGCTCATCAATTTAATTAGAGCTTCCATTGCTTCACGTACCAATTTGTAATCGACCACTGTGGTGGAATTCTGAGGCATGAAATGCTCTGTTTCTAAGCAGAGATGAGAGAGCAACAAAGGAAGGTGCCCCCACCGTGTCGACAGGATGCTGGTCCTTATTACTGTACTTATGCTAACTTTGTCCAAGATTGCGAGTAAGATATCGTCCGGTAATTTGCTGATCCTGTCTTCATCCTGCACAAATGGGGGAAGGGATGCTTAAAGTAGAATGAACATATTCAGTTGGTTTCAGATATCTAGTTCAAACTAGCACAGCGTATAATAAATTAAAAATGCTGCTTGAAAAAATGTGACTGTAGAAACTGATGGTACATTGAAAAAAGAAGAAGAAGAAAAATAAGCTTACATGGTTTTGGACATCACTGGACTCCATAAGTAAATTTGAGGGGGCTTTATTCGAGACTCGGCTTTATTCTGCACCTCTGCCGGGCAATTTGGATAGATGAATTTCAGAAAATCTTAGATCCTCTCAAGAATCGGGGGGAAACACGCTATACTGCTCCAAAGAAGGGCGGGGCCAGAGATCACGATGCAGATCTGCACTGAAACTAGGCTCCCTGGGCCTGAGCTGTGTGTCTCCAAAGAAAAACCAGCCGCAAGGCTCCCGCGCGCCGGCGACTGCGAAGGGTGTTAGTTCCCGCGGTTGGGTGCGAGGAAATTTTGGAGTCGAGCTCGTGGCCAATACGACGCAGGTGCAGATCAGATATATGGTGCCGTGAGGTGTTCTTCTCGGATACGAACTGGATGAGCTCGCGAACTAGAAATGCACCCGCCGAAAAAGAATCCTGAAAACATTTTCTGTGGTCTGCACTGCCGCGCCAAGAGCTCCATGCCCGCCGCCGCCGCGGCGTCCACCCCCACCTCCCTGCCTTCACGTTTGGGGGGCGGACGTTCCCTAATTGGGAAGGAGTGCTCTGGCAGCTTTTCGGGCGTGCAGTGAGGCGAGCTCCTCGGGCGTGGGTGACCGGAGCCGGCGAGCCGTCAATGTCCGGCGCGGGGACGTCGTGGCCACCGGCGGAAGGCACGACCCAATGTTTTGCAGAAAACCCCTAGTTTTGATCTTAAATTTACACATTACCCCTTAACAATTCATAAAGCCCCTGATTTGATCGATATTATTGCACAAATCCCCTATTTTGAATCGCTATTAATAATCGCGATCCTGTTATTTGCATATACCCCCTATCGGAAACGATATGTGCGGAAAACGAAAAAAATTGATACAATGAATCTTCGAGTCAAAAACATATCGTCAATATCGGCAACGATATGTCCAAGCTGATGCGAGGGATCAAGGCAGGTGCGTCCATCGTGCGCCACTTCTCAGGGTGCAGCGTTCGGGTGTCTGGCGGCTGCGCGAACTGCAAGCGCATGTGGCAGCTCCTCGAGCTGCACTCCGCATTGGGGCAAGGTTCCTCTCGGTGGGCATTTCAAGGAGAAGATGACGCATCTGGGCAGGAAGGAAGAGACCAAATGGAACCTCTCGGTGTGCCAGGTGCTGAAGTGTTCGATGGCTGCCCTCAAAGTGTTCGACGATTTGCCTCAGTGGCATGCATAAAGGTTCCCGCAGATTGCTCTCGTTTTTTTTATCTGAACAATATTGGAATTTATTAAAATTAAACAAATGTGCCAAAGTCTTTTAGTAAAAAAAATGACTCATGCTTATTACCGATTATGTTATTCCTTGAGGTGTAATTGTTTTAACGTCTTTGTGATATGGTCTATTGTAATCCATCCATCACAAAAATGTTTATTGCTTTTGTAGTTGTAAAGTTAATGCTAAGCGAGACTATTGATATTGTACTTCATAACTCAAAATAGACCTGATGCTTGCTTTTCAGTTAGCTAAATTCGTTCTTAGTGATTTCCTCTACATACCCATTTATTATAGAAATTGCAATCTACATGGTTCTATTTGACAGAGTAGCAGCAGTCTGAACCAAAGTTCTTGAAATTGTTGCAGCATTGAAGTGCAGAGAAAATGAGTGGACATTTGTCTCCTTTGCTAGATCTCCTTTTGCTTGAAACCAGTCCAACATACTACTAAGATTCGACATTTTTCTTCTAATCTAAGCAGGCATAAGATATATAGCACCTGGTACATCATGATCATCAGGAGGGCACCACCTACTTTTGTTGTAGTTTGTTTGCCATGGTACTTACAGAATGATTTGGTAACAAATAACATTGCCCACTTCAAAAGACTTTAGCATGCAGTCCCACTTCTTAGGACTTTAGAGTAACTTATATTTCTCACATTGATAGATAACAATTTATGCAGTGCAAAGCTGTGAGCAATGCTCTGTTTTCATGCTGCTGATTAATTTTGTCATGCATGTTGCAGAATCTCTGGGACACACCAAGAGATCCAAATGGGAGGCTGAGTTTCAGCAACAGGTCATTCCATGAGTTTACAATTTGAAGTTATAATGCAGACGTGATGGATTTGGCTTAATAATTTTCATGAACTTTTGCAGCTACATACAATTAGGAGACTCTCCATCAGGTCTATCCGAGCTGCTCTTGATATTCAGCGTGGAGGAGAGAGGGATTCCTACACGCGCTCTCTATCTCGAAGGTGCTTCCCTTTCCTCACGTTAAAAGTTTCATTCATGGAATTTTACAAACATCTTAGGCTACGTGGAATTTGACTGCTAACTCATAGCTCATGAGCATAGCAGCATAGGCCAGCAAGTTCTTTTGTTTCATATTTTTGTCCATGCATATAAATACATATGCATTTGCCTAATTTTTGTCAGGCTTCAGATCTTGTTCATAAAAGACCACATGGAGAGTTATATTTGTCAGACTTTAGAATGTGTTCCTGCATTCAAAGTAGAACCAAGTTCGAGGAAGTACCTGTAATAAACATAGCCACAATAAAAATAATAAACCTGCCAAATGATGGATCTGGATCTTTTCATTACCGAGGTTTGTGCTCAAATGACCCTTCAACCAGTGCACTCTTTAAGTGAATGATGTTGCTTTGATGCACTGCGTGTGAATCTCATGGTTTTGCCTTTGAAATATCTAATTTTGAGATTCCTCAGATATCAAGTAATTCTATTGTGATCCATGAGTAGCATATGTGTATAGCAATGGTGGAATGGTAGTTATTTGGCACTTTGTTAATTAAGAGGTCGGCATGCTGCTGCCACTGCTTACCTCCACAATTTTGCGTGTTGTTTCGTTTCAGGTTCAGACTCACTTATTGCAGAAAAGATCGCCAGCGGTATGTGGCAGACCTGGTACAGCCCTCCCAGGCAGATGGTGTTCTACATCTATGCGCCACATGCCAGGTACACATGCCCTGTTGTAAGATCACCTTTTGTTACTCCCATTGCAATCTAGCAAGTTCTCATCCATTTCAACCTCCTGAAAGAGGTTTCTTTTTTAATGGAATTCAGGAGCTTTGCCATAAGAAAGATGTATGAAGTTCAGAAATTTAGTGTTTAAACTTGTCAACTATTCCATCACTTTCAGTTCGTATGTTTTGGGGATATTCTCAGTCGCTAAAGCTGATTTCTGAATTCAATGGAGATTCTATTTGTGCAAACATTAGGGAGATGGAGAATTGCGATAATAAGATGGAACTGTATCAGCATAGGTGCTTCTACCAATCAGGGGAGTACAGCTCAGAGGATAGGTTTGTTGAATTAGACAGAAAGCTAAAAAAAGAGGTAATCATAACATTACTCAAGTTTATATTTAAAATTCAGCAATCATATCTATAATTATCAAAAATAATATTCTTAATCTGCTACATGATATATAGCGTGTGTACCTTGATTGTCTCTTGATAAAAGAAAATTTATATGGAAGACCGGTAAAATGTGCATATAGTAGCTTACTTCACAATCTTCGTTCACTAGGTTGTCATGCGTGATTTTTTTTTCTCGAAAGACGCAGGAGAACTGCGCTTCATTGTATTAAGAAGGAGAAAAAAGGGAAGAATTCCCCGGGAGTACAAAAACACAAACACACAAAAACTCAACTCAACCCGACACACGCCAACACACTTAGCCTAGCACGCACACACACACACACACACACACACACACACACACACACACACACACATACTCCACCCCATAAGGTTCCAAAAAGACAGACGCGCCTGTAACAGGAAGGTAAAGCACGACCACACAATCTTTCTTCTTTCTAAGCGACAGAGGTAGGGGCTGTTAAGAATGAAATTTTGCGAGCCCCTGCCATCGACCATAACTTCCTCTCCTCGCTGGCCAGAGTAAGAGCTCGCGCCATGTCCGGGGCGGCTCCATCAAAAACGCATCTGTTTCTCTGAGTCAATACAGTCCAGGCCCCAAGAATAGTAAGAGAGTTGAAACCTTGCAACTGCAAACCACTTATATCATTACTAGCCCTTTCCCACCAGTCATAAAAGGAAGAATCAGTAGCCTGAGGGGAGAGGGATTGCAGACCAACTTGCGAGAAGAATTGAAACCAAAATTCCCTTGCAAATGTGCAGCTGACAAGAAGGTGGTTAATCGATTCTGGTGCCTGATCACACATAGGGCAACTTTCAGGATGAGGGAGGCCTCAACGCGCTAGACGATCTGCAGTCCAGCATCGATCATGGGCAACAATCCACATGAAAAAAGAGCATTTGCCAGGAGCCCAAGTCTTCCAAATTTTTTCCCAAGATCTGAAAGTAGTTGCCCCTAGAAAAAATCCCTCATAAGCTGTCTTAGCTGAATATTGACCGCTAGCTGAAAGTCTCCAGATGTGCCTGTCTTCAATGTCGGGCTGAAGCTGAAAGTCAGCTAAAATATCCCATAGCTGGAGATAATCAATGAGCACTCCTATAGGAAGACCTCCTTGAATATCAAAAACCCAAGCATGATTGATAAGGGCCTCTTGCACCGTTCACTTTCGGCGTTTTCTAATCGGGATAACTTCCAGGAGACGAGGCGCAAGATCTGCAATACTCTGACCATGAAGCCAACGGTCAGTCCAAAAGAGAGTAGTAGCTCCATCCCCCACCTCTGAATAAACAGCTGCAACGAAGAAAGCCTTAATCTGCTCCGGAACATTAATATTGAAATCAGCCCATGGGCGGTTCGGTTCTGTCTTTTGTAGCCACACCCAACGCATCTTCAGTGACCATCCCAAGGTCCTAAGATCTGAAATTCCGAGTCCACCAAGCTCTTTGGGCCTACAAACTTTAAGCCAAGCAATTCGGCTGTGGCCCCCAAGCGCATCTTTGCGGCCTCTCCAGAGGAACCCTCGCCTAATTTTGTCAATCGCTTTAATAGCCCAGGCTGGAAATTCCACAACCATAAACAGGTAGATGAGCATTCCAGTTAGAACAAACTGCACCTGAATCCTTCTTCCAGCCTTAGTCATTAGGTTTGCCTTCCATCCTTGAAGTTGGTCAGCAATACGATCGATGTAAGGTTGCACTTGAGCCTTAGTAAGGCGCTTAAGGGAAAGAGGCAAACCAAGGTATTTGCAAGGAAAATCAGCAAGGGCGCAAGGCAGTAGGGTCTGAACACTTACAATATCTCTGTCCTCACATCTTATGGGCAATACGTTGCTCTTTTGCAGATTAGTTTTCAGACCTGTTGCTTCTCCAAATAAGATGAGAATGTCCATAGTAATCTCGATATCATCAGCTGTAGGACGGAGGAACATCACCACATCATCAGCGTACATGGAAACTCGATGCTTGAACGCCCTCCTGGATAAAGGCAGCAGCAGCCCTTCATCAGCAGCCTTTGAGATCATGTGCCCCAACACATCCATGACCAAAATAAACATCATTGGAGAGAGGGGGTCCCCTGTCTAAGCCTTTGACGGTGAGAGATACGCTCACCAGGGACCCCATTCATGAGCACCTGAGTGGTTGAGGTGTAAAGAAGCCCACTGATTATATCTCGCCAAATCTGTCCAAACCCCAAATGCCGCAGAATCTCAAGGAGAAAAGGCCAAGACACCGAGTCAAACGCCTTAGAGATGTCAAGTTTCAGTAGGATGCGAGGCTCTTTCTGTTGATGGAGAAATCTTGCAGTTTGCTGCACAAGCATAAAGTTATCTTGAATGAAGCGCCCCTTGATAAAGGCACTTTGAACAGGCGAGACCATTTCCTGGAGTTTAGGAGCAAGGCGATTAGAGAGTAATTTTGTAACCAGTTTGGCGAAACTGTGTACCAAGCTTATAGGTCTGAAATCTCTAGGTTGGTCCGCATCCTCTCTCTTGGGGATGAGAGTGATATAAGCTGAATTGAGGATCCCAAAGTTAACCAACTTCCTGCTCCAAACCGCAGAAACGACTGCCATGATATCTTCCTTTATAATAGGCCAACAAGTTTTATAAAACCGTCCTGTGTAGCCATCAGGACCAGGAGCCTTATTCGACGGCATTTGTTTAATAGTGTTCCACACCTCCTCTTCAGAGAAGGGAAGTTCAAGTTCCGAGAGGTCGTGCACAGGAATACCCAGTTCCTCCAGATTGATAGTGTGCTCTCTAGGAGCACACCTTCCTAATAAATTATCATAGAACTCATTCATGACTGCAGCTTTTTCTTGTTGGCTGGTGCAGATTTGATCTCCTAAAAACAGCTTTGCAATAAAATTCTTCCTCTTTCTGTGCCGAGCATGGATATGAAAAAGTTGTGTGTTGACATCACCCTCCTTAAGCCAACTGATTCTCTACCTCAGTCGTGCCATAGTACGCTTGAGGGAAGCAAGAGCTAAACTATGTTTCTTCAGATTGTTTTTAAGCCAAAGCTCCTCCTTAGATAGTTGGCGGCTGTCTTGAGCAATCTCAAACTGGTGCAGAATTTCTCTTGCTAGAGCAAGCTGCATAGATAGTTGACCGACAGTTTTGCTACTCCAGCTTTGCAGGCTCTTGGTGACTGCACAGAGTTTTCTCTCAAGAGTGGTGAAGGGGCATGCACCAGCAGGGACAGAGGTCCAGGCAGAGGCAACAGCCTCATGGAAGCCTTCAAGCTTGGGCCAAAAAGACTCGAAGTGAAATCGACGTCGACCTCGCTGATTGTCATGAAGTCCGAGCAGCAAGGGGCAGTGATCAGAATCATCAGAAGTTGTGCTTTGCAGCAGACAGTTAGGAAAAATATCTTCCCAATCAATTGAGCACAACACTCTATCCAATCGCACAAGTGTAGGAGAATCCTGTTGATTTGACCATGTGTATTTACGACCATGCAAAGGTAATTCTTTTAGGGCTAGATCATTAATCAATTTCCGGAAATGCCCCATCATTGCTCTGTTCAGGTTAGAATTGTTCTTGTCTTCATCCTTATAGATAAGGTTGAAATCACCAGCAACCATCCAAGCACCTGGGCATGCAGCTCGAATATCTCGTAGTTCTTGCAGAAACTGAAGCTTAGCATCATTTCCTTGAGGGCCATACACACAAGTCAGCCACCAATTTTGTCCATTCGACTGAGAAATCTGAATGGTTAAACTGTGATTATTAAATCTTGGAGTGTCGGACACTCTGATGTGTCGCCTCCAAGCCACCAGTATCCCCCCACTAGCACCATCAGCAGGGACAGCAAAGAATTCAGAGAAATCTGAGCCAAGGGCAGAGAGCAAAACTCTATTGGTCAGTGCCGAAATTTTTGTTTCCTGGATGCACACAATGTCAGCCCGTGAAGCATCAATAATAGTGCGCACAGAATCCTGCCTAGCAGCAGAATTAAGCCACCTCACATTCTAGATAAGAATTATGCGAGGATCCATAAGACATGAGAATGGAAAAAACGACCAACAAGATACACCCATTAAGCTAGCAAATCGCCATTAGCGCCATGACCCACATCCTCCGGCAGGGACCAATTGAACAAGGCTGTCATGACCTGGATATGTGAAGCAGATGGCCGGTGACCAAAAAGTTTGGCATATTCATCTTGGGCTTGTTGACTGATACCTTCATTCTCACCGATGATGTCCAGAGCTCTCATGACCTTTTTCCTTGCTCTTACTTCAAGCTCTCCCAGTTGGAATTCCACAGCAGCACCCGCCAGGGACGAAGCCTGGAATTTTACATTGGGGGGGCCAGTTCTAATCATTCGGGAACGGGGTCGGTCCAGGTTGGTCAGCTCAGCTTAGAGTGTATCTCGACAGCCCGGGTTCAATTCTCGTCGGCCATGAAAACTAACTCTATTATGCAGGTTATTTTCAGGGGAGCATACTGGCTACGCTCCTGGGTCTAATTACAGCGTGATGAGCAAGCCAAGGACGCTCTCACTCTGATGAGCAAGAAATTAGAGATTATTGCCTTAGAGATATCAAATAGAGGGTGTAAGCACTTATATAGTTTGCTTTAGTCCGATTATCTCTTTTAAAGACTTTGGTTTGCTTTTTATTCACCAAGAACGGTTTGTAATAATTGGCTGTGTACATCTCTGGATGTAGAGGCCGGATTCTGTAATCCCTTATCTAAAAAAATTCTCGTCGGCCGCGTCCTTGCTACAGTGGATGGCGGGTCGGTTGGGGCTTGCCCTGATGCCTAGCGTCTGACTGGTTAAATTCATGTGACGCTGGGGGTTATTCTAGCCTCTGACCCCTATATAGTTCTATTCATTCATTCAGCTACATAGGCACATAGTAAAAAGAACTGTATGCTAGATTTTACTTAGTTTCTAAAAACAACGTACAACAAAAATGATAAGAATACTAGCTGAATTAAAAAAAAACTATGTAATCCATGCAACGTGTGATTCTCTCTTTGAAAATAAGTTTTGGCATAAGACGAGACGACGTATCTACTAGTAAGTAAGTACCATCTTCAAGTAGATCATATAATCTCAATATCACTGGAATCTTAAAGCTTCTTTGACCTTGAGAGCTATGGCCGGTCTTGGAGAAAAGAATTAGAGAAGAAGGAGAAAGAGAGAGAGAAGTGAAACATGTGTCATTTGGCTTCTCTGTGAGAGAACTCAAAACGAATGTTATGTTTTTGTTGGAAACACAATTACATGTGTTAACATTCTTCACATACATCTTTGTGTTTTATAGGAGAAATAAAAGATCTGGAGCCTTAAAACGTAGCTACATGAATAATTTTTATATAAGATGTAGGGGGTTTAGAAATTTTTTGATTCATAGGGGGGGCCATGGCCCCCGCTGGCCCCCACCTGTCTCCGTCCCTGGCACCCGCAAGACGGCGACTGTGGCGTGGCATTTCTCCAGCCAAATGGGTCTTGCGCCTACGCTTTTGAATGGCAGGCATCGACAACAGACCATCCGCACGACGCGTAAGCTTGTCGAGGAAGGCGACCCGAGCGACTGGTGGGGTGCGGGGGGAGGAGGGCACTGAAGCAGCTCCTGCAGCCTCCGCCACCTGGGTGATCGTTGGATGTTGTCATGCGTGATCATTGGATAGCTTTTGGATTCATGCCATACATCTCTCTTTCCCCACCTGTGCTTGGACTTTTCTCTGTCAGACGATGATTGACCATCTGAAACTGTTACAGGGCCGAATGTAACATTTGGACAAGGATATTATCTCAAGAACACTTATCCCAATAGTTTGTATGCTCTCTTTTACTCACTCACTTTGTCATATGGTTGTTTCGTATTTGTTGCCTTTTATTCAGCAGTGAATATCCTGTATTTTGAGTTAAACAAAAAGCGAGCAGTTCAGGAAGATTAGCAGAGCTATGGTTGACGGAGGCTTATGTTCAAAAGGTGTCCTGCATTTCGTATGTTTAGGTAGGATACTAGCCTTGTCTGAATTCACCAGTTCAGTGCCAAACTATTTTTTTAAATGAGTTCAGGTGCCAAACTATAACTTATCACTCGTGAATTTTTTGTAGTAGATTATGTTTTGGTGTTTAGCCCCTAATAACAAAAAACCTTGCTGAGGTGAAGCCAATACTTAGATATTGGAGAATAAAGTTTACTTGAAAAACAAAGGGGTATTCCTCGTGTCTGCTTGTTCTTTTGTCAGAGCTGCACTACTGCTGCAATGTTAAATATGATCCTTGTATATATTTGCTTCAAAGCCAATAGCAGCAACCAGTCCACAGGAACTTTGATAGCAGCTTATATGTTTTTAATATACTTCCAAATTGATTGTGCAGGAAAAAAATCTGGTATGGAAGTGGTGACAAAATGGAGAGGGAATGAGATGGTTGCACTCACAATGGTCTACTACCTGTTTGCTCCGCTCGTGGTTCCTATGGGTGCATGCACATACTTTGTGTCGGGGTTCTCAACCGCCAGCAGTAGATTTGTATCGAATCGTGTGTCGGATCCGGATGGTCGACACGGGAGACACAAGGGTTTTATACTGGTTCGGGCCTCCGAGGAGTAATACCCTACGTCCAGTTCCGAGTACTCGTGTTCCTATGCCGGGGGTGTCTGTAGTAGGGGTTACAAACTTGGTGATCGGTCATCCTCATGTGCGTTGCACCCCTCCCCCTTTTATAGTCACAAGGGCGAGGGGCAAAGAAGGAAAACGAAAATAAGCTACAGTGCTATGGCGTAGTGAAGTCTTTTCCGTCATTGATGTTCGTTAGGCGTAGTGGGGGGTGCAGAGTTGTGGTGTCGTCGGAGGCCGCCGCGTGCGCTGTCGCCACTGTTCGTTCCGGGCACTTGGCACCTCCTCCGAGTAGCTCACATAGTGACTCAGCCCTCTTGAGTACGTTTTAGGCTCGCCACGTTATGGCCTAAGAGCTGGTAGACGGTAATCGAGTGCCTGTTCTGACGGGGTGGTGTGTAGCTGGCGTTGGATGTGACGGCATGTCAGAGGTCGTGGGGGGTGCACTGTGCGACATTACAGTCCCTGCCAGACCTTGCCGTCCTCCCGTCACGCCAGCTGTGGTCTTTACATATCGTGGAGAACGGTGTCACGCGTGTCGTCGCGGAGAAGGTTGGGGGGCTGGGGCGGCGCCACGTTCGTGTGGGGCCCCTGCCCCACGCTCCGGCTCTTCCGTGGGGGCTCCGCCTTAGTCGGAAGCAGAGATTACTCGTGCGAACGAGTAGTCGGAGGCGAGGCGGCGTGTACTCGGAGACGACGCGTTCTCGTGCGAGGCGGAAGATACTCGTGCGAAGCGGAGGGTACTCGGAGCCGAGGCGAACTCGTGCGAGGCGGAAGATACTCGGAAGTGGGAAAGTCTTGTCAGTGAGGATCTTGACGAAGATCTGCATCCCTCCCTGTCCTGGATCTTAGCCTTCACATTGTCAATGGTGTCAGAGGACTCCATCTTCGAGGTAATCATCTCGTTGCTTAGGGGGCCCTAATCCAGACCCTCGTCACTTTGGCTATTGATATCCTATGGACAATTACAATTTCTTATTTTTGTAGTGGATTTTCTGCAGGGAATGATGGGAAACTGATGAACAGTGTTGTGCATAATGCAATTCTGTGTGATCGTCCTTTTTGGAATGCTGCTGCTCTTTGCGGTTCATGGTGATTCCATGAAGCTCCATGCTATATGGTACCTTGGGATGTTAGTGTTCTATAAGCTGTTGCCTTCTAGAAGTGTTAGCTTCTTTGTTAGAACTTAGAAGGGATGTAGACAGTTAATAGCTTTGTAGATGGTCACACAGGAAGGGATGCAGACAGTTAATAGCTTTGTAGATGGTCACACAGATTATAGTGTTTTTTTTCCCAACCTGACCTGGATTAGAGTATGTATCAATCCTGAAGGGAATAACTTAAGATCAATACATTCTTTTGTTTCATTACAATGACATCCTTTTATCACTTTATCAATCGTGAAGGCTTAAAGATTTTGTTTATCTTTGGATGTCGTATGGTACCAATATTTGTTTTCACATTATTGTCATGGTACCAATATTTGTTCACATTATTGTCATGTTGAATCAAACTTATATTGCAATATAAATATTTTGTAGCCCGTAGTAACGCACGGGCATTTTCCTAGTGGAGTATATAGTAAGATTTCATCAGGCAACTTGCTGAACCTATCTTCACAATCCACCTTCAAAAAAAGAAAAGGAAAGAGGCATACCTTCAATTAACGACAAAATATAAATTAGTTGATTTTTTTAATTCAAGAATAGGTAAGATGACACACTGAAGACACATCTAAGTTTTATTCAAGAACTGGCGCCATTCTTTCTCTCTTGGCAGATGAGGCCTCAAGCTAGGCTAGTGAACAGTAGACTCTGACATGGTGGCGGACAAAATCAGCAAATGCCATGCCGATATAATTATCAAAAATCGAAACAAATATTACTGCAAAATTGGAAAAAATAGAACAGTAAAAGTTTTCGCCAAAACCAAAAGATCTATCGGCGACCGCGGGAGAACGAAAACGACACAGGAGAATCTCGTACCGTTCGGCGGTGGGAGAGGGTTTGTCCTGGGTATGCTGGCCGCAGAAGGGGAAGCTGGGGAGGAGAGTAGGAAAAAAAAAGGTCCGTTGCTCGCCCGTTCTGGTGATTTTTTTTAAATTTTAACTCTTTTTAATCTAAAATTTTAATAATGACTCATTCCAAACTAAAATTCCCAGAACTGTCTTTTTGGTCGCGCCAAACTCTGTGACGCGACTAATACTTGAGTCACGTCATATCATGTAGCGCGACTAATGTACACGGTGGTATTAGAAAAGTCGCATCTAACGTGGCGGAGGGCACGTAGCGTGGCGTGACTTGAGTTCCGCCTCTCAGTCTCATTTAACCGTGTTTCGTTCTTCATTTTAATTAGCAAATGAACTCGTAAATTTGTGAAACTCGAGATGCATGATCTATAGAGTGCATACGTTCCAGTTTAGCTATTTGCACTCCAAACCATAGTGTATAAAAGGAGAAATCTAATTTCAAAATAACCTAAGTATTACTGGATCAACACATCAAATTTGTAAAGTCTGAAAACAGAGCTAACTAGTCAACTTTAGACCTACTTTTTGAGAAATTTTACATTAAGACTTTAGATATTTTTGACTATAATTGAATTTGAATGTTTAGAATTTTGGATAGGTTTATGATGAAAAAACAAATAATTTATAGTATAAGGGAGGCTTAATAAAGTTAGAAAGTCAAAGTTGTGCTGAGGCTTGCTGGTTTATTAGGTCGACCAGATATTGGGCCACATCTAGGCCCGTGAAATGAAGCACCACGTTGTTTGGTCTGGGCTGGCCTGCCATAGTTTTGCTGCAACGCAGTCTTGAATTAAACCGTTCAAAGCTGAGGAAGCTTCGATTCTGGCTTGGTGTGAGGAATTGGCAGTGGAATTCTGGTTCCCTCCCTGTCTCTCCGCGGAGTAATTTGAGGCGTGGTGTGTGTTTCTTTAGCGCGAATCCAAATTGTTGGATTCCAAGCGGGTATTGGCAAACAAACCCTTGAATTTTTTTGACAATATATATTTCTTAATAAAAAAACATAGGCTCTGTTCGGCTTGCTCATTCAACAGTTTTTTTCTCTCATAGCAAATCTACCGGCTCAATCAGTACACATTATTTTTTTCTCAGAATAAATCAGTCTGCCGAATCAGCCAAAAGACTTGCCGAACGCAGCCATAAGTTCGTAAAAATATTCCAAATGCCGAACGTATTTCATTACATGTTCAGACACCCGCAGGGAAATAATTCATGGAGTCCTGCAATAATTCGCCTGAAAAAGGATGGAACTTTGATCAACTGAGCAGAGAAAAGGTGGAACGGATATGTACAGGAACATGGTAAAATCATTCTTAGATCCAACTTACTTCCACGCCATAGCCGACCAATCAAAATATTTTCATGCTATTTGGTGTAAAATAATAGGAATCGTGAGTAGTTCCATCAAGATGCACTTTTACATATCCTTAACAGATTACGGAGTACATCACTAAAGCCTTTAAAAAGGCTACGTAGTACATCACTTGAAGATTACTTGCGCGGAGCAGGAAACCCCGACATCAAGCTGACTCAGTATCATGTCTCGTTCGCATTTGTTTCTTGGAAACTTGGAACTGAGATTGCTATTGACTGCATCACAATGTTCACAGGGATCTTTGTCTTCCAAGAGAATGGTCTCCAAACTGGAAGCGTAGTCCATGATAGCTCTGACAAACTGCAAGTGTTTCAGCACTGCCATGAAACCTCCAAATTCAAGCCTTGTTAAATGCCGATGCCTGGAACTGCTCAGCTTACTGTACCGCAAAGAATTAATTCTTTTGGCATATACGCTCCTAGTTTCTTTACTATCATCGTCGTTGCATACATGATGCCACACCTAGATTAATATGAGCATGATTTGTGCGTTAGCCTTCATCTTTATTTTGACAACGCACCATGCGAAAATAGATAATAAGATAAGAGTACACCGTCATATAAAGCATACAAGGATACCTTGATACCAAACGTCTTGAGAGATGGTGCAGCTTCAAGAAGTGTTTTTGTCCATAACAGCCCAAATCTGACATATATGCCATGTATAAACAGCTTACTTAAATTTCTGAATAAATTATGGAGCTCCTGTCCTTCTGGCAGCATCCATACCTGGGGAGAATAGGGTCATTAGCCAACATTTCATAATAAATAAAATAAATAATAATTACACCAACTTCCATGCTTCCATGTGTTATTCTAAATTCTGAATAAATAAATAATAAAACAGCACGGTCATATAAAAATTATTAAAAAAATTGCTTATTTATTGCATGCAAAGAAGCAACAATGATGTTGATAAAGGACTTCTGTAAATCTTGACCTTTTCTCCTTGGAAATCCAAAGTAAGAGCATGCAATTCTCTTGTACCATGTAGAAGCTCGCTTAAATTGTGTCCAGAATGATAGTGTAGCATTGGGCAAACAAGACGCACTTCCTCAAGGCACGGAACAATTCCAAAATAAAAGGGGGTATTGAAAGAGAGCCACAATTCATAATGTAATTCTGATAGTTTTGGAAGGCAGAAGAACTCGACCCTCTCAAAGTGACAAAAGCGGAGTTTTAGGTAAGAGATCTTCGAGTTTGGCATGTTGATTCTGAGTACAGATTCTTCCCCGGTATCACAATTTTTAAGCATTAGACGTTGCAGTTGTTCGCAACCATTCAGTAGGCGATGCAGTTGCAGCTCATCAAAACGTGCATTGTGAAGAAAGAGCCTTGTTAGATGTCCAAACAGAGTAGCAGTGGCATCAAAAAAACACATCAAGTTCTTAGCATGATATAGCATATCCCTCTCGTTACAATCCGAAGAGGACTTCACAGTTGGCAGGGCAAGCTCCGCAGTCTTCACTTCACCATTGTCAATAGCTTCAGAAACTATTCTTCCAGTGTCATACAAATGTTTGGTCGTGAGCAGAAGCCGAAGGCTAACTTCTTTCATGATGCATTTTCTCTCTGGTGCAGCCAGGGATATCCTTGCTATTTTGGCCATGCATGCCATCGCCTTACTAATCGCTATATGATTTAAAGAATCGGCAGGACGCAAAAAGTCCGAAATGTCTAGGCTGATATGTGACAGGCAGGAACGAAAGTGCCTCCATCGACTTGACAAGAAGCTGGCCCTGATCCATGTCTGTACGTTTCCTTTCCCCAAGATATGAAGCAATATGTCATCAGGCAATTTGCTCAACCTATCCTCGTGCTCCACCTTCAATGAAAACAAAACAGCACCTTCAGTTACAACGAAGAAATAACTCTTGCAAGTAATTAAGGTGAAAGTAGTAGGATATCAGAGTTGTGTTCAACAATTGGAGACAAACTTTATATTCTTCTTTGTTTTTTCCCCTATGTAACAAAAGGGGTAGTCATCAGTTCCTTTAATTAAAAAAATATGTACTACCTCCGTTTTTAAATAGATGACGTTTAGGACAAGAAATTTAGTCTAAACTGAACTAAATTATTTGTCCTAAACGTCATTTTAAGAACAAAGAGAATAGTTTACTAGTAGAAAGCAAGGAGTGTATAGTATATTGATATTACATGAAAGTATGAAAAAAAAGAAGCGAACGAGGGAGAATGAAAAGAAAACTTACATGGTTTTGGACGTTATTTGACTCCATGACCATGAAGACCTTCCACGCCTCTCTGTTAATCGCCAAAGCTACAAGGTAAAGCCCCCTTTGTGCGCCACTGGATTCCCGGTGCAAATATGCGAAGAGACCTACGAATCTGCGTATTTGTGAGCCCTCGAGACCTCCACGACCACCACCCAAACAGAAAAGGAGACCCTGAGTCCCGATCTAACTCAAATCAAGCAGTGGCGAGAGCTTTTCCCGCCCGGGCGCGCTGGGGAAAGAGAAACTGGGCTTGGTTGGGCCACATCTAGGCCCGTAAAATGAATGAACCTCGGTCGGATTCTGCCTGCCTCCTGCCGGATGCGTTTGAATCCGCAGCGGGCAGCGGCTATTGCCAACTGCCCCCAACTGTTTATGCTGGATACTTGAACACATTTCATCTAGTGCCCCCCCTTTTAAAATGTAGGTCGTTTTAACTATTTCTAGATATATGGATTTTGCTATGCATCTAGATATAACTCTATATTTAGATGCGTATTTGGAAAAGTTAAAACGATCTCATTTTGAAACGGAGGGAGTAATATGTTAGAGTTGTTGACAAATACTAACTCATGAACCTTGTAGTCATTCCAATCATTTCACCCTTTCTTCATCTCTACGCAAAAGACTGAAGTGGTCACTTGTGCAGAGAAAAGGCGGCGACATGGACGAGCAAGGCTGCTTGCCTGTGCTTCCGGCAATGGAGTATACTATCATGGTAGCTTTGCTGGCAGTTATCCTTGAACGTCTTTTTCCTCTACGGCTGCGTCTTTTTGCAGATATTAGGGAGGATGGCAGACAGCTGAGATCTTCTGTAACTTTTGTGCAAAGCGATGTAAAGCGTTCATCCACTAAGGTGTAATTACAAGAGGTAACGTTTGCTGTTCGGCGATTCATCAGGTGAAATGCGTATAGAAGAGAGTAAGAGACTTATTCAGGGGGAAAAGATCATATGAGTTGTTCGCAATTTTTGAGCAAAAGACATTACTCTCATGCTGTTACCAGATTATGAGGAGAGGACAGCAAACATCCTGATGAGTGATAACATGTTCCCAGGTTATATTAGATGAGCATATAATTACATAAGAACAGAGTATAGCCATAGCCCAGAAGCTGCAATGCACTACTACATACTAAAAGCGAGCAACTTCTCTATCCTCAACCTCAATTCTGCAAGTTACCCAACAAGAGAGAAAGAACTTGCTGTGATTATTTTTCTTTTTGTACAAAAAAAATTCACAGGATTCAATCGTATACAACCCCCATCGTCCCTAACTTTGGTGCTCCCAAGGTTAAACAAGTGACTCGTTTGTCAATGTCATTGTGACATCTGCTGCGGCTGCTAAAGCTGGCAAAGTTGATGTACTATGTTCGTTCCAAAATTCAGTTTGTGACTTCGTTCCTGAAACTCCCTGTCCTATGACGACGAACTGTCATCGTCAGAGTTGTTCTCTCTTCGTTGTCCATAGAGACTTAGAACTGGCAATGAAGTCGTGGCGGAGATGCGGAATGACCTGGCCGACCCAATGACCGTTCTGTCCTGCTGCATCCGGCCAACCTCCTTGCAGACATGATCCAGCGCCGAGAGAAAGTCCCTCACCACCATGAATATCCTAAGAGGGTGTGCTTCCTCTTTCGAAGTGTCGCCATGAAAGTATTGGGTGATGTCTTTTACTTTCACCAAAGCCCTCTTCTCCTCCCCTCTCACTTGATCGATCTCCTTCTCAGCTTCCTTCAGAAAACTTTGCATTGTCGTAAAGAATTTCTGCCCTTGGGTGCATTGCCTCTCGAGCTGCAAAACTGACTTGATCTTTTCAAGACCTGTCTCTAGCTTATTGACATAACCGTGCAACACATCAAAGTCCATCATAGCTGCTTTCTTGACATTTCCTAGCTCGCTGCTGAGCCTGGACACAAGTTTCAGTCCTTGCCTTCGTAACTGCTCATCTTTAGAGCTATGAATAAGCATGGCACTTTCTTTTTCTGATTTTGCATCTTCTACTCGAATGATTTCTTGGACAACAAAATGCAATAGTGTTGTTTTACCGTCAGTGCCCTTAACGTCAGCAAGTTTCAGGAGAGTGTCAAGCTTGAAGGCTTTGGCCTCACCCCGATTTGTGCCAACATTCATCCGGTTCCCAGTTCTCAGCACTGCTTCAAGGAGTTTCAAGAACAACCTACTGCCTCTAAGGTCTTCACAGGCTGCCTGGAAAAAAAGTGAAGAAATGTTAGGTAACTACAAGTCTAACATCTGTAGTAGGGATTGAAACACAAGTCAGTGACAATCTTAGTAATCAAAATGATGAGGTGATAGAAGGATTCATGCAGCATGGATTTAGCATATTAGCATACCTCTAGCGTTTCAAATGATTTCCTTAGGTAAGTTATTTCAGTCTCGAAATTGGCTCGGTATAGCATGGCATCAACTCTCTTGAAGGCAAATGGTATATCAAGCACGGCTTTGAGAAAGCACTCTGCAGAACCAAGTTTCGACAAGTCGCCATTATAATCTCGTAGTTTGAGTTCTTCCTCTTTAGTAGGAGCCATCTTGACTAAAGTCTCCAAAAGTTCAGTTCCCAAGCATTCGACATTACCTGTTTGACAATACAGCAGAATGACAAAATAACTGTCAGCAAACTCCCATTGTACAGATATTATATGCTAAATATCCGAACATCTAAGTATGTAACACAGCAATAGGCGCAAGCGTAAATCATTAAACTGATAGCGTGTAAGATTCAGCCTTTTTGTATAGAACGAGAGCAATTGGGAAAAATGTTAAATGTAATTGGTGGACAGATTTTCTTCAAAACTTGCCAACTTGAAAAATGGAAGAGGCGTCTTTGCCCTACAGAGATTTCAAGTCATAGTATTCTTGTTGCTTGAAAAGAAAAGGTCCTAGACTCCTAGTTATCTGTTGAGATTTTGTTATCAAGAACAAAGGTTTCAGTTACAGTTTCAACACACCTTAAGTACCTGCCATTATTGAATATAGGTACGCACATCAAGGTCCGAAAGGAAAACAGAGTCTCATTAATATTTGAAAAAGTGTCCTACCAAAGCATCCAGATGCTGCATTCCAAATTGCCAACAACAATTGGTGACAACAAATCCAATTTGTGAATTAGAACAGAAAGGGGGAAAATAACTCTTATATTTGCTATATACACGTAATTGTTTCAATATTCTGGGCGATCAAATCGGGAGAATTACTTTCAGTAAGAAACTTCGGCCACTGAATTTATCTGAACGCATAACATCTGGATTGGGCCAAGGAGCAGCGTGGTGACACTCACCATCCAACAATGCATCAGAGACCTCCTCACGCGTAACATTCAACGCGCGGAGCAGGATGGCGATGTTCTGTGCTTTCTTGGGGTCGAGCACCCTCTCCTCCTGCCTGAACGGTGGCACAGTGGCCTTCCTCCCTGCATCCCTGGACGGCACAGCTGGTGTTGAGTTGTTCATGAACAATGCTTCGATCATGTCCTCATCCAACCTGAAAGAATTGTCTCCATATCAATCATAATTCACTGATATCCAGCCATAACAGCGCGTGTAATATGTAATGTGACAAGATCTCAACTGGAATGAGCTTGACTTCAGCTGGTCCCAGACCATGGCGCGGTCGGAGGTCGCCCGCACCTTGTCCCAGTGCAGCGGCTTCAGCTTCGGCCGCGGCTCGCCGTTGCCAACGATACCGTCTACCGCGTCGTCCCCTTTACGCATTGACGTGCTCCCGTTGTTGTCCACTGACGTTGCCTCCGTGATCGGCATCGGCATGGCAATGCGGGGCCCCTCCGGAGGCAAAGGCTTGAGCAACCGGCGCCGCGACGTCGGCCCGGACGGCGGCTCCGCGGGCCTTGGGATTGTAGTAGACGGAGGCTTCGGTGGTGGGGGCGGCGGCGGAGGTTTAGGAGCAGTGTTGGGCTTCGGCGGCGGCGGTGGAGGAGGAGGTGGGGGTGGGGGTGGGGGTGCCGGCGGCGGCTGTGTTGGTTTGGAGGATTGCACCGACCGCGGGGACGGCGAGATCACCTGTTTGATGTCGGGGGTCGAGCCGGCGGAGAAGCGCGTTCGCGGGGGCGTGCGACGGGAGCGCGCGGGGGGTGGTGTCGGCGCAGCAATGGCCGCGACCGGTGGGAAGCAGTCGCTGGTGAGACTGAGGAGGCTTCGGCGGGACGCGGTGGTGGTGGTGGGCGGGCTGGACGCGCTGGCCTCGCTCCACGTTTCGCCGCAAGCCCCGCCGCCGCCGGAGCCCCCGGAGCGCTGGCGCGGCGTGTAGTAGGCGTCCTCGTCGGAGGATCCCATCGTGGCCACGCGCCGCAGCGGCGGGAGAGGCCGGAGCTCCGGGCTCGGGTGGTCGGTGGGCTCGTCGCGGCCCAGCCCGCGGCGCGCGCGCTCGCTGCGCAGCTTCCGGTACGGGGAGCCGACGAGATCGGCGGCGGGGGGTCCGTGGTGGCGGCCGGGCGTGGTGGGCTCCACCGTGCCGACGTAGAGGAACTCGGCGGCCGAGGGCGCGGCGTGGTGGCGCGCGGACCCGCGGTCAGGGCCGAGCAGCTTCTGCGAGTCCCCGCGGCGCCGCGCGCGGCTGGTGATGAGGAACGCGCACGCGAAGGCCAGCAGCGCGACGGCCGCGGCCGCGGCCGCCCCCGCCGCGACGATGGTCGCCTTCGCAGGGCCGCCGTGGTGTCCGCCATCACCGGCCGGGGCGGTCGGGACGTTCGCCGCGACGGTGGTCGGCGTCGACGCCGTCACCGTACTACCACCGCCGGCAGCAGGCGCCGTCGGTGGCGCCGGAGGGAAGAAGTCGCCGGGCGGCCCGTCCGGCGTCGCCGGGTCGGAGGTGAAGTCCGGAGCAGGCGGAGGCGGCGGCGACGGCGGCGGAGTCCACTCGATGGGGAACAATGGCTGGTGCAGCACCCGCCTGGCCGCAGCTCCACCGACATCGCCGGACGACGACGCCGCGGCCGCCGTAGAGAAACCGCAGCACAGCAGCAGCGCGGAGAAGGCTAGTAGCAGCCTGACGGTGGCGGCGGCGGGAGGCATTGGCGTCGCGCCAGAAGAAGTAGAAGAAGAGAAAAACAAACCGATCGGCCGCGGCCTCGACTTTCTAGAGCGGGAGCGAGGGGAGAGAGAGCGTGGGAAGGGGAGCGGACGCCGCCATTTCTGGCTCCGGAGTAGTACACTGCTGCAGAGTGCTGCTGCTGCCAGTTGCCACCGGCGGAGGAGATCGATGAAGCGTCTCGCTCACACGTGGCGCGGGAATCTGCTGCTTTCCGTTTGCTTCTTTTTCACAGCTCGCTCTTTTTCCTTCCCCCCTCTCTCTTGGCTTTGGATCCCACTCTGCAGAAGAAGAAAAAGATTGTGATTATCATACGCCATTATACAACCGACGAAGAAAAGAAGGTTCATTTAGCGCGCACTTTTGGTTGAACAAATGGAGATTTTTTGGCGTCGCCTTTGAGCAAATCCGGGGAGGATTAAAATACAGGTCGATGGAAGGTTGGTGCTTGGTTCGTCGCGGAGGCAAGGCAATGAAATATTCCGCACGTCGGCGCGGGGGGCAGTAAACACATGGTGAAGTGGAACCCGATTCTTTGCGTGCCAACAAACTCGATCGTGATCGATGGGTCGATCGATCTGAAAGGTCTCTACGCGAGCAGTCAGTTTGCCTTGCTGGCTTTAAAAGAAAAAAAAATCCTCCGTGGATTTCGTGAGTTCTCCACGCTGCACCTGCCCTGAAGAACAACGTACAGCACGGAGCCGAGGAGAGGCAGATTTTGTCTCCGCGCTGCACGGTCGCGTCGCGGTCCGCTTCCGGTGGCGCGCACGGACTCAGCTGGCCGTCCCACTGTTGCTTGCAGCTTGCATGCCACCAACCGTCCCGTTCTGTTCCGTTGGCCACTGTCGCCATGCCGCCATTGCCCATTGTGCATCATCAGTTACCACTGGGCTCAGTGATGCAGTCACCGTGCTGCTGCTGCTTTTAACGATAACACGGCATGAACCGCAATGATCAAAAGCTGCGTTGCGCAAAAGCGGCAAGTAATGTGTGGTTGATGCTAGGCTAGCAGTAGCAGGGCCTGATGAGCGCCGGAACCGTAGTGCTACTCCTTTTTCCCTCTGTCTTTATACAAAACCATCTGGCACTTTCCTCTTGCATCATTCCGTCTAGTTGGATGTTATAGTAGGGATCTTCGAGGGTTTATCAATTCAAGCGCTTTCGTAGTGCTCGCTTAGCTTTAATCCAAAGCGTTTTACGGTGGGGAATGGTGGACTGAAGGAGTATGCCCTGGCCCTACTGCTGTACGTGTACCCCACAGGGCAGAGAGAGAGAGGCTTTGATTTTGTTTTGGGTCCCACGTGCGTGGCGGATGGGCCCGGTCTTCGGCTTCTCTTTTGTCCACTTTAGTTTACGGTGGTGGTTAAATAAACAAGTAGCCGATGATGATTTGTATAACGAGGCACGGCAAGCATCTCTCTCGCTTTGGCTGGGATCACGTGGAAACTGGAAAGCGCCCCGATCCCGGAGCGCAGCGCGCTGTCTGCTGCAGTGCTGCTCCACCCTCTCGGCCCGGACGAGAAGACGGCGTGCCGTGCTCTGTTTTTTTCGCTTGCCTCTCCGTCACGCAGCCACCGATTATCCTACCCACAAACTTTGCCCCGTACATCGGTAAATGCTTGGAAGTTGGAACTCGGGTTTATTCTGTTGCGCAGTGAAATTCCCTAGGAATTCGTCTGAATGCTGCGACGCGCAGGATGCTTGTTCCTCTATCTATCAAGGTTAAGTTGTTGAGGGTGTGCTTAGGCCATCTCCGGTGTATTGATCCTAATAGTGTAATAACCATCCGTTAGATGGCGCAGAACCTTGTTGTGTCCTTGGTAACTAGAATTGGAATTTAGGGTAGGATAGATGGAGAATTTGGGGAAGAACAGAGAGGAACTCGGCTGAACCCGAGGGAAATGAGACAAAGGGATACGGGTTAAGCATTCGGTTCTTCCATAGAATCGTTTACAAGCAATCAGGCGCCCTTTATACCCGGCGTCCACACACACAGCTGGGCCAGAATACGGCAAAGCAAACCTGGGCCATAGCAATCTACACGAATCGGCCCACTACTACTCACACACACTTCCCGCCTCCTTGGTCATGACATTCCCTCCCCCTTTACCACCAGCTTGTCTCCAAGCTGGAGCTTCTGGGTACCTTCGGCGCAAATCCTGTTCATCTTCACATGATATCAGCTTGGGTCCCGGACCGTCCCAGAGTACACGAATCCTCTTAGCCGTGGAGCCCGCTTGAGGAACAAACAGCTGTTCCAGAACCTGAATGGGAGCCAGCTCTGCAGAAGAATCAGTAACTATGGAGTCCAATTCTGAACTGACCTGTGTCTGAGGAGGCACGTGTTTCTTCAATTGTGAAACATGGACCACCGGATGTATCTGAGCCTGTGGAGGCAACTCCAGTTTATAGGCTACTGATCCCACCTTTTGAAGAATTTTGAAAGGACCAAAGAACCTGAATGACAATTTGTGATTGCTCCTGGGTGCTACAGATGACTGAATGTGAGGTTGTAACTTCAAATAAACCATGTCCCTTATCTCAAAAGATCTTTCAGATCGACCTTTATCTGCTTGATTCTTCATCCTTTGCTGAGCTCTTAGTAACTGTTGTTGAACTAACTTGTTCAGTAAATTCCTGTCTTTCAACCAATTGTCCAGATCAGGAACAGTCACTTGCTGAGCATCAGTTAAGCCAAAGTGTTTAGGAGGGTGACCATACAATACTTCAAATGGAGTGTACCCCAATGCAGACTGATAAGTTGTATTATACCAGTATTCAGCCATGGACAGCCATTTGCTCCACTGTTTAGGATAGGCATGAACTGAGCACCTCAGGAAAGCTTCCAAACATTGATTAAGGCGTTCTGTCTGTCCATCAGTCTGAGGATGGTAAGCAGAGCTCATGAGCAGCTGAGTGTCAGACAAAGCAAACAATTCTTTCCACAATGTATTAGTAAAGACTTTATCTCTATCTGAGATGAGTGCCTCAGGTAGTCCATGTAGTTTATATATATTGTTGAAGTATGACTGAACAACAGTGAGTGTTGTATAAGGATGAGACATGGGTAGGAAATGAGCATATTTACTGAATTTGTCAATCACCACCAGTATCACATCAAACCCACCAGACTTGGGCAATCCTTCTATGAAATCCAGGCTGACCACAGTCCAAGCTTGCGAAGGAACTGGTAAGGGTTGTAAGAGACCTAGAGATCTAACATGCTCCACTTTGGCTTGTTGACACACTTGACAAGCTTGTACAAAATCGAAAACAGATTGCTTGATTTTAGGCCAAGCAAACAGAGCTTTAACCCTCTGATATGTAGCCTGCATTCCTGAATGACCCCCTATACCACTGGCATGCAGGGCTTGTATTATATGATTCTGAGCTAAGGTATTATTTCCAATCCATACCTTGTTCTGAAGCTTGATGATACCATCCTGCAGTGAAAACCCCTTATCATTGTCAGATGATATACTAAGTTCAGCCAACAATTGCATAGCCTCAGGATCCTCTAAGTAACCAGCCAACACACTTTCTTTCCAAGCAGGTTGACATACTGATACTGCTAGTAATTCTTGAAAGTGTACTTTTCTGGATAAGGCATCAGCAGCACTATTTGAAGTACCTTTCTTGTACTGGATTTTAAAATTCAGATCCATGAGCTTAAGTAAAGCCTTCTGTTGCAGCTTAGATGTAGCTTTCTGCTCAGTCAGATGTAATAAACTCTTGTGATCTGTCTTGATCACAAATTCTTGCCCAAGTAAATATGGTCTCCACTTTTCCACTGCTAACAGAATTGCCATGCATTCTTTTTCATATGTGGAAAGGGCTCTGTTCTTAGCACTCAGTGCCTGGCTGAGATAAGAAATGGGATGGCCCTTCTGCATCAACACTGCCCCAATACCCAGATCACTGGCATCAGTCTCAAGCACAAATGGTTGCTGAAAATCTGGTACAGCAAGCACAGGAGCATGGGCTAAGGCCAGTTTTAAAGTATGAAAAGCTTCTTGAGTCACTGGAGTCCACTGAAATTGAATCCCTTTCTTCAACACTTGAGTCAAGGGCTTGGCTATTATCCCATAATGTTTAATGAATCTTCTATAGTAGCCAGTGAGCCCCAAGAACCCTCTAAGCTCTTTCACATTCTGTGGGATAGGCCAATCAATCACAGCCTGAACCTTGGATGGTTCAGTTGACACTCCAGCTCCAGAGATAGTATGGCCAAGGTACTCCAATTGCTGTTTTGCAAACTCACATTTGGACAGCTTCAGAAAAAATTGATTATCTTGAAGAATTTGAAATACTTGGCCCAATAGCAGTTCATGTTCTTCAATTGATTTGCTATAGACCAGGATATCATCCATGAATACTAGTACTCCCTTCCTTAACAACTTAGCAAATATCACATTCATAGCACTCTGGAAGGTAGCAGGAGCATTAGTAAGACCAAAGGGCATCACCTTGAATTTATACAACCCATGATGAGTCTTAAAAGTTGTCTTAGCTTCATCCCCAAAGGCTAATCTGATTTGATGATATCCAGATCGGCAATCCAGTTTAGAGAACCATTGAGCTCCACACAATTCATCTAACAGTTCATCCACTACAGGCATTGGGTGTTTATCTTTGATGGTGATTGAATTCAAGCGCCTGTAGTCAACACAAAAACGCCAAGACCCATCCTTCTTCTTTACCAACAAAACTGGAGATGCAAATGGACTGACACTCCTTTGAATTATGCCTTGCTTTAACATTTCTGCTACTTGTTTCTTAATTTCAGTCTTCTGATGGGGGTTATATTTATATGGCCTCACATTTACAGGTTGAGCTCCAGGAACCAGAGGGATATGATGATCAAACTCCCTTGTGGGTGGCAAAGAGGTAGGGTCCAGGAACAGGTTGCTGAACCTCTGCACAACTTGCTTAATATTCTCAGGCACTTCACCAGAGATCTTCATCTCATCAGACTGCTGCTGATTGATGTCAATTGAGCACACAGGAGATCTATCTGAAGGTGATACAGGCAACAATTCCACACAATGTACTATTGCCTTCCTCTTTAGTAAACCTTTCAACTTGTGTGCAGATAACCCAGTGCATTGAGCTATATCATCTTTAATGCCTTGGATAGATATCCTCTGACCTTTGTGAGGTACCCTGAGAATTTTCTTTCTCCAATGAGCCCACATGGGACTATGGTCTTCAAGCCAATCAGCTCCCAAAATCATATCAAATCCTTTCAAAGGAAGAACTCTAGTGTCATAGGTGAAGGTATGACCCTGGATATTGAATTGTAACTCAGGTATAACAGTATCTGACAAAAGAGGTGAGCCATCAGTAGTGGTAAATTGCAATGCCTCACAAGATACAGCTGCCTGAGACAAGGACTGAGCTATTTCTGGAGTGATAAAAGTGCCTGCACTACCAGAGTCCAGTAATATCAACAACTGTTGTTTGCCAATGAACCCCCTGAATCTCATTGTCTTTCTTCTTCTCTGCACAGTTGGAGAAGGTTTTGTTGGATGAGTTGCAGCAACAATGCATATGTGGTCAGTATCCTCCTCCTTGTCACTATCTTCACCATCAGAAGTCTCATCAAGGATCTCCATGACTTCTTGAATAACACTGATAGAGACTTGAGTGGGGCACTTGTGCCCTTTTCCCCATTTCTCACCACAGATGAAACATAGTCCATTAGCTCTGCGAAAGGCCTTGAGAGCTGACCATTTGTCATCCACTGGTGTTTTATTTGTCTTGACCGTATCATCCTTCTTAGTAGTAGGCTTGGTCTTGTCAGAAATCACAGAATTCCTGGAGAATGACTTGTACTCATGCTTATGAGCAGATTTAGCTTTAGAAGCTTCCACCTCCTCTTCCTGCAACAGAGCCAACGCACTAGCAGTATCGACATTTTTGGGCTGATGTAAAGCAATAGGAGCACGAATTTCTTCCTTCAAACCGCCCATAAATCGAGTAACAAAATACACATCGTCATACTGAGCATTATAAAGCAACAACTGATGGGCTAACTGCTCAAAACGAACATGATACTCCTGCACAGAACTAGTCTGACGCAAGTTATCAAGTTGTCGCATGACTAATTGATACTAATTTCTATCAAATCTATCACAAACTGCTTTGTGCAACTGCTCCCAAGTATCAACACGACCCCTTAACTCAAACGTCTGCAACCAGGCCGCTGCAGCGCCTTTGAAATTCAAAGCAGCAAAGCGAGGTTTCAAGGCATCATTTACACTATAGATCTCAAAGTACAGCTCACACCTATCCTTCCACAATCTAGGATTCTCGCCATCAAAACTGGGAAAGGACATCTTAGGTGTCGAACCCGATTTCCCCAAACTGTTGTTCAAATCGCGAGGCGAATCAGGGGAATGAGGGTTGAGCTGTTGAGACGTACCCGTGACCGGGTGTGGCAGGAAGGATCCGAGGATCCCACCGCCAACATCCCGGTTGCCAGATTGAGGTCGAACGGGTTGATCCAAGTCGGCGGCGGACGCGGAGGTTGCTGCTGAGGCGGCTGCGGAGGTGGTACCGCTTCCAATCGCTGGAGTCGCGATGCAGCATCATCATACTTGCGCGCCAGCGAGATCAACGTTGCATCAGACTTGGTTTGGCTCGACTCAATCCCCGACAGCTTGTCGAGGATCTGCTTCAGGACGTCCTCCACACCATCAACCTTGGTGGAGATGCTGTCGTACTTGGTGGTGAGGGAATCGATCGATTCCGCCATCTGAGATTGAAATTTCGATGGTTTGCGCTTGGGCGCCAGCGCAATTTCTTCACAGGGGAAAAAATTTGGCTCGGATTTTGTGGTGGTTGAGGCTCTGAATACCAATTGTTGTGTCCTTGATAACTAGAATTGGAATTTAGGGTAGGATAGATGGAGAATTTGGGGAAGAACAGAGAGGAACTCGGCTGAACCCGAGGGAAATGAGACAAAGGGATACGGGTTAAGCATTCAGTTCTTCCATAGAATCGTTTACAAGCAATCAGGCGCCCTTTATACCCGGCGTCCACACACACACACAGCTGAGCCAGAATACGGCAAAGCAAACCTGGGCCATAGCAATCTACACGAATCGGCCCACTACTACTCACACACACTTCCCGCCTCCTTGGTCATGACAAACCTATGGGAGAAGTCGAACCCAATCTTCACATTAGGTCGTACGAGTAGCAAATAATAAAATATATGAATCAAGCCCGGCCCACCTCTGACCTCTCCGCCATCCCCGCTATTCATTCACCGTGCCCGTGCTCATCAAATTCCTCGCCGAACTCTGAATCTTGCTTTCCAACTACTGATAGATGAAGCCTCTCAAAAAAATAAAAAAAATACTAATAGATGAGCAGGGCAGGGTTAAAAAAACCGTGAACCGGCCGGTTTTCGAAATCGAAAAAACCGGACCGGTCAAACCGGTCGGTTACCGAGGTTGGAAATTCTTAAGTTCGGTTTGGAGGTGCTTACCGACCGGTTTTAGCTACCGGGGCGACCCGGTAAGGCCAAAAACCGCGGTATACCGACCGGTTTTGTGAACCTTGGAGCAAGGTGTTCGAGAGATGGGGCTGAGACGTCCATATTTTCGGTAGGGGGAGTTGATGGTCCAAGCAGAGAGTAAGGGTGAAGCCGGCCGTCAAGGAGTGAGAATGCAAGAGAGAATGATTGCTCATTGGTTCGACTCGTTGCATGGACTAACATGCATGGCATGTATGTAACCACTTACCATTAGAGAAGACCTTTTTAGTGCTACCGGACACTAGCAGTAAATTAAACTACACGCATAATTAACGTTTGTATCGTGTGCACGCATGAAATTAGGAGGGACCCAAAAGACCATAGCACGCGCTGGCACGCAGCGGTAACGGGAGCAACGTACTTGAGGAGGAGGCGGCGGGGTCCCACGTGGTGGTCTCGTGCCCAGGCCCCAGGGTGCAATTAGTTGCGCGTGTAAAAGGGTAGGGCTGGACGTCTGGAAACGCCTTGATGAATCTGCACGTTGATTAGGGGACACATGCACGTAGCCCCCCGTTTTTTCTATCCTGCCGTGCGTGACTAGGTTATTCATGACTACAGACTACACGATCATGATGCTCTCCGGCCAAGGGGAAAAACAAAGAAGAGACGATCGATGATGGCCGCCGGTCATGATGCCCCGCTGCTAATGGCGATTTTTCTTAGCCTGATCAGGGACCGGGAAGGATGAAACATGATGGTCTATAAGCTGGCCTGGCCCGGTCCTTTGGTAGGAGTAGAGTAGTCTATGGAAATGGAAAGTGTGACCATGTCCTTGTTCATCACTTGTGCTGCTCAAAGTTTATGCCTTGGTCCTAATAAGCTTCAGATTCGAAAGCATGGCCTTTCGATTTAATTTGTCAGTGGATTTGGTCATGGTCTCATGGAGTTCTCTTTGCTTTATTCCTGATATGAAGGAGCGAGACTTTGGGCAAATATTCGTACGTGGCTATGTACTAGTATGAGTATCGTTGTGTGACGCTGACACCTTGCTTTGTCTTGCAACCGACAGGACCTGGCCGAGATCACAAGTCGCGTAGAATATGAGGAGCAGGCCAACCTGCCCCGGAAAGACGCCGTACAGAAACGTCGGTGCAGTGGCCTGGCTCGTATTGGATGGAGCAGAGCGGATGAGGACCCAGCGAGCAGCTGCTATGCACTACTCTCCGACGTCGTTTCCTAGCGCCAAATCCACGCATTCAATGTGTACTGATCCGAGAGACCGGCGGATCCGAGAGACGCTCTGGCTCCCGAACGAGTCGGCGTTGGGTGCCCAGTCGCTATCATCTGTGGTCTCTGCGCTTGGATGTGTTTGTAAGATCACCATTAATCTCTCAAAAAAAAGATCACCATTAATCTCTCAAAAAAAGAGATCGTTCCAAGATCAGATGCTCAGGTCACGTCCAACAAAGCGCAAAGAGAGGGAGTACTGCGTACTTGTGCACTGTTCAGACCCTTTGATCTCCTCCTCCGTTCCTCACAGGTGCTATTTGTTTCGCTCTGGCTGACTGTCTGTCCTGAATTTTTTTCAGAGAGCGACGGTAGACAGAGGCGGAGCCAGAAAGTTGATTTTTTAATGTTAGGGGGGGCAAGCTTATTAAATTTTCAAAATTTATTCAAATTTCAAAAAATTCAATGAAAATTTGACATTCATAGGGGGTGTCAGGCCCCTCCCAGCCCCTCCCTGGCTCCGCCCGTGGGTAGACAGGACACGTTCATCGCACTTTTTTTTCACCTTGTTTCGTTTCAGTCTCAGGATTGTGTGTCAAAATATATAGACTTGTGATCCTTAAAAAGGTCTTACTACTAATTTGTTGGCCTGAAATGTTGCGAGTCGTCACAGCGCAGTGTGTGCCGTTGCTGGTCTCGATTCTTGCATTTGTCGTTTTAGTCCCGAAAAGCTTTGCTGGTGGAATTGTTTCTTTCCTCGCGAGCGAAGCATCGATGGCGACTTGACCTGAAGTCCGATCTTTGATTTCTCGCGTTTTTTTGGCAGGGCAGGCACGAGCGGGTGGTGTCGGTGTTAAAGGACCGCGCGCTGCAGCTGCTGCACACGAGCTTGGACGACGGCGGGATGCGGGAGGATCCGCGACGTGTGCATGGAAAGCCCCGACTTCAACGAACGTTGCAACTTGCAAGTCGGCATCCCAAATTCCCGATCTCTGAAAATCCATTCCAATCAACCGGTGCGCGCGTGAAGATTATTTTGAGCGGCATGTTAAACAAATGGAGTCCTGAACACAAGGCCCAGCCCAACCCAAACGAGGGAGAAACGATGGGCTGCCAAGGAGCCCAATCCAGCCTTCTTGAAACTGACGACCCCCTGCACGCAGTTCCTGGGCCGTCATGGGCTGAACTGAACAACGCTACCTGATCGTGTAAATGGGCTAGGCTAAGTCATGCCCACGTGCATTTTCTTTTCTCTACTTACTTATTATATCTCTACTCCTAAAAAGAATGAAGTCGAGACAAAAACCTGGTCGACCTTTTTTCTCCGCTCCCCCGCGCGGCCGCCTCCCCCTCCGCGCGTCCGCCCCGACCCCACCTCTTTCTATCCACCTTTTTTTCTCCGGTTCCTCGCGCGTCCGCCCCCGACCCCCTCTCTTTCTATCCGACGAAGAACGCCGCCGTCCCCCGAGCCGCCCTCCGACGCCGACGCCGGTCCACTTCCTCCAGAGCCGCCGTCGATCTGCACGCCGCCGTTCCACATCGACCCGCACATCGACCCGCCCTCGCCTTCCTCCAGAGCCGCCGTCGATCCGCACGCCGCCGTTCCACATCGACCCGCCCTCACATCCCTCCCGCGCCGCCGCCGGTGCCTGCTCGATCCTGGTTACCGCGTCGCCGCCCCCACCGATCCCTCCCGCGCCGCCGCCGTCCCCTCCTCGCTGCCGGCCCCCAAACCACCGATCCAACCTAATCGCCTTGTGCACGAACATTCGCCGCCCCTACTGCAGTCGTCGCATACAGCCCTACGGTTCGACGCCGCTCCACACGTGGTCGCGCGGAGGCACAGAGCACTGGCCGGCCGAAGTCGCGAGCTGCGAAGAGCGGCCGTCTGGCGCCGGCGGATCCGCGGTCGAGCTGTGTAGAAACGGGACTCAAGTCTTGACGCTTCCTGGAAAAACGAATCGGCGATCTTGACTCCAATCGTTTCACGAGGTCGTCGTCGCCCACCCAGGTAATGGTTACCCAAAATGTTTGCATGCTATGGCAATTTTCCAATTTGCATATTGCTTGTCCCCTTGTATACTTTTGGGTAATTTTCCAATTTGCATATTGCTTGTCCCCTTGTATACTCTTCATTCAGAAGCAAAACATTTGCACAAAAGATCAGACGGTTGCATATATGGAATTACCTTTGCAGCGACTAGAAGATAAATTAGCAAGCTGTTGTGCCTTTCAACATGTCTTCTTAATACTGATGTTAAATATTAATTTATTGTCTCCCGTGAAATCACAATGTTTTAAGATGTGATTCACCCTTCTGATGCTTTTATTCATGCTAAATTAAGTGTGATGTTAAGTAGTACCATGATGCTACAACCTTGTTTTTTCTACTTGCAGGGGGCAAGTTCTCTGATATATTTTCATATAGGTTTCCATTAATTTCAATTGTCACCTGAAATTTCAGAAAACCAGATAGCTTTTATATTAATATATAATATAAATATTGGGTTTTTGTAGAGATGCAGGAAGTGAAGTTTACCACCTCATGTTGTCAACACTTGCAAGCTTGAGGAGGCCTGCAGTTTGGAACTGCACCATCTGGTGGTAGAGGAGCCATGGTGCTCATGCTTTTATGATGACCCAGTTCCATCCTTTGGTAACTCATAAATGTGTGTGATGTGTTATTTTCTGATTTGCATTGTTTCCTAACCAGTATTCATCAATTCAATTGATCTAATGTTTTGAGTCAAAATGGCACCGACAATGTAGATGTGATGGTATTTTTATATTTTAGTAAGGACAAAAAGATATTCAGATTAATTGGATGCATATCTAAATATCGTTTTCCATTCGAATGATAGAGATAATTATTTTGTGTGACAATAGGTGGTAATACTTTACAATGCTGAGAATTGTGGCCTTTTACACATTTGTTGAAGACAAATATATCTTATTTCAGTAGAAGTATTTTTTCATCAATATATAGTTTATTTTAGACTCAGTTTTTTAAGGTAAAGGGCGAGAAGAACGTGATCCGGCTATTATATGACTGATATGCTAGCTTACTGCTCATCAGATGCCTCAACCCTAACTCCTAAAGTAAGTCATCTATTCCTGTAGTTGTGCTATTCATGCCCATCACTTGTTTTTTCAAATGCCATAGCATGCAAACATTTTGGCATATAATGGAAGGGAAGCAAATTGCAGACAAATCTGGGCCTTCCATGCATATCTTTATCTACTTATTGTGTGATGTTTTTTTGCCCTACTTATTTGCTAGCAAATCTACATTCTTCCATTGCTTCTGCTTTCTCTTAGGTATTTTAGTAAATTTAATATTCCTGCCTTGTAGGTCTGTCGTTGAAGTCTGTGACGGTTTTACATTCAATTGAGGCATTTTTAACTAATTGACTTAACTTGATAATTTTGTTTTATTAATCCTTGTATATTGTGTATAACATTAATTTTCTCTTCATGTGCACAATGATGGAAAAAAAAGATGTATGAAAAGTTCCTCAAGTAAATAAGCATGTTCCGGATTAGGATGGACCTCTAAATTGTTCTGAGAATGTTTGTGTAGGCAGAGAGCGATTAGTGAATTGATGGATGGGACATTGATACGTGTAGGCAATTTAATGGTGAGTGACAGTGCTGTGCGTAGGTAACGAGAAATGAATAAACTGATTGGTAGGACAGATTGTAGTACTGCTACTCTGATTTATTCAGTTGTGATTGTAGGCTATTGCTTATTTCAGTTTAATGGTGGGTTCAGTACTTAAATCAATTTCCAGTTCTCTTGTTACTGTCCGTCTAGCCGCTATTGTCCAATTATAGTACAGTGTCAGTGTTCAGTTATTCTTCTGAATTTGGAATTGCAGTTTGTAATTTTTACTCCGTATTCATATTTATGCCTTTTCGTCATGCCACTAGGCCATTTTCAATCACACAGTGCAGTGCTGGAAATGTAGTTTAGGTAAATGCCGGTTGCAGAGAAGGCATATGTGTGGTAGAGACTGTCAATTTTAGGATTTCTGCCACTCTTACTGTTTTTAATTAAATTTATGCTAGGCATTGGTTTAGAAACCACTGCCTAAGGGCAATTGCTTTAGTTAAATTTATGCTAGGCATTGGTTTAGAAACCACTGCCTAAGGGCAATTGCTTTAGGATATGCCTTAAGTTCTTGACTGAGCTACAAGGAAGAGTATAATAAAAAAAAGTGTAGAAAGAATTACCTTCGATTTTCTACTTACCTATACCACTAATACCTGACATCGATCTTAGCAAGGTAGGACCTTCAGAAACAATCAAGAAAACAACCGGTTATCCTGTTGGACCTATTCTGCTTGGGTTATTTGTCTTCGTTGTTGTTGGATCATGTAAGCATTTGTGTTTTTTTGATGATTTGGTCGAGTAACTGGCTTCCTGCATAGTTTTACCCTTTGATGGTCCAGTGCATCTGTTTCAAATATCTTAATCATCAACCCTGAGACCATTGTTTCATACTATGTAGCATGTTGTCTCAAATGTTTATGGCTGCTACCGACGTCTTTTGAATTGCTTTTGTAGTATTTAATTCCTTTAGTTCCTTCGTGTTCTGTGTAATTTCAGTGAATTCAGTTTTGATAACAAGACGCTAGAATTTGTTACTGCCCATGGACCACCAGTCACCATCTAGACGACCTGTGATTCCTCTTGGTGACGTCTCAAATACATATCGAACAGGTAATGATTCTCAATTTAAATGTCATCGCAACATGCATCTTCATTTTGTTGTGGTCTAACCTAGATTTTGGTAGAGGGGCTGCAAGAAGAATCGGCTTCCAAAGATCGTAAGAGGCAGAGGGATAGAGAACGTTATGCAGCAATGTCAAGGGAGAAGAAGGATGAAAGAAACAGGAAGGAACGTGAGAGGAGGACGAAGAAGGCCCTGTCAGATGGAAATCGGCTAGGTCAAGTCCATGTCCCAATGGAAGAAAACGTTGATACTGAATGTCTATAAAGTGGACAATTGACGGAGCACTGTCAACAAACAGGTTCGTCTAATATGTTGTTTGATATTCCGAGGGTTTACATGTCGACCTGATCACCTGTTTGTTTCGTGTAGCTGGGGGTGAGGTATTGACCAACGCAGATCACAACGTCCAAGGCATAAACGACAGTTGCATTGATGCCATTATAGATGGAGGTAAATCTGTTGGTAACCCCAAATATTTTTAGTACCACCAATCGGTGACGACCTGCTTTTGTTGTATAGCTTGGGGCGAAGCTTTGAACAATGCAGAAACCAACAGCAGTGTCAAAGATGACAGTTGCATTGGGACAACTGTGGGTGAAGGTAATTGCGTTGTTAATACCAATTAATGTATATTTGCATCCAAAAATTGCGTAAAAAATGCACAATGATCCCCGCAGAAAAGATTATGATCATATTGTATCAAGCATAAGTACCTCCTGTTTCTAATTAATTACTCACCTTTGTTGTTTAAACTGATAACTGTTAATTGTTGTGCGTCCTTAATATAGCTTGGGGTGAAGCTTTGGACAACGCAGAAACCAACGACAGTGTCAAAGATGATAGTTGCTTTGGGACAACTGTGGATGAAGGTAAATGTGATGTTAATATTGATACCTCTTATTTTGTTAACACTCATGTCAGATGTTGTTTTTTTTTTGTTAATTAACTTGACCATTAATATATCTAAAGTGGAGTTTTATGGTTCTTCCCGTGTAGAATATTCAAATGACTGTATAATTAAAATCTGAGCACAATTAATCAGTTATTACAAATCATTGAATAAATACCAGTTACTGTATATTTGCATCCAAAAATTGCGCAAAAACATGCACAATGATCCCCGCAGAAAAGATTATGATCATATTATATCAAGCATAAGTACCTCCTGTTTCTAATAATTACTCACATGTTGTTTAAACTGATAACATTTAATTGTTGTGCGTCCTTAATATAGCCTTAAGAATTATCATTGCTATTATATTTAGCACCAATTGGTGATATGAATTTTAGGAGGCAATGATGATCCCAACTCTGTGGACGTCCAAAACCTCTCTCCTGGCGATCGTCGTCGTAGGAGGATTAGGGCACGTTATGCGGAAATGTCTCCTGTTGCAAAGGAGGCACTACTGAAGAGGAGGCGTGATGCACGAGCTTCAAAGAGGTTATTTAAGACGCCAGAAGAGGTGAAGGAGAGTAGGAGGCAAGTCAACATCAACAATCGAAAGAGGAGCAAGGAACAACGTGAAAACAACTTGCATCCCGACTCCATCGCCATGGCAAACCCTCAATGGAAGCCAGAGCTTTTATTCCCTCCTGGCGATAAACCTTCCTCGAGAGTATCGAAACAGATGGTGATCCCCGATTTCGGTGGCAGTCCTGTCTATGTTGAGGCAGAAGCACAGGAACCTCCACAGCAAGATGAAACCCCGGAGACATTTCTATCCAACACTATTCATACAGCCCACCTAACTCCAGGATTGCGAGAATCTCGACGAAAGCGTCGCAATCAGGAGTTTGAATCAACCATTGGAAGAAACACCAATGGGACCACTGGTGAAAATGAGAACATTGCGAGTCAGCCGACACAGTCGTGTGTTGTTGACAATGGTAAACTACTTGTCAACCTATATATTATTATAACTGATAAAAATTGTGTTTTAATGTTGTATATATAATAAAGGTGTCACGCAAACCTACCCTCCGGCTGACGGAACATCGGAACCTCGTAACGAAAGGTGTACTCAGACACAACCTTCCGTGATTGATGAGCCTGATTCTATGCCACCACGCGATTTGCACAGATACCCTTGTCAAGGTATGTGTCCATGACGCGCATGCTCTTCCTGTTCACATTGTTCATATTCACCTATGTTCGTCTCACCACTCATGTCACATGTGCTTGCGTCAGATGGTGATGAAAACATCGTATTCGATGAGGATGAGGAAGATGATGAAGGGTTTCTTTTCGCGGGACAAGGTATACTGAGCTGCAATTATCTCACGTTAAGATTTCATTAAAACCAACATATAGCATCCTTGACCTATGCTAAATATTATCAGATGATGATGATGATTCCGTCGTGAATGGCGACCTCACGAGAGGCGATGAAGATACGCTTGAGCCGGATGCACCTGATGCATTCTGTGGGGTTTACGCCAATGTTCCAAAAGAGGGTCACGCGCTGAAGCCAGTAGATAATTGCGAGTTCTGCAACGCCAAAAAGTTTGAGTATGAACCGCCGGGATTCTGCTGTCGTAGTGGAGCCATTCATCTATCCACCCCTGAGACGCCCCCGGATGAACTCGTGCAATTGTGGACGGCCTCTGACTCTGATGCTAGGCATTTTCGTGACCACATCAGATATTTTAATGGGCACTTCTCCTTCACTTCTTTGTACTGTAATCTTGATGGTGCGACCACCGACACTCGGAAGTGTCCCATATACACCTTCCGTGCGCATGGCGCCCTTTACCATAATCTTAAAAACTTTGGCAAAAAAAATAAGTATGAACCTAATCACCTCGAGCTTTATTTCTACGACGACGATCCTGATCTTGATTATAGGCTCAGCAAGTGTCGTGAGAAGATTGAATAGAAAGACAGAGAGGTTATTCGTACGCTGGTAAACATCTTCAATAGTGGTGTTAATCCCTACTCGGATCAACTTCGCACTATGGGAGAGGTAGAGGATTTTTCGGATTACCATATCGAGTTCAACCTTGATCAACGTCTAGACCAGAGAACATATAACAAGCCTTTAACGTCAGAGGTTGCCGCCGTTTGGATTGAGGGGAGCGAGCATCGGGGTCAGTTTGAAAATAGTGTCGTCCTCCACGGGAAGGATAGGTCATGGAAAGGCATCCGGTCGTATCATGACTGCTACGACCCCCTTTCGTACCCGCTCTTCTTTCCAAGGGGAGAGTTTGGGTGGCACAACTGCATTCCCAAAGTTGGTGTGACTGAGGCGGAGGTTAACAGAGCCCGAGCGATCCGCAAGGAACGTGCTCAAGGGGGTGGCGATGATGAAGCTCGTAATTACATATTTCCTTTTAACAAATATGATCCGATGATCGTGCATCACGATACTAACTAAAAACTTTACTGTGTGTAGGTTCTGCCGGGAATAAATGCGTTTCCGTTCGTGATTACTATTCCTACAGGTTGCAGATGCGGCCTGGGATTTTCAACCCAATACTATACGGCAAGCGTCTGTTCCAGCAGTTTGCCGTCGACACTTACGTGAAGATAGAATCTTCGCGTCTGGACTACTACCGCAACAATCAAGATATTGTGAGGGCTGACTTGTACCAGGGTTTGGTTGACAGCTATCGTAACGAGGTGGAAGACGCGAGTGAGGTTGGGAAGCGTACGGTTCTATCACCGACGTTCATTGGTGGTACCCGTGATATGAGGCGTCGTTACATGGACGCGATGGCTCTGGTTCGAAAGTATGGCAAACCGGGTGTCTTCCTCACCATGACGTGTAATCCGAATTGGGACGAGATAAAGAATGAGCTGTGTCCAGGACAGTCCGCCCAGGATCGTCCAGATCTCGTGGCTCGGGTGTTCAGAGCCAAGTTGGAGGAGCTGAGGCGACGGTTGTTGTACAACGACATACTTGGGAAGGTAAAAACCTACGTATATGTCGTTAAGTTCCAAAAGAGGGGCTTGCCGCATGCACACTGGCTGCTGATAATGCAGAGGAAGTACAAGATCACTTGCCCAGAGCAGTACGACATGATTATCACTGCAGAGCTACCCAACAAGAAGGAGTACCCTGAGCTCTACAAGATGGTCACAAAGCATATGATGCATGGACCCTGCGGTGTGCTTAATCCAAACTGCCCATGCACAAAGGACCGTCCTTCGTGCAAGAACTATTACCCACGACCATTCTGTGATTCGACATCGCAAGGAAAGGATTCGTACCCAAGGTACCGGCGACGCGATGATGGTCGTAAGGAAATGATTCGAGGTCACATGCTGGACAATCGATGGGTTGTCCCGTACAACCCGTATCTCATACGTACTTTCAACTGCCACATTAATGTTGAGGCATGCAGCAGCATTAAGTCCGTGAAATATCTATTCAAGTATATATACAAGAGGCATGACAGTGCATCTGTGGCTGTTAGGGAAAATAGGAAAAAAGATGCCAATGGGAATGTTGATGAGATCACGGAGTACAGAGAGGCTCGGTGGGTGGGGCCTCCAGAAGCGATGTGGAGGATATACGCCTTTGATTTACACCAGTGTCACCCACCGGTGCGGGCACTGCAATGTCATCTCCCTGGCCAGCATATGGTTTCATTTCATATGCGAAACAAGATAGAACGGGTTTTTAAAAAGCCGCGTATCGAGGAGTCAATGCTCACAGAATGGTTTAACTACAACTACCATCATCCTGAAGCTCGCCGAATCTTGTATTGTGATTTTCCACAGTATTATACCAGGAATGTGAAAGATAAATGTTGGCAACCAAGGAAAAACTCGACATACCAGATCGGGAGACTCGTGTCTGCAAATCCGGCAGAGGGCGAACGATATTTTCTTCGTGTCCTCTTAAACCATGTTCCTGGAGCGACGTCATGGAGGCACCTTAGGACTGTGAATGGTGTGCATTATGATTCGTTTCGTGATGCTGCTTGTGCTTCAGGTCTGATCGAAGAGGACAACACGCTCGATGAATGTCTTACTGAAAATAGTATGTTCCAGATGCCATCCTCATTACGTAGGTTGTTCGCTACAATACTGGTGTTCTGTGAGCCGAACGATGTGACCGGTTTGTGGACAAAACACTTCGACGCAATGGCAGAAGACTTCAAGCGCAACAATCCAAACCCGAGTCGGGTGGAACAGATGGTTTTGATTGACATCAGGAACATGCTACAATCTATGGGTAAGGACATAATCGACTTCACCCTACCAGAGATCGATGATGCATTTGATGACGATAGCGCGGTCCCTCGTGAGATATTTGAGGAGACCAGCATTGACACAAATCCAGAAGATGTGGGATTATCCTCTCTACTAAATGAGGAGCAGAGGGCTGCCTATGATGAGATAATGTCCAAAGTCGACACCGAGCAAGGTGGTCTATTCTTTGTAGACGGACCAGGCGACACAGGAAAGACTTTTTTGTACAGAGCGCTTCTCGGAACCGTTCGCAGTCAGAACAAAATTGTCGTTGCTACAGCTACATCTGGTGTCGCAGCATCTATAATACCTGGTGGGAGGACAGCCCACTCACGTTTCAAGATTCCCCTAACGCTCGACGATAAATGCGGTTGCGGCTTCACAAAACAGTCTGGAACTGCTAAGCTACTACAGCAAGCGTCTCTCATCATTTGGGACGAGGCGTCTATGACGAAGAGGCGGGCTGTAGAAGCGCTAGACTATAGCATGCGTGATATAATGGACCGTAAGGATCTTCCGTTCGGTGGGAAGACAGTTGTATTTGGTGGAGATTTCAGACAGGTCCTCCCTGTTGTACGTAAAGGATCCAGGGCTCAAATTGTCGGTGCTTCCTTGCAAAAGTCGGATCTTTGGGCATCCATGCGACATCTTAAGCTCGTGCGCAACATGAGGGCCCAGAGTGATCGATGGTTCGCGGATTATCTTTTGCGCATTGGTAATGGCACAGAGGAGGTTAATGAAGATGGTGATGTACGCCTTCCCGACGAAATATGTGTCCCGTACACTGCGGATTCCGAGAAAGATCTTGACACGTTGATCGAGAGCATCTTTCCAAACCTCAATGCAAACATGACAAACAAGGATTACATCACCTCTAGAGCCATTTTATCAACACGTAATGACTGGGTGGATGGTATTAATTTGAAGATGATCAACAAGTTCCAAGGTGGGGAGATGGTGTACCATAATTTCGACACAGCAGTTGATGATCCCCATAACTATTATCCTCAGGAGTTTCTCAACACACTGACTCCCAACGGGCTACCACCACATGTGCTAAAGCTTAAGATCGGCTGTCCGGTAATATTGCTTAGAAATATAGACCCTGCAAACGGACTCTGCAATGGAACAAGACTAGTGGTTCGAGGGTTCCAAAGAAACTCAATAGATGCTGAAATTGTTCTGGGGCAGCATGCTGGAAAGAGGATTTTCCTACCTCGGATACCCTTGTGCCCCTCTGATGATGAAATGTTCTCCTTCCAATTCAAGAGGAAGCAGTTCCCTGTTCGGCTCAGCTTCGCCATGACGGTAAACAAGTCACAGGGCCAAACAATACCAAACGTAGGAGTGTACCTACCTACATCTGTGTTTTCCCATGGTCAGCTGTACGTTGCTATGTCTAGAGCCACAGCCAGAACGAACATCAAGATCCTCGCGCTCCTGCCTAATGCAGAGGCAGAGGAGGAAGAAGCTAGAAGGCAGGAAAATAAAGATGCAAAAAAGAAAGCAAAGGGCAAGGGTAAACAAAATGGGGTAGTCAAAAAACAAAAAAGAGTATTACCGGTGAACGGCACGTATACGAAGAATATTGTATACAAGGAGGTTTTGACATTGTAGGTAAGGTAATATGGTATTTATTTATTCTTCATGCGTATCTTACGTATTAATGCGTATTTGGAAAAGAAATGATGCCATTTAGTGTAGTTGCTTTATCTTCTTTAGGTAAAATTAAATGCTCTTACGTGTCAATTCAATCATTCAGGTCAACTCAATATCTTTGTTGAGGAAGGTGCTTCAGAAGATAGAGCAGATCAAAAGGTCAACATCTGGTTCCCCAAACTTCGAATCACATGAAGAGGAATCGTGTGATGTACAACTTGCTGTTGGGCAATACATCCATTTAAGGGGGACTACAAGGGTATGTCACATGATTAAGAAATAGACAACTTAAATCTTGTTTACATGGTTTATGGCAAACAAATTCAAAATTTGTTGAATCACTAGAATTGGGCAAAACCCTGCAGCTGTGCATTACCATTTTGCGTGTTGACAAGTAGCCTTACAGCTGTGTGCATGAGTGCATCATGTTAGTCAAGTAGCCTTACAGCTGTGTGCATGAGTGCATCATGTTAGTCACATCAAATCATTATTTCTGGCACCTATATAATGCAGATAATGTGGAGTTTGTCCGTCCAGTTAATCTAATTTGGGAATTGGGATATAATGAATGGACATTACCTGGGGATCACTGTAAACCTTGTATGATGGTTTCACTTGTTTATCCACCTCTTGCTTGTATTGTTGATATCGTACTCAGGAGAACATGCAATAAGCCAATAACAAAAACTTTTGGTCACTCATCTTCTGCTCTTCATAGACAAAGTAATTGCAAAATATACAGTCGTCCGTATAATTAAACAAGGACTGTGTGAACTAGCATGCTTCTTGATCTGTGTCGTCACATACAATCAGGTCTGACAAGCACCTAATTGTAATATATAATATTTTATGAACAGCACTCAGCAAGGGAAACTGCAGCATCATCCATCCAAGGCAGCCAGTTTGGAGGCAAGCTTGCCTAAACCTTTAATGAACCATTGAACCACTATACAATGATTTTATATTGTATATTGCCACCTCCCTTTGACAATCATCCATGCAGGAAGGTAAAGAGGCCAATGGACAAAGCAAGGACCCAGCCATGCAGCTTACGCCTTCGACTCATGAAGGTGTTGATTTAACCCAAAATGGTTTGATCAGTGAAATACCCGACAATTGTGATCAGATTTTCAAAATTCCGGAAGGTAATATATGTTTTGTTCATATATCAGGTTGATCGTTAGATGTATTTTAACAGCAGTTAGCAGGAGCAATTGCCTTTAACATATAATTAAAATTTCAGGATTTGAATGTACTGCGTTGGATAAACACCACATTCAATTAGCTAAAAAGTTCCCAGCTGAACCAGGAGAAGAACAACTCGTGCTCATCGATGATGTCGCGGTGAATAGGAAACAAATGAACTGCTTATTTTCTCCAAGAGCATACGTGGAAGACGAGGTATTAACTCTAAGTTCAATTTTATTTGCTCAAACATCACTTTTTTATATTGAGAAAATATGGTGGGAAATTATTCCTGGACATAATTTTTAATGCAGGTTATCAATGCATACATTCACTTGTTGCGGACTCAAGGAAACATGTTAAGTAGGCAAGGTGGTAGGTGCTACCTAGAAAATACAAGCTTGTCCCAGTTAATCAAGGCCGATGGTGAAGAAAACCATTGCATGGAGGAACGCTATCCCCCCAAAGATGGAACAGGGGTTCCACGCATGGCAAACAGGGTATTGGCCTACTTAGATCATGAAATGGTAACTACTATATATCTATAAAATTTCGTTGTATTTACTACAGTTACCAGATATCAAAATTACCTCTTGTTATTTGACAGTTGTTCTTACCTATAAACATCAAAGACACACACTGGTATCTTGCTGTGGTGAATGCGGCAGAGCATAACATACAAGTGCTAGACTCATATGGAACCCTGTTTGGCCGCGAAGAACTTAACAATACAGTGAGTTTTTGCTATGTTTGCTGTTTTCTTTCTACTAATAGGACCGACTGATTTGACCAACACATGCTGTCATACAGTTAAAGGGATTACGGATGCGTTTGGAATATTGTTTGAAATTTGATGTCAATAAAGAGCACAAGTGGAAGGACATCAATGTTGACATGTGGGAGAAGAAGGAGATTATCACCAAAAAAATACAGTTTGATGGGTATGTATGAGTATCACACTGATTTCACCTAAATGATATAATTTTGTAAATGTGGCGACAATCTTACTTTTTTCCTATGTAAATAATTATTTTGTAGTTCCTCGTGTGGCTTATTCATGGTAGCTTTCATAAAATATTGGACTGGATACCATCTAAGCGAAGTTGTGAATCAGGTACGTACTTTATTTTAATATAAGTTTTTTTGATAATAAATCTTCGTACGTACTTTATTATTTTGATAATAACATCGTACCCTTACTACTAATGTACAGGAGAATATGCAATTATTCAGGACTAAAATGGCAGCCACGTTGCTCTCAACCGTTTTTAACGAACGGTTAGATAAACCGTTCATACCTAGCCATGGCGATGAGAACATGGGATCTGAGAGTGACTGTCAAATAGTAGACCCTAGAGAGATTCAACAGTCCAGAGAAAAGAGGAAACCCATGAGCTGCCTTGAAACTTCACTAAAAACGATGAAAATCAATACAGATACTGACCACGAAGAGCAAAATGTTCTTGAATACTACAAGGACTGGCCCTTGAACACAGATGATTTAATCGAGATTTTCTGTGATTACATCTTATCAATTGACGACCCTGCACAATTAGAGTAAGCTTACTGCTTGTTACTTTATTACTGTTTACCACTAAATAATTTGTAGTATGAAGAGTAAGCTTACTGTTTTAATTAGAGTAAGCTTACTGTTTTAATTAGAGTAAGCTTACTGTTTTAATTAGAGTAAGCTTACTGTTTACCACTAAACAATTAAAGTAAGCTTACTGCTTGTTATTTTATTACCTTGCACAATTAGAGTAAGCTTATACTGTTTTAATCAATGAAGAGTAAGCTTGTTAGTTTATTGCTGTTTTAATCAATGAAGAGTGGCAGAGCTATCTGTAGCTATAGATGTCACCTGACATCGATGCTTTTTGTGAAAACAGTGGTAAATTATTGTTCATCTATTGAGCTAACATCAATCTTTATTTGTACTGACATCGGTGGCTTCCTATACTAGCTCCGCCCCTACCGGACCTCTCATCCCACCCCTCGAACGATGAGGAGCTCTCATTTTCCCCCTTCAGGGCAACTCCAACCGGCCCCTTTCTTGGACCCTTACCTCATATATGAACTCTCTCCAACCCACCTCTCATCCCGCCCCCGACGGATGAGGGGGTCTCATTTCCCCCCTTCGGACTCTCACTTGTAGGAGCTCCTCACCTCAACTCTTATCCAGCCACAGGACAACCGCAGGCACTCCCGCGCCACCACGGAGATTTCTGAAAGTGATGGAGTCTAGAGGAGACAGTGGAAATCGAACCTGTAGATCCGAATGTGGCCAATCCCGCGGCGGCGGCCATGGGGCCCGGTGGTGAGCCACTCCGCGACCGCGTCCGAGGGGGCCGGCGGTGCCCCAGCCTGCGGCCGCTCTTGAGTAGGCCGGCGGCGACCCGCTCCAGGGCCGCGCCCAGCGTCGATGCGGGCGACCCGCTGCGAGGCCGCGCCCAGCGTCGATGCGGGCGACCCGTCTCGTGGCCGAGGCGGTCGGCACCCAGCGTCGATGCGGGTGCCCTGTCTCGCGGCCGAGGCGGCCGGCGGCAACCCGCCCGCGCCCGAGGCCGCAGTTGAGCACGGGTGGGGAGAGGCAGGTGGGTGGAGGGAGAAGGGGATCGGGTGGGGAGAGGCAGGTGGGTGGAGCCGTGGAGGGAGAAGGGGAGGGGGTGGTGAGGTGGTTAAAAAAAACACTGACGAGTGGGCCTCAAGTGTAAGAAATGAATAAAGATAGGAGAGTATATGAGAGTTGGGTTGGAGTTGAAGGAAAATAGTAGTCCCAAATGTAGATGAGATGTCCTTATATTGGTGGATGAGGGCTCAATTTTAAGAGCCCGGTTGGAGTTCACCTGAAGATTCTCAATTGTCGGAGGCCCTCACCCGAACTCTCATCCCGTCACAGTGCCAACCACCGGGCTGCCGCGCCACAACAGAAGTTTCCATGCGCCATCCGGGGAGAGGTGATGCAGTCAAGGGAGAGAGAGGCGGAGGTCGTACCTTGTAGATCGGTCGGCGGCTACCCGCCTTATCCGTGGAAATGGGGGCTGGCGGCGCCACGTCCCTGCGGCCGGCTCCATGGGGGGCGGATAGCGGCCTTCTCGTACACGTGCTGCTGGTGGCCTCTCCGCCCTGCCTTGCGGCCGCGCCCGTTGGTCCGCCGGCTCCCTGCCTCGCGGCCGCACCCGTGGCTGGCGGCGGTCCGCCCAGGAGGCCGCGCCCGGCCACGCTCGTGGAGCCATCGACGGGGAGGGTGGAGGACGGGGGCGACGACGATTCGAGAGAGAGGGGGGGTAGAGACCGTGAGAGAGACAGAGGGGAGGGTGGGGCGGGAGGGGGGTTTTAAAAACAGTTGCTGACAGGTGGGGTCCGCACGTAAAAAAGAAATAGAAAAAGAAAATTAGTTGGAAGTAAGGGGGTATATGAGAATTGGGTTGCAGTTGGGAGAAAAATAAGGCCTCAAATACAAATGAGAGGTCATCATATGAAGAAGTAGGGTTCCGAATTTGAGAGATCGGCTGGAGTTGCCCTTTATTACGTTTCTTATGTATGCATCATCTTCATCTGTTGTTTTGCAGTATGGTCTGGGTAAGAAGTGATTGCCCGTACAAAATTGTGCATAAACTTAGCGAACTACAGACATTGTTGAAACGAGGTGCATCCATGCCCGAAAGCTTTTTCAACCTTGGTGTTCGGTTTCTCGCATACAGAGAGGCCAAAGGAATGAAATGGCACAACAAAAAAGTTGTCAAACACAACATGGATCTGCGCTTCTGTGTAAGTTATATTTTCATGATTAAAGTCTCTCACACACACATATATTGTCTATTTGTAAGCATTTTGATCAAATTGATCTTGCGGTACTGCACATCAGCTAACGTTGGATCTACTACGTGGTGAAAAGTACCGTAAACCATTCACTGCTAAAGAGTTGGGTAAAGCGATTGGAGGATGGGAAATTGTACAATATGATGTAGTAGGTTGCAGATATGTAAGTACTAATCTGGCTGTTATTTTTCCCTTGCATATGTAATTATCTTTTGTGGTCCTAATACTATGTGATTTGCAGTTTCTCTTGCCATGGAGAGGCGCCGCGTCATATGTGCTTTATGTACTCGACATGGAGTAGAAGAAACTTGTTGTCATTGACCCTAAGCCTATTCCTGAATATGCTTTAGATGTTCCCTATAAAGCCTATGCAATACCGATTGTAGGGTTTCGCCTACATTTTCAGTCTGCATTTAGACAACTTAATCCTAATGCATGGGTGGATGTTCATAAATTCAAATTTGAGCGTGCAGAAGGGATTGCGGAAGACACTGACGGGTAAGACCACCTCAAACCTAAACTTTGCATAACACAGATCTTAAAATATATGTCATACTTCGATATAGCTGACAACTTTTATAACACAGATCTTTGAGTCCATGGCTTATTATGCAATACATGGCGGGATGGGATAATGCTAAAAATGTGAACATTTGTACGGTAAGTAAATGTACTTTCTGCACGTTCTATTATGATTACCAAAATGTATGATAAATTCAATGTCGTCTTACATACAGGATGCTATTAAGATGCGGCGTCATTTCTTCATCAATCTTTTGGCGCATGAAGCAAATGCCTGGAGGAAAAACCTACCTACCATCGTTAAATATTATCTGTCGCGCATCATAGGAAGAAAAATATGATAGATGGGCGAGATGATGTAGGGAAATTATCGTTATCATATTGTTATTGTTATATTGAATGATGTGCGTAGATGCCAATATACATGTATATTGAAATTCAGTATTATGATTTATTGGCATTACTTTCGTATTATACAGTTTTATTTATTGAACGTTACGTGTATTGTATTATATATATTTGGGCCCGTAGCAACGCACGGGCATGAACCTAATACTTCTAAAAAGAATGAAGTGGAGACAAAAACTTCATACTTTTTTCCGCTCTCGTGAATCTGCCTCCCCTGCGTCCGCGCGTCCGCCCTCTCCCCCACACGTCCCCCTCCCCCGATCCCATCCCGTACGCTCGCTCCTCCCACTCCCCTCTTTTTTCCCCTCCACCCGCCGCCACGCCTAACCTAGGCGCCCTGCGGTCGTCTCCTCCATGCCGACGTCGGCGCCGCCACCACCTCCTCCGCGCCATTGCTGCCACCACTTCCGCCTCCGCCGCGGCGGCTCCCTGCCTTCACCTCCTCCGGTCCTCCCCATCTCACCGTCCCGCGCCGCCTCCCCCTCCTCCTCCCCTTTCTACCCTGCCTCCGCCTCCCTTCGCGCCCTTTGCCCGTCCGCTCCCTCAGTCCCTCCTCCAACTTCTCCGAGTGGCGTCCACGGGAATGAGAACCTTGATCTACTCCGGGTGCCCTACACTTTAATTTGCATCGCATCACACCCCACGCAGGCCCGTCGCCTGTGGACATCCCATACTCCGCCACCACCACCTGTGGACGCCGTCACTCGCCTTCCGTGGACTCCGCCGCCCGTAGCCGCAGTCACCGTCTCCTGTGGCCGCCGCCGTCGTCTCCTTCCTTGAGTCTGGCACCCTCTATATCAACTACTCCGTCCAACCTCAGATCCCGATTTCTTGGTAAGTCAATCACCTATGTCTCCACATATTAATCCAATTTTCACACAGTCTGGACGAAATTGGGTCCGATGAGTTGGTTAGTAAAGTGATTGGTTAGTAAAATGATGGTGTTTTTGTTGAATTTGGTGTTGTAGATTCGTCTGATTGACAAGAAGGCAGAGTACCAAATCCAGAACCTTACAAATGCTACTGATGACACAACTGCCCTAGAAAATGCAGGAAAAACAGAGGAAGGGGAAGGGTGGGCATTCAGGTGAAGAAGACCTGCTGAAGTATAGGCCAAACCTAGATATGATGGACACAACGTCTGCTCCAGTGCTCCTGGTGGGCAGGTTATGATAATCTCCAGTAATGTCTATCTCAATGTAGATTCATGCATGGTTATGATAATAATTGTTTTTGTTAGCACGGAATCCCTGATCACACATGCCAACATTTAACATTGCTTTTTTTAGCATAGAAATCACATAAATGTGTAAGAAGTTGGTGATTTGACGATCTTCTATTTGTTAGTTCATATTATCTGTTCCATACTATCTGTAGTTGTGTAGCAAGACATTACTGCAATGCACGAGATAGTATTTTGGCTCCTTAGGTCAATGTGACCTTAATTTCAGCCCCATTTCATTGACAACCATTGCTTTTCCTTTCTGAACTAATGCTCTTATCTAATGGAAGACAGATTAATACTTTTGACTTCATATGCTCTTTGGATATGTGATCTCAAATATCTTTTGTGTCTTATCAGAAGTTCATAACCATAGCCAAATGTCAATGTTTTGAAACATGTAGTTAAGACTCAGAATTTTGCAAACAGTTATTTACTTCAAAGCTCCCAGTGTTGCTTGACTGATTAAAAATATATATAACATGCTTCTTCAAATGTTTCTTAGATTTTGTCAATCTTTCAGTTAGCTTACAACACTGGCATAAATTCAGTTACTCGGTGCCAATTAGGTTTTCCAAATGCAGCCACATTGATCTTTTTAGCCGTGCAAATGAGATTGCAGATATTATTTCTTCTCTTTTGTGGTAATTTTCTTAAAATTTTGTTCCTCAAAAAGGTGCAGGTCCTTCATGCTACTCGTGGCAAAGTTCGCGCTGGAGATGGCGAAGATCACCCTGCTTAGCTTATTGAATTCCTTAGAAGAATGCCTAGGTACGCAGGTTTTCCTTTAAAAGCTATCTTAGAAAATCAATACTAAATATATTTTGATGTTGGGTCACTGCTTTATCAAATCCAAGTTTATTTAAAGCATGAGGTTGTCAAGGCTCTTGTTAAAGAACAATTTCGTGCATGTTGCATATGTATGAGTGAATACTAGCTGCTCTATTTTATTTGTTTCTATCCAATGAAATAATATCCTTTTCTTTTGGTTGGTTTTTTGTTTCAGTTGGTGGCCATGAATCTATGTCGGTTGAGTCCATTCAGGTCAGCGATCATCTTCAAACTTCTCATGGCCTTAGTTTTAGTATTAGAAATTATTTTGTTTCCAACAGCTATTTCTGAAGCCTAACCATGTACATTCATACTACCTCTTTCTTAAAAGCCTTCAGGTTTTTTAGCTTCATCTTCATTTATTGACTATAAGTTCTGTTTGTATGGCCCTCTCAATACAGAGAAGATGTGGTTCGGTATACATAGTTCCAGATTTCGGTGGTCACCATTGAGTTGGTCCTAGATTATTCACTTGAGTCTGTAGCAGCTATGCATTTTATCATTCAAATGATTGTCAAAATCTGGTTATTTCATCACTTTGTGTATATATCAAGGAGATGTGATATTTCAAAGAGTGGATATCGTTTCACAACACATGTTATGTTAACAAAAGAGAATATAATTTCTTCTTGTCCAGGCTTATCTTTAATGGGTATGATAGCAATTCACAACACATGTTAAGACAGATGGTTTTAGGAATCCAGATTGTCTTATTAAATGGTTAATAACCAGATGGCTTATGGTTAGAAAGGTGTGAGCAAATCATTAAATGACTTAATAATTTTTCAAATTGATTGTCTGTAAGAGCTTTTCTTATATATTTGACATGTATATCTTATTATGTGTCTGACACTGCAGATACCTGAAGGAGATGAAGATACATGAGGGGGAGAGTTGCCCGAAATTAAACCCAAATTGAGACAGGCTAAGGTTAGTTTCAAATTTCTGTTTTTTATATTATCTGAAACATTGAATAAGCGCAATTGGTTTGTATGCTCTGTTTGTTGAGCAACTTCCAGACATTACTATGCCATTGGCCCTGAAGCTTATGCTATACACATTTATTGTTCTAAAAAAATAGTGAGCAGTTGCTAGCAAAATGGTGTCATCTATGATCTGCATCTTATAGATGGTCAGTCATGTACTCTTCTGATTGTTTTGCATATTGCTAAGTGGCAACAGTTCCATGCAACTTTGATGTCATCAACATCGCAAATATGGTCACCAGTCCTCTACTTCCGTGATGATTTTTTCTCCTCTGCGTGCACAGCTGGATGGCTTGCCGGCGTTGGTCCAAGTGGGTCTCTCCAACGAACTGACATGTTTTTGGAGTTCACCATGCAGTTCAGGAAGCTTCCATCGGTGAGATCCAGATCTTACTTTCATTCTTTTTAGGAGTAGAGATATTTAGGGGTGAGATTTGGGTGATTTGCAGAGTAGGACTAACCGAGGGTTTGGCCGAGCTTGGGTGAACTCATGACCGCACTATTGTGCCTGAAAAATTAATCAGTTGTTGCCCCTTTCTTTTTCAGATTCATATATAGCTCAATAATGACTGTAGGTTTTGTTTAGCTTTTGCAATCATGTATTGTAGCCTGTAGGAAATACCCGTAAAAAAAGTTTTCTCTCAAAAGCAATCTATTCTTATGAATAGCTTGTTTTTTCCGGTAGGGTTCTGCTGTGATTCTAGGCCACCAGGGTAATTATTTCTCCATCCATGCATAGTGTTTTAGTAGTTGCAGAATGCAGATGATGCATTCCTCCTTTTGTATTCTTGTACTATTTTAGTTAACAACTTTGATTATCCTACAGGGCTATTACATTCGATATGATTAATTTACTTGAGCCAAACACTGAATGTTGCCGCCTTGCCCTGCGCCCTATCTGCTCCCCCTCCTCAGCTGACGCCAGCGCCTTCCCACACGGCGCGCCCCCGGGCCCCGGCCCACTTGCCCTCGGCGCCGCCCCCGACTCCTTCTCCCTCGACGTCGCCACCCGTGGACGCCCCTTGCCGTCGTCCGTGGCTGCCGCTGCCCCTACCATCGGTCATGCCCGTCGCCGCCCGTGCCAGCCGCCGCCCACACAGGCGCCTCCTGCCCCTCTGCACTGGTGCGTCCCCCTGCCACCAATCCTTCTTCGGACTCCATGTCACCATCCAAGCCGCCGGCGTGCATTGGAATTGATAAGCGGGTGCCTTGCTGAAGGTAGCATGGGAGCTCTGGCAAGGGCTGGGCAGGTGGATCCTGCAGGGCGCAACTCGGAGCAGAGGAAGATGGGGAGGGGTTGATTGCGAGGTGGCACGGAGAGATTGGGTGGCGCAGAGGAGCTGCTTGCCGCCAACCTTGGGCGAGCTCGAGCCCTGCGATATCTGTTTGCTTTCAATTCTTAGCCCAAATACCTTCCTCTTTCAATCCATCTCATGTAAAGACCGCCACACAGTCAGCATCACCCTTGGAGAAGGTGATGTTGTGTTGGGGAACTTAATTGCTGGATTTGAGGGCTCTAGGCGCACCACTGCAGTAGTAATAGATATAATTATTTTTGGATTCCACTGATATTTTCATATACGATTGCTATTGATAAGCTATAATAATGCTCCATTAGAAAAATGTGATGCGAACACCTTATATAAGGCATGTGATATTGCAGCAGATAAAGGAGGATCAATTTTAGGCCCCTATGTATTTGACTAACTGGCCTATCGATGTCTGGTACACCATAAATTGCTTCTTGTTTTTTCATACAAATCGTGTTGATTTGTTTCAGCAGCTTTCATCAGTTGAGGAAGAAAGGTCTTTACTGAAAGGTGAGCCAATGCAATGTTCAGTTTAACAAGTAACACAAAATAGAATTTCTGTGGCTGTGCTCTGAAGATTATTGGCGTACGAAGTTGTGTCGTCAGTTGATTTCAGTGTCTAATTTTCTGAACCTGTGTACCTTGACTGCCTGCAGATATTTCAGTAAAAGGCTAATTTGGTTTGCATTGAGTGCAAATGGATGGGAGGAAGCCTCTTCTGCATAAAGGGGTCTATTAAGGAGCTGGAGCGACTAGACTGCCGAGTCGTGGTTATCGGCTCAACCTATCAGACGTAAGCTAAGATATATAAAGATGAGCCTTGTTCTCACAATAGATAAAGATGGGCCGCTATCTGGTGTTGCAAATTAAATGTTGCACAAATCACATTCCTTGCCTTTTCATTCCAAACTCAGGGTGGACTTGTGTTTGCTATTATTATTATTATGCTCAAAATATCAATATGGGTCCTTGATAATTATCTAGAAGTAAAGAAGTCAAAGCTTGATGCTTCTGTTTGAAGAGCTAAATGTCTGATGTGTTAGGGGATGTGCAAATAACCTTAGCATGATGATTATTAGCTATATTTTGGTTTTTTTTGGCGAAATACGACATGGCGAAATAATTATTTGTTCAATGTCAATTCTTGATTTTTTTACCAAATGACCTTGGCATGTTGATTAATAACAGTAAATTATATGAACTCAATTATCGCTTTGTTGGTGAAGAAGAATTTCTTTTAGGGTAATAAAATAGACTTGTTGCTTTTTTAAAACAGAGCAGATCTGTTTTTTTTAATGTTCAGAATACGGTATATGATAATTGCTTTTTCTAAGGTACAACCAATGGTCCTTTTGGTTCTGTTAAGTGTATGGTCCTGAAGCCAAAAATTATAGACTCTAAGCTTCCCTGGGCCTCTTTCCCAGCCAGCATCATGAGCATTGGTATTCTACATTCCATCTTGGTAGTTTGTAACTTATAATGATGGACCAACATTTGTTATCTTCATATTCCATCTTGATATTTTGGAACTAATATCCTCCCAGGTGCTTCCAAAACTTCTTTTGTTATGTTGTTCTTGACATACTTGTGCAATTAACAGGGCTAAAAATTGGCATTTGTCTGGACTATTGTTCTTCTGCCTCTAGAACGGTACAACCTGAAAATAAATAATATGTGAAGCTTTGTTGAATGTGAGCCCTTGTCTTTAATTACAACGTAAACATATTGCTACATTATTCTTGTCATAGGAATCCCAAAGTCCAATAGTAACTGTACATACATCTAATAGAGGAATGCATTTTTTACCTTTCGACCTCAGTAGTCATCTGTTTATTTGACACATTTGTGTTTTCAGACCACAAGTTTGGTTTGAACCGAACATCACGGTATTTTTCCTGATGACCACACGTTAAGCTCACAAGTAACAGCAGTCTTTGTGGTTCCATATAAACCACAAGTGACATGATGTTGGAGACATGTGTGCTCTGTGTTGTTAGTTCTGGGAGAAGTGAGTGCTCCGATTGCTTTTACTTGGTTGTTGAGTTGGCATGTGCCTCATGTACAACTTAATATGTTATTGTATCACACTCACGTCTGGTGGATCAATATTTTGAGTATTTGAGTTAGTTTTGTTATGGTTTATATTGGTGATCCAGTGGGCTCGATATTTTGTATATGGAGATTAATGGCATCAAGGCTGTTTCGACAGCCATCAATCTTACTTGCTCACAATATAATCTGTGTTGTCGATGGTGTTGAACTTTTGTTGTTCACTGTGAATAAAAATCAATTGGATTAATATGCAAAGCCGCACCCAAAGGACAAACATATGTTTATACTCGATCCAAGTTTTTGTCAATTAAAATGTAGTGTTCGATTTTGCTGAAACCTCACCATAAACATAATGCATATGCCCATGAATTAAATGATTTATGTTTTTGAGTTTTTACATGTAAATATTTCACACAATCAAGTTTGATGGCTACAAAAAATTGTTTTGCCCGTAGCAACGCACGGGCACGATCCTAGTCGTCCAAAAAGAAGAAAGGGGGGGGGGGTAGTATACTCGCGAATCAATCTCGAAGCCTCTCTTCTCTCGGGCGACAGGCGACTGCGGAGGCGGAGAGAGGAACCAGCCCTCTTGCCGGCGAGACCGCCGTTCCCCTTTGCCTCCGACGGCCTTCTTGGCCTTGGATGTGAGGGGAACGGACGGATCTTTGCCCAGCGATGTACAGTAGGTCTTTCTAGGGTTAGGGTTTCCTTTTTTGGTGGTGATTGCAAGGTGGAGGTGGCGCCGCCAGAGTGGAATAAGGTACTCCAGCTCGTTCTCTACCTCACCATCTTTTGCTCTGTTGGTGGTGATGAGCTTGGGGAGTCGTTCCTCACCGGATTTGGAGACCGAGTTGGAGCTCGAGATTTGGATGGGGCCTGTACAGGAGTAAGTTTCCCGGTGGATGTCAGATGGCCGCCGGTGCTTTTGGTGCTATGGAGCAGTGTTGGAGGGTGGAGCGACGGTGGATCCGACGTCGGAGTCGGTGTTGGTGAATCTGTTGCTCCCTCCGGTGGTGGTCCATGGAGAATAAAGTTCCTCCTCATTGTCTCTGGTGGTATTTGTGTCGAAGGTGATTGGTATCTGGTGATGGTTGAGGAGGGTGTGGTGCACGGCCTCGGTGTTTTAATTATTGGAGGATTCGGTGGCACTGGTGATGTTTTGATTGAATCTTTCTTATGCGTCGGTGCTTCAATTCTTCATGGAATTCTTGTCGCCGGGAGTGCTCATGCTCTTACCAGCCTCATCGGCCTTGAAGCCAACGACGATGCTACGGGAGGCCAGAGGAGTCTTTTCTCCCTCCAAGGTGACGTTGATGGCGACCTTGTGAGGTTAATTTACCAACACGAGAAATCGGGTTGGTTTTCAACTTCCATTGCTTCTGATGGTTACCTTCCCACCGCTCGGGGTGGTTCGTCGTCCGATGTGCCGGGATTGTTGGTGATTGAAGCGTCAGATCCTTTGCAGTCCGGCGATGTGATTCGGCCTATTCGTTCAGCGATCATAAAGCATGTTGGTGTTCATGATGTGCTACCCATGGTGCCATTAAAAATTTATGATGTCCTTCGTCGGGAAGGTGGTCGGCTTCACGAGCGGCAGCTTCGACCGTCGGCGGCGGGGACGACCGGGAGGAACTTGCAAAGACTTAGTTGTTTTTTGTTTTACTTTCACAGTTGTCTTTGTAAGTTATGGGATGTAAACTATCAGAAATTTATATGAACTAGTAAAGTGCACGTGCGACACACACGTGTTATAAAAACTATTTAACTCATGTTTAATATAATCAAGATCTAAATAGCTTAAATATAAGCTGTGACGGTGGTTTGGGAACTGATGACTGAATCTAGACTTTACCGCATTGTCTATGGTGTAAACTGTTGTATATAACTATATACCCACTACCACAAGCAATTCTTGGATCACCATCCATTTTAACAATGTAAGTATATAGTTTGATCATGAAATGTGAATAACATGCATCATCTTTTTTGCAATGAGATAACTTGCATCATTATTAACAATATTTTATTTGATCAGCATAGTGAAAATAAGGGAAATAAAGTCCAAATTAGTACATGGAGAATACACATTTGTTTCATATATAAGATTGCAATGGTTGTGCCAAAATTCCAAAGCATTCTTCTTGAAACAATGTTGTAGTTATCCTGACTATCTCTGCAACTGAGGAAGCAAGTTTTTTTTTTTGCGGGTAAGTGAGGAAGCAAGTTGCAAATGAAGCAAATAGTGGAGAGCCTCCTAGAGTTCTGAGAGCACAACCTGCTACAGGCCTACAAGCAACTCAAGGGGTACATCCATTACCTACTGCCCTGCTTCTGATGTTCCTCGCTAGCTTCTTTCTCCCATAAATTTCACCAAACAGTTTGGGTGCAAGCTACCTGTGCTCGAAAAATTAATCAGGCATCACTACTACCAGGAATGCCATTGTATCTCTTGCCCATCCACCAGAGTAGTTGCATATATACTCAATTGTGTGTCAAAGCCACATAATAAAAGCAAACATGCAACCAAAAGTACAATACGACGGAAAGCACTTGTTACAAAGCGCAATGGACAAACAACTTGCAGCAACCTACTACCCTTCGGTTGGCCCAACAATTTATATGTACGTACCGAAGTAACCAATCAAATCCATTACAAATAATTCAGCTTAATGTTGTTCTTTCTATTATATGATTCTTTTGTCAAGGACTCCACGCCACTGCATAGAGCCTTATTTATGCACAAACCTATTGTAGCAGTCCTTGCTTTTTTGTCTATCTCAAATGGTGATTTACTGCTGCTTAAAAGGAAACAAAAAATCGAAAATATCAGAACATTTCTCCAAGTGTCAATCAATGTAATTGTAAAAGAGAACACTAATCCTGCAATAAGCAAAAGTTCTACAGCAACCAAATGGGCCTTGAGCAAACTGATTCCATCCAACAGCAGCACAGCACGGGGCCTGGCGGGTGTGGGCGTGGAGGTCGTCGATACTTCACCGGCGGATGGCGGGGGAACGGAGAAGGGGTCTGGCTGGCGGTGGCGGCCCATGTGGTCGCGGGTCAAAGGAAAGAGGCTTTTACTTGTATGACATTATTTACCTGTATGACATTATAAAAGATGGTGTTGACCTGTGTGCCACTAAAAAATTCGCTCGCACCTAGGGCTGGATATCGAGCCTGGCTCGGCTCGTTTTAGCTCGTTATCTTAGCGAGCTAGAAACCCTGCTCGGCTCGGCTCCTTAAAAAGCTCAGCTGGCTCGTTAAGCTCACGAGCCAGCTCGTTAGTAGTTATCAATTAAAAAAATCACAACCAACATGTAAATATGGAATCAACAAATACGATATGTTTACAAGCCAACAAACCATGAAACCAAGTAGCCAACAAACAATCGAGTACTCAAGAAAATTACTACTCTATCTACTCTGCTAACAAGAATCAACTCGTTTTTTGGTTGCTGCATTGGCTCGTTAGGGCTCGCGAGCGGCTCGCGAGCCAGCTTGAGCTCGGCTCGTTATCGTAGCGAGCTGAAACCTAAGCTCGGCTTGGTCCACATTTCCTAACGAGCCGAGCCGAGCCGAGCCACTAACGAGCGAGCTAACGAGCTTCGAGCTTTTCGTCCAGTCTTACTCGCACCTGTGTGCCATCGACCTAAACTTCTTTGCGTTCCAAGCCATTCCGTCCACTTTTCCGATTGACGGTGTCAAACAGACAGATGAAATGACCACTTTGCCCTCATGTGGGGCCCGTTGGTCAGCCACCTAAACTTCTCCGTGTCTCTCCCTTTCTTCCCCATAGACAGACAACAAGCGTCGCTGGTCTGCGTGGGCCGTCGCCGCCGCGCACCTGACGAACAGCTCACGCCGCGTCGTGCTCGGCTGCGACGATGCAGTGACGACGAGCAGCACATCGCCGGCCCCTGCTATCCTGGTCGCGTCCGCACGCGCCCCACGTACTCGCCTCCGCCCCTCGCCGGCATGAGCTTGCCCGTTGCGCGTGCTCGCCGCTGCCACGCCTCTGCCCGCTCGCCAGCGTGAGCCGGCGTGGTCACCTCCGCCTCTCGTCGGCGCGATCTCACCGCAGCCGCACCTATGCCCGCTCGCCTGCTCGCCATCCGATCCTGGGGTCTGCTCAAGTGTCCCCGCGCGGGCCGTGGCTGCCTAGCGCGTGCGACGACGCTGCTGCAGGGGCGGCATGCTTTGCGCGAAGCCAAGCTACCAAGCGGCATGGGCAGCGACGACCACGGCGAGGCTCGCACCCAGGCACGCATGTGTGAGGCTTCTGCGAGCAACAACGTTAGAGCGAGCACGAGCACGAGACGCAGCGACTGCAAATTGGCTCAGCAAATGTAAAATCGATTTTGCATATTTTAATCCAGTCCAATTTCCTTGCTCCGATTTGATTTGATTTATTACACGCTTCTGTTTTATGCTCCAATTTGATTCAATCAAACATGGTGTGTTGACGGGTTTGGCTCCGCACTGTCGGCAAGAGGCAGCAGGCAAGGCTCTGCGTGAGCTGCATGACCACGTGCAGGCCGCCGTGCTGAGCACTCGGAGCATATCCCGACGGAGCTCCAGCAGCCATGGACGTGCGAACTCGAATATGTGCGTGGGAGCAGAAGAAAAAAGGAAAAAAAAGATTGTCCCGTGGGTACAGCAAACGGGGTACGTCCGCACGCGGTACTGGTGGGCCCGACAGGGTACACGTGGGCGGGTAAGGCGACTGTGGGTGAGAAAAGAAATAATATTTTGGCAGAAACGCTCTTCAAATTGTGATTTTTTGTCCTTCCATAGTCCTTCCATCCTATCCACTCCTAAAAACATATGACGGGTGGGTCCGACATGAGAGGTACGGTAGACCCGATTTGGGTGAGAAAAATTTTCAATTGTCTTCGCTCCTTATAGTATAGATATAATCCCGGTTTCTCAAAAAAAAAAAGAAGAAGAAGAAAGGGGGAATCCATAATAAACAAAGTCATGCCCGTGCGCTAGAACTAAAATTGTTGAGTCCTTGTAATTGTGTAGGTTCACCTTTAGTCATCATCAGAGCTCATTCAGTATTACTGTAACAAGAGTACACTGTACGCAGTACCGCCTCCCCCGCATGTGCTCCAAGTACCTGTGGGGTTAACCACGCACGGGCGGTACAAATCAAGAAGCCGGAAACTTTGACTAGCGGAACACACCTGCACTACAACTACAGCCACGAACACGATGCCACGGCGTGTATGCGATACACTACACGCATTCTCCCCTGCCAGCCTCCTCACGTACCGTGGAACTAACAGGTAGACAACATTGACCTGCTCGAGCGCGACCATGCACCGCCGCGTACCGTACGTTATGTACCTGCAAAATGTTCATGGCTTCAAGGATCGTCGCGGCTGTATAGGACCCTGCTCAGGTCAGGTCTCAGTACAGCACAGCTGATGCACAGGGTGTGTGTGTATGCAGCTGCTTGCAGATTGCAGAATGCCAGAATGCATTGGATTCGCGTGGTCAAGAGCCAAGACTCGAGGACGACGTTCGTCTTTCAGCACAGATCGGCTCCGTCCTTCCTTGGGATCTGCTGATGACTGCGCTGCCGTCCTCAAGTACTGCACAACTAGTAATACTCCATTTCTTTTTTTAGGAACAACAGTTATCTTTGTCTCACTATCCGGAAAACGGTATTTGGCCATTTGCACTTTCAGCGAACGGCACAGCTCGATCAGCATCCACCTTCTCTACTACTAAAAAGAATGAAACTAAGACTCAATTTTCGTCCTACTTTTTTCCGCTCCCGCGGGTCAGCCTCCCGCGGGTCAGCCTCTCCGTCGCCCGCACCCTGCCCCCGGCGCATCGTTCCATCCGCACATACGCCGCGGGTCAGCCTTCCGCCTCCCCCATCTGCATCGCCCCCTTCCCTCTCCCACACATCGCGCCGCCCATCTGCATCGCCCCTTCCCCTCTTCTGCCTGTGCGCCCCCTTCCCCCTCCCACACATCGCGCCGCCGCCCCCACGGTGCCTACAGGAGCGCCAGCGCCGCCGCTCGCCGGCGACGGACCTCCAGCAGACCGCCGGTTCGCCACGCACGGCCACCACACCCGCAAAGATGCCGACCGCGAGGACCACAGACAAGAAGCTGCCCGGGGTGCAGTCGCTCAGGCGGTCTCGTGCGGGCGAATCTGCGAGGTACGGTCGTGGTGGTCAACTGCGTCTCGGCCGCAGCCCGACCTCAAATCGGCGGAACGATGGGGACCCCATCTCCGCCCTCATCCTCCTTCGCAAAACCTGAGCCGCTGCCATCCCCCGTCCTCGCGGAACCTACGCCGCCGCCACCCCACGTCCTCTCCATGCCCCGATCCAAGCCACTGACACCCAGCCATGCGCGCTGCTATCCCCTGTCTTCTCCGCGCCCCAATCATGAAACCCTAGATAGCCCAAACCCTTGCTCCATCGTCGCCATGGGTTTCTTCCTCTCCTTCTTCCGCGGAGGCTGTGACCCATCCGACGATCTCAGCGTCATCAAGTCCAACTGTGAGTCTGTGACCTCTCATTTTTCGTTTTGGTTCCTGGTGCTCTGACAGTGATGTGTGATTTTGTGCGGCTGCAGAATATCATAGCGTCTCAATTAATGTCCTTTTTCTTGTAGTTTCATCTGCGTCCATATGCTCAACTGGGGTTGGATAGTGCTTCTATTCAAAGCTTGTTCACCTACAAGGATACTATCGAAGAGCTTGTATCCGAGATTCCGGAGGTTCATACATTCTGGAAAAAGAATGCCTTATTCAATTTTTATATTCTTTGTTATGAATTTTTACTCTTTGGTATGATAACGTTTTCTAGGAATTTGAAGCGGGTGGAAAATTGGATGTGGAGGCGGTTAATGGTGGAGTCGACAAGGAGCTTTGGGGAGAGGTGCTGACTTTAGTTGGCTCTCTTTGTTTCTTATTGTGTGAAAATGTATCAAAATATATTTCTTACTAAAGAGGAGTAATATGAAAATTGAATCGACAATGCATCGTAATCCTTTTCTTTGTACTGTCTTCACTGTCAACATAGTTGCCAATTTGTCATGAATAGCTTCTAGGTGCTAAATTCAAGTCTAGGGCAAAAACGGGGTGTTGAGGAATGTATGACTTAGGCTTAGGTAATAAGTGATTATCATGTGACCTTTTTTGAAATTATAATTGGATTCTGCATATGATTAATATGCCACTCTCATTGACAAATAGTTTGTATCTAGCTCTATAAGTTCTTTTTTTACATGCACATAGAAATTGATCAAAATATTGTTACTGCTTTCCTTATAAACCAATCGTACCATCAGGGTGTTCAATGAAATACCAAGCAGGATACGTGTTCTTTCTGACATTTATTGTTGTGTCATGCAGCAACAGTTGATTAAGTACATCCTTTCAGGGTATAACATTGTTGCCGAACACGAAGAGTCAAATCAAGGTTGCTCTTACAAAATAATGAACGACATCCTATCTATTTGGTGAGTAGGACTAAAGTGTTCTATATTAAGTTGAAATTTCTTTTTGAGAACTTCCCTCGCCAAATATTTATCACGAGCTTGATTTAAATTTCCTACTAAGTAAGGGGCTTGTGATTGTGTTCTATCAATGCAAATATATAGAGAGAGCCAATTTTGGTGCTGCTATAGGATCAATCGATGCACTAAAGTGAGATACATTTGTTGAACTATTTCTTGCTTAAAGTTATCTTATTTAACATGATATTTTTTGCGAATATTTAACATTGTATTTCATGCAGCTAGAAACTATAATTGTATGTTAACTTGGGAGAGCATCGTTTTCCTTTTGAAAAAAGTGCTGACTCAAGTTGTAGTATTTTATTGCGTAACTAATTCTTTTGGTTAAATATCTCATCTCATGGTGACAGAGGACTAAACACATTTGACCAATATATATTTCACCATTTGACTGTAGGTGATTGACAGCCAGGAGGCAAATCCATATGTTTTGCCGCTTGAGATGATCAAATCCAAAGTCTGATGGTTTTTTGTCTTGTGAATTTTGTAGAACATGGACACATAAGAATGATGAGGTAATAAGGCATCCTGCAGGTTTGGTTTCACATGCTTCAAATTGCATTAATCAGAGAGCATTTACATAAATGGTCGCTTCATATGTTTCCTGGTTGATATGCTTCATTTTGTGTTGGTCTTAAATTGAAGACTGTGGGTGTGGTTGGTATATTTCTTGCGGAGAGCTGCTCGCGTGGTGTGTATGGAGAGTCGATTGTTCTTCCAGGTGCGGGGAGTTACTGTCATTTTTGGCACAACTTGTTGTAAGATTCTTATTCTGCAACTCCTCACAGATTCTTCTGATTTTGTAATTGGATATAACAGCTCATTAAAACATAGGTACCATCAGGTCTTTTATTTATTTAGTTTGGTCATTAAATTAACTTGATAAATATGATGTCATATTGATATTTGATCTTCTGAACCATTACATATGTGGTCACCTCAATGAGGTTCTATATCTAACTTGTAGGAAAATTGAATTTCATAGCAAACATGGTGAGGTATTAGAAGTGCCTCTTTTTTACACATATTTTTTTAAAAAAAATTGCACGAGCATAAATGAATAGGTAGTCTGTAGTCCTCCTGAGTAATTCAACTGTTGAATGTTGTTAGAAGTTTTTCTTTTATTTTATTTTCAAAAAATAACTTTGTTTAACAGAAGAAGGTAAATGAATACTTCCTATGTTTCGAAATGTAGGTCATTTTGGCTTTTCTAGATACATAGATTTATGCTATGCAAAATATATGTATCTAGAAAAGCCAAAGCGACCTACATTTTGTAACGGAGGGAGTAGTAGTTAAGTTAAATAATACCTCTGTTCAAATGTTTTACATGTAGATTCAGAACAAATAGTTTGATTCAACTGTTGACTAGAGTTAACTGAGTAGTTAACTCTGACACTTGTATACTGATAGCATATTCATATAAAAAGAAGGGAGAAAATGGGTTCAAGAACTTAATTAAACGATGATCTAATAAATTTAAACTCGTAGAGACAAATGAGAGCATGACTGAGTCTTTGCAGCACCAAAGTTTTCCAAGAGGTAAGAGAATTAAAATTTGATCCTCTGTGCGGCAAAGAATAGAGATAAAGAATTTATGAAGAAACAAGAGCTCATCGATGTTGTTAAAGCCAGTGGGCCATTGAAAGACGCGATTGGGTACTGTTTTGGATTTATTCAATATGGGTTTGCTTGCAAGTTTTGGATTTACTTTCTCTAGAAATAACCTTACTATTTCAATTTGGTCTATCAACCATCCTTACTATTAGGCCATTTTGGGGGACTAGGGTTGTTAGTAGCTTCCACTGCTCCATGTCTTGTCTCTCCTGTAATACATAATTCATGGAAAAAATTATGTTTAACATGATGTCCATGCTAAGTAGTGTTGAGTGCTCCGTTTCATGGCTGCTGGTTCTATTATTTTGGGTTGCCCTCCAAACATACAATTCTTGTGGTTTTAGACTTTTGATGCATGATAGATCAAAATGTTTTTATGAGGTGAAAAGGAATAATTAGCTAAAAAATGTGGATGTCTTGCAGCACATCAAGTTATGGAGATCAAATCCCTCCTAAAATATGTTACTTTGGAGTCCAAACATGATCATCCATGCATCAGTACTACAACATTATGTTACCAGTTATTCCTTCTTCTGAGATCTGAAAGTTGCATTTTGGCTCTTTGATATCACTATTCCTCTCAGGAAATAGATGGAAGCTGATATCCAAGGAAAAGTCCAGATACGAAAGGTTTGTTATTTTTTCAGAAAAGGGCAAAGGATGAAATTGATTTTTCTTTGTCAACATAAATGAATACTTTCGTGTTAATATATTTCTATAGTTGAGGAAGAAGATTAAACCAATTATTTCATAAGATTGATTGTGTTGATTACTTGCATTTTGCATAGGTTGATGATTTGGTGCCTGCTAAGGAGTACCTCCGTGTTAACCGGACCAGTTCAATGAAGTTCGTTTGATGCCTGATTGACAGGGGAAGGAAGTGATGTGTGGTTCAATGAATGTTAAACAATATTTTTTTTGTGATTTCTGTATATTTTAATTCATCTATGAAATTGTGTAATTGATCTGGGCTTATAAGTCACATTGCTTCAATTTTTTTAGACATACACATTTGCTTCTTAGATAGTAGAAGTAAAGATTAGAAAAATGTCACTATTGTATATCTTGTTTCAGGGTCTATTTGACATTTGAACCATGGAATGAGCTCTCATGTCTATGATTATGTGAATGTGACTGTTGTGCATTTTGTTTGCCCAGTTGTAACTGATTATGCACTCACCATTCTTTAAAATGAATGGTGCCCTTCCATTAACAAAAAGAGATCTCTCTTGAACATGGTTCTTTACACCAGAGTTTATTGTGTGCCATCTTGATTGTGATTTGAGCCCGTGGCAACGCACGGGCACTATCCTAGTGTAGGTAGAGGCATGACATATCTCACCCGCGCGTCATTATATTCAATCAAAGTATCAAACCGCCGATTTTTGTCGCCAAAATTATGACACCGTCGCACAAATTCTGGAGCAAAATAAATAGCCGTGATAAAACTCAGTGATCACAAGGGTACGTAGAATCCACTTCCGTAATGTTATCTCTAACCCTCTCATCAACAAGGACTTGCCTTGGTCTACATCTACTAAGCACTAGTCAGTCCTGCGTAGCGTACCTGCAACAAAAGAATACTAACAATCCTGACAGCCAACCATTTGCCCGGATCTCAATCGACTACATCCATATCTGTCCAAACCAAACCCCCCTTTAAATTCTCAGCGCAAAACCCCAAACCTTACTGTGGGCACGTTTGGTCCGGCTAGCTGGTGGCCTCGGACCTCCACCAGTCGTACGCACTGCACGCACGCGCGGAGATCGGCGGAAACGCCGCATCGGGATCCAGCAAGCTCCGGCCGTCTGCCCCGCTCGCTCGTCGTAGCCTACCTGGTGGCGAGCGAGGGAGCCCCAACCCAAGCAGCCACGCGCACGGCGCACGCATCGATCCATCCATGCCAATGAGAGCGTGAACCCCCCGTTGTCGGAATCACGCCCGGTCCGCGACAAGGGGACCTGGTGGTCCGGCGGCCGCGCGTCGCGTCGCGTCGCGTCCGCTGCTCCCCGTCCATTCCAACCAGCTGTGTGCCGCCGAGACTCCGTACCCGCTGCGCTGCGCGCGCGCTGGGTTTTTGAGCCAGAGCGCGGCGGCGCGCGCGCGCGCGACGTCGTCCCAGTGATCATGATCTCGTGATTGAGAGCCCGATCGAGTGGTCGCCGGCCGCTACGCACCGTGCCAGGAGGACACGGAGAAAAAGGTGCGTAGGCCGCGTACGGCACCCATCTGAGGTCTAAGCCTGAGCCAGCCGTCGCCTTGGCCGTATATCATCGCTGCAAATGTTTGTATCGCATGCCGACCGATCTGTCTGCCATGCCAAGTGCAGGTACAACGACGGAGCAGGTGGCGCGGTCGATTCCATTGGCGCACGGGTACGTGCAGCGCCACGAGCTGTTGGCAAATGCGCGCAGCTACGACGATCCCGGGCGGCTTGTGACTTGTGAGGGTTCTCGTCTGGCGTTTGTCCTGGCTGGCCTCTTCGTGTTCGTCCTTGGTTTTGGAGGCAGCCGGGGACCCCGCGCGGCCGCGCCGCAGCGGCAGTGGCGCGAGAGTGCGAGACGTTTGCTAGTGTGTGTGTGCAAGCCGTGCGATCATCAAGCGCATCCTACGGTGGCTGTGCCGTTCCCTTCCTTCGCTGTGGATGGTAGCGTACACATCCCTGACTGTACGTGCACAGCTGCAGCAAGACCAAAAACGAGATGTGCCGTCACGTGGGACGGACCGGCCGAGTCAAATGTTGCAGCCAATCATATCGATACGTTAACGCTGCATGCGCTAGCTGCTGCTGTACTACTGCGATGCACGGGGTGCAAGTGTGTCGATCTGTGCCAGATCCAACGACCATAAAAAAATCTTGCAGGTTAATTGCAGGAATTCCCCTACGGGATAGGACATCGTAGTTTTTTTTTCGAATTACACAGTACATCGGAGACACTCACAACGCACGCACATTCATCTCTAAGAACACACGCGCGCAAACTCTATCTCTAGGAGCATCTTCGAAAACTGGGTCGGCAAATCCTCAAGATTGACGAAGTCACCACAGACGCCTCGCTGTCGACGGGAACGTCGCCTACCACTGAAAGCACAAACGCCGTTAAATCCTGAGAAATTCGCTCCCATGGGGAGTCGAACCCAGGACCTGAGGTGCTACCGGGACTCCTGCAACCACTAGGCTACAGACCCTTTCGCATAGGACATCGTAGTTGGATGCACCAATCGAGTTATATGCACGTATTTTTCAGAGATTTAGCACTGCTTTGCTGAATGCTAGCGAGTGTGTTCGAGAGTGGGTTCAACGACACAAGCTAGGCGCGAACAAAAGTGGTGTTTGCTGCTTCGTTAGACCGGTTCATTTTGTTTAGCAGGAAACAAAAAGAAGTTTCACACTGACATGACACTAGCCAGATCGCTCGCTGCTACTCTCACTACGGGAATCGCTTTCGTTCCGGGGGAGGATTTCACATTAATACCGATTTTTTTCAACCGGTACTAATGTGGGTATTAGTACCGGCTGGGAAGGTAAGACCCCGACGCAATCCCAGTGAGTCACATTAGTACCGGGCTAGCTCAAGAACCGGTACTAATGTGACCACATTAGTACCGGGTGAAGACCAGCATCGGTACTAATGTGTTGGTCTCACATTAGTACCGGGTCTGGTTTTCACCCAGTACCAATATGGCCACATAGGTACCGGACGGAAACGAGACCCGATACTAATACCCTCCCACCGCACACCTCCCGGGACTTAGAAAAAATCTCCGTCTCCACTGGCCTCTCCTTCATTTATTTCCATCCTATCTCTTCCTCCTCTCATTCTCTATCTCTCCACTCCCATCTGCATCTCACTTCTTCCCTCTCTTTTGCAGGGTCGTCGGGCACGAGGCCGGCGGTCGAGCCGCCGCGCGGGGCCGGCAGGCGCGCCTCCGCGCGGGGCCGGCACGGTGGCTCGCGGGTGGAGGCGGCCCCGGTGGCCGACGCGGCCCCTGCCGGGGGCGCGGAGTAGGCCGAGGGCGCCTGCCGGGGGCGCGGAGGCCCCAGCGGCCGGTGCGGAGGCCGGCGCGGCCCCAGCCGGCGCGGAGGCTGTCGACCGGGCATCCCTGGGCCCACCAACACATTGTGGGCCATACCTGGAAGATGAGTTCCTGAACACCTGGACTACTGGACTAGTGGGCCACGGTGCTGGTACCGTGGACCACAAGGCGGGACAAGACGGACAAGGACTTGTACTAAGACTATGATAGCTTTCCATACCCTGTATAGGCTACTCCGAGTCCTACTCGAATAGTACTCTTGTACCAATCTGACTTGTAACCCTGCCTCCCGTGGCATATAAGGCGAGGCAGGGACCCCTCTCAAAACATACGCAATCAATACAGAGCCACGCATCATACAGGACGTAGGGTATAACGCACATTGCGGCCCGAACCTGTCTAATTGTGTGCCCCGTGTCTCACCATCGTGTTCCTGAGCTCGGCGAGCCCCACCGCACAATCTACTACTTCGGGTACCCCGTCGTAGGCTCGGTGTCTAAAACACTGACAGCTGGCGCGCCAGGTAGGGGATCTCGTTGTTGATCCACTGGTGAACTCGATGGCTCTCGTCATCATCAAACCGACCGTCGCTTTCCAGCAAGGCGACACCTTCGTCTTCGGCTCTTGGGTTTGCGTTGCTGATGGCGCCGGATCGTTCCTGCGTTTCTTAGCGCCAACTCCGGAGTCAAAGCTCAAGTCCTCGACGCTTACGCAAGCTTCGATGGAAGAACTCGTCGAAAATTTCGGCGAAATTTCGATCTCTGACCCGCTCAGAGAACTCGAGTCGGAGTCCGGGTACAACTTGACTTCGTCTTCTATCCAGCCTGAGTTGCTTTCTTCAGCTTCACAGCTTGCACTCAGCTTGGATAACATTCTAGCACCACTTCTCTTCGGTCATCGCCATGTCAGTGCTGCTTACCAAGCCGCATTGAAGCACCTCATGTGCCCTGGTCCGAAGATCGTGCTCGAGTACTCTTCGGATTCGGACGTCAACCTCGACTACTATTCGGACTCATCTGAGTTCGAGTTCGACTACGGTTCGGATTCTGCTGAAGTACAACAACTGTCTGGCCCTGCTCAAGGACTGGTGATCACGTCGACACCTGAGGGTAGATTCGTCTACTGGCCTGAGCATGTGCCTGCTGATCTCACCTTGGATGATCAGGAGCGCTTTATCGCTTGTCTCGACAACTTACCTTTCCAGGAAGGCGTCAAGCTTGTTGATTATGACACCGATACTGAGCTCATTCAGAGTACGGGTAATTATTCATCGCATCGAGAAGTTTTCGTCGTTGATGCGACTACTCCGCAAGGGCATCGTGCCAATTATCGCTTTCCGGATGATGTATCTGATGATGAACTCTCTGCCAATGCTCCTGCTGATGAAACCGCGGAGGCCAAGACTACACGTCGCCAACGCAATGCTGATCGTGCAACCCTTCGTCGGGAACTCGCGGAAGCTCTACCTACCCGTAATCTTCAAGAGGCTCTGGATGCGGTAGCTACTCGTGAATATCGCACTCCAGAGGAAGCTAGCAACACGATCAATTTACTCGGTCGCTCAATGCCTCGTGACAGGGCGACTGCTGAAGTCGCGAAGCTGGCTGAACTAGCCCACACTATGCTACGTCAAAATACCAGTGCTCCTAGTCACCATGGTAGCAGTGGAGGTGCTCATCGTACCACTCCCACTCCTCAACGCACTCGTCTGGAAGCTAGCAACAAGGGCAAGGGCGATGATGGCAACAGCAACAGCAAGTCGGGAGACTCTCGCTACGATGCTCGCACAACAATCAACGCTAGACGCGCTGAGCGTGAGAAGCAAAAGGATAATGATTCTGATTCTTTTCCAGCCATCTCTGCTCGACTTCAAGCTCTGTTTCTTCCGGAGAAATTCAAGCCTTACGGCATCTCTAAGTATGATGGCAAGCAAGATCCAAGACATTGGTTGCGCTGTTATGCTCTGTCCATCTCCAATGCCGGGGGCAATGATGATACCAAGTGTATCTATTTCCCTTTTTTCTTGGAGCAAGAACCCCTCACGTGGTTTGAGTCTCTCAAACGTGGTTCTATTGACAACTGGGGACAACTCAAACACCGCTTCACCAGCAACTCGCGGGTTCTTTGGGCCGTCATGGTACCCGGATGGACCTTGCTCTGATCAAGCAAAAACAAGGCGAGACTCTTCGCGAGTACATGCACCGCTTCTTTGAGAAAAGGGCTACTATTGTCGATGTCATCGAGAAAGAAGTCATTGATACCTTCCAGGATGGTTTCTATGACGATAGTCTTTTCCAAGACTTCGGTCGCGCTCGCCCAGCCAACATCACCAAACTCAAGGAGATGATCACTCACTGGGCGGACGAGGAAGACAAGGCTCGGAATCCGTTCAAGCATCTTCGCAACAACCAGAACAACAACAACAATAACAATGCTGGAGGAAGCAGCAGTGGCAAGCAACAGCAGGGCAACCGCCAGGGTAATAACTACTCGAGCAATCCTAATCGCAAACGCAAACCCGACAACACTGTTGTTGCCATGGAAACTACCGCCAAGACTGAAGATGATCCTCACTGGGCAACATTGACCAAGCAGAAATGCCCATGGCACCCAGAGGGTGATCATACTATAGAGCAGTGTTACCAACTTCGACGTGCGTTGAAAAATACACCCGAACCAACACACCCAAACCCGCGATTTCGCAAACACAAGGGGAAGAAGGCTAACACAGACAAAGACACTGGGTTCCAAAACCCCTCCAATACTATCAATGTCATATTTGGTGGAATTCCGACCAAACGTATGCAGAAGCTCGCACTCAGGGAGATTATGTCCATCCAACCAGCAGCTCCCACTTTTCTTAAGTGGTCTGAAACCCCCATTACCTTCTCGAGGGCGGATCAATGGACTAGTTTCTGTGAGCCAGGACGATATCCTCTCGTTTTGGATCCAGTGGTGGCAGGCTCCAGGCTTACCAAGGTTCTCATTGATGGTGGCAGTGGTCTCAATGTCCTGTTTGCCAAGACATTGAAGAAGATGGGCCTGGATATCACCAATATGCTTACCAAGACCAACTCACCGTTCTATGGTATCATCCCAGGCAACGCAGCTGTTCCTTTGGGTTTAGTTGTACTACCCGTTACCTTTGGGACAAAGGATCACTACCGCACCGAGTACATCAAATTTGAAGTCGCTGACTTTGAGACTTCTTACCATGCCATCCTCGGCAGGCCTCGTCTCGCTAAGTTCGTGGCTATCCCACACTATGTGTACTTGGTTCTTAAGATGCCGAGCCCCAAAGGAGTTCTTTCATTGCAAGGGGATCTGAAGCCGTAGAACTTGCCTCGACTACTCAAGTACCCAATGCAATGATGGAAGTCTTCACTACTGCTAAAAAGCTTGCTCCGAGCGAGCTGGAGGTTCCTGAGAAGACAGACAATAATAACAAGCCTGCACCGACTAGTGACGTCCTGCTCAAAGCCATTGACCTCGGTATTGGTGACAGCAGCAAGACGACCATGATCAGTGCACAGCTTGATCCTAAATAGGAAGACACACTCGTCAACTTCCTTCGGGCTAACCGTGATATCTTTGCGTGGAAGCCATCTGACATGCCAGGTGTGCCCAGGAGGTTGATTGAGCACTCACTCAACGTCGATCCTAATGCTACCCCCAAGAGACAACACTTTCGTCGCTTTGCTAATGACCGCAGGGCTGCTATCAAGAAAGAGCTTGCCAAACTACTCGCGGCTGGCTTCATCCGAGAAGTTTTTCACCTGCAATGGCTCGCTAACCCTGTGCTCGTCAGAAAGAAGAACTCTAACGATTGGAGGATGTGTGTCGACTACACCGATCTCAACAAGCATTGTCCCAAGGATCCTTTTGAATTTCCGCGGATTGATCTAGTCATTGATTCTACAGCGGGATGTGCTCTACTCTGTTTCCTGGATTGCTACTCTGGATATCATCAAATTGCAATCAAGGAATCCGATCAAGAGAAGACCGCATTCATCACCCCGTTTGGTGCTTATTGTTACACAACAATGTCTTTCGGGTTGAAAAATGCTGGTGCTACTTATCAAAGAGCTATCCAAGCGTGCTTCAAGAGGCAGCTTCACAAGAACGTGGAAGCATACGTGGATGATGTCATTGTAAAGACTAGGGATCCAGACATGCTTATTGCGGATCTTGAGGAAACTTTTGCTTCGCTACGGGAGTACCAATGGAAGCTCAATCCAAACAAATGCGTCTTTGGCGTATCTTCTGGAAAACTACTCGGGTTCATCATCAGCCATCGTGGCATCAAAGCAAACCCCGAGAAGATTACCGCCATCTCCAACATACAAGCTCCGACTACTATCAAAGATGTCCAGAAGCTTACTGGTTGTATGGCATCACTCAATCGCTTCATCTCGCGACTTGGAGAATGGGGTCTACCTTTCTTCAAGCTACTCAAGCGGCAAGAGAAGTTTACATGGACAACTGAAGCTGATCAAGCTCTTTCTCAGCTCAAGGAGTTCTTATCCAAGCCTCCAGTTCTCACAGCTCCTCTGCCTAATGAAGAGTTCTTGTTCTACATCGCTGCAACTACTAACGTCGTCAGCACTGCTATTGTCGTTGAACGGCAGGAGGAAGGCCATGGCTACCCTGTCCAGCGGCCAGTCTATTTCGCCAGTGAAGTACTCTCAGAATCCAAGGCTCGCTACCCTCCGGTACAAAAGCTACTCTATGCGGTTCTGATTACTTCACGGAAGCTCCGCCACTACTTTGACGAGTACAAGATTTCTGTGGTTACTAGCTACCCGCTTGGCGAGATATTGCACAATCGGGACTCCACATGAAGGATTTCTAAATGGGCTGTAGAGCTTGGCGCTCTATCGCTCGAGTTCAAACCTCGCACTGCTATAAAGTCTCAGGCCTTGGTTGATTTCATGGCTGAGTGGCGGGAAAATCAAGTCCCAACTCCAATTGAGCGTCCAAAACACTGGGTCATGTACTTTGACGGTTCCCTCAAGTTGGAAGGCGCTGGTGCCGGGGTACTTTTGATTTCTCCCAAGGGCGAGCAACTCAAATATGTCTTGCAGATCTTTTGGAAGGTCTCAAACAATGAAGCTGAATATGAAGCTCTACTGCATGGTCTTCGCCTTGCAGTTTCTCTTGGCATTACACGACTACTTGTTTATGGTCATTCTTTGGTGGTTATCAATCAAGTCAACGATTCTTAGGATCCTAATGCTGAAAACATGGATGCGTACTGTCAGGAGGTACGCAAACTCGAGAACAAATTCCATGGTCTCGAGTTCCATCATGTGGTTCGCGACAACAATGTTGCTGCGGATGTCTTGTCGAAGCTGGGATCTACATGAGCTCAAGTGCCAGCTGGAATCTTCGTCCATGAAATCCATAAACCATCAATTCCAGAGCAATCATCTGCACCTATGACTACTTCAGTTCAACCTGATCGAGAAGTGCTTATGATTGATGTGGACTGGAGAACTCCTTTCATCGACTACATTAAACATCAGTTGATTCCTGAAGACAAGTCAGAAGCCGAGCTCATCTCATGCCGCGTCAAGGCTTATGCTCTAGTCGGAGATCAACTCTACAAGCGAGGTGCAAGCTCTGATGTACTCATGAAGTGCGTTTCTCGCGAAGAAGGCAAGGAAATCTTGGAGGAAACACACAAAGGAATCTGTGGCTATCACGCTTCTTCCCGCACCTTGGTAGGAAAAGTATTCAGACGTGCTTTCTACTGGCCTACAGCTCTTGCTGATGCAGAGGAACTAGTCAAGAAGTGCCAAGGATGCCAATTCTTCGCCAAGCAACAACACGTTCCTGCCTATAAGCTCATCACGATACCACCAACTTGGCCTTTCGCTTGCTGGGGGCTGGATATGATTGGTTCTCTCCCAAATGCGCCAGGGGGATTCAACAGAGTTCTGGTGGCTATCGACAAGTTTACCAAGTGGATTGAGGTCAAGCCTGTCACCTGTCCCAAGGCTGATAGAGTCCTCGACTTCTTGGATGAAATCGTACATCGCTATGGGTTCTCCAATCGCATTATCACAGACCTGGGTTCGAATTTCAACAATCACCAGTTTTGGGAGTACTGCGAGAATAGTGGAATTGACGTCTGGTACATCTCCGTTTCTCACCCACGTGCCAATGGCCAAGTGGAGCGCGCCAATGGGATGATACTCGATGCTCTCAAGAAGCGACTGTATGATGCAGCAAATACCAAGGGCAGCAAGTGGATCAAGGAACTACCCAATGCACTCTGGGGGCTGCGCACTCAGCCTACTACCCCCACAGGGCAGTCACCTTACTTCCTGGTCTACGGCTCTGAAGCCATTTTGCCTGCTGATGTCATGTGGTGTTCTCCGACGGTTGATCAGTACGAAGAAGGCGTAGCTGAAGAAACAAGACAGATAGATGTCGACAGTCTCGAGGAAGCTCGCTGCAACGCACTCGTTCAATCCACTTGATATCTCGAGAAGATTCGCCGCTACCATGACTGCAACGTTAAGGAATACTCCTTCAACATTAGTGACTTAGTCCTTCGTCGCATCCAGAATACGGCAGGGCAACACAAACTCAACTCGCCATGGGAAGGTCCTTTCTCTGTTGCAAAGGTTACTGGCCCAGGCTCATATCATCTTCAAAGTATCGAAGGCGGAGAAGTCGACAACTCTTGGAACTTTGACCAGCTTTGTCGCTTCTACCCGTAGGGGGTCTCAACAACCCTCTCCAGACAGCTACGGCTGTAAACAACTCGTAGGGGGCTTCATCAACCCTCTCTAGGCAGCTTCGGTTGCAACCACTCAACAGACAGCTATGGTTGTCACCACTCGTAGGGGATCATGACAATCCTCTCCAGACAGTTTCGGCTGTATCTTCTCGTGGCTTTCAGCTGCGAGCACTCATAGGGGGCTTCATCAACCCTCTCTAGGCAGTCTCATTCTGCGACCTTATAGGGAGTCATGATAACTCTCTCCAGACGATCATGTATCGTATAGGGCAATAAGTGGCACATACTGTCTATGTCTCTATTTTTTAATAAGAGGCTTCGGCCTAGAGTAACACCCTTCTGGTAGGGTCTCAGTGGAACTCTCATACAAGTTGCTGCTACAGCAAGGATGAGTTCATCACACTGTCCCCTACGGTCTTACTCGTTCTTTGGAACATCCTTGCGAGTACTCTCTCATTAGGCTCATAGCCTCAGAGGTACTTAAGACATTGTAAACACTGTACAATGTATTCAGTAATAAAGTTGCTACTCTATACCGACTTGTTACTGTCCTTTACTTATTCATAACAAAACCTTCTTTTACGCTGTTACAGTTAAGGTGTTCAACTCACTATGAATAAGTTCTTTTCGAGTACTCTCTCACTAGGCTAATAAGCCTCAAAGGTACTTAAGACATTGTAAACTCTGTACAATGTGTATAGTTCAAGTCGCTACTCTACATCGACTTGTTACTATTCTTAGCTTCTTTCATGACAATGCCTTCTTTTACGCTGCTACAGCTAAGGTGTTCAACTCGTCATGATTGAGCTAACATTCTTCGGAACATATTTACACTTGAGTACTTCTACTCGTGTATCGTATCTCTTTTTGCAGCCACACACTCAATACCAACTCGAGTACTGGCCAACACACAAGCATACAAGGGATCCAGATAATTGACTTACTCAAGTTTTCAATTATATTACATAAACACTTGTTCGGGATTACACTTGTTTTTCCCTAGTGTTTCCACTCTACAGGTACATCTAACGGAGATCGATGAACTTGGAGACTGCTTTCGCGATTGGAGAAGTCTGTTGCATCAACTCGTTGAGCCTGTCATCGGAGCAATCTCCAGATCTGCCGTTCATGATGACCGTGAGATCTGCCTCGGTGTAGAATGACTTGATGAAGCTCAAGACTTGATTCGGGATTGTGCAAGCCAGCCTTTGAGCGTATTCCAGAATCTTCTTCGGCGTATCTTTCAACCTCTCCACAAGTGGACGAGGCTGGACTCCAGCAACCCTGGGCTTGAAGAGATTGGCTACTTGCTCGGCTGCTTCTGTCAAGGCTTTCAACTCTGAGCGCAGGCCTTCGGCTTCTTCGATCTTGATCTTCAGCGACTGCATGCAAGTCAACAAGTCATTCCAGCCTGCTAGGTGAATCTCCATTTCACGCTCAAGTTTGAAGCACCGCACCTTATAATCCGCCTCAAGATCCATGCGAGTTGCTTCTTCACGATTAAAGACTAGCTGCCAGTCCAGCGCCTTGTTCTTGAACTTCTCAACATCTTGAGTCAGCTCTGCAGGAGATCAAGGCTACTTATCAGATGCAGTGTGCAAGGACAAAAGTACTCTATGATGAATTCAGAAAAGGGAGATTACCTTTATTCTTCTGACGCAGAGACTTGTTCTTACCAACAACGTCATCTTTTTGGGCTGTCAGCTTCTGGATCTCGTTGTGGTACTCGGCGGCGTTACCATCAAGTTTTTCTTGCAACTTCAGAGACAAAGCTTTCTGCTACTTGAGTTCTTCTCTGAGCTGCGCAACTTCTTCAATGTCAGCCGCATGTTGCTCAAGCAGGCGAGTTTTGCGTTTCGATTGCTTGACTACTTCCTGCAAGGGTGAAAACAACTTAAAAGTCAGAGACAGGATATCTTTGGCTAAAAAGTACTCTACAAGAGACTACAACTTACCGCGATGAGCTTCTCAACGCTGCAGAACATCTCGCCTTGCGCTTGCAAGTTGTCCTCATCCAGACAGGAGTCGTCATACGGCTTTAACCCTTCAGCCATGGATTGGGCACATGTGCTTGCCGCAGAGTACTTCGCAGCACTACGCAGAGGAGTCAAATCTTCAATGATTGGCTCATGCGGCACTATGCGATCCTCCGAGTTGTCCTCCAGCGCCAGCTGTGCATCAGTCTGATGAACGGGGGCTTCGGCAACTGCAACTTCTTCGTGGCGTAGCTTGGCTTCTGGATCAGCTTCCAGGCCCTCATTCATCACGGCTTCAATATCCTCGAGTTGTCGAGCCTTGGGCTTGGAACCTGCTTCCACCGCTACCTTGACCACGTCGCTCCAGAGAAAGTGCAGCACTTCTGCAGCATCAGCTTCGGCGGGTACTTCTTGGCGCTCTGGAAGCACATCCTCTTGTTGCTCTTGAGGATTTTGTTCTTCCTTAGCAAGGTTACTTCCAGAGGCGCCCCACTTCACATCAGTGGATTTTCTGCATCAAAAGATTGGTCAGCAAATTCTAAGTGAGCAATAATAATAAGTACTCGAGTACTTGAGTACTTACAGAGCAGCTCGAGGCACCGAGACTTTCGGCCCCAACATGTCGAAAAAAGAAGGCGCCGCCGGCACCTTTGGCACACTTTCCACCGGTGGCACACTTCCTTGTACCGCGGCTTCTTGTTGCTCGTGCGTCACCGTCTCCACGGTCGACGTTGGATCCACCTCGGGTTCTGTTGTCCTTGCGGGACTACTCGAGAGCACATTGCTTGCACTCTCGATTATCTGTGCAAGACAAAATTCAAGACATTACAGCAAGCAAACAAGTATTCAACATGATATTGGCTACTTAGAGTTCTCAGAACTTACTGTAATAGAGGGCAGGGTTGTGGTCTTCTTAACAGCTCGCTTGCCCACTGTGGTCCTTTTCTTCCGCGGTGGCAGCGTCACATCATCTGCAAGAGATGATGCCGACCTCTTTGATGCTCCTGCGGCGAGGCCACTGGGGATTGGCGCCCCAAAGTACCCATAGCGGCTTTTCACTTCAAAACGCTATTGAAGTGTCTGGCCGTCATCATCGCTTGAGGAGGCATCCTCAACCAAGACTTCTTCTTCTTCCCCTTGCGCAGATCGACTACTCTCGGGGGCTTGAGCCTCAACTCTTGTTGGCTCTCCTTCGGTCGCTTGTAGTGGATCCTCGGGACGAGGAGGAGGGTCGGACACAAACTTCAAGACATCTTCCTGCGAAACAAGGCAAATATTAGTTACACGACTACTTATAATAAGTACTCGGGGGCTAGTTCTTGGTAACTTACCAGACGCAGAGGGTTGTCAGCACTATATTCCTGGACGGTTGCAGGGATTCCGTGAAGATTCTTGAAGATCTTCTGCAGCCTCTCCATCACAAGATCATCACTGATCTCTTCTGAAGACAGCCTCGAGCCATCATCAGCTCCAGTGTACTCGAACCCGAGATGCTCCCGCTGCATCAAGGGTTGTACCTGTCGCTTCATAGAGCTGAAGGCTACTCTCTCAGCGGTCAAGCCTTGCGCCTTCTTCTGCGCAATCTTCGCCAGCAGCTCTGGTATCTGTATGCACTCTTGCATGGTTGGTTCGTCCTTCCAGAGCCTGTCGTACACTGGCGCGAACATGACGGGCTTCGGTAGCTGAGGCGGGGCATTGTCGATGTAGAACCATCTGGTCTTCTAGTCTTGATTTGAGTCAATCAAGTCGTACTTGAAGTACAACTCTTGTGCCTTCTGGCGCATCTGGAGACCGGCACCACTGACTACCACCGGGAAATTTGCATTGGGCTGCGGCTTCAGGCGGAATATCTTCCTAAATAATGCCTAATGCGGGCGGATTCTAAGGAAGGCTTCACAGAAGTGAACGTACACTGCAATCTGAAATATGCTGTTCGGATTGAGGTGCACATGCTCCAGCTTGAAGAAGTCGAGGAAGCCACGGAAGAAATATGATGACGGCAGCGTCAACCCACGCTCGACGAAGTGCCCGAACATTGGGATTTCATCTGGGCTCTTCTACATTGGCCATGCATCTCCAGTGGCTGCACTCCATCCAGCAACCGCCTTCTCGCGCAACAACCTGACGGCTTCGAGGGCTTTAAGATCATCTTCCCTCATCTTGGATTTCTTCCAAGACAGAGCTTGGCTCGGTGGCTTCGTGATGACCACCGTCTTGTACTTCGGCTCCGGCAACTGATTTTTGCCGCGGCCGGACTTCCTCTTCTGACCCTTGGACGACGCTGGCTTCATCCTGTCAGTCACGAGAGTCTTCTTTCGCATCGACTCGAGGGCTACGAGGGGGTGGAGGCGCAAACTCTTGGTGGCATGGACGCTCGAACTCTGCGGCGGCTACGGATGCTAAGGATTTCTGGATCTAAGGACGAATGGGAGCAGTGGAACCCTAAGGGATACCCCTTCAGGTATTTATAAAACCAAAACCCTAAAACGGTTCGACCTGGTGACCCTTCGTATTCAACAGATTGGTTTCACACAGGCAAAATTTTTGGCTAAGTCAGAGGACTAAAATCCAAGACCTGCTCGACTCCATCTCGGGGGCTCGACTACTCGATGGAATTGGATTTCACCCAGCTACAGTTCACTGAATTCAGGCCACTATTCTACAGTCAGATTGGACCCTTCAATTCGAGAAAGTACTCGACTCAAGGCTCGGGGGCTCCGTGCCACGTGTCCTTCAGTTTTTCTCAGGATTTTACGGGATTATTTGACGAAGACTACTGATTGACCCTCAGCTTGAATTGTCAATTCGAACTAAGGCTCGGGGGCTACATCCATATAGGATGCGATTTTTTCAAATCGCATTCATATATTTTTTTCTTCGGATTATCTACGGATTTTTCGGAGCAAGATCAAAGAGTAGAAGATTGACCCTCAGCTTGAATCCTGGATTAGACCTATGGCTCGGGGCTACATTCCATATGGAATGCAATTTCAGTAATCGCATTTCCATATGGATCTTTGATGCAAAGATTTCAAGAACGAAGCGGGTATTATTGAAGACCTTCAAGGGAAGTACTCGGGGACGCTTGGGAACAACTCGAGAAGACTTCAAGACTACTCGTGGAGTTAGCTGGAGTACCTTCCAGCCTCGTGATGATTCAAGTATTATTGAAGACTGAAGCTTGTAGAACTCGGGGACGCTTGGGAACTACTCGTGGAGACCTTCAAGACTACTTGGAGCATCGCACTCGACTACAAAGTACTCAGAGGCTTGTCGACCGGGCATCCCTGGGCCCACCAACACATTGTGGGCCATACCCGGAAGATGAGTTCCTGAACACCTGGACTACTCGACTAGTGGGCCACGGTGCTGGTACCGTGGACCACAAGGCGAGACAAGATGGACAAGGACTTGTACTAAGACTAGGATAGCTTTCCATACCCTGTATAGGCTACTCCGAGTCCTACTCTAATAGTACTCTTGTACCAATCTGACTTGTAACCCTGCCTCCCGTGGCATATAAGGCGAGGCAGGGGCCCCTCTCAAAACATACGCAATCAATACAGAGCCACGCAGCATACAGGACGTAGGGTATTACGCACATTGCGGCCCGGACCTGTCTAATTGTGTGCCCCGTGTCTCACCATCGTGTTCCTGATCTCGGCGAGCCCCACCGCAAATCTACTACTTCGGGTACCCTGTCGTAGGCTCAGTGTCTAAAACACTGACAGAGGCCGGAGGTGGCCAGGCGGCGGCCCCTGCCAGGCACGGAGGCCGGAGGTGAATCTTGGTCGCGCCGGGCACGGAGGCCGGAGGTTAATCTGTGTTCGATTTAGTGCTGTGATTATTAGGAATTTTGTTCTTCTTGTGAGATAGATGCGAATGCTCGAATCCTTTTATGAATCGTGACTTAGTGCTGTGATTATTGGGAATTTTGTGCTGTGAATGAGAGATGAGATGAATATTGTAAATCTTGTGATGTGAATGAGATGAGATGAATCTTGTAAATCTTTGAATGAGATGAGATGAATCTTTGTAAATCTTGTTGTGATTGGTGTTGTGGATGAGATGAGATGATGAGTAAGAAAAGAGAAGAAAAAGGAGAGGAAAGGGGAAAAAAAGAAAGAGGAGCTGGCGGCGGGGTGGATTGACGGCAACGGAGGCCTTCCGCATTAGTACCGGGTCCATTACTCACCCGGTACTAATGGACATTAGTACCGGGTATAGCCACCCGGTACTAATGTGACTTCCACATTAGTACCGACTGGCTAGTACCGGGTCCAAAATCGGTACTAATAGAGGTTTGGACCCGGTACTAAAGATCATTTCGCTAGTAGTGTCTACGCGGTACTGCGCGACTGTACTCGAGCAATCGGAACCCGTGAGTGGTGATGCCGTATTGTTATTAGCGAGAATCACAAAAAGGAGTACTTAGCTCCCATCTATGTGACTATGTCGCTAATTGACAAGAGGCGCATTTCATCTGAACCACTAAAAAATGGTGGTATAGATGAAAATGTGCCTCAAATAATAGTGGCATATATGAACAAATTTTTCTGGTTAGGTATGTAGGATTTGACAAGAGAAGAACACTGCTCCCATCATTTCACAATGTATATACTCATGACCTGAGGAATATATGTCACGCAATGTAAGTTCATGTGTTAATTGTAGATTACATCGATTTTAGGTTGATTCATTGCACCCTTTTGCATTAGAGTTGTTTATCTTGTCTTTGCACAATAATGGCGTGTACATCCCCTTTTTTCATAACATTTTATCCTAAATTTTTGTTTTCAAAATTTAGTTTCATTTTCTTTTCCTTGGATCAGTTTTCTCCAAAATTTTGTTTCAATTTTTGTAAAAAAAGTTTATTTCCAATTTTTAGCTTAAAAAACCACATGTGTATATCTTCAGTTTTGTTTGTGATTTTTTTGGTCAAAAGTTTGTAAAAAAACATTCCAATTTTTGTTGGTAATGCTAGTCATACTAAGCGGAGGGATTAGGGATTGTGTCATGGTACAACGTCTAGTGGAGAAATCAGAGGATCACATAATGGCATTTAGCTGTTGCGAGGTACCAAAAAGGGAATGAGGGCAATACGCGACTGAAACAAAAAGGAAAGGAGATACACTGATAGAGATTGACTGCTAGATTCACTTTCTATCAGCGGTCGTACATTTGACAACCTCATTAAGTCATTATCCACTTATAATTAATGATCGAGTTTCATTACAAAACAAATATGGGGAATCATATCTTTATCTTCTTTATAAAAAAGATTACTTAATTATTATATAGTGAAACATAAGTGCACCATTATGACATTTCTAGTGAATACAAGGTGCATGATCATATTTTTACATATCACAATTTTTTGTTTAGATGTTTCTAATAAATTTTATTTTCACAAGCAGTCATTAAATCACATTGAAATAATATATACATCATGAGTTTATTTACATTCAATGAACATAAATATCTGAGTAGTATTTTTAGGATGGACCTAAATAATTACTATACTTCACAATTCAAATGTTAAAAGTGTCTGTAAATCAAAATACTTCTACCTTACGACAAATGGAAAACAAGACTCATAAAGTGAGAATTATGTAATTATACTACATAGTTAAATAATTTAAAATTAAGTAATCGTTTGTTACAATTTTATAATTGTATATGTTTTTTCTAACAAAAAATACAACAAAGATAGATGCTAGAAGAGAAAGAGTAGAATATACATGAGGAGAAGAGAGATCGACATACTTTTGTTATATGACACATTATATGATCATTTATGATATAAGTTTAGATAGTCTGAGTCATATAATTAAATACACCATACACTTATATAATACAATTGTCAAATTATGCCTAGGTACTTTAAAGAGCTTAATGGTCGCTCATGTAGAACATGTCTATCTTTTTACTAATTGTGATAAATTGGGACTCCTAAAGATTTGCACAACATACAACTGTTAAACACATTATTTTACCACCGTGAAGTCAAACATAGGACATGATGGTGTCATTGCTCCAGTAGACACTTAACACTTCAATCAAACATGAATTAATCATGTAGAGTCGAGCACTTTGCGTCGAAATAAAAAACCTCATTTCAACTATCTGATTAATATATCTCATCTTGGTGGTTGGTAAGAAAATTAAAAGAATATTCATGATGTTGTGAGCGTTTACTGAGTGGGTGGCTTGTTGGGCGATAGTAATTTTATATTTATGATGAAATTTGATTTTATTGTACCCACCAAACACAACACGCATCTTGCTAGTAGCTAGCACAGCACAGAACTACACGTTGACACTAGTTACAATTGGTCGTATTTCTAGATATCATCCATAATACGAAATTAAAAATCATCTAGATGAGTCTAGACCAGAATAGCAAGCGAATGAGTGAGCTATGGACTAGTCACAAGCAAAGGCAATAAAAATATTGAAATATCTTGATGTGTTTGTGAATATTGATAGAATGGTTCTTGAATGGACTCTTAAAGTTATCAACTTATTATAAATATATCAATTTGCATTGTAGTTAGAAGCTTTTTTTTACTATAGATATTTAGTGACGGGTCACCTTTTCTATCTTTTAAGCGTTTATTTTTTGTATTTTATATGGTTTAGTACCTAATGACTTAAATATCTACATACAAAGAAAAGTCAATACAGACAAGCAATCATAGACCCAAATTACAGTTTTTGCACAAAAGAAAAAAAGATGGCAAGCCTTTTTGGTTTAACTACTTTATTACTTGTCTTGGTAAAGGGAGTGAAAAGATATAAAAGCTGCTTCGTGTTATAAGAAAGTTGTGGTTCACATAAATAGACTTCCGCTCCTCTTTATTTGACACCGGATAGCACAAATGTGAGCTACCGAATGCCATCTTGTTAGGGTTTGTCATCGCCGGCAAGTAAATTTATACGATCGTATGTCGGGATCCGCACAGTGGCACAAGAGACACTAGGGTTTATACTGGTTCGGGCCTCTAGGGAGTAATACCCTACGTCCAGTCTGAGCAGGGAGTGTTCTTGATGCTCAAAGTTCGTAGTAGGGGTTACAAACTGGTCGGGAGTGGGTCTCAGAGCCCAAGTCCCTGGTGCGTGTACGTGGTTCTCATAGCAGAGTCCTGCGTACGTGTGGGTGAGTGTGTGAGCGTGTGTGAGAATGTATGATATGAGATGAGATATCTTGAATGTGACCCCCTCCTCCCCCTTTTATAGTCCCAAGGGAGAGGGCAAAGGGGGGTAAAACAGGAATGGAAACTAGATTACAGTGTAGGGTGTCCTCCACGTCGGGCGGCCGTCTGAACATGGTGAGTCAGCTAGGGACTGTAGCGGAGTGGTTGTTGACCGTATGGGTTTCCCGGAATTGCGGGTACCGAGTAGTTGGCGCTGGGGGCTCCTTGAGCACGTCTCCGAGTAGTTGGGTCATCGTGAGTCGTCGGCTTCGTACCATGCTCCCATCAGCGGAGTTGGTATGCGTCTTTCCGGGGCACTGTGGGGTTCCTATGCGGACGGGATGGCCCGCATTGTGCCGTTCGTGGCGTAGTGGGCGTCCATGCCTCTTGACACATGACACCCCCTGTCAGTACGACCCGGTATGAAGAGGGTTGCATGTGGCGGCACGGGAGCGGGCGTGCATAGAGGACCCATCACATCAAGAGTGGGCCCCGCCTGTGGTTCGCTTCGTCGCGAAGACTGGGTTGGCTGGCGGCGGAAACTACTCGTGCGAACGAGTAGTCGCACGAGGCGGAAACTGCTCGTGCGAACGACTAGCCACGGAGGAGGCGGAGACTTGTCAAACAAGCCACCATGTACTCAGGAACTTGTCGGGCAAGCTCCCGAGTACTCAGAGGCGGGTGGTTCTTGCCCGCGCAGGCCGCCAAGTACTCGAGCTTGATGGAGACTAGTCATACGGGAGACCAAGCGCTCGAGGATGGGGCCCTTGTCGTACAAACTGCCAAGCACTCGGAGTGGAGCCCGTACTTCTTCTTTCGGTAGTCGTGGTGGGCCGTGGTCTAGGCCCTCGTCAGTAGCCCTCGAGCCTGTTGTGGTAGTCAAGGACTCGCTCCGAAGCTCAGTGGTCGTGACGGTGAAGAGGTGAGTTGTGTTTTTCTGGTGGGGGCACGCGAGTGCACCCGCCGGGTGTAGCCCCCGAGCTCACGGGGAAGTCGGAGACTTGCTCGTGGGGTTAAGTAACGATTTGAAGTTGTGGAGATTTTGTTCCGTTGCATGTTGCTGGGAATGTGCGTCGTGGGGTAAATGGGCGAAAATCTCGCGCCGGTTCGGATTCGTGGGCCTGTCGTGGGCGACGTGGCAGTGCACGTCAGTGGTGCCCCGGGATGCGTCTTTTGAGGGGCATCACTTCAGTTCGTGGGGCGCGCGACCCATGGGTAGGCCTTGGCATTAACTGCCCCCGGCCGCACTGTTACTGCCTTTTTATACGCGGTGACCGCTGGTTGGGATTTCTCCCCTTTCTTCTTCCTCGCCTCCCTTGCTGCCGACGCCGCTTCCTCTTCGTCCTTGTGTCTTCCGCTCCCGCGTCCCTTTCTTTCTTTGATTCCAGCCTCGAGCCCACTCCTCGCCGTCGCCACCATGTCTAACTGGGCGCGCTCCACCGTGACCTTCCTACAGCTTGACCGTCTCGTTTCCATGGGCATGCTCCCGGCACGCACCGAGGCTAAGGAGTGGAAGCTTCCTGGGCTCGAGACCACCCTGCAGGCTCCGCCAGGGTACGTGGTCTCCTTCGTGGCCTTCCACGAGCGCGGCTTCTCCGTCTCCACTGGGCGGTTCATCCACGTCGTGCTCGAGGAGTATGGGCTGCAGCTCCAGCACCTCAACCCCAACGGCATCCAGCAGATGGCGGTGTTCGAGGCGCTGTGCAAGGGGTACCTGGGTGTAGAAGCTCACTGGCACATGTTCAGGTACTTCTTCCTGTTCGTGTGCCTCAAGGACGACGGTCGTTCGGTGGCAATCGGGTGCGCCGGTCTTCGGTCGAAGCAGGGGAGGTCGGATGCGTATATCCGCACTGCGCTGACGAGCTCCAATAGCAGGTGGCACAGGGATTGGTTCTACCTTAAGAACGATCCTCGAAACCCGCTCCCGGAGTACAACGGTGATTGGTTCGATCGCGCGCCAGAGAAGTGGAAGTACACGCCGTAGAAGAAGGACTGAACGAGGCTGCTTCAAAGCGGCTGGGATGCGCTCGAGGTGCTCCGCACCCGTGGCATGGACATGGTGGCCGTCATCGGTGGCTATCACGCGAAGGGGATCGTCCCGCTTCGACGGCGGCCCCTCCGCATTTCCGAGATGACGGACGATCGGGCCCACTTCGCGGGAACGGTGATGGCCGACCCCCTACCCTCGGAGGACGAGGTTCAGCACCACATGGTGCAGGCGACCGGGATCATGCATGTGGTCTGGCTGCTGGCGAATTTGCTGCCGATGCTCCCCCACGAGGCCACGGTGGCCCTGGTGAGTCTTTCCTTTCAACTTCCGACCTGTTTGGGATTTGGTGTTGGTCTCTGATCCTTTTATGTTTGCTAGATAGCGAACGCGGATGTCGTCCTTGCACGGGCTCCGCTTAGGGAGGACCTGGCGCGGCACCGTCTGGTCGCCGCAGTTCACCCTGGCACAAAAAACCAAAAACCGAAACCGAACCGAAAAAACCGAGAACCGAACCGGATAGTACCGAAACCGATTAATTCGGTTCCTGTTCGGTTCCAGGGTCTGGGGAACCGAATTTACCGAGGAAATTTGGTTTTTCCCCGGTTTACCGAAGTACCTGTTCTGGTACTGAATAAAAAAGGAGAAGGATGCCCAAGGGCCAAGGCTGGCCCATCAACAGCCCACCAGAAAACCCTAGCCTCACTCTCGTGACCTCCTATCCCTCTGCATCCTCCTCCCTCGCCTCTCTCGCCCGCATCGCGCAGCGGCGCAGTCTCCGACTGCGACCCCGCGACGGCGGCCGGTGCGCCGCGTCCTCGCGGCCTCGCCTCGCCCAGCACGCCGCATCCTCACCTCGCCTAGTGCGCCGCCTGCTGCTGCTCTCACCGCTGCCTGCTGCTCGCCTGCTCTCGCCGGTCACCGCTGCCTGCTGCTTCGCCGTCGTCCCCAAGTCCGGCATCGTCCCGGGCTCCCGGCGGTCCCCTGTTGCTGCGCCGCCGTCATCCCGGCGTCTCCCACGCGATCACGCCGCCGGCCGCCACGGCTTACTTCCGTTGCTCTTCCTCCTCCAAGATTTGACTCAATGTTGTTTGATTTGACTGAGCAATTTGGACCTCTAGATTTGACGAAGCAATTTGATTCAACAGATGTATCATGTATGATTTGGACCATTTGGTATTGTTGAAATCATGTCAAACTTCTGTCAAAATTTGCTATTCAATTTGTTGTTTTGGTTGTTTGGTATTTTTCGGTACTTACCGATACCGAACCGAAAGTACCGATACCGATTTACCTCGGTACCAAACATTTTCGGGAACCGATCGATGCTGAGGTTGTGGGGAACCGAATTTACACCAGTACCGAAGTACCAAACCGATCGGTTCGGTAATACCTAACGCCCAGTGTGAGCCGCAGTGGAGAAGAGGCGGGCCGACCGTCGAAGGCGTACCAGCAGAAAGAGATCGTGAAACAGTGTCGGAAGCTCAGACGAGGACCCCTCGCCGTTGCCCCTGTGGACCGGTGACGAGAGCTCCAACTTCGATTGGAGCGATGAGGGTTCATCCCCGCCCGTGCCGTCGCCCGCCGGGGTGACGCCTGCATCACACGCCGCGGAGGCCAGCTCGAGCCGGTAGGCGTCGCAGTGATCTTCTCGGGGGGCCAGTTCGAAATTCATGCTCGCTCCCCCCAAGTGACCGCCGCGCCCCTACGGAGAGGAGGGACTCTCCCGGCATGACGACTCCGCTCATCGGCTATCAGGGCGTGACGCTTCGTCCCGCCCTTCCTCCGGTGACCAGTCATGCCGGAGGTCACATTTGACGCGGAGGCGCTCGTTGCGGGAGGAAAGGGCCACGTTGAGGGTTTCTCCCCGCCCGGGGCACAGGGCGGAGGGTCGAACGTCCCCCCGTGCTGCCTTCAGTCGGTGATTGTCGCGGGGGGAGGGGGCAGTTTGACTGCCGCCCCGACTTCCACCCCGCCTGCGGGGAGCAAGAGGCTGGCCCCTACCCCGAGCTCGACCTCCACAAGCTCGAAGCAGCCCCGCCTCATCGCGTCGAAGTAAGTTCCGACTTGTTGGTTTCCGATTAGTTGCTGAATTGCTTGGGATATGCTTCTTCGTATTCATCTTGCTTTGGTGCTTCTGTGTCCCAGCCGCCCTCCGCCCATCATGATGAGGCAGTCGGCCAAGAAGACGGTGCGCCGGGACGTGCAGGTGACCCTCGGCGCGTCCCCGCCGGCCGCCTTGCCGCCAATCCCTTCATCGGGATAGACCAGCGGGGAGGCGGGAGAGGGGACCGCGGCCCAGGAGATGGAGGTCCCCCTGAGGGGTGCCGAGAGCCCCGTGAGTAGCGGCCTATCGCTAGGGCAGAAAGGTGTGGGAGGCGCCCCCCACAGAAATGGCGCTCTCTTCCTGTGAGGCCGAGCTGGAGAGGTGCCTGTCGGGGCCCGAGGCGTCAGCCCCCGAGGCGGCTGCATTGGCGGGCAACATCGCCACAGAAGTAGAGCAGGTCGTCCCCGCCGCCGAGGAGATCCCGGTCGCAATGAATGTCGTTGTGATCGAGGACGCTGTTCCCGTTGCGTCGGCGGTCCCGTCAACTACGTCGCTGACGGCCGGCGCCGCTCCCCCTCCCGAGGCCCCGGAGATCTTCGACGTCCCGGAGTCTCCTTCTCCCGTTGCTCAAGACGCCACAGGTCCCCTTGTGGTGGCGGAGGAGTCACTACCGACCCCAACTCAGGAGGCCGGAGAGTATTCAAGAGGTCCATGCTTGGTCCCGTTTGCGTCCGAGGACACGGAGGAGTCGCGGCTCCTCTGGATGGTGCCGGTCTCACGAGTTGAGGCCTCCGTCGGATTCGACATCGACGAGGGCGCAGAATCCTTGGCCCGCCGGAATCTTGAGAGGGGCCTGCGCCAGACCGAGAGGGCGCTGCGCCAGTCTGAGTGGGCACTGAGGGAGCTGATCCTTCCCGCCACGAGGGTAAGTTCTCGGTCCTCTTGTTTTCTTTCTTCATTAGCCCTTCGATCCTGTCACCCTTGCTGAGTGTGAAGTTTCTCATTTAGCAGGAACTCGTCGAGCGCGACGCCGACAGGTCTCGTGCCGTCGAGGCGCTCCGGACAGAGAAATTGCAGCTGGAGGCACAGCTGGCCATGACCCATCTTGTCGTAGCGGCTGCCAAGGCCGGCAGGGCCGCAGAGCGGGCCACCCTCGAGGCGAGGGTGAAGTCCACGGAGGACAACGCGGCTGCCGCGCAGTCGGAGAAGACCGCCCTGGAGGCGAAGCTGGCCGAGGTGGAGAAAGGAGTGGCAGAGCTGCGATCAAACGCCGAGGCCGCCGCCCGAGCAGCCAGTCAGGAGAAGGCGGAGCTTGAGGCGAAGGTAGGCCGGGCCGAGTCCGACCTCCAGGTGGCTCATGAGCTGGTGACAACCCTGGAGATTCAGGTCAGCGACACCACCACCGAGGGGACTAGGCTCCGCGAGGTCGCCCGGAAGCGCGAGGAGGAGATTCTCAGTGAGTGACCCGCGGCCTTCACATCTTCTTCTTCTCGCGCAGTTTGTGGTTTTGTGACGTTGTCCTAGTTTTTTTGTGGATAGGTCTCCGTGTGACCCGCGACGACTTGTTGAAGCAGGTTGCGGAGAAGGAGAGCGTGGTGACCACGCACTTCATCAAGAACCATGAGTTGGTGAAGCTCACCAATGATCTCTCCGACAAGATGAAAGGTTCGGGGTGCACCCTTACTTCCCTTGCCTTTTTCTTGACAAAGACTTTTAGCTGAAGTTCATTCTTTTTCCCTTTTCCAGAGTTTGTCATGGAGCTCGAGCAGTCTAGGAAGTCCTGCGAGAGGGCCCAGAAGTCCCTCGAGAAGGTGCAGAAGATTCGCGATTCCATGGCTCGGGCTGTCGCAAAGGTGTTGACGGATCTCAGGGTCGGCTCTGCTCCTTCCTTGGCGGAACGCCTTGCTCTTGCTATCGGGACGTCCCGGCAGCACGTACTAGACGTGGCGCGCAACGTGGTGCGCAAGGTGGTCGCCATGTTCCTGTCGCACTACCCGGAGCTGGACCGCAAGTTGTTGAGCAAAGGGTGGGCCCCTGGCTATGAGAACGAGGAGTACGACGCCTTCGAGATGGACTCCGTTGACTTCGCAGATGTCGTGACTGCCAACGCTCTGCATGACCTCGGCCTGTAGAGAAAAAACAAGACAGCCTCGCAAGGGCTTTTGATTATATTTTGACATGTCTGTAAGGAACCAGTAAACCATGTGTGAATGTTCTCCCAACTAGGTTTATTAGTTTATTCGTTGTCTTATTGCATGTTGTTCTCTTTCCGAGTAGCTAGGAACTTGTGAGTCCGAACAGTACGACCTAAGGCTTAGTCGGCGGCACTTTGTTCCATAACCGCGAGGGTGTAGGAACTCGATATCTTGGCCAGGCTTAGCCTCTTAGTAATACTACTCGGACGCGCAGCCCCCGGGTACTTTGGGAGAACGAGTGAGCGCGCAAGTTTTTGCAAACGAGAAAACTGCTCGGGGCAGTTGCTTAGACGGTTGCCCGGCTACTTCCAAGAGAGCGAGAGAAAACAACTCGGAGTCCTAGGTTATGCTTGTAGGTCCTCGCACCATAGCCGCAGGGGCATAAGTACTCGGAGCCTCGACAAGCATAGGCCCGGAACCGCGCGAGTTGTCGTCCTTGTCCCTAGCAAGCATAGGTATACCGCGACGATCATTCGCGAGTGCGATTGACCATAGACGGGTTTTGGGTCGAAAAAGTTTTCGAAAACAAGGTTGGGGAGGGGCGTCGTGCCCCGGGAGGTCAGAGACTTGCTCATAGGATTAAAGGCTTAAAACGTTTTACTCACGCAAAAAATGTAAGCCAAAACAGGGACATGATACTTATGAAATATGAACATAGCTCGAAGCTTTTGCATTATCATAAGATGAAACAAATAACTTTGCTTAAGGATAAAAGTGGTGTAGCTGTTCTATGTTCCATGCGTTGGAGATGACCCTGCCGTCCTCGTACTAGAGCTTGAATGATCCCGAACGGAGCACTTGGTCGATGATGAACAGTCCTTCCCACGGCGGCGAGAGTTTGTGCTGGCCCTCGTTGCTTTGAACTCGTCGGAGTACGAGGTTGCCAACTTGAAACTCCCAGCTTTGTATGTTGCGCTCGTGGTAGCGTCGCAGAGCCTGCTGAAATTGTGTTGAGTGAAGGAGGGCGACGCTGTGCGCTTCGTCCAGCTGGTCGATGGCGTCCTCGACGGCGACCTGGTTGCCTTCTTCGGTGTACGCTTGAACCCTCGGGTGCCGTAGTCGGTGTCCGTCGGGAGAACCACCTCCGACCCGTGCACCAGGAAGAAAGGCGTGCAGCCAGTGACCCGACAAGGCATGGTGTGTAGGCTCCACAAGACGGACGGGAGCTCCGCCGCCCATGTTGCTCGAAATTTCTCGAGGCCCTTGAAAATTCGCGGCTTCAGGCCTTGCAAGATCATGCCATTTGCCCTCTCCACCTGCCCGTAAGTCCACGCGGATGTTGTTGTCGTCGCAGAACTTGAGGAACTTCTTGCCGGTGAACTGGGTGTCGTTGTCAGTGATGATGGAGTTCGGGATCCTGAAGCGGTAGATGATGTCGGTGAAGAATGCAACGGCCTCTTCGGAATGGACACTTGTTATCGGCTTGGCCTCGATCCACTTGGAGAATTTGTCGACAGCCACGAGCAGATGCGTGTAGCCCCCGAGCGCTTTCCTTAATGGTCCGACCAGATCCAGCCCTCAGACCGCAAAGGGCCAAGTGATGGGGATGGTCTGGAGTGCCTGTGCCGGGAGATGAGTTTGTCGTGCGTAGAATTGGCAGCCTTCGCAGCTGCGCACGATGTTGTTGGCATCAGCGACGGCGGTTAGCCAGTAAAAACCTTGTTGGAAGGCCTTTCCAACAAGAGTTCTCGGAGTAGCGTGGTGGCCGCATGTCCCAGCGTGAATGTCTCGCAGCAGCTCTTTTCCTTGGTCGGCCAGGATGCAGCGCATGAGAAGGCCTTTGGCGCCCTTTCGTCGGAGCTCGCCGTCGACAAGTTTGTACGACTTGGCCATCCGTGCGATCCACCTGGCTTCCTCCTTGTCGGGTGGCAGCTTAATTTCCACGATCCACTCGAGGAGTGGGATCCTCCAGTTCGGATCCTCAAGGTTGGGCTCTCGCACCTCGTCAATCTCCATGACCTCTTGCGTTGAGGGTTCCGGCGTCTTGTCATCATCGGAGCGGACGGACGGCTCGTACTGGTCGCTGGTAAAGACCCCGTGCGGAACAGGTTGTCGATTAGATGCTGCCTTCATGAGGCTGTCTGTCGCATCATTGTACTTGAGTAGCACGTGGTTGAGCTCGAGCCCGTGAAATTTGTCTTCCAGCTCGTGGACCGCTTGGTAGTACGCTGCCATCTTCGGGCTTAAACAGTTCTTCTCCTTCATCACATGTCCCACGACGAGGTCAGAATCTCCCCGGATCTCAAGACGGCAAATTCCGAGATCGAGGGCGACCCGGAGACCGTTGAGGAGGGCTTCGTACTCTGTGACATTGTTGGAGGCCGAGAAATGTAGTCGGACCATGTACTCCATACGCAGGCCCAGGGGCGAGATGAAGACAAGTCTGACCCCGGCTCCTTCCATCATGACCGAGCTGTCGAAGTACATGAGCCACGTCTCGTGTTCGATCGGTGCTGGAGGGGTCTGAACCTCTATCCATTCGGCGACGAAGTCAACTAATGCCTGTGACTTGATGGCGCTGTGAGGCGCATACGTGATGTTCTACCCCATCAACTCGAGGGCCCACTTACCTATTCTTTCTTCAGCTTCAAGGCTCTGTATGACCTCGCCGAGTGGGTATTTTGACACCACTGTGATGGGGTGTGAATCGAAGTAATGCTGGAGCTTCCGCTTGGTGATGAGGACAGCATAAATCAACTTTTGGATCTGCGGGTAGCGTGTTTTTGAGTCAGAGAGGACTTCGCTGACAAAAGATACTGGGCGTTGCACTTTCTGTGTCCTTCCGGGCTCTTCTCGCTCGACAACCAGTGCTACGCTTATGACCTGAGTTGTTGCGCCAATGTACAGGAGCATGGGCTCTTCCTCCGCCGGTGCTGTGAGCACTGGTTGGCTCTTGAGCAGGTTTTTGAGCGAGTCGAGCACCTCTTGTGCTTCGGGAGTCCATGCGAAATGGTCCGATTTCTTCATGAGTCGGTACTGCGGCAAGCTACGTTCACCAAGTCGGGCGATGATGCGGATGAGAGTGGCGAGGCATCCCGTGACGTGCAGCACCCCCTTCAGGTTCTGGATCGGACCCATGTTCATGATGGCTGAGATCAGGATTTGCCGTGATGTTGCGCTCCTGTTGGGGAAATTCGTTTCGTACCTAACCCCTGGTCCCATTTCGGCCATAGACCTTCGGGCCGAAGACGGAAGCAGCGCAACAACGACTCTGTGTGTTCGGTGGTTGTGCAGGTATGGTGTCTTCGGGGCTTGGGGAAGCGAAGGACCGATGGCCTCAGGCGCCCGAAGGTGAGGGAGACCTTCAGGCCGAAGACGGAAGCGGCGCGACAAGTAGTACACGAGCACGAAGGAAAATGGGCGGCTCCACGACGCGAAGGTTATGAGGGCGAGCGCGGAGCGGAGCAGGGCGGACCTTTGAGATGGCGTGGTTTCACCGAAGAGGTGCAAGAAAATCGATGCCCACGTGGAGAGCGCCACGGTGTAAAGTGATGAGTTGTAACAAGAGGAGTTAGCAGTGTCAGTGTGAAAATACTGTAATACCCTCAAAGATCCTTGGCACGATGTGAAAAGCAAGGGCAAGAATGTAAAGTGTAAATGTTACGGGCCTATTTAAAGGACCCAAGAGGAATGAAAAAGGGGGACAACACGTCTGAGGAAAAGCTACTTTAGCTTACCCGAAGACGAGTATGAGTTTTACATGTGTGTTTGAGTGAGTGTTTTCGTTGTATTTGTTGGCCCCTCTTCGGGGACGGGTTTCACCCCAACATTTCTGGCGCCCACTGTGTTTCGTCCCACCACAACTCAATGCCACCGAAGAAAGCACCAAGGAACATCAATACCAATCCACAAAGAGCTACCGATGATCTGTCGGGAGCAGAGTTCGAAGGTCCAGCCAACGAAGGGGCGAACACAAACGCAGACAGAGACATGGTGCTAAGTCATGCACTAGTCGATCGAGACGGAGCACTTGAAGACATCGCAGACGGCAACTTCGAGGTGGACCTCTTAGATGAAGGGATTTTGGACGAGGACATCATTTCATTGAGAAGGGTAGAAGCAACCATAGCAGCAAGATTGAGTCAGATGCCAAGTTCGTCCAACATTCGGACGAGAGCTCAAGCAGAAGCGGCATTTCTCAAGGCCAAGGGACCACAGACAGGTGATCCATCCCAAGATCAACTAAAATATCAACAAATGCTGAAAGACATCCAGAAAAAGAAATCTCTCCTAGAGCAACTTCGCAAGGAGAAAGAACAACAAGCAATCAGGCAGAAGACAACTCAGCTTCAAGAACAGATGGCAATCTTGTAGGCGCAGCTAAACTCTCTGCAGGAGCAATCGGTAAGGTCTGAATCAAGGCTGGAACTGCAACAAAAAACATCGCCACATCAGGGGAAGAAGCGAAGCAGGCCTATTGTTGTGGATGAGTCTTCATACGAGTCTGAGGAATCATGGGCATTCGACTCCGACGAAGAGGCGTTCGTGGAACGTAGACCACGCTACAAACACAAGGGTTCACAATCTTCCAAGGATAAACCGTCGACACCACTCACGTTTGAGCTCGAGCAAGCGGATTGGCCACCAAAATTCAAATTACCATCTTCGCTGCCAGAATATGACAGTGAGTCAGACCCACGACAGTTCATTCTTCGGTACACCGTGGCAATCTCTTCGGGAGGGGGTGATGATAGAGCGAAGGCGAAGGCTATGATCATGGCACTAAAAGGCTCCGCTCAGCAATGGTATGCATCGTTGCCCAAAGGAAGCATAAGTTCATGGAACCAGCTTCGGGAGAAAATTGAAAGCAACTTCCTAGGGTTTCAACCCCAAGAACTCACGGCAAATGACCTTCATCAGATAAAGCAGGGGGAAAAAGAACCATTGCAAGAATACATAAAGAGATTCACAAAGGCCAGAGCAAAAGCGCCACATGTCGAAGAGTCAAGTGTAATTGACGCCGTTATAGGCGGGCTCAAGGTGGGACCCTGTGGGGAATACTTGGACAGGCGAAGGCCAGCGTCGGAAAAGAGATTGTTCGAAGTTTTGTAATAATACTGCTTATCCGATCGGGGAAAGCAAAGAAGAATAGAGGATTATCATGCCAGGAAAAACGCAGTGAAGGCTAAGGAAGAATGGAACAAGAGGCCAAACACGAACAACAGAAACAGAATAAACAGCCCAACGTACAATAGGGGGCGTGAACAATGTCTCATCCAAAGCGACGGCAAATAACCAAACACCTTCGCAGTCAAATCAGCAAGGATCCGCGAAATACTCAACACCGCCTCCGTTGATAGTTTGTTCCATACATGGCAGGAACAAGGGTCACTGGACATATGAATGCAGGGTGGCAATCAAGCTAAAGGAGGAAGAGGAGAAGAAAAGAGCTGCGCAGAACCAAGTGGGTTTTCTCAATAGAGCTTCGTCTGCAGTACCTTCGGTGGCAAACAGTTCAGCGTCAAACTGGCAACCTATGTATCAACCACCACCGCAATATTTCCAACCCTTACCATATCCACCCTAGTTCCACCCAGCTTACACACCAACACAAGTACCAGTGCCAAGTGCACCATATCAACCAAAGGAAAACCCACCCCAATCCCAGCAGCAAAATGCCCGAAGGGCAGAACAAGATGATAGATACCAAAGAGTCAACGTCATAAACAACGACTCAGATGATAGATACCAGAGGGTGAATGTTATAAATGCAACAACAGAGGGATGTTATTTCCCTGAGTTCCCATCAAAGAGGCAAAGAAAATATGATTGAAGAGAAGTCAGTCACCTGTCTTCGTGAAAAGTATTTCGCACAAGGTGGTCGCACATCCCAATAACTTTCACCGAGGCTGATTTGAAACTGAAAAGATACCCTCACGAGGATCCGCTAGTGATCAGAGCAATATTGGGAAAGAACACAAAGTACATCCTGGGAAATGATGTAGGAGGAATTCTAGTAGACAATGGCAGTTCCGCAGATGTTCTCACCTACGATTTGTTCAAGAAAATGGAATTCAGGGACGATCAGCTGCAAATGTCCACAAAACCATTGTATGGCTTCGGTAACAAGAAGGTCGAAGCTTTGGGAACAATTGAAATGAATGTTACGTTGCACGAAGGGGCACTAATGAGAACAGAGATGGTCAATTTTGACGTGGTGGATATCCCTTATTCCTACAGGGCTATCTTCGGAAGAGGAGTTATAAACAAATTTGCAGCAGTAATTCACATGCCATTTTTGTGCATGAAAATCCCAACGCACAATGGAGTATTGTCAATCTATGGTGATCAGGAAGACGCATGGGACAGGGAGTACAACACAGACACAGATCGCAAGCCGGTACACTTGGTGAGATTAGATGAAGGCAAGCAAGGAACCGAAGATGACATGCAAGAGTCACAGATCTTAAAGTAGAAAAGGAAAGAGGAAGAAAACAGAATCAAGCCCATGCAGCACACGAAAAGAGTGAAGCTGAATGATAGTACAGACGATAAAACAGTCATAATTTCTAAGGACCTCAGTGAAGAAGAAGAGGTAGAATTGCTTAACTGCTTAAGAGACAACCAGGATGTCTTCGCATGGAGCAAAAAAGATCTCAAGGGCATATCGCGTGACGTGATTGAGCACAGCTGTTGATGCTCACTAACTCTTATTTTTATGCATCAACAATACATGAAAAAGGACCAAAAAGATAAATCAACAGTAGTATAGGGCCTTGGACTAATGAATTCCACGAGTTTTTGTGAATTATATATTTTCAGGGACTATTCAGGAAAATGCGAAAAGAATGAATTCTAGAAGGTTCCAGAAGACTCCCGAACTCAACCGAAGTGGGCTCCAAGAAAATATGCATCTAGAAAGGACAAGAGGCCCACACGTGAAGGCGGAGCCCAGCCGGGGCCCAGCCCAGGCCGACCAGCCCTATAGGGAGGCCGATCGGGCTCCCCCTGGCCCCGATCAGGCCCACTTGTTTAGGTCGGTTTGATCCTACGGCGACGGATTATCCCTCCGGGCTATATAAGCAACCCCAGACCCCCCCTAGGGCATGGTATGCATCTCTCAGAAGATCATCATCATCAGGCCAAGATAGGAGAAGAAGAGGATACATTAGAGATAGGATAGCTACTTCATAGTTCAAGATCTAATTTCTAGATCAAGAACCTAGTTCTAGATAGAGAGTCAGATTCGAGTAGAGTTGAGCTTTGCTCCAGTTCCAGATCTGTAAGTTATCAAGATTCAGTTCTTATATTGTTTCTTAATGACTTTATGCTATTTCAATGTTATGTGTGCAATTGCTAAGTTCTTACTTTATTCTAGTAGTATATTTGATATAGTCATGATTAATGATAAGTCTACGCACTTATTCGTAGAGCTCTTAGTATATTACGCGCGTATGCTAGGTAGTAGAAAGTATGTAAGCATGGTGCTTAGATATAATTTACTTGCAGATTCACCTTATACTCCGGGTCGTGTGGTAGATCGTGGGCGTGACAGGCCTATTGAGTCCTTTGCAGTCCACCCCCCGAGTATAAGACTAGTCGAACAATGATTCTTGGGAGGATCAAGTTTCGTCCTTGATCTTCTTGGGTAATCTTCGGGGTGTTCACATTTATCCATGACTATGCTATATGTGATGATATGCTACATTAGAATAGATGAATAACTTAGTCTTTGTATGCTATATAGAATTGTGCCTCTTAAGTAAATCCAATTCTAATCTAGACTAGGAATAGTATGTTCTATGCTCCACATGTGCCTCTGCCTGTCTGATTTATCATTACTTTATCATTTGGCTTACCCCTGTTAAAGTATGTGCCATTCCATCAAAGTCCATAAAGTAGTCTACTGCCATCCCTATGTCTTTTGTTACATCCATCCATCTTCCCTGTGGATACGATATTTTAAAACCCATCACCCCGGGTGAAATGCTCACCGGTATCCGTGCGCTTGCGGATTATCTACCATAATATTTCTGTAGGCTTATCTTATACCAACCAACATTTCTTGCGCCATTGCTTAGAATGGATTCTAGATCTATTCTTTGGAAGTTGCGTTAAGAAATGTCAACAACAGCCTAAACTTAGATCCGAAGGTACCACCAAGAAGGCAAAAGTTAACGGTGATATCACCAGAAAAAGAGAAAGCAGCACTTCGAGAAGTAGAGAAGTTGCTGGACGCGGGAGTCATACGCGAAGTGCATTTCACTACTTGGCTATCCAACATCGTTATGGTCCCGAAGAAAAATGGAGATCAAAGAATGTGCATAGATTTCACATCACTCAACAAGGCTTGCTCGAAGGATGATTACCCGCTGCCAAGAATTCATGTGTTGGTCGATGCAGCAGCCGGATCCGAAAGAATGTCTCTTCTGGATTGTTTTTAGGGATATCACCAGGTGTGGATGCGAAGGCAAGACGAGGACAAGACAAGTTTCATAATGCCATTTGGGGTTTATTGCTTTGTAAGAATGCCCGAGGGTCTGCGCAACGCAGGTCCAACTTTCAACATAATGGTTCAGATAGTGCTCGGCCCGCAGTTGAAGAGGAATGTATCTGCATACATTGACGATGTTGTTGTGCACAACAAACATAAAGAGAACCACATCGAAGACCTGGCTGAAACTTTCCAAAACATGAGAAAGTACGGTCTCATGCTGAACCCAGAGAAGTGTATCTTCGGTGTTTCTAGGGGAAAGTTGTTGGGATGCATGGTGTCAAAATCAGGAATACAAGCAAACCCGGAAAAGATAGAAGCAATAAGAAACATGAGGCCACCAAGAACCAAAAAAGAAGTCTAGAAACTCATTGGCAGACTCGCAGCGCTCAGTCGTTTCATTTCCAAATCAGCAGAACGAAGTTTGCCATTTTTAAGCAACTGGCGGGGCAGAAAACATCACATGGGGGAGAAAATGAGCAGTTGGCCTTCGAGGAACTTAAAGCATATTTGGAACAGTTGACGGTAATGGCAAGCCCAGGGCCCGAAGCAAAGTTGTTGCTATATGTGGTAGCATCAAATCAAGCGGTAAGTGCAGCTTTGGTTGAGGAGAAGCAGGATGGCAGAAATTTGAAACAAGTGTCTGTATACTTCGTATCAGAAGTGCTCAATGGAGCAAAGAAATTTTACTCGGAGTTGGAGAAAATGGCATATGCCGTTGTAATGGCAGCCAGGAAGCTAAAGCATTATTTCCAAAGCTACAAAGTGGTCATTCCAACCAGTTTTCCACTTCGCGAAATGTTTGAGAACAAGGAATCTTCAGGAAGAATCGGCAAGTGGGCAACCAAACTATCACAGTACAAGATAACCTTCGCATCAAGAACAACAATAAAATCTCAAAGTGTTGGCTAATTTCGTGGCAGAGTGGGCTCACGCAGACGAAGACGCAGCGAAGCCGCTCAATGAGGGAAAATCATGGGAGATATTTTGTGATGGCGCGTATTGCAATGATGGCGCAGCAGCTTCCGCAATTCTCAAATCACCTTCGGGGATAAAAATGAGATATGTGGTAAGGCTAGAGTTCGACGGATACACAAATAACATTGCAGAGTACGAGGGGTTGCTACTGGGGCTCCGAAAGGCAAAGGCAGTAGGGGCACGAAGGTTGGTGCTGAACAAAGATTCAGAGCTCATCACAAACCAAATTGGCAAAGCATACAGAGCAAAGAAAGACGAAATGTCCTCGTACCTAAAAGTAGTTAGAACAATGGAGAAACACTTTTTTGGGTTCACAATTGTTGACGGCTGTTAAGTACCTACTTTAGCCGTCAATATACTCATGAATAAAGGAGCATAAGGCATTTCTTACACGTATTTAGTTAAGAATAATGTAGTTCCACTTGTCCTTGGAGATTATTTGATTGCAGGAAAATAAGCAGGAAAAGAGTACCAAACTCACCTTCTATGGTCCATGCCACATCACCTCATCCTAGGTGGGCTGCCAACAAGGATGCCATGCATGCAAACCTACCAACTAGGGAGCCATGCATGCATGCCATGCAAGCAATCCAAGTGAAGCAACCCCCGATGAATCAGAGTGTGACACGTGGACTTCACATGGATCCATGGGCCCACAAAGGCAAGCAAATCACGCCAAAACAGAGTGGACACCGGGAACTGACCTAAGGACCCAGAGGGCAGCCTCCAGGAGGAAGCACACCCCCGAGTGGGGCCCACAGGGGGTCGGCCGATCCCACAGGTCGGCCGAACCGACCTTGTGGCCGCCACTCAGGGGCTTCCATGTGGTGGTTCCCTATTGGTCCTAGGCGCCTTCCCCGGGGTGTTTGCCTCCATTCTTCGCCGGTGCACGGGCCTATAAATAGAAGGAGAGGGGGCTCACTTATGAGACATCCACACTTGCAACACCTCTCTCACTTTTAGTCTCAAGGCTAGGAGGTAGGCTAGAGTAGTTCTAATTCAGGTTCCAAGTCTACTTTGGGATCTAGGTATGAGTTCTCTTGTATCTTATTTCATTTGTATGACTTTGATCTACTTCAGTTATTTATCTATTTCATATAAAGTTGTGTTAGTATACATGAGTGATTTGTTCATGTGTTCTTCACCTGTTCATCATTTAGAGGCTCCTGTTCTTGATGAACAAGGCCTTTCGATCCACTTGACGGGTGACTTTTACATGTTTCTGGTGTTTGTTCATAAGTTAGAGGCTCGTGTTCTTCGCGAACACGACCCTTTGATCCAGTTGAACAGACATAGGAAAACACGAATCTGTTTGTATACCTAACCTGGTTTGATCTAATTAGATGACATGATTGCGTTGTATGAAGTCTGTGCTTAAGCTACGGTACTCGGTGTAATTGGCTGGTTTATCTGGTGGCTTGACCTGGGTCGCAATAGCCCGGGCCGGTCAAGTCCGGCTAACAACGTAAGCATGATGCTTAGGTTGCGTAGCTACCTTACTTATGAGTTTATCCCACGGTTTGTCTTGGGGTAGGCCGCGGTAGTGACAGACGTTGGTCCTCTGAAATCCCCCACGTTCGGATAAGCTGTAGGAGTCTAAAATATAACAACCGGAGTTGTGCGGAAGCAACGCGGGAGGTTATCTCCTTGTGATACCTGGGTGCTTAAGTCAATGTTCTTCAACGCTAGTGTATCTAACTCGTTCCTACCAGCTTTATGTGTATAGTACATAAGAACCTAGAACTAACTCGGGTGTCGCCTCCTATGCCTAGGACCCTTAGAGAGAGAGTGAGTGTGTGTGTGATCACACTACCCCCATTACCATATCTTTACCCCTGCACTTGAGTGTCTGATTTATTTCCGTCTATGATCTATACTCATTGCAATAGAGTTGATCTTGTCATTCCGCCAATGCCTTCCTTGGATTCGATACCCTTTGGAATACTCCTTTGGGGAAATGCTACAATGGTACTTCCGTGCGCTTGCGGATCTCTGTAATGTTAAGATTTACGAACCAGCATTTCTGGCGCTATTACCAGGATGGGTTCCAAACCTGTTCTTAGGTGATTGCGTTAAGAAATGTCAACAACAGTCAAGAAGATACCAATGGAGCAGAACAAGGAAGCAGATGCTTTAGCAAAAGCAGGGGCTACAAAGCAACCACTACCACCAGATGTGTTCTACGAGACATTGAGAAAAATGACCGCACACCTCGCAGAAACGCAGCCGAAGCTTGTTAGCGCAATCACCAGCAAAGATTGGAGGGCACAAATAGTCACATACTTGAAAGGGCATTACGAGCCAGAAAACGAAGCTCACAGAAAAAGGATGGCAGCAAGAGCAAGGTCATTTGTCTTGAGAGGGGAAAATTTGTACAAGGCAGGCGTGTGCGCACCGTTACTCAAGTGCGTCTCGCGCGAAGAGGGAAAAAAGTTGCTCAGAGAAATCCACGCGGGATGTGTTCCTCACACATAGGAACAAGGAAGCTGGTAGCGAAGGCATTTCACGAGGCATTTTATTGGCCAACAGCAGTAAGAGACGCCGAAGAGATTGTAAGAAAATGCGACAACTGCCAAAAGTACATAAACTATTCCAAGTTCTCACCATATGAAATCCAGCTCCTACCTTCGGTATGGCCATTTGCAAGATGGGGGATTGACATCGTTGGGCCTCTGCCAACAGCGCCAGGAAATTACAAATACGCAATAGTGGTTGTAGAGTACTTCTCAAAGTGGATTGAGGTGAAGGCAGTGCAGACAATAACTTCGGGGGTTATACAGAAATTCTTTTGGCAGAATGTGGTCTGCAGATTTGGAGTCCCATATGAGTTGACAGTGGACAACGGCAAGCAGTTTGATTCAACAGACTTTCGCAAGTTTTGTTTCCACCTAGGCACAAAGTTGTGTTTTGCTTCGGTGTATCACCCACAGTCCAACGGAGCCGTGGAAAGGGCCAACGAGATAATCTTCACATGTATAAAAAGAAACATCACTGGCATGCCAAGAGGCAAGTGGGCAGAAGAGTTACTAAGAGTCATATGGTCTCACAACACCACAGAGTCAAGAGCTACAAAATTCACACCTTTCGAGTTATTGTATGGCGAAGAGGCAATGGTACCTGAGGAAATAAAAATGGGATCCATCCGCATCGAAGACACACTAGAAAATAATGACATGGCGCCAGCACTGGATACATGCGAAGAAGCCAGACTACAAGCACTGCAAAACATTGTGTATTACCAAGAAGAGACTAGAAGATGGAAGGACAAGAAAATCCGAAGGAGGAACATAAAAACAGGGAACATGGTCTTAAGGAAAAAGACAAGAGGAGTGGGAAAGTTGTAGGAAAAATGGGATGGTCCATTCATAGCAACAGAAACAAGACCAGGGGCTTTCAGGCTGACCACGTTAGAAGGGTTGGACGACCATTACTCATGGAACGAAGACATGCTAGAAAAGTTTTGGTTGTGAAAGCTATAGCGGCAAAGGGGGAACAATTATCCATTGTATCTTAGCTTATTTTTCGTTGTTTTTTCGCTTAACATTTGTGTAACATACATTTTCATTTGTGTTGCCGAAACCGTACTCTTTTCCTCGCGGGGAGAGTCCCTAGTTTTGCATTCATCTGCACGACAGGGATGCGAGGTTTTTAACGAGGCGGTCTTCTTGTGTAATATTTCCTTAGAAATTATAACAAGGACTCCCCAAAATATCATCGGTGTGAATCAGGAAGTCCGAAGTGACGCAACTCAAATAAAATGAGTTGTCACTTTCGGCACAGGATTCCAAAGATAAAAAAACACCACATAAGTGAACAAATTACGTTTAGATTCAGAGGAGAATGCAAAACGTAATTGGTTCAATTAAAGAGCTCGCAGTGAAACCGAGCTCAAAAATAAGCAAAAAGCCTTCGGCGGCCAATGCGCGAAGCCCCTCGGGAAAAAACCGCAGGGATAAGTCGACTCGTTAAACGGCGTAGTCGCAAATCATCTCCTTCTTTAGCAAGGAAAGAAGCCTTCAGCAACGTATGTGCGAAGCAAAACACGAGACCCAACTGACGAGTCATCTCGAGGACAAAAATATTTTTTACCAGCGCAATATGAAAATGTCGCATTATATCATCGCACGCAAGTGTCGTCTCGCACTGCAGAACGTAAAGTACGCGAAGGCAACATGTGAAAGTAAAAAACGCGACCGCCGCATCACGAGGAGAAAAATACGTGACCATGACAAAAATTGGTTGTGAAACACGGAAAAGGAAACTAGGGGGAGGTGCTTCGCAGTGTGAGTTCCCTTTCTCCTAAGTTCCAAATCCAATGCTTTGACGAAAATAAGACAATTCATTACATCACAACAAACATACAAGCAGTAGCAGAGTTACAGACATAAGAGTATACTTCGTTACATCCAACACAACCAAAGCAGCCTATTAATTTGTCAATAAGAACGCTTGTAAATGTATTCATGCACGTCGTCTTCGGTGAGATCAACGATTTCAACCTTCAGCATCGCAAGGGATGATTCACCACCAGCCGAAGAGCTTGCTGAAAGCTGCGCAGGAATAGAAGAATCACTTCCACGAAGGCGCCGCTGCGAAGTCGAACCATGAATCAAACGATTCCGGGTATGCTGTTCGAAGAAATCCTTAGACGCAATATTGCGATCGTCGTATCGTTTGATTTTATAGGACCAAAAATCGTCGAAGGACACTTGAGGAAATTTTGAGTGAAACTTTCGCCATATGGAACTAGACATGAAATAATCACCACGATTTATAACAATCGGGCAGACATCTTCGTCTATCTGCGCAGGGCACAACTCTGGCACCTGCGCAGATTCGCAAAATATTTCAGTTACACAGGCAAAATGTATTCTAAAACTCCTCGCCTAACGCTAAGTCACCACAACCTCACTCCTCACACCTCTTCGCTCGCATGGGGAATGGCTGAAGTAGTCTGCACGACACTAGAAGCAGCGCCCTGGGTTCCACCAGCCGAAGAGGAGGGAGCAGTAGGAGCAGCAGCTTGATCGCCGGTACCAGAAACATCAGCAGTCGATAAACGAGTGGAAGAGGGCGGAGTTGCCACAGCGTCGGAGGTGCCCAAGACATGTTCAGAAGCAATGGGACTGGGGCTCGTCTGAAAGAAAGCACTAGTATGACCGAAGGTAAGGGACAACAACACAGAACAGAAGTGCAAGAAAAATAAATTTGCAAAGAGTAAAGAAAAGTACCTTGCGCAGAACACGGCGAGCCTCAGCCACCGCGTAACCAAATCCAAACTTACGATAAAACTCTTTGACGAAGTTCTTCGCAATATTCTTCGGCAGGGCGAGTATCCTATCAATGTTAGTTTCTTGGGGCCATGCGAAGGAACCATCACGCATTTGCCGAAGTGCAGACTTAGCAACAACCGGATCAGATCTGTCAGAAGGGGTGCTCAGAAGAGAATACATAGACTGGCAAATGGTCCGAGCAGCAACCCCAGCACTTAATTCACCAAATGAGCGACCAGCCGAAGCCAGAGAGGAAACACCATCAGACAACCACTTGAAAATGTCGCTGATATATTGATCCTTGATGCTATAAGGGCCAGGACCGGTGTCGAAGTCCACAAGAAGATCGTGAACCTTCTTCCAGACAGGAACAATGTGTTTTTGAACTTCGTCACAGTACTCATCATGTTCCTTGACGAGAGCAGCATGAGTAGTCTTTAGATCATCCAGCTCTTTCCGCTTCCCTTCGTACAAGCCTTTAACACCCTAACTTTTCTTTTTTTCACTTTCAATAGCCTCATTCAGTCTAGTGACTTCACCTTGAAGAGAAGTGTTCTTCTCAGAAAGAGAAGTTACCTCCGAAGATAAAGCAACGCTTTTCTTTTTCTCCTCTTCTAAGGCAGCAACAAGGGTCTCCTTATCTTTCTGCAGGTTCTTGACTGTAGTGATTTCCTTCTCAAGGGCGGAGGAAGTAGTCTGATTGCGAAGGTCGAACTGACGGATGTCATCACGGCACCGACCCTGAGCAACCCTGCAAGCAACGAAGGTTTTCAGGGCAAGATCCTGTGCTTGCATCAAAACTTCATCAGCGCCTTCGCGACCCAAATCTTCCTCCATGATAGGAAAACTAAAAGATTGGCCAGCCTCCTGAAGCAAGGCGCGCTCGCGGTCATCACTGCAGAATTGAAGAAGTTTTCTTTTACGGTCACCAAAAAACCGAGAACCCTGCGGAATCCCGAGACAGCGCGCAACAACAGAAGGAGAATCATCGCTAACAAAGACACCAACACTTTGCCGACCACTATCAGACTCAGTATCAGAACTGCTGTCACTTTCGCCAGCATCAGTAGCAAACGCGGCGATAACTTTGCACGAAGAAGAGGGAGCAAGCCGTCCAATAGGAGCAAAAACCATAGTGGCACCTTCGGCAGAAACAGACGCTTTGCCACTAGATTTAGGAGGGGGAGCCAACTCTTCATCACTTTCAGGCTCGCGGTCACTAATGTCAATATCGAAGGGGCGGGCAATGGTCCTAGCAGCCGCGTCTCGAGGCGGTGACAACAAAGTCACATCAACTTGTTCTTCTGTGTGTCCATGGTCAGACGTCCGGGTGCTCCGCCCAGATAAAGCTGGGTCACCAACATTCCCATCACTTTTATTGCCATCACTCCGGTTTCCGTCACTGCCATCCGGGCTGGACGACACAGTCTCGGGAGATGCAGATCTTTGCTTGCGGCTACGTTTAGGCTGGCGGTTACTTGCAGCTTTTTCACATCTTTTACCAGGACGCGAAGAGGCAGCAGGAGCCGAAGGTTCCACAGCGGTGCCAGAGCCCTTCTTCGCGGCACGCTTGGCGGTAGCTTCACGACGAATAACAGTGACTTGACGATCGCCAGTAGCAATACCGAAGAACTGAAAGACGCGGTTGTCGCGACGACCACCAATTCGGTTGATGATGTCGTTATCTTCTTTAAGGCTGGCGGGGCCAAGTATTTCATTAGCGGCATCGTCGATCAGAAGAATATCAATATCTGAAAGGATGCGAAGGAAGATAAGGGAAAAGTAAAACAAGGAAATGCAGTATAGCAAACAGGCAAAATTATAAAACCAAAAATACAAACCTTCAAGTTTTAGGCCGAAGCTCTTAGTGAAATCAGGAATCTTGATGGGACTCGTGGAATCGCTCCACGCAGCAACAGACTAGCCGGATTTCACAGGAAAAACCTTGCAACAGCAATACTCTTCGACGAGGTCGCGAGTACCCATGACCTTCACAATCTCTCGAAAAGCGACCAAAAATAGCCGAGACTGTTCAGAGTCATCAGGCGTAGTGCCGACACCCTTCCCCGACATGAACAGACTTAGCTGAAGAATAGAGTTGGGAGTGAGGTGGTGTACGTACATGTCGAAGTTGCGAAGAATAGCAACGATGACGGGGTCGAGACGAAACCGAAGGCCGGTAGCGAAAAGATCACGGAAAACAACGACCTCATCGTCCCTAGGGGTCGGAATCACTTCGTTTCCAGGATCCCTAGCTTGGCCGCTCTCGAAGTACTCTAGTTTCTCATACTCGGCTAGAAGCCGCGGAGTCACGCGACTTCGCCCAAAAACCTTCGTGGTGGCTTTCGGGGGCTTCGGCGCAGCAGCTTTGGGAGCCATCACAGAGGCGGGAACAAAACAAGGAAGCGAAGTGCGACCTAAAGAACGAAGAAGAAAAATAACCTAATTGAGCAACAACAAAAGAGATGCAGAAAAAAAAACAAACTGAAGAGGTAAGGCAAAGTTTGCAAACGTTTACCAGGAGAAGGGAGCGACGGAGCAGGCAGGCAGATAGCAGCAGCAGCTAGGGTTATTTACCGTGAGGGGGGACGACTTTTATAGTATAAGCAGCATGCCAATCTAGGAATACATGGTGCGGGAATGTAGGAGCGCGCAGAGCAACAGTTACGAAAGCATATCGCGAAAAAATAGGAGAATCACGCCGAAAAATTAGGAAAAAATATCACGACATCAAAGGCAACTGTATCACGAAAAATAGGACATTCAAAAGGATACGAACGTGCGACACGTGTAAAAACATATGACTCAACGAGCTGAAATGGGGAGGCACTTCGGTACGAACAGATTTCTACCCGTTTTTGTTTCGCTAGTTCTGCTCGTCAAGAAGGCAAACCTTCGCTAGCGAGGGGCTAATGTTGGAGAAATTCGTTTCGTACCTAACCCCTGGTCCCATTTTGGCCATAGACCTTCAGGCCGAAGATGGAAGCAGTGCAACAACGACTCTGTGTGTTCGGTGGTTGTGCAGGTATGGCGTCTTCGGGGCTCGGGGAAGCGAAGGACCCAAGGGCTCAGGCGCCCGAAGGTGAGGGAGACCTTCGGGCCGAAGACAGAAGCAGCGTGACAAGCGGTACACGAGCACGAAGGAAAATGGGTGGCTCCACGATGTGAAGGTTATGAGGGCGAGCGCGGAGCGGAGCAGGGCGGACCTTCGAGCGGTGTGGTTTCACCGAAGGGGTGCAAGAAAATCGATGCCCACGTGGAGAGCGCCACAGTGTAAAGTGATGAGTTGTAACAAGAGGAGTTAGCAGTGTTGGTGTGAAAATACTGTAATGCCCTCAAAGATCCTTCGCACGATGTGAAAAGCAAGGGCAAGAATGTAAAGTGTAAATGTTACGGGCCTATTTAAAGGACCCAAGAGGAATGAAAAAGGGGGACAACACGTCTGAGGAAAAGCTACTTTAGCTTACCCGAAGACGAGTATGAGTTTTATATGTGTGTTTGAGTGAGTGTTTTCGTTGTATTTGTTGGCCCCTCTTCGGGGACGGGTTTCTCCCCAACAGCTCCGACACAACAAACCCGAGGAACATGCCTCTTGGGACCTGAAGACGCACTTCTTAGGGTTAAGCTTTACACCATGCTCCCTCAGCTTCTCGAAAACTACTGTGAGGTTTGGGATCAGGTCGCCCACCTTCTTCGATTTTACCATGATGTCATCGACATAGGCCTTGATCAGCCGGTCGATGAGGTCGCCAAAGACATGTCGCATGCATCTTTGGAATGTGGCACTTGCATTTTTCAACCCGAACAGCATGGACGCATAACAAAACACACTAAATGGGGTGATGAACGAGGTGGCGAGCTGGTCGGTCATGCTCATCACGATCTGGTGGTACCTAGAATAAGCGTCGAGAAAACAGAGGGTTTCGCACCTAGCTGTCGAATCGACCACCTGATCTATACACGGCAATAGAAACAGGTCTTTCGGACATGCCTTGTTCAGGCTCGTGTAGTCAACACACATTCTCTATTTGTCATTCTTCTTTTTTACAAGTACATGATTTGCTAACCACTCGGGGTGGTACACTTCTCTAATGAACCCTGCACTAAGGAGTTTGGCCTTGCACTTGTCGGTGTTGAAGTGGCGAAGACATTGCTTTATCGGCTTCGAGTCGAGCTTAATGTTAAGCTTGTGCTCGGCGACCTCCCTTGGAATCCCTGGCATGTCGGAGGGTTTCCATGCAAACACGTTGAGGTTTGCTCGGAGGAAGTCGACGAGCGCGCTTTCCTATTTAGGATCGAGCATCGTTCTGATGCGGATCATGCGGCCGTCATCGTCAACGGTCACCTCCTTGCCGTCCTTGGCGGGCTCGAAGGAGCATGCCGCGCGCTTGGACGACTCGGGGATGTCGAGGTCCTCGGAAGGGGGCTCTGCGGCGAGCTTCTCGGACCGAATTAGTGTTTCATCGAACTGGAAACACTCAGCATCGCATTCGTATGCGTACTAGAATGACGTGCCTACTGTGATGATGCCCTTCGGACCGGGCATCTTCAGCTTGAGGTACGTGTAGCTGGGGATGGCCATAAACTTCGCGTATGCTGGCCTTCCGAGTATCGCGTGATACGTCCCCGGGAACCCGACCACCTCGAAGGTGAGGGTTTCCTTTCGGAAGTTGCGTGGTGTTCCGAAATTGACGGGCAGATTGATCTGCCTGAGGGGAACCGCCTCCATCCCGGGTACGACCCCATGGAATGGTGCATTAGACAGCCGCAGTCGGGACCGCAGAATCCCCATGTCGTCGAGAGTCGAGGCGTAAATGACATTGAGGCCGCTGCCTCCGTCCATCAGCACCTTGTGTATACGCTTGGTACCGAACAAGGGCGCCACGATAAGTGGGTAGTTACCCGGCTGTGGGATGTGGTCGGGATGGTCGCTGCGGTCGAACGTGACCGGCGTCTCCGACCACTTCAAGTATGTCAGCGTCACGGGCTCGGTGTTGTAGACATCTCGCCGGATCAACTTCTCCTTGCATTTAGGTGGGCACACCGGTGAACTGCCGAAGATCGTCATGACTGCACCGTCTTCCCCGAGGTACTCGGCGTCGTCGTCGTTCTTGTCCTTGGTCCCCTTGCCAGCTGGGGCCGGGTCCCTCTTCTTCAGCGTGCCAGCGAGGTAGCTCTTCATCAGATTGCAGTCCTTCAACACATGCTTGACCAGGCCCTTGTGGTTGGTGCACGAAGCTTCAAACAGTTTCTTGAAGTGGTCCTTGGGTGGATTGTTCTTGGGCCTTGTCGTCTTCCGATTGACAGCGGCCACGAGGTTGTCGTCACGATGTCGCTTGTCTTTGTTCTTTTTCTTCTTGTCGGACCGAGCTGATGGACTTTCGTCGGCTTCTGCTAGCTACTTTCCTTTACCAGGGCTGAGGGTGGCTGCTACCGCCTCCTCCCCGTTGGCGTGGTCCGTGGCGATGTAGAGGAGCTCCCGAGTAGATCACGGCTTCCGGCGCCCAATCCTGTGGATCAACGTGGCGCACGTGGTTCCATTTTGGAACGCCGAGACGATGTCCGTGTCGGTGGTGTTGGGCAGCTCGGTGCACCGCTTGGAGAAGCGTCGGATGTAGTCGCGTAGGCTTTCTCCCTTCATCTGCTTGCAGTTGCGCAAGTCCCACGGGTTGCCGGGTCGGGCGTACGTGCCCTGAAAGTTGCCGATGAAGGCGTCCCGCAGCTGCGACCAGTTGTCGATCCTGCCTCGGGGCAGGTGCTCTAGCCATGTGCGGGCTGAGTCGGTGAGATGTAGCGGGAGGTTTTTGATGATGAACAGGTCGTCTCGCGCCCCGCCAACGTGGCATGCCAGCCGATAGTCCTCCAGCCAGACGTTGGGGTTGGTCTCTCCGTCGTACTTGGGTACAGTCGTCGGAGATCGGAAACGTGGGGGGAAACGAGCGTTGCCGACGTTCTTCCCAAAGGCCCGTGGCCCTTGAGCGTCGGGCGATGTGCTCCGGCTCCGGTCTTCGTCGCTGTTGTAGCGGCCCCCACATCGATTGTTGTACTCTTTTGCGCGGCTGGTGCTCGTGGTGGTCATCCCTGTCCGCGCTCGCCCTCTGTCGGGCTCGAATGGTGTCGTGGGCGTAGCGGTCGGGGCCAAGGCGTTGCTTGATGGAGCGGTTCGGACGCTGTGATGGGGCGGTCGGTTGACGGTGCTCGGAGTGCACGTGTTCCCGCGAGCCCCGCTGATGTGACGTGGAGCTTTCTGCCTGCTGTACGGTGGCAGTCTCAAGAAGTGTCTTGAGGTGCTGGTGCACTTCCTTCTCCTAGGACGTGGCTGGCTCTAGGATCTTCCGGTGAAGAACGGTTGCTGCCGCCAGGTTCTGTGATGCTCGCTTGAAGACATGCATGCCGTTGATGACGTCGCGATTGTCATTGAGGATGCGTTGTTGGACGTCTCGTGCGCGTGCACGAGTGGGAGTCGAATCTGCGCCCTCTCTGAGCTGTTGGTGGAGCTGGGCTAGCTCGTCGTCGAGCTGGCGCTGTGCTTCCTCGAGCTCGTCCAGGCGCACCCGCGTGCGTCGTCATCAGGCTGGCCTGGTGCGCGACGGTCGTTGTCCGCCGTCGAGCTGTTGGCGGAACGAACGGCCCCATCCGGAGTCTGGCACATGAAGCATTCGCGGGTGGGGTCGTATGGTGCCGGCGCTTTGGTGTGCCTGACGATGAAGCATTTGCGCGAGGGGTCGTAATCCCCTGTGCTGGAGTCATCGGAGTAGGCGAAGCAGTAGTCCGCCGCTGCCTGAAACCGCCTGAAAGATTCGGGGTCCTAGAGCCCGGAGTAGTCCCACTCCGGGTCCCCGTACCCGTGCGTGTACTCCTCACTGTCGGAGTCGGGGTACAGCTCGTCGGGCGAGGTTGCGATGAGGTTCCGGATCGACATGAGGTGATGCCCTCGGAGATCCTCGTACGCGCCCAGGTCCGTGCTGGCCGACGCGGAGTAGATCGCGGCTGTGTTGTGCATCCCATGGGGAAATCGCGATGGCGTGGTCGCGCCTTCCCTGACGAGACGCGCTGTCGGGTTCGCTGGTGGAGGTGCAACTCCTTCCGTCGCAACAGCAGGCTGCAGCTCGCCAGCTTCAACCCGCTGGGGGGAGCTGGCGCGTGCCGTCCTACATCTCTCCGCGCGCGCTTGTCGTGAGCGCTGGCCCGACCGCCTCCGACGTCGGGGCGACTGTGAAGCTGGCACCGAGGCCTCCACGTTCGCATCCCTTGAGAGGAGACGCGTGAGGTAGTCGTTGCCTGTCGCCTAGAACTCTAGGCTCCCGAACCGAATCTCGAATCCGTCCGGGAGTGGGTCAGAGGATCCCGCGGGGTGCCTCAATGGAAATTACTGCGTGCGGATCACCATCGAAAGAGCTGGTGGATGGGCCGTGCGGACCCTGGAGTGGATGTCGAGACACGTGAAGTCCCCTACCTAGCGCGCCAACTGTCGGGGTTTGTCACCGCCGGCAAGTAAATTTATACGATCGTGTGTCGGGATCCGCATGGTGGCACAAGAGACACTAGGGTTTATACTGGTTCGGGCCTCCGGAGAGTAATACCCTACGTCCAGTCTGAGGGAGGAGTGTTCTTGATGCTCAAAGTTCGTAGTAGGGGTTACAAACTGGTCGGGAGAGGGTCTCGGAGCCCAAGTCCCTGGTGCGTGTACGTGGTTCTCGTAGTAGAGTCCTACGTACGTGTGGGTGAGTGTGTGAGTGTGTGTGAGAATGTATGATATGATATGAGATATCTTGAATGTGACCCCCTCCTCCCCCTTTTATAGTCGCAAGGGAGAGGGCAAAGGGGGGTAAAACGGGAATGGAAACTAGATTACAGTGTAGAGTATCCTTCTCCACGTCGGGTGTCCGTCCGGACATGGTGAGTCAGCTAGGGACTGTAGCGAAGTGGTTGTTGACCGTATGGGCTTCTCGGAATTGCGGGTTCCGAGTAGTTGGTGCCGGGGGCTCTTCGAGCACGTCTCCGAATAGTTGGGTCGTCGTGAGTCGTCGGCTTCGTACCATGCTCCCGTCAGCAGAGTTGGTATGCGTCTTTCCGGGGCACTGTGGGGTTCCTATGCGGACGGGATGGCCCGCACTGTGCCGTTCGTGGCGTAGTGGGCGTCCGTGCCTCCTGACACTTGACACCCCCTGTCAGTACGACCCAGTATGGAGAGGGTTGCACGTGGCGGCGTGGGAGCGGGCGTTTGCGGAGGACCCGTCACATCAAGAGTTGTCCCCGTCTGTGGTTCGCTTCGTCGCGAAGACTGGACCGGCCGACGGCGGAAACTACTCGTGCGAACGAGTAGTCGCACGAGGCGGAAACTGCTCGTGCGAACGAGTAGCCACGAAGGAGGCGGAGACTTGTCGGACAAGCCACCACGTACTCGGGAACTTGTCGGACAAGCTCCCAAGTACTCGGAGGCGGGTGGTTCATGCCCGCACAGGCCGCCAAGTACTCAGGCTTGACGGAGACTAGTCGTACGGGTGACCAAGCGCTCGGGGATGGGGCCCTTGTCATACAAGACATCAAGTACTCGGAGTGGAGCTCGTACTTCTTCTTTCGGTAGTCGTGGGGGCCCTGGTCTAGGCCCTCGTCACATCTATATAAGAGCAGAGGGAGTAGATGATGATAAGTGAGTAAGAAAAACAACGATGTCACACAATATATACTCAAGTGACCAGTACACGAGTAACATTGCTTGTACTCCGTACATGATAGCAAAAGCACGATCAGGAGAGACTCCCGATCGCTGCTATTTTTTTTTCTCACAGCATAGGCTACTTGCCAAATCAGGGTGGCAACTTGTAAAACACCAAGACTATAGATGTCCATTTGGGCTGTCCGGCCCGGCCCTAGCCCGGGCCCGGCATGGCCCGGTGAACTTCGTGCCGGGCCAGGCCCGACACTACTTCATGTCGTGCTATGTCGGGCTAGCCTGCGGGCTGAACCGACGACCCGAGCCCAGGCCCACAGACCGATTCCGTGTTGTGCCAGCCCGAGGTAGCCTGGCCCTGCACGCGTGTCCGAGCCGCCCGAAGCCCACAGCAGCCGCTGGATGGAGGCCGGCAGGCCGCTGACGGAGCAATAACTTTGGCTCCAGCCGCACGTGAATGGAGGAAGGGAGGAGCAAAGCGACCCCATTTGGAGGAGGAAGCCCGCAGCCAGATCCGCACGGGGAGGAAGTCGGGGAGTACACCAGCGGCCTGGTCGTCACGGGGAAAGGTGACAGCGGAGGGGAGTGGCGAGCGCGACGCCAGCGGAGGACCTCCAGCCGTGTCGGCCGCGGCGCTGCGGCGGCAATTGGTAGCTGTGGTGTGCGGCTCGAGGAGAGAGATCGAGAGAGAAAGAGGGGCGGCGAAGTCGCGGTGGGGAGGGCGACGGAGTCGCGGAGGGGGGCATCGGCGGGGTCGCGAAGTCTCGCGCGGCGCGGTCGCGTCGTCTTGGAGACCGCTAGACCAGGTGCTGGGGTGGCGGCTGTCTCTGGGAGAGAAATCAGAGAAGGTGAGTTGATAAATTAGAGTTTGTGACTTGAGTATATATATATGTGGAGTGGAGTTTAGCGGGTTATTAACGGGTTATACAGTATTTTGCGGGCCGGGCCGCTCGGCGTGCTGGGTTGGCAGCCCGCGCCCGGTAAGCAGCACCGGGCCGAGCTAGCCCGGGCCCGAGGCAGGTGTCGTGCTTGAGTCAGGCCAAAACGCGTGCTTTCATACGGATCTTGGGGCTGCGGGCCAAATGGACAGTCTATAACCAAGACCGCAACGTGTACTAATTGTGGTCAGCTGGCGCTCGTCAGTCGTCACGAAACTCCTCCCCTCCTGTGCTAACTAAAAAAAAAACTCCTCCCCTCCCTCCACCCTCCCGGCGCCCCCGTCTCTCCCAATCCCACGCAGGCACTCAGCCCCACGCAGCGCAGGCACGCCACCTCTCCCGCACGCCACGCGCAGCTCAACTTCCCATTTCTCTCCAACCGCAGCATTTCTCCCCCCTTTCACCGCGCGAGTGTGGAGGGAGAGGGAGGCAAGGAGGGAGGGAATCCCTTTCTGTTCCGCGCCGTGCTCGCGCGCACCCACCCGCACGCCGCCTTTTCCTCCGGCTCGCTGCTCCCAGTGGACGAGATCTTTTTTCCTTCACTTTTCTTTCCTTTTCCCCCGCGCATGCACGGGCTCTGATTGACGCCATGGGGGACGCCGCCGCCTTCGCCGCGGCATCCACGTCCGCTCCCGCCACGCCCACCTCCATCCTCATCTGCCGGGAGGACGGCAGCGACCTTTTCCCGGACGCCGACGACGACGGCGCCGGCGCTGACTTGGTCGTCGCCCGCGACGACCGTCTCCTGGTCGTGGACCAGGACGACGAGTATGTCGCGGTGCTCCTGTCCAAGGAGAGCGCTTCCGCCGCCGCCGGCGTCGGCACCCTGGCGCAGGAAATGGAGGAGTGGATGAAGGCCGCGCGCTCCGGGTGCGTCCGCTGGATTATCAAGGTCGTTCGCGCGCTCTTTCCCCCCACTCTGCCGCTTCCGTTCTCGTTAGGGAATAAAAAATCGATCTTTGCCAATGTTCAGTCGATTCTTCATTGCTGCTTACAGACAACGGCGATGTTCCGGTTCGGTGGGAAGACGGCGTACGTCGCGGTGACTTACCTCGATCGCTTCTTGGCGCAACGGCGAGTCAATGTAACCATTTTGCTGACCCTGCATTTCCCATTGCCATTGCCGGCTTCTTGTTTCTTCTCAGGTGATTGGCTGATTGATTGTGGTGTATTGACTGCCTGTGCATCGTGGCCGTCTTTGGTGATGGATTCAGAGGGGGCAGGAGTGGGCATTGCAGCTTCTCGCGGTGGCGTGCCTGTCGCTGGCGAGCAAAGTGGAGGAGCACCACGCGGCGCGGCTGTCGGAGCTCCGGGTGGACGCGTACGAGTTCGACACCGCGTCCATCCTGCGGATGGAGCTCCTCGTCCTGGGCACGCTCCAGTGGCGGATGATCGCCGCCACCCCGTTCCCCTACATCAGCTGCTTCGCGGCGCGGTTCCGGCAGGACGAGCGCCGGCCGATCGTCCTCCGCGCCGTGGAGTGCGTCTTCGCCGCGATCAAAGGTCGGTCCTGCTAGCTCCTCCTTCCCCGCCACCCACACCGAACCCAACGGGATCGCGATAACACTGAGATTTCCATTGGCAGAGATGAGCTCGGTGGAGTACCAGCCCTCCACCATCGCCGTAGCATCCATCCTCGCCGCGCGCGGCAACGACGACACGCCCGCCGCCAATCTGGACGAGCTCAAGGCGATCCTGGGCTCATCATGGCCGCAATTAGACACCGTAAGCCTTCCTTGTTCCTTCCCCTCTCCCCCCCGCCGGAATCATCGCGCATTTCTCTGTTGGTGGAAAGCGCCATGATGAGTAAATGCAGGCGCTGTTTCGTCTCTGGCAGGGGCATGTGTACTCCTGCTACAGCGCGATGGTTCAGGAGGACAAGTCGTCGATGCACTCGGCGGGGGTGGCGTCCTCGGGCGTCTCTGTCGCCGCACACGTCGGGAGCCCGGACGCCTCCGTGGGCACCAATAATGCCGCGGGCACCGCCCCGCCGGCAACCCCGGACAACAACAATAAGAGGAGTCGGTTGCGCTCACCTCAGCGCCAGTAGGAGCCTGCTTGCTGCTGCCTGGGGCAGTGGAGTCCAGCTGCATTTTCAGCTCACCTCACCATTTTTTTTTCTTTCATTTTGTTGGATGGATGAATGAATTCAAAGCTGCTGCTGCTGCTGCTGATTGTGTCTCAGGGGAGGCCAACGTAATGCCCGAATCCAAATGGGGGCAAGGGCAAGATTTGATTCTTCTGATTGGTGCAATTGTGTCTCAGGGTGATTTAGTGTTGGGAAGATTTTGGTTTTGAGATGATCTTTCCCGGGATCAAGAGGTGATTAGTGTAGAGAGGAGAGGAGAAAGCTGAAGCAGAAGTGAGAAGAAGACTGTTGCTCAGAGTGAGAATACCTCAACGACGTGAGAGGAGGTCAGAGGTGAAAGTGAAAAGCAACAAGTCAAGGAGTGTGGAGTCAATTTTCTTTTGGATGTGTGAATACTCTGTCTGTACCAGCTACTTCTGTCTGTCTGTCATCTACCCTTTTCTGTTTAATTAATTAATAGCCTGTCACTGCATCAGTGACAATAGTTAACACATGATCACTTGTTGCGTCCTCTCCCTCTCCCTCTCCCTCTCCCTGTTGAGTTATCAGTCATGTTATGTGAGCTCATTAGCATGCTCTTTTATAGAGTAGATGCTAAAACCAAGCGCTACTGTCCCAATTCACCTGTGATTGATGACGTAGCCCCACCCGTTGCCGTTGGTGTGTGTGCGTGAGTGCAGTCGCCGTGCACAGCAGGCAGCTGGTGAGTAGTTTATCGCGCAGATCGTGAAAGAGACGCTCCGGCCGCTGCCGCTGCTCGCCTTTCTGACGGCGTTGCCTTTTGTGCCGTGTCATCAAATCGCCCTGCCTGCCTCCAAAGCTTTGCTTGCTGCTCCCGGCCATGGCCCCCCTCCGACTGTTCGTCCCTCTCTTTTCACCCGCACACGCTGTGCCCTCCCTTTATAACTCACTGCGCCGTGTCAATGGAGCGGGAAATGGCTTCCCACGCGCTGCAAATGGCTTCCACGACGACATGGTTGCAGGCAGGCAGGGCAGGTGAAAATGGAGCGGGAAGATCAGAGGGACCCCTCTCTTCATTTCAGCTTCCTTCCTCTCAAGCCTTGTGAAGATCAAGATCAACAATGGCAAAGCAAAGGATGGCCACTGCGTTTCTTGGCCACATGGCCCCCATGCGGTCAAAAGCGAGCGAGGGCCAAGGCACGAGGTGAGAGGGACATGACCTGGTAAAAACTGGGTGGACTGCGATGTTGAGCTGTCGCGCGCCTTTCACAGCCGGTAAAAAAAAAATTGCGAGCGTTCTCAACTCAAACATGGCAGGGGCAGGGCTGCCTGTGGCTGGTACTGTTGGAATTTTATTCCCAGTGGTTGTATTGTATCGTGCAAATGCTAAGCAACCAGGTGTTGTCTCGTAGGAGTAACATGCTCAGGACAGTGCGCCCTTGACTGGTCAAAAACGTCTTGGCATCGATGAGTCGGCCTTGCCTGCTTGCTTGTTGCTTGGTGTCAATATGTGATGTCATGATAACCGACGCCGGCAGGCTGATGCAGTACATCACAGTTCTTCGGTGTATCTTCTGATGCTGGCATTTGGATTGAAACAGATTCCTGGTCAAATTTAGAATGTGATCCTGTATTTTCTTTTTGTAATATCTATATGATATGAAAGGGCAGGAGACCTGCTGGATTTTACCGGAGTATCAAGGAGCAGAGGATTTGCAGGGATCCTGCATGATTCGTGATCTTTCCTTCTTATCAGATCTTGGAACCTAGTGGGGGGCATTTTCTTGGCAAATCGGGAGCATTTAAACCCCACCCATTTCTGGAACTTCTGACTGGACACCAGGTGAAGCAAAATGGTTGTGAAAAGAAGCACACTGTAGTGAGCAACAATATAGTAATATACAGTTACACACTTCCACTGTTCCAGCCTCAGCTACAAGGAAAAGGCACCAGGGAAAACAAAAGAACAAAGCAAAGAAGAAAGAACAGCTACAAGAGTACGAGGCCGACTCTAGGAATCAAGCCCACAACCTTTGGGTCATGCTCTAAGATCAAATACATGATAACAAGGGCAAAGATTCACCTACATAGAATCATTATGGCAGAAAGATCTATCTTATGTACGCCAATGGCGATGCACAAAACTCCATTGCCATGATCAGACCATAGTCCTGCCCAACTTCAGTTTCTGGTAGAAGTTAGCTTCTAGCTGCCTACGAAGAACCAACTGGGATCATCTTGACAATAGCAGCGATCGGCATGCCTATGAAACCGATGAAAATGCATGCGATCCACTGCTTCAATGTGAGAGGGATAGTGTTTGCGAAATCGCCAAGGAACTGTATAATGATGAACTGGAAGATGACGGTGCTGCTGAGGACCGCGACGAACACGTTGTTGTTTAGAATGCCTTCAAACACGTTTATCTTCTCCATCTCCCTGGAGCTCACCTCATTGAACACCTGCCAAGCAAAGGAAAAAAATAAGCTCACAAACAATAGCATCGTCGATGAAAGAAATTCAAACCCAGTGCACAGCCTAGCAAATTCATCAGGATTTAGCTTGGAAATTACCTGGCAGAACACAAAGCAATTGAAGATAAGTGTGTTCAAGACTAGATCGGAGTTATCGCCATTGATGCCAAACAGCCACTTCCCCTCTGTCTGTAGGTACCAAATTACAAGGAACTGGTACAAGGATTGTCCCAGGATGTTCCTCCACATAATGTTACTGATGAAGTTTCCTTTCCTTCCAACAGGTGTTCTCTTCATCAGTTCATTGTTTGGGGGTTCGGTAGCCAATGCCAATGCACCAAGTGTATCCATGATCATGTTGACCCAGAGCAATTGGACAGCAGTAAGAGGAGCACTCCCTGAATTAGAATGCATAATGAGATGTATATTTATAAACAAATACAAACAAGAAAATTCAGAACACACTTGAGCAGTACAAGGATTTCCAAACAATGAGCTAATTCAGGATTTGAGATGTACCTGTCAGGCAAGCTGAAGAGAAGTTTACAACGAGAGCAACCACGTTTACTGTCAGCTGAAACTGAACGAACTTCTGAATGTTGATGTACACTGACCGTCCCCATTTAGCAACAGTGACAATAGTGGAGAAGTTGTCATCAAGAATAATGACATCAGCACTCTCTTTGGCCACCTTCAACAAAATTTTAAGATGAGTCAAGATGGGAGTAAATGGTGAATTAATCTGAGATATCAACTAATTTATGGTGCTTTTCAGAATATCGAGAACTCTTAGATGTCACACCGGTATAGAAGAATGCAAGAGCAAAAATGACACTAATAAATACAGCTAATATTTACATTCCTAGATACTTGATATCGGTGATAATTAACTACAAGATACCAGCAATAGTGTGCCTATTTAATGGACATGGCTAGTTATTTTTTTCCCAATTTAAGAGATCTTGGAATTACCTCGGTTCCAGCAATGCCCATGGCAAGCCCGATATCAGCCTCATGTAGTGCAGGTGCATCATTTGTCCCATCGCCAGTCACCGCAACAACTTCATCGAGCTTAGTTCGAAGATGCTTGACAAGGGTGTGCTTATCCAATGGCGAAGACCTTGCCATCACCTTATGCATCAAAGGCATAGAATATTAGTCAATGAACCACGAAAATAATATGCAAAGGCGTGTAAATGTGTACTAGAAGCCATGAACTTACCTGTATCTTTGGTATCAATTGAGTGAGCTCTTCTTCACTCTTGGTTCTGAAATCCGGGCCCTCTATGGCAATGCCACCTTCAGTTAGAATGCCGCATTCCCGGGCAATTGCCTTCGCTGTGTTGATGTTGTCACCTGTGACCATCCTGACAGTAATACCAGCTGACCTGCAGATGGCAACTGATTCCTTCACTCCGGGGCGGACAGGGTCTTTGATCCCCACAATGCCAATGCAGGTGTACCCATCAGCCGGAATCTGATCATTGGCTGAGAACCCGTCCTGAACTTCAATGTAGGCAAGGCACAGGGTGCGAAGTGCCTCATTTGCGAAGCTGTCGATCGTTGCATTCAAGTGATCGATAGTTGCTTCATCCAGGGCGACAACATTGCCTTCCTCATTCAGGTACTTGTTGCATGATGCTAGTATGATCTCTGATGCACCTTTGCAGTGTGCTCGCAGTGCACCCCCTGGGAGCTGGATGACTACACCCATTCTCTTCTTTGCCGAGTTGAACGGCTCCACCTTGACAATTGTACTAGCTTTGCGAACTGCCGAAAAGTCTCCACCAAGAGACAGGCCAAACTCCAGAATCGCTGTCTCAGTTGGTGTGCCCAGTATCTCACGTTTGCCATCCTGGTTGAAGACAACGTCACCACCAGTGTTGTTGAAGATGGACTGCGAGAGCATTGTCATGACAGAGTCCGGCAGTTCAGAGAACAGGCTCTTGGCATCCGAGGCACCATCCACTTCTTTAATCTTGCCACAGATACAGGCCTTAACGACAGTCATGTGGTTTGTCGTGAGCGTGCCGGTCTTGTCACTGCAGATGGAGGTCGCCGAGCCCATGGTCTCACAAGCTGCAAGGTGCCGGACAAGTGCCTTGTCGTTCATCATCTTCTTCATTGCAAATGCAAGGCTCAGGGTCACGGCGAGTGGTAACCCTTCAGGTACTGCAACAACGACTATGGTGACAGCAATGGCAAAGAACTCGAGCAGCTCCAATGCATCATTTCCAGTCCAGCTCAAGTACGTGCCATCATTTATCTTGCGCCGGAACAAACTTTCAGTGAGCACTGCAAATGTGACGACTGCAAAGATAAGGCCTATTTTACCGATGATGGTAGCCACACCGTTCAGCTTGACTTGCAATGGAGTCTCGTCATCACCACCTTCACTGAGAGTTGCCATCAGCTTCCCCCACTGTGTCCTCATGCCGACTGTCGTGATGAGCATCTTGCAAGAACCGTCCTGCACCTTTGTCCCCGACAGAAGGAAAGGGTTCTCAGCATTGACAGCAACTGGCTCACTCTCTCCAGTCAAGCTTGACTCGTTGATTAGAAGCGAGAAGCCTGACAAGAACAGGCCATCAGCTGGCACCTGATCACCAATGGAGAGGTGGACAATGTCGCCAGCAAGAAGTTCATATATTGAGAGCTTCTGCCTGTACCCACTCCGGGTGACTTGCACCGTGATCTTCTTCTTCTCCTTATCGAGGTCCTTGAACTGCAGCGACTGTCGGTAGTCGCTTGAAGCTGTGACGAACACGACAAGCAGGATGCTGGCAACAATGCCGAGCCCGTCGTGTGCACCCTTGGGCCACCCCTCAGTGGCGATGCCGACGATGAGCGAGAAGAATGCACACGCGGCAAGGATCATCAGCGTCATGTCCTGAAGCGCCTCCCAGACGAAGACCCAGAAACCGCGGGACTCTGCCTCGGCGAACTTGTTGACACCGAACAGTTCCTGCCGTTTTGCCAGCTTGTCCGAGGACGTGGCGAGGCCATCGGACTCTGAGGTGGACAGCTTGGATGCAAGGCTCTCGACGCCGCCATGTGATTTCAGCTTCTTGAGGTCATGACCCTCGACTATCGAGCTCAGCTCCTCGGCGCAGATGCCAAAACCAGCCGCCTTGACATCAGCAGGGACCTTGTACTCACCCGATGGAGCAAGGCCTGTGGAATTGTTGCGGAGTTAAGGTTGATTCATGAAAATGAGAGAAGATTATTAAACTAGGATATTCCAGTAGGGTGTATCATACTGCTAACAAACTGAAGTGCAGCCTTTGAAACAAGCACAGCAACACGCAGCTTCTCCTGAAATGGGTGAAACATGTAGTAAGTCTCAAGAAGCACTATTTTTGTTCTCAGCTAGCTTAAATATCAGAACTGCAAAAAAGGCTCATGATAACAAAAGGTTTGATTTGGTAAAAATAAATCTACAGTTGCAACTCTGAAGATAAGCATGTGGATATAAACTGTTACGGTGCAAGATTCATGATGACCTCATAATCTTAAATTGTTGATTGTGAAACCATGAGTTTTTTATTGGATAACCAGCATACTGCCAGAGATTGATCAAGGATCTAGTCTAGTCAACATTCAATTGATAAGCTGCTCCACTGAATCCAGCAATTTGCTAATTGCCAATTTGGCATGCATAAGGATAAAAATGGAGAAGTATACCATTATGAAAAAAGTTACCAAGATTTTTCGTGTCACTAATGTTCATAGTGTCACCTGTACTAGTAGAGTAGTAGTAAACAATTAAAGTGCCTATCTGAAACACATGAATATCAGAAGACTTTTACAAACAATCTGCACAGATACAAAATCTTCCACACGGCAAGTTTGTTTTCACATATCTGCCCAAGAGTTTAGTAAAAAGGTGACGGACACGCTTATTTTCTGGTCATGATCAGTACTTTGCATATAAGATATTCCAGTAATCAGAGACATAGTGCCATTTTTACAGGTAAACAGAGTGGTCAAAATCTGATTCACAACTTTAATTATTCAATTGCAGTTTAGAGGTCTCTTTCATAATCTGAGGAAAACATGATGATTTAATATTTTGATGCCCAGCTGTCTGCACTTATCCATGTGCAATCAGCACTTACTATAATACTACGGTCTTTTGTTTCATGATGCCATATGGTCATTAGTTAACTAACACTAACAAACAAATGGTGTATAAAAATAAGATGCAGAATATTTTGGGGGAAATAGGAAGGACTTCAATTATGCTGCAATGTCGCCTCTAAAGGTATTTTTCTCCCTTTTGACTCCAATTGCATTATGTGCTTCTCTGTTATAAAAAAAAACTTTTTTGTTTCATTCCAGCGTCCAAGTCCTTGCATACAAAAGAGGACAAAGCGATGTTTTTACCACTACTTGATCAATGGAAGCATGTGTAAATTTATTCCCCTAGCAATTGTATCCAGGATCTACCTGTTGTCCCAGTCCCTTTGAAACTGAGAGCCATGGTCTTATACCATTTGCAAAATATGTGGAAAAGATGTACTAATGGATTCATTCTGAAGTCAGACTAACCCCTAGTCATTGCCGTGTTCCATGTTTTCGTTTTGACTAAAAATCCTGCGGCGCCTTTTTGAACAAATCAACCGAACTTTTCTTGACCGGCATTTTTTTAATCTAATTTTGCAGCTCTTCTTTTCCTTCTTTTTCTTTTTTTGGGAGACTGAAAGCAAGTCCTCAAGAAAACGCTAACATTGGCATGTACGACTATACGGAAGAAATGAACGCAGAAATTGCAGGGCGCAGCAAGTGCGGAAGCAGGGGGAAACGCACTGAGCTAAGATTAGGGTCTGAGGGGGCCGAGGAGCAAGCATCCTTTACTCACATGGTTCTTCCGCTTCATAGCGGTGGCCTCGCTTCGCTTGTCGAGGTTGGCCGTGAAGCGGAAGCGGCGCTTGGGGTTCTTGACGACGCCGACGACCTTGCGCCATCTCCCCAGCGCCTCCTCCGACGAGTGCTTGGCCTGCACGCCCCCGAAGTTCTCATTGAGGTAGCTCTCCATCTCCGCCGCGGGATTCGACCACCAACCAGCTCGAGCTGCCCTGCCTCTGCCCCCCTCTTTGTTTCCGCCAACAAACCCCCCTGCCGGGGAGAAAGGGTCGCGTTCGCTTTATATATTCTCACGCGGGCCGCGGAGGAGCCCGGACGCGTTCAGCTGCGTGGGGCCGTGGCGTTGACGGGCAAAGACGTGACAACGACGACGACGGCGACGCCTTGCGTGGTGGTCGAGCACATTGCCGGGAAGCTGCGTCGTGCGCGCGCGCAGGGATGGAAGGCGGGGGTGCGGGCGCGGTGGTTTTCTGGGGATCCGAGGCGGAAGGGGGGGTCCCGTCCCGACGCGAGGAAGGGGAAAGTGATGAGAAGGGATGGAAAGGGCCAAAGGGAAAGGGGGGGCAGTGCTGAACTGAGTGAGATCCCCGTGGTTGGACACGCCGAGTCCTCGCCGTGAACGTTGCGCTGAGCGCCTGCTAAATTTCGTCGCGCATGCCTTGGATCGGGCTGGGCTTGGGCCGAAGCTGAGACCAACTTTTTTTTTTTGTGTGTTCGTAAGGAAAAGGAAGACGAGACTATACCACCGGTCCAAATTTTAAGTAAACCACGGCGAGCGAGCGTTCGAGCGGTCAATTTACGTGTGTTTGGTGCAGATGATAACACGACGACTCGGGACAGGAACTAGAGTGCTTAACATAACAGGACGCCATGATGGTCCCCGTGGCCCCTCCTATATCTACAAACAATTAACGAGAACATGGCCCCACGACGCGCCGGCACGATCTCACACTGGGTCGGGGCCTCGAGCGCGTCCTCCAGCGTACATGGTTATGCGCAAACGCCAAAAAAAAACAAATGAACCTCCTCATTAGAGATCTCGATGAAGTGCCGCGTTTTGAGGTGCACAGGCTCTTCTTCACTGGTGCGGTCGAAAACGACGTGCTCGCGACCCCGCACGCATTTTCCCGTGCAAGTTCGGCAGCGGGAGAGGGGGAGAGTGCCTGCGAAGTGCGGCGCATTATCCGGACGGGGGACGAGACAAAAGAGATTCAAGTCAAGGGTTGGTAAGTTTCAGCGTGAAGGCCGCGGAAGATACAACGCGTCTTCTCCGCGGCAGGTCGCTGGGCCTGCTAAAACAAGGTCGCTGGGCCTCACACGGTCCACTTGGGCCTTCTTCAAGAACTTTCAAGGGCCCGAGCGGCAGCGCGGCACGCCGCAGCGGCCTTATCGACAGTTTATTACCTAATAAATTTTGTATATTTTTAGATTAGACAAAAAAAAAACGTTTAATTTAGCATTGCAACGGCTGGGCGACACGCGAGGACCCCAGTGGCAAGCCACTGTGGTGGGCCCTCCTCCACAAAAAATAAATTTAATATCGAAGTGGACACATGGCCCACATATCAGATATTAAACTGATAAAAACAGATACTACACTTGATCTTAGCCAAAAGGCCGAGAAAGGTATGAGGTGGGACGGTGGCCTGCGGCTTGCTTTATAGCTTGCTCGACCGCGTCGCCAGTCTTCAGCTAGCGATGTGGTACTATCCGGGAGTAGGGTTTTTTTTACCGACCGGTATATTTATACCGCTACCCAGCGGTAACGGTATACCGCTGCGGTATAAATGGTATACCGCTTCTTACCGCTCGAATTCAAAATCCAAACCAAAATCGCCTATACAAACAGTAACCAGCGGTATACCGCGGTATAAATAGTTTATACCACTGCGGTAAGAATTAAAACCGCTAGGGAATGAATTAAAACCACTGCAATGAAAAAGGGTCTCCGACTTGAAAGAAATGAAAATTTTGGCATGATGTTGGCACAAATTAGTGTTAAATACCACCCCCAATCAATAATTTATAGTTATGCATAGAAATACTACACCAAACACAATAATATTAGGCGTGCATAAGTGAGTTGATAGTTCAAATACAAATAATTCGATACAAGTCATACAACACAATAAAAGTTCAATGGTAGAAAGGAAAGATCCCCATTTGGGTCGCGGAGTGGTACTCGGCGATGGACATGACATTCAAGCCTCTCGTCCTAAGCAACTCACCCTTGTACTGTTGCCAAGTTAGGCCCGTCCACACCGATGTTATCTGCCATTCACTGACTAACATGTTGTATACTTAATCGTATACCTAAAGAAAATGTACCTAAATCTGAAACAAATCCTAACTAAAATTGGATCCTACCACAAATCCTACCTAACATCTCCAAAATCCTACATACAAATCCTAAAGCAACAATTCTATTTCTACCTCTAGGCTCTACCTCACATCCTAAATCCTACCTAAAATCCTAAAGCAAAATAAACCTAAACCCTAACACAAATCCTACCTGAATGCAAATGATACCTAAATCCTAAAGCTACTTTCTAGTTTCTACACAAATGAAAAAAAATTCAAACTTACCTGACCGCGGTATACCGCCGGCCTCACCGCGGTATACCGCCACTCCCGCGCGGTAAGCCGCCCCGGCCGAGCGGGAGCAAGCGGATCCGGCAGCGGGGCGGCTTACCGCAGCTCCCGCGCGGTATACCGCGCCCGGGCCGCGGCTAACCGCCGGCGGCGGCGCGGACGAGGAGCTCCAGCGGCGGACTGACTCTGCTAAGGTGCGGACGGGGGAGTCTGAGGCGTGAGGGTCACGGGCGGAGCCGGTCAGGCGCTTCTAAGGTCGTCCAAGCAATTTGGGCCTCATGGGCCTTAACGGGCCGGCCCATTTTTTTCTTTTTCTTTTTTTGTATAACTTCTAAACCTCGAAATAAATACCAAATGCACTCAAATTTGAAAACTTTCAACACCATCAGATTCTATAAATCATGAACTATTTTTTGGAGATTTTTATTGATTTTTTCTTTTTTTTGAATTCAAATTCAAATTTGAAAAACCCTAGGGGTATCTACCGCGCGGTACCGTTACCGCACCGCGACGGTATAAACGGTTACCGCGGTAACCGCAGCGGTTACCAAGGGTAAAAAAAACCCTGTCCGGGAGAACCACAGGAAGCGGGGTGCGGTCGCGCGGGGGCGTCGAGACTCGAGACGAGGGGCGCGGAGTGCAGCGCAGCGATGCGGCGGCTCCCTGCCATTTGGGCTTGGGGAGTTTCCTACGGCCCAGTAGGGAAGTAGCGGCCCACGTGATCAGACGGCCCAGCAACGCGACTTCGACCTAGCAAAGACGAGTTAACTGGGCCTAGTATTCTGTCTTGTTTGCGTTTATTGGGGGCTGGGCCCACAACGACGACGACTCTCTCTCCTCCGGTCGGTACTCGGTAGTCGGTACTCGCCGGCGGCGCGACCGCGACCCCCCCAATCAGCACCCCAGTCTATCCGGCCGGCGAACCCCCATTCCACCGACCGGCGAAGCCCAGCATGCGCGGCGGCTACTCGGGCCGCGGCGGATTCGGTGCAGGCCGGCATGGAAGCAGCAGCAGCACTGATGGCAGGGTATACCACGGGAACCCTTGCCTGACGATGCACCAGCCGTGGGCGTCGCTGCTGGTGCACGGCATCAAGCGCGTCGAGGGGCGCTCCTGGCCATCCCCAATCACAGGTCGCTCCCCGCTTCTTCGCCCTGTTCTTCACTTGGGTTGATTTGGATTTGGATTTCGACCCCCGTTAGGGTTTTCATCATTCTTGAGAGGATTTGATTGATTTCTTCCTTCCCAGGCCGCCTCTGGATTCACGCTGCGTCCAAGGTCCCGGATCCCGACACCATCAAAGCCATGGAGGATTTCTACAGGGAGATTTATGCCGTCGACGGGATCACTGACATCAAGTTCCCCGACTACTACCCCGTCTCACGCCTACTTGGTTAGTTAGCACTAGCACCTACTCCAGGCTGATTTCATCAAGGAAAACGATATCTCATGTTTGCTCTCTCTACCGTACACTACAGGCTGCGTCGAAGTGGTAGGATGTCTCAGGTCTGAAGAGCTTGTTTGCTGGGAAGATGTGCCTCAGTCTGTATGTTCTGTCACTCTCCCCCCATTTTCTTTCCTCCGGTCCAAAATAATGCAGCTATTGACCTGCAATTCCTTTGCTGCATTCATTTTGCATAGCTCATTACGTCGCATTGAACATCTGTGTCTCAAATGCAGGTTAGGCTTGAAGGGCTGACTGACTTTTGCTGGCTTTGTGAGAATCCACAGGTGATTTTGGCACACTGCTCTGTTCCTCACTCACTCCTAGCTAGTGGATAGGGTAACCGCTATCATGTTTGGTTCTGCCGTGACATTCAGTACTTGTATTTATGCAGAAGTTGGTGGTTCCATTCGAGATGCGTGGTTTCCAGGGTGTCTACAATTTAGAAAGAAGGGTGAGCTCAGTTCCGGTTATCATGGATAAGCAGTGCCTCCTATTTACTCTTCTTTGTACCCTTAACTCTGGAATTTGTTCTGCGTGTCGTGTCACAGATCTATGATGGAGCTGTGAGGGGCCTTACACCTGTTCAAGGTCCACTACCCGTCAAGTTCCCTCTTCCAGATCCAAGAGATCGCTTCTCTCTGAAGCCAGGATCCCTCACATTGGATGCTTCCAAGTCTGAGGTACAAAAGTCCTCAAGTGTTAACACAGCAATAGCCGGGGCTCGAGCTGCAGCTACTCAGTTCTCAAAGAGGGTTCCCAATGCCGCTACGAGCAGTGAAACTCGTGGGCGAGAGCAATCTTGGGGAAATCGTGCTGACAGTAATTCAGATCATCACAATCTGCCATCCGTCCAGGGCAGTCCTTATCTACAAAACCAGAACCAGCCTGAGGTACAAAATTCCTCAAGTGTTACCGCAGCGATAGTCGGGGCTCGAGCTGCAGCTACTCAGTTCTCAAAGAGGGATCCTAATGGCGCTACGAGCAGTGAAACACGTGTGCGAGAGCAATCTTGGGGAAACCGTGCTGATAGCAATTCAGATCATCACAATCTGCCATCCGACCCGGGCAATCCTGCATATCAACAAAACCAGAACCAGCCTTCTATTTTCCAGAGCACCTCAGCCTACTCGCAGAACCCCGATACGGAGCCTCGGAGAAGTCCCAGACTAGAATACGGAGCTTCCAATAGGGTGAGCATTGATTCTTTTCCTTTTCTAGGAAGAATTTGACTTGGTTGTTACAAACCTATTTTCTTTGTGATGGATTTGAGTGGGCATGCAAACTAGTAGTGATATGTGTGTCATTAGCTTGTTGCAGTGGCACTGAGGGAACTGAAGCAATTAAGCGTGAGCGAGAGAGGAGGACAACCAGTTGGCAGAAGCTGACCAAGCCAAGAAGGTGAGGAGTGACTTGAAGCGCACGGTGATGGTACAGCAAGTCCTTCCTTGTGTAGTACATACAGGTACCGTAGCATTTGGTACGTATGCTAGTTTCTGGTGAGATTGATGTATGGTATTATATTTTTTTTAAAAAGATTGATATATGGTACAATGGCACTGTGCTTTGTTGTTAGTTGGGTAGGAGATATATAGTCCAGTTAGTAGATGGTAAGTTAATCCCGGGCTGCGGCTTGCAGCGGATGGAATCATTTTGGGTGAATCCCTGGCCCCTCGTTGGTTTATAAGTGTTGTGAATTATCGTTGACACTCGCAATAATGTAATCCTTCTTGGTGAGTTTCTGACGCTCGTTTGTTGTCAGTAGTTTTTCTCTCCGATGACCTTGATGCATGCCGCCTCCAATTCCAGCCTTCCAGGTAGCATCCATATATAACCTGCTTTTTTTTAATGCATTTGGCCATTGGGGATATATTTGCCTGCCAGTCTATACGCATGGCCATTTGAGGAAGGGAGGAAGGAAAGTGGCTGGAATGAAATCCAGTGGCACTAGCAGTGGCCAGGGGGAGATGGTGATGGGGTGGTGGGCGGGGGAGGACTCGGAGGTTGCGGAGCTCCGAGAATGCAGGCAGGTTCGTGCACCTGGACTTGTCCGCCGCCAGCCCGTGACGAACGAAGCTGCGGGGATGGAAATGTGCACTGGCCGCCTGACTGGTGGAAGCTGGGCAGCTGGCAAAGTGGCAATCCATACGAATATTATTATACTGTTGCAAGTACTAGTGTCTAGTGGCAGCAGTAGAGTGATACCCTTTTTGCCTGCACATGCTCTGTATCTATGTATAAATATACGATGCTTAAGACAAGTAGGTTAGAAGAGAGTTGGTGTATTTTATCAGGACGCGAACGCGACTCGAATTGTATTGATGGATGGATAAATGGATTCGTTTCTTGCAAGTCAGGGATGGTTCATGGACTGCACGACCAGTTCCAGGCAGGCAGGGGTACATTGCATGCGTACGTGGTTCATGGCAGGGTGCTTCCATCCATCACGTGACCACAGACAGCAATAGGCCGGTTTTCTTCCACCACTAACAGTCATTTTTATATAAAAAAAATCTTTTTCTTGCAACGGCCACAAGACCTTTCTGTCTTGCATCCTGGGAACCTTGCATTTGCTCACTGCACTGCAATTGGTTGTACTTTATGGATCCATGACCATGACCGATCGCTCTGCGCTAGAGTATCGAAGAACTTGTGTATACGTTATACTACTCCATCCGTTTTAAATTAAAATATTACTCTATACGTTTCAAATTATAGGTTATAGGTTTATAGGAAGTTGGGATAACCTGTAGTTTGAGTACACCTATAATTTAAAACGAAGAAAGTAGCTCCTCACCTTGTTTAGTTAGCCGGAATTTCATCAAAAATTTCACTTGGAGAACCGTGTTGATTCATTTCTTCTCTCTTCGCACGCAGTTTTATGCAAAAAATTTCACTCACTTCTCACCAACTAGTAAAGGGGGCTTAATATTGTAACTTCGGTCCCGTTTAGTTGGTTGAAATTTTGGTGAAATGAGTAAAAATTTTTTACTGTACATTAGATTGCGTGCACAGAGAGAGAAAATGAGTAAAATTTTGATGAAATTGATGAAATTTTTAGAATCTTGCGAACTAAACAGAGCCATTCACTGTATAATTGATTGAGAGGTCATCTAGGATTGTGGCGCGGTGGACCACATTTGTCTTTCTCGACCGTTCAGAAAAGCAGGTCAGCCCCTAGTCCTCTTGACTCGTGAGTGGAGTATATTCGTTCGATTCCCAGCGGCAGCAGAGCAAGCAGATTCATTGCACCATTTGGTTCGTCCGTGCATAATTGACCGGCAGATCGATGAGAATGAGGTGGCCAACCCATTCATCAGCCTCTCTTCCATCGAAGCACGTGTCTTTTTTTTATTTAATTTTCTCGCTTTATTACATGTCATCGAGCACTTGTCTCATCGGTCTGACAGCTAACCTTCCAGCCCTCAATCTCGAATTCAACGGCCAAGATCTTCGAGACGAGCTCCATAGTTTCACGAGCTGCCATGCCATTAGAATGAACGCACAGTGCTGCTTTCTTTTGATCTCAACTGTGGATCCCATGACCACGCAATGCATGCATCGACATCAAAGCATATCCAGCATAAGCAAAGTGGTCGCAAACTCAAACACAATTTCAACCCCCCTTCACATTAAATTTGGCGCCGAGTTTCGTTCGTTTCATTTCTCAATGGGATTATGGAAACACCTACTGCTGCTTCTTCTTCTTCAATCCAAACTAACAAAACCAAGCAAGCTGTTGCTCCTAACATATATGGATAGCAAAGAGCAATCAAATCAAAACGTGTTTAATTTGCTGCATGCCCGTTACAGTTATATATATATATATATATATATATATATATATATATATTTTGCTTTTGCTCCATCGTCTTCAATCTCACGGCAGAGATAGCACCATGCTTGCCCAATGGCAATGGGATTAGAGATCAGATGGAGTGGTGGCTGCGGCACCAGGACGACGTGCTGCTGCTGCTGTTCTCCCTCTGCTCCTCGGTGGTGGCGCCCAGAAGCGCCTCCAGGTACTCTGTTCCCAGGTCCTCCAGCTCCATCACCTCGCTCCTGCCCGCCGCCTTGCCCCTCCGGCTCCCATTCCCCGGCCGCCGCCGCGCCCGCATGGAATGCCGCCGCTTCAGCGCCACCACGGGCGACCCGCCGCACGACGACGCGTCCACGCCCATCCCCTCCAGGGACTCCCGGACCCGCTCCGCGGGGAAGTTGAGCGCCGCCGCCGCGCCCCGCATCGCGAACGCCGCCTGGTCGTACGCCATCGCCGCCGCCTCCGCGCTGTCGAAGGTGCCCAGCCACACGCGCACGCCGTTGCGCGTCGAGTCCCGGATCTCCGCCGCGAACTTGCCCCACGGCCGCTTGCGCACCCCGCGGTACGCGTGCCCCGCGGCGGCGTGCGTCGACGTGTCCGCCGGGACCATCTCCTCGGTGTCGTTGCCGTCGAGTGGCGGCGCAGGGTGGTGCTGGACGCTGCTCCACGGCGGCAGCGACTCGACGGATCCGGTGGAGGATCCCGGCGAGTCCAGCGGCAGGCCGGGCTGCTGGGAGGATCGTTGCGTGTGCGTCGACATGGCACGCCGGGCGAGGAAGCCGATGATGCCGGTGCTCAGGTGCAGAGCCGGAGACCTCTCCGAATTCTGGGTGCCGCTGCTCACCATGAGATAGGTGATCAACTGCTCCGTCCGTGCGAGTTGAATGAAACCCCCCTGCTGGAAGCTGCCTCCTTTTATAGTGCTCGCCCGCCGGCGCCGGAGCCAGAAACAGAGGAGGGCATACGAGAGAGACTCAGAAAAAACAGGGGACTAGCAGGGGCCTGGGTGGACTTGGTATATCCTCGCACTCTTGTAATAAATAATATTTTCAATCGCCTTAAGTTTCTAAATTCTTATCTCTCATCAATCAGCTTACACGGTTTAAAAATGTACTCCCTCCGTTCTTAAATATATGATGTTTAAGACAAGCAAATTAATTCATTTTTGAACTAATTAACTTGTCCTAAATGTTATATATTTAAGGACGGATGTAGTATAATGTTTCCTCAAAATTTTTGTTTCCTCAAAAATTTTATTTTCTCAAAGAAGCTGATCGGTTAAAATATCATCTTTTTTTTAGTATTTTGCCACACGGGCATTTTTAAAAAAATTTAACTCATTTACAGCCTTGTGTTTAAATATTAATCAATAGCCTGCCGTATTTTCATGAGCTAACCCTTTAGACACACCGAGCCATGCTATCATGCTACTTTTTTTTTTGAAATAAGACGATTATATTAAAAGAAGCTGAAAGTCAATATTAGATAATTTATAATAGTAATGCAAAAAAATGATAACTACTATCGTGCCGCATGTATATTGGCATGGTAAAGTGTGTCCCCTAGAGTGCATGGTATAGGTTTTTTTAACCCTTTTAAAACTAAAATTTTAATAATAACGCATACCAACATAAATTTCCAAAAATAGCATGGCGTGGCCTAAGTACTGCTTTCATCTAAGGCTAGACGGATAAGAATTTTACATAAAAACTTAGTGGTCAATGAGATATACAATTTTTAATATTATATATATACTATATGTCAGTATGGTAATTTGCAATTCTTTTTGTCTTTAATTCTCAGCTACCTTCCTTGCTTGCTACTCTCTCCATCTCAAAAACTATTTGTTTTGACTTTTCTAGATACATCACTTTTGTTATACACTTAGATATATATGATGTCTAAATTAGATAACAAATAAATTGTAATTTGAGACGGAGGGAATACCTGCTAGTGGTGCCTTATAATAGAAGAATTGGAATTCGGAGTCCATGAATTACGTAGTTGCAAGATATATATTTATTGTGAATTTTTCTAGTACTCATAGATGAAGAAAGCCTGGTTAATTAATAAAGTTTCGGTCTCCTTAATAAAGCGGACATATGCTACCGATAAAAAGGGGTACATGACGTATGTAATATGTGAGATTACGATCCGAGATGCATGATCTATATACCAAAGGCAGTGGAAAGTGTATAGAAGGCGCACGTGAGTGTATTCCAGCTTGCATGATTATGTAATAAAAAGAGGAGCACATCTAAGACATCGAGAAGGAATTGAGACGACCATATCCAGAATTCCAGATGCGTTGCACCTGCAGTACGTAGCTGACGCCAGATGATGTGGAGGGAGCGACTGTTTTTTTCTTTTGCATGTTTCTTTCTTTTTCATGAGAGGAAAGGAGAAGAAAGCACGCAGGTTTTGACAAGTAATAGCATGAGGCTAACCATCAACTTGCACGCATAATGTTGTTGCATTGGAGTATATATACATAATTCCCAAGCGGACACATGTCCATTGCATTTGGAGGCTGCTATGATCTATCCATCGTTGTGCGCTCCCGCCAATTTGTATTTCATTTCACATATATTATCCCATGTCATCTGTAACATGGAAAAGACGGCACATTATACCTAAGAGATAGCTAGAGGGAACTACTCCTTCCGTTTCATATTACTTATCATTATGATTTTCTAGACATATTATTTTTGTTATGCATCTAGATATATATTATGTCTCGATACATAATAAAACTATAAAAGTGATGTATATAGAAAAGTCTGAATGACAAGTAATATGAAACGGAGGGAGTACCGGCCAATAGCCCAATACCCTCAGTCTGAAATAAAGTGCACTTCTAAAAAATTTAAAATTTATCACTAACCCTGAGAGAAATCCATGTTTCCCATTCATTATTTCAGATTGCTTAATAAATGCACATACAGTGGAACCAGAAAAAATCATGAATTAATCATTTGATTAGTGCAATTCTTTTTTTTTTTGCGCTTTTTTTTGTGCGGCGAGCCTTGATTTAGTGATGAGACCTAACTAGTAACTAGTTGATCTTAGAAACTATACTAGCTAGCATTTTATTGAACAGATTTTGAATGTTAGAAAATACACTTATCTTATGACAAGTAAATGCTAAAAAGGTGGTTAGGCAGTCATTCCCACTTGTTGCTTGCATTGGACCCTATAAATCTATCCATGATGCCTCAATTGCCTGCTTTTGGGTCAACGTTCAAGTCTTGCTAGCTACACCGGAGCGACCAGACGGGAGACGGCATTGGAGAATCTGTAAATCTATTATCTATCACGTGCTCATATAGGGGCAATCCACTAACATCGAAAATCTAATTAACCAAGCTATATAGCAGAGTAGATGATTTATGCATGGATAAGTCCAAATAAAGTAGCTAGTCTTTTTAATCAAGCCGAGTTGGTAAGTGGTAACTAACTGTGGCCCGACCTCTCAAAAGGAAAATTAATCAAGGAGGAGGAGCGAGTAGTGCTCTCTTCTAGCTTTTTGAGCGGCCGATGATATGATTAACTTGACGGCCTAACTCAAACTTGGGCTGCACGAGGGCAGTGTTGTGTTGGTGCCGTGCGAGGATGACACTTGTTTTTTTTGGTTGTATTACCCAATCAGATTTCATCTTGTTTTAATATAATCGGGCAGCTCTTCTGTTTAGTTCGTTAAAAAAAAACTTAGCTCAATGCATACCGAAAAAGAACTATAGGATAGTGGGATCCACGTCACGTATTGTATAGATGGATCGCCATGTCTGACAGCGATGCATGAATAACATTGTTTGCACCTCTGCGCCATGGCGGTCTTGGCAACGAGCCTTATCTCGGTTAGTAGCGGTTGACGGTGGGCACCGCAAATTGGAAAGCCAAAATGACTAGAAGACCCAAATTCAGGAGCTTTAGTCATGCAAATATAAAATCAAAACAACCTAATTTTTTCAATAAATACGAGTGTGTAGGCAGGCCAACAACATGAGCTCAAACACAGCATAGTTAAAAATCCGTTGAAAGACTACGAGAAATCCACTGTCGAATTGAACACAGCATAGTATGACAAAAGCATGTGGTGTTGACTTCCTGCCTTGCCTTCCTTCCAGGTGGGGATGATTGTGACCTGAGATAGCTCACACCACATATGCGTTGAAGATTTGATCAAGCTACAGTTCAACTACATGGCCAAAAACCCGTCAAAAGACTATAACTCATGTCTTCTTGCCTTCCATGTTGTTGCAGTTCTTTTAAGCTTTGTTTGTTGGGCTGCTTCCTTTCGTTCCTGTCAGCCCAATGTAGCGGATAAGTTCAATTTTTGGGCCTCTTGTCGTCTGTTACCACGTTCGTGTTTTCGAAAAGGCTCAAGTGAGAGAGACAAACCAGAAATAAAATGGATGGACTTGTAGCTTGCAGCTGGTGATTTCTCTATCCGACTTCTCCAGACGCCTCTCGTTCCCCATCCACAGTAGATCAGGGCGAACCGGCGGCGATTCGTTTTCCGGCTTCGATTCCGTCGGCTTCTCCTCGCCTTCGGCGGCCGCTCCGGCGCTGGAGGTGAAGGGGAGCTGCGGAATGGATGTCTGGTGTACATACCTACCTCTATTAGCCTAGGTTTGTATAGGTTAGGTTTTGGCTACTCCGAATCGAGGTCGTCAGTTCGGAGTTTATGCTCGTGACCCTCTTCCGCGTCGACGGCGTCGGTTTCAGCTTCGTCCCCGGCGACGGGGATGTCCAGCGAGGATCCGGTTTCTGCGGTCAAGAAGGGGTATGTTATCCTCCCGAGCTTCGGCGGCGATGGCTTCTTTGCTGGTGGGCGGATTCTGGTTGCGGTTTGTGGGCAAGCAGTGCACGGCGACATTATCTTTGGCAGGAGGTTCGGCATCTGCGATATTTTCTTCATCCTTTTCATTTGCGTGGATGCTCGAATCTTTTGTGGGCTTCTTTGCGTTGTCTGTGCCTGCGATGTCAACGGCAGCGCCGAATTCGTGACCTCTGACAAGGCTGCTGCTTGGAGGAGACTCGGTGAAGTGCTCCACCTTTCCGGCGGCTTAGGGTTGGAGTCGCCGGTGTTTTTGTCCCTCCAGAACATCTTCGGTGCCGGCGTGACTGCCGGAGTTGGATCTGTGAGGTGTGCCTACCAACTCGTCGAGAAGCCGGGTTGGGTCTTGATTCCCACCTTTTTTGGTGGTTCTGTTACCCTCCAGGTTGAGTCGTCGTCTGGTGCGTTGGGGTGCATGGCGTCTCTTGAGGCGTCAGATTCCTCACACGCCGGCGAGGTGATGGGTCATGAGCCATCTTTTTCTGCAGCCGGGTCGTTCAGCGGATACAAAGCAGGTTGGTCTCGATCTGCTGCTCAAGACGGCATCAAAAATCTATGCTTCTTCGTCGGGGAGGAGGTCGGCTTCAAGCGATGTGCTCCGATCACTGGCGGCGAGGAGGACCGGGTGGACCTTACAAGGACGATGTTGTAATTTTCTTTATTTCTGAGGGTGTCTTTGTAAGAATCTGGATGTAACCACCAAAAAATATATATGAATATGTACCCGGTTTTCTCAAAAAAAAACCAGAAATAGTGCGTCTCACTTACTCGCATGCTCCGAATGGCATTTAGAGAACTGAGAGGAGCTGGATTAAATATTGTGAAAGTTTGTGGAGGGATTACTCGTGTGTTATGCTTGGAGAATAATTTTTGACAGCTTCTACATCCTCTTTTATTGGGTTGATGAAAATGGTCGCATCATCTGCATACACAGAGGTTCTCCATAATGGGTAAGGGGGTGAGTATCCCATGTTGGGTTGCTTGGTCAAGCAAGTAGCAAGCGTTGCAGCGGGTCCATAGCCAGAATGAAAAGCATAGGTGAAAGTGGGTCCTTGTCACCCATTGAGCAAGGCTGTCGAACTGGATGCGAAATAGAATAGATATCCATTCACGCCAGCGTGGTTCAAACCTCAGAGCTTGTAGGATCTCTAGTAAGTATCCCCAATTCAGTGGCGAATCTAGAATTGAGTGGTAGGGGGGTTCTCCTTCCTCTTCTTCTTCCTTCCTCCTTTTTCCTCTTTTTCCTTCTCCCTCCTCAAAATTTCTATGGAAAGTTAGAGGATTTACCATAGGAGCCAAGGTGGTAGGGGCCTGGAGGCCCTCCCCCCCGACCCACCGCTGGCTCTGCCGTTGCCCCAATTTACTGCTGTGGATGTCCAATTTCATGAACAAAGCCAGAATCTTCTGGCTGTGCAGCTTTCGCACTGCTCCCTGAACATAAAGAAAATTGTCATGGATGCTTTTCTTTTTTATGAACACACTCTGGCAATTGGAGACAAGGGAGTTCAGTCGAGCTAGGGGCAAGTTTGTTAGCTAGCATTTTGGAGAAGATCTTTGCAATGCTATGAATGAGGCTGATGGGTCTGAAATCAGTGACTCGCGTTGCATCCGCTTTGTTGGGTTGAAAGGACGATGCACGCCGAGTTTAGCCGTTCAAAACCCTAGGCGTTCATTGTGAGCAGGCTGTTTATGGCAGCCGTAACACCGTCTTAAATAATTTCCCAGCAAGCTTTGAAGAAGGCACCAGTGAAGCCATCCGGGCCTTGCGCTTTGTCTGAAGATATGGAACTTATAGTATATTTTTACCTCTTCCAAGGAGAAAGGCACTTCCATGTCCTAGAGATCATGTTGCGTGTAAGTGTAACCAAGTGATTGCCAATTGATGGCTGTGTTTCTTGGAACCGCGGAGCCAATGTGATTTTTGAAATAGTCTCCTATCATTTTTTTTTCTTTTTCTTCACGGGCAATCGCAATCTCCTCATCTGTATGCAGACAATGTTTTTTTCTTTCTTCCAACGTTTGATTCCTTTAGCCACACGCGCCATTTTGATATGCAGGCGTTTCATAGGAAGAGACTGAAGAACTGAACAAATTCTGACAATAGGTAGGTTTGCAATGCATTCCAATTTGAATAGGTTCGCAGAGTAATGCAATTGGAAAAGGCATAAATATGCTACCAAGTTAACTACTACCTTGGATGTGATTTCTAATCAAAGTACCAATATCATATCATCTTCATGGCCAAAAAAAAAACGAGGACTCATTCATTTATACTACTGAGGGTGTAGCAACCTTGCCATTTTAATATTTCTTTTACAGTGCAGTAACTAAAAATCCAGCATATAGCAAGAATACAGTTTTCATAATTTCTAGCAGACCATATTATTGCCTTGGTAGAACAGGTTGCATTTTTCAGTGTCATATTAACAGGAGCAGTTCAAAACTCTTGGCGTTGTTCTTCTACTGCATACAAGAAAAGTCTAGTGCATAATAACCTGTGCACCCCTGAATATTTTCAACGAGATAAACTGTGATTTAATAATCGACCACAATGGCTCTGAAACTGCTGACTTATTAACAGTGACTCTGAAACTACTAATTGGCCATCAAATATGCTATTCTGAAATTTGAAACCACGGTGACACTGAAACTACTAATTGCAGGGAGCTGAAAGGGAATTACGACAATGAAAGGCAGGGGGTTTAGGGTTTGGACTGCTCACCGGTGGAGTGAAGGAACGTCACAAAACCGGGGTGGCGGCGTGGCGCGCCTGGCAGCTGAGTAGCAGGGTGTCGTGTCCACAGATGTTTGGCAGCACAGCGCAGACACTGTCACATACTCCTATGCTCCCATGATTAATAGTTCAACACTGCTGTAAATCAGGGGCGGAGCTAGCGCCGGGTGGGGGGGGGGGGCTGAAGCCCCTCCTACCGTCGGCGATGCCATGAGAGCCCCCCTAGAATTTTGAGAAGGAAGAAGAGGAAAGGAGGGGCTGAAGGTGGAAGAAGAGGAAGGAGCCCCCCTTGCCGGCCATTTCTGACTTCGCCACTGCTGTAAATGTTCTTCTTAGAAGTTGCAAAGATCCTGCATAGGTGACACAATTGGCATGCCGAAACCTATTTGAAAAACTCAGATCTTTCCATTGTCCCGACTGAAGTTTCACTCCAAATGATTTGGAGTGAAGATGACAATTCATGTTCTTGTGCTATTTTATCAGATGCTATCAAAAATAACTGTAGACAACAAATAGTTTCTGACCAAACTCTATGTTCAGCACCTGATAAAACTGATCATATTCCATTTTAAAATTGGCGTGCAGGATGGTCTCTCTTTACTTTTCCAATGACTTTATATTAGGCACCATCCTGGGCCTGATGCCCTCTGATCTTTCATACAACACTTTTTTTTTTGGTCATAAAATGATTTTGCAAAGTTGGAGTAACAACTTAATATCATCAAGATCACACTGCTGGTAGTTATTTCTAGTGATTTAATGTCGAGTAATCAAGCGATGTTGAAACAATCGAGTGGTAACATGTCCTTGGGCTTGTAGTAGCAGGCGAGCACCGAGCAGCCTGCTCTCGAGCATAAACAGAGCCAAAAACCCCCTTGCCCAATTAAATTGCCAGTCAGAGTCTATGGAAGTGGGCCCGTGCATATTTTACGCGCTAAATAAAATGAGCCCCAGCCCCAGTCAGATCGTTTCCTTTCCGAAGTCGACTCGAATCCCGACTCCAGAATCCAGATTGACGATCGACGATATAAGCAGAGGCAGAGCACCAGATCCCCCTCCCTGGTAAGGTTTGCTCTCCATATCATCTCGTTCGATCCATCCCGTGTTCATCCATGGCCGCCATGTCCTCTCCGCCCGCCGCCGCCACGTCCTCTCCGGCCGTCGTCAGTGGCCGCCGCAGGAGCCGGGATATGGATGACACGGTCGCTACTTCCGATGCTCCAGCTGGCTCGATTCGGGTGGCTGTGCCGGTGCTCGTCGATGGCGAGATAAGGTTCTACGAGGCCGACTATCAGTTTCCACGCAACGAGAATGAAGATCTGGAGTACTACTGGCGGACGCGGCGGACGCGGGTGGAACTGAGTCGGGTTTACCACGCCCGCGACTGCAAGCGTGCTCGAGCCGACGACGATGCCATCCGGCCTTGTCTGCGGGAGGCAAGGGCCGGCGACGCCGGGATGCCGGAGGACTGCGCCGTGTGCCTGCAGGATTTCGACGCCAAGGAGACGCTCCGGGTCATGCCGTGCTCTCACGCCTTCCATCCCGACTGTATCTTCACCTGGCTCCGGGTCAAAGCTGTCTGCCCGCTCTGTCGTCAAGACCTGCCGCCCCCTCGTCTTGACGACTCCGACTCCGACGACACCGATTCCGACGAAGACGACTCCGACTCCGACGACGACGACGGCACTAATAACTATGATGCTCAGCAGGAGAGCACACCGGCGGTGCCAGATCCACAGGAGCTTTAGACAGGCCGTGTTTGGCAAATTCCGTTACACAAATCCTTCATGTTTGGTCAAAATCTGATCAAACTTCTAAAACTCATTAAACATTACTATCTTTCATCAAAGCATAAGTCCAAACTTATTTTGAGAAATAGATCCACACCAATTCCCTCCACAAAATTTTAGCCATAATAAACGTCCCGTCACTAGCTCAAAACTTTCACAAAATCACTAGCTCAAACACAGGAAAATTGAGGTTGAACCAAACAAAAGAAAACAAAGACAGGAAAGGGCATAAGGCCGGAATGGGCTCTAAAGACGAGAGTGGAGTGAGCAGGCCGACTTTGGTTGGATCGGCCGGCCTAAAAACGTGTCATTGTTTAGGCCATAAACATTGTTTCGTGTTCCGACCTCACGCAAATTTTTGGTTTGGTTACATTTGGTAGTAGCAAGCACCACATTTCTGTGTTCCGTGTTCGTGCTGCTGCCACACTCATACGACGTGCAAACATCTCAGCGGTAGTAGCCTTTTTATTATCGGAGTGGGTTTTGGCTTTGATGAAAAAAAAATATTTGGCAAATCTTCTCATGGGCTGTTTAAAGTAGACGGTAAATATAAAATATATAATCAGTAGGAGCACCCCCTCCCGTTTCCTTAAAAAAAAAGTAGACGGTAAATATAAAATGTCTATTATATCTTTATCTAGTTTTTAATTTTACTTTTTTCCAACTTTCTTCCTATTTATTTCCCTTTCACTAGAATTTCAGGATTTCAGTAGTGAAACCGTTTACTCATTGCCGATTGCGAAGGTTTCATCTGAAGCCGCTCAGGAAGCTCTCCCAAAGCTCAAGGCGCCGCTCATGGAGCCCCTCTCCCAAAGGGATGAGTAGAACACTACAGTTTCATAGCACAATTACTTAAACTGAGAACCAGATAACGTGTCAGGGGATGGAACTTTTCTCTCGTGTTATAAAACTTCATGTATTAAATACCTTGTCAAATGTCAAGTCAGCAATTTTGTTGGTGTGTGAAACTCTCACGAATCTTCCCATTTGAACTGACGTAATGCTCCAAGCTCGAGGGGGGAAAAAAAGTTGTAATAAGAAAAACATGAGCCAACATCATGCTGCTGAAACAAATCTGCTTAGGCTTACTGTAGGTACGAAGCCACTTGAGGTTGCTTGCAGCTTGCTGTATGTATTCGAGTTGGACCATGTCGACGCTGGTCTGGTCCAAAAGATGAGCGCTTGGCGCGCAGCCGCCGGCGCAGGCCCGCAGCACGTTGTGGCACCTTTCTTTCCCCTCCGCCCCCGGCCGTACGAACAAAAGTCCAAAGACGCGAGAACCGGAGCCGGAGCGGAGCCGCTGTTTACTCAACTCGACGTCTCCAGCTTTCACAAGTGAAGTGACACCACCACCGTCCGTCGTCTGTGCATCGCTGCCATGCGTGCCCTAGAGCGCAGGGGGCCCCCCGGCACCAGCAGGGTAGCTGCAGGGACCTCCCCGTCTTTTCCGCCGAGCCAGCGCCAACAGCTTGCTGGTTGCCAGCCGCCGCTGTAGCGCGACGGCGACGGCGGCAGCGGACACGTCGACCGGGCCGCCGGGTCCTCGCTCTCGTCTCCCCGGCAGGGCCCGGGGGGCACCAGAGCCAGAGGAGGATAAGGCCGGCCGGGGCGGGGGGACTCGATCGCACATCTGATCTCCGCCCCGCCCCGCTCCCACACCTCCTGTTCTCCGGCCACTCTGTCACGTCCCGTCGCTCGGCAGCTGCGGACGAGGACGACGGCGCGTCCAACCGTCCAAGGCGCCCTCGCTTTCGCTTCACGTGGCCGGGCTTCGAGCCTTCGGACGACGGCGCCCTCGCTGCGACTTGCGCCGGGCGTTCGTTCACGCGCGCGCTGACGATTCCCTCCCTGCACTGGAGGCCGGATAGAGATGGCGTCGTTTGGCTCGTAGCTGGAGTGAGTGAGTGGGGGACGTGCGTGCCGACTGCAATTGCCGCCACCGAGTGGAGGAGAGACCGGGATTATTAGATTAGACCAGCCTAATTAATTGGATAAGAATATGCGGGCGATCGAGCCGCCAGTACGTGCTGCTCCTACTAGCTAACAGTACGTACTAGGGCCGGACGATATATTTGTGGTTAGCGGGACGACACGGTCGGCGCCTAGCGAAGCTAAACAACTCCACACCTACCTACCGTATCAAAAGCTTAAGCATCACGGAGATCAGCGAGTTAGCTCAGGTGGGACCCCTCTCCCTCGAGGGTCTACGCACCCACTCCCTCTCCTCACACGCGCACTGACGCACACGCACACGCACGCATGTCCGTCCAAAACGCTAAGCATCCCAAACACAGAAGCATCACTGAACACTGATGATCCACTTCTGGAAAAAATATACTATGTGCATGCACGAAACCTAAGACAGCAGTAGGAAGCAGCTCAACTTGGTGTAGCCTTTGGTTTCTCTTTTTTAAAACAAAAAAAAGGTAATGCATAGTACTGTACTTACTAGCTTCGGAAAGAAATGAAGGCGCATAAAAATCAGGTTCATAAAACGCTATTAGGATACGGTTAGATGGCATGGTCAACTTCATTATCAGCGATAAATAAATAACTCGCGTGGCGGACGATAAGATGGGCCATGCATGTCGTGGCCAAACCCCATCATCATCCATCCGCCACGACTTCTTTTCATTTCTCGCCGCCATTCCCTCGGCGGACTTATCCAAACCGAAAACCCAATTATGCACGCAACGCAACGTAATGATTCCAACCAATCGATAACATTATCCGCTTAATTAAGTCAGGAGATCCCAATCTCATATCATAGCATCATAGCAGTAAAAACGAAGAAAAAAGTTACAGCCTACTAGTACTACAGTAGTACTCTTGCAGATGCAGATGGGACAAGGCATGGGGAGAAGCAGGAACAAACTCCTGCACCGTCTCGAGCACCCGCCACGTGGCGCGAGCAGGCCCTCTTATCTCTGTCCTTGGGTGTGCAGCCGCGGGCGCGGCGCCAGGAGGAAGAAGGCGAGATGCGGAGTACCAGTACAACTGCTCCAGTAAAAAGTTTTTTTTAAAAAAAAATCCGAGCACCAGAGCGAACAAATTCTTCTACAGTCATGGGCTCATGGCGCACAACAGCAACGGCGCGGGTCGCGCCATTTTTGATTCTTGGCACAGGGTAGTAGAATCGGAACGAGGGCGGTAAAAAAAATACCGATCGCCATCGAGGAAGGGTGGGGAGGAGCCGAGGAGGGGCGGCGCGTGGTGGTGGTAGAAGGCTAGAACCGGGCGAGCGCGCGGCGGAGCACCTGGGCGAGGAGGCCGGGGGCGGAGAGGTGCGGTAGGTGGCCCTCGGTCTGGAGGAACTCGACGGTGGTGCGGCCGCCGAGGTGGGTCCTGAGGTAGGCGGCGACGGAGGCCGGGACGGAGACGTCGCGGGTGGTCTGCACCACCACGCACGGGGAGCGCACCATGCCCAGCACGCCGCGGAGGTCGGTGTTGAACACGGTGCGGCAGACGTGGAGGGAGATGTCCGGGCGCATGTTGAAGAGGGTGCGGCTGAACTCCTGCACCGCCGCGGGGACGTCCGCACCCACCGCCAGCGGCGCGTACCCCGTCGCCCACGCCGAGTAGTTGGCCGCCATCGCGTCGAACACCTGCTGGATCTCCGGAAGCTCGAACCCGCCGTGGTAGTCGTTGTCGTTGAGGAAGCTGTGTGTGTGTTTTTCCTTCTTCAGTTTCTCCTTTCCCAACAACTCATCGAAATTCCTTCGAAATATACGAAGGCTCGATCGAAATGGAATTCAATTCGATCGATCGATCGGCGTACACACCTTGGCGACGCGCCGATGAGGACGAGCTTGGCGAACAGCTCGGGGCGTCGGATGGACGCGAGGATGCCGATCATGGCGGAGACGGAGTGTCCGACGAAGGCGCAGCGCGGGATGCGGAGCGCGTCGAGGATGGCGAGCAGGTCGTCGACGTAGGAGTCGAGCGTGTCGTAGCGCCGGAAGTCGAAGTGCTCCGGGTTGACGCTGCCGGCGCACACGAGGTCGTAGAGCACCACGCGGTTGTCGCGGGTGAGGTAAGGGAGGACGCGGCTCCACGCCGACTGGTCCGTCCCGAAGCCGTGGGACAGCACCACCACGCGGTCGCCGGTGCCCACCACGCGCACGTTGAGGATCTGCAGCAGCTTGGCGCCGCTCGGGGCGCCGCCGCCCGCCGCGCCGCCGCCGCCGCCGCCGCCGACCATCGTGGCGTCGGAGCTGGACGCCGGCGCCGACGAGCTGCCGCCGCTGGTGGGGCTGGGCGGGTGCGTGGACCGAAGCATGAGACCGCGGGATGGATGATGGGGGGATTGGGAAGCAGAGGCGCGCCCCGGTGTTTATATAGCAGGAGCAGCAGGAGGAGCAGGAGCGGAGGCCATGCCCATGGGGATGCTTTGCTCTGTTCACACCTCCCCCTCTCTTCTCTGCTCAAGCTATAGGCTTTTGATCTCCGGAGTCCGGCGGACGCCGGCTGGGCTCTCCCACCTCTCTGCTTTATTCCTCCACCTCTCTCTCTCTCTGGTTTCCTTTGTTTGTTTGTTTCTTTGGATGCCCAATTATCCAGGCCACAGCAGGTACTGTACTAAAAAAAAAAGGAGAGGCACCAATAATTTCTGTGATTTTCTCCTCCTCACATACGAGCTGTTTGGTTAATCTCCCCGAGTGAACAGTCCCAATCCCTGACAAGTGCGTGCCTCAGGGTCAGGGGTATGGTATGAAATGAACTGTCTGAACGGGGCTTCCAGGGGGGAGACCAGACGGTCCAGAGCGGCAGGCATCTCCGTCCCCGGGCGGTGCGACGGGGCGCCTCCGAGTTGTTTACCGGCAAGTTGCTCCGGTGGAGTGGAGTCGATCCGCGCGCAAAATGCGAAGTGCACGATTAACCTACTAAAATTAAACCGGGGCGATCGCACGCAGCCGCTTTTGGCCCACGCACGCACGCACGGCAGGAAAGGATGCGTGAATCCCATGGCGACGGCACGCATTGGACGAGAGAGCTCGCTCGGCCAATTGGGCCCTTGGGGCGAGAAAGGACGCCGCGCGGAAGAACGACGCGCTAGTATTCTCCACGGGTGTGGATAATGCTACGCCGCGATTTCTAATTTCTACGGCGCACCCTGTCGTACGTGCCGCGGCAAGAGGACAGATGATGGCATGAAATTTCACGAGCATAGTTCACGTGTATATGTTTCTGAGAAAACAACAACAAAAGATTGCAGACGCATGTTTGCTCGAACCTTGGCTGCATGTTCTACATGAGATGCACGATCGATCCGCCAGTGTGTGCGCGACCGACCGAGACTCCTGAGGAAGAAGAAGGCCCTTGCCGCGCCGTGTGCACTGCCACTGACGCTAACGGATAAGGAGGGGTACAAGTCCTCGCGTGCCGTGCCGTGCCGCGAGAGGTTGTCGTCGTCGCGATCCACGTGAAGCCAAAGCCCACGTCGCCGTCCGTCGACGGGGGACTTCCGAGCTAACACTGGTCGCACTGGGTGCGCTACGACGCACGCTACGGGACCAGGTGGACAGTCCAGTACGCGTTGTGGCGTTTTTTCCCCCGCACCGGGGGACGCCAAACCATGCGGGATGTCCCGTTCGCAGCAGGGGAGCGCCAAATACAGCGCGGTACGGCGCGTGCGCTACGCCCCCGCGTTGGCCCACCTCGGGTCTGGCTGTTGGTGCTCCGCGCCATCGCAGACGCCGGGCGCAGCAGAGAGCCAGAGAGGAAGAGGGAGCTACGCCGCCGCCGGGACTGCCGCTCCTGGATCTCCGATGCCGGGCGGATCGAGGCCGGGAGCTGCCCACTATAGCTGGGGAGGAGGAGTGGCGCTGGGCTGGAGACCGGGCCAGGTCCCTCGATCCGCCGGCCTTGGAGCCACCTTGCGCCCGCCATCGACGGGCCCCTGCTCCTTCTTCGAACTGCTGCCGCCCCTACTCACCATGGATGCTGCCGTCCTCGGGCTCCTCGCCGCCGGGTACGCTCGATCCGCCCGCGCAGGGGCCGCAGCCGGGGACGCTCCATCCGCCAACGGATTTGGTCAGCCGCGCCACGGATTTGGTCGGCCGCGGGTCCCCTGCACCACTTCGCCCTGCTCGCCGGAGGGGCGACGCGCCGTGGGGAGGAGGTCCGCCGGCGGGAGGCGCCACGCAGAGCCCGCGGCCTGGGTCCCCGCGCTGCGCTGGCCGCCGGGGGAGGAGAAGAGTCGCGCGCGAGAAGGATGCCGAGGACGACGAGCAGGCCACCGTGGAGCTCCTCCGCCGCCGGTGCTCCTCCCACTGTGGCTGCGGCCGCGGCCGCCTCGCCTCACGCCGGGGATCTCGCGCCGCCGCCTCACGGAGCTCTGGGATCCGGCGAGGAAGCAGGGGATCTCGAGGCCAGGCCACGCCGCAGTGCGCCACCTCCCCGCCGGGGATCTCGAGGCCGGGCCGCCACGGATGCCTGCTCGAGTCCGGGGGATCTCGAAGCCGCGTCGGGGATCTCGCGCCGCCGCCTCCTTTTCCCTCGGGTCGGCCGGCCGCCGCGCAGGAGCTCCGTGCCGCCTCCTCCTCTTCCATCGGGTCGGCCAGCCTCCGCGCCACGCCGGCGAGCTCCGCGCGCAGGGTCACCGTGGGAACGAGAGGAATCGGGCAGGGACGCCGGGGGTAGGTGGGGAAGAGAATGAAGGGAGAGGAAGGGAGGATGAGGTGTAAATAAAAGTCAGAGTATGACATGTGGGTCTCGTGGTTGATGGTTGGTATGGAGTATGAGGTATAGGGATGACGGGTGCGGTAAAATTGATACTGTACTGCAAATTCTTGATGACTAGGCAGAATATTCCCTTTAGAGTACCGCAAATGGAGTATGACGAGTGCTACCAGCCTAACCCCGGCCGGCCGGCAACAAGCCGGTCGAGCGGCTTCACCACCAGAGTTTTTTTCCCAACCGGAACCGGGCTGGATACCGCGGTAACCGGTCCAACCGGTCCGGCCCGGTTCTGGTTCCGACCGGTTAGCAACCGGTCCAAATACAAAATTCAAATTTGAATTCAAAAAAATGAAAAATTCTCAAAAAAATCTCAAAAATACTTCAAGGTGTCTAGAATCTAATGGTGCCAAAAATTTTCAAATATTCGTTCATTTAGTATACTTTGCGGACATTAGAAGTTGAACCAAAAATGAAAAAAGAGAAAAAATGGCCGTTTGAACTTCTTGTCGGGGACAGCCATAAGGGTCCCCTGAAAAACCGGGGGAAACCCATTCACTTTCGCAAAAACTAAAACACAACGAATTCACAAACCTAAAACACGCTCAAGACAGTCACGGCCCAGCGGCCGGGCCCACAGCCCTGGTGGCCCCAGCGGCCCACCAGAACAGTCGGCCCAGCCACCCCCGGGCGAAACTCCGCTTCGCTCGAGGGGCGCAGCGCCGCGCTAACGAGACTCCGCCTCGCTCGAGGGTCGGTCGCCCCCTCGGGTGAGACTCCGCCTCGCTCGAGGCCCTCACGGGCTCGCCGCCCCCGCACCTGCTCCCCCGACAGGGGCGTTTAATGTTCTAACACTTGCAGGCGCCCGGGTCAAAGACGAATCCACGCCATGCCGTCCCTCTGACACGCCCGGGAATCATATTCCGGCGCTGTTCTGCCAACTCTCCCGGTGAGGCCATCCCCACCACTGTGCGGCAAGGCCAGTGTCAGCTCCGCGACACTGCGCCATCCACTCTCGTACGGCCAACGCGCCGCACCCTCGAAAGAGGACGGCAGAACCCTCGAAAAGGGGACGGGCGCCTGCTCCGCGCCTGCCCAGGGCCACACCATGACGCCGGACCAGTGAGGCGCGTCACCTCCGTCACCGTCGGTCCTGCGCGGCCATCCCCGCCATCACGACGCCATCCCGGGCACTGCAGCGCCATCCCCGACGCTGTGGGAGTGCGGGGCGACAAGACACCGCCACGCCCGCGGCTGTGCCCCTTACGACCTCCCGTCAGCCGCACCCTCGAGTCAGCGTACGGACGACGACCACACGGGAAGTTTCTACGCCGCCACCCTCGAAGCCGCTCCTGGACGGATACAGGGCACGCCATGACGCTCCGCCAGAAGCAAGATTCGCCAGGACGGCCATCCACTCCGTCGCACTGTCCGCCATGCCATCACACGTAGCTAGAACAGTGCGGCACGCCTGTAAACTGCCTCCTCCTTGGCCTATAAAAGGAGGGGCAGTCCCCTGGCCGCAGGGGGACGACGACGGAGAGCACTAACCCACACGCTTTCTGCCTTCACCACGATATTGGCACTCGCCTCAATCAAAACCTCAGGGACCTGGAGGTCCGGCCTCCTCTCCCGCCCCGCTTGTAGCTCCCCTCTGCAAGCACCACGGTGCAACGCAATACAGTGCCTCGAGCACACCACTGCTGGACGTACGGCCCCGGCCGGAACCAGGATAAACTTGTGTCCCCTGTGTTGTCGTTTGCACCGACCATCGAGAGGCTGATCACAGCGTAACTTACTAGTTAGTGTCGGGACTACTTTCCGCACCGACAGTTGGCGCGCCAGGTAGGGGCTCTCGCGCTGTGATCGACCCCTCACCAGCATTCTCGATGGTGATTCGTACCGAGATGACGTCCCAGAGGTACGCCATGGGCAGCTCGGACCCTCTCCCCGCTGGATTCGAAATCCGGTTTGGGAGCCTGAACTTTCAGGCCACAGGGAACGGCTACCTCATGCGCCTCACCAACTTCGACGAACTCCACCCGTGGCGGTCGACTGGGCCGGGCCCAATGCCCGTCACGCCTGCTACTGACGCTCCGGCACCCACCCGGGTGGCTGCCGCGAGCGCCTCGACGCCCCGACGCCGCAAACGCCCAGGTCAGCGCTCGCGCCAGGCGCGCACGGAGCGACGCCGGGCAACGCGCGAGGCGGCCCGGAACGACGCACCCCCGCCGAGCGACACGGCGGCGCACCCTACGGGGGAGCACGTGGCCGCGGGGCCGCAGTTTCCCCACGGGATGCGCAACCCTGCTGCGGCGTACGCCTCATCCGTCAGCACCGACATGGCCGCGTACGAGGATCTCCCGGGCCATCACTTGCTGTCAATCCGGAACCTCATCGCCACCACCAACGACGAGTCGTACCACGGCTCGCCCAGCGAACTACCGCCCTCAACCTCGCATGGCTACGCAGAGTGGGACTTCTCCGGCGTACCGGACCCTGTGGTTTTCCGGCGATTCCTTGATGCCGCGGACTACTGGTTCGGTTACTCCGACGACTCCAGCGAGGGGAGCTATGACCCCTCGCGCGAGTGCTTCGTTATCGCCGCCAACGAGCAAGCTGACGGCGCAAACGGAGCGGGCGACGGGAACGCGGCCCAGCATCCGGAGCCGAACCCGCCACCGGCCCCACCAGCGGGCAATGCGGACATCAATGCGCAGCTGGCCCAGGCACGCGAGCTCGAGGCGAAGCTCGCGGAAGAGTACCGGCAGGTGCGGCTCCTGCGTGCAACTATCGCAGGGGAAGCCTCGGCGCGCGGCGAACGCGCCCGAGAAGCCGGGAAGCAAGCCTGCGAGCGCATCAATGCCAACTTCAACGTGGACGACCCACACACGCCACTTCGTGCCAGCCAAAAACTCATTGCGGCGGCAACACTACTTCGGGCCATGCCCGAGCCATCGACACCCGAGGCACGTAACCTGCGCCGCGAGGCGCAGACTCTCATCGAGCAAGCGGCCGTGCAGCAGGCCGAGAGCTCCGCGTCCCGCATGCGCAACCAGTCCAGCGCGCGGGGCGACGGCGGCGCGAAGGACCAGGAGGCATCCGTCCACGTGGACGGCGCGGCGGAGCAGCCGCCAAACCAGGGCAAGACGCCTGTCAAGGAGCGGATCCTTGACACGCGCGGCGAGGCCCACGACGGAGACGCCCGCAACGTCCTGAACGCCAAGCGAAAGGGCGACGCGGAGGCGCGAGCGGCGGCGGGCTACCACCCTCGACGAGGTGGCCGCTACGACAGCCGGGAGGACCGCTCGCCAACACCGGAACCCCCGGGAACCCGAGTGTATACCCATCCCCCAGGGGCGCGAGCTCCTCCGGGACATCCACGCGGGCGTGTGTGGCCACCACGCGGCGCCACGCACCCTCGTGGGCAACGCGTTTCGCCAGGGCTTCTATTGGCCTACCGCGGTTGCTGATGCCAGCGAGATCGTGCGCACCTGCGAAGGGTGCCAATTTTACGCCCGCAAGACCAATCTCCCGGCGCATGCCCTCCAGACGATCCCCATCACGTGGCCTTTTGCCGTGTGGGGGCTGGACATTGTCGGGCCCCTGCGAAGGGCGCCCGGGGGCTACACGCACCTGCTAGTCGCCATTGACAAGTTCTCCAAGTGGGTCGAAACGCGCCCAATCACGAATCTCAGGGCAGAGCAGGCCGTAATATTCTTCACCGACATCATCCACCGGTTTGGGGTGCCTAACTCCATCATCACCGACAACGGGCCCCAGTTCACCGGCAGGAAGTTCCTGGAATTCTGCGACAAGCACCACATCCGCGTGGACTGGGCGGCCGTCGCGCACCCACAGACCAACGGTCAAGTGGAGCGGGCCAATGGCATGATCCTACAAGGCCTCAAGCCCAGGATTTTCGACAGACTGAACAAGTCTGGCCGAAAATGGCTCCAGGAGCTGCCGGCGGTCGTGTGGAGCCTCAGAACCACTCCGAGCAGGGCCACGGGATTCACCCCGTTCTTCCTCGTCTATGGCGCGGAGGCCGTCCTCCCCACGGACCTGGAATACGGGTCGCCCAGAGTCAAGAGCTACGACGAGGACACCAACCAGCGAGCCCGCGAGGACTCACTGGATCAATTGGACGAAGCCCGCACTGTGGCCCTGATGCATTCAGCAAGATACCAGCAGGCTCTGAGGCGGCACCAGGCCCGGAAGATACGACGCCGAGACTTCGACGAAGGGGACCTAGTCCTAAGGCTGCGCCAAGACAATCGAGGCCGCCACAAGCTATCGCCCCCATGGGAGGGACCCTACATCGTTGTCAAAGTGCTCAAGCCCGGCACCTACAAGCTGGCCAACGAGGACGGCGAGGAACTCACCAACGCTTGGAACATCCAACAGCTACGTCGCTTCTACCCTTAGAAAGGATTTCCGAGTTTTTCTTGTCATTACATACCCAACACCCCAGTTGGCTGTAATTTCCATCAGATTAATAAAGCTGAAGGGCGACTTGGTTTTCCCCCGAAAACCAAATCCCCCTCGGGGGCTACTGCGGGGGGCGTCCCCCCCCAAAAAATGGTCCCATTTTTTCGCAAAATTCGCCGCAAATGTGCTAAGTATGCCTCGACCCAAACTTTGGGTGGACTCACGCGGGACGCGAGTGGCCAAAGGGCGAAGAAGCGCGAGTCGGGGATAGCCCACGCCTCCGGCAGGATACGGCCCTTCCCCCTCGCCACTTTGCCTATAAGCTACTCGTGCGAACGAAAACCTTCCCAGCCGAGGTTCGCCTAAGGGAGCGGGGAGGCAGAACAACACAATTGCCGAAATAAACAACGAGTTTTTCAACTTACAAACATCAAAGTGTTTTAAACAGCAAATGTTTATTACAACAGCCGCGCGGCTCGAATTCTAACATCAAAAACATAAAGGGCACAAACGCCCAATGGTCTTCAGGCTTGGGGGCCGCCAGCCGGGGGAGCGTCCGGGAAGAGGAAGTCCATGAAGTCCTCGGCGAGGATGTCGGCGGCAGGAGCAGCGAGCGCATCCGCACGGTTCATCGCCACCTCGTCGTCGACGCCGACGGGAACGACATAGCCCGTGGAAACGGCCTCGAGGTCGACCTGGTAGTGGGAAGCCACCACGCCAAGAGCTTTCTGAACTCCCAGGTGAAGGGCGCGGCGCACGCGCTGGGTAACGTGCCCGCCGAGGGCGCGGAGGCGACTCGCCATCGAGCTCCCAGCCTGCACTTCGCCTTCCTCGACCCCCTGGCACACCTCGAGGGCGGCGGCCCGCAGCTCCTCCAGCTCCTGTTGTGAGGAGTTGTAGGCCGTCTGGAGGGACTCTGCCTGGGTCGTCGAGTTCCCAAGAGCGTTCCGCAGGCCTGAAACCCATGAACGAAAAACAAAAATTGGGAGCGGATCCCAAGCAAACCAAATCAACAAGCAAAATGCGAAGAGAGGCGACTCACCTTCGACCTGTTTCTTCTCCGAATCGAGGGCCTTGCGCGCGACCTCGGCCTCCTGCTGCAGGCCAAGGACCGCAGCTTCCTGCTCCACGACAGCCTGGCGCAGGTCCTCGTAGGAGACGCTGAGCTGGTTCAGCTCCCCGTCGAGCCGCGAGACTTCTTCGTCCCGTTGCTTGAGGGTTGCCTGCGCCCCCTCGAGTGCGGCGCGCTCCTGCTGAAGGAGGCCCTGGGCCTCTTCTCGCGCCAGGCGCTCGCGCTCGAGGGCGGCCCGAGCCTCAGCAAGGGCGGTTCGCTCCTGCTGGAGCTGAGCGTCCGCCTGTTGGCGCGCGTCCCGCTCCCGCTGAAGCTGCTCCCCCGTCGAGGCGAGGGAGGCGGCCTGGTCCGCCAGGCTGGCCCTCAGCTGCTCGGCCTCCTTGGCCCTTTCCTCGGCCTGGCTCTGCCAAGACCGTGCTCCCTCGAGGGTTGCGCGGTCCTGTTCGAGCTGGGCGCGAATCGAGGCCACCTCCGTCTCCCACTCTGCCGCCACGGTCTGCATCGCGGCTGCGTCCTCGCGCGCCTTCCGCAGCGCCTCGTCCCGCTCCAGGAGCGCTGTCCGCACCTTCGCGACTGCAGAGACACCTTCCGCAGCCTGGGCGTCCTGCTCCAGGAGCTCGTCCCGCACTGCCTGGAGCCGGTACTCCAGCCACCCGTTGTCAGTCCGCAGGGCCTCGACAAGGGCGTCTAGAGCGTCGTATTGGTCCCGGTACCAGTTGCGCTCGGAGCTCAGCCGGTCGAGGTGGCCGTACTTCTCCCGGGCTCGACCCTCCAATTCCTGCCACCGGCAGACAAGGCAGAAGAGAGTTTGAGTCGGAAAAAGCGCGAACGCGGGAGAGACGAGGGGGGAAGAAACTCCAAAATCCAACAGAAGGGGCGCGTACCTGGAAAATCCGCCACGCAGGACCCCCGTGGATCCGCAGCGCCTCGTCCAGCGCGTTGTTGAGCGAGGCGCCGTGGTCGCGGAACTCTTGCCACAGCGCCTGCTCGGCCTGGGCCTCGATGCAGAGGGCTGACGGCGCGCTGGCTTGCTCCCGCTCCCGCTCCACACGCGTCACGGCGCCATCGGGGGCAGGAGGGCCGGCACGAGACGATGAGGCCTCGGCGCCATGCGCCGAGGGCTGCGGCATCACGCAGCCATCCTCCCGCATCACTAACACCCCCGCCGCGGGCTCGGGGGCTGGCGCGGGCCAGTTCTCCCATTGGCCCCATCCAGGCGGCGGCGCGTCGTCGTCGTGGATCTCCACCACGGCCGCCTGACCACCCGCCGCCGGGACAGGCAGAGGTCGGACCGTCGGCGCGGCGGTTGCCGCTGTCGTAGCCGCCGCCGCGGCCGTCGCCTCCTGCTGCGGCTCCGTGGCCACGGCCGCGCTGCGCGGTGGCTCGCCCGTCATCGCCGCGCTCCCGGCCGCCCGTGGCGCCCTCGACGAGCGCCGCCTCGTGGGTACGGACGTGTCCGACCTGAGCGCTTTAGCGGGCGCGAGGGCGGGGACGGTCGGCGCCACCCTGCGAACACGGAGACAAACAACTGAGCTCCAACCCCTCGAAACCGGAACGTCTGGAGGAGGGACTGCTTACCTCAAGGTGGAGAAGCCTCGCTTCCTCTTCCTCGAGGGTTCGGCAGGCGCTGCTGTGGCGCCCCCAGACGCTTCCGCAGCGCTCCCAGACGCTTCCGCGGCGCGCGCTGGCGCTTCCGCGACGCGCGCCGCCTCTTCCACGGACCGCCCGGCGGCGGGCGCTTCCGCGCCCACCACGGGCGCCTGCTCCCCTGCCGCCTCTGCGGCTCTCGGTGAGGGGGTCGAGGGATTCCACCTCTCGGGGGGGGGCCCGCCCCCCATCGCTCTCCTCTTCTTCCTCCTCTCCCGACGACGAGTTCCCCGGAGTCGCCGGGGAAGAGAGTCCCTGCTGCTCGCGCAGCCGGTACTCCTCGTCCCGCTGCTCCCGGCGCTCCCGCCGCCGGATTCTCTTCTCCTTCCTGCGCGCCGCCCGCTCCTGCTCCCGTCGCTGCGTGGCGCGGGCAACCGCTCGAGCTCGGGGCGTGGGCGGGTCGGACCGCGAGGCGTCCACGGTCACCCTCTGCTAAAAAGCGACCGTCAGAACCATGCTGGTACGTTGCAAGGGAACGAGAAAGGGAGGAAGGCCTACTCACCGCCGGGGCGTCGGGGAGCATAACGAACGACCAGAGGTCGTCGTTGCTGTGCCGGCCGGCCTTGAGGCTGATGGCGCGCCTCGCCCTCGTGGCCGCGTATTCCCGAGCGAGGCGCTCATTCAGGAACCGCGAGCGCGCCAACGACGTAGGGTTGGCCGCCTCGCTCATCTCGTGAATACGGAGCTCCCTCTCCATGAGGGGGACGATCCGCCGGTGGTGGAGGTTCGCGAGGACCGAAGCCGCCCCCAACCCGGCGTCCGCCAGGCTCTTCAACGCGGTTAGGAGCGAATCCAACCGCGCCTGGTGCGAGGAGGGGGACACGCCGTGGTGCCAGGAGTCGGCTTTCTCCTTCAGCACCTTGCCGGTGTAGGGGGGAGGCCGGCGCCGTCGTTGCGGAGGTAGAACCACCCCCGCTCCCATTCCGCATTGTTGGATGTCATCGTGCAGGGGATGTATAACTCCTTGCGCGAATCCCGCAACGAGATCGACAGGCCGCCGGCGCGCACCGCCCGGCGCACCCGTGCCTCGGGCGTAGCGAGCGTATGCAGCTCCGCGCGGAAAAGGTGGACCCAGAGATCCCAGTTCACTGGGATCCCCAGGAATCCCTCGCAGACGCCGACGAAGGTGGCCGCCTGCGAAATCGCGTTGGGGGCGAAGTTGTGCAGCTCCACCCCGTAGTGGTGGCACAGTCCGCGCATGAAGCGGCTCGCCGGCGCGGCGAAGCCGCGCTCATGGTGCCGGATGAAGCTGACGACGTAGCCGTACGGCGGGTTGGGCTCCCGATCCGTCGCCGGCGGAACGATCCACGCCGGGGGCTGCCCCTCCACGTTCGGCGCCAGCTGGCCGCTGTTCACGAGCTCGCTCAGGGCGAGCTTCGTCACCGTCGAGCGGCTCCACGGCAGCGGATCCAGCACCGTGATCGGCTGGGGGGGAGCCATTGCGATTGACGGCGGCGCACGAAGACGAAGCTAGCGGCGGGCGAAACGAAAGGGCGCACAGCCGAGAAACGAAGACAAGGAGCCAAGGGCGGCGGCGCTAAGTAACGAGGTAAGGAGCCTCCGCCTCCCTCTCCTTGGATTTATAGATCTAAGGGAGCCACGCTCCCCAAACCGCGCGTCGCGCGCATTAACTGCAGGCGGCTGCATCTGCCACTGACAAGCGGGGCCCACCGCACCGAAACGGCCGGCCGCGCGCGCATGCGCGATCATTACGGCGCGGCAACCGAAGAGCCGCGGCGGCCTGTCACGTCCGCCCCCCACGTCGCCCACTACGCGCGCGGCCGCGACGCCTGAAAAGGCGCGCCCGCGACGCACGACTGAAGCCACAACTGTGGGCATTTAACGGCCTGGTCCCTTACTAAGTAAGCGTGACCCTCGCGCGGCCCGAGCCCAGTGCTCGAAAAACCAGACCCTCGAAGGGTGCGATTACTGACCAGTGGCCTCGAGACCCGCTCGGTGAAAGCGGGCGCCACAGGTGCCCTCGATTCTAGAGGATTACTGATCAGCAGCTCGGGGGTCGGCTCGACCACGAACCCACGAATCCTGCAGATGCAATCAAGACGGGGGCACTTAGCTGCCACCCCGCAACGGCCCTACTAATCAGGGGTTCGAAGCCTGACCCTCGAAGGGTTCGAACAGGCGCCCCAGATCAACAGAGTCAGGGACGACGAGGGCGCGCGCATTCGAGCCTATCCTCGAGCTCACCAGCTCGAGGGCGCCCCACATGTCGTATTCAAGAGCCAACGAGGGCAGCTAGTCGAGGGATCCCATCGAGGGAGAGCTTCCGCGCCCTCGGTCCCCAGCGAACGGGACCGAGCCCTGCCTAGCAAACCCACGTAAGCGCTTTCATGGACGAGTCTCCGGACCACGAGCCAACCCTTATCGAACGGGGCATGGGCGTCCACTTGAATTACCCGATAACAGCTCGAAGAGGAACCCGCAATTCGCGACCCGCTCGATGGGAGTTGTGGACACCTCACCCCCCGTCCCGCGGAGGGACGGCGAGGGAACGTACAAACAAGTCGGAGAGCCCGCCCCGATCGCCTCGAACGGGCCCAGGCTCGGGGGCTCGACGCGTGGCTACACCTCCTGGATATGCACCGAACGCACGCGAACGTCGGCACATGCGTACGGCACCGCCGAGGCCGGCTGAAACACCGCCGAGGCCGGCTGAAATAAACGCCTCGCACAATGACGACGCTGCGAAAAAACCTTGAAGGAGTACACACACTCCTCCAAGGCTTCGGGGGCTAGACCCGCGGGTCCGCTAGCGCGCCCCCACGGAATAGCACTGCAATCAGGAGGGAAGAAGGTCCCATCAGCAAGCGTCAGCATCTGCGGGATCCTAACGGATACACCCGCAGATGCTCGGGGGCTACTGTCGGGGACAGCCATAAGGGTCCCCTGAAAAACCGGGGGAAACCCATTCACTTTCGCAAAAACTAAAACACAACGAATTCACAAACCTAAAACACGCTCAAGACAGTCACGGCCCAGCGGCCGGGCCCACAGCCCTGGTGGCCCCAGCGGCCCACCAGAACAGTCGGCCCAGCCACCCCCGGGCGAAACTCCGCTTCGCTCGAGGGGCGCAGCGCCGCGCTAACGAGACTCCGCCTCGCTCGAGGGTCGGTCGCCCCCTCGGGTGAGACTCCGCCTCGCTCGAGGCCCTCACGGGCTCGCCGCCCCCGCACCTGCTCCCCCGACAGGGGCGTTTAATGTTCTAACACTTGCAGGCGCCCGGGTCAAAGACGAATCCACGCCATGCCGTCCCTCTGACACGCCCGGGAATCATATTCCGGCGCTGTTCTGCCAACTCTCCCGGTGAGGCCATCCCCACCACTGTGCGGCAAGGCCAGTGTCAGCTCCGCGACACTGCGCCATCCACTCTCGTACGGCCAACGCGCCGCACCCTCGAAAGAGGACGGCAGAACCCTCGAAAAGGGGACGGGCGCCTGCTCCGCGCCTGCCCAGGGCCACACCATGACGCCGGACCAGTGAGGCGCGTCACCTCCGTCACCGTCGGTCCTGCGCGGCCATCCCCGCCATCACGACGCCATCCCGGGCACTGCAGCGCCATCCCCGACGCTGTGGGAGTGCGGGGCGACAAGACACCGCCACGCCCGCGGCTGTGCCCCTTACGACCTCCCGTCAGCCGCACCCTCGAGTCAGCGTACGGACGACGACCACACGGGAAGTTTCTACGCCGCCACCCTCGAAGCCGCTCCTGGACGGATACAGGGCACGCCATGACGCTCCGCCAGAAGCAAGATTCGCCAGGACGGCCATCCACTCCGTCGCACTGTCCGCCATGCCATCACACGTAGCTAGAACAGTGCGGCACGCCTGTAAACTGCCTCCTCCTTGGCCTATAAAAGGAGGGGCAGTCCCCTGGCCGCAGGGGGACGACGACGGAGAGCACTAACCCACACGCTTTCTGCCTTCACCACGATATTGGCACTCGCCTCAATCAAAACCTCAGGGACCTGGAGGTCCGGCCTCCTCTCCCGCCCCGCTTGTAGCTCCCCTCTGCAAGCACCACGGTGCAACGCAATACAGTGCCTCGAGCACACCACTGCTGGACGTACGGCCCCGGCCGGAACCAGGATAAACTTGTGTCCCCTGTGTTGTCGTTTGCACCGACCATCGAGAGGCTGATCACAGCGTAACTTACTAGTTAGTGTCGGGACTACTTTCCGCACCGACACTTCTAATGCCCACAAAAAATACTAAATGCACTAATATTTGAAAATTTTTGACACCATTAGATTCTACGCACCTTGAAATATTTTTAGAAATTTTTGTTTTATTTCTAATTCAAATTTTAAACACGTCAAATTCTTCACTGCACCGGTTTTTTTTTTCAAAACTCTGGTAACCGTAGCTAACCGCCCGGTAACCGGAGCTAACCGGCCGGCTAACCGGTCCGAACCGTTTGAACTAGCGTTTTTGATTTGAAATTCGATTTTGATCGGTTTTTTCCGGTAACCGGTCAAACCGGTCCGGTTAGCCGGAACCGGAGGCCGGCGGTTTGGTCCAACCGGTTGGGATAAAAAACCCTGTCCACCACCCAGTGATCCCATCCAACACCCATCCACCAAAACATTCCAGGCACCCGCCGCTCGATCGCCTGTTCGGGCATGGCGTGTAGCTCCGGCCGGCCTCGCCGCCAACGACAAGCAAACCTTGCTCACGCTCTCCGTCTCCGATCCGGGGCTGATCACCCGGCGAGCAAAGCAACCTGCCAAAAACCAAGGGAGATTTATGAAATATTAGACAAAAATCAAAGGAGGAAAACACCTGACGAGCTTCGTTTAAGCTGAGATCAGCCCTAGTTCTAATTTTATAGTCATCTTAACCAACATCCGAAAACTTGATGTGACATTTTCGACAAGTTTTCACTTCCAACTAAACGAGAGATAAGCTCTAGTCCTAACCAATTCCTGGGCTATAGTACTCTGTTTGCAGATCTGCAGAAGATTATTGTACATATGTCGCCACCGGAATTTTTCCACTCTTTACACGGATAGGAGACATGCTACGGAGATATATGCCATTTCACTAGCAGTGTGCGAGCTTTTGGCGGATTTACACGCCTAGCCACACCACACCACTTTGCCGACCGAATCGGAAGATACTGCAACGACGCCCTGTGTATGAGTATGATCAGTGCCCGTGCACCACATACCTGATATACTCCTGGGCCTACAGCCCCTGCAAGCATTTTATCTACACCTGTTGAAAGCTATATATCCAGGGTATATTTTGCTTCTTTTTTTCTGAAAAAAAGGAAAGTCTTGCAAGAATGGATTGATGATTGTGCGTAATTACAAACAGTATACGTTAAATAAATACTTTTTTGGGGTCCAGTACTATGTACTCTAGTATAGTGAACGATGCATGACCACGCGTGTTGAACTGTTGATGCGACCGCCATTTACATGGAGAGGAGAGGGTGTGTAGTATACAGCAAACCATTGCTTTACAAGGTTCAGTGCATCCATATGGGTTGGGCAAGGGCAACAGGGCAGAGCATATTTGTGGGCCTCTCTTTGGATGTTGAAGTCATTGGGTACTGCTGCATGCCTTCTTATTAGCTGCTTCGCATCACTAATTGACGTCACAATGCTTATGTCAAGAAAACCTTATCTTTTATCTGTATCCTATGAGAACTAGAAGTTTGTAAGCATGTACTCCCTTGTTTCTAAATTCAAGGTCATTTTGGTTTGTCTAATTTTATAGAAATTATTATGTATCTAAATATACACTAATCTAAGTACATAAAAAATATGCGTTTAAATAAGTTAAAATGACACATAATTTAGAATGGAGTATAGGCAAGGAAATTGGGATATGCTTAACCATTGAATTTCTAAGCATCAATCCGTCTGGAGATAGGCAACAACCAACAGCACGGATCAATGAGTTAGCTCTCCGAAGAAAAAAAGTAGGTCAGAGATATAATTTTTATACTCCCTCCGTCCATAAATGTAAGCATTTGTTGACTTTTCTGTCCGTATTTGACCGTTCGTCTTATTCAAAAAAATTATAAAAAAATTATTTATTTTTTATGACATGTTTTATCATCATATATATTTTAAGTATATCATAATTGTTTTTATATTTTCATAATTTTTTGAATAAGACAAACAGTCAAACGTGATGCACAGAAATCGAAGAATGCTTATATTTAGAGACGGAGGGAGTACTTCAAAAGTTGACCTGAACGGGGAAGAACTAGATGAAAATTAGTAAATGAAAGCATTTTTTAGAAAATAGTTATTTAAGTTTTATAAAAAAGCTTTGGATCATATGTAAGAAGTTGGAATACAGAAGGACGACCATAAACCATGTTAACCATCCCAAAAATGATCATCCATATATACAAGTATACAACAAGAGCAGATGCCTTAGACTGTCTCCAGCAACCTTCTGCATCTGCATCCCGTATGAAGAAGGGAAAGAGAAGGAACCAGCGCTGCAAAAGGGCGACGTCTCCAGCAGCATCCCCGCAACCCCGCGTGCATCCGGGCGACGGTTGATTCCCGCGAGGAGGGAGAAGCTCGCGGCCGCTCGTGGAGCTCCTCCGCGCCGGCGAGCTCTGCCTCCTCCTCCATCTTCGCGGCAGCTCGCCCGCCACAGTCGCCGCCGCTGCCCGTCCGCCACAGTCGCCGCCGCAGCCTGTCCGCCGCCGCCGCCACCGCTGCGACCGCAAGTCTCCCGCGCCCCGCCGCGCCGGAATCCTGAGACCGACTCGCCGCCGCGCCGCGCCGGAATCCCAAGGCCGACTCACCGGATCCGCAGGTCCCCTCCGCCCCTGCTCCTCCTCTTCCACCTCCGGATCCGCCGCGCCGCCGTCCCCTCCTCCTCCTCTCCGTCGCCGGCCTGCTCCGCTTCCCCTCCTCCTCCCCGTCGCCGGCCTGCTCCGCCTCCCATCCTCCTCCCCGTCGTCGGCCTGCTCCGCCTCCCATCCTCCTCCCCGTCGCCGTCCCCCACCTCCAGCAGATCCTCCGCGCCCGCCCGCGAGGAGGCCCGCCTGCGCCCGGCGCGACGAGGGGAGGGGAGCACCGGTGGAGGAGGGGAGGCGCCACGGAGAGGGAGGGCGACCCCTGCTCCTCCAAGCTACTAAGGCACCGCCGGTGAGGATGTCCGACGCAAGCAGGCGGGCGGAGTGCGAGAGGGAGAACAGAGCGAGCGGTCGAGCAGAGTGGCGGTTGGATTGCAGCGATGCGAGAGAAATCCCAGGAATGAGCTACCGGAGGGGAGGATCTGCAAGATGAAGAACCAGATGCAGCAGTTGTTGGAGGCGCAACAGTGCTCCTTTGATCTGCATTTTGCAGATGCAGAACTGGATCCAGCATCTGCTGGAGTCAGTCTTAGGATTTAGATGACAGACAAATGTTCCAACCATGAGTTTATCTTATCTGAAAGACAAATTCTGACGAAAGCAACTGAACATCACCGAGTGATCAATAAAATAATACTTGGTTCCTGCACATCTGAAAAACTTCTTTTCGGCTATATCTTAGGGTTTAGGGATGGCTACATCAGTGTTATCCAGGATGGCTGCAAGTTGAAAAAAACGACATTCGGCAAATTATTATTTTATTTATAGAATAACAAACTGTTGCTATACATATAAATTCAAGCTACAGAATACTAGAGAAAAATATTGCATCCAGAAAATTGCTCCCATCCCATCTCTCTCATTGAAGACAACAGCTACTGGAAGGTAGTACACCAACAAGGAAGAAAAAACAAATTAAAGGAGGATGTGCCAAGGATAAGATAGTTATTTTCGTCGGAGTCACCTATGATTTGATTCTTTCTTAGCTGATGTAGTGATGATGTTACCAGCTACTGCTTCAGGGGCCCAATTTCCTCCGGTCCTTCTAAAAGTCTGTAGAGCACTACAGCTCATTAATATCATATTACTAAAATATATCTTTTTTAAAAAGCTCTATATATGTTTTGCTGCTAGCCTGATACCTTTTGGCACGAACCATTTTATTAATGTATATAAGTACATCTTATTAAAAAAAAGTAACATTACATAAACAGAGTAGTACATGTTAGTTTATGCTCCTATTTGGAAGTTCTACCTTGGAAAAAGGCTAAAGATTGAGAAGTTTTATCTTGTAACCTTCTCCAATGGAAGACAAAAGATGCAAGATGAACTTTGGGCATAACTCTGCTCTTTTTTCTTCCCACATGCTTATGTATGTCCAGATAAGGTCTGCCCTCAAAAGGAATTTTATTCAAGCACACCAAAGATAACAAAAAAAATGAAGCATCAAACTACACTGGTTGGCTGTTGATTGGGGAGCCCGGATTAAGAATGCTAAGCCTGCTTTGCTGCTGTGGTTGGTGAGGTGTCATCATTAAGGACATCCTTATCACGAAACCATCTTAAGAAATTAGTTTCCCCCCTTCTTTCCGCTATTTACATTCCTGTGATTTTCTCTGTCCACATTAGGAGATGTGAGCCCCCATCTCAGCACCGCCTCTTGCCGTGGCGCGGGCGCCAATGCGTTTGGTCCCAGCTTTATAGCGCTGTTTAAGGATTGCTGACTCAGACTGTGATCCACATAGAATGCAGTCCACAAGTGAGTGATACTATCACCATTACATTAAGTAGGAGGAAGGTACTGATTGTTTGAAAATTTCACCTCCTTTCTTTTTCATAATTTGAAGGTATGTTTCAGACTACATACTAGTGGAAGGTAAATTTGCACTGAACTTATTGTTGCACTTGTGTGTTTAGGTGTAGTTAAGCTGTTTCTTGGCACCCTCGAATCTGAAGCCTTCAAGCCGTTTTGCCAATTGCCACCGTCACTGTCACCAAATCCCTGTAAAATACCCCCCACCGGCCACCGTACCCCCGTGCCTCGTCCAGTCGTCCTCCACCGAACAAAGCGACGAAGCTACTTGGCCGTAGCTCGTAGGGAGAGGAAGGGACCTCTGCACCGAGCCCCAATCGCGGCATCCGTCGCTCGGAGCCTCGTGATCAGGTCGTTTTGATTGGAACTACCCGTGCAAGGACGGGGAGGAATCGATGGGATGTGGATGGCGGCCGCCGATACCCTGCACCGGGAAGATGGTTGGCGGGTGGCGGATCGCGCCATTTGTGCGACTAATCCTTCACCACGGCACCACGCCGTCATTTCTACTCGCCTGTGGCTGATTCTAATTGGAACTCCTGTCCGTGTATTTTTTTTCCTCACGCGTGTTCCTTTTTCCTCGCAATCTTTTTCATGTGGGAAAATGGATTATACGGATGCTAAATACTGCTTCAAATTCACTCATTGGAGAATAAAAACGACAGCTTCCTGATGACAATACTGGATAGCCGGCCGGGATCAAGGAGCAATTCAAGACAAATCGGTCACGTTGGCTCTCGATCTTCTTCGTGAACAAATCGGAATGCACAGACTTCTGCGTATGATTTAGAGCGTTGCAGGGGGGAGAGATCACGTGGTGCGCAGGGTTTTTTTACCAACCGTAACCGCAATTTATACCGTGGTTACCGCTCTTACCGCTGCGGTCCGGTAATAAAAACCGCCCGGTAAACCGTTAAAACCGACATAGCAAAACCAGTGATCTCGGTAAACCGAGCGGTTTGTGCGGTTTACCAGTCCGGTTTTTTTCCCGTCGGTTACCGGTCGGTAAGCGGTAAAAAAAAACCCTACTGGTGCGTGGAGCACGGGATATGGTCAGCTTTACCTTTAGTGCCAGAAGGGTGCTGACTCGGAGTGACAGTGCGTCGGCACACGTGGCCCAATGCTAACTGGAGGCCGAGCTTTGCACGTCCTAGTGCCGGTTGGAGGAGCACAAAGTCAGCAGCAAAGCCGTGGAAAAGGAGATGGAGCCTCCCAGCAAACCCTTTTCCTCTGCATCCTATGCGAAGGGATGGCGATTGGAGCCGAGCCTCATGATGGCCGCGAGACAAAGCCTGGAACTAACAAATCACGCACCAGATCTTGATAGCGGAAAGAAACGAGAGGGGGAAAACAATTGAGTTGTGCACGCGATGGGATGGGAAAAATCATGAAAGATTTGGATTGGGCTGATCATGAGCACGGAGATGCTTTGGGTCAACTTGTTTGTTAGTGTTGACCTACAAATCTCCTCTCTTTTTTAGTGGGAAATCATGCACTAACACCCCCAGGTTGATGCTACTTGCATGCGACCTTTGTCAGTATAATGAGAACCTTGAGCCACCCGCTTTCCTTGAGCCACCCGCTTTCAGGTTCAGCTGTGCATATCTTTTTTTGGGTGGAATTCATCTGTGAAGATTGATTTCCCTCGCGGAGCAAACAGGAAATCGATATTACATCACGCTTTCACAAGTACACACACAGGGACAGTTTGAAATGCAACCACTAACCGAAAAAGCAATCAGAACCTTTGAAGTGGAACCAAGTACATGCACATCAAAACAAGACCCGTCAGGATCATGATTGACAAGAAATTATCCAAAGTTTCATTCCAAGGCAGAATATAAGACTTCACAACCTAATGATACGAATTGCACCGGTTTCTATTGTATGCAAGCTAATAAACCTGGGGAAAAAAATAGCATAACCAGATGCAGAGAACAGTGGGGCGCATAGTACTACACACATGTGGATCAGGCTGAAGTGTCCAGTCATGGACAGAGCCTGGACAGAGGTGGATAACATATCGTGGGAATCTGATTCATCCTGGTGGCCTCGCAACGCTTTTTATCCAATGATAGTGGCTACTGTGTACGTGTGTGCGCCCGCTTTTGGTCCCTCTCGGCTATCTTGTTGCCGCATCCACCTAATTCCTCCGCACGCCCCCACCATGTGTAGTACATCACACCTTCCCTGGTTCCCTTATCCCCGCCCTCTTCCTATCACTTCAGATATTCTCTTTTTTTTTTTTGAAATTAAAGGCAGGAGCACTGCCATACATTTAAGAAGAAGGATCAATTTTACATTACGAGCCGAAGCGAACACCACCACAACAACGCACGCAAACAACGCACCCAACAAAACTCTACACCACCTCAACCTGGGAGAGAAGCCAGAGAAAAGGCACCAAGGACTGCGCCGATGAAGCCACCGCTGTGCCACGCCTAACCGCGGCCCGCTGCGATCCTGAGTGACCACTCAAACTCCTCCGCCACAGGGTGAGCAACCTTGAGCCGCGCACACACAACCGCCGATCCCCTGACTTCAGCCTCGCGAAAGAAGAAACGCCCGTCGCAGCGCCAGCGCAGCCAACTTGAACGCACAAAGCGTGGGGGCCTCGCCGCATCCACCTCCTCAAACTCGAGCTCCTCTCCTGCTCCTCAGAAGCAACCACCTGAAAGTGTACGGGGACCTTGCCGCCCGTCACACTGGACACTGCTCCAAGGATCCTTGCCGCCGAAACCGCTCTGGGAGCAACACAACACCATGCACACCAGCCCAAGACCGCCGACCACCATGGCTCCTCTGCACCTTCCCGCTAACCCGGACAACGCGCACCCCAACTGCCGCGTACGAGCAACTCCACCAAGCAAGCAACCAACTGCCACTGCCACGAGCGAGCTCAAGATGCAACGCCTCCAAGGAGGGCACGACGCCATAGGTGCCGCCGTCACACGTCCCGGACGGACAGGGTTTTCACCCCGAGCTCCGGTGCTAGAGTAGCCTGGTGTCACGCAATGGTGCCCCCAGCGGGGAAAAGCGACGCCCAGCGGGCGCCGCCACCATTGCCACTGACCACGTCAGTGAAGGCTTTCGCCCGGATGAGCACCAGGCCAATCAGCACAGGTCCGGTTGCAGCAGTAACACGCCCCCAACCGCTTCCGCATCCTTCTTGCCGGAAGAGGTCCGGCGCAGCCCGAAACCCCACCTCGGAGCCACCGGCAAGCACCCGCCAACCCCCCAGCCCCGCCACCATGACGGCGCCGGCACAGCAGCAACAACGAAGAAGAGAGGAGGGAGCGCCCCCAGCACACCACCTCAGCCATTGCTCGAATTGCAGCAAGCCCCGCCCCCAACCACTCCAGGCCGTGACTGCCCGAAACGGCCAGAGGCAAAGGCATCCCCCGGCCACCGCACACCTGGCCCCGCCATCCCCCGGCCGTAAGGCCCGGTTCAGGCAGGCCCAGCGGACCCGGCCGCAGTCGCCGCCGACACCAGCACCGGGCCGGCCGCAGCCCCTTGCGCTCCTCCGCACCAGCCGTCGTCGCCGCCGCACCACGCCGACCACAGCCGCCGCCGGAGGCGTCCGCGGCAGCCGCAACCGTCGTCGCCGCCCCCAACGCCGGTCGCCGACCACCCACTACACAGAGTGCGCGCCCCAGACGCACGACCCCCAGATCCGGTCGGGGGACACCCGGATCTGGGGAGCCCGACCACCTCCGCCGCCGGAAGCCAGCGCCGCCGGTAGGTCCTCCGGCGAGGACCAAGGGGCCGCGCCCGCCCTGATTCGCCGGAGAAGGAGGGGGAGCGCCCCGCCGCCACCTTCCCCGCGGGCCGCGCGAGGCGTCGGCGGCCCGCTTCGGCGGCGGCGCGGCGGGAGGCGGCGTGGAGGTGGTGGCGGCTGGTTAGGGTTTGGACCCCGCCGCGTTCGCCCGCGTGGAGCGACGCGGACGGGTGCGGGTTTGCTTCGTGAAACAACTGTCAAAATTCAATGTGGTCGGTGTCATGGCCGTGAATTGACACCGACCACGACTCATCTAGGAGCTTCAGATTACTCTTGGTGCCAAGAGCTAAGTGCACAAATACATACACACAAGAGTAGTCTGGATGCTTTTGGTAATAGCTACTTTTGGGTGGCGGTCCGGCGTGAGACTACAAACCCTACACTAACCAAAGCACAAGTGCTCCAGTTCTTTGGATGATTTTTTTTTCTGTTCCGAAGGACCTTAGCGTGGGAGTGTGAAAAGAAACTGTAAAAACAAAAGGCCAGGGGACCTTGGTTATGAATGATAAATATAATGCTGGATTGCACCAGAAACATCTGTATATTTGGTTCATCCAGCCAAACACCGGCCGGCCGGCAGCCACCACCTCCTCCCCTCTCCTCCTTCCCACCTCTCTCTTACGCCGGCGTCGTCGCGTCTGGCTCTGCTCCTGCCCAGGCGCACGGCCTCATGGCCCAGGCACCCGCCGGCCACCAGCCGCCGCCTCCTCCCTCCCCTGATCCGGCGGCGGACTCCTCCCTCCTCGTGGACCCTACTGCACATCCGGGGATGGTCTTCACCGACCCAGCCACCGCCGCAGCGGCCCTCCGCGCGCTGCAGCAGGGGACGACCGCGGCCGCCGATTCCTCTGCTTCCCAGGGCGCGGGCGCGGGCCTTCCCGTCGATCCCGCCGCGGCCCTTCGCGCGGCATCCCAGGGCGCGGGCGTCCCTGCCGACCCCGCCGCTGCCGTGGCACCCCGTGCGGCGCCGCAGGGCATCCGCCCTACCGATGCGGGCGCCTTCGCGACAGCTGCTGCTCTCCGCGGGCTGTTCCCGGCCGTGGAGGAGCTCGATGGGGGCGGGGTGGCCGCCGCCCTGGATGTCCTGGCAGCCCTCCCTGGGGTCTCTCCCGCCACGGTGGCTGCAATCGACGCTGCCGGACCTGCTGCTGTGCTCTCTGCCCTCCGCGTTCTGGGCGCCATCTCGAGCACGGGCCAGGCCGCTGCGGACATCACGGCCCACCCTGCTGGCATGGCTGGGGGCTCTGGCACCACCCCTGCCGGCTCTACTCGTCAGCCTGCTCCTCCTCGTGTGCTGGAGATGACCGGCGATGCTGCAGACGCTCCTACGGCTGATGGCTCTACCTCTACTGGCCTCCCTCCCTCCGGCAGCACCAACCTCACGCTCTTCCCGGGGCTGTCTCCTCTCTGTGGGCTGGGTATGCCTCCCGCAGCCGCGCCGTTCTCCGCCGCCGCCTTCCTTCGGGGCATGTCGCCGCGCCCCACCACCGTCGCCGCCGCCGACAACACCCTTGCTGCGGCCCTTGCGGCCGCAAGACTCAGGCAGCTGCCGCCGAGGAGAGGGCGCGGCTGGCTGCCCTCGCCTGGGAGCACGAGCGCGCCACTGCCGACGCTTTTGCTCGCCGGGTCGCTGAGGCGGAGCACTTCCTTCACGCGTCCGAGGTGGAGCACGTCGCCTCCTCCCACCACCAGGCGACGCCCTCTGCTCCCGTCCGACCGAGTGCCGGGACCCAGCTCGGTCAGGTCGACCCCATGACCGCCTACCTCCACCTTCAGGCCGCTGGGGTCCCGCACATCAAGAACCTGGTCACCGTCCTCCTCGACTCTACCTATACCTCCTACGCTCGCTGGCGGGACCGGATTCTCCTCGCGCTCCGCCGCTACGCCCTTGACGACCACGTCCTCACCGACACTCCGGTCCCGGCTCGTGACCTAGGCTGGCAGCGCCTCGACAGCATCGCGACGTCCTGGGTCTTTGGGACCATCTCCCACGACCTGCAGGACATCGTGAGGACGAAGGGCGGCACCGCGCGCACGGCCTGGTTGGCTCTCGAGACCCAGTTTCTCGGGAACGCCCAGACACGTGCCCTCCAGCTCGACACTGAGCTCCGCACCCTCGAGCTGGGAGACATGTTCGTGGGAGACTTCTGCCGGAAGATGAAGAGCACGGCCGACGGACTTCAGGACCTTGGGTACCCGGTCCCGGAGCACGTGTTGGTGCTCAACGTCGTCCGGGGCCTTCCCGCCAGCTACGAGGCCCTGCGGACGATGTTCACTCACCAGAAGCCGACTCCCACCTTCCTCTAGCTCCGTGATGCTCTCACCCTGGAGGAGCTCACCCGGGGCCTCCACACGCCTGCCTCGACCGCGTCGTCGTCTTCCACCACCTCCCGTGCTCTCGTCGCCGCCCCGCCACCGTCCTCCGCCTCGCCGCCCGCCTCTCTCCTTGGTCCTCCCCCCGGGCCGAGCGGGGGTGGGGGGGCCGTGGGGGCCGCCGAGGTCGCCGAGGACGCGGTGGTGGGGGTCGTGGGACGCCCACCCAGGCTCCGACCCCCGCTCTCGCTCCTCCTCCCGGGGGTGCGCCCTGGCCGACCTTCGCCAGCCCATGGTCCGGGCGCATCTCCATGTGGCCCTTCCAGGGTCAGGGAGGGGGGCCCTCGTCCCCCGCACCAGCCGGCTGCCATGGTCACGGGTGCTGCCTCCTACGCGCCATCATGGACTCCACCTCCTCCTCAGCCCAGTTCGGTGTGGCCGGGGGGTGAGATCAGGCTGCTCTGGTGCAGTCCTTCAGCACCATGGGCCTGACACCACCTGTCGGCACGGAGTGGATCGCCGACTCCGGTGCCTCCTACCACACCACCCCTGATGCGGGTATCCTTTCTTCTGTCCGCCCTCCTCACCCCTCTTGTCCTTCTTCCATCATGGTCGGTGATGGCTCTTGTCTCCCTGTCACCTCTGTGGGTTCTGCTCCCGGTCCTTTTCGTCTCTCTGATGTTCTTGTGGCTCCTCAGATGGTCCACAATCTCCTTTCCATTCGTCAATTTACTTCTGATAATTCTTGTTCAGTCGAGTTTGACACTTCTGATCTTTCTGTGAAGGATTTGGCTACCGGGCGTCTACTCCTCCGATGTGATAGCTCCGGGCCCCTTTACACACTCCGCCTTCCGGCCTCCGCTGCTTCACCTTCGACTTCTTCGTCTACCTCCGCTGCTCTTCCTGCGACGCCGTCCTCCACCACCTGGCACCGCCGTCTTGGTCATCCTGGCCGAGATGTTTTGGCTCAGATTAGTCGTAGTGCAGATGTCTCTTGTACTAGGACTAGTGCTGAGCACCTCTGTCATGCGTGCTAGCTTGGTCGCCATGTTCGGCTTCCTTTTTCTTCTTCTTCGCATGTCTTGCATGCTTTTGATCTCATTCACTGTGATTTGTGGACATCTCCTGTACTCAGCATGTCTGGTTATAAGTACTATCTTGTGATCGTGAATGACTTTTCTCACTACTCCTGGACTTTTCCTTTGCGTGCCAAGTCCGACACCTTCCCCACCCTCCTTCACTTCTTTACCTGGGTGTCCACTCAGTTCGGCCTCACCGTGAAGGCCGTCCAGTGTGACAACGGTCGTGAGTTCGATAACACCTCTCGCTCCTTCTTTCTCTCCTGAGGTGTCCAGCTGCGTATGTCTTGTCTGTACACTTCTCCCCAGAACGGCAAGGCTGAGCGCATGATTCGGACCACGAACGATGTCATGCGCACCCTTCTCCTCCAGGCCTCCCTGCCCCCGCGCTTCTGGGCAGAGAGCCTTCACACCGCCACCTACCTTCTCAACCGTCTTCCCTCCACAACTTCACCTGCTCCGACTCCTCACCACACTCTCTTCGGTACCCCACCCACCTACGCACACCTCCGTGTCTTCGGGTGCGCTTGCTACCCGAACCTTACTGCCACTGCTCCTCACAAGCTCGCGCCTCGCTCGACACGTTGTATGTTCCTTGGTTACTCCCCTGACCATAAGGGGTACCGTTGCTTTGACCTCTCTTCTCGTCGGGTTCTGATCTCCCGACATGTTGTGTTTGATGAGTCGGATTTCCCCTACTCCACCTCCACACCTTCTCCTGACCCTGACATTGAGTCTATGTTTTCTGACCCGGTGGTTCAGCCACCTGTTTCTGTTTTTCCTTTTTCAGCAGGTACCTCTGACCCACCACAGGCTCCGGCACCTTTAGTTGCGCCACGCGCAGCGCCGGAGCCTCTTCTTGCACCACCCACTGGTCCGGTGCCCTTTGTTGCACCTGACGCGGGCTTGGTGCCTCTGGCCGCGTCACGCGCGGCCCCGGCACCCTCGGAGCCTCCCGCCGCGTCCTGCGCGGCACCGGCACCTTTTACACCCTTGGAGCCTCCCGCCGCGCCACGCGCGGCCCCGGCACCTTCTGCTACGCCCAGCACCGTCCCGGTGCCTCCTCCCGCGCCACGCGCGGCCCCGACGACACCTACCCGCTACGCCGAGCCGGTGCAGGTGTACCGACGCCGTGCCCAGATGCCTACTCCTCTGGCTTCGGTTCCCGCGGTGCCCGTGGACTACGCGCCCCCTGTGCGCTATGTCTACGAGCGCCGCTCGACGGCTCCACCTCCTCCACCGTCTCCGGAGCCATCCCCACCTCCTCCACCACCGTCTTCGACGCCGTCTCCGCCTCCTCCGCCACCGCCGCCTCCACCACGTCGTTCTCGGGTGGAGCCGGCTGTGTACCACCCGCCGGTCATTCATCGGGATCCTCGTCACACCCATCCCATGGTGACCCGGCAGGCGGCCGGAGTTCTTCGGCCCACGGCTCTCTCCGCCACAGAGGGAGAGCCGCGGCTCTCTCCGATCCCGACGTCAGTTCGTGAGGCGCTGGCAGATCCGAACTGGCGTCGTGCGATGGAAGAGTATGGAGCTCTTCTTGCCAACTAGACTTGGGATCTTGTGCCACGTCCGTCTGGTTGCAATGTGGTGACCGTCAAGTGGATTTGGACCATCAAGCGTCGGGCAGATGGTACTCTGGAGCGCTATAAGGCGCGTTGGGTCCTTCGGGGGTTCACTCAGCGCCCCGGTGTGGATTATGATGAGACCTTCAGTCCAGTGGTGAAGCCCGCTACAGTGCGTACTGTCCTCTCGTTGGCTCTCTCTCGTTCTTGGCCAGTGCACCAGCTCGATGTCAAGAATGCTTTTCTCCATGGCACTCTGACAAAGACAGTCTACTGCAGTCAGCCAGCAGGTTTTGTGGACTCCAGTCGTCCGGATTTGGTCTACCGGCTGAACAAGTCTCTCTATGGTCTGAAGCAGGCTCCTCGGGCATGGTACTCTCGGTTTGCTGCTTTCTTGGTGACACTGGGCTTTGTTGAGGCAAAGTCTGACACTTCACTGTTCATTTATCACCATGCTGATGGTATTGCCTACCTCCTTCTCTACGTTGATGATATTGTCCTGACTGCCTCCAGCCCACAGTTGCTCCAGCGGATTATCTCCTCTCTTCAGCAGGAGTTTGCTATGAAGGATCTGGGCAAGCTTCACCACTTCTTGGGAGTGACAGTTGAGCCCCGCCCGGATGGTCTTCTGCTTCACCAGCGTCAGTATGCTATTGATATCCTGAAGCGTGCTGGGATGACTGACTGAAAGCCTTGCTCCACTCCTGTTGATACTCAGGCGAAGCTGTCTGCTACTCTGGGTGATCCGGTTACTGATCCGACTGCCTATCAGAGTCTTGCTGGAGCTTTACAGTACCTCACTTTCACCAGGTCGGACCTCACCTACGCTGTCCAGCAGATCTGCCTCCATATGCATGATCCTCGAGAGTCCCATCTTGCTGCCCTGAAGCGTCTTCTTCGGTACATCCGGAGCACGATTGGCTTCGGCTTGGTCCTCCACCGGTCTTCTCCTGCCGAGCTGGTTGTCTACACTCATGCTGACTGGGCGGGTTGTCCGGACACCCGCCGCTCTACCTCAGGCTACGCTGTCTTCCTCGGCGGCAACCTGATCTCCTGGTCGTCGAAGCGACAGCCGGTTGTCTCCCGCTCGAGTGCTGAGGCGGAGTACCGGGCTGTTGCTAACGGCGTGGCTGAGACGTCCTGGCTCCGGTAGCTCTTGGCTGAGCTTCACAGTCCGCTCGCCAAGAGCGCGCTCGTCTACTGCGACAACGTTAGCGCCGTGTACCTCTCCACCAACCCGGTTCAGCACCAGCGGACGAAGCATGTGGAGATTGACTTGCACTTCGTTCGTGACCGGGTGGCTATCGGCGATGTCCGTGTTCTCCATGTACCGACCACCTCCCAGTTCGCTGACATCTTCACCAAGGGTCTTCCCTCCTCGACCTTCTCGGAGTTTCGGTCCAGCCTCAACGTAGTCAGTGGCTAGTTGTGACTGCGGGGGACCTGTGTGTGTGAGTTTCTTTATTGTTGGCCAGTCTTGTACTCCGCTGCGCCGGTAGTCCAGACTGCGGGGGGTGTTAGAGTATATGTGTGTATGGCCCATATAGAGGCCCATGTATCTCTGTCTATATACCCACCCATCTAGGGTTGGAAGAATACTAATACTAGAGAACATTATCATTCTACAACCTTTACTGTTGTTAAGTACTAGAAAAAGGAATTAAATTGAACTGAACTGATATCTTCAACAGCAGACTATGTCAAGGATAAGCATGCATTTTATACATTACCCTTGAAATTGAATGACAACGTGTGCTTAATATTACCAGGTCCAATTTCTGAGGAGAACACTAGGGGGATGTATTCTTACAGACAATCTGCTTCTCATATGTTAAGATACCAGACGCTGATTTGACAGGCTTTAAATCTGTGAAACAAGATCAGAGAAATCAGAACCAATCTTCTATTCGTTTGGCTTGGATTAAAATTCAATTTAAAGTATATATTGATCGTAAACCTTTTGTCACCACCATACGTCTCCTCGCTCAGAAGTCAGTGCACAGCAATTAAGCCAGGATAAGTCCACCCAAAAGTCCAAAACACAAGAACCTCCAAAAGATGGAACTGTAGATCTACCCAGATGTAACAGGATAAACACCAATCATTCCACGAATAAATAACAGGCTGACTTAGATCTTGCCCTGATACTGGAAGTGTAATTTATAGTCATGCACCAGATCAGCTAGTGTCGTTCGGCATGGACCCTCTGGAAAGACAAAGGAAAAAAAAAAGGAGTTATCTCGGATTATATCTGTATATCCAGAAGTTAAAATTTCAAGCAGAACAAGCTGGAGTTACATACCACCCAGGAATGTGTGGAGCTGTTGAAAATCGCTTTCCTCGCATATATCAATCAGGGAATACACACCAGGTCTCAAGGCCTCGTCAATTTCTCTGCCATGTGAGAAGGGCAAATTAGATGAGACAAAAAACATATAATGGGATTGCTTTACTTTTCAGTCTAGAGCACAACAAACCGTGTTATTCCTGTTTGAAAAGGACCCTGTCCAGAAAACATGGAAATATAACCAGCAAGGAAATGCATGGCATGTTTTCCTAGGGTTTCCCTTTGCTGACGCATCTGCATTCACAACATGATAAAAGTAAGATTTTTGTTTTGTTGGCACATGGAACATAAATACGCATGCCTCAGTGGCATCGCCATTTCTTTGTTGTGTCACTAAGTAATTGAATTTTGATTTCTCAAGCCAAACTGCAATATTTTGTCACAACAATTGTTTCAGTACAAAGCCTACTATTAGCATATCTTCTGCCAAGATAGCTTAACTATGCTAAAAACTATTGGCAATTTGCTAATGCAACAGAGAACAGGATCCAGGATCCAACAGACCACACAGCTCAGCTATAAGGCTACACATGGCACACTATCAAAGCGAGATTTGTATCATTTCAAATAACTAACCATAACCATAACTCACCTCTTCATAGATCCTTCTAAAAAAGGAAGCACATTTTAGTACCTCCTCCATGTTCCAAGCAAAATACCCAGCCATGTTAACCATCTTAGAATCTGTAGACTCCAAACAACTCAGCAGTATGCTTACTGAATCCTCCAGGAGTGCAACACATCGCCCAATCTCACTAGAAAAAAGAAGGAAAACATGAAGATCAAACGAAGAGAACACAAAATAACAGGAAAAAGCGAGTAAAAATCTCTACCGTTGTTGATGCCGAAGAGTAGTGCATAACAACTTGCAACATGCAGCATAGATATCAACTGAAAATTGTCTATCGAGTATATATTCATCATGATCTCCATGTTGCCGTACACTTCTATTGTGATACTTAGCTGAAGAACGTGATATTTTACGACAAGCAAGAAGTTGTTTGAACCCTTTGAAAAGTGTCACAGGAACATGCAGGCACTGGGAAACATGAGATGCATCAATTTGAAAAGAATGCCTTCCCACGAATGACGTGATAACCTCCACACACATTAGAACAATGGCTCCAGCATCTGGATGGAACTCACTGCAATGAGGTGGCAGCTTTTGAACGTAGAAAATAAGTGGACTCTGAAGGTGCAGTATGATGTTGAATAAAGCACCAACTAGGCCTGGGACTGTTCTCTTAAAAACACGCTTATTTCCTGCAATATGGATTGATAAATAGTTAGAATTAACCCTTTCAAATCAAGTTTTCCGTATAGATACTCTTCATGATACAAGATGTAAACCCCACAGTGCAGATACAAAGATTTTGCTTGAGATAAAAGCAGCAGACAATCCTTCACACACAACTCATTGCAAGAAATACGAGTTTAAATCTAGGTTTGAAAACAGCATCAATTAGTCCATGTAATGATGTGCTAAAGTACATTGCATGTGTCAGTTACGAAAGATGTGAACTCTGACCATGTGGTCCAGATTATCGACAAGCACCAGCACTAAGCCCCTAGAACATCATAGCAGACTGAAATATACATGGGGTGCGGATCAAGTATCTCTCCAAAGTACTATTGCGTATTCATGTATATGAACAACTCGATGTAAAGTGGACATACAAAACTAACTCGACCTGCAGATGTAAATGTTTTGGATACGGACACAGTCTCCAACGTACCACTTCGTTTGATACTTTATGTGCTATATGAAAAAGAATCTCCCAATTAGTCTATACAATTTTGTCCGTACAATCTAAATTCATTTTTTATATTGTTGCTCAAACCTCAAGTTTGAATGGAACATTTATTTGAGCACTTGACAACTTAGCAGGTGAAGTAAGAACCAATTCATAAGAATTACTGTCCTGTCAGGTATAACCTTAGTATTGCCGCGCAACAAATCTATAAAATCCCTTCCGATAACAGAATATTTTAAAATTGCATGTAGAAAAATATCCAACGAAAATTTTGGTTGCTAACCTGGCACAAAATCAAGAACCAGACAGAGGCAGTCGATCCCAGCAGCAACATCAGAAGAAACTGTCCCACCATCAGGATTTCCAGTGCACACTTCATATATTGAATGACTATACAGATTCACTCCAACCAATGCCCTTTCAATTACTTGTAGAGCTGCATTTAGATGTATGTTTGATGCAATGTTGACAAACTTTCCAAGTAACAGTCGAAGCCTTGATTTCAATGAATTTAGTCTATTCTGCCTATCAATGAAATCTTCAGGGAAAGCATAACCAGATGCATTCTGTACTTGTAGTGTTTTTGTGCTTGAGCCAACCTCATGAGTAGGCAGTGTTGCATTCTTCCCCTGAAGTAAGATGCATTTTCCAATAGCCCTCAATAGGGCATTTACTATCTGAGTATACAATTCTATTGAGATGTTGAGCTCAGGCAATGTAAAGGCACTCCCTAAAACTTCAAGATATCTTAATACCCCATCAATCCATACAAGAGAAAACATGCGAGGCCAGGTAGACATATCTGCAACTTTCTGAAGAGTGAAGAAAGCTGTCCCAAGCATGGTACCTAGAGAAAGTTGTTGGACAGGGCTGAATGTCTGCCTAGAAACATCTCTTGAAATGGATAGATTGGCGTGCAGCTTAACAATAGCAGCAGATATACTGTAGACCTCCCTCAAAGTGAATGCTATGAGTGGACATTCACCTTTCAACAGGTTTTCCAAAAGAACATTTTCCATGCATCGTAGCTTAGACAGGTCAAGACCACAACTTTCGCACTTTGTCCATTCATCCATGACTGCATCAATATTCAGAAAACCGTTCTCACAATCCAGCTCTTGTGGAAAATGAACAGAGATCAAATCAGTAGAGTCAGAACCCTTGTTATCCATAAACAACACATGAAGGCAAATATCTACAAAGGTCCCAAACTTAGCAATATAACCGGTAAATCTTGAACAGTACTGAAGAAACATTTGCTTGTCCTCTGAGGTTGCTACTGGATGATCTTCGGAGGCGCTCTCTAATGCTGAATTAAGTCCCCACAAGAATCCACAAATGCAAGACATGGTGCAAAACAATCTTTTCCAGCATACAGCATCACGGCAGTTTTCTAATTTGATAACACACTTGCTGTCCCTTACGGTAACAGGTATGCCAGTTGTAGTCTTCTGTAACAGTTCAGCCATACTTTTGACACACTCCAAGGCTGAATTTTCTAGTATATCAAATGTCTGTTCAGTATGTTCTGAAGCCTCGATTTCGATAGGGCTGCCACTCATGGAAGATTTAATTTGTTTCTTATAATCCAACAAGTAAAATGATAAATTCACACTAGCTAGTGTAGAAAACAATTCTGATGTTTTATCTAACAAAGAGAACATCATACTATTCACCTCATCAGTACACTCATCAAATATTTTATGTGATGAACCAACAATTTCCTGAACAGACCTCAGAAACCAAACGAGAGAATGTGATTTACCAATTTTTTCTGAAAAGGCCAAGTATTTCTTTGACTCTGAGTGCTCTTTCCCAATTTTCAAGATGAGATTTATCATAACCCTACGACAACATATAAACAAACGCAGTAACTTCATGGGATTGCAAGATTCACAGCGAAGGCCTAGCAATTTCAGTAGCAGCATTCTGCAAGGAAAGAAAACGATTAATGGGCAGCAAAAAGTTAACCAAAATGGTAACACTGCAGATATAAAATGCATACAATGACACCCATTTCCCCTGAATTCTCTCTGGCAAACAACAGTATCACATGAAAATTAAGCTTGATTCGCTGATTACACAGAAATAGTAGAAACTAGAGATGAAAGTCTATATTAAAGCAGTCAAAACTCAAAAGCAAGAGAGAAATGGCTCTTCTGCTCTTCCCTTGATAGCCATGGTGGCTATCACACATAAGTCATGGTGGTTGTATGCCACGAGAGCCCCATACACAAGGGGACAAGTGAAATGTCTCTTCTGCTCTTCCCTTGATATCAAAGCAAGACATAGCAGAGGAAATGGTGCTTTGTTGATCCTAACACCTCACACCAAAATGCTATTACCACCTATCCGCCTCGCCTATCGGTTAAAGAATTCAACCAATGTTTAGCAACTCATTTTCAGTCTTTTTTCAGAATGAAAACAGCTAGACCTCTTTCTATTGGATGAAAAGAATCCTTCTTTTTTTTTATGCTCTCACTGCTAGCAAATATTAAATCATCTTCCTTTTCTTGGGATCAACCTTTTTAATTAGAATGAGACATACTAGCAATATTAACCATGTTTTTGTGTTGTTATTGTAAAAAAACATTGTGATAAACAATGCAAAAAGGAAACAACGTACTATTGTTCTAAAACATTTGTCACTTTGACTGAATTAGATAACAGACGTAAACTCCAAAAGGCGAGTCAAAGTCAAAAATTTAGTTGATGGGCTAATAGATAATGAAACCGGGAGCTGAAAAGGTGCCCGGGTATTTTTAACAAGATGAAAGAGCCTTGTTTTTGAGAACGGATCGAGCATATAGTTTTGCTATCCCTACATTTGTATAGATTGTACAACGCCTAGGAATCACAAATAGCACAATTGAGCAAAATTGTAAACCACTTGCCTTTCAAGATGGAGAATGTAGTTTACAAGCCGTGCAAATGACTTGGAGTTTGCATGAAATCCAGGAACAGCACTAAAAAAATTAAGTAAATCCTCGCAGATCCAGTGTTTGTCAACGCAGTGGGCATGTGTACCACCAGAATCTGTACCAATCAACTTGCCATTTTCCAGGCTACTTATTGTCCCCATCAAATCAGGTGAAGAGTCCAAAAGGACATTATCTTCATCAGAGTTGTTGGCAAAAGATAACGATTTCTTCAAAGCATGGCAAAAACTTGATGCCAAATTCTTCAAAAGAACCTAGGAAAACATTCATTTCAAATTTTATAAGTTATTAGGAAAATGATGAGAAAGAAAACACTCCAGCTATCAAATACTACATCAGTTCTCTATTATATAACGTTGGTTAGTTCATTTTTGAGCTAACCAAGCTCATATATTAAAGGATGGAGTATAAAATGTTTCAAACTGATTCAATATCATCAACATACTTGGTTGGTCACTCAATGGGATTTTTTTTCTTGGAATGTAAGGATTGCAATAATAGATACCTTTTGATCATAAACAACTGTATCACAAAGGACCCCTAGAGAAATACTATGCAAAGTCATTTCTCTGCGTGAAGATTGAGTGCCTTTATTCTCTTCCTGATCTTTGGAAGATCTCTTTTGAGAAAAAGAGAGCCTTATCAGATTAGAGAAGAATATCTTTAAATCCTTCTTAGATGCATGAGAGCTCCAAATATCAATGTTTTCACATAGAAGCTGCCAAGTTGCTATAGGAAAAGAACCTTCATCTAAGGAACATAGACTAGAATCCCAGGAACCACTAACTCCGTAGCACATAAGAGGACCATTTTCTCCTGAAGATAGCAGCTTTACATAACTCATCATAAAACTCGCCAATTTAGCAGCCTCAAGGCTGCAAGATTCCTCTAACAGTTTAGTGTTCCCAATATCCTCCTTATCTAGTTGCCAAGCATCGTCTTCAAGCAAAAACTGAAATGCCTTAATCTGCCTGTTAAGGTCATTGAGTCTCTGCAGAGCCATCACGTGAAAGGTGTAAACAAGTGGAGCAAAAGAAGCATAGTTTCTCGAAAGAGACTCTGATAAACTCTCAATAACATCCAAAAGGGAGTTTGAATTTTCAACAATCAACGCAAAATAACCCTTCCCGAGAATATTGGCTGGATTGGTCCAATCCTTTCCTGAGCAGACAATGAACGGATTCCCCACTAATTTTGTTGCTTCTGTGGCTACATCTTGAGGCATGAGGCCAATAGATTGCTGATACAAACTTCTACAGGATATATATAGGCGAAAGAAAAAAGCACAAATCCAGGAAATGCTTGGGATCTTCTGCCAGTTGGCATATTGTTTTTTAGATAAACATTTTCCCATAATTGAGGAAATGAATCCACTTGAACTTATTGATTCATTTTTTACCAAGTGACTGAAGCTTGGTTGGACTGCATTGACCAACCTTTCAACAGATTTTCCTACTAATGTACTATTTGAAGCTGTGACAGTTATTGAGTCAAGAATACTAGTGTATATTTCAGATAAGTGCCTGCCAAGAAGTTCAGCTTTATGACAAAAAACAGACTTCCTGGCAATGGAGGGCTCTACCAGTTTTCTTAAATCATCTTCAAAACTGCAATCTGTCATCCAGTTCAATGTTTCTATGAGATCTGATGTAAGGTCCTCTATGCATCGACTAGACTGTCCTTGCGGCATCGACTTTATTGATGTACGAATAGCACCCATCAATGTTTCAGAACTCAACAATGCTGTCAATGATTCCAAACATTCCTGGGGCAATAAAGAAGCAACAGAAAATGAGCCCTGTGCATCAGGGCCACCAGGTCTGAATGCTCGCACAGCATCGCACAGCCTGAAAATCGACCGGGAAACCTACATTGTGAACCAAAGAGAGAAGCGTGAGACCACAGCTTGCAAGAAGAATGTAAAAAGGAGTAACAGCTGAAAAGTACATAATCATTAACCGACCTGGCGAAGCTCACTGAATGTGCAAATCACTTGGGCAGAAAGGCTTGAAATCTTTGAAGCTAGCAGGAAACAGGGTTTGACATCCTTAGAAGATGCATTGATAGCAGATAAAGCAAAAATCATTAACCACAACTTCGTAAGGTCATCCCCCAGTACTTTGTACTCGATTTCTAGAAAACTGCCAACTGCAGCAATAATCTCTGTGAACATTAAAGGTATTATCTTCTTAATGCTTACATCTTCTAGATGCACAGCCGACACCCAGAATTCGTACAACTTTTCAGATATTGAGATCAAGACTGTGTAAATATCTTGCAAGAAGTTGAAGTAAGAACCATCAGATGTGTCCTCCGTGGGAACATAGATCTGCTCTTCAATAAGTGTTGTCAACATGACATTAATGGACTTCAGCATGCAATGAACTTCTACCAGCCTTGTCACCCCTAACTTAGAAAATTCTTTTTGGGAATATGACTTACACTGCAACACCATAGGTTCCATAAACTGAATGAACACTTCGAAAAGTGATTCCCTATGTTGTTGTGATTCTTCAGAACCCTCACTGTTTTTTTGCAGCCTACTCAAAGTTGCCCCACTCGGTGCCAGAGTTGTTCTTTGATTTCTGGCTCTGCTAACAAACAATTGAAGCAAGTAACCAAAGCCGGCCAGCAATACTGCCTTATTTTCTGTTTTTATTCCCTTGAATCGCTGAAATAGATGTCTATGGTAGCTTCCTTTAATATCCTTGGCAGCAGAGGATTTGCTCAAACTCCTGAGACCAAAATATCCACTTAGATGTTGGGGATGAAACAACCCATTCGACAAAACATCTTCAACAACTTTCAACATGGTTCCTGCATGCTTGTGCTTGTTGGAATTTGCTTGTGAATTAAGTAAAAATAACAACTCCAACAACTGTCCAAGAATCTTATCAACAAACACATGGAAAATATTCTTCGGATTTGCATAAAATCTCAGGAAGCTTGAGAATTGCCTAAGGAGGCAATTTGCAAGCTTCTGAAGAACAGGGCAGCAATTCTCCTCATTAGCTGAAACCTGGGCAAGATTGATTACCTCGATGACACAAGAGGCCCATAAATCCACACCTGCATTGAAGAAAGCTCTTGTATTGGAGGAGAAAAGCAATGACATACAGTCAAAAACTAGTTCGAAGAGCTCAAAAGATTCGTTGTCAGCACGTGACACGTTGCTACCAACTCTGCTCAAACCATGCCTTGCAACACGACTAAGTGATTTAAGTAGGTTCAGAGAGATTGAAATGGATGGTTTCTTTTCAATACAAACTCTCAAAATGGCCCAGCATCTACTATCCAATGCCGGATCAAAAGGTTGTGACATCTTTTTACTGTTCTCAGAAAAATTTAAGATAGACTGCACCCAGCTTCCAATAAAAGACACCAGACGTGATAGCTGAATGCTGTGCACCATATGGCCATGGCTTGGGTTACTTGACACTGTGGTTAAAACTTCAACTGCTAGCTCAATCTTTCTGCACAAATAAATATGCCGTTACGAAGATTCCAAACAAGAATATTAACATAAGGTAAATCCAAACATGATTCAAACAATTTATCCCATCATGAGTAAAATAGCACCAAAATGCTCACTTCCGTATGAATCAAAGAGATCTCATTGGATATTCATGTACATGATATGAGCTAACTTGGCCGTCTTACTGCTTTTAAAAGCCCAGAAAGTAATAAGGGAAAGTACTACTTGAAATAAATCGATGTAATTATAGTGCAAATTCGTCAACTATGAAATAAATCGATGCACTATAATTACATGATATGAGCTAACTTGGCCGTCTTAGTGCTTTTAAAAGCCCAGAAAGTAATAAGGAAAAGTACTACTTGAAATAAATTGATGTAATTATAGTGCAAATTCGTCAACTATGAAGCCAAGCTACAGCTGCAAACAACAAAACTGTATCTGTCAAAATTCTATGTGCACTGAATTAAGTAAACCGCCTCGTGCATTTTTTAATGGCAGTACACAAGCAATCCGCAATCCTCCATAACTGAGCCGACTAATTCAACAGAGCAGAGAAGCATAATCACTGGATAACTGAAATTCCTAGCCACGGGATGGCACGAGCTAAAGTTTACTGAAACGGAAGCAGAAGTGGTAAGCGGGTGACCTTTCGAGCGAGAGCTCCTTGCCCTGGAGGGAGAGAACGAGGTCGAGGTGTTCCCCCGCGCCCTTGGTGCCGCCGCCGCCGTGTAAGCCCAGCCTGGCGCACTTGAGCTCGCTCGGCCCCTCTCCGTCACGTGGCGGCGATCGGCTCCGCCGCCGCTTCCTCGCTGCGCCGGGCCCCGCGGTAGCGGCAGCCGTCTCCATGGCGATGGCCGTCGCGAGAGCGGAAGTACTCCGGAAGTGGAGGCTGGCTAGGGTTCTGGGTTTTTGGGACACCATGCCGGTTATTGCCTCGTCCCCTGCCGCGCCCAGCCAGTCTCTACAGAGACAGCACGAATCTCAAAGCTGGCTAGAACCAGACCGGCTCACGGCGTGGAATGAGATGGTCCGGGCCCGACCCAACCCACCATTTTGGGTCCGGATTGTACAAGCTGCAAACCCTAACCCATCCAAAGCAATGGAGGCTGGAGCGGAAGGGGAGAAGGCGAGGACGACGAGGGAGCCGCACGAGGCGTCCCGCCGCGAGCGCGAGGGGCGCGACTCGCACGGGAGGCGCCCCCACTCCTCGTCCAGGTCGCGGCGGGACGACCCCAGGTACCAATCCGCTGCACATCCGTCGGGATTCTCGATCCGGCTGCGGTTTCGTTTCGATCGGAATGCTGGTGTTTGGGGGAAGGGGGATCGGAAATTGTTTCTGCGGCTTGCAATAAGATAATGCGATTTGTATCCTTATAACCCATTTTCGCGATCGCTTTTGGTAGCCCGAGGAGAAGAAGAGATGACAGGAGGCATGAATCGGATAGGGCGCACTACAGAAGTCGAGATGAAGAATCTGCGAAGGTGTCGGACCGTGATCAGAAGCGGAAAAGAGATGCTGAGCAGCGCGATGATCCTCCGAATGCTGAGTCGAAGTCTGTGAACGATGTCAAGAATGACCCGTCCACCAGGCGTGAGAGATCTCCTAGGGGAACAAAACGGTTTTCAGAGTCCAGAGAGGCATGGCGGCCTCGGACTTTCTTTCAGGTTTATCTTTTCTCCATTTATAAAAGGGAATACTGCTAATGGTTTGTGCTCTCGTTTCAAATGGTTTGATAGCTATAGTGTGCTTATACTATCATGACCTGAATAACTTTTTGTATCTGCATTGTCAGAGAGCTCTCATATTAAATTGCTGAACAGCAAGGCATTTCATGTTCTGTAACCTGACCTGTGCTGGAAATGTACCTAGCATATTATTGTTAGGCAGATCCATTGGTCAATACTTGCTGGTCATGCGGAGTGCATCCTGATTATGACAGCTCAGCTCAGGCCGTGCTGAGTGCCAAGTGGCCACTCTATCTGTTGAAAAGAACAAACACAACATTATTTGCTGCCTTTGTAGGGTTGCCGAATAAGCTAGTGCTTTGATATCGGGTAATGGCATTTGGTCTGCATTTGCCAGTATTCCCTGTAGGTGTTATTCTGAATAACTGCTACATATTTATGTTCAATCGAGTTCAGAGGCTAGGGAGTAGAGATGGTTTTAAAGTAAACTTTATCTGTTAAGATCAAGAAGTGATTTTCCATTATATAGATGTGCCCTATTCTAATAAAAAACCTTAAATAAATTTGATTTGAGGAATGATAGTGCTATTTCTTGCTGGTTTGAATGGGAAGTACATCAGATACTTGTGTTACTTCTTGCTGGTTTGAATGGGAAGTACATCAGATACTTGTGTTACTTCTTGCTGGTTTGAAGTATATCACTATTCTTTCTCATAAGTAGATTATGCAATTGCAGCTTATTTTAGTTTACAGTTGAAGTTCAACTGTTTAAACAGGCTACGTACACAATCTCTTTGTGACTCTTGATTCTCATAATCTCATCTCTAGCCTACCCCAACTTGATTGGAATTAAAAGGCTTTGTTGTTGCATGCATATAGTCTCGTTATAAAATGGATCTCTGTTATCATATCTAGATAGTAGAGTCGACATGTGAGCTGATCAGCTCAAATTACTGCCCCCTTTTTCCGTACATAAGTTATGCTCTAAATGTCACTTTGCATAAATCTATCACTGGCCTATTTCAGTGATTTACTTTCATCTAATGCAGTTTGTGCATAAAGAATAATAAGTTGTCGCTAAAACTATACATTTTTCTGTTAATTTGTCATATGTCAATAACATATTCCTCCTGATATAGTGGCAGTACTTTTATGACGCATACATTCAAATGTGAACTGTTTATAACAATGTTAGACTACCTGCGCTTGTATGTACAGCACAATGAGCGTGGAAGTGCTGGGCAAGGTGGTCGGCGCTATGACCGTCAGGCTAGTGGTGAGCTGCTTTCTTCATACTTTGGGCACTTATTTTCCATCTTTTATGCATGCTAATTTGTTTATTATTGTTCTAAAGGTTATGGAAGACAGAGGGATCAAAAGGAACATCTTGCTGATAAAGATAAACAAAAGGATGTGGGGCACAGTTTGCAGGGAAAGGTTGAGCAGGATGATGGTGATTCTACATGGAGGCATGATGGATTTTTCCAGTTGGAGGAAGAAGCACCCCTTGCCAAGAAGAGGCCACCGTTTCAGGAGATGAAGATGCAAGACTCTGCTGCCACTGTTACAGATCTGGACTCTGGATCAAGGAAACCTGATCAGCTTGGGCCCACTTCTGCAATAAGGGATGAAAGGAGAAATTATCACCCAAGGGGATTTGGAAATCACAGACCATTTGTAAGGCCAGATGATCGAGGTTTCAGACGTGGATTTCCTGACCACAGGAGTGAAGACCGGAGAAATGGGTATGATTCAAGGGGGAGATTTCCTGGTAGGGGAGGAATGGACAGAGACAGGTTTAGCAACCCATATGGTGGGAGAGGCAACATATACCATCAGACTTCTGGTGATCAAGAAGAAAAATGGAAGCATGACCTCTATGATCAGTCAACCAGGAGCCCACCTCCAAAAACCGAGGAAGAGCAGATTGCTAAAGTTGAAGCGTTGTTGGCGTTGTAGTTATCCTCTATCTGTTTGGGAGTTATTTGTGATGTTAGATTGTCAAGGACTTGTTTCGCAATGTTTATTGCTACCTTTCTATTCCACATGCTTCACCTATCTATGCGGCGGAATTGGTAGAGTTATTATTACATTTGTAGTGAAGATATTTTGCTAGATAATCACGAGTTTTGTAATGTAGGAACCACGGGGCGAAGGATGAGTTCAATATTCTTTCCGAGAATGCTTTATAACTGTAACTAAGGTCGGCGATGCAGTCGCTGAGTGGAAGGAGCAATTTGGAATGGAAGGAGCGTTCGTTGCCGAGCGAGCATAGGCGCCCGCGGCGCAGTCATCCAAACACGTTTACCAGAGCCTCGTCCGGTAATGACCTCTAGTATATCTAGTAGCTTGTCTGCAACAGAGCGGAACCGAAGATCTCAATTTAGCATCAAAGAATAACTGATCTAATCTAGCTAAAGAAAAAATGAAAATTACTACAATGTTTCAGGCCCACACGTCAGTGGTCATCCTGACTCGTCTCAATTTAGCATCAAAGAATAATTTATCTAATCTAGCTGAGGAAAAGACTACAATTACTACAATGTTTCGGGCACACACGTCAGTGGCCATCCTGACTCGTCTCAAATTAGCAATAAAGAACAACTGATCTAATCTAGCTAAGGCCAAAGCATTTAATTCTCCATGGCAAGGATGGTGTGGCGCCGCGCGAGGAGGTGTCTGGCGTCGGCGTCGGCAAGAAGTCATGCGGGCTTCGACGGTGAGATCTCTCGTGTTCGAGCGTTAGGGTTTTGTCCAATTATATAAGAGGATGAGGTAATCAGTCATAATAGATTGGGCCAGCACGCTAACACGTCGAGTCGGCTCAGCCCATAATTTTTTTACCCCCTTGGGATTACTCGTATTATTTTTTTCGAGTGAGTGAAACTATCACTTCGCGATAGCCTTCTCCTTTTAGTACTGTTCACAGATTAAAAAATACAGGGTGTGTTTAGATTCCAAAAAGTTTGCAAAAAACATCCTATCATCTATCACATCACCTCACATCACCTCTCACTATTCATCTGCATTTACACCAATTCTTTCCCAATTCTTCCCCAATTCAGCCAATTTATCTGGATCTAAACACACCCACAATAAGCTACTCCGGTTGGAAATGGAGTAATTTAGAGCTGGCCGTTGGTTTTTTCGTTCTTCAAATGGTGATGACGTTTGTAGGTGCTCCTTTCCTTTGTTGTCTATTTCAGTGCATGTTTCAATCTTTTGTGGACGACGAACAATCGAAGAAAGAAGTCGACCATAGAGCTTTTCAATGTAATTTTATTTTCTTTGCGTCGTTATGTGTCAAGTTGTTCTTCTATTGTACTGCCGAGTGCCGATTATTTTCCTTGATATGAATCAAATATGAGACACATTTTTGATGTCTTTCTAAAAAAATATTAATAGATAAATACATTTTTCGACTACTACCATTTAGGTAGAGGATCCAAACACTCCTAACTAGTTAAATTTTATACTACCTAGACAATGTTTAGATTCCTTCTGAAATTTTTTTTAGAAAAAGAATCTTGTATCCATTGAGTACTAAATGAAGTTTATTTGCAAAACTTTTCGCAGATGAGTGTGATTTTGCGCAACGAATCTAACAAGCATAATTAATCCATGATTTGATACAATAATGTTATAGTAACCATCCTCTAATCATGTGGTAAAAAATCTCATTAGATTCGTCTCGCAAATTAACGTAGAGTTGTGAAAGTAGTTTTGTAAACTACTTATTTAATACCCCTAATTAGCGGTCAAAGGAGTTTGAAAAAATTTTCAACCCCTACCTAAACATTGCTTATGTACTTCTAAATTTTAGTTAGAGGATCCACATGAGAATAAACATGATCTAAATGACTAAGGCCCCGTTTAGTTCACCAAGATTCTAAAAATTTTACCCATTTCACCAAAATTTCACATATTTCTTCTATCTGTGCACACAAATCAATGCAAAAAGTTTCACTCATTTCACCAACATTTCAGTCAACTAAACAGGGTGTGTGTTTAGATCCAGATGAATTAGCTGAATTGGAGAAGAATTGGTGTAAATGCAGATGAATAGTGAGAGGCGATGTGAAGTGATGTGATAGATGATGGGATGTTTTTTTTCAAACTTTTTGGGATCTTAAATGAGAATAAACCGGGCCTAAATGATCCAAATGAGATCCAGGAGCCGGACGGCCCAACCCCACTCTGCTGTCTGCTCAGCCGGCAACGCAACTTTCGCTCCCCTTCCTCCTCCCGATTCCCAATGGCAGCGTCGGCGGCGGCGCCGCTGTCGCGCCGCTCCGTCTTCGACGCCGCCTACATCCGCTCGGAGTTCTCCGCGGCCGGCGTCTCCGCACACTTTATCCCTCTAATCTGGAAGTACGCCTCTATACGCCAGAATCCACGCGCACGGCACAATCCCGCCCGTTTCCCTCCCTCTCTCCTCGTCGCCGTTTTTTTTCCTTCTGTTTAACCTGAGCTGGTATTCTCCCTGCGTGCACAGGTATGTGCTTCAGAACCCTTGGTGCGGCGACCTGTGCGGCGTCCCGTCGCTGCCGGCAACCGCGTACGCACTCCTCCAACAGAAGTTCCGGCCGACCACGTCGACGCTAACCACTGCCGCGGACTCCAAGGACCGCACCACGACCAAGCTCCTCATCCGCCTACAGGTTATTTGGTTGGATTACGCTACTTGCACAGCCATAAATTTCGGGTGCGGCGTGCGAACCTATGCGATCCACTGACCACTGGCATCTGGGAAATTAGTCGGAATTGGGGATTATGGTTTAGTATACCTGATTATTTCTCTACCATTCACCAATATTGCATTGGATATCAGTGCCAGTGTACATCAGCAATTTGCCCTTGGTGATTTTGAGCCTATGGAACGAATACTTATTTGCTTTCTTGGTTGCATTTAGATAGGAATGGAATGTTGCACTTGCACAATTGATTTGCTTATGTTTCCGGAAAACAATACTTTGGTTTCGTGTTTTATATGTTTTTTAATGCTTCTGGAAGATAATAATGTACCTTGAAATACTCCAACCGTGTTGAAAGATAAAATCATCTCACCAGATGCAATAGAGCTGAAATATGAACAGGGAGCACCAAGATGCAGATATACCTTAGGTACCATTTTATCTTGTACCCTCAGCACAGATCCAAACTGCAACACCCGAACCACCCAGTTATTAAGTATTTGTAGAGGATACATGTATAACTTGCATGGCTTGATCCACTTACTGACCTGTAGCTTCCACCATCTATACTAGATGTTGGGGAAGAGCATTTCTTTTCTGTTGCTGTCCTCATTGCTATTCGGCTAGATTGTAGGAGGTTCGAGTCATCTTCAAAATGAACATCTTGAGCCATAGCATTTTCATTCTCTTTGTCTGGAATTTGGAATTTCTACTTTAGTTCTTTTTATAAGTCCAGCTGTATCCTCTGTGTTTTCTTTTTCCCTTTGACTATATATTTGGAGTTCTCAGTCATCTTCTAAATGGATTGCTTTAGATATAATGGGTTTCATTCTCCCTATAATATCTGCTATGACTTACGGTACTATCTATTACTTAGTTATTAATGCTACGATCAGTTCCAACCCATCTTTTTTGTCTGTTGAACTTCTTACAGGTTTGACAACATTTCTTGCAAGTTCAGTTTCATGACCACCTCTTTTTCTTGACCTTGGTTTTTCTTTATTTAATGGCGAAATATTTTATGCCTGTGATTTACCTTCTTGACGTTTTTATGTCAGAAAAAAGCTTTTTTCTCATGGGTTTTAAGTTTTTAACATTGAAGAACACCAACTTATTGGACTTAAAATTTTGTGGTGTAGAATGGGGAGTCTGTAGAAGCAGTGATCATGCGATATGACACAACACTGGGGAAATATGATGGAAAGCCTCGCTCTGGAGGAGTGCGGTCAACTCTTTGTGTGTCATCACAGGTAAATATATTTGTTTCTGTTGGATAAAACTTTTTTCCAATAGTAAACGTTTTGCCCGAAGACCTGTTCAGATCTTTATTCTCATCAGTGGAATACTGTAATATGATTCATGCTTGTGACTTTCTTGTTAATGGTGTTGATTTTGCTTCCACATTACTAAGCAGGTTGGGTGCAAGATGGGCTGCAGATTCTGTGCTACTGGTACAATGGGCTTCAAAAGCAATCTGACTTCTGGAGAAATTGTAGAGCAGTTGGTGCATGCATCGCGGTATTCTCAGATTCGAAATGTTGTTTTCATGGTGAGTTTATTTCATGTAGTTTTCAGTTACCTGAGATTCTACTCAAAAGAAAGAAAATTCTTGTATAATCCCTTGAAACGATATTTTAGTCTTGACCATGCTGACCATATGTAACTGCGTTACTTGGTTTTGTTGTTGCTTTTGTGAATAAATAAGCTCAGTAAGATCCAAACTGCAGCTCTTTTTTTTGCTAACATGTGTCACATGTCACCACATTAGAAGGTATGGAGTAATCCTAACTTGATTGTTGCGATAATACTGGGCACAATTACTCTGATGTATAGAATGAATCTTAGCATTTTCTTAGTGATTTTACTTGGTTTACGTATTCAGGTGGCAAAATGGTGATCTGCTTTTTTTTTGGCTGGTGACAATGGCTCTTGTAACTGAAACAGTTATTACTGTTTTACCTATAAATGGAATAGGGGCTCCCCCATTTTGTCAAAAAAGTTGATCTGCCGTTCTCAAAAAAAAAAAAAAGTTGATCTGCCATTTGATTAGTTCCTAAATTATAATATTAAACAGGATTAGTTATTTCTTATTCAGGTTTCATGGCACTTATTAGATTATATGTTCTCTTCTTGTATGGAAATTAGAAAATCTGTTCTGCTGAATAATGTACAGTACATATGTGTTGGTTTGCTAAAATATTTGTGCATGATTAAGATTGTAAATTATTACCTACATATTTGAGCATCCTTTCTAATTGGGCATTGTCGTGTCATTATTAGAGGAATGATAATAAATTATTTTATTTGTTGGATGTTAAACAATTTTAGTGCCCCCCAGACACTAGAGAAGTGTACTTTGTGTTCTTATAGTGCTGCATATGCAGGGAATGGGGGAGCCAATGAACAACTATAATGCTGTGGTTGAGGCAATTGGAGTATTTACTGGATCTCCTTTTCAGCTTTCGCCTAAGAGAATCACTGTATCTACTGTAAGCATGCATAACCAATTATATTTTCATGTGAAATCACATTCATGGGATGGTTGAAGTACTATTTTTTTAGTAGTCACTATATGCTAGTGCTGTATGCTGCCTACTGTCAAGTGGCTGCTGCCTGCTGGTAAACTTCTGAGTGACCTACTTCATTTCTTCTGTGATAAACCACACAATGGAGAATAAATGAAAAAATGTTTGCTCAATTATGCTATCACTTGGTAATTCTTGTAGTGACCAGAGGTGTATTCTCTGGGTGAATTGTTCTATGCGATCTTATTGTTACTGTGCATCTCTTTTTTTTAGCACTGTATAATTTGAATGCTAGCATTTGACATCATGTTCTCCTAAAATCCAATTACTTAAGATATGCGGTTCTTGTGCTCAACATTTTTTCCCTTATATAATTGCTGCTTCTAGATTTGTATTGTAGTATTGCATGGTTTCCATCATGTTGTGTGGTAAAAGCTTCCCTATGCTTAACTTGCTCTTTATATGCTCTCATTTATACTGGCTATGAAATCAAGGCGTGTTCTGCCACTTCTTGCTATAAGTTACTCTCTCTGTCCCAAATTACGATTCGTTTTGGCTTGTCTAGATACACATCTATTGATGTGCACCTAGATATATACTTATGTCTAGATACATAACAAAAGGAATGTAATTTGGGACGGAGGGAGTGGTTGAAAGAGTGTTTTTGAATTAGAGATGCCTCCATTAAAAAAAAGAATCAGAGATGCCGAAATATTGAATTTTCTTAATAATTGGTGCAGCTGTAGTAAATTCTGCTGTTAATCATCCTCTTACATTGTGTATGCAGGTTGGAATCATTCATGCAATCAATAAATTCCATAATGATCTTCCCCATGTGAATTTAGCTGTGTCATTGCATGCTCCTGACCAAGACATACGTTGCCAAATAATGCCTGCTGCACGTGCATTTCCTTTAGAAAAGTTAATGAATGCGCTACAGTCCTATCAAAATAAGAGGTGAGATTGCAGTAAGCCATCTCTTCCCAGTGTCAAATATTAACACAAATGTTTTATTTCTGACCAGACTTTCATGTTTCATCACAGCAACCAGACCATCTTTATTGAGTACATAATGCTCGATGGACTTAACGATCAGGAGGAGCATGCACATCAGCTTGGAAAACTGCTTGAAACGTTTAAAGCGGTGAGACACTGTTACTTCACTTCCTTTTGTCGTTATTACCTTGCTCTAGTTCCTTTTTTCTGGTTGCCTGTTTGATTTGCTCAAACAAGATGTCCAATCAGGCAGTTTTGCTGCAGTAATTTCTGATGTTCATTAGTCCATCCATTTTGTTTTGCTTCCACTAGTCTTATTTTTCCATCTTTCCCTATTTGTTTGCTTTTGAGATTTGGTTTAGTAATTCTGGTGCACCAAACTTGCTATAGGCGACTTGAATTCATTCACATCTTCAATTGGTCTTTCTGGGTCGCCTCCTGTTTCTACGTATGCATAGCAAAATTTTGGCAACTGTCTGAGCTGAATTTTCTCTAAATATGTGCTTTAAAGCATATTGGTTAGCAAGCGCATAATGTGTCATGATTATTTCTTTGAAGATACAATACCCCCATCCAAGTGTATAGGGCGCCTTTGTTTTGGCATGATCGCCAAAATTAAACGTCAACAATCGTTTTCCCACGTAATATACGACAAAACCAACTCATATATGAATTTAGTTGGGTAATTTTCATACACGGAACATACTTTTAATTTGGCAAAGTTTTGTTCAAGATACACGAAGTGTGAATTTCCTGAAACATGTACACTCTATATAATTAATAATTGGATGTATTTGTTTTTGCTTGTCAATTCACCTTTGGATTTGGGAATGGAATCAACAATATGTTCTCTAAATTATAAACAGGTTGTAAATCTGATACCATTCAATCCAATTGGGTCATCAAGCAATTTCAAGACAAGCAGTGACCAGAACGTGAAGAAGTTCCAAAAAGTCATGAGAGGCATCTACAACATCAGAACCACTGTTCGCCAGCAGATGGGTCAAGACATAGCTGGTGCTTGTGGCCAGTTGGTTGTTAGCCTCCCAGATGAAAGATCAACTGGTGGTGCAACCCTTCTGTCAGACATTGAAGACCTTCGGATCTGACCTCTCCTGTTTTTTTACTTTTATTTCAAAATCAAATCCTAATTAGCCTTATGATATTGTAACTAGCGCTATAGTTTCGGCCAAGCTTTAAAGTGAGGAGATGTTGAGTTTCTCCGTTGTGGTGTTTCCCTTCTGTTCCGGGCTGCACAATTTTGCTGTAAACACAATGGTGAAGACTCCTGCTTTTGTGGATAGGTGGCAACTGAAGCGGTTGGTAACCTGGTATTGTGATGGGACAATGTGTCCCAACATTGCCACGATCTGATAATGATATCGTACCACCTGACTAGATGACTATTTCCTGTCAGACCTTGATGAATATCTGGTGTTTTTCCTCCGTATGTCTTCTTCGTTTTGTATTCGCCATGATTCATTTGCCATTTGTGGATCTGGACCGTGCAGGAATTGAGTTTTCGGTTGGTGCTTGTTTCGTTGCTCGCTCTTCAGATTCTGTGTCGGTGGGCTGGTGTGATGCTGCTGGTGGAAGTGGCATGGGCTTTGGACGCTCGGTGCTGCATGTGTGATCTGTGAAGCTGGCGATTTGGTGAACACCTGTGTTTGCTAGGTGATAAGCTGAAGCATATGAGCTGTGCTGTTCAGTTCTTAGTTTATGCTGGAGTCCAGGAACTGAGAATGCATTGCTGGGAAGAAGATGCCCTGAGCTGTTCACACTCCTCAAATTCGTTAGTTAATATTTACACGCTGCAAGTTTCATAGCGTATGCTGCTGAGGTTTTTTTTTTTTTTTTTTGAAACTTATGCTGCTGAGATTTGATGTTGCTTTCCACGTCTTGAAGCAGAACCAGCATTGGGAAGTTGGCGGTGTAGTTCGGTCAAGTAGTATTATTTACTCCCAAATTGAATATGAAAACACCTTTCTGAATAAAATAAAAACAAAAAACAAGGGTTTAAAATGAAACCCGAACTAAATTTTAATTAATAATCTCGAGTGAACCAAATTTGTATCTGGGAGGTTTGAATGGTCACTATCGCTGAATTTCTTTTTCTGGAAGGGAAAAAAAAAATCAGATCCTTCGTCCGGGGGAACCGAGAGACGCAGGGGCGGAAAAACGTGCAGCCGTGCAGGGCAGGCTCCAACTGTGAGCTGACCCGAACCAACTCCTGCGCCGCGCCTGTCATTCATGAGAGTTGTACCTGTATTTCATTAAAAAAGTTGCTCTAAATCTGTGTGTCATTGAAAAATTTGTTCACATCTGTATATCACTGATTTGAACTTTTGAGACCCGTATGCCATTCCGTCCATTTTTGCTCCCAACGGTGTCAAATGAACATGTGAAATGACCATTTTACCCTTATAGTGGGTCCATTTGTCAGCCACCTCCTTCTCCTCTTTCTTCCTCGTACCGCCCACCGGCCCCCTCTCGGTCTCATCACCTCCTTCGTCTTGCCACCGCCGCGTTGCTCACCCTTGCCGCCGCGGCTACGCGCGGGGGCCAGTTGCCCCGACGCCATAACGCACAATCGAGGCATGAGCTCACCGCGCACGCAGCCATCCAAACTCCGGCGGCGGCGTAGCACACAGTGGCGGCGCGGGGAACCGGAGCGGCAACTCCCACTGCGGGACGACCCGGCGGCGTCGTCGTCGCGGTGGTCGTACGAGTACGGCTACGGCCTGCGCCGCTACCTGTGGGAGGATGCCGTGCCGCTCGCCGGTCGGGAGGGGCCGCGCAGCGCCGAGTTCTCAGGCGACGAGAGCCGCGCCGCGTCACCGAATGGCTCACCAAGCTGAGCAAGCAAATCTCAGCGAGCGCCCAACTGAATTAAATCTCAAGTCTCTTTGTGCTTGTGATCGATCTCAGCTCGTTCGGTTCAGACTTCAATTCATGCTTATTAGCTCCTCCATTGCAATTGCGTCCCGTAACGTGTTCGTGGCTCCCCTCCTCGCGCTGCTCTTCTTGCACAACGCTCTAACGGCTGCGGCCACGAGCAATCGCACCTCCTCGGCCAGTGACGCCGCTTCCGTAGCAGGGGCAGGTCGAATCCCGCGGTGATTGCTCCGGATCTGGCGGCGACCGCCCGCGGCGTTGGAGTCTGGCGAGCTGTGCGGTGGGCGAGCGCGGCCGGCGAGCTGTGCGGTGGCCGAGTGGCGCGGACATGGCGAGCGTGGCATGGCTGCTCGCGATGCTGGCGCCTCGTCGGTCGCGCACAGATTGGGCCTGCCCAAGTTCGCCGCGCTCGTGAGCTCGGCTGACGTCGACGCCGTGACCGTCGACGACGACCTGCACCACACCTTCATGGTCCTCATTGTCAGTGTTTTAGACACCGAGCCTACGACGGGGTACCCGAAGTAGTAGATTGTGCGGTGGGGCTCGCCGAGATCAGGAACACGATGGTGAGACACGGGGCACACAATTAGACAGGTTCGGGCCGCAATGTGCGTAATACCCTACGTCCTGTATGCTGCGTGGCTCTGTATTGATTGCGTATTTTTTGAGAGGGGTCCCTGCCTCGCCTTATATGCCACGGGAGGCAGGGTTACAAGTCGGATTGGTACAAGGGTACTATTCGAGTAGGACCCGGAGTAGCCTATACTAGGTATGGAAAGCTATCCTAGTCTTAGTACAAGTCCTTGTCCGCCTTGCCTTGGCTTGCCTTGTGGTCCACGGTACCAGCACCGTGGCCCACTAGTCGAGTAGTCCAGGTGTACAGGAACTCATCTCCCAGGTATGGCCCACAGTGTGTTGGTGGGTCCAGGGATGCCCGGTCGACAAGCCCTCGAGTACTTTGTAGTCGAGTGTAATGCTCCAAGTAGTCTTGAAGATCTCCACGAGTAGTTCCCAAGCGTCCCCGAGTTCTACAAGCTTCAATCTTCAATAGTACTTGAATCATCACGAGGCTGGAAGGTACTCCAGCTAACTCCACGAGTAGTCTTGAAGTCTTCTCGAGTTGTTCCCAAGCGTCCCCGAGTACTTCCCTTGAAGGTCTTCAATAATACCCGCTTCGTTCTTGAAATCTTTGCATCAAAGATCTATATGGAAATGCGATTACTGAAATCGCATTCCATATGGAATGTAGCCCCCGAACCTTAGGTCGAATCCAGGATTCAAGCTGAAGGTCAATCTTGAACTCTTTGATCTTGCTCCGAAAAATCCGTAGACAATCCGAAGAAATAATATAGGAATGCGATTTGTAAAAAATCGCATCCTATATGGATGTAACCCCCGAGCCTTAGTTCGAATTGACAATTCAAGCTGAGGATCAATCAGTAGCCTTCGTCAAATAATCCCACAAAATTCTGAGAAAAACGGAAGGACACGTGGCACGGAACCCCCGAGCCTTGAGTCGAGTACTTTCTCGAATTGAAGGATCCAATCTGACTGTAGAATAGTAGCCTGAATTCAGTGAACTGTAGCTGAGTGAAATCCAATTCCATCGAGTAGTCGAGCCCCCGAGATAGAACTGAGCAGGTCTTGGATTTTAGTCCTCTGACTTAGTCAAAAATTTCGCCTGTGTGAAACCAATCTGTTGAATACGAAGGGTCATCAGGTCGAACCGTTAGGGTTTTGGTTTTATAAATACCCGAAGGGGTATCCTTAGGGTTTTACTGCTTCCATTCGCCCTTAGATCCAGAACGTCTTAGCATTCATAGCCGCCGCAGAGTTCGAACGCCTATAGTGCTACGAGTGCAAACCTCCATCCCTTCACTGTCCTCCGGTCAATGCGAAAGAAGACCCTCGTGACAGGAAGGATGAAGCCTGCGCCATCCAAGGGACAGAAGAGGAAAACCGGCCGAGGCAAAAATGAGTTGCCGGAGCCCAAGTACAAGACAGTGGTCATCACCAAGCCCCCGAGCCAGGCTGTTTCTTGGAAGAAATCCAAGATGAGGGAGGAAGATATCCAAGCCCTTGAAGCCGGCGGGTTGCTGCGTGAGAAGGCGATTGCCGGCTGGAGCTCTGCTGCTGGTGATGCGTGGCCGATGGAGAAGAGCCCGGATGAAATCCCAATGTTTGGGCACTTCGTCGAGCGTGGGTTGACGCTGCCGTCGTCGGATTTCTTCTGCGGCTTTCTCGACTTCTTCAAGTTGGAGCACATACACCTCAACCCCAACAGCATCTTCCAGATTGCAGTGTACGTGCACTTCTGCGAAGCCTTCCTCGGAATCCGCCCTAACTGGGCGTTGTTCAGGAAGATCTTCCGTTTCAAGCCGCAGCCCAACGCCAACTTCCCAGTTGTAGTTGGTGGAGCCGGTGTGCAGATGCACCAGAAGGCGCAGGAGTTGTACTTCAAGTACGACTTGATTGACTCAAATCAGGACTGGAAGAACAAGTTGTTCTACATAGAGAACGCCCCGCCTCAGCTGCCGAAGCCGAGCATGTTCGTGCCAGTGTACGACAGGCTCTGGAAGGATGAACCTACGATGCAGGAGTGCATCCAGATCCCTGAGTTGCTGGCGAAGATTGCGCAGAAGAAGGCGCAGGGCTTGACAGCTGAACGAGTAGCCTTTAGCTTCATGAAGCGACGGGTACAACCCTTGATGCAGCGGGAGCATCTCGGGTTCGAGTACACTGGAGCGGATGACGGCTCCAGGCTATCTGCTGAAGAGATCAGTGATGATCTTGTGATGGAGAGGCTGCAGAAGATCTTCAAGAATCTTCACGAAATTCTTGCAGCTGTCCGCGAGTACAGTGCCGACAATCCTCCGCGCATGGTAAGTTTCCGAGAAGTAGCCTCCGAGTACTTTATTGTAAGTAGTCGTGTAGCTAACAATTACCTTGTGTCGCAGGAAGATGTCTTGAAATTTGTGTCGAATCCTCCTTCTCATCCTCAAGACCCACTACAAGCGCCGGAGGGAGAGCCAACAGGAGTGGAGGCTCAAGCCCCCGAGAGTAGTCGATCTGCTCAAGGGGAAGAAGAAGTCTTGGTGGAGGACGCCTCCTCAAGCGATGAAGACGGCCAAACACTTCAACAGCGTTTTGAAGTGAAGAGCCGCTATGGGTACTCAGGGGCGTCCATCCGCAGTGGCCTTGCCGCAGGGTCATCGAAGAGGCCGGCATCATCTCTTGCAGATGATGTGGCGCTGCCGCCGCGGAAGAAAAGGACCACGGTGGGGAAGCGAGCCGTAAAGAAAATCTCAGACCTCCCCGTCATTACAGTAAGTGTTGGAGAACTCTTAAGTAGTCGCTGTTGCATTGAGTACTTGTTCTCTGCTGTAATGCCTTGATTTTTGACTTGTGCAGGTTATTGAGAGTGCATCCAATGTACCCTCGAGTAGCCCCCCAAGAATAATAGAACCCGAGGTGGTTCCAGCGTCAACCGTGGAGACGGTGGCGCATGAGCAACAAAGAAGCCGCGGTACCAGGAAGTGTGCCACCGGTGGAAAGTGTACCAGAGGTGCCGGCAGCGCCTTCTTTCTTCGACATGCTGGGGTCGAAAGTATTGGTACCTCGTGCTACTTTGTAAGTACCCGAGTACTCAAGTACTTATTATGATTATGTACTCTACTTTTGCTGACCAACTTGTTGATGCAGAAAATCCACTGATGTCAAGTGGGGCGCCTCTGGAAGTGGTGCTGCTGAAGGAGACCAGACTCCTCAAGAGCAACCAGAAGATGTACTTTCAGAGCGCCAAGAAGTACCCGCAGAAGCTGATGCGGTTGAAGCACTGCGCTTCCTTTGGAGTGACGTGGTTAAGGCAGCGGTGGAGGCAGCTTCCAAGCCAAGGGCTGAAAATTCTGAAGATATTGAAGCCATGGTGAATGAAGGCTTGGAGGCTGATCCTGAAGCCATGCTGCGCCACGAAGAAGTCCCAGCAGCTGAAGCCCCCGTGCATCATGTTGATGCACATCTGGCGCTGGAAGAGAGCCCAGAGAATCACATGGTGCCACACGAGCCACAAATCAAAGACCCGGCTCCTCTGCGCAGCGCTGCAAGGTACTCTGCAGCTAGCACAAGTACCCAGTCCATGGCAGAGAACTTGATGCCATATGATGACTCCTGCCTGGACGAGGACAACGTGCATGCTCATGCAGAGATGTTCCGTGGTGTAGAAAAGCTCCTTGCAGTAAGTTGTGTAGTCTCTTGTAGAGTACTTGTAGTCACAGATATCTTGTCTCTGACTCATGGGTTGTTTTTGCCCTTGCAGGAGGTAGTCAAGCAGTCGAAACGCAAGACTCGCCTGCTTGAGCAACACGCGGCTGACATTGAGGAAGTCTCGCAGCTCAGAGAAGAATTGAAGCAGCAAAAAGCCTTGTCTCTGAAGCTACAGGAGAAACTTGATGTCAATGCCGACGAGTACCACAACGAGATCCAGAAGTTGACGGCGAAGAAGGATGAGGTTGTTGGTAAGAACAGATCCTTGCGCCTGAAGAATAAAGGTAATCTCCCTTCTGAAATCATCATTGAGTACTTTTGCTCTTACGCACCAAATCTGATAAGTAGCCTTAATCCTTTGCAGAGCTGACGGAAGAAGTCGACAAGTTCAAGAACAAGGCGCTGGACTGGCAGCTAGCCTTCAACCGTGAAGAAGCAGCTCATATGGATCTGAAGGAAGACTATAAGGTGCGGTGCTTCGAACTTGAGCGCGAAATGGACATCCGCATTGCCGGCTGGACTGATTTGCTCCGTTGCATGCAGTCGCTCAAGGAAAAGATTGAAAAAGCTGAGGGCCTACGCTCAGAGCTGAAGGCTTTGACAGAGGCGGCCGAGCCAGTAGCAAATCTGTTCGAGCTCAGAGTCGCTGGAGTTCAGCCCCGTCCACTTGTGGAGAGGCTGAAAGACACGCTGAAGAAGATTCTGGAATATGCTCAAAGGCTGGCCTGCACGATCCCAAATCAAGTCCTGAGCTTTATCAAGTCTTTCTATGCCGAGGCGGACCTTACGGTCATCATGAACGGCAGATCTGGAGATTGCACCGACGATCGTCTCAACGAGCTGATGCAACAGACTTCTCCAATCGCGGAAGCAGTCTCCAAGCTCATCGATCTCCGCTAGATGTACCTGTAGGTAGAAACACTAGGGAAAAACAAGTGTAATCCCGAACAAGTGTTTATGTAATATAATTGAAAACTTTGAAGAAATCAATTATCTGGATCCCTTGTATGCTTATGTGTTGGCCAAGTACTCGAGTTGGTATTGAGTGTGTGGCTGCAAAAAGAGATACGATACACGAGTAGAAATACTCAAGTGTAAACATGTTCCGAAGAACGTTAGCTAAATCATGACGAGTTGAACACCTTAGCTGTAGCAGCGTAAAAGAAGGCTTTGTCATGAATTAAGCTAAGAGTAGTAACAAGTCGATATAGAGTAGCGGCTTGTACCAAACACATTGTATAGAGTTTACAATGCCTTAAGTACCTCTGAGGCTAACAAGCCTAGTGAGAGAGTACTCGAAAAGAACTTATTCATAACGAGTTGAACACCTTAGCTGTAGCAGCGTAAAGAAGGCTTTGTTATGAACAAGTAGAAGACAGTAATAAGTCGGTATAGAGTAGTAACTTTATTACTGAATACATTGTACATTGTTTACAATGTCTTAAGTACCTCTGAGGCTATGAGCCTAGTGAGAGAGTACTCGCAAGGATGTTCCGAAGAACGAGTAAGACCGTAGGAGACAGTGTGATGAACTCATCCTTGCTGTAGCAGCAACTTGTATGAGAGTTCCACTGAGACCCTACCAGTAGGGTGTTACTCTAGGCCGCAGCATCTTATTGAAAAATAGGAATATAGACAGCATGTGCCACTTATTGCCCTACACGATACAGGATCGTCTGGAGAGAGTTGTCATGACTCCCTACGAGGTCGCAGAATGAGACTGCCTGGAGAGGGTTGATGAAGCCCCCTACGGGTGCTCGTAGCTGAAAGCTACGAGAAGATACAGTCGAAACTGTCTGGAGAGGATTATCTTGATCCCCTACGAGTGGTGACAACCGTAGCTGTCTGTTGAGTGGTTGCAACCGAAGCTGCCTGGAAAGGGTTGATGAAACCCAATACGAGTTGTTTTACAGCCGTAGCCGTCTGGAGAGGGTTGTTGAGACCCCCTACGGGTAGAAGCGACAAAGCTGGCCAATATTCCAAGAGTTGTCGACTTCCTCACCTTCTAAAGTTTGAAGACGATATGAGCCTGGGCCAGTAACCTTTGCAATAGAGAAAGGACCTTCCCATGACGAGTAGAGCTTGTGTAGTCCTGCCGTATTCTGGATGCGACGAAGGACTAAATCACCAACGTTGAATGAGCGTTCCTTAACGTTGCGGTCATGATAGCGGCGAATCCTCTCAAGGTATCGAGCGGATTGAACAAGTGTGTTGCAGCGAGCTTCCTCGAGACTGTCGACATCTGTTTGTCTTGTTTCTTCAGCTACGCCTTCTTCGCACTGATCAACCGTCGGAGAACGCCACATGACATCAGCAGGCAAAACGGCTTCAGAGCCGTAGACCAGGAAGTAAGGTGACTGCCCTGTGGGAGTAGTAGGCTGAGTGCGTAGCCTCCAAAGTGCATTAGGTAGTTCCTTGATCCATTTGCCGCCTTTGGTATTTGCAGCATCGTACAGTCGCTTCTTGAGAGCATCGAGTACCATCCCATTGGCGCGTTCCACTTGGCCATTGGCACGTGGGTGAGCAACGGAGACATACCGAACGTCGATTCCACTGTTCTCGCAGTACTCCCAGAACTGGTGATTGTTAAAATTCGAACCCAGGTCTGTGATGATGCGGTTAGGGAAACCATAGCGATGTACAATTTCATCCAAGAAGTCGAGGACACGATCAGCCTTGGGGCAGGTAACAGGCTTGACCTCAATCCACTTGGTAAACTTGTCAATAGCCACCAGAACTCTGTTGAATCTCACTGGCGCATTTGGGAGAGGACCAATCATATCCAGCCCCCAGCAAGCGAAAGGCCAAGTTGGTGGTATCGTGATGAGCTTGTAGGCAGGAACGTGTTGTTGCTTGACGAAGAATTGGCATCCCTGGCACTTCTTGACTAGTTTCTCTACATCAGCAAGAGCTGTAGGCCAGAAGAAAGCACGTCTGAACACTTTTCCCACCAAGGTGCGGGAAGAAGCGTGGTTGCCACAGATTCCTTTGTGTGTCTCCTCCAAGATTTCCTTGCCTTCTTCGCGAGAAACGCACTTCATGAGTACATCAGAACTTGCGCCTCGCTTGTAGAGTTGATTTCCGACTAGAGCATAAGCCTTGACGCGGCGTGAGATGCGCTCAGCTTCTGACTTGTCTTCTGGAATCAACTGATGTTGAATGAAGTCGATGAAGGGAATTCTCCAGTCCACATCAATCATAAGCACTTCTCGATCAGGTTGAACTGAAGTAGTCGTGGGTGCAGATGATTGCTCCAGAATTGATGGCTTGTGGAGTTCATAGACGAAGATCCCAGCTGGCACTTGAGCTCGTGTAGATCCCAGCTTCGACAAGACATTCGCAACAACATTGTTGTCACGGACCACGTGATGGAACTCGAGACCATGAAATTTGTTCTCAAGTTTGCGTACCTCCTGACAGTACGCATCCATATTCTCAGTATTACGATCCCATGAATCGTTGACTTGATTGATGACCATCAAAGAATCACCATAAACAAATAGTCGTGTGATGCCAAGAGAGACTGCAAGGCGAAGGCCATGCAGTAGAGCTTCATATTCAGCTTCATTTTTTGAGACCTTACAAAAGATCTGCAAAACATATTTGAGTTGCTCGCCCTTGGGAGAAATCAGAAGTACCCCGGCACCAGCACCTTCCAATTTGAGGGAACCGTCAAAGTACATGACCCAATGTTCTGAATGCTCGATTGGAGTTGGGACTTGATTTTCTCGCCACTCAGCCATGACATCAATCAAGGCCTGAGACTTAATAGCAGTGCGAGACTTGAACTCGAGCGATAGAGCACCAAGCTCTACAGCCCATTTAGAAATCCTTCCTGTGGAATCCCGGTTGTGCAATATCTCGCCAAGCGGGTAGCTAGTGATCACAGAAATTTTGTATTCATCGAAGTAGTGGCGAAGTTTTCGTGAAGTAATCAGAACTGCATAGAGTAGCTTCTGCACTGGAGGGTAGCGAGCCTTGGATTCTGAAAGAACTTCACTGACGAAATAGACAGACCTCTGGACAGGGTAGCCATGGCCTTCTTTCTGCCGCTCAACGACAATAGCAGTGCTGACGACATTAGTAGTCGCAGTAATGAAGAGCAAGAGCTCTTCATTAGGCAGAGGAGCTGTGAGGACTGGAGGTTTGGATAAGAACTCCTTGAGCTGAGAAAGAGCTTGATCAGCTTCAGTTGTCCATGTAAACTTCTCCTGCCGCTTGAGTAACTTAAAGAAAGGAAGACCCCGTTCTCCAAGTCGTGATATGAAGTGATTGAGTGACGCCGTGCAACCAGTAAGCTTCTGGACATCTTTGATAGTAGTCGGAGCTTGCATATTGGAGATGGCAGCAATCTTCTCAGGGTTTGCTTCGATGCCACGATGGCTGATGATGAACCCGAGTAGTTTTCCTGAAGATACACCAAAGGCGCACTTATTGGGGTTGAGCTTCCATTGCTATTCGCGTAGTGAAGCGAAAGTTTCCTCAAGATCCGTGATGAGCATGTCTGGATTCCTAGTCTTGACAACGACGTCATCCACGTATGCTTCCATGTTCTTGTGAAGTTACTTCTTGAAGCACGCTTGGATAGCCCTTTGATATGTAGCAACAACATTTTTCAACCCGAAGGACATTGTTGTGTAACAATAAGCACCAAACGTAGTGATGAATGCGGTCTTCTCTTGATCAGATTCCTTGATTGTAATTTGATGATAGCCAGAGTAGCAATCCAGGAAGCAGAGTAGAGCACAGCCCGCCGTAGAGTCAATGACTTGATCAATCCGCGGCAACCCGAAAGGATCCTTGGGGCAATGCTTGTTGAGATCAGTGTAGTCGACACTCATCCTCCAGTCATTAGAATTCTTCTTTCTGATGAGCACAGGGTTAGCGAGCCACTGCGGGTGAAAAACTTCCTTGATGAAGCCAGCCGCGAGTAGTTTAGCGAGTTCTTTCTTGATAGCAGCCCTGCGGTCATCAGCAAAGCGACGAAGGTGTTGTCTCTTGGGGGTAGCATTAGGATCGACGTTGAGTGAGTGCTCGATCAACCTCCTGGGCACACCTGGCATGTCAGATGGCTTCCACGCAAAGATATCACGGTTAGCCCTAAGGAAGTTGACGAGCGCGTTTTCCTATTTAGGATCAAGCTGTGCACTGATCATGGTCGTCTTGCTGCTGTCACCAGTACCAAGGTCAATGGCTTTGAGCAGGACGTCACCCGATGGTGCAGGCTTGTTGTTGTTGTCAGTCTTCTCAGGAACCTCCAGCTCGCTCGGAGCAAGCTTTTTAGCGGCAGTGAAGACCTCCATCATTGCATTGGGTACTTGAGTAGTCGAGGCGAGTTCTACGGCTTCTGTATCGCAGTCGTAGGAACGCTTCAGATCCCCTTGCAATGAAAGAACTCCCTTGGGGCTCGGCATCTTGAGAACCAAGTACACATAATGTGGGATAGCCATGAACTTAGCGAGATCGGCCCTGCCGATGATGGCATGGTAAGAAGTCTCGAAGTCAGCGACCTCAAATTTGATGTACTCGGTGCGATAGTGATCCTTGGTCCCAAAGGTAACGGGTAGTACAACTGAACCCAAAGGAACAGCTGCGTTGCTCGGGATGATACCATAGAACGGTGAGTTGGTCTTGGTAAGCATATTGGTGATATCCAGGTCCATCTTCTTCAAAGTTTTGGCAAACAGGACGTTGAGACCACTGCCACCATCAATGAGAACCTTGGTAAGTCTGGAGCCTGCCACCACTGGATCCAGAACGAGAGGATATCGTCCTGGCTCAGAGAAACTAGTCCATTGATCCGCCCTTGAAAAGGTAATGAGGGTTTCAGACCACTTGAGATAAGTGAGAGCTGCTGGTTGGATGGACATAATCTCCCTGAGAGCTAGCTTTTGCATGCGCTTGGTTGGAATACCACCAAATATGACATTGACCGTATTGGAGGGGTTCTGAAACCCAGTGTCTTTGTCTGTGTTAGCCTTCTTCCCCTTGTGTTTGCGATATCGCGGGTTTGGGTGCGTTGGTTCGGGTGTGTTCTTCAACGCACGTCGAAGTTGGTAACACTGCTCTGTAGTATGATCACCTTCCGGGTGCCATGGGCATTTCTGCTTGGTCAAAGTTGCCAGTGAGGATCATCTTCAGGCTTGGCGGTGGTTTCCATGGCAGCAACAGTGTTGTCGGGCTTGCGCTTGCGATTGGGATTACTCGAGTAGTTAATCCCTTGGCGGTTGCCCTACTGTTACTTGCCACTATTGCTTCCTCCAGCATTGTTGTTGTTGTTGTTGTTCTGATTGTTGCGAAGATGCTTGAACCGATTCCGAGCTTTGTCTTCCTCGTCCGCCCAGTGAGTGATCATCTCCTTGAGTTTAATGATGTTGGCTGGACGAGCATGACCAAAGTCTTGGAAAAGCCTATCATCATAGAAACCATCTTGAAAGGTGTTTATGACTTCTTTTTCAGTGACATCAACAACGGTAGCCCTTTTCTCGAAAAAGCGGCGCATGTACTCGCGAAGAGTCTCGTCTTGTTTCTGCTTGATCAGGGCAAGGTCCATCCTGGTGCCATGACGGCCCAGAGAACCCGCGAAGTTGCTGGTGAAGCGGTGTTTGAGTTGTTCCCAGTTGTCGATGGAGCCACGTTTGAGGGACTCAAACCATGTGAGGGGCTCTTGCTCGAGAACAAAGGGGAAATAGATACATTTAGTATCATCATTGCCTCCGACATTGGAGATAGACAGAGCATAACAGCACAACCACTGCCTTGGATCTTGCTTGCCATCATACTTGGAGATGCCGTAAGGCTTGAACTTCTCCGGAAGAAACAGATCTTGAAGTCGAGCAGAGAAAGCAGGAAAAGAATCAGAGTCATTATCCTTTTGCTTCTTACGCTCAGCGCGTATGACGTTGATTGTTGTACGAGCATCGTAGCGAGAGTCTCCTGACTTGCTGTTGACACTGCCATCATCGCCCTTGCCCCTGTTGCTAGCTTCCGGACGTGTGCGATTAGGAGTAGGAGTAGTACGATGAGCACCCCTACTGCTGCCATGGTGACTAGGTTAACTGGTATTCTGTCGTAGCATAGTGTAGGCTAGTTCAGCCGGCTTCGCGACTTCAGCAGCCGCTCTGTCATGAGGCATAGAGCGACCGAGTAGATTGATCGCATTGATAGCTTCCTCTGGAGTACGATACTCACGAGTAGCCACCGCATCCAAAGCCTCTTGAAGATTACGGGTAGGTAGAGCTTCCGCGAGTTCCCGACGAAGAGTTGCACGATCAGCATTACGTTGGCGACGTGCAGCCTTGACCTCCGCGGTTTTATCAGCAGGAGCATTAGCAGAGAGTTCATCATCAGATACATCATCCGGATAGCGATAATTGGCACGATGCCCTTGCGGAGTAGTTGCATCAACGACGAAAACTTCTCGATGCGACGAATAAGTACCCGTACTCTGAATGAACTCAATATCAGTATCATAATCAACAAGCTTGACGCCTTCCTGGAAGGGCAAGTTGTCGAGACAAGCGATAAAACGCTCTTGATCATCCAGTGTGAAATCAGCAGGCACATGCTCAGGCCAGTAGACGAATCTACCCTCAGGTGTCGATGTGATCACCAGTCCTTGAGCAGGGCCGGACAGTTGTTGTACTTCAGCAGAATTCGAACCGTAGTCGAACTCGAACTCAGATGAATCCGAATAGTAGTCGAGGTTGACGTCCGAATCCGAAGAGTACTCGAGCATGATCTTCGGGCCAGGGCACATGAGGCGTTCCAATGCGGCTTGGTAAGCGGCACTGACATGGCGATGGCCGAAGAGAGGTGGTGCTGGAATGTTATCCAGTCTGAGCGCAAGCTGTGAAGCTGAAGAAAGCGGCTCAGGCTGAATAGGAGGCGAAGTCGAGTTATACTTGGACTCCGACTCGAGTTCTCTGAGCGGGTCAGAGATCAAAATTTCGCCAAAATTTTTGACGAAATTTTCCATCGAAGCTTGCGTAAGCGTCGAGGACTTGAGCTTTGACTCCGGAGTTGGAGCTAAGAAACGCAGGAATGATCCGGCGCCGTCAGCAACGCAAACCCAGGAGCCAAAAACGAAGGTGTCGCCTTGCTGAAAAGCGACGATCGGCTTGATGGTGACGAGAGCCATCGAGTTCGCTAGTGGATCAACGACGAGATCCCCTACCTAGCGCGCCAGCTGTCAGTATTTTAGACACCGAGCATACGACGGGGTACCCGAAGTAGTAGATTGTGCGGTGGGGCTCGCCGAGATCAGGAACACGATGGTGAGACACAGGGCACACAATTAGACAGGTTCGGGCCGCAATGTGCGTAATACCCTACGTCCTGTATGTTGCGTGGCTCTGTATTGATTGCGTATTTTTTGAGAGGGGTCCCTGCCTCGTTTTATATGCCACGGGAGGCAGGGTTACAAGTCGGATTGGTACAAGGGTACTATTCGAGTAGGACCCGGAGTAGCCTATACTAGGTATGGAAAGCTATCATAGTCTTAGTACAAGTCTTTGTCCGTCTTGGCTTGCCTTGTGGTCCACGGTACCAGCACCGTGGCCCACTAGTCGAGTAGTCGAGGTGTATAGGAACTCATCTCCCGGGTATGACCCACAGTGTGTTGGTGGGCCTAGGGATGCCCGGTCGACACTCATCACCTAGCTCGCGCACATCCTAGGGGGATCGAAGAGGCCACCCGCTGCAGGCTAGGGGCCGGCCTGGGATGCCCGCACCGCGCCGAGGCTAGAGGCTGCCGCATCGCACGCTGCGGGGAGCCGAGCCTCTACTAGGCTGTTGTGCCGTGCGCGATCACCGACCTGTTCGGGGGAAGGAGAAGACGGTCAGCCTGTTCCGGGGAAGGAGAAGAGGAGGAAGAAAGCTAGAGAAAGGAGAGAGGGGTATTCTAGAGCTTTTTTTGACCGGGCTCATACGTCAGAACAGGCAAACGGTGGAAATGTGACGGAAGGAGGACGGAATGGCACACAGGTTTCTAAAGTTCAAGTTAGTGGCATATAAGTGCGAATAAACTTTTTAATGACACAGGTCTAGAGCAACTTTTTTTAATGGCACACACGTAAAACTCTCCTCATTCATTTGTCGAGCCCCACACAGCTCCGCTTGGCGGCGCCCTCTCACGGTCTGACCTCTCCTTCCTCCTCGCCTTCGATCGGCGGCTGCCTCCCCCTCCACTCCCGTCCCCTTCCGCTAGACTCCGCCGCCGCCGCCGCCGCCGCCGCCGCCATGGCCACGAAGGGACCCGGCCTCTTCTCCGACATCGGCAAGAAGGCCAAGGGTACCTCCTCCTCGCCCTTCTCGTCATCACCACCACCATCACCTCTCTCCACTCTAATTGGTTTGGGTTTCCCACGTTTGTGGCTTGGTGATCTGCAGATCTGCTCACGAGGGACTACACCTACGACCAGAAGCTGACCGTCTCCACCGTCAGCTCTTCCGGAGTGGTAAGGGTTCTTCCGATCCAATCGCGGTCGTGTGATTCCACGCTTCCTGGTTCGTGTTCCGCTTGTCCGTGCCCGCGAGGCGTGATCTGGTTATGGCTGCGGTGTTTAGCGTCGAGATGCTGCTAGTCGCTATGTGTGGCCTGTTAAGTGTTTGTTACCTTGCTGTTTTGGAGCGCTGTTTGCCCAAGTATATTGGTTGCTTGCGATTTCCTTGGTAGTTGCATCGGTATGTTAGTATCTGCGGGCACCATGTGTCTGATACTTGTTAATTGTGCGGTAGATGATAGGAAACGGTTATTTCGTCATATCCTTGTAGAGCAATGCTGTTGCTTATTATAGTTATTTTATTGTTTGCCCAGTAAGATTATTGATTGCTGCTCACACTGGAGGAGGCCTTGTAGTTAGCCAGTGTGTTTGAGATGCTGTGTTTAGCCTCCATCAGTGTGTTTGAGACTGTTTAGCCATCGCTACTGGGGATCGAGAAAATTGCAATAATAGGACTCCAAACATGTGAGCTTCGCAGTTTTGCCACTCCCAGTGAATGACAAGATGGGACCATCTGTGTTTGTGAATTGTGGGCCGAATGGCAAAACTGCGAAGCCCACATGTTTGCAGTCCCATGTTTGCAAATTTCTCCTACTGGATCGGAGGTTGTCACGAACTCACGACCTCAGGCTATCCTAGTTTGTGAAGTTGTGAACATTGTCTGAAGAAATTGGCTGGTTTTGGCCTTGTTAGTTTTATTCTTTTATTGCTCATGCCTTGGTTTTCCACAGTCATTTCATGTGTATGTATGTAGCAAGAACCTATACATTGATTTAGTGGTATATGCCCCAGATTTTTCTAGAACCCATCTCACATTATCATTTGTCTCGCTCTCATGGAGCTCTTGGATCTCTGCCACCAGCGAGTCCCACTGACCCGCCTCTTCTGCTGAAAGCGGCCTACGAAAATCCATCACCCATTCATCATCCACCCAGCAGTCACTTACCAGACAACTCTTGTCTCCACAGTATTCGTATAGCTTCGGGTATCTCTGCTTTAATGGAACCTCCCCCTTCCAGACATCTTCCCAGAATCTGGTACTTTTCCCATTATTCACACTAAAGGCAACCCCCCAGTTGAATTTGTGCTTCACACCATTAACTCCCTGCCAAAATTGAGACCCCCTCTTTTCTCATGTTTAGTAATGGGTTTGTCCTTCAAGTACTTATTTCTCAGAAGTTCACAGCATAGGTCTTCCTTCTCATTTTTATAGTCTCCAGACCCATTTAAGGAGCAGGGCTTCATTCAAAATTCTTGTGTTTATGATTCCTGCCCCTCCAAAGTCCTTAGGCGGACAAGCATGCTCCCACCTCACCATATGATATTTGTGATTGTCTCCATCACTCCCCCAAAAAAACTTGGACCTAATCGTATCCATCTGTGTGTGAATAGTCCCATGCAGCTGAAAAATGCTCATCATGTATACCGGCATGCTACTCAGAGACGTGTTAGTGAGGATCAGTCTCCCCCTTGAAGATAGGTGTCTCCCTTTCCAGGGTTGGAGTTTTTTCCTCATTTTCTCAACAATACCCTTGAAGGCACACACCCCCAGTCTGTTGCTACTTATGGGGAATCCTAAATATCTCATTGGCAATCTCCCCACCTCGCAGTTTAGCATGTTCGCAATCTTGTCTTCCTCCTCTCTATCCATTCCAAAAGTGACCACCTCACTTTTGTGATAGTTTATTTTTAGACCTGACAGCCATTCAAAGCAGTATAGCAGGAACTTCAGATTTGCTATTGACCTCTCGTCCCCGTCACACATCAGAACAGTGTCATCCGCATATTGCAAGTGAGTTATCCCCCCTCCATTCACCAAATGTGCCCCCCCCCCCTTGCAATTCTTATTACGAAAAATAATGAAGAAGCTTAGCTGCTTGGACACTGGAGAAGTTGTATGGTCACAATTGAAATTATTTTGGATTGACTGGCACTTTCAACGTTGACCTAAGACAATCCTTTCCAGAAGGTTCAATTGTAATACAACCTATCACGATTTCTCCTGTCGCTGCTTTTTTTCACTGTGTTGGCATATGTACATGATGGACCTGTTTTTCTTATTTAATAAATATTTTGTTCCACTTGGCAAATTCTCATCTCTGTCAGTATCTGACGAACACAAATTCATTTCTGGTTTCACAATGTTGGTGTTTTCATTATTGATACCTGATACTTCACAATTGATGCATCCAATGATGGGAATTCGAACAGTTAAATTTTCTTCCTTTTAAACCTGATTTCATCAGTTACTTTAAAATTTCTTCTAGAAACTTACATTCACTAGATGCTTTCATTGGATGTACTGATTTATTGATCTCACAGAATGGGCTTTCAAGCTGTGCAATCAGTGCTCTCATTCTGCAAAAGAATATATATTGAATCATGTTCTTAAAATAAATCAAAGTTATGTCTGGTGAATTCCTGAATTCGTTTTTTTTTACTTGCAAATGGGACACCCAAACATGAGTTGGATCCAGCACCTGTATAACACTGAATATGTCCGTACCAATATGCCGTTACATTTTATCATTAATTAAACTAAAGTGCAAATTGGTGATTCATTAAAATAGTGCTGGATTAAAGTGTCAACTAGTTATCAAGAGTCCATTTTCCTGATAGTGACTTTACCGATTATTTTGCTCATTTTTATTTAAAAAATAAGACTAGATGTACGCAACTGCACGGATAGTGCTGACTGCTGACCACCCTATAATTTGTCGAAACTACATATACATACATACATACATACACACACACACACGCACGCTATTCCACGTGCTATTCTAGCAGTAATTACTGACCAAACTGAGTAAAAATTACTGACAAAACTAATTAACAATTACTGAACCACGCTCACTGGTTCAGTAATCCCGCGATTTGGTTCAGTAATTCTTACGCAGTTTGGTCAGTTATTACTGTTGGGTGTAGAATAATCTATATATATATATATGTGCATTTGGAAATGCATGGGATATTATCATATGTGCTTTGTTTGCTTTGACATTAATTTTGCTTCTTTCAGAAACAGTGAACTGATATATTCGTTATATCATTTTCATTTTAAGATTGTTAGTAAAGCTAATTATGATGACAGCACTTTCTGCTGTTTTAGTTTTTTTTCTTTATATATGAATTAGCCTTTATAAACTTGCTTTTAATGGCTCTCTTTTTAATCTGTATTTTTCAGGGCCTCACTTCCACAGCTGTGAAGAAAAGGAGGGCTTTATACTCTTTATGTCAGTTCAGTTTACAAGTACAAGAATACTGTTGTTAATATTAAAGTGGACACAGAATCAAACGTTAGTGACATTAAACATAAAAAATTATGCATTCTCTCTTTGTAGCCTATAGCTAGACATGGCCATGAAGGGACCCGGCCTCTTCTCTGACATCGGCAAGAAGGCCAAGGGTACCTCCTCGCCCTTCTCGTCATCACCATGACCATCGCCTCTTTCCAGTCTAATTGGTTTGGGTTTCCCCCGTTTGTGGCTTGGTGATCTGCAGATCTGCTCACAAAGGACTACACCTACGACCAGAAGCTGACCGTCTCCACCGTGAGCTCCTCCGGAGTGGTAAGGGTTCTTCCGATCCGATCGCGGTCGTGTGATTCCATGCTGCCTGATTCGTGTTCCGCTTGTCCGTGCCCGCGAGGCCTGATCTGGTTATGGCCGTGGTGTTTAGCGTCGAGATGCTGCTAGTCGCTATGTGTGGCCTGTTAGGTGTTTGTTACCTTGCTGTTTTGGAGCGCTGTTTGCCCAAGTACATTGGTTGCTTGCGATTTCCTTGGTAGTTGCATCGATATGTTAGTGTCTGCGGGCACCATGTGTCTGATACTTGTTAATTGTGCGGTAGAATGATAGGAAACGGTTATTTCGTCATATCCTTGTAGAGCAAGGCGGTTGCTTATTATAGTTATTTTTATTGTTTGTCCAGTAAGAGCATTGATTGCTGCTCACACTGGTGGAGGCCTTGTAGTTAGCCAGTGTGTTTGAGATGCTGTGTTTAGCCTCCATCGCTACTGGATCGGAGGTGATCACAATCTCAGGCTATCCTAGTTTGTGAAGTTGTGAACATTGTCTGAAGAAATTGGCTGGTTTTGGCCTTGTTTGTTTTATTCTTTTGTTTCTTGTACCTTAGTTTTGCAATGAGTTGTTCATAGTAGTCCTTCTATCTGCCATTCTTATTACGAAATTAATGAAGAAGCTTAGCTCTTGTACACTGGAGAAGTTGTACGGTCACAGTTGAAATTATTTTTGATTGATTGGCACTTCAACATTGACCTAAGACAATCCTTTCTAGAAGGTTCAATTGTAATACAACCTATCACGATTTCTCCTTTCGCTGTTTTTTTCACTGTGTTGGCATAAGTAATGTACATGATGGACCTGTTTTCCATTCTTCTTTAATATAAATATTTGGTTGTTCCACTTGCCAAATTCTCATCTCTGTCAGTATCTGACCAACACAACTGCATTTATGGTTTCACAATGTTGATGTTTTGAGCACTGATACCTGATACCTCACAACTGATGTATCCAATGATGGGAATTCGAATTTGTGCAGTTACATTTTCTTCCTTTTTAAACTTGATTTCATCAGTTACTTTAGGATTTCTTCTAGAAACTTACAATCACTAGATGCTTTCATTGGATGTACTTATTTATTGATCTCACAAAATGGGCTTTCAAGCTGTGCAATCAGTGCTCTCATTCTGCACAAGAATATATATTGATCTATAATCATGTTCTTAAAATAAATCAAAGTTATGTTTGGTGAATTGCTGTTTTTTTTTTAAAAAAAACTTGCAAAATGGACACTGAAACATGAGTTGGCTCCAGCACCTGTATAACACTGAATATGTCAGCACCAATATGCCATTACCTTTATCGTCAGTCTTATTGTAGATGCAACTGTACGGATAGTGCTGACTGCTGACCACCCTATAATTTGTCGAAACTACAGAGATAATCTTATATAGATTATATGCATGGGCTCTTATAATATGTGCTTTGATTGCGTTGACATAATATTTTGCTTCTTTCAGCAACAGTGAACTGATATATTCTTTATATCATTTCCATTTTAAGATTGTTAGTAAAGCCAACTGTGATAACAGTACTAGTGCACTTTCTGCTGTTTTAGTTGTTTTTTTCTATTTATATATGAATCAGCCCTTTACAAACTTGCTTTTCATGGCTCTCTTTTTTATCTGTATTTTTTCAGGGCCTCACTTCCACAGCTGTGAAGAAAGGGGTGCTTTATACTCTTGGTGTCAGTTCAGTTTACAAGTACAAGAGTACTGTTGTTGATATTAAAGTGGACACAGAATCAAACGTTAGTGACATTAAACATTAAAATTTATGCACTCTCTCTTTGTAGCCTATAGCTAGACATAATTCTATAGCACTTTCGTATGATTCCTGCAGATCTCTACTACCTTGACTGTGTTGGATGCCTGCCATCCACAAAGCTTGTCACGTCTGTGAAACTGCCTGACTACAATTCTGGAAAAATACTTTCATTTCCTGTCAATATATGGTTGGTGCGGAAAACAGGTCCTTGAGTGTAAGTGTTCTTTGTTGTACCAGGTGTAACTGCATTACTTCCATGAGAATGCAAGTTTTGCTTCTGTTGTTGGCACGAACCCCTCTCCTGTGGTTGAAGTGCTCAAGGAGTTGCATTTGGTGCGGAAGCTGGATACGACACAGCTTCAGGAAAACTTACCAAGTACACTGCTGCAATTGGTTTGACCAAGCCAGACTACCATGCTGCATTCATTCTGTAAGTCCACACTTCACCGTGATTTGTGTGGTATGAGGCTGGAACACAAGTATTGATACATGACATATGTTTGTGCAGGTCCGACAAAGGTGACACCATCGAAGTGTCAGGTGTTTACCACCTTAATGAGAAGCAGAATGCCTCGGCTGTGGCTGAACTAACCCGGAAGCTCTCAACAAATGTGAACACACTCACTGCTGGCGGCCTCTACAAGACACTCGATTGCTGGTGAATTCTGAAATCTTTGGTTGTTTTTGGCAAAGCTGTAACCAATAATCTGTTCCACGGGCCTGTTCTGTTAATCTGGCAAAAATTTGACGCTTTGTGGGAAGGATCCAGATGGGTCATCTGCAGGATTTTTACCCATCATCAATTTTTTTTTGTTGTCGAAAGCATCTGTAGATGTATGATGCTGCTTGTTCCTTTAGCGTCTAGGCTCTCTGCCACTGAGTACTGAGTAGCCGCCACGATAATCTTTTGCATGCAGAAAATGCATGCCGATTTTTTATATATATATATTTTTCTCTATTTTGCAAAAATAAATGGTCCGCCAGAAATTTAGCAAAACTATACATCTACTGCCGTGGCTCACGGCGGTAGGGGTCCTACCGCCGTGCGGCACGGCGGCAGGGGCCGTGGCCCACGGCCAGGCGTGGGCCCGTAGCGTGCGACGGACATACCGTCGTACCCCACGGCGGTATGTGGGGTAGGGACATACCGCCGTGGGCTACGGCGGCAGGTCCCAGCACCGTGGGGCACGGCGGCAGCAGGCTTGGTACCGCCGTGGCCCACGACGTCAGGAACTGCTGTCTATATAAGGTCGAAATTCAGCCGAAAATGTCATAATAATTCGAAAAAAAGAAAGAGCGGGTGAGAGGAGAAGGGAGTGAGGAGGAGGTGGTGAAGGTGCGAAGCTCTGCCGATTTTTCGTCTCGTTAAAGGTAATACTCTGGTACTTAATATTTTCAACTGTGATAATTCATATTTTGAAGTACTGTTTTAGTGTAGATCTGCTTAGTAAAAATATAGTTTTAGTGTAGATCTGCTTAGTAAGAGTATAGTTTTAGTGTAGACCTGCATAGTAAAATTATAGTTTTAGTGTAGATCGATTAGTAAAATTATAGTCGTAGTGTAGCTCTGAGTAGATATATTTTGTAGTTACAGATCTACTTGTTAATAGTGTTTTTTTTCATTCTGTCAGACATGTCGGATGCAGTTACCTGTCAAGTTGTATTTCGGTAATGGGCAGATTAGATATGGTGAACATGGAGTTGACTTGTCAGAATTTAATTCGGTTGACCATGTGATTAGAAGAGCAGCCGAAAGAACTTGGGGGTCCATTACCAACTTTTTTTATAGGGCATTCCATGTAGATGCAGAGCAACATGACTTGTCCATTATGACTCTAATCAACAGGAGTGAGGCAGTATATTGGGAGCTTATGCCACTTCAAGGCACTGAACATTGGAGGAGTTATATCAAAACATGTCAAATTGGTGGTGAAGACGAACACCGGGTGTGAGGACGAGTTCTGCTGCTGTCCGTGCCACGAGAAGAAGGACAACACTCCACCAGCAACTCCACCCCCGCCACCGTCTGATCCAACTCCACCCCGTCGGGGTATGGGTACTACATGTCTTCCCAGCACTCCGGCGGGTCTATGATGTCCGGATTCTCCGGGTACTACTCGTACAACTAGACTACAAATATTGTGATCGTTTATCTAAATTCCCTAAGGCACGTTAGGACTAGCAGCGGCACAAAGTTAGGGTATTTGTGTCGTACGTGCCATTGCTTGTTTCTGTGATTCGTCGTTAAGTATCAATGGTTCGTCGTTAAGTATTAATACTTCAAAAAATTGAAATTTACCAAAAACAAAAAAATCTACCGCCGTAGGGCACGGCAGTAGGTCCATACATACCGCCGTGGCCTACGGCGGTACCTGGAGGCCACGCTGCCGCCTGGCGGTAGGCTCTTACCGCCGTGCGGCACGACGGTAGGCCCCTACCGCCGTGTGGCACGACGGTATGTGCCCTTGCCAGTGGGCCACGGCCCCTGGCACGGCGGCAGATGTATAGTTTTGCTAAATTTCTGGCGGACCATTTATTTTTGAAAAATAGAGAAAAAAATAAAAAAAATTCTATTTGTGCGGTGTTGATTGATGCACCGCGGAATGAGATTTACCACCTGCTTTTTTAGCTCATTGATCATGTTCATGTGGTGTTTTGTTTTTGTAACTGCTCTTATGCCATTTCTTGCGAGTGGATTTCTGGATTGGTATATGTGCTTCATCGGCGTGCCGTCGTGGCAGGACGGCGAGATGTGTCTCACGGAGCCGCCGATGAAGTCGAATCTCGATCTTTCGCAGGCACCAGGCTGCATACGGACTACTTGGGTGAAGGCTGAAGGTCGCCGGTGCGCGCAACCATTGGGGTAAAGGCAAACGCCCCGATCGCAGGAATTCGGAGCTGCGCATCTTGCTCGGCTGTAGCTTTCACGTGTTCCTCGATTCCATTCTTTTCATCTGGCTTTGGTGGCGAGTCAAGCAGATGGTATGTGAGATGATCCATATCCATACCGAGTTTGTGCTGATGGCTAGGCTAGTTGAGAAGATGTGTACCCACACCAGGACGGTGGGTTATTGAAAAATGCCATGCAGGACCATATTGAAAAATGCAGGCTCGTCGTAGGATTTGGGGACAACCTTGATCTGTGTAACCTGACGAACCGATGGCACCAACAGCTGCTCGAACAGCCACTTGTGACAAATAATTTCGCCTAACCACATGATTTGCTCGATGCATAACCCGAACCACGCAAGGGAGAGGCGATGCTCTTGCAAATCATAAGGAAACACAAGAACAAAGGGGTAGAGAAAACTCTCAATCCTCAAGAGAGCAATTATGGCACAACCCTAAGGACAAGAGCACTTGGCTTCTCTATTTTCCTCAGTTCAATTCGTGGTTCCGGTTTACACCAGGCTTACAAGTGCTATTTATACTAGGAACATCCTTCTTAGTTGGGTTGGAGACCTTCCACAAAGGCCCGGTACGAAATAGCTAGTTTCTGGAACAAAATACGTCGGACCAAGAGGGTCTGGACTCGATCAGTTCGGACCTAGAGGAACTAGACATCCAGAGCTGTCTCCACTAAAACAGTCATAGTTTGCTACAAAGCTCCAAATCATGATCCGTCAGTTGCATTGGAAAATAGACTTGAAGACGCTTCCAATAGTATAGGATACTCAAGGTGAAACTTCTTGGATTGATACAAAATTCATCACGAACTTGAAAGTCGTAATCTGAAACAGCAACTCGTCGTCTTCATGTTGTCTTTCTTTGGATGCTCAGAGGCCTATTCATGCATTGCATCTTCTTCAAACTTGAGCACAAGTAATGCACTACTATTAGGTAGTAAATAGTTCTTAGGGCACTCCAAACCCATACTCTACTCAAGGAGTCTATATGTTGAAGATTCTATCACAAGAAACTATAGTCTCAAATGCGGATTTTGTATCATGGAGTTTATCTAATGTTCCTCGAAGATCTTCTGCTCCCATTTTATTAAATAAGCGGACACATCAAGCATGTTGGCAGCCACACAGGATCCACACATACCTCGTTTTGCGTGTAGACTTGGTGTCTAACTTAGATTTGGTTTCTAAGTTTTCACCTCTCTCATCATTAAATTGCTTGCCACATCATCATATTGCCTATGTGGCAGTGTAGTTAATGACTATGGACTATATCATAAAGTCTGGGTTGGGAGTGCCCTTAGTAGATGCATGTTCATAGTCAATGAGGAGCGAGTTCACCTCATGTTGCAAGTGTGGCATTCTTGCTCGAGTTATTGGCTCCTTGTAGACATTGTTTTCTTGTTCACTACAGCGAGAGTCATACTCTACAGCAATGGGTTGTGACTTGGCATCCTTGGAGATGTCTTCATCAGAGGACATTATGGTGTATACCGTACACATGCAAAAATCTGGCAGAGTGGTTTCTACTGACCAACTATGTATCAGGGTACAAAGGAATCATGATACAAAGGAATTCATTCGAAGATGCAAACGATGCCGGAAGCATGGGGGATCACCACACGAGACGTTATGCCCTTGCAAGATAACCTACAAGTGGAATTATTTGATGTATGGGGCCTTGACTTCATGGGGCCTTTCCCGAAGTCACACGACTGTGAATTCATTCTGGTGGCAGTCGATTATGTCTCAAAATGGGTAGAAGCAATGCCATGTCAAGCCGCTGATTCTAAGCATGCCCGCAAGATGTTTCAAGAAATAATCTTCCCTCGTTTCGACATGCCAAGATTAGTGATCACAAATGGAGGATCCCATTTCATTAATAAAAGATTCAGAAATCTCCTCAAGGAACTTGGGGTACTACACAATATTGCTACTCCATATCATCCGCGGACTAATGGGCAAGCTGAGACCTCCAATAAACAAATCAAGATCATACTTCAAAAAATAGTGAATGAGGCAGGGAAATCTTGGAAAAACGTCTTCCAGATGCATCATGGGCATATAGGACAACTTATAAGACACCATTGGGTATAACATCCTACCAACTGGTCTACGGGAAGACATGTCACCTCCCAGTAGAAATTGAACATAGAGCTCGTTGGGCTATCAAGAGGTTAAACCTTGACTTTGCTAGAGCTAGATGACAAAGGAAACAAAAAATCTCAGAACCGGAAGAGTGGAGGAATAAGGCTTATCATAATTCTAAGATTTACAAGGAGAGGACAAGGAGATGGCATGACAAGAAGATAAAAAAGAAAATATTCACACCAGGAGACAATGTACTACTCTTTAATTCCAGGGTCAAGCTATTCGGACATGGAAAGCTACGTAGGAAATGGGAAGGGCCATTCACCGTCATCCACACTGCACCACACGGAGCCATCACACTGCAGAGTGATGAAGGTGACATATTTAAGGTAAATGGCCATCGATTGAAAAACTTCCTAGAACCCAATAATAAAGAGTATAAGATAGTCAACTTCATGGAGGACACATGACTCCAAGCTATGGCTACACAACAAAAAGTTAAGTTCCATTTACTCTCCTCGTCCTCCTTTATTCGCTATTATCCTCGAATAAAATACAAGTAAGAATTCAGTGTGGGGGAGTCCTCCACCTCTCGCACTCACAAATAAAAGCAGTAGCAAGGTACATAACTCTCACTCTGACTTCTGGTCTGCAAGATTGAATGAAGTTTAATTACCAAATTTACATACATCAATATGAGGCAATGCTCTCCTTCCATGTTTTCACTAGTTGGCTTACATATGTTTTATTTCTTACTTACCATCTTGATGCTTGTGAACAAATATCTTTAGGGAACTCATGCTCATCTGAGTAGTTGCTGTTTGTGATATGGTTTGATGACATGATCTTCGCTCTTAATGTTTGAGTGCTTGGGAAATTTATTTTGAAAATTTGAAAACCTTTTGCAAAACTCCTCTTTGAAATGCCGAAGTTGTATCAAAGCCATATGATGAATATAGTTGAAAAACCTTACACTCATATGCTGCTTGTCTTTGCATTGAGCTTTGTCTAATTGTTGTGACCCTTGTGAGAATTTTTTTCATGCTTTCACGATCAAGGTTCTTGTGCACACCACCATATCCCCTTGCTAGGCTTCTACACTAGAAGTTAGCATTGTATCGTTCATCCATTTCATAAAAATAAAGCTCCATGTGTGGTGTGACCTCTCTCACCAAAAGTATCCTTGAAAAAGAGACAAAGGCTATACAAAAAAAGGAGAGACACATGCTCAAAGCATGATGATGAAAAAAGAGAAAGAAAAGCCCATGTCCAAAATAAAGAAGAATAAGGAGAGAGATGAAATCATGCAAAAAGGACTTCCAGTAAATCAGATGGTAATAACTAGCACCCATTCTGGGCCTAGTGTCCACCTTACCATCGCCACAACATTCATCATATATGGTAATAACTAGCATCCATTCTGGGTCACACCCGATTTCCAAAACAAACCAAGTGCTACCTATATGTATGCCATGATCTAGTTTCATACATACAATGACATCATTAGTGAATAACAAAAGCAATATCATGTAAAGAAAGTGAAATTATCAGAGATTTATAGCGAAATCCTAGGAAACAAGGCTCTAAACTTCACAGTTAATCGACCGGGGTCGCATACGCCTAGCACCATCTTCTGGACTTCATACACCTTCTTTTTCTGAAAAGTGGTTTAGCAAAGATGAGTACACTTATGGTTGGTACTCAGCAAGGCCACAAAAGTTAACCAGAAAGTGATTTAAGTCCATATTTAATTTTATTTAATCATGTGAGGGTTCAGGCTGCTCTTAACCGTGAGGACGGTTGATCGATTAGTTTTACACTCTGCAAAGGTTGTACACTTTCACCACAAGTCGCGTAAAAGTTCTGAAGAACTTTGAATCCAACCATGTTGTGCTAGCTAGGCACAATACTACACTTCCGAGATGTGATTGCATAGGGATGCTACGAGGCCTTTACAAAGATTCCCTAGTAAGAAGTAGCCCACTGGAGTTTCAGTAGCGGAGCAGACCATAACCCTCGCTAATGGTCAGCACCTTAGCAAAGGCTGCTACCCCAAGAGGACCGAGCTATACTCCTTCAACTTCGACCCCCTCTTTGCCCTTTTGGTAAGGACACTTCAAACTAGAGTCTCTAATTAATTAACCAAGATCAGAGCTATATAGTTCTTGTGGAATGGTGTCGTGGACGACCGCAGTCAGGACCGCAGAATCCCCATGTCGTCGAGAGTCGAGGCGTAAATGACATTGAGGCTGCTGCCTCCGTCCATCAGCACCTTGTGTACACGCTTGGTACCGAACAAGGGAGCCACGACAAGCGGGTAGTTACCCAGCTGTGGAACGTGGTCGGGATGGTCGCTACGGTCAAACGTGACCGGCGTCTCCGACCACTTCAGGTACGTTAGCGTTGTGGGCTCGGTGTTGTAGACTTGCCGCCGGATCAGCTTCTCTTGGCACCTGGGTGGGCACGCCGGCAAGCCCCCGAAGATCATCATGATAGCGTCGTCTTCTCTGGGGTATCCAGCATCGTCGTCGTCCTTGTCCTTGCCCCCTTTGCCAGTCGGGGCAGGGTCACGCCTCTTGAGCGTGCCGGCGTGGTAGGCCTTCATCAGGTTATAGTCCTTGAGCGCGTGCTTGACCGGGCCCTCGTGGTTGGGGCAGGGTGCCTCCAGCAACTTCTCGAAGTGGTCCTTGGGCGGGTTGTTCTTGGGTCTTGTCGTCTTTCGATCCACTGCAGCCACAAGGTTGTCGTCCCGGTGCCGCTTGTCCTTATTCTCCTTGTTGTTGTTGGACGAAGCGGATGGACCTTCGTCAGCTTCTGCTGGCTGCTTCCCCTTGCCGGTGCCGGGGCTGAGCGTTGCGACTACTGCTTCCTCCCCGTTGGCGTGGTCCGTGGCGATGTCGAGGTGCTCCCGAGTTGATCGCAGCTTCCTGCGCCCGATCCGGTGGATCAACGTGGCACACATGGTGCCGTTTTGGAACGCCGAGACGATGTCTGTGTCGGTGGTGTTGGGCAGCTCGGTGCACCGCTTGGAGAAGCGCCAGATGTAGTCGCGCAGGCTCTCTCCCTTCGCCTGCTTGCAGTTGCGCAGGTCCCACGGATTTCCTGGTCGGGCGTACGTGCCCTGGAAGTTACTGATGAAGGCGTCCCGCAGCTGCGACCAGCTGTCGATCCTGCCTCAGGGCAGGTGCTCCAGCCACGTGTGGGCTGAGTCGGCAAGGTGTAGCGGGAGGTTCTTGATGATGAACAGGTAGTCTCGTGCTCCACCGGCGTTGCACGCCAGCCGGTAGTCTTCCAGCCAGACGCTGGGGTTGGTCTCTCTGTCGTACTTGGGTACGGTGGTCGGAGCTCGGAAGCGCGGAGGGAAACGCGTGCTGCGAACGTTCTTCCCGAAGGCTCGCGATCCTTGGGCGTCAGGAAAGTTGCTCCGGCTTCGGTCCTCGTCGCTGTCGTAGCGGCCACCGCGCCGCTTGTTGTACTCCTTGCGAGGTTGATGGTCATGGTCGTCGTCCCGGCCCGCGCCTGCCCTCTGTCGAGCCTTGATGGTGTCGCGCGCGTCGCGGTCGGGGCCGAGGCGGCTCTTGACGGGAACGTTGACCTCCACGGATCGATGCGGCTGCTGCGATGGGGCCGCTGGTTGTTGCTGCTCGGAGTGTCCACGCCCCTGCGAGCCCCGCTGACGAGAGGCAGAGCTTTCTACCTGCTGCACGGCAGCAGTCTCAAGGAGCGTCTTGAGCTCCTGGTGTATTTTCTTCCCCTGGGGCGTGGGAGGCTCTGGGATCTTCCGGAGAAGAACAGTCGCCACCGCCAGGTTCTGTGATGCCCGCTTGAAGACGGGCGTGCCGTTGACGACGTCGCGGTCGTCGTTGATGATACGCTGCTGGACTATACCTGAGCATTTTTGGCCCGACCCGGCCCGCGCCAGGCCCGCCCACGGACCTTACTGGACGGGCGTGGGCAGAGATCTTGGAGCCCGCGAAAAAAAATCTTGGCCCGAGCCCGGCCCGTAATGCTGTTTTTAGCTCTTTTACACTATAAAGTGCGCGGGCCCGGCCCGAAAATTGAGGCTCGACACGTCCCATGGGACGGTCGTGGGCAGGATTTTCTCGGCCCGAAAAACCCGGATTTTTTTCGACCCGGCCCGACCCGTGAAATGCTCAGGTCTATGCTGGACTTCTCGCGCGCGCACACGAGCAGGTGTCGGGTTCGGGTCCTGTCCGAGCTGCTGGTGGAGCTAGGCCTGCTCGTCGTCGAGCTGGCGCTGTGCCTCCTCGAGCTCGTCCAGGCGCGCTTGTCGCGCGGCGTCATCGGGTTAGCCCTGCGCAATGGCCACGCTGTCTGCTGTCAAGCTGTGGGCGGATCGGACGGCCCGTCCGGAGTCTGGGCCAGCGCTTGAGTGTTGATGACAACAAAGCACTCGCCCGTGGGTTCGTAATCCTCCGCGTTGGAGTCGTCGGAGTAGCCGAAGCAGTAGTCCGCCGCCGCCTGGAAACGCCTGAAGGCGTCGGCGTCCCGGAGCCCGAAGTAATCCCACTCCGGGTCCTCGTAGTCGTGCGTGCTGTTGGAGTCGGGGTACAACTCGTCGGTTGAGGTCGTGATGAGGTTCCGGGTCGCCAGGAGAAGATGGCCCGGGAGGTCCTCGTACGAGCCTAGGTCTGTGCCCGCCGACGAGGAGTACACTGCAGTCGCGTTGCGCATCCCGCGGGGGAATGGCGGTGCGAGCGCATCTTCTCTGGCGAGATGTGCCGTCAGGTCCGCTGGTGGTGGCGCGAACCCTTCAGCCGCGACGGCAGGCTGTGGCTCGTCAGCTTCAACCCGCGGAGGGGAGCTGGCGCACGCCGCCCTGCGTCGCTCTGCTCGCGCTCGACGTGAGCGCTTGCCCGAGCGCCTTCTGCGTCAGGGTGACCACGCTGGCGCCGCAGCTGGTGATGGCACAGCCATGATCGCGTCCCTGTTGAGGAGGCGCATGAGGTAGACGTTGCCAGTTGCCTGGAACTCCAGGCTCCCGAACCGGATCTCGTATCCGGCTGGGAACGGATCGGAGCAACCCCAGGCATACCTAGTTGACGTCAACTCGGTGACGATCACCATCGGAAAGGCTGGTGGATGAGCTGTGCGGACCCTGGAGTGGGTGTCGAGACACGCGAAGCTCCCCTACCCGGCGCGCCAACTGCCGGGATTTGTTAGCGCCGGCAAGTAAATTTATACGATCGTATATCAGGAACTACACTGTGGCACAAGAGACACAAAGGATTATACTGGTTCAGACCTCCGAAGAGTAATACCCTACGTCCAGTCTGAGGCGATGTGTTCTTTATGCTCAAGTGTTTGTAGTAGGGGGGTACAAACAGGTCGGGAGAGAGTCTATGCGCCCAAGTCCCTGGTGCGCGTGCACGTGGTTCTTGTAGCAGAGTTCTGCGTATGTGAATAGGTGTGAATGACTATGGGGTGTTATGAGATGAGATATCGATCGGGTGTGTGTGTAAGCGTGAGTGTCTGTGCGTGTGACCCCTCCTTCCCTTTTTATAGTTGCAAGAGAAAGGCCTACGGGGGGTAAAAACGGGAATGGAAACTAGATTACAGTGTAGGGCGTCCTTCTCCACGTCAGGCCGGTATGGCGAGGCGACGGGAGTGGCTAGGGATTGTAGCGAAGTAATTGGCGATGGTATAGGCCTCTTGGAATTGCAGGCTCCGAGTAGCTGTCTCCGGGACTCCTCGGGCCCGTCTCCGAGTAGTCTGGTCGTTGTAAGTCATAGACTCCGTACCCTACTGCCGTCAGCAGGGTAGGTATGCGTCTTTCCCGGGTACTGTGGAAGCCCCTGTGTGGGCGGAGTGGCCCGCACTATGTCATTCGTGGCATAGTTGGTGGCGCGCACTGTGCCATTCGTGGCACAGTGGGCGGCCATGCCTCCTGACACCGGACATGCCCTGTCAGTACGACCCGGCATGGAGGGAGCGGTACGTGGCTGCGCGGGAGCGATCGTGCGCGGATATCCCGCTATATCAGGAGTGGGCCTCAGTTGCGGTTGCCTTCGCCGCGAAGCCTGGGCTTGTCGAGGACGGAAACTACTCGTGCGAACGAGTAGTCGGAGGCGGAGGCGGAAACTTATCGTTCGAGCCGCCACGTAGCTGGAGACTTGTCGGATGGGCCCCCAAGCACTTGGGTCTTGCTGGATGGGCCGTCATGTACTCGGAGGAAGGTGGCGCCCGCTTGTGTGGGGTCATGGCGGAAACTGATCGTACGGACTGCCAGGCGCTTGAGGACGTAGTACCCGTTGTACAAGCCGCCAAGTACTCGGTGTGTCAGTCCGTACTGCGTTTTTTTGGTAATCGTGATGAGCCCTGGTCTAGGGTCTCATCACCGGCGGTTAAGAACCCTGACAATGGGTTACCAAAGAAACCCCAGCTTTCAGAAAGCGCATTCCCTGATGGAAAGCCAAAAGCTAGCTTTCGGAAAGCAAAAGCTCAAACAAACAGTAGGACTGGAGGAGGGGGCTTCTCATTAATGTTATGTTGAACAGGGTGCATCATGAAAAATATACCAAACGGAGCATGGGGGTTATTTGTGAAGTTTGCTGAGGAAACGAAGATCTCACGTTCTGCATCCTACGGTTAGAGTTCGGGTTTCTAGGTTTGCATCACCCCTAACGTGAATTACATCACCTCCTAACTTATGAGGAGTGAACATATAATATAGTACTCCCTCTGTCTCAAAATCATGATCGTTTTAGCTACAGTTGCCTGTCCCAAAATACTCGTCGTTTTAGCCCTGGATCACTGACACCACCTGTAACGAAGCTAGGCCACCCATCCACTCGCCCAGAGACGCCCTCTACTCCGGCATCCTCTCTCTCTTCTTTACTCCAACCCCGCCCCGCACTGGCGCTGCAGAAATAGAGCTTGTTGTCACTGTCCTAGGGCCATCAGGGTCTTTTACCTCTTGCGTTGTTCTTCGTGCTTGTATTCCGACGACGAACATATCGGGACGGAGGGAGTATATTTTAGTACATTTTTTTACAATTTTAAAGAAAATCATAAATATGAAGCTACAATAAAAAATGTTAAAACATAGCATATTATATGTTTACTGTGTAGATCTACTCATTTCGAATCTAACACAATTAGATTTTCTATTATATAACATTTTTGTGATTTATTATAATTTTTTAATGATAATTTGACATGTTTTGAAAAGTTTCGAGAATAATGCATACGTTGGAGAGCTATATACACCCTCCGTGTTGGGTGTTGGGGTGATGCCGTGACGTAGACTTTTTTTCTCCCGATGAATAGAATCCCTAATCCGCATAGCCGCCCCCCAGTGCCCAGCCGAACCCAAATCCCTAAAGACCACGGAAGCGGTCGATATGCAATTCATCCAAAGGCGTATACACTGCCTTCGTCCATGGTGCCGGTGGTTGCGGACTGCAGCTGTTGCGCGGCGAGATCCCACAACACTCATGCCAACTTCCACAGATCTGGGCTATTTCCCTCTTTCTCATATTCGTCTCCCTCGGTCTGTTCTTCCCCCTTTCGTTTTATATATGGCTTCCGAAACGATTAATTTTTAGATATGGATCTCTCCCTCTCCCTGATGTTGATTTTTGAGTGAGAAAGCTCGATACCGTTGTATTAGAATTGCTATTATGTTGTAATCATGATCGGAAATATTGAAATCAATCTCAATTTTTTTAATCCCGACCTGTTCGTACTGTGGTATGACCTTTTCCTTTTCCTTTTCTGTAGATTTGTTTACAAATCCTGGAGAACCTGCCCACTAAATCCCATTGCTTCTGCCAGTACAAGATGTCTGTGCACACTAGATGGCAGTACAGAGGCGACCAAAGAATCAGAGTGCAATTCCCCAACGGATCATGTATATGTCGTGCCTGTTATCGCCAATAGCAGCCACCGTGATGGCCTCATATACAAGAATAAGTTCATACAGGAGGTCCTTCCGGAAGCAGATATTGCTAACCGTGTTGAGAGTAAGTGGTCCAAACAGACTTGATTTCATTTGCCATTCTCTAGTTCCATATATTCTCAAATGAGTATTTTCTGCAAGTGTATATCGGTGTGCACAGGCTTATTTGGCTGTGGAGGTGGGAGGTCTTCATGATTACACTCATTTTGCTAATTTAAGTTCGTTTAGACTTGGCGGTCCAAATTGAATCCAAGTGTTAGCTTAGACGCTGGCTCGGCTGCGAATGTAGCCACCAGATTTTTAACCTGCTCAGCTGCATGCTCCATCGCTAAGACACCTGTTGTTCATCTGTGATGTTTAAATGGTTTGCCCATTTAATTTATCACTTATTAGCATTTAATGATGTTTAGATGGCCTAAACTTCGCCTTGGGTATTTGGATTGATTGATATAGTGAAGTTTTGAGGTTTTATCTCCACCAAGAGTGTTATTATCGGACCTATCTATTTTTGTCCAATATTCAGAAAACGCATGCCAGAAAACTCACAAGAAAATATTCAGAAAACGCATGCCAGAAAACTCACAAGAATATTAACTTGTCCTGTTTGAAACTACTGATTCTGGAGAGAAACGGGAGACGATCAGAAATGTTTCTCGGATGTCAGATCCTATCAGAAACTACCAAATTGAAGAAATGGGAGACAATCAGAAATGTTTCTCGGATCCTACCAGGAATATGAAGCAGAAAAACCATCGCATGAGAATCAGGATCAGTTTCTTTCCCGAAATGATTTCTTCCAAATTTGGCCAGTTGTCATGGTTGACATACAGCATAAGTGTTAAGTGAAGGATTTTCAAAATAACCTCTCCTTTTGATGTAAAGTTGGAGCGTCTCCAAGAGTCTAGCCAAATTTTATTCTCTATATTCCCATTTAGCTAGTCATTTAGCTAAGATCTCCTCTTTATATTTGTCTAGATTCCAACATACTAGTCAAAATATTGCTCTTCATGTCGAACTTCCTCTCTCTCCAACTCTCTGACGTGTGGACCCCGCAACCTTCTGCTGCCGCCGAGGGCTCCGCGGCCCCAAGCCACTGCTCCGCCACCCAACGCCTGCCCGCGCGGAGGACCTCGGCCTCACGGCCGGCGGCACGGCTCCCGGCGGAGCTCCGCTCGCTCCGTCCTCCCCGCGCCCCCTCATCGCCGCGGCCGTCCTCCCCGCCGGCATCCCTGCGCCCGCGCCGCCGCGGTTCCTCCACGCGCCCACGACCAGCTCTTCCTCGTCCTCCCCCGCGGCGAGCTCCTTCGCTCTCGGTCGGCGGCGCCTTGGCGCCGGTGCCTCCACCTCCGCCTGTCACGGCCAACTCTTCCCCATCCTCCGCCGCGGTGAGCTCCTCCGCTCCCGGCAACAGCCCGTGCCCCTCCTCTACTCCCAGGTGGCGGTGTTCGTGCGACCCTCCTCTGCTCCCGGCTACGACGACGCGGAACGCCGTTGACAACTGCTCCCCCGGGACGTCCCGCCGCGCGTGAGGTTGCAGTACAGCGCCAGCCAGTCGAACTCGGCGCGGGTGCCCCACCGAGCTCCCAGGAGGCGGTGGTGCGCGGCCCTCCTCTAGTCCCGGCTATGGCGATGCGGGACGTCGTTGACAACTGGTCCCCAGGGGATGCCCCGCCGCGCGTGAGGCTGCGGTACAGCGCCAGCCAGTCGAACTCAACGCGGGTGTTGCCGCCACCGCGGAGCCTTGCTTAGGAGCTCTGGAGCGCGTGAGAGGGATGGTGAGAGGAAGAGAGGCGGGAGGAGGGCGTGAGCGGAGGATACCGAGCCGAGGTGCTAGCCAAAGATGGCTAGCGCACATCCAGGAATAGCTAGTGGGGATAGCGAAGGGGGTGTTTGAAGAGTCTGTTGGATCTAGTTTTTAGAGAACTTTTTCTCTTTTTAGCTAACAAGGTCAAGATATGCTCTTAGAAGGGGGGAAGGGCTTGCCTCTCCAGCCTTTTAGGGTGCCAGCCTCCCCAGGCAGCTGCCTGTCCCTCTCCTTCCCCTCTCTAACCATCTCTCAAACATATAACATTCAATCTCAGGATTTGTGAAACAGTTTGCATTTTTACCATGCATAAATTGACAATATTCTTTTGATAGCTCTGCAACTCAGCACAAATATATATGGCAAATAATGGTTTACTTTTTATGTTATATTATTTTCTTGTATTAGCTGATAATTGTTATATGATGTGTAATCTTTGTGAAGCTCAATTGGAGCCAATGAGGTTCTCTAAGGCCGCAAAACGGTGCTTTCCAGTTGCGAAAAATTGTATGTACCATTATCCAGAAGACATGTTCCAATTTTTCTCTGTGGTGCTGTCCAAAAGCAACACTATCAGCACTCAGCCAATACAATTATATGGATACATAGCAGCACGGGATGTCGAGGATGGCATGCTTAACTATATAGTATATTATAGCAGGGATGATCCAATCGTTGTACAGCAGGTACGCTTCTGTACTCACCTGCAATTATTGTAAGTTAAATATTGTTCCTTTTTTGCGATATAAGCCCAAACCTAACTGGTGTCGAAGAAATGAAATTGAACCTTACATACTTCTTTTGGTGCTTGTTACAACCACTCAACGTACTTATAAATCACAAAACTTGGAATAGATGATTGGTTCTTGGGAAAGAGAATGGAGTGTTGTACTAATTGAACATAATAATTTCTGTATGCAATGCAAGTTTCTAGAACTTGCACGACATTTTTGATACAGTTATTTGGAACTGTTGGCACATGGCTAGAAAGCATAGTATATAGCTTTATAGGTATTTCTTATTTTTGTATGCAAAGCTATTAAATAATATCAATATTTCTTGCAGGGTTCTAGCATTGAAATGACTGGCCCTAAGAGAGGCATTAGAATGAGCTGTCTTGTTCTAATAGAGTTTGACATGCGGATTAAGAATGGAATGCACGAGGATGATGATCAGCAGCTTATTGATGGAGCAATATCATGCGACGATTACAGTCCATCGAAACCAATCAAATATCGAGTCATTGGCAATTGTGGTGCAGTTGACATGTCGCTGGGAATTGTTCTTCAAGCTGTGGAGGCCACAATAGAAGTTGTTATATCAGAACTACAGAGTGGTTTAAGTTTATCTCTGAGTTCTTTTGTTTATGTTATGGGTGGATTCGAAGAAATCAAGCTTTTTCATGGTGACGTTGTTCAGCCGGGGGCTCTGAGAAGATTTGTGGTCGCTGTCCCTTGGTATTCTCCGGTGCTTTTGAATTTCAAGGTTGGTAAGGATGTGCGTCGACACAGAACGTTTGAAGCGAGGAGACATGGATGTGCCAGCCGACAGATAAAACTTAAGGTCGCTACTATATCAGTGAAAGTGACTTGGTCCACTATTTGACCTTCTAGTATTTCATCGATAAGAGATCTGGTGTTTTTCTTTCTCGAACAAGAAAACTGTTGTTTGGCAACGTGTCAAGTGGAAATCAATCTCTTTGTGCAAACTAAATAGCATTCGTAGTGCCCGCAATAGCGTCCGGTATAGTGCACCGATGATAGCATGTTTGAACTTAGCGATGGGCTATTTGCTACCGTTACCGCTACCGTTACAAGGTAGCGCACTGATGATAGCATGTTTGAACTTGGCTATGGGCTATTCGCTACATTTATGATTCAAGTGATGTATGAATATTAATTGCATGGTAATAATAATGTTTAAAATGATTACTTAGGAATAGAAGAATTATGGGATGACGTAATTTTTGTATGCATGATAATTTAATGTTAATATCAATACATCTTAATTATATCTTTTTTTATTGTTACCAAGAAATGTTAATTAGGCTAACCTAAAACTTTAGTTTTTATAAGTCAATTTGATGTCAATATTCATATATATGGTCTAAAATTATGAATTTTTTTAGTTCCGCTATTTGGACTAGGGTTTAGCAGAACTAAAAAAATTGATACATGCTCTTGGCAATATTCATATAAATTTTAGAGCAATATCATATAAATTTGATGTCAATATTCATATATATGCTCTAAAATTAGACTAACGGTATATAGTACCTTGGCCCACACCAAACAAGAAGACCCCCGAGGTGGCCCAATGCATAACCCAAGTTCTCTGGAAACTGTTGTTGTGGTCAAGGACGCTGTTGGGTATATGAAGATGGAGGTTGCGGACGTGCAGTCAATTTGCGAGAGGGTTCCGGCGGTGGCTTGTTGTAGCCTCGGTTCCGTCGTGATCCACGGACGCCGGGATGAGCACAAGGTACTCACAGATGTGTGTACTTCATACCTAAATTAAGAAGCAACATTGTGAGTTTAGGCCAGCTGGAAGAAGCAGGATGCAAGATCGTGATGGAGAACGGAGAGCTGTGTGTGTTCGATCGCGAACGCGCACTGCTTGTCAAGGCACCACGCACGGCGAACCGGCTGTACAAGGTGTCGCTCACACTTGCGGCGCCGGTGTGCATGCTGGCCAAGAAAGACGACGCAGCGTGGCTCTGGCGTGGCCGCTACGGCCATCTGAACTTCAGGGTCAGGGCGCTGCGAGAACTCGGCGTCAAGCACGCAGATGGCGGATGGGAGGCCGGTGATCGACCGGCTCGAGCAGGTGTGCGACGGCTGCGCACTTGGCAAGCAGCACCGCGCGCACCGTTCCCACAGGCGACGGCGTACAGGACCGAGCGGCCACTTGAGCTTGTGCATGCAGATTTGTGTGGGCAGCTGATCACGCCGCCGATGCCTGGTGGAGGAAACTACTTCCTGCTCATCGTGGATAACCATAGCCGGTACATGTGGGTGGAGCTTCTGGCGTCAAAAGGACCAGGCGCTTACAGCTCTCGAGAGAGAGGAAAAAAGAGCGACGGCTTTCCGGCGTCGATCCGGCCGATTCCCCGCCCCCGGCGGCTTCTCCGCCAGCGGAACGGTGGGGAATCGGATGGATCGGCGTCCGGCGTAGGTGTAGCTACTAGTTTTAGGTTATTTAGGCTAGTAGGCTAGGGTTTGCCGGTGGTCTACAACGGCCGACGCATCTGTTCGTTTGCGGGCGTCTGCGTCGGCGGCGCAGTTGGATCCATGGCGGCTTCTTTTGCTCCCGACGCTTCCTGTTGATGGTCCGTCGGTGAGGTTTGTATATCTGTGTTGTTTTCGTCTCCGGTTGGTGTTGGCGTGGATGCATCGGTGATGGCCCTCTGCTCTGTTTCGACGGGGTCTCCTTCGTCATCTGCACCTCCGACAGCTCCGGTGGCGTCAACCCCAGGTCTTTGTTCCAGTGCAGCCATGGCAACTTCATTGAGGCTGCGTTCTGGAGGTCAGTTCCCAGCGACGCTCGGTGGAGGGAGACGACGTCGCTTCCGTGGAATAAGGTACTCTGGGATGCTCTCTTTTTCGCCGTTGTGTGCTTCAACACCGGCGTTGGGTCCGTGAGTCTGAAAACAGTCTCGGCTTGGATTGATTCCAAGCGTTTGCCTCTCACGCATGAAGTCACAATGGGAACGCGACGCGCCCGTCGCCTACGGAATCAGTTGATTCCGGTGATCTCAGGAGGGATGCGATCATAATATCTGTGTGTAGTTGTAGGTGTGTTTGTGTGTGTGACGTATGTACATGTATGAACAGATACTACAGCTATATCCAGATGAGAGGCTTAAAAAAAAAAGGACCAGGCGCTTGACTGCATCAAAAAGTTCAAGAACATCGCCGAGAGCGAGCTGGAGACAAGGCTGAAGCCGATGAGAACAGAGCGTTCACGGTCTTCTGCGACGAGCACGGCATCAAGCAATTTACCGCTGCTGCTGGCTATGCTTTTCCAGGCTTTCACTGCTCAACGTGACTGTAGCCCTTGGACTCGGCAGGCATTCAAGCTGTGAGTAACTGACCGCGTCTCTGCCTTTCGCCTGAGGCACCGTTTATTTGGCGAATTTTTTGGTGAAAGTGGTGAAATTTTTGTATTAGGAAACGTATTCTGTAAGAGATGACACGGTCTGCGATGCGAAAATTTTGGGAACTAAACGTGGCCTGAAGCATTCAAGCTTGAGAGAGTCCGAGACGCCTGTCCGTCAGTTACGTTTGAATGGCCTTGCATTCCCCGGTAACTCGATATGGAACTTGGCATGAAACATTTGCATTTCCATCCTGTTGATTTTGCTGTTGCCTCGAAAGTAAGTACTTGGGATGGTGAGACCTGTCAGGAGCGATCCCGAATCGACGAGGTTCCCCGGACGCAAGGGTGATGTGAACGTGAAACAAGCCTGTCCCTTGCCGAGACGCCAGCCGGCCGGCCGGGGTAAAAGCCAAGGCAAATTTATGGTGTGCCGACGGGAGTTAAACCCCCTTCATCACCAGAGGTCCTGCATGAGACCATCCGCACTGGTTACGGCACGGCCTTGCGCTATCCATGTACCGTAGACATTTAGAGCAAATTTTGCTGCAGCGCTGTGCGGCAAAACCTACGGCACAGAAGCGTAAATGAAGCTTTACGGCACTCGCAGCGCAAACGAGGCCTTACGGCACAGCTGCTGCAGACCAACTACCCCTCTCCTCGCGCGCAGTGAAGGAAGGAGCAGGGAAGGGAGGGAGGCCCCGCCTCAGTGGGGGAGAAGGGAGGAGGGTGCGGCACCTACCGCCGACCTCCGCTGGACGACCCGCGCCGCCGGCGCTCGATCCGCCGGCTCCCCCTGCAGCGCGAGGCCGCCACCGCCGGGAGCCGTCCGCGCCTCGCCTCGCCGGAGAGAGCAGGGGATGGGCGGCGTGGAGGGAGCAAGAGGGAGTCGTTCCCTTCTCTTCCGCCGCCGGGTGCTCCTCCGCGGCCGCCGCACGGAGATCCCGTCCTTCCTGAGGCCCGATTCAATCGAGGAGGCGCCGAGGCCGGCGAAGAGGCAGGGATGGAGATGGGGGAGAGAGACTGGATGAGGTGGGGAGAGAGCGGCCAGGGAGGAAGGGGTCGGGGTGACGGCGATCTAGGCGGAGCAGCGGGCGCGGCGGCGCCGGAGGTAGGCGGCGGCCGTCGGGCGAGATGAGGGGAGAGAGAGAGAGAGCGCTGAGACGGGGAGAGACGGCGATCCGACCGAGAGGAAGGCCGTCGGATCTGGATATGGTTTGGGTTTTTTACGTTTTGCCCCTTTTATTTTTTTGATAATTATATCTTAATCCTTAAAATTTATATTTTCTTACACTTCAATCCCTAGACCTTTTATTCTCTCACATTTTAGTCCCTACAAAGTAACAAATGGATTTTTAATTGAAGAAGTTAGTTGGAGGTAGATGAATAAAATATATAGTTGTTAGATATAGAGCAACAGGAGTGCGAGAGATGTTGATGTAGAGTAAAGATTCTTACTGACGTGGCTAAAATATTCTTTTTAGAGTAAACTTATAGAGCAACAGCAGTGCAGATGGTCTGAACGCGCCATTACGGTACCCACTATTCATGCTGTTTGATGGCACTGTCAGGGACCTAAACTGCCCATGATTACGGGGAGATTCGGGCGGGCGGGGGGGCATGGATGATCTCTCTCTCATCACAAATTGGAGATTATAATATTATGCTGAGCAAAGTGGAGACAAAAGAAGAGGAGAGAGGATGTGTGCTCTCCCTCAGGACTGGCGTCCAAATTTGATCTTGGGGGGGTCCGGGAGTTCGGCAGCTGTGCTGGCCACGGTCCCGGATTCCGGTTGTGATGAATGATAGCTCTCCTCCCACCAGTCAACTAGGCGGCATTTCAAAATGGGGAAAATGAAATGGTGTCTAGCTTTTCTGGTCAAAATGATTTCCGATGGTTCCGTCCTCAATAAGCTCCTAGGTCAACTGCTTGTCAGCATCATCTGTACAAGGAACTCTACTCTGCTTGTCGTGTTCGTCACAGCTTCAAGCGACTACCGACAGTCGCTGCAGTTCAAGGACGGGTGTATTTAAAAGTCAAAATTGAGATGCAAAATTGGGAGATTTTGCACGGATTTTAGGCTGAAAAGCACTGTTCCGAACTGAAAAGCACTATAGCACTTTTCGTTTGTTTGTGGTAAATATTGTCCTACCATAGCCTAACTAGGCTCAAAAGATTCGTCTCGCAAAGTACATCTAAACTGTGTAATTAGTTTTTGATTTCATCTACATTTAGTACTCTATGCATGTACCGACATTTTTTATGTGATATTTGATGTGATGAGAAATCTTCTTTTTACATAGTGTATTTTGGGAGAAGTTAGGATCAGAGCCGACCTCGATAAGGAGAAGAAGAAGATCACGGTGCAACCGTGCAAGTCACCCGGAGCGTGTACAGGCAGAAGCTCTCCATTGGTGATCAGGTGCCAGCTGATGGGCTGTTCTTGTCAGGCTTCTCGCTTCTGATCAACGAGTCAAGCTTGACTGGAGAGAGCGAGCCGGTTGCTGTCAATGCTGAGAACCCTTTCCTTCTGTCGGGGACAAAGGTGCAGGATGGTTCTTGCAATATGCTCATCACGACAGTCGGCATGACGCATGAGGACGCAATGGGGAAAGCTGATGGCAACTCTCAGTGAAGGTGATGACGACGAGACGCCATTGCAAGCCAAGCTGAACGGTGTGGCTACTATCATCGGTAAAATAGGCCTTATGTTTGCAGTCGTCACATTTGCGGTGCTCACCGAAAGCTTGTTCCGGCGCAAGATAAATGATGGCACGTACTTGAGCTGGACTGGAGATGATGCATTGGAGCTGCTCGAGTTCTTTGCCATTGCTGTCACCATAGTCGTTGTTGCAGTACCTGAAGGGCTACCACTCGCCGTGACCCTGAGCCTTGCATTTGCAATGAAGAAGATGATGAACGACAAGGCACTTGTTCGACACCTTGCAGCCTGTGAGACCATGGGCTCCGCGACCGCCATCTGCAGCGACAAGACCGGCACGCTCACGACAAACCACATGACTGTCGTCAAGGCCTGCATCTGTGGCAAGATTAAGGCCTGGTTTAGATGGATAAAGTTTATAACTTTTTTTCACTCTCTCTCCATCACATCACATTAAATACGTCAAAATACATATGTTCAGAGTATTAAATATAGGTAAAAAAATAACTAATTACACAGTTTGGATGTCCTTTGTGACACGAATCTTTTGAGCCTAATTAGATCATGGTAGGATAATATTTACCACAAACAAACAAAACATGCTACAGTGTGCTACAGGAGTCCCAGCAGTTAAATTTGCAAATATTTCAACCAACTAAACAAGGCCTAAAGAAGTAGATGGTGCCTTGGATGCCAACTGCCAAGAGCCTGTTCTCCGAACTGCCGGACTCTGTCATGATGATGCTCTCGCAGTCCGTATTCAACAACACTGGCGGTGACGTTGTCTTCAAAGGATGGTAATACTGGGCACACCAACTGAGACAGCGATTCTGGAGTTTGGCCTGTCGCTTGGTGGGGACTTTTCGGCAGTTCGCAAAGCTAGTACCCTTGTCAAGGTGGAGCCGTTCAACTCTTTTGCAAAGAGTGTGTTTAGAGCTCAAAATTGTGTTACAAAATTCCGAAATTTTGCACGAATTTTGGGCTAAAAGCACTGTTCCGAACTGAAAAGTATTGTAGCACTTTTCGTTTGTTTGTGGTAAATATTGTCCTACCATGGTCTAACTAGGCTCAAAAGATTCGTCTCGTAAAATACATCCAAACTGTGTAATTAGTTTTTGATTTCATCAACATTTAGTACTCCATGCATGTGTCGACATTTTTGATGTGATGTTTGATGTGATGGGGAATCTTCTTTTTACATAGTGAATTTTGAGGGCCAAAGGCGTGGTCATCCAGCTTCCAGGGGGTGCACTGCGAGCACACTGCAAAGGCGTCAGAGATCATACGCAGCATGCAACAAGTACCTGAATGAGGAAGGCAATGTTGTCGCCCTGGACGAAGCAACTATCGATCACTTGAATGCAACGATCGACAGCTTCGCAAATGAGAGTGTGTTTAGAGTCCAAACGTTTGGGTAAAGTTTGGCAATTCTGATCAAAATTGGTGTAAAATACACTGTAGCGTCAGATGAATAGTGAGAGGTGATGTGATGAGATGTGATAGATGATGGGATGTTTTTTGGAAAAATTTGGGCTTCTAAACACACCCTGAGGCACTTCGCACCCTGTGCCTTGCCTACATGGAAGTTGAGGACGGGTTCTCAGCCAATGATCAGATTCCGGATGATGGGTACACCTGCATTGGCATTGTGGGGATCAAAGACCCTGTCCGCCCTGGAGTGAAGGAATCAGTTGCCATCTGCAGGTCAGCTGGTATTACCGTCAGGATGGTCACAGGTGACAACATCAACACGGCGAAGGCAATTGCCCGGGAATGCGGCATTCTAACTGAAGGTGGCATTGCCATAGAGGGTCCAGATTTCAGAACCAAGAGTGAAGAAGAGCTCACTCAATTGATACCGAAGATACAGAGTAAGTTCATGGCTTCTAGTACACATTTACACACCTTTGCATATTATTTTTGTGGTTCATTGACTAATATTCTATGCTTTTGATGCATAAGGTGATGGCAAGATCTTCGCCATTGGATAAGCACACCCTTGTCAAGCATCTTCGAACTAAGCTCGATGAAGTTGTTGCGGTGACCGGTGACGGGACAAATGATGCACCTGCACTACATGAGGCTGATATCGGGCTTGCGATGGGCATTGCTGGAACCGAGGTAATTTCAATATTTCCCTTCAATTGAGAAAAAAATAACTAGCCATTTCTATTAAATAGGCACACTATTGCTGGTGTCTTGTAGTTAATTATCACCAATATCAAGTATCTAGGAATGTAAATATTAGCTGTGACATCTATGAGTTCTTGATATTCTGAATAGCACCATCAATTAGTTGATATCTCAGATTAATTCACCATTTATTCCCACCTTGACTCATCTTAAAATCTTGTTGAAGGTGGCCAAAGAGAGTGCTGATGTCATTATTCTTGATGATAACTTCTCCACTATTGTCACTGTTGCTAAATGGGGACGGTCAGTGTACATCAACATTCAGAAGTGTAGGAAGGTAGGATGCGTGTATATCGTGGTCGATTGTATTGTTATGAGCCCTTAGGGTGGTATATATGAGAGTACAGAGTCTTGGAGGGCAAGGTACCTCCGTAGATACATATGGCAGTCCGGGATCTATCCTAACCTACCATCTATACTCTAACATCCTCCCGCAGTCGCAGCGGTAGCAACACGAACGAACAGACTGGAAAACAATGGAGACGTATCCCTCCTGCAGTCGGAACGCCGATGTGAATGCTGCGACTGGAGCTCAAGCAGATGGTAGCCCTTTAGTGCCGTAGTAGCCGAAGTCGAGGTGGACGTGGTCGAAGTCGTGGAGGGGGCGCGGGTCGAAGCGTCGTCGAGGTGCTCGAGTACACAAACTTAGCAGCTTCTTTGCCGAGGACAGCAGCAGGACAGTGCGGCAGATGACGATGGTAGATGGCGCGGTTTGCGACTTAGGTCACGCTCAGGACAGGGGTGGCGACGGCGCAGGTTGCAGCAAATGTCGCGCTCAGATCAGGGGTGGCGACAACATCTTCCTTCAGGAACATCGGCGGCGATGTCCACGCGAGAACGGTGTAGGATCGATGGCCTATAGAAGGGGGGTTTGAATATGGGCCTTCTTCAAATTTCTAGAGCAAGAAGTAAACCTTAACCTATATCTCTAGTGTTGCCCATCTAAAAAGGTTTCTTCCTACCAACTAAGCACACTAACAACAAAGTTTCTTAGCAAGATTCACACTAACATGAGAAAAGCACCCTAGTCAAGAAATGCAACAAGCAAAGCAAACTAGAGGAAAACAAGAGCAAAGGAACTTAAGAGCTGAAAGTAAATGCGGAATTAAGTGCAAGAAGGTAGAGAGAGTGGACACGAGATAACCGAATTTTTTCCCGTGGTATCAAGAAGTTGACGCTTCTCCCTAATCCACGTTGGAGCACTCACAAAGAGTTTTGCTCCCCCTCAAGCCACTTAGACTTGAGTGCTCACTAAGAGTACCCGTTCTCCATCTCCGGAATGGTGGGTCTCAATCCATTTACACCAAAAACTTCTCGGGGCTCCCACAATCTCCAAGAGCTCACCAAGAACCTCCAATCACCGAGACCGTCTAGGAGCCATCAAACTCCAAGAGTAACAAGCTCACACACTTTCACTTGACCAATGCACTCAGCTATGCCATTGAAAGCACCTTGAAATTCTTGATCACAAAGAAAGAATCCCTCTTGGCTAGGAAGATGAAATCCAAATGATCAAAGCACTAACTCTCCTTCTCCTTGACTGCAGTAGTTCTTCAGAGTGGCAAAGGCAGCTCAAGAGACGCAAGGGGGTACAATTTATAGGCCTAGCAAGGGAGGCTAGCTGTTAGAAAAGTCCTCTGAAAAGTAGTACCGTCGGATGAACTGACGGTTCCCCCTGGCAACAGCGTCGGTTCATCCGGTCACACTGAGTCTCGAATTATAGCCGTTGAACCTGACTGCTGTACTACATCCGACGCATGTACCGACGATGCGTCGGTTTATCCGGTGCTGAAGCGACTTCACTCAAAACGTCTCTGCGTAGAATAACCATAGGCGCCGGATGAACCGTTGGTAGTCTTCATGAGCGTCGGTTCATCCGGTGCTGAAGCAAGTTCACTCGGTGCGTCTCTGTATGATTTATATGCGTGCACTGGATGAACCGTTGCTTGGACCGTCACTTCATCCGGTACTGAAGGCTCTTGACTTGAATCATCACTGTTACCAAACCCTAGGTCACCGGATGAACCGATGCCTCTGCTGATACACCGTCGATTCATCCGGCGGTGCTGTTTTCTGCTAAAACTTCCACATTGATCATCCGGTGCAACTAACAATGATAGCGTCGGATCATCCGACGCGTCCTTTTTCATTTCAACTCATCCAATTCAAACATTTTTGAGTTTTTCTTCAAGTCTTTTGCTTCCAATGTGTTTCCATGAGTATCTTGAGCTGTTTAGTGACCAAGGAGCTTGATAGTGCATGAATATAGCATAGCATTTGGCATGGTCAAGCTACTAAAGTGCGAACCCCTCTTAATAGTACGGTCAAACACTAAAAACTAGCAAATCCAAGTGTCCTTCATCTCCTTGTGACACTTGGAACTAAAAATGTCCTTAACCTTGTAGTCTTTGTCCATTGATCATCCATAATTTCAAATTGAGTGGTCTCATTTAGCTTATTACTAATGACAATAACCCAATAATAAATCCTTTACAAAACAAAGGTTAGTCATAAGTATATGGTTGTCATTTATCACTGAAACACACCCTTACCAAAGGTGCAGTGGGGCCTTGATGCTTACAAACGGCTGGAGACGCGGAGGCGGATCGAGCGCCTGCTTGACGAAGACCGGCGGCGAGTGGCGCCACCGCCTAGGAGGTGGCGACACCGGTAGGGTGGCTTGACCACGAGCATCATCACTGCAGCCTAGAAGGTGCAGCAACAACCTCGTCCTTCGGGAGTGTAGACGATGAACGACGACGAACGACAGGGCGATGCAAACCCGTTAGCGAATCGGGAAAAACTAAAAAAATCACAGCAGCAGATGGCAGCCCTTTGGTACAATCTCGGGTGTGCCTAGCGAATTCCCCTCCCCTCATCATCTCTTCCCTGCGTGGTCAACACAGGACAAAGGAAAACAGATGGAGGGAGAGACGAGTCACGAGACCCGAGCGGCTCTCCTCCAGATGCGCGACACCCAAGATCCGCCCCCACGGCTGCGTGCTCTCTAGGAGCAGAGGTGACGCTGGGGGAGGAAGGGCAGCGGCTCCCGACGGCGTGGAGGAGGGAGCCGGCGAGCGAGGGCAAGACGGGGCCGGAGCCCACGACCCGGCGGCCCGACGACGACGACGACTGGCGGTGCTCGGCCCGTCCGCCCCGACGGCGCAGTCCGGCGCTTCCCCTCGTGTCACGCACACCCGATGCGGCGGCAGTGGGAGGGGCTCCTCCCCCTCGACGGCCGCGCACGCGCGCATCTGCGCAGGCCGTGCGGCGACGACGACGCTAGGAGGGGGAGGCCGGCCGGAGGCGAGGAAGGGGCAGTGAAGCCGATGCGTTGCCGGGGTAGAAGACGCACAGGCAGCGGGCCATGGCTGTGCCGACGAACGACGCAGCCACGACGACGGGAAGAGGTGGGCCATTCTGCTCCTGGTTGACGACGACGGCGGCGCGGATCAGAAGGATCCGCGGCGCATCCTAGGAGGGCGCTGCCCCCGGCGGAGATCAATCTCGATCTCCCCGGGGGCGCGCGGGTGGAGCGGAAGCGGCGGTGCGGCTAGGGTTAGGATCTAAACCCAGGCGCTCTGATATCATGTAGGAAGGTAGGATGCGTGTATACCGTGGTCGATTGTATTGCTATGAGCCCCTAGGGCGGTATATATGAGAGTACAGAGTCTTGGAGGGCAAGGCACCTTCGTAGATACATATGGCAGTCTGGGATTCTATCCTAACCTACCATCTATACTCTAACAAGAAGTTCGTTCAGTTTCAGTTGACAGTAAACGTGGTTGCTCTCGTTGTAAACTTCTCATCAGCTTGCCTGACAGGTTCATCTCAAATCCTGAATTAGCTCATTGTTTGGAAGTCCTTGTACTTCTTAAGCATATTATGAATTTTTTCGTTTTGTATTTGACGAGGCCATGGACTAGAGCCCACCAAGACCCTTAAAAAATGCAGCACGGGCCCACGCATGGCCTGCTCTGGCAGCTAACACAACAGGTGTTACGCTGCCCAAGTACACGAGGACCCGTACGACTAGTTTCCGCCGTGAGACAGGGTACGAGGGGCCCACGGTCGCCTATACCTCTTCCCCGAGTGCGTGGCGACTCATACGACAAGTTTCTGTCCCCACTACCGGCGGCTCGGCTCGTACGAGTAGTTTCCGCCTTGTGGCCGCGGAAGCCCACTCGCACGAGTAGTTTCCGTCTCGGCGCCACGACTACTCGCTCGCACGAGTAGTTTCTGTCACCCGCTCGAGCGGGCTTCGCAGAGAAGGCAGGGAGCGTGTGGGCCCACCGGATCGAGATCCCGGGATCCCCCCGTGCGCTCCCCCACGCACCGCCACGCGTCCGCCCCGCCGCAGCGGTCCACCCGGGCCAAGCCGATTCGGTGTCAGGGGACGGATTCGTCAAACCCTGCCACCATCGGTACAGTGACCACCGTACCATGAGCGGCGTAATAGACGCTGAACGGCGAATGGAGTAGTACGCACTACATCCTAAGCATTGGGAGATGCGGCGTAGACCGTCCATTCACTCGGGTGGCTCCCCGTCTCCGACTAGTTCAAGACTTGGCCGCTAAGGCCACAAGGACACATGCCCCATTGGCGTCCCATGATACCTTGGTACGCGGTCCGCCACGTGTTAGCCTTCCTACACGGGTCCGCCCTGACCAGGTCGATCCTGTGTCAGGGGACAGATCCTCCTGCCGTCCCCCCAGCTGAGGCGGTACGCATCGTACCACGGAGGGCACGGGAAACGCTGTGCCACCAACGGCACAGTGCGAGCCGTCACCTATCCATGAGGCAGGCTACTCCACTCCTACGACATCAAGAAAAGACAAGCTCCTGATCCACTGGCGGGGTCAGGGCACGCACACTGCTTCGCATGCCCGACTAACTACTCGGAGGAGGGCATGGGGGGCCCCGGGACGGATCCTTGGGATGCACGGGATCTGCACCGTCACCCGAAGCCCCGTAGCAGTGCTTCGCCGCTTCTGCTATCTGACAACCCGGAGCAGAGAAGGACACACCGCACTGTAGATTAGCTCATATGCACTCGATGTAACCACCCTGGACTCCTCCCTTGCGACTATAAAAGGGAGGGGCAGAGGCAGTCTCAGGACAGGTTCGTCTCCACCTCCATACACACTTAGCACCGATATCCCATCTCATACAACGCAAGCCTCCACACTCACTCACGTACGTAGACTTCTGCTACTTGAACCACACGCACGCTAGGGACTTGGGCTCTTCACCCTCTCCCGACTAGTTTGTACTCTTTGTTGCAAACCCTTGAGCATAAGGAACACCCCCTCTCACTGGACGTAGGGTATTATTCTCCGGAGGCCCGAACCAGTATAACTCTGAGTGTCTCCTGTGCTACCGTGCGGATCAGAACACGCCTCCCCTCGTATAAATTTACATGCCGGCGGTAATGAACCCCGACAGTTGGCACGCCAGGTAGGGGACTTCGCGTGTTTTCGACATTCTTTTTAGGATCTGCACGGCCCTTTGATCTTCCGCTTCGACAAAAGCCTCCACCGAGCCGCCGTTGATGGACTCCCCCATGGGATCATCGGAGTCGCTCATGGTTGGGCTCGAGCTCCGGTTCGGTAGTCTGAACTTCCGAGCGACCGGAGACGGCTACGACATGCACCTCGTCAGCGAGGTCACCGACGCACCTGCTCTAACTCCCGCTCCGGCCGCCCAGCCTCGCCCACCTCGACGCAAGAAGCGCTCAGGCAAGCGCTCGAAGCGTGCCAAGGCGGAGCGGCGCAAGGCAGCACGCGCTAGGACCCCTCCGCGGGTTGAGGCTGGCGCGTCGCAACCCGCCGGCGCAGCAGAGGACTCTCTGCCGTCGGACTCTACGGAGCGCATCGTCAGGGAGAGCGCCCCGACGCCGCTGACCTATGGAGGAGGGTCCTACGCTGCGGCAGCATATTCCTTCTCATCGAGCACGGACCCGGCCGTGTACGCCAACTATCTGCGCCATCGTCTGCTGGGCGACATGAAGCTGCCGGAAACCTCGCCCGACGAGCAGTACCTCGTGACCGACGGCACCGATGACATCTCGGGCCCAGACTGGGATTACTCCAGGCTTCGTGATGCCGACGCCTTCCGTCATTTCCAAACGGCGGCTGACTATTACTTCGGCTACTCCGATGACTCGGACGACGGGGGTTACGACCGTACGCGCGAGTGTTTCGTCGTCAACGCCCCGGTGGCGCCATCGCCGGTCCACACACCGGATGGAGCGCTTCATTCCACCCACAGTTCGACGGCGGACAGCGTGGCGGAGGCCCAGATTCCTGCCAACCCCGCTGCACAGCGCGCCCGACTGGACGAGTTGGAGGAAGCTCAGCACCAGCTCGACGACGAGCGGGCACGACTCCACCAACAACTCGGGCAGGATCCAAACCCGACCCCGCTCGTGTGCGGGCGAGGGATGTCAACAACGCATCTTCAACGACGATCGAGATGTTGTTGACGGCACGCCCGTCTTCAAGAGGGCGTCACAGAACCTGGCGGCAGCTGCGATCCTTCTCCGGAAGGTACCGGAGCCCGCCACGCCTCAAGAAAAGGAGATGCATAAGCAGATCAAAACTCTCCTCGAGACTGCCGCCGTGCAGCAGGCTGAGAGCTCCGCTTCACGACAGCGGGGCTCGCAAGGTCGCGGGCACTCCGAGCCACGGCAACCCGTGGCGCCATCACAACAGCCGCGACGGTTCGAGGAGGTCAACGTACCAGTCAAAAGCTGACTGGGACCCCACCGCGACGCGTGTGACACCATCAAGGCGCGGCGGAGGGCTGACGTGAGTTAGCACGACGACTACAAAGAGCAGCCTCGCAAGGAGTACAACAGGCGACGCGGAGGCCGGTACGACAGCGACGAGGACCGGAGCAGGAGCGGTTCGCCTGACGCCCAAGGGCCACGTGCCTTCGGGAAGAATGTGCGTAGCGCCCGCTTCCCTTCGCGCTTCAGAGCTCCGACCTCTGTGCCCAAGTACGACGGCGGGACCAACCCTAACGTCTGGCTGGAAGATTACCGACTAGCGTGCAACGCTGGCGGAGCGTGAGATGATTTGTTCATCATCAAGAACCTGCCGCTACATCTCGCGGACTCGGCTCGTACGTGGCTCGAGCACCTGCGACGTGGCAGGATCGACAGCTGGTCGCAACTACATGGCGCCTTCGTTGGCAACTTCCAGGGCACGTACGACCGACCAGGAAACCCCTGGGATCTGCGCAACTGCAAGCAGATGAAGGGCAAGAGCCTGCGCGACTACATTCGGCGCTTCTCCAAGCGGTGCACCGAGTTGCCCAGCACCACCGACACGGACGTCATCTCCGCCTTCCAGAATGGCACCACGTGTGCCACGCTGATCCATCGGATCGGGCGACGGAAGCCGCAATCTACTCGGGAGCTGTTCGACATCGCCACGGACCACGCCAACGGAGAGGAGGCCGTGTCGGCGACGCTCAGCCCCGGTACGAGCAAGGGGAAGCAGCCGGCCGAAGCTGGAGACGATCTGTCTGCGCTAGTCAAGAAAAAGAAAAACAAAGATAAGAGGTACCGTGAGGATACCTTGGTGGCCGCTGTCGACCGAAAGACAGCAAAACCTCGGGGCAATCCTCCGACGGGCCACTTCGAGAAGCTGCTGAACGCCCCGTGCCCTAACCATGAGGGCCCAGTCAAGCACGCCTTCAAGGATTGCAACATGATGAAGGCCTACCTCGCTGGTACGCTGAAGAAGCAGAACGACGCTCCGACTGGCGACGGAGGAAAGGACAAGGGCGACGCTGCCGCCGCCTACCCCCGGGAGGACGGAGCCGTGATGATGATCTTCGGAGGCTCGGAGGCACGGCTGCCCAGGTGCCAAGAGAAGGTGGTACGACGAGAAGTCTACCTGCTCGAGCATGCAGCTCCGACTTACTTGAAGTGGTCGGAGACGCCGGTCACGTTCGACCGACATGATCATCCTGATCATATACCACGACCGGGTAGCTACCCGCTTGTCGTATCACCCTTGTTCGGCACCAAACGTGTGCACAAGGTTCTGATGGACGGAGGCAGCGGCCTCAACGTCATCTACATGTCGACCCTGGACGACATGGGGATTCCGTAGTCCCGACTGCGGCCGTCTAAGGCGCCTTTCCACGGGTCCGTACCCGGAATGGAGGCGGTCCCACTCGGGCAGATTGATCTGCCCGTCACGTTCGGAGCTCCGAAAAATTTCCGAATGGAAACCCTCACCTTCGAGGTGCTGGGATTCCCGGGGACGTATCACGCGATACTCGGAAGGCCAGCTTACGCTAAGTTCATGGCCGGCCCCAACTACACGTACCTCAAGCTGAAGATGCCCGGCCCAAGAGGCATCATCACAGCTGGTACAACCTTCCAGTACGCATACGAATGCGATACTGAGTGCTTCCAGTTCGCCGAAGCACTGATCCGGTCCGAGAAGCTCGCCGCTGAGCCACCCACCAAGGACCAAGAAATCCCCGAGACATCCAAGCGTGCGGCCTGCTCTTTCGAGCCCGCCAAGGACGCCAAGGAAGTGCCCATCTCCGACGACGGTCGCTCACTCCATATCGGGACAGCGCTCGGTTCCGACTAGGAAAGCGCGCTCGTCGACTTTCTCCGCGCAAACCTCGACGTGTTTGCATGGAAACCCTCCGACATGCCAGGGATTCCAAGGGAAGTCACCGAGCATAAGCTTAACATTAAGCCCGGCTCAAAGCCGATCAAGCAGCGTCTGCGCCGGTTCAACTCCGACAAATGCAAGGCCATCGGGGAAGAAATCAAGAAGCTTATTAGTGCAGGGTTCATCCGTGAAGTCTACCACCCCGAGTGGCTAGCCAACCCTGTACTTGTTAAGAAGAAGAATGGAAAATGGAGGATGTGCGTTGATTACACGAGCCTGAACAAGGCATGTCCAAAAGATCCTTTTCCTTTACCGCGCATAGATCAAGTAGTCGACTCAACGGCTGGGTGCGAAACCCTCTGTTTTCTCGATGCTTATTCCGGATATCATCAGATCGCAATGGATCTAATCGACCATCACGCTACCTCGTTCATCACCCCGTTTGGCGCGTACTGTTACGTTTCCATGCCTTTCGGGTTGAAGAACGCAGGGCCACCTTCCAGAGATGCATGCGTCGCGTCTTTGGAGATTTCATCGGATGGCTGATCGAGGCCTACGTCGATGATATCGTAGTCAAATAAAAAAAGGTGGGCGACTTGATACCTGACTTAACCGCGGTCTTCGAGAAGCTGAGGGAGCACGGCGTAAAGCTGAACCCCGAGAAGTGTGTCTTTGGGGTTCCCAGAGGCATGCTGCTCGGGTTCGTCGTATCAGAGCGCGGCATCGAGGCCAACCCCGAGAAAATCTCTGCAATCACGAGCATGGGTCCCATCAAGAATCTGAAGGGAGTACAACGTGTGACCGGATGCCTCGCTGCTCTCAGCAGGTTCATCGCCCGACTAGGAGAGCGTAGTCTACCACTGTACCAGCTCATGAAGAAGTCGGAGCACTTTCAGTGGACGCCAGAAGCACAGGAAGCGCTCGATTCTCTCAAGAAACTACTCGAGAGTCCGCCGGTGCTCACCACACCGACCGAGGAAGAGCCAATGCTTCTGTACATCGCTGCAATGACCCAGGTCGTGAGCGCAGCGCTAGTAGTCGAGCGAGACGAGCCCAGCAAGACGCAGAAAGTACAGCGCCCAGTCTACTTCGTGAGCGAAGTCCTCTCCGACTCCAAGACACGATATCCGCAGATACAAAAGCTGATCTATGCCGTTCTCATCACTAAGCGAAAGCTCCGGCATTACTTCGACTCACACCGCATCACGGTGGTGTCCAGATTCCCGCTCGGCGAAATCGTACAGAGCCCAGAGGCAGAAGGCAGAATCGCCAAATGGGCCCTCGAGTTGATGGGGCAAAATATCGAATATGCGCCCCGCACCGCCATCAAGTCGCAGGCTTTGGTCGATTTCGTCGCCGAATGGATGGAGGTCCAGACGCCTCCTGCTCCCATCGAGCATGAGACGTGGCTCATGTACTTTGACGGATCCCTCATGAAGGAAGGAGCCGGGGTCGGACTTGTGTTCATCTCACCTCTGGGCGTACGGATGGAATACATGGTCCGGCTGCATTTCGCGGCCTCTAACAACGTCGCTGAGTACGAGGCGCTCATCAACGGTCTCCGGATCGCCCTTGAGCTGGGAATTCAGCGCCTCGACGTCAGGGGGGACTCCGACTTGGTCGTGGGACAGGTCATGAAGGAGAAAAATTGCATAAGTCCGAAGATGGCCGCATACTGCCAGGCGGTGCGCAGACTAGAGGACAAGTTTCACGAACTCGAGCTCAATCATGTGCCACGCGAGCACAACAAGGCGGCCGATACCCTCGCAAAGGTAGCGTCGAATTGAAAACCTGTTCCGCACGGGGTCTTCGCGAGCGACCAGTACGAGCCATCTGTTCGTTCCGAGGAGGACAAGATGCCAGAGCCATCAACACAAGAAGTCATGGAGATTGACGGAGCGCAAGAGCCCAACCTCGAAGACCCTAATTGGAGGATTCCGATCCTCGAATGGATGGTGGAAGGAAAACTGCCGCCCGACAAGGAAACAGCTCGACGCATCACCCGCATGGCCAAATCGTATCAACTGGTCGACGACGAGCTCCGTCGAAGGGGCGCCCAAGGCATGCTCATGCAGTGCATCTTGACCGACCAGGGCAAGGAGATTTTGCAAGAAATCCATGCAGGCACCTGCGGGCATCACGCCGGCCCGAAAACCATCGTCGGAAAGGCTTTCCGACAAGGTTTCTATTGGCCTACCGCGGTAGCCGACGCGACGCGAATCGTGCGCAGCTGTGAAGGCTGCCAGTTCTACGCACGACAGACCCATCTCCCGACGCAGGCTTTGCAAACCATACCCATCACCTGGCCCTTCGCGGTCTGGGGGCTGGATATAGTCGGACCGCTGAGAAAGGCACCCGGGGGCTTCACCCACGTACTCGTCGCCATCGACAAGTTCTCGAAGTGGATCGAGGCCAGGCCCATAACAAACGTTCGCTCCGAGGAAGCTGTCGCATTCTTCACCGATATCATCTATCGGTTTGGGATCTCGAACTCCATCATCACTGACAACGTCACGCCGTTCACCGGCAAGAAATTCCAAATTTCTGCGACGACAACCACATCCGTGTGGATTGGGCCGCCGTCAGCTATCCGAGAACCAATGGGCAAGTCGAAAGGGCCAACGACATGATCTTGCAGGGTTTAAAGCCACGGATATTCAAGCGTCTCGAGAGGTTTCGAGCGACGTGGGCTGCAGAGCTCCCGTCCGTCCTGTGGAGCCTGCACATCACGCCAAGTCGGTCTACCAGCTGCACGCCCTTTTTCCTTGTCCACGGGTCGGAAGCAATCCTCCCTACGGACATCGACTACGGCAGCCCACGCGTTGAGGCCTACACAGAAGAGGGCAACCAGGTCGCCCTCGAAGACGCCATCGACCAGTTGGATGAGGCACGCATCGTCGCCCTCCTCCACTCAGCGCAGTACCAGCAAGCTCTACGTCGCTACCACGAACGCAATATACGGGAGCGCGAGTTCCAAGTCGGCAACCTCGTCCTCCGACGAGTTCAGAGCAATGAAGGGCGACACAAGCTCTCGCCTCCTTGGGAGGGGCCATACATTGTCGACCAAGTGCTCCGTCTGGGAACCTTCAAACTCAAGCATGAGGACGGCAGGGTCATCTCCAACGCCTGGAACATAGAGCAGCTACGCCGTTTTTATCCCTAAGTATTTACTTCGTTCTCATTTTATGATAATGCAAGAGCTCTAAGCTACTTCTTCCTCACGAAATGACATCTTTTCGCAAGCTCACATCTTTTACTCGGGTAATATGTTTTTATGCTTGTCTCATCCCATGGGCAAGTCTCCGACTTGTCCATGGGCTCGGGGGCTACCAGGGGGCTACGACCCCCCTCCCCTGATCGTTGCGAAACACGTTTTTTCGATCAAAAACCATCCTGGTTTCTTGTATGATCGTCGCGGTACACTAACTTTCCTTAAAGGGAGATGAACGATGACCCTAGCGGTCACGAACCTGCGCTCGTTCGGGCCCCGAGTACTTACGCCCCCGCGGCTACGGTACAAAGACCCACAAGCAAAGTTTGTGACCTCAAGTTATCGATCACTCGCCCCTTCAAAGGGACTCCGAGTAACCGTTCCAAACTCTCAAGAGCTTTCTTATTTACAAAAACACGTACATACGCCTACCTTTCTTCAAAGTACTCGGGGGCTGTCCGTTCGAATGGTAACACTCCTAAACTAAGCTCGGTCGAGTCGCCCAGTTCCTACGCCCCCGCGGCTACGGAGCAAGACACCGTCAGCAAAGTTTTAAGTGACACTGCTCGGCGTATAAGTCCTCTAACTACTCGAGAAAAAGGCAACCAACAGTCAAATGCTTAAAACTTGAAACAAAGATGGGTTCTTAACCCTCAAGTTCGCCACAAAATATCTGGCCCACAAGTTTTTACAAGCATGATAAAAAGCCTCGGCAAGGCAATTTGTTTCTCTTTATAGGCCCATGTCATAAAGGGCGTGGCTCAGCATGGCTTTGGCGAAGTCGACGGCGCCCTCTTCGATTTGATCGTACTGCTCGTTGGTGTAGCCTGGGCACCATCCCTGACCAAGCAGCCTTCTATCCAGCTCAGGGTAATGCGACAAGAAGATGGACACCACCTTATGGACGGCATCCCTAGCCGTATCCATGGCCTGTTGACGAGCTGTCGCAGGGGCCAACTCCAAGCGGTCTTTCATTTTGCCGGGAGGGACACCCATCTCATTGCACGCCTTGATGATGGCCGCACCCATCGCATTCTAGATTAACTCTGCCTGCTTGATCTCGGCCTGAGCTTCCCCGAGCGACTTCCGCTCTTGCTGGAGCTCGGTCACGGCCTCTGAAGGAAAACAAGGAAACCAATATCAGTAAAAAATTAGCTAGCCCAAGGAAGGCAAAAGATGAAGAGGACACAGCTCTTACTGTTGAGCTTCTCGTTGGCCTCCTTGATCAACTCCACCAGCGTCTGGTTCTCGATGAGGTGGGTGGTCACAGTGCTCTCGAGCTCCGCGACCTGTTTCTGCAGGTCCGTGCGCTCCACGCGGAGGGCTGTACGCCTAGAAGAAAAACACCACCTTGAATCAGGAGACCGCACAAAAAGCAGAAAGCAAAGACAACAAGTCGTGAGGTACTCACCGAGGATCTCATTCTCGCGCTTCTGAGCAATCTCCTCCAGACGGCTCTTCTCGGCAGTGACGGTATTGACTGGAGGTCGTGGGTGTCACCCGCCCGCGAGCCAACTGGAGGTCGGACTCGGCCTGGCCTGCTCTAGCTTCAAGGTCCACTTTCTCTTGATGGGCGGCGCGGGCAGCGGCTTCGGCATTAGAACGAGACGCTGCCGCTGCCTGCTCCGCCGCGGCCAACCTTTCCTCCAGGGCGGCCTTCTCCGCCTGCACTGAGGTCGCGCGGGCCTCAGCAGCCTCCGCCCTCGCCTCAAGGGATGCGCGCGCTGTTGCCCGGCCGGCCTCGCTGTCTGCCGCCGCAAGGCAGGCCGCGGCCAGCTGCATCTCCAGCTGGACCTTCTCCGTGCGGAGCGCTTCGAAGGCCCGGGCCCTATCCTCAGAGCGCTCGATGAGCTCCTGAATCACGCACAAGTCACACGGCAAAGAACTAAGGGAAAACAAACATAAGGAAGGAAGAGGAAGAAGGAGAACTCACCCTTGAGGCGGGGACCAGGTTCTCGAGCGCCCACTCCGACTGGCGCTGCGTCATCTCGACCAGGCGTAGGCCGCGCTCCAGCCGGCGGCGGGCAGCCAGCTCAGCGTCGCTGTCGAGGTCCAGGCCCACTGAGGCCTGAACCGGCGACACGGACACCAACCAGAGCGGCAGGGTTCCTGTCACCTCCTCCTCTGTCGCCATCGACGTGGCCGGCCTCTGTCCCCTCGAGCTCTCCCCAATCTCCACGATCAGGGGAGGGGGCTGCTCGTCCACCGCTGCGGTAGGAGAGGTGGCCGGCGAAGGTGACGCCGGGATGACGATCACCTCCGCAGGGGCGGCGTCCGATGCGGCGATCGACGAAACGGGGACGACCCCCTCGGTCACCATGATCACCGGCGCGGTAGAAATGTCTGTGGAGGCGCGGTCGCCTGTCTCCACCTCCATCGCAACGGCGTTCCCCGAGCCGCTTGTCGACTCGGTGGCTCGAGGTCCCATCTCCGTCTCTGCCGTGCCGCTCCCCGCTCCCCTCGATGACTCGGGGGCTGGCTGCTCGGCGTTTACAGTATCGCCCGCCCCCGCCGACGACTCGGGGGCTGGCTGTCCGTCACCGCCTGCCCGCGCCTTGGGAACAGGATCCTCTTGGTCCTGCTCCAGGGCGCCGGATAGGCACCTCGCCAACTCGGCCGTACGGGCCGAGAGTGCCTCTTCAGTAGGGGCCTCACCCCCAATCCCATCGTCCCCATCGACAGGTCGCTGCGAGCTGGGCTCGTAGCTCCCTGCGGGGGGACAGTCGTCACTTGGGTCCTCGACCCGCTTACTTCTTCAATCGCCGCCCCCGACTGAAGGGAGGGCGGCGGGTTGCTCGTTGCCAACGTGACACCAGCCGTCTGAGCGGGGCGGCGCAATGCCTTGACTGGTGCCGGCCTCAAGGTGCGGCGGTCGGGCGCCCTGAATCAAGAAGAAGGTCACGTCACCGAATGGAGAAACAAAACAAAAATTAGAGGGCCGGAACTCAGAACTCACCCCTCCGCGACACGACGGGGCCGCTTGGAGCCAGCCGTGGAGTCACGCGGGGAAGCCGTTCTCTTGCTCCCCGAGGTCGGAACCGATGCGGGGGATGAGGCCGACCCGCCTCTGGCGACGACGATCGACACAAAGCGTGGCTGGGTCGGTGGTGGCACCCCGCCCTGGGCCGCTGGAGGCAGGGAGGCCGCCGGCACACTCCGCGGCTCCCGTGGAGGAGGACCGGAGGGCGAGTGAGACCTCCGACGCGAGGAATGGCGGCGCGAGCTGTCGCGCCTCGGCTCGGGGCGGCTGGAGTCGCCACGACGCGGGGAGCTCCCGCCCCTCTCATGCCGATCCCGCCGACGGACACGGCTGCTCGTTCCAGGCTGATCAGCCCAGGAGGAGGACGGTGGCTGCTGGCTTGAATTAGAGCCGGCGGCGGCCGAAGCGGGCGCCGGTCCGTCGCGAGGCCGTTGGGACGGCGCCGTCTCCTCATCGGTCCACTCGAACGGGGACTCCTCCTCGTTTGTATCTGACGACGCCGGCGAGGGATCCTCGTCGTCGGAAACGGCTCTCTCCCCACTGCGCCGGCGCGTGGCGCGCTTGTCATTCCTCTCCCTCCTCGCAATCTCTTTCTGCTGGTGCGCTCTCTTGCGCTCCCCTCGCCGCTGCTGCCGCGTGGCGGTGTCCCGGGTGATCGTCCGGTCCTCCTCCAGCGGAGGACGGGAGGGGAGGATGTGCACATCCCTCATCTGCACAAGTGTGGGAACAATCACCATCCGTGACCAAAATAGACAAATCAAAAGGAAGTCGGGAAGAGACGTACCAGCTCCGCGGTGGCCTCAGCCGGGAGCATCTGCAGCACACCCGGCGGCGGCCAAAATATGTAGTTGACCCCGGTGGCTTGGGTCACCCGGCGCTGGACCTCCTCCAGGGAAGGCGGTGGGTGGGCGGTCACGGCCCCTTCGGACGGGGCCCGGTCGTCCGTCATCTCCCAGAGACGCAGTGTGCGGTGACGGAGCGGGACGACCCCTCTGGTGTGGTAACCGCCAATCACAGTGATAAAATTTACTCCATTGTCGCGGAGCCTCGTGAGGGCGGCGAGGGCGCTGTCGAGGAACCGGGGGCAATCTTTCTTCTCCGGCCCATAGCTCCACCTCGTCGGCGCCCGGTCGTACCACCGGCCGGTGAATTCCGGCAACGGGTTCTCAAGGTCGTTCTTGAGATAGAACCACCCCCGGTGCCACCCACTGTTGTAAGTGGGCAGATAGGTGGGGATGTACTCGTCCATCCTTCCCTGCTTCCCGCATAGTCCGGCGCACCCGATAGCCGCCGCAGAGTTGTGGTCCTTGACCACGACGAACTTGTAGAAGTACCGGAACAGGTCCCAGTGGGCTCCCATCTCCAGGTACCCCTCGCACAAGGCCTCGAACACCGCCATCTGCTAGATGCCGTTCGGGTTGAGGTTCTGCAGCTCCAAGCCGTACTCCTGGAGCACGGCGCGGATGAATCGTCCCGCCGGGACGGAGAAGCCTCGCTCGTGGAACAACACGAACGAGACCACATACCCCACCGGAGGCTGGGGGCGGTTCTCCGCCCTGGGGACCATCCACTCCACCACCGCGGTCAGCGGCGGCAGCATGCCGTCGGAGGCCAGGCGGTCGAGGTCGGCCCAGGTCACCAACGAAGAAGACCAGTTCGACATTGTGTCTCGGGCTTGCGAATGGGAGGTGCGGCGAGCTCTATGGTGAATGCGGCGAATGCAAGGACAAAGGCGAGAGACTGCGGCGGCGGAAAAAGCAAGAAGGCAGAAGGGGCGAAAACCGGCCAGCGGCCGCGGTATATAAACGGGGGAATGATTGCCCCTGCCCCGCAGTTAATGCCCGCGTCGCCTCGGGCCACGTCCTTCACCTACCGAAGAGCCGCCCCTCAAAAGGCGCCCCCACTACCGCTCACCGCCCACAACCGAGCTGCTACGTCATCAGAAATGGGCCCCGGCGATCTCGCGATAGGCGCGGGGTCTTCGCCAGTCACCCCATGGCTTGCGCCACGTGCCGGGACACCAGTCTCCGACTTATTCAAGACTCCAACATTTAACCCCACGCACAAGTCCCCGGCTTGTCCGTGGGCTCAGGGGCTACTACCCGTGGGTCCGCTCGCGCGTCCCCACCAAAGAAAGCACAACAAAAACTCCTTGTGTTCGTGACAGTTGATCCTGGGAGTGAGTCTCCGACTCCCTCACCAGGCTCGGGGGCTACTGACGAGGCCATGGACTAGGGCCTACCAAGACCCTTAAAAAACGCAGCACGAGCCCACGCACGGCCTCCTCTGGCAGCTAACACAACAGGTGTTACGCTGTCGAAGTACACGAGGACCCGTACGACTAGTTTCCGCCGTGAGACAGGGTACGAGGGGCCCACGGTCGCCTATACCTCTTCCCCGAGTGCGTGGCGACTCGTACGACAAGTTTCCGTCCCCACTCCCGGTGGCTCAGCTCATACGAGTAGTTTCCGCCTTGTGGCCGCGGAAGCCCACTCGCACGAGTAGTTTCCGTCTCGGCGCCACGACTACTCGCTCGCATGAGTACTTTTCGTCACCCGGTCGAGCGGGCTTCGCAGAGAAGGCAGGGAGCGCATGGGCCCACCGGATCGAGATCCCGGGATCCCCGCGCACGCTCCCCCACGCACCACCACGCGTCTGCCCCGCCGCAGCGGTCCACCCGGGCCAAGCCGATTCGGTGTCAGGGGACGAATTCGTCAAACCCTGCCACCATCGGTACAGTGACCACCGTACCATGAGCGGCGTAATAGACGCTGAATGGCGAACGAAGCAGTACGCACTACATCCTAAGCATTGGGAGATGCGGCGTAGACTGTCCATTCACTCGGGTGGCTCCCCGTCTCCGACTAGTTCAAGACTTGGCCGCCAAGGCCACAAGGACACATGCCCCGTTGGCGTCCCGTGATACCCTGGTACGCGGTCCGCCACGTGTTAGCCTTCCTACACGGGTCTGCCCTGACCAGGTCGATCCTGTGTCAGGGGACGGATCCTCCTGCCGTCCCCCCAGCTGAGGCGGTACGCATCGTACCACGGAGGGCACGGGAAACGCTGTGCCACCAACGGCACAGTGCGAGCCATCACCTATCCATGAGGTAGGCTACTCCACTCCTACGACATCAAGAAAAGACAAGCTCCTGATCCACTGGCGGGGTCAGGGCACGCACACTGCTTCCCATGCCCGACTAACTACTCGGAGGAGGGCATGGGGGGCCCCGGGACGGATCCTTGGGATGCACAGGATCTGCACCGTCACCCGAAGCCCCATAACAGTGCTTCGCCGCTTCTGCTGTCTGACAACCCGGAGCAGAGAAGGACACACCGCACTGTAGATTAGCTCATATGCACTCGATGTAACCGCCCTGGACTCCTCCCTTGCGACTATAAAAGGGAGGGGTAGAGGCGGTCTCAGGACAGGTTCGTCTCCACCTCCATACACACTTAGCACCAATATCCCATCTCATACAACGCAAGCCTCCACACTCACTCACGTACACAAACTTCTGCTACTTGAACCACACGCACGCCAGGGACTTGGGCTCTTCACCCTCTCCGACCAGTTTGTACTCTCTGTTGCAAACCCTTGAGCATAAGGAACACCCCCTCTCACTGGACGTAGGGTATTACTCTCCGGAGGCCCGAACCAGTATAACTCTGAGTGTCTCCTGTACTACCGTGCGGATCAGAACACGCCTCCCCTCGTATAAATTTACTTGCCGGCGGTAACGAACCCCGACAGTATTTGTTTATATAAATATACAACTCATTGTTTGTATGCATTCTAATTCAGGGAGTGCTCCTCTTACTGCTGTCCAATTGCTCTGGGTCAACATGATCATGGATACACTTGGTGCACTGGCTTTGGCTACAGAACCCCCCAAACGATGAACTGATGAAGAGAACACCTGTTGGAAGGAAAGGAAACTTCTTCAGTAACATCATGTGGAGGAACATCCTGGGACAGTCCTTGTACCAGTTCCTTGTAATTTTGTACCTACAGACAGAGGGGAAGTGGCTATTTGGCATCAATGGCGCTAACTCCGATCTAGTCTTGAACACAATTATCTTCAATTGCTTCGTGTTCTGCCAGGTAATTTCCAAGCTAAATCCTGATGAATTTGCTACGCTGTGCATTGGGTTTGAATTTCTTTCATCGACGATGCTATTGTCTGTTTACTTATATTTTCTCCTTTACTGTGCAGGTGTTCAATGAGGTGAGCTCCAGAGAGATGGAAAAGATAAACGTGTTTGAAGGCATTCTAAAGAACAACGTGTTTGTCGCGGTCCTCAGCAGCACCGTCATCTTCCAGTTCATCATTATACAGTTCCTTAGCGATTTCGCAAACACTATCCCTCTCACATTGAAGCAGTGGATCGCATGCATTTTCATTGGTTTCATTGGCATGCCGATCGCCACTGCTGTCAAGATGATCCTAGTTGATTCTTCATAGGAAGCTAGAAGCTAACTTCGACTAGAAACTGAAGTTGGGCAGGACTACCGTCTGATCATGGTAATGGAGTTTTGTGCATCGCCATTGCGTACATAAGATAGATCTTTCTACCATAATGATTCTATGTAGGTGAATCTTTGCCCTTGTTATCATGTATTTGATCTTAGAGCATGACCCAAGGTTGTGGGCTTGATTCTTAGAGTCGGCTTCGTACTCTTGTAGTCTTGTAGCTGTTCTTTGCTTTGTTCTTTTTTTCCTAGTGCCTTTTCCTTGTAGCGGAGGCTAGAACAGTGGAAGTGTGGAACTGTATATTACTATATTATTGCTCACTACAATGTGCTTGCTTTCACAACCATTTTGCTTCACCCGGTATCCAGTCAGAAGTTCCAAAAATGGGTGGGTTTTAAATGTTCCCGATTTCCCTAGAAAATGCTCCCCACTAGGTTCCAAGATGTGAAGAATGATCACCATTCGTGCAGGATCCCTATAAATCCTCTGCTCCTTGATACTCCTATAAAATCCAGCATGCCTCCTGCCCTTGATACTCCCAAACATTCAGCATCAGGACTAGAAATTCATCATTCGCGCAGTACTCTTGGATGATGGGATCTAATGTGATTGTCTGCTACTGCTGAATTGCTCGATTAAGGCCGTGTTTAGATCATGAGAAGTTTCTGCAAAATTCCAAAAAAATTCTGGGTTTTGGCATTGTAGAACTAAACACCACCCATAAGTTTCTTTGACTTTCAATGTCACAATCCACATCCCACATTTGCCATCCATGCACAAACACAACAAAAGTCAACATCACTGCATGCAGTCCTCCATGCAGCATTGCATGAGCACACAACAAAAGTCAACAGCACTGCATGCGGTCCTCCTTGCACCATTCCATGAGCAACAGCAGCCACAACATGAACATGTCATCATACAACAGTCCTATCATTCAAACTCCACATCAATAATATGCAAATTTATTCAACAATTGTTCATACAAACTTCAATCAAACATAGTTACAACCGGCAACGGAATTAGCGCACGGAGCATACAGAGCAGCCGAATTCGCATGGCTTGCCCATATAAAAATCTGTCCAGTTTCACTCAGCCACAGAATCAACATGGCTCCATATGTACCAGTCCTCGAAGCAAACACAGTATCAGCAAACAAATGTACAGAACTGTAAATGACGAAACTAACACAAAACTTTCAAGAACGATTAAGCAAAGCTACTGCAATGGACTCCCGAAATGCACACATCACCTCACAATCATCAGCCACCTCTTCCTCATCGGCCTCTTCAAAACCTCCAGGCAGCACATAGTGCTCACCTCTCTCACCCCTGGCAAAGTGCTTATCCCTTATGCATGTCGACTTAATGAAGTTATGCAGTGCACAGCATGCAAGAATGATCTTGCTTTGCTTACGAGGAGGAAAACTTGGTATGCAACGCAGGATGCGCCACTTCATTTTCAGAACCCCAAATGCTCGTTCAATTACGTTCCTAAGGGAGGAGTGAGCATAGTTGAATGTTTCCTCCTTCCATCCGGCGGAGGGCCGTCCAGGAACTCAGGCACATGATATTTGCTTCCTTTGTACGGCGCTAGGTATCCCTTCCTGTTGGAGTACCCTGAGTCCACAAGGTAATACCTGCCTGCACAAACAGTTTCACTTTGCATTAGTATCCTCAAAATGCAATCATTTATGGAGCAGCAAGAGTAGGTGCAAACAAAGTTGACTAACAGTGGTACGAGAACATGTACTTGAAGGTGAATGCGGGAAGTAGGCAGAGTGGGCTGTTGTTGCATCTTCAAGTACTCTCATGTCGTGTGCTGACCCGTGCCACCCAGGAAGAACGAATGTGGACCTCATGTCAAAGTCACACACCGCCTACATTCTGTGTAGTACTACCCTTGCGGCAAAAGTACGACGACATCTGGGCAGCAGGCACTACAACCTCGATATGGGTCCCATCAATGGCTCCTATGCACCCATTGAAATAAGGATAGAACCTAGCATTCCTCAGCCGTGGGTGCAACTCTCTGAATTCTGGATCTGTGGACTTGATGATGTCCGCAGCTAACTTGACAACAGCCTTCAAAACTCTGTCAAATAGGGTGCTCACAGTCCCCACTGACCTCTCAAATCTGTCCTCAGCTCGCCTAAATGATTCTAGCCTTCCAACCATCCACAAGAACAGCCCCAGAGCCTCAATTGAGCTAGATTTTGAGGTTGATGTGAGCCCGTATTTGGTCACTAGGTGTCGGGGTTCTATAACCGCCGGCTAGTAAATTTCTCGGATTGCGTGTTGGGCCTCGGATGGTTGTGCAAAAAAGGGGGACGCAAGGATTTATACTAGTTCGGGCCTCCGGAGAGTAATACCCTACGTCCAGTTCGTGCTGTCTGTGTTATTTGCACTGATTTGTAGTAGGGGGATACAAATGAGCGAGAGAGGGAGCGTTGTCCCAAGTCTTTGTGGTGTGTGTACGTGGTTCTTGTAGTAGAAGTCTGCGTACGTGTGTTGGAGCCATGTCTGGCGGGAGGAAGAAGAAGAACAGTAAGAGAGAGAGAGAGAGCACTCCTCTAGAGAGGAGAAAGAAGAAGTCAAAAAAGGTCTCCTCGGCGGGAGGTCCCTGCTCTCCCTTTTATATGACAAGGGGAGCAGGTTACATGAGTGAGAAAGTAAAAGTTAGAAGTAAAAAGAAGAGAGAGAGAGAGAAAGTTGGAGCACATGGTCAAAAGGAGAATGGGGAAGAGCTTTTGCCCATGCGGCGGGCCCACCATCCTTGTTTCTTGTTCGCTGCTATTGTTGCGCGTGGTTGTTTGTCCTGGTCCTGGTGCCGTGCTTTTCCACGCAAGTGGCCTTCAGGAGTAGGGTACGGGCTCTAGGCGGGGGCGCGGCTCCCTCCGGCATTGTGTTGATACAGATGGTTGGAGCGCCACGCCGGCATGCCGAAGGGAGGGGTCGCCACACGAGGGGCCGGTTGCTGGTGACGGATCAGGTCCCCAAACTCCTTCGTTCCCCACCCCCCGCCACCAGAGTTGAGGTCGACGGAGTCCATCCCAAGCCGGCGGCGTGGGTCGGGGGTGCTGCTGAATGGAGCATCCATGGGTGGATACTTGCATCGGCCCAAGCTTAAGCCGACACCAGATCCTTGATGCAGGAGCTCTCTACTCCAGTCGATGGTGCTGGAACGGTCCGGCAAGCCGCCGCCGCCGCTTCCATCGTAGTAGTTTCCGGCCCCGTCGTACCCGCCGCCATCCCAGCTCGCAGTGGCAGAGCTGTCCGATTTGCATGCCTAGGGCCACACATCTGAGAACAGAAATCACCTAAATGGGACCTGCATAATGGTGACCATAATAGTGAATTAAGTGTGATTTAGAGTGTAATGCCAACTCCAAGTCTAAATGCGCTACAAATTTGATTAAAAAAACTTGAAACAGTACCAAAGAGGATGCAGCACGGGCCATTGCCTGCCTCCGCCACGGCCGCACCACCAGACTCGCTGGGCACCTGCACCTCGGTTGCACGACGGACGGCCGCGCGGCCAAGAATGCAAGCATCGCCCTGTCAATTGTGAATGTGGGATCCGCTGAGGGGACTTCGCATGGCGTGCCAGTGTGTGACCTTCACCACGCCGCCGGCGCTGCTACCATTTGGCATGTCCGGGACCGAGAGTGGCGCCTAGAGATCGAGGGAGTTCGAGAGGGGAGAGAGGGCAGTCTGGATTCGCGCGGCCAAGATTCACATGGTAGAGATTTCGTTCGCCAACGAAGAAATACGTGGGTTGACTCGTGGCCTCGTTCGTGTGGCATTTGCGAGCGGACTTGGTGGGCTGCGACAGTTCGTGACGGGCCTTGGCTGCTGTGCTGGTCATGCATGTGGCGTGCAGCAACTCCACCTGAGGTATTAGATCGGCCCATGAAAATTGAAAGGAGGTATAGGGGAATTTTGGCCCACGCCTAAGGCCATGGCTCGGGCGGCCTTAGGCCCAGCTCCGGCCCTGCCAGCTCGACATGCCCACCGGCGGCTTGGAGTACGATGATCTACCGGAGGAGGTGCTGGATCTATGGTTTGGCAGCGTGGATCGGCGTTCCGCGAGATGGGGTGGATCGAGCGCGGCCGGCGGCGGCCTAGGGTTGGAGAGTGAGAGGGAGAAGGGAGCGGGGGCAGGGGCGAGTGGAATGAATGAGGCTAGGGTTCCTCTTTGGCAGGGGCAGCGGCGGGGGTATACACCATCCACGGCGTCGGCTGTGGGCTGGGCTAAATGTTTTTAGGCTCGTTTAGTTGCGAATTTTTTTTGGGCCTAAATATTCGGTCATGCCCCGGAATTAATTGGCATCTAAACAGGGCCAGGTTTTTGTTGCCGATGTGACCTGATCCTTCTGGATTGGAGTGTGTACTGTTGTGGAAGCAAGCCAGCAAACCTGGAAGAAAGCCTCTGAAAGTTACACTCGACCTGATTTAGAGGATGATGCAGTGTAAAACAAGGTGCCCGCCAAATAGGGCTCGCTGTGCCTTGCACAAATTCCCTTCCTTCCTCCTCACGTCCCCAAGCAAAGTGACGCCTCAGAAGGATCGAACACATCGCCATCATTCAATACTCCCAAACCTTAAGGTGAATCATCGAAACCCGTGGCAATAATCCCCGGGCATGGCTGCAGCTCTGACCGTCTCCTGCACAACCTGCTGAAGAACAATCCATAGCAACACCATGGAGTTGTGTGGCAAAATTCTGTCTTGACCCCAGTGGCACATCCACACACACTCCAATTATGGACCGATCCCTGTTTAGTTCGTGAAATTTTGATGAAAAGTGATAAAAGTTTTTGCATTGGACTGTGTACGTAGAGAGAAGAAATGAAATGACACGGTCCTCTAGATAAGAATTTTGGTGAAACATTTGGGAACTAAACAAGGTCGCGAACAGTCTGACAAAATGTAATCCACACACTCACACACACGCGTGAAATATCTGACAAAACCGAATGGGACTTCCTACCGGCCGGGGGTGGCTAGCCTAGGCGGCCTGTAGATTATTGGTGGCGCCGTGTTTGCAAGGTTTTAAATCGTCGGATAAGGCGTTTAGCGGCAGAGCTGTCAAAACGGTGTTTAGCAGCGGGCTATAGTCGGCATTTAGCAGGATATAACCGACTATAGCGGGCTAAATGTCATATCGGTCACCCTTCCGAACAGCTATATCCGGTTATAGCGGCAGCTATAGCCGGCTATTTAGAAGCTAGAACCTTGCGTGCCTGTCGTGGTCACTGTGGCGGCGGCGGCGACTCTTTTTTTAAGATGTGCAAAACACGTTTTTCATTAAGAGAGGAGAAAAAGGTTTGCCGGTTTAGGTTAAAAAAAGGCACGGAGCCAAACGAAAAGAGAGAAAAAGGTTTACACCGCCGTCACCGGGCGAACACCTAACAGCCGAGCGAGCGGGAGAAAGCCCGCGCGCGCCCAAGATCTAGCCTCATCTAGGATCGTCGGCACGAGCGCCACCGGCATGAGAGCTTCCTTGTCATGAACGCGCCTGTTCCGCTCCCTCCATAGCGACCAAGCGACCAGCCAGACGAAGGAGTCGAAGCCTTTTCTCCGCGTCTTAGCGACCTGTTTCCTAGCGGAGCACCACCACTCTGCGAACCTCACCAGGCGGTCTGGAGCTAGGTTCTGAAGGAGAATATGACTGAGTGTCAAGAACCAGGCCTCTCTAGTGAAGACACAGTCCACAATTAGGTGATCCAGCGTTTCAGATTCCTGAGCGTAGAGCGCACAGGTGTCCGAATCCCTTAGCCCGTGACGGTGGTGTCGGTCTGAGGTCCAGCAATGGCCGTGCAAGACCAGCTAGGCGAAGAACTTGCACTTCCTCGGCATATGAACTTTCCAGATCTGGCGCGCTCCGAGGATCTCAACGCGACCAAGAAAGAGGGCGGAGTAGGCCGAAGCCGAAGAGTAAACTCCGCTAGGCGACCACTTCCAGATGAACCTGTCAGGCTCCGACGTGAGCCTAACTTCCTGCAGTAGGTCCCAGATGACAAGGTACTACAAGACCACCTGCACAGTCTGGGCGTGGGTGACGTCCGCGACCTAACGTATCCCGGTCGCCCCCACTTGCACGGCCTCAACAACAATGCAGGACTGACGCACCCTCGATGAGACCGTTGCCCAGAGGTTGGGTGCTAAGGACTTAACGGAGCACCCGGAGATCCAGCTGTCCTCCTAGAAGAGTTCGCGGGTACCGTCCCCTACCTCCACAGAGATGGAGGCGTCGAAGAAAGCCTGAGTGGCCTGGTCAACTGGGAAACAGAACGCCGCCCACGTCCGGTCCGGGTCAGCCCTCGCCAGCCAAAGCCAACGTAGACGCAACACCGTACCAAAGGCACAGAGGTTGGGTAGACCGAGACCCTCACAGTGCGTGGGGTAGGTGACATTCACCCAAGCGACCAGACAGTGACCGCCCGAGGCCACCTCTATGTCGGACCAGAGGAAGCTGCGGATAAGAGTTTCGACCGCGCGTAGTGCCCAAGGGGAGATGGAGATTGCCATCGAAATATGCACCGGGATGGCAAAGAGGGTGGACTTGGCGAGGACGAGGTGACCACTGCGGTTCAACAGTCTGCCCTGCCAAGGAGGCAGGCGCCTGGCGACCTTATCGACCAGTGGCTGCAAAGCCGCCTCGGGTAGCCTTTTGATAGATAGGGGTACCCCAAGGTAGGTGCAAGGGAAGTCGGCAATGGTGCAGGAGAGAATAGAGCGAACCAAGGACAGGTGGTCCTAGGAGCAGTTGATGGGGTAGACCTGGCTCTTGGAGTAGTTTGCCGCCAAGCCAGTAGCGCTCTCGAAGAGTGACAACACCGCCTTGACGACCCGCAGATCAAGTTCGATCGGAGAGAAGAAAGCGACCACATCGTCTACATAGAGAGAGGCGCGAAAGCGGATGTTCGTCCCTAGGTCCAGAAGGAGACCACTGGATTCCGCTTTGCGGAAAAGATCATGGAAGCATTCCATGACCAGCACGAAAAGCATGGGGGAGAGGGGTTCTCCCTGGCGCAGGCCTCGACCGTGGCAGATCCGCTGCCCAGGGACACCATTTAGCAAAACCCTTGTGCTAGCAGTGGATAGGATAATCGAGATCTAGTTAGTCCACGTGCGTGGGCAACCTACTACCGAAAGGAGCTCGAGGAGAAAGATCCAACCGACCGAGTCGAAGGCTTTGGCTAGATCAATCTTGAACATGATCCTAGGAAGCTTTCGAGTAGAGAGCATTCTGGCCGTGTCGAGAACGTAGTGGAAGTTATCATGGATGAGGTGACCTTTGATGAAAGCACTTTGGTTGGGTGAGATTAGAGAAGAAAGGTGCAGGGTGAAACGGTTAGCTGCTGCTTTGGAAAAAAGTTTCCCAAAGCTATGAATCAGGCTGATGGGGCGAAAATCTGAGAGAGCGACCGGGTCCAGTTTTTTGGGGATGAGCGTGAGGAGAGCACCATTCAGGTGGTGGAAGCTACGGAAATCCAGGTCAGAGAGAGCGTTGAATGCCCGCAGCACATCACCCCTGATGATCGACCAACAAGATCTATAGAAGCGACCCGTGAAACCATCCGGGTCGGGGGCCTTGTCCAACGGAAGATCTTTGACAACCTCCCAAACCTCGGCCTCAGAGAAGGGGAGGGTGAGGTCCTCCAGGTCCAGCCGCGGGAGGCCCAACTCCACGAAGTCGAGGGCGCAGGAATGCTCGTGGCTGGTGCCAAGAATCCTGTCGAAGTAAGCAAAGGCTGCCGCGGCTTTTTCATCTTCACGAAAGACAGGGCGACCATCGACCAAAAGGGAGGGGATGAAAATTTTCCTTCTGCGGTGGTTGGCATGGAGGTGGAAAAGTTTAGTGTTAGCGTCCCCCTCACGCAGCCACCTAAGGCTAGACTTTTGCCGGGCGATCGTTCGCTGCAGCGAAGTCAGACCTAGGTAGCGGAGCTTGAGAAAACACCGTAAAGAAAGCTCCTCAGGAGAGAGCGACCGGGAATCCTGTGTGACCTCTAGACGGAAAATGACCTCCTTGGCAATCTAGATCTGCAAGCGAATGCTACCGATCGTCTTGGAGCTCCATTTCACCAGCGCCTTCGCTGTCTCACGAAGTAGGTGATCGATCGTACGTAGCGGGTCCGCATCCGGGCGTGGCCCCAACCATACTGCCTTAGCAGTGTCTAGGAAACCCTCTACCTTTGGCCAGAAGGCCTGGAAGGTGAAGCGTTTCTTGGAGTGCACCCCGCAGTCGAGAAGGAGGAGAAGGGGGGCATGATCAGAGCACCTGGAAGAGACAGCATGCAGAGCGGAGGAGGGGAAGAGAAGCTCCCAGTCCTGGGAGACAAAGACTCTGTCAATACGCTCAAGCATAGGATGCGACCTCTTGTTGCTCCAGGTGAAGAGACGACCCTGGAGGTGGAGCTAAAGAAGTTCGAGGTCGTTGAGGAAACGACGGAAGTGACCCATTATTCGACACGAAAGACGGTCATTGTTTTTGTCAGCCGCCTGGTACATGAGGTTAAAGTCTCCACAGAGAACCCACGGTCCAGAAAGCGTGGGACGAAGGGCACAAAGCTCGGCAAGGAAGGAGACTTTATCCGCATCTGATTGCAGCCTATAAACGGACGAGAGCCACCAAGGTTGAGAGGGAGCTGAGAGAAGCGCGACCTTCACCGTAACATGGTGAAGGCCAAGGGAGGGGGAGGAGACGATCCACGTGTCTTTGCGCCAAGCGACCAGAATACCACCGCAGGTGCCCACAGCCGGCAACGCAACATAGTCAAAATCCAGGCCTAGCATATCAAGCATTAAGGAGGGGGGTACAACGGCGAGCTTAGTCTCTTGCAGACAGAGAAGAGAGACACGCTCAGAAGCTACCAACTCGTGGACCGCCGAGCGTCTAGCACGCTGGTTAAGTCCACGAACATTCCAAACAGCTAGGTTTACATCCATTAAAACATGCAAAGAAACAAGCACGCGACTAACGCAGAGTCAGGCCTGCGCGTCGACGACCAGCTGCTCCTCGGGGAAGAGCTCTCGAACAGCCGCCTGGAACACGTCGTCCTCCAGGACAGAGCACTGGAACGACCCCTCGACCTGGGCACCGAAGAGCTCTCGGATAGCTCTGCAGTGCTCCTCCGACAGGCCCACCGTGAAGAGCCTAGTGTAATGCTGGAACGCGTCAGCGTCGGGCGCCTCGTGCGGCCCGACGACCCCCAGTTTCCGCATCAGCAGGTTCTGCCCCGCGGTGACTGGGTTCGGGCCCCGGGCCTTCGAAACCGTGGTGAGGCGACTGCTGCGGCGAAGCGTGGCAAGCGGAGGGCAGACCTTCGCCCGGCGACGGCGCGGGGCCCCCAGGACCAGAGGCGGAGGTGGCTGCTGCAGGGAGGCGCAGAAGTCCGCCACCAGTAACTCGAGGTCGTCCTGGGAGGGTCCCTCAGCCGCAGCGCTGGGTGGGGAGCACGACCTGGGTGCCGGGGAGGAAGGAGGCAACTCCGCGGGCACCGGGGAGACGTCAGGCGGGTGCCGAGGAGGAGTGGGGCACGACCCGGAGGGGGTCAGAGAAGGCGACCGGAGCGAAGAAGAGGCGACCACAGGGGAGTTACCGGGCTAAGGGTCCTCTCCGAGCCCATCCGGCAACAGCAGTCGGCGGGCCGACAGGGCGGAGAGTAACCTGCGGAAGACATCCGTCACCGGAACCACACGTGCGGAGGCAGGAGACCGAGCGACCAAGGAGGAGCCCTCCACCCCGCATGCGGTGGTTGTCACAGCAGCAGCCCCGCTAAGGCCGCGGTCGGCGGAGGTCGGCGAGGGGGGAGCAGTGGCCAGGCCGGTGCTAGCCGCGGCCGGGCCGTGGCCAGCTGCAGCCAAGCCGTGGCCAGCGGCGGCCAGGTCGGGGTCAGCAGCAGCCCGACCGCGGCCAGCGGCGGCGAGGCCGCTGCCGGCGGTGGCCGGCGGCGGCTGAGGTCCTAGCACCGCCCTCAGCATGTGAAGGCGAAGAATAGGACACGAACAAGAGCGCCACCTCAAGAAGCATCGGGTCGTCGGTGAAGTCCCTGAGCGGCGGTGACTCACGAAGGGGAGGGAGGAGATCCGGCCCCGGCCCGCGACTGGGACCGGAGAGAAGGCCAAGGAGGTCCGAGTGAGCGGGTCAGCCACCGCCGGCGCGCGTACCCCGACCGCAAGTCGACGCTCCGTCCATGCGGAGGAGGCCGCGACCCGAGCGACGAACGGCGCTGCAGCAGCCGAGAGGCGAGACGACCAAGGCGGGACCACAGGCGGACAGTGAATGCCTTGCAGTGCTCAGTAGGGGAAGGAGGCAGCCGGAGGGACAAGCGGAGGAGTAGAGGTGGGGGCACCCCAGCAGGCGGGTTCCCACCCCCTCCTGCCGCGCGACCAACCTGCCCAACGGACGAGGGGTGAGGCCCCTCCATCGGGGCCCGCGACGGAGGAGCGACCGAGGGCCCCGGCTGCGAGGGAGCACCAGAGCGACCAGAAGAACCAGAGGGGCCATATCCAGCCCTCCCGATTGGGAAGCGCCGAAGCGCCAGCCGGGGGAGCCAGAGTGTCGATGATCTCGATGATGTCGATCGTCACTCGGTAGTGTAGACAGGGCTGTGTGGCACCTAGCCCGGTGAACTCAATCGGTGCCAGCGTGTCCTTCTGCACCGGGATCAGGTTCGGGTCGATGCAGCCCGCCAGGACGTAGAGCTCCTTAAGGTTGACCTTCGACTCGGACTCAGGAGCCAGAGTGATGACCGCACAGGAGGAGCCGAGGATGTCCTGCGTCGTGGTATGCAACCGTAGGTGCGCAGGCACATCCTTGATGCCCACCCGTACCTGGTAGCGCATCGGCGCGTCGACCGCCCAGTTCTCCCGCCTCTACCGGCGGAAGGTGAGGCGAAGGGGCCCGTCCGGTATGGGTTCCTGGAGAACCCGCAACATCACAAAGGAGTCCTGGAAGACGATGAGGAAGTCCTCTGGGTGGTAGGGGTAGGTCATGAACGACCCTGGCTGAACCCCAAAGCAACCGGTGAGGTAGGCAGCAACGTCCACGGTAGAGGCGAACGGACGAGTGCCCGCGACCATCGCGACCAGAGCACGCTCCAAAACGACCTCGTTCACCATGACATCAGGGAGTCGGGGAACGATGCACACCTCGAGCTGCGGATGACGTGAGGGGTGCCCCAGCGGTGCCAGCAGGGGAGGGGTGGCGGCGGAGGACGGCGATCCGCGGCACCGCCCACAGGGGCACCAGCGGAGGTGCCCGCGGGATGCGGCGGAGGGGGCGGCGCCCCTCAGGCCACCTTGCCCGCCCGAGCCGCGGCTGCAGGGTGACGAGGCGGCGGCGGCGGCGCGTTCCCCCGAGGAGCCGCGTCGTGGCACGCCGCGGGGAGGGGGGCACGCCCGTGGCCCGCCTGCGGTAGTGGAGGCGGAGCGTCACCGGCCGCCGGAGGGGGACGACGACGTCCCTCCGGTGGCGGAGGGTCGCGGGCCCCCGGAGAAGGGTGCCGACGGGGCTCTGGAGGCGGCGCCGGCCGCGCCTCCCGCCTAGGCTGGGGCAGCAGAGGCAGAGGCGACCGGTCGGCCCTCCCCCACGCGGCCAGAGGTGGTGGCGAGGAGCGACCAGCAGGGCGTGAGGCGACCAAAGGTGGGGAGGGGGTGCGACCTCCCGGACGTGGGCGGGCGCCCTCCACTGTCACCAGGCAGACCTTCGGGTGCCAGCACGAGCTCTCGTGGTGGCCGAGCTGGTGGCACCGGAAGCAGCGTGGAGCATGGGGGCAAGACGCGGTGATGTGATCTTCCCCAAAGCAGTTGAAGCATTTCCCCACCAGATCAATGGGGACGGAGGACGGGGGTGGAGGCGGCTGCGGCGGTGGCGACTGCTCCACACACAGCAGCTTGCGTGACCACACCTTGACGAAGCCGTCAGCGTCCACCCTGGCCCCCTGGGCAGGCCCGTCAGGAGGCGGCGGCGGCCCCACGGCCGCGCCCCTACACGGCGAGGCGCGGCCGTGGCCGGCCCAGCAGGGCGGGCAGCGCTGCCGCGCCCAGCCTTTGTGCGTCGACGCGGAGGAGGAGGCGGAGGTGGGGACATCGGCCGCTTGCCCAGGATCCCCCTGGCGGAAGCGACCACGGGCCGCGGGGCGGCCGTCGACGAAAGATCGGCGGCGGCGGAGGCGACCGGGGCGGGGGGACCACAGAGGAGCGACCGAGACGGGTGCAGAGGCGGGGAGGGGGTACTCCCTGGCACCGGGATGCCCGCCACTCGCACCTGCTCCGAGAAGGTGGGAGAGGGGGAGCGACCAAGTGGCACCGCGGAGGACGAGCCTGAGGCGGAGGAGCCCGAAGCCTCAAGGGCCCAAAGCTCCTCGGCGGAGGGGATGGAGGGGCCAAGCTCCGCCGAGCCCGGCTCCAACATCGGCGCGATCGGAGACAGGTGGGTGCCAGAGGGGACAGGGTCGAGCCCCGCCCGGTCGTCGCCCGGCGACTCGAGGGGCCGTGCCCAGCGGTGGGCGGAAGGGGAGGGTGGCGAGAACCCCAAGCCGCGAGACGTGGAGCCAACATGGTGGGCCGGCCGGGCGGCCGAGCCCGCAGCCGCGGCCATGACCGGGCCCCCAACGTTGGAGCGGCCAGCGGCCAAAGTGGCGGCACCCGCGCCGGTGCGCCCCTGCCCCGCGCATGCCTCCAGCACGCGAAGAGCGGAGGTGACGGCAGCCGGCCCTACCGCGGCGAGCGCAGTTGCCGTGGTGGGGGAGAGCCCTGGGATGGCAGCAAGAGCGGCGACGGCCTCCAGCGGGGACGCGGGCACCGTAGCGGGGGAGACGACGTCAGGCGAGACGGGTGCCGACGAGGAGGGTGCCCGGTGGCGGTGCATCTGCCACAGGCCAAACCGGCCCGTGCCCGCTGCCCCCTGCAAGGCCGGAGGCAGAGGGTGAGGACGGCCGTCGGCGGTCGCCGGCAGGGGGGTGCCTAGGGGGGGTGCTAGCTGGCCGCAGCCCGTGGCCAGGCCGGGCAGCAGCGGCTGCCGACGCGGCCCCGGCCAGGCCCCCTGCGCCCGAGTGGCCAGAGGCCTGGGGTGCCCGCGAGGAGGAGACCAGCCGGCGGCGGGCTGGTGGCCGGCCGGGCGCCGTCGTCGGTAAGGTTGGTAACCCTGACGACGAGAGGCGTGCGGACGCGGTGGAAGCCGTCGGACCAGACGATCTCGTCGAAATCGAACCGCCCGCGCGACTAGAGATGGCAACGGGCACAAACCCGCTGGGTTTTGCCATCCCAAACCCATGCCCGCGAATACAAAACCCGCCCATTAAAAAACCCATGACCCGTGATGGGTTTAATTTTGTGCCCAAACCCATACCCATCGGGTTAACGGGTACCCACAGGTCGCCCGTGGGTATCAAATCAAACAACAAAATTGACATATACGTGTATACATGTGCTCACAATTCAAAACGAAAAAGTAATATACATGTATATCTTCACAATTTAAAACATACACATTCAATATTGATGTAAATTAACAAAAATATAATATTAACTATCCAATCATAACACCACATGTTAACAAAGCACTTCATATGAGTGACATAAAGTATAGTATAAATCGTTTAACAATTAAACTCGTGATAAGAAATAATACATGCACATAAGAGTTGGGGTTTAGCCATTAAAATTGAGGTGTAAGTTAAGAATATTAGCTTATTTAGTGATATATATAGTCGGGTCTAAAAAACCCATGGGTTCACGGGTTTGGGTTTTATGTTCCCAAACCCATGCCCACGAACCCACTGGGTTTCATTTTTCGCCCATTAGTAGACCCACGGGTATAAAAATCAACCCAAACCCGTATCCTAATGGAGAAAAACCCATCGGGTTTCGGGCACCCATTGCCATCTCTACGCGCGACGGCTTCGCGGGGGCGAGGCCGTGTCGCCGTGGTACCGGGAGAAGGCCAGCTCCCGCGGCCACACCTCGGCGTGCGCCCCCTGCGAGCTGACCACGGCAGCACGGTACACGGCGCCGCTGTTCGGGCCCACGTTGGTCACCGTCCGCTACACCGTCACCGACGCGCTCAGGTCCGGGAGCACGATGCCCGGGTAGTTGAGCTCGGCGGCGTGCCGCGTGCGCCGCACCGCCGCCGCCGTCGGGGCAGGTCGTGTGGAGCGACGAGTTCGGGAGCACCAGCTGCCGGATCTGCTCCGCCGTGTAGCCCTGGGCGCAGAGGAACAGCACGTGGTCTTGCGCGCCCACGTCGTAGACCAGGCCCGGGTCCAGCGCGTAGAGATGGTCCACGTGCCCGGCGCTGACGTCGAACGAAGGCGTCTGCCGCCTTCAGCCTCCCGCCGGCAAGAATGACGTCGGACGTGTCGTCGTACATGTACGCTGCGCCGTAGACACACACTGAAACAACAAGGTTAGAAGATGGAAAGCTTCCAATGCAAACTAAAGGTTACTGGTACTAGCAAGAAAGACCAGTAGAGACATGTGGTTGTTGATGCTTTTTTGGTCAACACACATGAGAGCACTAGAGCGTGCGGGTCGCGAAACAAACCGAAGAGCGAAGATGCCGTGACCGGTCAGACCGGTCAAGGCCACCGGTCAGACCGGTGTCCTCGGGATTGGCTCAAGACGGTTGTTCGAGGAGGATAACTACCACACTTACGTGATGGAGGACGGCTAGGTTTACGAGCAAACCAGCAAAGAGGTAAACAACGCACTTACGTGACGAAGAACGACTAGTTTACGAGCAAACTAGCAAAGACCGTCGAAGCTCTCGCCCAGGAGGAACCCCGTCAGGGCGTGGACGTCGCCGGCGTGCCCTAGGTCGGCCAGCAGGCCCTAGGACGCCATCTCTGGTCGTGGAGATCAAGAGACGAGAAGCATGGAGGTTGGAAAAGTTAGGGTTTAGAGGAAAAAGTAGAGGTAATGATAGATTCGATTGTGTTCCCCTCAATCGGCCGTGACCCTTCATAAATATAGGGTGGGGAGGTCTTGCCCCAGTAGGAGTCGAAGCCTATACAAATTCCATGTCGAAATACAACTCCTAACTCGGATTTGGCTGCACGCACCGGTCAGACCGTCGGGCCCCACCGGTCAGACCGGTCAGCGTATGGCTGAAACTTGTCAGGACCATAACTCCCTCATCCGGACTCCAAATTGGACGTTCCACATATGCATTTCGATCGTCTCGACGAGATCTATGCAATGGTGATGTCCAATTGCCATTTTGAGCACTTTGGTTTGACCGGTCTGACTGGTGAGGGTCAAAGGTCTGACCGGTCAGGGCTGCTGAATCGGCTATATGACCAATAACTGAATCAGATCAGTTGGCCTGCTCATATCAGCCAGATCAGCCACTTTTGACCATGATTATTTGATCTACATGACTTTTTTGATCATCTTGGCAAAGGTTTCATCTAGGTGACTTGAACTCATGACTTGACCTCATATCGGTGTTGCTTCAAGCGTCTCTTAGTCCCGTTCAATGGAATTACGTCCAGAATACCCAAGATGAACCTCTTGTCCTGTAAAATGCATATCCAAGCCGAACTAGCAAAATATCAAGGATTAGTACTAAATTGGCAATTCTAGTATTAACCTCACATATCTTGGACCGTGCCATTTTTGAGTGCGAACATATGCCCCCCTGTTTCTTGGTAAAGCTTGCATACCAAGAAATACTTATCAGCACCACAACTGCATGGAACAATGTTGAGCACAAGCATTTGCAAACAAGTTTCACTTTTTAAGGACGATAGCATCCATCGGCCATATTACTTGATTTTGCCTAATATGAAAAATTAAACTTGTTGCTGCTTTTTAAAATACCTTGTGTGAGTGAATCAAGCCAGAGCACTCTCTATCTCGGCTATGGATCCTTAAAAATTAATTCAAAGTCACTCTCACACTTGTAAGCTATTGCGAATGCATAAAGTGACCAAATTACTGTAATGTCAATTAGTCTTTTGAATACTTCTCAAATTGACAATGAAGAAGTAAAAACCAATTCAGAATTGCATTCACAAGTTATTTTGACCATAAATAGAGTAGGATGAGTAATCAGCCCCCAAAGACAATACTACACAATTACCTTGGAATTGATGGACAGCCGGATTACTCTTGAACCATCCTTGTTTGTTCTCAACTTATATTTTCAATGCACCTCGGATCATGCCAATAGCCAACAACAAACTTTCTCCAAGCGTCAGTCTTGGCTTCAACAAGTTTTTGAAATATGGACAGCCAAACAAACAGCCACACCGGTCAGACCAGTCGTGAGGGTCGGTCAGACCGGTCTGTCCAGGATGTGCACTCTGCATTACTAAACATCGGCCCTTTTCCATGAAAATGTCTTTTGGACACCATGGCCTGATGTTCATCATTTCAGAGTGCTAATCCTGATTTTTCATGTCTAGATAAATTATGGATACAAAATTTAGATAACTCTCTAGACATGTATTAAGAAAACATTTAGTGACCCATTTAAACATAAATGCTTGTTGTACCTTCAACAATGAATCACTAAATGCCTCTGTATGATTTTACAACTATGGATCCCCAAATCCAGCCTGAATAGAAGAAATTTACATTCGGCTTTGTTAATTGAGGCTAAATATACCAATCGGCTAAAAATCTCAAAACACCATTATTTGGTGAAATAAGGACAGCGCCAACATTCTGAGAAATCTTGCAAACCGATTGAGTAAATAGAAACTCCATAGTAGTGAATTACTCTTGCTTAAGTCTTGCCCCCCGAGCACTTAAAGCACCAAAAAGGTTATAAGCAACCTCTCATCGGGAAGCTATCACTTTAGGATGATGATCTAAGAGATTCATCGGCCATGTATGTTGTCAAGGACGATAATTCAATATCATCCATAAAGAATCCATCCATAAGAATATGCCCAACCGAAATAAAAGAACAGAGATATATAAATTCAGAAATTAAAACCATCTCTAAGAACTAAATATTTCGGCTTTTGCAAATTCATCAATATGCATAATAATTTGGTGATAACCCTCTATGATATAAAGATGATCCATGTGGAACCCTAGGACCAACATAAGAGTATGAGGGAATAATCAAGCATATCTAAGGATGAATTCCAAAACATAGCCACATGTGGCATTTGTAAAGCAAATGGACTAGGTAATGACTAATAATTTTGATGATTTGGTGCAAACCTCAATTTTGAAGGCCGTCTCCCATATCTTTTCTTCTTCTTCAACTGTGTTGCACCTTTTGCTTGATCATCACCCATGTCTTGAATCCGAATGCTTCCTTTAGGAATCCATGCCATGCCTTTCTTTCTCAGCTCTTGAGCACTAAGCTTTTGGAACTCCTTCTTCCGCCAATTTGATAAACCGAGTGGATGGCTTGGCTTTGCTTCAGTTTTGGACAGCAGTGCTCCAGTCTTCATTTCTGGCCTCTTCACCTTCTTTTGTCCAGATTTGGCACTTGGAGAATCAACAACTGATTTTTCCCTCTCTTTGCCATTAGTAGCCGAAGCGCTCAACACATTAATCGGCTTTTTATTAACTGAATTCAGATCTGAACTTTTATCTTTGCGACCATCTCTTTTCACTTGGTAAACTTGCTTGACAACCTTTTTCTTGTTTTGAGCACTAGACCGATTTTTATACTCAAAACGGTCATTTTCAACATACGGCTGCCTTGCACGTGATGGTCGCCTTGGAGCTGCATACTCAACATGATATGGCCTGAAATATGAAGGAGTATGTGCCCATGAATCACTCCACCCCCATGATGAATAAGGATGAGCACTAGTGGGATATGGAGCATATGAAACCGGCATTGATGGCTCAAAAGGAGAATATGATGCTGCTGATTGAAAACCCTTTCTTTGCCGATTCTAATTCCCAGAATTATGCTCAGGAGGCAATCTTGATGATTTAACTTTATTTGACCGACTAGCACGCTTGGCCTCGTTGTCTTTTTGATACTTAGCCAGAAGTTCGTTAAAAGTTAGCTTCAGCTTTTTACCATTCTGCTTGACATGGTCTTTACCTCCATTAGCTACAGGATGTTCAGATTTGGACATCCCTAATTTTTTCACACTTGCACCGGTCAGACCTTTGGGCTGCACCGGTCTGACCTGTGGGTCATCGGTCAGACCTTTGGGTTGCACCGGTCTGACCTGTGGGTCACCGGTCAGACCTTTGAGTTGCACCGGTCTGACCTGTGACTCCAGAACAGGAAGAGTAACAGATTCCTGTCTTGATGAAGAAAAATCATTTTGCCCCCCCAGTAAATTCCGGGATTTTGATAGGTTCATCGTCCTCGAAAATCGCTTGATCTTGCAAGTTATGGACGATGTCCTTCTCAACACTCGGGAGCTTTGAATCTTCCTCTTTGGCAATTAAATTTGGATCCTTGGATGAACCGGCTGATGCTAACCGATTTAATGATCCTTTGGGATCAAAACCAATTGTAGACAGTTGGCCGTCCTCTTGTATTTGACAAAATTTCAATCGTCCAGTGTTAATGGCTGATTGTATAAATTGGCGAAAAGTATTGCAATCACTAGTATTTTGATCAAAAGAATTATGCCACTTGCAATATTTTCTATCCTTTAACTCAAGAGGTGATGAACTAACTTTGTGATAAGAGAGCTTAATAAAATTATTCTCTAGCAAGATATCAAATAAATTAACACACAAAGTTAGATCAAAGGTGTACTTTACTTTTTCCAACCGATGCTTTTGTGGAGAAGGCTTTAAGGCCAAGCAAATGAATGGTTCAGATTTCTCATAGACCCATTCGGCTATACCTTTATTTGCACTTCTCATACCCGATGCTTTAAAGTTGGTCACTATATTAGCATCGGACTTCACAAAGGCTCTCGATTTTGATCTCTTACTTTTAAGTCCAGAATATCCATAAGTACACCATGAAGAGAAAAACTTTGACAATGATGATGTAGAAAATTTAAATGTCAAAGTATTTTTATGATCAGCCTTTTTAATCTTTACAATGCATTGGCTGATAGAATTTGAAGGTATATTATTGCTAACAAGTAAATTACCATCCTCAATCGATCTTCTAGAATTATTTATGATAGAATCACTAATAAATGAATTTACTGAAAATACACGATCTGATTGGGAATTACTTGTACAACATACCTTATCAAATAAATTGGAGAGGCGAGGAACCTTGATGTAGATGATGTCGTACTTCTTCTCTTGACAGCAACCCACAGTCATCTGCCTGGACCGGTCTGACCGGTGTAGGGAGCCGGTTAGACCGGTGCCTCCAGAGTTGCTGGAAATCACCTCGCGTTGACATGTCACTGATTCCTTCTCGCCTCCTTTGTCTTGTTCTTCAATGCCTTGAAGCTCCAAACTTTTCTTAGCCTGAACTTGTCGCTTAGTAGCATGATAATCACTAGAAAAGTGCACGACACCTTCGGCTTTAGAAAAATCAAGCATGGCTGTTTTCTTTTGATTAACGCGCTCCTCTACAGCTAAGCTTGACTCTTTAGACATAACAGATTCAGAATGTATATTATATGGTTAAGTTGTCATAGTAACCGAACTATTGCTCAAATCTAAACCGTTTTCATTTTCACTATCATGTGACAAGGCAATAAGCTTATTACGATCAGATCTTCCTTTTATCAATGCAGCCATGTCTGCTTTAAGGCTAGCAATTTCAGCATACCAAGCATTAGAACCAACCTCAAGAGGTGCATCTGTCCTTGCTGAATTTTTATTAATTTGGCTAGAGTTATAAGAAGCATTTAGAGCCAAATCACGATTATTAGCATTTTCATGTGGTGATGAAAAAGTAGATGCAATCTCAACTTGAGTGGCATGTTGTATAACATATGAGGGTTGAGAACAACTGGTCGGATAGCTAAGATTAGCATGTCCAATTTTCTCATTCACCGGCATGTTTTGTGATGTAATCACATATTGTGAATTTCCTGCCGATGAATAAATAGATGAAACATCTTGCTGAAAATTAGTAGAATTACTAGCATGTGGTGTCTCATAAGAATTGGCCAAACTCACCATGTTAGTTCGGCCTTGATACATGTTAACCGACTTTTGAACTTATTGCACAGCCGGTGTGTGAGGGTAATATTGTATGTTGCTAGTATTATTAATATTCAAAGCATGCATATTATTTGACCATGACTTTTGCATATTAAATTCAGAATTATAATTTGCATAATTAAAACTATCTGAATAATTACTAGCCGATGTAATATGCCTACTAGTATCAAATCTAGCAACATCAACATAAGGATTTATGATACTTGCAAAATAACTATTAACATTAGACATAGATAATGTATTTGCAAATTGTACCTTGGGCTCGTTGTAGATGAATTGATGCGAAGTATATGTATAGCCCGCCATAATAAGCCTTGATGCTTTCAGATCTTGTAATAGAGATAAATCCAGATATCCTCGAAAATCCAAGCAATCAATGATCAATACCTTGCTTCTCTTCTAGTCTTCAATATGTAGTAGCAAGCAAGACAAAACACAACGCAAACGGCTTAAGCAGCCTGATGCAATGTGATAATTATAGATGCAATCGGTCCTGAAAGACCTGATTCAACTATAACGATGAATTAAGATAATAGCTCAATTAAGTAAAAGTCTAGGGATCGATAGAACGGTTTGAGCAACCTGATCTTTTTCCCCAGCGGAGTCGCCAAAAGTATGTTGATGCTTTTTTGGTCAACACACACGAGAGCACTAGAGCGTGCGGGTCGCGAAACAAACCGAAGAGCGAAGATGTCGTGACCGGTCAGACCGGTCAAGGCCACCGGTCAGACCGGTGTCCTAAGGTTTGGCTCAAGACGGTCGTTCGAGGAGGATAACTACCACACTTACGTGATGGAGTACGGCTAGGTTTACGAGCAAACCAGCAAAGAGGTAAACAACGTACTTACGTGACGAAGAACGACTAGTTTACGAGCAAACTAGCAAAGACCATCGAAGCTCTCGCCCGGGAGGGACCCCGTCAGGGTGTGGACGTCGCCGGCGTGCCCTAGGTCGGCCAGCAGGCCCTAGGACACCATCTCTGGTCGTGGAGATCAACTGATCAAGAGACGAGAAGCATGGAGGTTGGAAAAGTTAGGGTTTAGAGGAAAAAGTAGAGGTAATGATAGATTCGATTGTGTCCCCCTCAATCGGCCGTGGCCCTTCATAAATATAGGGTGGGGAGGTCTTGCCCCAGTAGGAGTCGAAGCCTATACAAATTTCATGTCGAAATACAACTCCTAACTCGGATTTGGCTGCACGCACCGGTCAGACCGTCAGGCCCCACCGGTCAGACCGGTCAGCGTATGGCTAAAACTTGTCAGGACCATAACTCCCTCATCCGGACTCCAAATTGGACGTTCCACATATGCATTTCGATCGTCTCGACGAGATCTACGCAATTGTGATGTTCAATTGGCATTTTGAGCACTTTGGTTTGACCGGTCTGACTGGTGAAGGTCAAAGGTCTGACCGGTCAGGGCTGCTGAATCGGCTATATGACCAATAACTGAATCAGATCAGTTGGCTTTCTCATATCAGCCAGATCAACCACTTTTGACCATGATTATTTGATCTACATGACTTTCTTGATCATCTTGGCAAAGGTTTCATCTAGGTGACTTGAACTCATGACTTGACCTCATATCGGTGTTGCTTCAAGCGTCTCTTAGTCCTGTTCAATGGAAATACGTCCAGAATACCCAAGATGAACCTCTTGTCCTGTAAAATGCATATCCAAACCGAACTAGCAAAATATCAAGGATTAGTACTAAATTGGCAATTCTAATATTAACCTCACATATCTTGGACCGTGCCATTTTTGAGTGCGAACAGTGGTCATGAGCGCGGATCGAATTGACGGCTGCCGGCGACCAGGTCGGTGCACGGACTTGATGAGTGCGGCGATGCCGGAGACGTACGGGCACGACATGGACTCCCGTCGGGACCTCCTACAACTGAGGGTTGAGGGGGGAATATGAGAGCCTCTCATCTGTTGGGGCCGGATGAGAGGTGGATTGGAGGCTTTTTTTCGTGGTTGCACTCTCAAAATCGAGATGAGAGACGAGATGAGGCTCCGATTGGAGTTGCCCTAAAGGTCCAAAACCGAAAGGAAACCGGAACACACCTGAACCAAGGCAACCGCCGACCTCCCAGCCGCGGTCCCCCGCCCCGGAACCGCCGCGCACGGGCCGGACTCTCTCTCTCTCTTTACGGAAGGACGTCACGTTCCGCTTCTGCCCACTTTTTGGGTCTAACTAATCTCATTGACAGGTGGGTCCGACTTTGACTTTACATGTTGCCTGATATGTGTACTAATTCTCTCCGTTGTCTTGCCTGTCCTGGTGCAACTCCACGCTTCTTGCCCTCTCCTTCCCGTTTCCTTATTTCAGTTGTCCACGTCCCGTGCACCCAAACGGAATAAAAAGGAAGACGACATCGAGTGGAACAAGATCAAGTGTTTTTATTATATAAGTCATAACTACTGAGTAAAGGTAATTAAATACTTGGTTCATCAATGGGAAGGAAATCAATTATTCACACAACATTAATTAAGGAAAAACACGCTTGATCAATAGACGAGGAAAAATCACCGCACCGACATAAGAACGCCGCCGACGCATAACTCATCAGGGGGTATCGACACAATTCACGTCGAGCTCAACAAGGCACTCAATTTGCCTGGCCGAGCTAATCTGGCGAGGAGGAAAGATGAGATTGCGCTAAACAGACTTGGGTATAGCGCTACGGCGAGGGTGGCCGAGAAGCGGACTCGATGACGGAAATTCAGTTTGGTGCCGGTGTGCTGCGGCGGAGGTGTCCTCCGCCCTTGGATCTCTTGCGAACGGACTACAGGTGAATATAGACATGCACCCCTATAGGCTACCACAATGATGATCCGGGCAATTCATTGATTTTTTTACCGATGGCCTCCGGACGCGCGGTGCGCTTTCCATGTGAGCGGACCCCACATGCTATTCCCCAATCTGCTTCTTCCCAATTTTTTACTTTCTGGCTTTCCAATCTCTTTCTTCCTCGGTGCTCCCCTACCGAGATCCATTCCGGTGAGCAGCGGCGCGACAGAGCTCGAGCTCGGCGAGCCCAACAATAGTCAGCGGCGATTGGAGCTCCAAGGAGCGAGCGCACCCACTGGGAGTGGCGGCCCGCGACCTACCCGAGTAAGCTCCCGCGCCGGGCCAGCGTGAGCCCCAACGGCGACCTCCGCCGCCGCCGGTTGTGGCGGCGTCGAGCAGCTTTCCCGGGCGAGCACGAGGTCCTAGCTACTGCCTCCTGCGAGCGAGCGGCGGCGGGTAGGAGTAGGACGGAGCGGGAGGGCGCCGCTCGCGGCTCTTCGGTGTTTTTTTTTCAAAGCTTCCTCTAAAACTTTTTCTCACAATTTTTTTCCTTCCAAAATTTTAGGTCCAACATATAGTTTTGTTCAGATTTTTTTCGAGTTTTTCTTGCGCTGTTTCGTTCAGAAATTTTCTGCAAATTTTTTCAGAGGTTTTGAAAAAAATGTTCAAGATATTTGTATAATTTTTTGTTTCAAAACTTTTTGATAAATTTTTTTGCCTACATTTTTTCAAACTTTGTCCAATTTTTTGTATCTTATTTTTTTCAAAAGTGATCGATTCCATTTGATTTTAGTTCAAACCGTCGTCTTTTATGTCTTTTCTCTCTCCACTAGGTTTCTGTAGCTCCTGACAGAGTTAGTCCTTTCCTTCCTCTCTCCATTACGTGTCGCTGGTTGCTCACATCCATCAACGCACGTGTATGGCTCTCATGACCGACGCCCGGGCACAGGGTTTCTAAATCGTCACTTCCGAGCATGAGGCTCGATCGTGGTGGCGCTGTCTTTTCTCTCTCCACTAGGTTTCTGTAGCTCCTGACAGAGTTAGTCCTTTCCTTCCTCTCTCTCCATTACGTGTCGCTGGTTGCTATCGTGGTGGCGTTGTCTTTTCTCTCTCCACTAGGTTTCTGTAGCTCCTGACAGAGTTAGTCCTTTCCTTCCTCTCTCTCCATTACGTGTCGCTGGTTGCTCACATCCATCAACGCATGTGTATGGCTCTCATGACCGACGCCCGGGCACAGGGTTTCTAAATCGTCACTTCCGAGCATGAGGCTCGATCGTGGTGGCGTTGTAGATGAGTTCGAGCTGTATCCGTCGCGTGAGGCTCTCGCCGGCTGGGCAAACTTCTCCGCCTAGGAGTTCCTCTTGCGGCGAACACCTCAAGCTAGGGAAGCAACTTCAACGAAGCAAGCCTGCCTCTTGTAGACACTCAAAATTGGCACATAGATATAGCCGATCAGGCTAGACAGACCTGTCTTATTTGCTATTCTTCATTCGTCTCCGCGACGTCCGAAGACATTCTGGGTAGCCTTGCCGACCCTAAAGCAACCCTACGTGCGCTAGCTCCGACGAGGTCCCTCCCGAGCCGGCGTTCTAGGTCTACCGTCGGAATCCTCCTCCGACGACCGATCTGATCGGTCCCCCTACCGGTCTGATTGGTGTCGACGCAGAAGCGCTGCGACAGCTCCCCTGCGTGCTCGTTGGCGCCTAAACACCTCTTCAACCGCGATGCGAGGCATTACTCAATTTGCAGCGAGGCAACGATGCAGACCGGAAAAGGTGGTGATGCGAGCTCGATGGTGAGCCACTCAGGCACGGTCAAAAAGGATAAACATGCGGTAGTATTTGATGGCACCAATGGAAAAAAGAGAGAGATTAGAACAGTAAAACAAAAGGAAGAAAATACTAGTGAGAAGCCGTACGTATACCTGAGCATTTTTAGCTCGGTCCGGGCCCGGCCCGGACTTGGCCCACCCACGGATCATACTGGATGGGTCTGGGCACAGATCTTGTAGTCCGAGAAAAAAAATCTTGGTCTGAACCCAACCCAAAATGCTGTTTTTAGCTATTTTACACTATAAAATGAGCGGGCGGCCTGCCCAAGCCCGGACCTGACCCGAAAATTGAGGCCCGACAAGTCCCATGAGACGGTCATGAGCAGGATTTCCTCGGCCCGAAATAACTGGGATCTAGCCGTACGTGGCCTCAAATCCATCAACATCAGCCTGATATGGAAGGCTAAAACAGAGCCTAAGTGCAAAATCTTGGCATGGATCCTTTTGCAAAAAAGATCCTAACATCAAATAATTTGGAGAAAGTGTAGCGAACAAGGCCTCATATGCCATTTGTTCAAGTTTGATTTTGGTGATTAATGACAACATGATCAATGGGACTAACCATATTGTTGAGCATGTGTTTGTAGACATTTCTAGGTCCCATGGATGCAAAAATATCACATACCAAAATAAGAAGATAGTATATATTTTGAGGCTAAACCGACAAGAAGAAAAGGAAAGGAAAAGACACCGTCGGATGAACCGACGGTACACTAGAAGCTAGCATCGGTGCATGCGTCGGAGTACTTGGTACTCAAGTCAACTGGCACCGTCGGATGAACCGACGGTCCATTTTCTACATGCACCAGATGAACTCAACAGGAGAAGCATCATCAGCTCGCAGAAGACAGTAGCACCGGATGAACCGATGGGTCAGCAACGATTCATCCAGCGGTGTGAAAACAGCCAACAGAGAGCTACCAGTTGTGAGGCCTTAAGCACTGGATGAACCGATGGTCAAAAGGAGTCAAGCAGCGGTTCATCCGACGGCGTCAAATCAGCTAACAGAGAGGTTTTGACCGCGGAGTCTTCAGCACCGGATGATACGACGATCCATCGGTCGAAGCATCAGATGAATGACGTCAGCAGGATTCAACGGCTAAGTGCGGTGGAAGGCAACGGTCAGTAGCACCGGATGAACCGACGCTAGGAAAAAACACAACGTCGAATCATCTGATGGTACTATTTTCAGGAACTTTGGCCCAACAACTAGTTTGATGTCTTGGCCTATTTATACCCCTTCCACCCCGTCATTTGAGCTTGCTGGATTGTGTGAAAATGCAGAGGAGTTCAAGACACATAGAAGATCATATCCAAGCCATCCAAGTGCTAAATTGCTCATCTATAGACTTACACATGCTTTGTGTGTGTGCTTAGTGTTAGGCTTAGCTTAGAGCTGAGTGAGTGCAAGGTGTGCCTACCTTGTGAGGTAATTCTTGAGTGGATCAAGTTGTACGAGGTGTGCCGGAAGCCTTGGAGCCTAGGTGGCTCTCCGACAAACGTCTTTGACCCACCGGCTTGGTGTGGAGCGGTGACGAGGCCATGGACCAGGGCCCACCAAGACCCTTGATAAACGCAGTACGGACCCACGTGCGGCATGCTCCAACAGCTAACACAACAAGTGTTACGCTGCCCGAGCACGTGAAGGTTCGTACGACCAGTTTCCGCTATGGGCCAGAAGACAGGCGGCCCACGGCCATCCGTACCCCCTTCCCCGAGTACGTGATGGTCCGTACGACAAGTTCTCAACTCCACTCCCAACCACTCGCTCGCACGAGTAGTTTCCGCCTCGCGGCCGCGACTACTCGCTCGCACGAGTAGTTTCCGCCTCGGAGCCACGACTACTTGTTCGCACGAGTAGTTTCCGTCACCGACTCGAGCAGGCTTCGCGGGGAAGGCACGGGGTGTGTGGGCCCGCCAGATCGAGGTCCCGGGAACTCCGCGTACGCTCCCCCTCGCACCGCCACGTGTCCGCTACGCCGCAGCGGTCCGCTCGGGCCAGGCCGATTCGGTGTCAGGGGATGGATTCGGCAAACCCTGCCACGAACGGCACAGTGGCCATCGTACCGCCAACGGCGTAACGAGCGCTGGGCAACGTACGGTACAGTACACACTACACCCTAAGCATCGGAAGACGCGACATAGATCACCTACTCGCACGAGTAGTATTCCGACTCCGACTAGTTCAAGACTTGGCCGTCAAGGCCGCAGGTGCGCAGGCCCCGTTGGTGTCCCGTGATACCCCGGTACACAGCCTGCCACGTGTCAGCCTCCCTGCACGGGTCCGCCCTGACCAGGTCGATCCTGTGTCAGAAGACGGATCCTCCTGCCGCTCCTCTGCAGGGGCGGTGCACACCGTACCACGGAGGGCACGAGAAGCGCTGTGCCACCAACGGCACAGTGCAAGCCGTCACCTATCCCTCGATTGTCGTGGTGCAGACTACTCCATTTCCACAGTACCAGAAAAGACAAGCCCCTGATCCACTGACGGGATCAGGGCCAGTACTCTGACCTCCTGTACCCGACTAACTACTCGGAGAAGGGCGCAGGGGGCCCCGGGACGGTCACTTGGGACGCACGAGATCTACACTGTCACCCAAGGCCCCGTAACAGTGCTTCGCCGCTGCTGCTGCCTGACAGCCCGATGCAGAGAAGGACGCCTCGCACTGTAGATTAGCTCAACACACTCGATGTAAACCGCCCTGAGCCTCCCCCTTGCGACTATAAAAGGGAAGGGCAGTGGCACATACCAGACTCGTTCGTTTTCATCCCCACACGCACTTAGCATCGATATCCCATCTTATACAAACACCGCAAGCACACACACCCACGTACGCAGACTTCTGCTACTTGAACCACTCGCACACCAGGGACTTGGGCTCTACACCCTCTCCCGGCCTGTTTGTACCCCCTACTACAAACTCCCGAGCATAAGGAACATCTCCCCTCAGACTGGACGTAGGGTATTACTCTCCGGAGGTCCGAACCAGCATAACCCCGAGTGTCTCCTGTGCTACCGTGGGGATCCGAACACGCGCTCTTATATAAATTTACTTGCCGGCGGTAACGAACCCCGACAGTTGGCGCGCCAGGTCGGGGCCTTCGCGTGTTTTCGACGTTCTTTTTAGGGTCCGCACGGCCCTCTCATCATCCACTTCGACGAAAGCCTTCACCAAGCCGACGCTGATGGACTCCCCAGTGGGATCGCCGGGCTCGCTCCAGGCCGGGCTCGAGCTTCGCTTCGGAAGCCTGAACTTCCAGGCAACCGGAGATGGCTACCTCATGCGCCTCGTTAATGAGACCACCGACGCGTCCGCGTCAGCACCTGCCTCGGCTGCCGCGACACGCCCACCCCGATGCAAGAAGCACTCGGGCAACTGTTCAAAGCAGGCCAAGGCAGACCGACACCGGGCGAGGCGTGCCAACTCCCCTCCGCGGGTCGAGGCTGGCACACCACCGGTCGTCGACACGGCGGAGGACTCCCAACCGTCTGACTCGACGGAGCGCATCGCCAGGGAGAGCACGCCGAAGCCACCTCACCCTCGAGGGACGTGCTACGCGGCGGCGTACTCCTCTTCATCAAGCACAGACCCGGCTGCATACGACAACTACCCGAGCCATCATTTGTGGGGCAACAGGGGGCTCCCGGCGACCTCGCACGACGAGCAGTACCTCGAAACCGATGGCACCGACGACGTCCTCGACTCAGAATGGGACTACGTAGGGCTTCGGGATGCTGGAGCCCTCTGTCGTTTCCAGAGGCGGCGGACTACTGTTTCGGCTACTCCGACGACGGGGGTTACGACTCCTCACGCGAGTGCTTCATCATTGGCAACGCCCCGGTAGCGCCAGCACCGGCCCACACTCCGGATGGAGCACTTCACACCGCCCACAGCTCGACGGCGGACAGTGCGGCTGAGGCCCAAGTCCCTCCCAACGCAGCCACACAGCGCGCCCGACTGGACGAGTTGGAGGACGCCCAGCGCCAGCTCGACAATGAGCGGGCCCAGCTTCACCAACAACTCGGGCAGGACCCGAACCCGACTCCCGCTCGCGCACGGGCGAGGGACGTCCAGCAGCGCATCATCAACGACGACCGAGATGTCGTTGATGGCACGCCCGTCTTCAAAAGGGCGTTGCAGAACCTGGCGGCAGCTACGATCCTTCTCCGGAAGGTACCAAAACCCGCCACGCATCAAGAGAAAGAGATGCATAAGCAGCTCAAGACACTCCTCGAGAGTGCCGCCATGCAGCAGGCGGAGAGCTCCGCTTCTCGACAGCGGGGCTCGCAAGGTCGCGGGCACTCCGAGCCGCGACAACCCGCGGCACCGTCGCAGCAACCGCGACGGTCCGAGGAAGTCAACGTACCAGTCAAGAGCCGGTTGGGCCCCCACCACGACTCACGCGACACCATCAAGGCGCGGCGAAGGGCTGATGCGGGTCAGCACGACGACTACGAGGAGCAGCCTCGTAAGGAGTACAACCGGCGACGCGGAGGCCGGTACGATAGCGACGAGGACCGGAGCAGGAGCAGCTCGCCTGGTGCCCAAGGGCCTCGTGCCCAAGGGCCTCGTGCCCTCGGGAAGAATGTGCGCAGCGCCCGCTTCCCTTCGCGTTCTAGGGCTCCGACCTCCGTGCCCAAGTACGACGGCGAGACCAACCCCAACGTCTAGTTGGAGGACTACCGACTGGCATGCAACACCGGCGGAGCGCGGGACGATCTGTTCATCATCAAGAACCTGCCGCTACATCTCGCGGACTCGGCCCGCACGTGGCTCGAGCACTTGTCGCGGGGCAAGATTGACAGCTGGTCGCAACTACGCGACGCCTTCATCGGCCACTTCCAGGGCACGCACGCCCGACCAGGGAACCCCTGGGACCTGCGCAACTGCAAGCAGATGAAAGGCGAAAGCTTGCGCGACTACATCCGACACTTCTCCAAGCGGTGCACCGAGTTGCCCAGCACCACCGACACGGATGTCATCTCGGCTTTCCATAATGGCACCACGTGTGCCACGCTGATCCATCGGATCGGGCGGCGGAAGCCGCGGTCTACTCGGGAGCTGCTCGATATCGCGACCGACCACGCCAACGGGGAGGAAGTCGTAGCCGCGACGCTCAGCACCGTCGCAGGCAAAGGGAAGCAGCCAGCCGAAGCTGGCGACGGTCCGTCTGCACCAATCAAGAAGAAGAAAAGCAAAGATAAGAGGTACCGTGAGGATACCTTGGTGGCCGTTGTTGACCGAAAGACAGCGAAACCTAGAGGCAACCCTCCTTCGGGTCACTTTGAGAAGCTGTTGGATGCCCCGTGCCCCAACCACGAGGGCCCAGTCAAACACGCCTTTAAGGATTGCAACCTGATGAAGGCATACCTCGCCGACACGCTGAAGAAGCGAAGTGATGCTCCGACCGGCGACGGAGGGAAGGACAAGGGTAATGACGAGGGCACTTACCCTCGGGAAGACAGAGCCGTGATGATGATCTTCAGAGGCTCGGAGGCGTGGCTACCCAAGCGTCAAGAGAAGGTGGTCCGCCGAGAAGTCTACCAGCTCGAGCATGCAACTCCGACCTACCTAAAGTGGTCGGAGATACCGGTTACATTTGACCGGCACGATCATCCCGACCACATACCACGACCGGGTAGCTACCCACTGGTCGTGTCACCCTTGTTCGGCACCAAGAGTGTGCACAAGGTATTGATGGACGCAGGCAGCGGCCTCAACGTCATCTACATGTCGACCCTGGATGACATGGGGATCCCGCGGTCCCGACTGCGGCCGTCAACAGCGCCTTTCCACGGGGTCGTACCCAGGATGGAGGCGGTCCCACTCGGGCAGATCGATCTGCCCGTCACGTTCAGAACTCTGACTAACTTCCGGACGGAAACCCTCACCTTCGAGGTGGTGGGGTTCCCGGGGACGTATCACACGATACTCGAAAGGTCAGCTTACGCTAAGTTCATGGCCGTCCCCAACTACACGTACCTCAAGCTGAAGATGCCCGGCCCGAAAGGCATCATCACAGCTGGTACAACTTTCCAGTATGCATACGAATGCGATGCTAAGTGCTTCCAGTTCGCTGAAGCACTGATCCGGTCTGAGAAGCTCGCCGCTGAGCCCCCCTCCGAGGACCAAGAAATCCCCGAGTCGTCCAAGCGTGCGGCCTGCTCTTTCGAGCCCGCCAAGGACGCTAAGGAAGTGCCCGTCTCCGACGACAGCCGCACACTCCGTATCGGGACGGCGCTCGATTCCGACTAGGAAAGCGCGCTCGTCGACTTCCTCCACGCGAATCTCGATGTATTCGTATGGAAACCCTCCGACGTGCCGGGGATTCCAAGAGAGGCGCCGAGCACAAGCTTAACATTAAGCCCGGCTTGAAGCCGATCAAGCAGCGTCTGCGTCGCTTCAACTCCGACAAGTGCAAGGCTATCGGAGAGGAGATCAAGAAGCTCATTAGTGCAGGGTTCATTCGTGAAGTCTACCACCCCGAGTGGCTAGCAAACCCTGTACTCGTTAAGAAGAAGAATGGCAAATGGAGGATGTGCGTTGATTACACGAGCCTGAACAAGGTGTGTCCAAAAGATCCATTTTCGTTAACGTGTATAGATCAAGTAGTCGACTCAACAGCTGGGTGCGAAACCCTCTGTTTTCTTGACGCTTACTCGGGGTACCATCAGATCGCGATGGATCTGATCGACCAGCTCGCCACCTCGTTCATCACCCCGTTTGGCGCATACTGCTACGTTTCCATGCCTTTCGGGTTAAAGAACGCAGGAGCCACTTTCCAAAGATGCATGCGTCACGTCTTTGGAGATCTCATCGGACGGCTAATCGAGGCCTATGTCGATGATATCGTGGTCAAGTCAAAAAAGGTGGGCGACCTGATCCCCGACCTAACCGCGGTCTTCGAAAAGCTGAGGGAGCACGGCGTGAAGTTAAATCCCGAGAAGTGTGTCTTTGGGGTCCCCAGAGGCATGCTACTCGGCTTTGTTGTGTCGGAGCGCGGCATCGAGGCCAACCCCGAGAAGATCTCTGCGATCACGAGCATGGGACCCATCAAGAATCTGAACGGAGTGCAGCGCGTCACCGGATGCCTCGCTGCTCTCAGCAGGTTCATCAATCGACTAGGCGAGCGCAGCCTGCCACTGTACAAGCTCATGAAGAAGTTGGAGCACTTTCAGTGGATGCCTGAAGCACAGGAAGCCCTCGACTCGCTCAAGAAACTACTCGAGAGTCCACCAGTGCTCACCGCTCTGGCCGAGGAAGAGCCGATGCTCCTGTACATCGTTGTAATGACCCAGGTCGTGAGCGCGACGCTTGTGGTTGAGCGAGATGAGCCTGGCAAGATGCAGAAAGTATAGCGCCTCGTATACTTCGTGAGTGAAGCCCTCTCTGACTCGAAGACACGATACCCGCAGATACAGAAGCTGATCTATGCTGTCCTCATCACTAAGCGGAAGCTCCGGCATTATTTCGACTCGCACCGCATCACGGTGGTGTCCAAGTACCCGCTTGGCGAAGTCATACAGAGCCCGGAGGCGAAAGGCAGAATTGCTAAGTGGGCCCTCGAGTTGATGGGGCAGAATATCGAGTATGCGCCCCGCACCGCCATCAAATCGCAAGCATTAGTTGACTTCGTCGCCGAATGGACGGAGATCCAAACGCCTCCTGCTCCCATCGAGCACGAGACGTGGCTTATGTACTTCAACAGATCCCTCATGAAGGAAGGAGCCGGGGTTGGACTTGTGTTCATCTCGCCCCTAGGCGTGCCAATGGAATACATGGTCCGACTACATTTCGCGGCTTCCAACAACGTCGCAGAGTACGAGGCGCTCATCAACGGTCTCCGGATTGCCATCGAGCTGGGAATTCGATGCCTCGACGTCAGGGGGGACTCCGACCTGGTCGTGGGACAGGTTATGAAAGAGAACAATTGCATAAGTTCGAAGATGGCCGCTTACTGCCGGGCGGTGCACGAGTTGGAGGACGAGTTCCACGGGCTCGAGCCCAATCATGTACTGTGCGAGTACAACAAGGCGGCTGACACCCTCGCAAAGGCGACGTCAAATCAAAAACCCGTTCCACACGGGGTCTTCGCCAGCGACCAGCACGAACCATCCGTTCGTTCCGAGGAGGACAAGTTGCCAAAGCCGTCGACACAAGAGGTCATGGAGATCGATGGGGCGCAAGAGCCCAACCTTGAAGACCCCGACTCGAGGATTCCAATCCTCGAGTGGATGGTGGAAGGAAAATTGCTGCCCGACAAGGAGACGGCTCGATGCATCGCTCGCATAGCCAAGTCGTACAAGCTGATCGACGGTGAGCTCCGTCGAAAAGGCGCCGAAGGCATATTCATGCGGTGCATCCTGGTCGACCAGGGCAAGGAACTGTTGCAAGAAATCCATGCGAGCACTTGCGGACACCACGCCGGTCCGAAGACCATCGTCGGAAAAGCTTTCCGACAAGGTTTTTACTGGCCCACCGCGGTTGCTGACGCAACCCAAATCGTGCGCAGCTGCGAAGGCTGCCAGTTCTATGCACGACAAACCCATCTCTCGGCGCAGGCCTTGCAAACCATACCCATCACTTGGCCCTTCGCGGTCTGGGGGCTGGATATGGTCGGACCACTGAGAAAAGCACCCGGGGGCTACACCCATGTGCTCGTCGCCATCGACAAGTTCTCAAAGTGGATCGAGGCCAAGCCCATAACGAATGTCCATTCTGAGGAGGCCGTTGCGTTCTTCACCGACATCATCTATCGCTTCGGGATCCCGAACTCCATCATCACCGACAATGGCACGCAGTTCACCGACAAGAAATTTCTCAAGTTCTGCGACGACAACCACATCCGTGTGGACTGGGCCGCCGTCAGCCATCCGAGGACCAATGGGCAAGTGGAGAGGGCCAACGGCATGATCTGGCAAGGTCTGAAGCCACAGTTATTCAAGCGTCTCGAGAAGTTTCGAGTGACGTGGGCCGCAGAGCTTCCGTCCATCCTGTGGAGCTTGCGCACCACGCCAAGTCGGGCTACTGGCTGCACGCCTTTCTTCCTCGTCCATGGGTCGGAAGCAATCCTCCCAACGGACATCGACTACGGCAGCCCACGAGTTCAAGCCTACACTGAAGAAGGCAACCAGGTCGCCCTCGAGAATGCCATCGACCAGCTGGATGAGGCGCGCAACGTCGCCCTCCTCCACTCGGCGCAATATCAGCAAGCTCTATGTCGCTACCACGAGCGTAACATACGGGAGCGCCAGTTTCAAGTCGGCGACCTCGTCCTCCGACGAGTTCAGAGTAACGAGGGGTGACACAAGCTCTCACCTCCATGGGAAGGACCGTACATTGTCGACCAAGTGCTCCGCCCGGGAACATTCAAGCTTAAGCACGAGGACGGCAGGGTCATCTCCAATGCCTGGAACATAGAGCAGCTACACCGTTTTTACCCTTAAGCATTTATTTCATTCTCATTTTATGATAATGCAAGAGCTCCGAGCTACTTTCTTTTTTCATGAAATGATATCTTTCTCAAGCTCACTTTTTTACTCGAGTAAAATGTCGTCTATGCTTGTCTTATCCCATGGGCAAGTCTCCGACTTGTCCATGGGCTCAGGGGCTACCCGGGGGCCACGACCCCTCTCCCCTAAGCGTTGCGAAACCTTTTTTCGATCAAAAACCGTCCATGGTTTCTCGTATGATCGTTGCGGTACGCTCACATTCCTTAAAGGGAGATGAACGACGACTCTAGCGGTCATGAACCTGCGCTCGTCCGGGCCCCGAGTACTTACGCCCCCGCGGCTATGGTACAAAGACCCACAAGCAAAGTTTGTGACCTCAAGTTGTCGATCACTCGCCCCTTCCAAGGGATTCCGAGTAACCGTCTCAAACTCTCAAGAGTTTTCTTGTTTGCAAAAGCATGTACACGCACCTATCCTTCTCCAAAGTACTCAGGGGCTGCCCGCTCGAGTAGTAACGCTCCCAAACTAAGCCCGGTCGAGTCGCCAAGTTCCTACGCCTCCGCGGCTACGGAGTAAGACACCACCAGCAAAGTTTTAAGCTACACTACTCAGGCTCACAGGTCCTCCAGCTACTCGGGGAAAAGGTCAACAAACAATCGAAGTGCTTAAACTTGAAATAAGAACAGGTTCTTAACCCACGAGTTTGCCATAAACACTCGGCCCACAAGTTCTTACAAGCATGATTAAAAAGCCTCGGTGAGGCAACTTGGTTTTTTCTTTACAGGCCCAGGTCATGGAGGGCATGACCCAGCATAGCTTTGGCGAAGTCGATGGCGTCTTCTTCAATGCTGTCATACTGCTCGTTGGTGTAGCCCGGATACCATCCCTGGCCAAGCAGCACCCTGTCCAGGTCGGGGTAGTGCGACAAGAAGATGGCTACCACCTTGCGGACGGCGTCGCCGGCAGTATCCATCGTCTGTTGACGAGCTGTCGCAGCGGCCAACTCCAAGTGATCCTTCATGGGGCCGGGAGGAACACCGAGTTCGTCGCACGCCTTGATGATGGCTGCTCCCATCCCATTGCGAATCGACTCAAACTGCTTGATCTCGGTCTTGGCCCCCGCGAGCGATTTCCGCTCCTGCTCGGGCTCAGTCACGACCTCTGAAGAAAAAGAAAAAGATCAATATCAGCGAAAGATGTCCCAATCCAAGGAAGGCAAAAGATGAAGAGGACACGGCTCTTACTATTGAGTTTCTCGTTAGCCTCCTTGATCAGCTCCACCAACTTCTGGTTCTCGACGAGGCGGGTGGTCGCGGCACTCTTGTGATCCGCGACCTGCTTCTCCAAGTCGGTATGGGCCACGCGGAGAGCTATACACCCGAGAAGAAAGACGACATCTCGAATCAAGAAATCGCGCGGAAACAGAAAGCAGAGATGACAAGTCATAAGGTACTCACCGATGACCTCATCCTCACGCTTTTGGGCAATTTCTTCAAGACGGCCCTTCTCGGCGGTGACACTGCCGACTTGGGCCTCGAGCGTTGTCATCTTTTCACGAGCCGCCTGGAGGTCGGACTCGACCCGGCCCGCCCTGGTCTCAAGCTCCGTCTTCTCTTGATGGGCGGCGCGGGCGGCGGCCTCAGCGTTGGAGCGTAGCTCCGCCGCCACCTGCTCCGCCGCAGCCAGCTTCTCCTCTAGGGTGGTTTTCTCTGCTTGCGCCGAGGCCGCACGGTCTTCAGCTGCCTTCACCCTCGCCTCAAAGGACGCGCGCTCTGTGGACCGGTTGGCCTCACCATCCGCCGCCGCGAGGCGGGCCGCGGCCAGCTGCGCCTCCAGCTGGACTTTCTCTGCGCGGAGTGCCTCAAAGGCCCGCGTCTTGTCCTCGGAGTGCCCGATGAGCTCCTAAACCACGCATGAGTCGCACGACTGAGAAGAAAATGAAAAATAAGCATGAGAAAGGAAGAGGAAGAAAAAAACTCACCCTCGAGGCGGGGATCAGGTCCCTGATCGCCCGCTCCGACTGGCGCAGCGCCATCTCGCTCAGGCGCAGGCTACACTCTAGGCGGCGGCAGGCCGCCAGCTCCCTGTCGCTGTCGAGGCTCGGGCCTACTGAGGCCAAGACCGGCGACATGGACACCAGCCAGAGCGGCGGGACTCCCATCTCCTCCTCTTCCACCGCCGAGGTGGTCGGCCTCGGCACCCTCGAGCTCTCCTCGACCTCCACGGTCGGAGGAGGCATCTGCTCGTCCACTGTCCCGACGGGAGAGACGGCCGGAGAAGGCGACGCCGGGATGACGATCACCTCAGCTAGAGCGGCATCCGATGAGGCGACCGACGAGATAGAGATGATCCCCTCGGTCACCATGATTGTCGCTGCGGCAGAAGCATCCTCGGAGGCGCGGTCACCCGCCTCTACCATCTCAACAGTACTCCTCGTTCCCCCCACCGACTTGGGGGCTGGGGTTTCGAAGTCCGCAGCGGCAGCGGTCGTCCCCTCCAGCGACTCGGGGGCTGGCCGCTCGGCGTCAACATCGTTGCCCGCCCCCGCCGACGACTTGGGGGCTGGCTGCGCGTCGTTACCCGCCCCCGTCGACGACTCGGGGGCTGGCTGTTCATCGTCACCTGCCCACGCCTCGGGAGCAGGGTTCTCCTTGTCCTGCTCCTGGGCCCCGGACAGGCACCTTGCCAACTCGGCCGCGTGGGCTGAGAGTGCTTCTTCAGTGGGGGCCTCGCCCCCCAAACCCATCGCCCCCATCGACAGGTCGCTGCGAGCCGGGCTCGCAGTTCTCTGTGGGGGGACGGTCACCAACTGGGTCCCTGACCCAACTGCTTCTTCTGCCGCCGCCCCCGACTGAAGGGAGGACGGCGGGTCGCTCGACGACGGCACGTCTCTGCCCACCTGGGCAGGGCGGCGTAATGCCTTGACAGGCGTCGGCCTCATGGTGCGGCGGTCAGGCTCCCTGAATTGAGAAGGATGTCACGACGACAAGCAAAAACGCACTCGCTAGAAGCACAAAGCAAAAACCAGAAGATAGCAACTCAGAACTCAACCCTCTGCGACGTGGCGGGGCCGCTTGGGGCCGATCGTGGGTTTGCGCGGGGACGCCGCCCTCTTGCTCCCCGACGACGGAGCAGATGTCGGAGGTGGTGTCGACCCGCCTCTGGCAACGACGACCGACGCGAGCCGCCGTTGGGTCGGGGTCGCCTCCCCGATCTGGGCTACAGGTGGCGGGGAGGCCGCCGGCCCCATTCCGCGGCTCCCGTGACGGACGCACGGAGGGCGAGTGAGACCTCCGGCGTGAGGAGTGGCGACACGAGCTGTCGCGCCTCGACTCGTGGCGGCCGGTGTCGCCGTGCTGAGGAGAGCTCCTGCCCCTCTCGCGGCGGTCCCACTGAGGAACATGGCTGCTTGTTCCGGGCAGGTCAACCCGGGAAGAGGAGGGCGCCTGCTGGCTCGAACTGGTGCCAGCTGCAGCCGAGGTGGGCGCCGATCCGCAGCGTGGCTGTGAGGACGGCGCCGTCTCATCGTCGGTCCACTCGAACAGGGACTCAGCCTCATCTGAGTCCGGCGGAGCCGACGAGGGATCCTCGTCGCTGGAGACGTCCCTCTCCCCATTACACCTGCGCGAGGCGCGGTTGTCGTTCCTCTCCCGCTTCTCGATCTCCTTCTGCTGGTGGGTCCTCTTGCGCTGCCCTCGCCGCTGCTACCGCGTGGCGGTCTCCCGGGTAAGCGTCCGGTCCTCTTCCAGCGGAGGACGAGAGGGGAGGACGCGCACATCCCTCATCTGTGCAAGCACAAGAACAATCACCACCCGCAACCGCAAAAGACGAATCGAAAGCAAGTCGAGAGGAGACATACCAGGGCCGCCGTGGCAGAGGAAGGGTGCATCTGCAGCACGCCCGGCGGCGGCCAAAACATCAAGGTGACCCCAGTGGCCTGGGACACCCGGCGCTGGACCTCGTCCAGCGAGGGCAGAGGACGAGCGGTCACGGTCCCCTCAAAGGGAGCCCGATCGACCGTCATCTCCCTGAGGCGTAGCGCGCGACGACGGAGCGGGACGACCCCCCGGGTGTGGTAGCGACCGATCAAGGTGATGAAGTTCACCCCATTGTCGCGGAGTATCTTGAGGGCGGCGAGGGCGCTGTCGAGGAACCGGGGATGATCTTTCTTCTCCGGTCCGTAGCTCCATTTCGCCGGCGCCCGATCGTACCAGCGATTGGTGAACTCCGGCAACGGGTTCTCGGGGTCATTCTTGAGGTAGAACCACCCTCGATGCCACCCGCTGTTGGAGGAAGTCAGGTGGGTAGGAATGTACTCGTCCATCCTCCCCTGCTTCCCGCGGAGACCGGCGCACCCAATGGCCGCCGCGGAGTTGTGGTCCTTGACGCAGACGAACTTGTAAAAATACCGGAACAGGTCCCAATGGGCTCCCTGCTTCAAGTACCCTTCGCACAAGGCTTCGAACGCCGCCATCTGCTGGACGCCGTTCGGGTTGAGGTTGTGGAGCTCCAGGCCGTACTCCTCGAGGACGGCGCGGATGAACCGTCCCGCCGGGATGGAGAAGCCTCGCTCGTGGAACAGCACGAACGAGACTACGTACCCCGCCAGGGGCTGGGGGCTGTTCTCCGGTCCAGGCACCCTCCACTCTTCCGCCGCGGTCAGCGGCGGCAACATGCCATCGGACGCGAGGCGGTCGAGCTCGGACTAAGTCACCGTCGAAGACAACCAGTTCGACATCGCGTTGGCTCTGGTGGCGGCAGTGGGCGGTTCCAGCTTGCGAGAAGAGGCGAGGCGGGCTCTACAGCTTGCGAGCGGCGAGTGTGGAGCAAAGGCAAGAAACGGCGGGGGCGGAAGACACAAGGAAGCGGAAGGGGAAAAATTGGTTGACGGCCGCGGTATATAAACGGGGGAATGATTACTTCCGCCCCCGCAGTTAATGCCCGTGTCGCCTCAGGCCACATCCTCTTTCTGCCAAAGCGTCACCCCTCAAAAGGCGCGCCCCACTGCTGCGCGCCGCCCACGACCGAGCCACCACGTCACCCGAAGCGGGACCCAGAAATCTCGCGACCGGCACGAGATCTCGCCAGTCACCCCGTGACGCGCACCACGCGGCAAGCCACAAGTCTCCGACTTGTCCAAAGATCCAGCATTTAATCCCACGCACAAGTCCCCGACTTGCCCGTCGGCACGGGGGCTACTACCCGCGGGTCCGCTCGCGCGTCCCCACCGAAAACACAAACAACACAACAAGCCTCCTCGTCTCCGTGACAGTTGATCCTAGGAGCGAGTCTCTGACTCCCTCACCAGGATCGGGGGCTACTAACGAGGCCATGGACCAGAGCCCACCAAGACCCCGCATAAACGCAGTATGGACCCATGTGCGGTATGCTCCGACAACTAACACAACGAGTGTTACGCTGCCCGAGCATGTGAAGGCTCGTACGACCAGTTTCCGCCATGGGTCAGAAGACAGGCGGCCCACGGCCATCCGTACCCCCTTCCCCGAGTACATGATGGTCCGTACGACAAGTTCTCAACTCCACTCCCAACTACTCGCTCGCACGAGTAGTTTCCGCCTCGCGGCCGCGACTACTCGCTCGCACGAGTAGTTTCCGCCTCGGAGCCACGACTACTCATTCGCACGAGTACTTTCCGTCACCGACTCGAGCAGGCTTCGCGGGGAAGGCATGGGGCATGTGGGCCCGCCAGATCGAGGTCCCGGGAACTCCGCGCACGCTCCCCCTCGCACCGCCACGTGTCCGCTACGCCGCAGCGGTCCGCTCGGGCCAGGCCGATTCGATGTCAGGGGATGGATTCGTCAAACCTTGCCACGAACGGCACAATGGCCATCGTACCGCCAACGGTGTAACGAGCGCTGGGCAACGTACGGTACAGTACACACTACACCCTAAGCATCGGAAGACGCGGCATAGATCACCTACTCGCACGAGTAGTATTCCGACTCCGACTAGTTCAAGACTTGGTCGTCAAGGCCGCAAGTGCGTAGGCCCCGTTGGTGTCCCGTGATACCCCGGTACACAGCCTGCCACGTGTCAGCCTCCCTGCACGGGTCCGCCCTGACCAGGTCGATCCTGTGTCAGAAGACGGATCCTCCTGCCGCTCCTCTGCAGGGGCGGTGCGCACCGTACCACGGAGGGCACGGGAAGCGCTGTGCCACCAACAGCACAGTGCAAGCCGTCACCTATCCCTCGATCATCGTGGTGCAGACTACTCCGTTTCCACAGTACCATAAAAGACAAGCCCCTGATCCACTGACAGGATCCGGGCCAGTACTCTGACCTCCTGTACCCGACTAACTACTCGGAGAAGGGCGCAGGGGGCCCCGGGACGGTCGCTTGGGACGCACGAGATCTACACCATCACCCAAGGCCCCGTAACAGTGCTTTGCCGCTGCTGCTGCCTGACAGCCCGATGCAGAGAAGGACGCCTCGCACTGTAGATTAGCTCAACACACTCGATGTAAACCGCCCTGAGCCTCCCCCTTGCGACTATAAAAGGGAAGGGTAGTGGCACATACCAGACATGTTCGTTTTCATCCCCACACGCACTTAGCATCGATATCCCATCTCATACAAACACCGCAAGCACACACACCCACGTACGCAGACTTCTGCTACTTGAACCGCTCGCACACCAGGGACTTGGGCTCTACACCCTCTCCCGACTAGTTTGTACCCCCTACTATAAACTCCCGAGCATAAAGAACATCTCCTCTCAGACTAGACGTAGGGTATTACTCTCCGGAGGCCCGAACCAGTATAACCCTGAGTGTCTCCTGTGCTACCGTGCGGATCAGAACACGCGCTCTTATATAAATTTACTTACTGGCGGTAATGAACCCCGACAAGCGGCGAGGACACTTTGTGCGGGGGACGTGGAGACCCCCTTCCCTTGGTGGAGAAGCTCCTTAGTGGAGGCGGCATCAAGGTGACCAAGGGAGCTTGGCGAGTGCCTTCGTGGTGAGCCTTTGTGGTAAGTCAAGTGGTGCTCTTGGGAGAGACTTGGTGACCGGGAAGTAATACTCTTGTGTAGAGTGCTTCAACAACGTGGACTAGGGGTGGCTTAGTGCCTACTAATACCACGGGATAAATCACGTGTCAAGAGTTTGTTTCCTCTCATCCCCCTTTACGTTTCCGCATTACATTCTGCTAGGATTGGCTATAGGTTGCAAAACTTGTTTTGGGATGGGAGTTTCACACTAGAACAACCTTAGTTGCACATCTAGATAGAATGTTCTAGTTTATATTTCATGCAAAATAGTGAAAGTCATAGGTTAAGTTTTTAAGTTGTCTAATTCACCCCCTCTCCCTCTTAGGCTACGAGCATCCGATTCCTTATAGAAAGGGGTTGGCCAAACGACCTGTTATGTCAACTGTGCAACACCGCCCCGGAAACACAGACACACCTATGCAAAGATTGCTCGTATACCCGCCAGGTGTGAAGTCAGTTGGTAACCTGGTTCGACTTGAACAACCTCCTACTAGGTAGTTCGACGCAATCGATCATCAAATGGTGGAGGCATTGCAGGAGCAAAGTACAGAAGCGAAACAGATCTTTTTTGACGCCATCATGATCTACTTTTGGTGGAATATCTGAAAGGAAAGAAATCGAAGAACCTTCTATCAGCAGTCGCTTGCGTCAGAGGCAGTGGCCTATCTGGTGAAAGAAGACATACAACAGTTCAACATAATGACTAGATTATCAACCCCTTTGCCTAACCCCCCTCCAACTTAGTGGGAGTCTGCAGCTCAGTTGCCGTTGTGTTTTTCTTTCGGTTTTTTCGGTTGTGGAGTGGTTTCTGTTTTTTAGTTGTCTCGGTTGTGTGTTTCGGCCCAGTTGTTTTAGTTTTCTCTTGTTTTTTGGGGTTTCTTGTACCTCTTTTTTCCTTCTAATAAAATTTATGGCAAAGCTCTTGCCGTTCCTTTCAAAAAACTAGTAAGGTGCACGTGCGACACGCACGTGTTTTACAATATTTTTATATGTATAAAGATACCGTCTGCATCACACATATTATCTTTTTTTTAAAAATCAGATAATATCCATGATACGGCAAATAGCATAGTTGATAAACACAAATTACTCTGTTTAACATATTGCATCGTCGTGAAACAATACATCCTTATTATTACTAATGATACATCTATATCTTGAATATGACAACATCTTTGCATATAACTATCATTGGCACATGGAAACTCGTAAACATCGCTTCACTGCTTCTCTGGGCAATCCATTGCTTGCCATGCCCTTTTTACTTGACCGCAAACTATAAGAAATGTAAACCAAAAAATGTCACAAGTTCTCAACAATTCTTGCAAGATGATTCTTCTAATCACTTGATCCAGATAATCAAGCAAAAAATCGAGACATTAAAAAATTAGTGAACGAGTGAGAGCTTTGTGTCCTCAAGTATTATCCAATTAATTGGCTACATAAAAACCTAATATGGCCACTGAACAATAATGGAAATTCAAGCTAGCTGCTAGTGAACAATTTAATTTGGCATACTCAAAGTTGAGTGTCTTGAATTCTTGATATTTGTTATGTTGCCTCCCTAGTATTTCATTTGTCAGGCACATATGCTACTTAATAGTCTTGGTAAGGTACTTACCATAATAGGAGCACAAAAGAGAAGTGCGAGTGGCCCTTCATCGACACATATATGTTTGGAAAAATTTATTGTCCTATGTAGCAGTGACGCAGTGTCCATATAGGTCAAGTGCCACCGGAAGGGTAAACATGCAATACAATTCCTTCTCCAGTTCAAACTCAAAATTAGGAAATGAAAACTGTTATTGTGGCGATCACACCTCCGGCTGTGAAAAAATCTATGCAAAGATGGATAGAGACACAGCCAGACAACCTGTCTGCTGATATACAAAATTTTACTTTTGTATAACAAAAAAAGGGAAAACATGATATACCTAGTAAGCTTCGGAATTTAGAGTTTCCTGACATACAGCTTCAGGTAAAGAACAACCTGGAAAAGACTTGTGAACAGTCAGATGAACATACATGAGGCGAGTTTTGCATAAGTTTGTTTTTTTTTTGAAGTAATACATACACTAATACAAAGATTCATCCAAAACTGTCCAAAGCAACTTATCCAATATCTGCATATGTCCAGCGAGCTGTCTATTTATCTCTTCAAAAGAGAGCCGGTGTAGCATGAACTGCCACCCAGCAAGCGCCGCAGCATGAGGCTTAACCATCCTCCTTCCATGATTCTAGAAGCCATGGTGAGAATTTCAATGCCATAAATAACATTGAGCTCTGCAAGTTTCAACAAGGGATGTTTAGAAGCAAAAATCGGCATCCATCATCCTGATCCCAGAGAATCACAATGCAACTAATTCAAATGAGTTCAGATATTCAGGTATGATGCTTTGGACATGAACAACAAATTTAGCTCCAAAAAAATTAACTGCGCACATCATTACCATTACCTAAATTGGTATCCATGTCTTTGAATCTAGCTAATTATTGGCCCGTTCAGAAATATTCATATAGAAGTATGAATGTATGATCTTTTTTTAACATGAACAACATCATGAGACTGATTTTTGTTTTGTCAGGCTCATTCGCATTCCAACATTAGTTATATCTGTAGGTTGAATAAATAGTTCTCAATGTAAATTCCAAAGATAAATTATAAATATGATTGCATATAATGTTTTACTCAGTGCATGAGTAGCAGTGCTTCAATTACCTTTTTCAAAATGCCAAATAGCAGCATTCCTCTTAAATAGTATTTTTCTTGATTTCACCTGCACCAAATGGAATGAACAGATCAAGTTGATCGACTCGACCATGTGAAACCAGAGATACTGATTTGTATACATGACACTCTTGAGGTATGGGTGTATCATCTTGGATCTGGGCAGGTTGGAGTTGGTGTTGGAAGCTGTTGTTGCATTGTTTTCCATGGATAGCTTGCTGTTGACGGCGGATATTTGCCATTTTTATGGCTGTCAACTCCAGCAAATTGGAGCATGAATTGCACATTCACACTAGAATAGGAGCTTAAACTCATACTTTCCACCAGTGTCGATGTCTATTCGAATGCAGGTATTTAGCATAAGAAATGGGAGGAATCCATACACTTTCACTCCACTCCAATCCAAGGCACTCAAATGCTGGCCAATCAGGGGCTGCCACATGGATTCTCCTGGATCCATGATGTCACCAATCCATGTGAGGGACTCTTGACGAATCATACGCTGCCACGTCAGCATCACATGGATCCATGGGCCCACTTTGCCAACTAAACCGCCAGGAAACGTGCCATGCACGGAGGAGAGGCACTAGGGCCCACATGGAAGCGAACCAGACGAAGCACAGGCCAGATGGCCGGTCGGGAGCTTCAGACGACCCTAGGATCGGCCGAACCGACCTAGGGTCGGTTGATCTCCCCCCTCCATGTGTTGCTCGCTCATTGGTCCTTGGCTGCATCCCGGGGTGTTTTGGAGCACTTGGAGCCTCGGAGCAAGACACCTCCTTGTCTATAAATAGGAGGGGAGGGGCTCCATTTCACACACACCACCAAGCTCTCAAGTTCCACTTCTCTCTTGTGTAGCTCTCTCTCCCTCTCTCTAATTCTGCCCATGTGAGGTGATTCTCACCTCTATGTGGTAGAATGGTGATGAGGAGAGATCTAGATTAGGATTAGTTGAGAGGTAGAGTAGGGGTGAGGAGTGAGTTGATGTCCTCGTGGATGCTTGTTCTTCATTTAGATCAAAGTGAGTATTTCAGCATTTTTTATTTAGACTATAGTGGACATCATGCATGATTGATTTGTTCTTGTGTTCGTGGCTCGTTCATAAGTTAGAGGCTTGTGTTCTTCATGGCACAAGGCTTCGATCCTTTAGAGGCAGAGCACTAGTTCATATACTTGTTTGCATGCTCTGATCCTGTCTAGTTAAGTAAGTCCGTTGTATCTCATTTATCTGCATCCATAGCTTCCTTTCTGCTCCGTAGTTCAATGAATGATAAGATGATCTGAATCCGATCTTTTCCTTGTTCGTGGGACCGTATCTATACGGTTGCTATAGTGTAGTTAGCGGGTCGACAGACGTAACCGCACTATAGTATTTATCTGGGGTACAGCGTGGTGTCTGGGCCTTGGTTTTCCTGCGAAGATCACGTACGATCGTAGCGTAGAGGTAGGCCGCAGTGGTGACAGCCTGTTGGACCCTTTGTCAACCCTCTACGTCGCGTACCGAGTTGGGCTCGCTTGCCAGCACATTGAAGTGTTGTCGCCCCGCGGGGATGACTGAGACCTGACAGATGTATCTTGAGAGCTAAGTCCCTTAAGGAAGTGCTTCTTGTATCCCGACCTATCCCAGCGAAAGCTAGTGTCCTTGGATAGACCCTCTCTGGTTACTCACCGTCCTAAGAACGAAACCTAACGGGAATACTCATTCTCCTAGGGAGAAGTGCTACCGCGGTATATCCGTGCGCTTACGGATTCGTTCGCACTCGTCAGTGTACCCGGGAGTTTCTTACATGCTCACGCTACCACGGCGCCTAGTGTTGAGATTAAGAAACGCCAACACTTGCTCATGATGTTGTCAATACCCTCTGTCGCGCTGTCATCAAAGCCACACATAATGGAATCTGCGTCGAAGTTGTCATCGTCGTCGAAGTCGAGCTCCCCTGGCTCGTCCGCCGCCGCCTCATCGGGGGTTGCGGGGGACGGCGCCGAGTCGTGCAACTCGCCGAAGACACTGCTCACAGTGGCCGACGACGGGAAGCTCTTGGAGGGAACAGGGCTCATCGGCATCTGCATCGGTGGTGGCAGGTCGTGGAGGAGGAACGTGGTCTGGTCGAGGATGGGGAATGACGAGAGAAGGTCGGAGAAGTCCGGGTCGTCGGTGAGGGCAGATGTGAGGCCGAGGAGTCGGGGCGGTGCCGCCTCGAGCCCCCTGGCGGCGGGGAAGACGAAGGGGAAATGACCTTCAATATTCAAAAAAATTTTAAAAATAGCTAAATAAGGGTGAACTTATATAGTTCTTGGTGTGTCGTGTATGTAAGAGCATATCCAATATGCTCGTTTGACTCGTACTAAAGCGTCATAAAGAGCTAAGCTAATGGAGCTGAGAAATACCACTGTCAGCCGTTTAGTAATTTGATATACTTCATGGTCGCCCTTTTTAATATTTGGTAGATTTGGAAATTAGTCTAATTTTGTTTCCATATTAAATGCACCCCTGTTGTCCGGCAATTGCTCGTATTCGGAGTCCGACGTGTACAAGTTCAGCGAATATACGGAGGCGGTGCTTGCGGTCACGTCGAGTCATGTCGAGACGGGAAAACTCGTAAAAAAGAACGGGGAAGAGAAGGATCGCAGCCTCGCAGGAAGACGGGACTCTGGACGAAAAGAAAAACGGGAGAGGGCCCGCAGTCGGCGGGTATACGTCGGGTGGGTAAGAAAAACAATTCATTTTTGGCAGAAACGCTCTCCAAATTGTGATTTTTCGGTCCTTCCATAGTCCTTCCACCCTATCTACCCCTAAAAACATATGATGGGTGGGTCCGGCGTGAGGGGTACGGTAGACCCGATTTGGGTGAGAAAAGTTTTCAATTGTCTTCGCTCCTTATAGTATAGAAAAGGCGTACGTGGCATGGCTAATGGGCCCAATTAGACCCTATAAGAAGATCTATTATAAGTGAGAAAGTCACATTGTGGGAAATTATCAAATTGGAGGGTATAAAAATTACATAAACAACCAAAATTAAAAAAACGCCATCAGGTAAATATAAAAACACTATAATTAGGTCTATTATGTTAAAAAAGGCTCAGGGATAAAAACAAAAAGCCTCATGGATAAAACAAAAGGGCAATACGTACATGGACAATTATTTCAATACTTCAATAAAAATTATTTATCTTTCATCAGCCAAATAATAAAATTAAATGATAGATTACATGTAATACTCTAGGAAAACATAAATATGAGACTTTTCATATACATAATAAACTCCTCACCCCTGTCTAAATGGGCCTGCAAGTTTTCTAGCACAAATGATATGGACACAAAATTTTCATTGACTCGGATTAGATATTATAATTAGAGACAAGATCACATTGTATGGTAGACACTAAACAAAAGATTAAGTTTTCACCTGTAGCAACACACGAGCATGTTTGCTAATAAGATTCTAAATTCCTAAAAAAAAGTCTCGTATGTTGGTTTGAACCCAACACCAGTCAATTGACACAAAGGTTTTTCCACAGCAGCACATAATATCTAGGTTGTTAATAAATTTTATTTTATTTGAATAAGTTTGCATGATTATATTGACGCCCGCCCGTCATTTACTACCAGACAAAAATACATAACCTTTGCAAAATTCTTAACTTGCAGAGAAGTATATTAATGTTTGACGTGTAATATACCATTGATAGGTAAAGTTATCTTGATACGTTTATGTTGGGAACACGCATAGGGATGACAATTGTTGGCGGTCGATTTCCGTCAACCTAGAGCATTCGTTACACTTTGGTTTGAGCTTGATTATGGAACTAACCCGCCACTAGGCATACTAATGATATAACAAGTTCAACTCTGTATGTGCATTTGGAACTGTTGTGTTTTTGCAGGAAAACATGGACAAAAGGGACGGAGTTACAATGAGTTCAAAGGAGCAAATGAGGAGTTCTGTTCGTGTTCAAGTGCAAGGCGAAATCACTTTCAAAAGTGGCAAGGACCAAGGTGCTACGACGGATCATCCCCGAGAACTAAGACGTAAAGAACGGACTTCATGAGAGAAGACCCCCTATCTTGATCGCGGGGATGATGACGCCAAAATGACGCAAATAAAGAGGCAAAAATCCAAAATGTCAAGATGAGCCACGGGTAGGAAGACGGGCCCGAACCGGGCCAGAAAAGGCCCATGCCTCAGTTTGTGGTCCCCTTTGACCTAGGTGCTCCTCGGTGTATTTATATCCCCTGTCTCCGACGGCCGCCGAATCCAATGATTCTACCGACGCCCATTCACCAGAAAGCCGCCGCCGCAAGATGAGGGAAAGAGTTAGATGAGTTCGTCGCGAGGATCAACGCCGGTGGAGGGAAGGAAGCAAGAGGAGGACTCCAAGCCATCGGCCTAGGGGTGTTCCCAAGCCTCCTCACCACCATCTTCATCGACGACGTTCTCCGGAGTCTCCATCACCCCTATGTGCTTCAATCTGTGTAAGATGATTGGGTAACGTCTCCGTTCATCCCTAGGGTTAGATGGATCTTTGATACGTAATCGCTACATGAACCCTATGCCTTGATGCTTCACGGTCTATGTCTTTGCAAATGCTTGATTTACATATGTGTGCACAACATGTGATCTTAGTACGCTTTGTGGTAATCGTGGTGATTAGCTTAACTCTATGGATGCTGAGATGTAGATGCGTTAGCGAAGTGATCTATTACCTTCGCGTAGTGACATGTACGAGAGAAGGGAAAAGGCCTAGAGACCGCATAACCGCCGTGAAGCTAGAGAAGGCAACACATCTTTCATGTAGTAGATGCATGTCTTTGTGATCCTAGACCCTAGGGAGGGAGCTCTTATCTACTTTAATCTCTCTCTTGTACCAACCTTTGCCATCTAGTTTAGCCTTAGATCAACATAGATTAGATTGCTTTTTCTTTAGATTAATATCTCTTTCAAAGGCTTTCCAATCAACTAGATTAGTACTTGATTAAACGCTAGTATATCCCTTGCTCCACAGATTGACAAGAACCTTGGGGATCCCCCCCTTGGTGAAAAAGGCACCAAGTCACCCGTGTGCTCGCGGTGAACTTCAACATGGTTTTGAACCGTCAACAAGCCTTTTTTCTGGTGCCGTTGCCGTGGAGCAAGCCAGTTTGCTACGTTTAATATTGTATTAATTTTGTTGATTAGTAACACCTAACCCCTTTTTTCTAGAAAAAACTCTTTTTGTGTTTTTCTTTTTTTCGGTGCCTAGATGGATTTGTTCACCTCACCATTGGAAGACAAAGAGATGTCGCTAAGGGAGCTAGCAATGCCGTCAACGGAGGACATTGAGATGCAAAAATCAGATTTAATGCTTGCTACAACCCATTATGAAGTGAAGCCTAGAATCATCAAGTTAGTGGCGACAAACCCCTTTAGAGAATTGGAGGATGACAACCCATATAGACACATTGAGCAATTCACGATGATATGCAACATAGTGCAACAAGAAGGAGTTCCGGCCGCTTGGTTCAAGTGGAATTTTTTTCCGTTCTCTCTCGAAGATGAAGCGCGAAGATGGTACACACTTGCGCCCGTTGAAGCAAAAGGAAATTGGGATGAGCTAGTGAAGAAGTTTCTTTTGAAGTTTTTTTCCCATAAGCAAGGTCCAATACTTAAGGAAGCAAGTGCTCACTTTCAAGCAAGGAGAGGATGAAGGAATTGATGAAGCATGGGACCAATTTAATAAACTACTTGAGCAGGGCCCGAACTTGAGATTTTCCGGTGACTTGATGTTGCATACCTTTTATTTTTCACTAACCCCTAACTCTTCTCATTTTGTAAGCATGTGTGCAGGCAGTGATTTAATGGATAAGACAATTAGTGAAGCCGCACAAATCTTACAAAGGATAAGCAATGGAAAAAGAACGCAAAGAGATTGGCAAAGACGTTGTCGGGAGGAGCAAAATGACAAAAGCAAGCCCGAGATGCTTGCTGAAATTTCTGAAAAAGATGAACCGGAGGTCAAGGAAGATGAACCAATCATAAAAGAAATTGAGAAACCACTTCCTAAGGTAAGAGAAGTCATTTCGGATATTAAAAATGTTGAAACTAACATGGATGTAGCCCGAAGCATGGGGAATGCTAGACCATTGGCGGAATTCAATCAATCCAATTGGATTCAAATTGATTTTGCCTCCCTAATCAACCACCGAAGGAAGGATGAACACCGACACGTTGCCAAACAAGTTGAAGATATATTTGATCAAGAAATGAGTGGAGAATCGATCCAAAATATGTTTGAAGGAGAAAGAGATGAAGAAGATGAAGGATGGGTCGATCAATATGACAACTCGAAGATTCATAATGAAGGAGGAGAAGAGTACAACCATGATGAGCCTAAAAGTTCCCTCTCCACAACACCATGCACACCAATTGAAGAAGAAGATCTTGAAGAAATTGATTGGTCGTGGCCGTTCAACCATGGTCAAGAATTCATTGCTAGGGAGACGAGAAAAATGAAAAGAAGAGCTAGTGACTCAAAGGATAAATGGGAGAAAATAGGACTCAAGCTAGAAGATGAATAGGAAGGAGATGACCTAGAGCAAATACTCCAAGAAGGCCCCTCTCCACAAGGTTATAGCTTGTGTGCTATTGAAGCCTACACACTAGCAAATCAAGACATGGAAGTGCTCAAGGACGAAGAAAAGAGTGAATCAACGATGAGCGATCTTGACGACATGTGGTACACGGAAGATAAAGAAAGCAACGTACAAGACTTTGAAGATGAAGATTGTGATGATAATGAAGACTTCAAAGAACAGACAAATGCATACATTGCTGAAGGATTACATGTCCCACATGATGAGATGGAGGAGATGCCAAAAGGTAACAAAGAGACACCTCTACTCGTCGAGATTGATTTGCTTTCAACGCTACAAGACGAACCAAAGATCATTCTTGTTGAGAAAGCTCCGAGGCTAAGGTACACACTGAGATCTCAAGATATTATTGGTATGGATGATGATATATTCAAATATTCATGTTGGATCAATAGTATGAATAATAGTTTAAATTCTATGCTTTGTTCCAATGATGATCATGTTGATAGGCTAGAATATCTTGAGGATGATGATGAGGTAATGTTTATGTTTGAACCAATTAATCTCACTCATAAAGAACCTTTGCCTAATGATGAGCTAAGTGCTTTGCATGAAACATATGCTTCTTTTAATTACACCTTGACTTGTTGCTACAATTTGCATGTGGTGTTGATTATGGACGCGTATGTTTGCAATAAGTTTTGTAAATCTCGATCATGCTTTGAGTTTGGTCAAGCTAATGACTTTAAAGAAGTATATGTCAGGAGAAGGCCCAATTTTCACTAACCATGCAGGAATACAATGACTTGAATGATGTAAAGAGAAGTCATGCCCAAAGAGTTGCAAGATAAATCATCAACCTCTCCTAATCCCGCGATAGATGCTGCTGTCTTCATCAATTTGTGCACTTGTTCAGAGGTTTACAAATGAAGAAAATGATATGTTCAGAAGCTCCATCAAGTTTCCATTCCAACACATTAAAAACCAACGAATTTGGAGATCCGTGCAAGGAGTTATGGAGAGAACGTTGAGCGTTGCGCGTTCTGAAAATTTCAGGACAGATTTCATCGCCGGAGTAAAACTGATGTAACTCCCTTGTTCGGAGTCCGATTTGGGCGAATAAAGACTTGTTGGAAAGTAAAATTTGTGCAATGTGCAATGGAGTAGAGTTTGGGTACACATTCTCTTCTGGACATTTAAAAAAATTTGTGAAGTAAAGGCAGCACCGAAGGGCGACAAAGAAGGAGAAAGCGATGATGTCAGATAGCTTGGGCAAGTCGCCTATAAGTGATCAAGCACAACATGAGGAGTGAATTAAAGCTGCATTGGCACCTTTTCTTCTTGCATGAAGGGCCATGGCTATGCGACGAAAAGAAGGTATGTGAGAAAGTCGAGCTCTATGACTTTAAATGAAGCGCTTTTCGGGAGGCAACCCGTTTCTTTTTGTTTTTATTTCTTCTTTAGAAAGAATAAATGGCACCTTCCTATGATGATTAACTTGTGGCTAGTTAATATAAGTTTCATTTTCTTTTTAGAACCACCATCATGTTCATGCTCATATTTATTTATTTGCATGCATTGCATTATGTCATCAACGTGATGTTTGTTTCTTTTCATATACATGTTTTGCATATAGTTGGCTTGGTTGTTTTATAGACTTAATGATGAGTGCTTCATTTTCCATGTTAATGCTCAAGCTTGGCATTTTCCTTTTGTGATCTTGTGTAAACATGGTGTTTAAACATGATTGCGGACCATCATCGTTAAGTTCTTTAAGCCTTGCTAGCTTTTTATATGTTTTCATGATGCATTGGTTGGTTTATAAATATTGCAATGTGCTTTATTTTTCTTGTGCTATAAGGAATTGTTTATCTAAGGATAGACATGGTGTTTTAACCCTAGATAAATAAACTTTTATGGCTATGGAGAAATTCGGCAACCTAGTTGTAAACATGGTGTTTAGAATTAGGTGTAATCATTGTCTTTGTTTATATGTTTTCCTCTCATGTGCATAAACACTTTGCACCACGTACACCCATTAGGTTTTTATTCCATATTAGATTAATTATGCCACAAGTTAAGAGTCTTGAAAAAAATGTTTGGATTGTTGGTAATTTATCTACTCCCAACCGTCACCTTGGGGGTAGAATATGCACTTAAAATGTTTTGCAGGCAAGATAAAGACTCTCACGACAAGGAAATTGAAGGATGTCTAAGATAAAAATGATTTTTCTTCTTCTTCCATGCCTAGCAAAATGCTAAGCATGGGGGAGGCCCTGAATCTTCAACACGGAAGTGTAACATGACGCTCTAGAAGATAGAATGATCAAGACCATCAACATCTCCGGATCGATGCGCAAGAAGCCACCGATCTCATCAAAACTCCGCATGGTCTCGAAGGGAAGACACTGAATACTTTTGAATATTTAGAAGCGTCATGAAGTTACGATTCCAACAAATCAAGAATCAAGATAATCGGAGGTTCCTACAAGCAGTTATGGCCCAATCACCGAGTGCGACACGTCCTGAAATCAGTTTTGGACAGCACGCAACGCTGATGTAAAACGGACATAACTCCCTTGTCTGAAATCCGTTTTCGATGAATGACCACACGTTGGAAAGGTAACTTCACAAACTTTTCAATAAATCTATATTTCGATATATGTTCTGTCTGGACAGAGGGGAAATCCATGAAGAAGAGACAGCAAGGAGATGATGAGAACAAGAAAGAGGAGATGGTGATGACAACGTTGAAGAGTATGGTGACCATTGGCTCCATTAAGCATACGTGATCAAATTCAGAAGTAATAGGAGCATTGGAAAATCAAGACAAAAGCAAAGCCACATTCGATACATGGAGATGTCGGGAGAAGATAACGAAGAACTACAAAAGATGGTAACACCTCCATGGACCTTCTCTTTTCCGAAAATAAATGCTTGTAAGTATGCCTTCAACCTTAGGTGCAACTTTTTGTTTATTCTCTTTAACAATAACATGGCTACTAGGAGGACAACCTAGATTTCTTTTTATTTTTTCAATAAATAAGCATGACCATGTGTTCACCTCGATGTTTTATAATACCTATGCTTATGGAAAAATGATGAATGTTGCCGCTTTGTTTTACCTACATGAAGTTATACATGTCTTGCCTAATTGCTCTCTATAACGTGATCTGAAATTAATTTTAAATACCGGCTCTTTTATTTGTGGAGGTTAAATGACTATACTCTAGACCCACATATATATCTTTGCTATTTGATTTAAGTTTACGGATAGCCGGATAACTTGTTGTTTTTATGAAAACTTAACTTTTATGCTATCTACATATTTGTGATGCTCTTGCAAAGTTCTACCTACCAAATCCATATACATATATGTTCTATGATAATAAAACCTTTAGATTGCAAACATATGTTTTGATGAGTTGGGTTAGGATTGATTTCTATGGTTCGAGACTAAGAAGCTGGTCATTCCTTCGTGTAACTTTTTCTTGCTAGCCTTTTTGTCCATGCATTGTGGGTTTTCACATCGAAAATTTCACAAACCTTGCTGGGCATCCACCCTAAACCAAAAACATCTTTTTGTGATTACCCCCTTGTCCACAACCCAATTTTGAGTATGGAGTAAAATTCCCGACGGAAATTCAGATATTCTGCAAAGATTATGTTCATGCTTACTTCAGTAGTCCCTTCCCCTCTCTCTTATGCTCGAGGACGAGCATCATTCAAGCATGGGGGAGGAGTCATCGCATCATCTTTAACAAATGCTGAGTAAGTATTATGTTGCAAGAGTTCTAAGGAGCAAAAAGAAAATATATATATATATATATATATATATATGATGAGAAAAGAAAAAAAGGGGAAAAGAAAAAAAGAGATGAAAAAAGGAGGAGAATAAAAAAGAGAAAAGAGGAAATGAAAAAAAATAATAATAAAGATGCTCCTCGGTTCTTTTTGTTTCATAAGTTCTCAAGTGCCTCGAAGACAAATCCATACTCAAATCTTCCAACCATGTGCAATCCGATAACGAGGACTTCACTTGTGCCTCGGGATCATCCATTTGCCACTTGCACATGTCCACCTATCTAAATGTGTGTGTTTCATCCCTCTCTCTTTCCAACATTTATTTTCCATAGCCTTTTTGACGAGTCTCGGTAATTCCAGTAGATCTCTCTCTTAATTTGACAATATTTCGGATGTATGTTTTGCTAGGATTCTTTTGACCTACCAAGCTCCACATAAGCCTTCCACTATCACATATGAGTAGAATAGGTTGAATATAATCTAGTATAGGCTTGAGTGACTTGATGAGATTAGTGTTCCCATGAGCTTTTGCAAGAGATTTTCACTTATGTTGGATACACATCTTTTTGAAAATTCTTCGATGGAACAAGATAACGGTTTGAAGTTCACTTAAGTTTGAGAGCATCGTATTTATTAATTGTGTCTTGTTCTTTATTGTTAGTCTATCTTCCATAATGAAAAAGAAGACGGTCACAACTTGAACATTAAAACTAAATTCTTAAGAGAGAGCAATATGTCTTGTCATGAATGACTAAGTGCAGGGACAACATTGGAAGGCAACACTGATTCCCCTTTAAGCAAGGATTACTTACTCGAGGACGAGCAAGGTTTAAGCATGGGGGGATGTTGGCGGTCGATTTTCGTCAACCTAGAGCATTCGTTACACTTTGGTTTGAGCTTGATATGGAACTAACCCGCCACTAGGCACACTAATGATATAACAAGTTCAACTCTGTATGTGCATTTGGAACTGTTGTGTTTTTGCAGGAAAACATGGACAAAAGAGATGGAGTTACAACGAGTTCAAAGAAGCAAATGAGGAGTTCCGTTCGTGTTCAAGTGCAAGGCGAAATCACTTCCAAAAGTGGCAAGGAACAAGGTGCTACGACAGATCATCCCCGAGGACTAAGACGTAAAGAACAGACTTCATGCGAGAAGACCCCCTATCTTGATCGCGGGAATGATGACGCCAAAATGACGCAAATAAAGAGGCAAAAATCCAAAATGTCAAGATGAGCCACGGGGAGGAAGGCGGGCCCGAACCAGGCCAGAAAAGGCCCAGGCCGGCCGGCCCATGCCGACCGGCCCAGGCCCTTTTTGCCTCGGTTCGTGGTCCCCTTTGACCTAGTTGCTCCTCGGTGTATTTATATCCCCTGTCACCGACGGCCGCCGAATCCAATCATTCTACCGACGCCCATTCACCAGAAAGCCACCGCCGTAAGATGAGGGAAAGAGTTAGATGAGTTTGTCGCGAGGATCAACACTAGTGGAGGGAAGGAAGCAAGAGGACTCCAAGCCGTCGGCCTAGGGGTGTTCCCAAGCCTCCTCACCGCCATCTTCATCGACGACGTTCTCCGGAGTCTCCATCACCCCTATGTGCTTCAATCCGTGTAAGATGATGGAGTAACGTCTCCGTTCATCCCTAGGGTTAGATGGATCTTTGATATGTAATCGCTACATGAACCCTATGCCTTGATGCTTCACGGTCTATGTCTTTGCAAATGCTTGATTTACATATGTGTGCACAATATGTGATCTTAGTAGGGTTTGTGGTAATCGTAGTGATTAGCTTAACTCTATGGATGCTTAGATGTAGATGCGTTAGCGAAGTGATCTATTACCTTCGCGTAGTGACATGTACGAGAGAAGAGAAAAGGCCTAGAGACCGCATAACTGCCGTGAAGCTAGAGAAGGCAACACATCTTTCATGTAGTAGATGCATGTCTTTGTGATCCTAGACCCTAGGGAGGGAGCTCTTATCTACCTTAATCTCTCTCTTGTACCAACCTTTGCCATCTAGTTTAGCCTTAGATCAACATAGATTAGATTGCTTTTTCTTTAGATTAATATCTCTTTCAAAGACTTTCCAATCAACTAGATTAGTACTTGATTAAATGCTAGTATATCCCTTGCTCCACGGATTGACAAGAACCTTGGGGATCCCCCCCCCTTGGTGAAAAACACCCGTGTGCTCGCGGTGAACTTCAACACGGTTTTGAACCGTCAACAACAACACGGCTGGGGTGGGTGACTGCAGGCGAGATTAGGGTGGCACTAGCATGACAGTGAGGTTGGGGAGGTGGGGATGCCGGAGCGGCTAGGACAGAAAATGGCGAGGCTAGGAGGTGCATATGATGGCGGGTTAGGTCCTAGTGTGGCGTGGTGTGATAGGAATGACGGTGCAGCCAAAGAAGGTGAGGTCGAGCAGACAACGGCGAGGTTTGGAATGCATGAATGAGGCGGGTGAAGTCGAGGTGGTGCGAGTATCAGTGAGGTTGTGAAGGAAAGGATGACAGCGTGGTCGAGGCGCACGACGACGAGGCAGGGAGGAGGCATGGACGACAGCAGGAAAGGTTGGGGTATGGCGTGTGCTCTATGGGAATGACGATGCGACCAGAGAATGTGAAGTTGGGTAGACGACAGTGAGGTTTGGGAGTCATGGACAACGACATGCGTGGTTTGGGTGGCACGGGCATGACGGGTAGAATGGAGAGGTCGGGGAGATATGAAGGCGGCAAGGTCCATGGCGACACAGTCGGGACGGATGATGGAGGACGAGGTTGGGTGACGTATCTGTGATTATGAGTCTAAGGATGTAAAGATGACGGTGTGACTTGGTAGGTGTGGAAGATAGGGCGATGTGGCGGGTGCGTGATAGAAATGACAGCATGGTTGGGCAGACAATGGCAAGGCTGTCTGGCTGTGGCAGACAATGGTGATGTTCGAGAGGCGCGGACGGACATAGAGGACGATGAGGTCGAGAAGCTGCAGGGTGATGATGCACAGATGATTAAAAAAAGTAATATTTTCTCCCCGGGCATAGTTGCTAGTACTACTAAGTAAACATCCTCATTGGGAATCGTAATGGGCCGAGCCCATTGCCGACACAGCCGGGCCGGACCATATTTGCTGGCGTGTGACAACAACGAGTGGAGGATGATCTGGAAGAGAAGTTACGCCACGGCCAGCACCGGCGTTTTGCCAATGACGGTCTTGCTCGGAGAGATCTGCACCGCCTTCCTATTCACCGCAGCGTAGGGATCTTGCTCCAGTTAGAAAATCGACAACAAGGCCGATCGAGCAAATCGACCGGTGTTTGCTCGGTTCGTGATGGGTTCACTACTAAGGAACAAGGCTTTCGTCCCAGGGCAATTTTCATATTAGTACCGGTTTCTTCGGCGCTCGGTACTAATGTGAATAAGAACAGGTATTAATGTGGCGTGCGAAGGAAAGCCCCGCGAAGTTCTCGCGTGACACACATTAGTACCGAGCTCTATTACGCACCGGTATTAATGTGCTCGCATTAGTACCGGGGCTAGTTCCCACCCGGTACTAATGCGAGCACATTAATACCGGTGAAAAAAATCCCCGGTACTGATACCCCAACAACTACTGTGGTCCAAACACTTAGAAAAATCAACCTCCCATCCACTGCCGCTCCGTCTGCCCCTGTCTCTCTCTATCCTTTTCTTCCCCCCACGCACCACCCTTAGCTGGAGTCATTATCCCTTTTCTTCTCTCCTCAATCTCATCTCTGCTTTTTCTCTCGCAGGCGGAGGCCGGCGCGGATGCCGCTGGCCTGGGCGGCGCGGGCCGGCGCGTCGGCGGCCAGGGCGCGTGGCGGTGGCTAGGGCGCGCCGGCACAAGTTTGGCGCTAGCCATCTTTGGCTAGCGAAGGCACAAGTTTAGCTAGCGAGGATAGCTAGTAGGATGTTTGGCTAGTCTGTTGGAATGTTGTTTTTGTTGATTTTCCATTTTTTTTTAGCTAGTCAAAGTCAAAATAACTAGTCTCTTGGAGTTGCTCTAAGCGAATCACCTGGAGGCGCGGATGTGGTAGAGGATCTGGCTGGGTGCCCTGGTGCAGGTCGACGTGGACGGTGGGAAGTTGTCCTGGGTCGTCTTCCTTGTGATGGTGTCGGCGAAGATCACGCCGTCGCCGTTGCCGGCGTACACCGCCAGCGCCGCACCCTCGCTGGACACGGGGACGGCGTTAGCGAAGCACAGCACGATCTTCCCTGTCGCCGTCGTGCGGCTGATCATCTGCTCGAACATGCACGTCCTTTGTCCACAAGCACAACGGTATGTCCTCGTCAGATGCCATTGTTATATGAGAATACACGTTGGAGCTTGGAGGGAGGCTACCCATTGGTGAAGACGCTACTGCTCTCTACCAGCTGCTTCTTCATCATGCCATTCGCAAGGAAGCTCTCCCCCTGCGTAAAGATGGGCATGGAGCGGGTCGACCCGTCGGTTCGTCGATCCGGCTCGTGAAAACACCCCTAATGGGCCACTTGTTTATTCCATCAAACAGGTTACGATCGTAGGATCATCACCCATCGAACCTTTGGGTCGAGAGGTTCGATCCACCCATGACTTCTTCCCCGCGGCGGCGCCGCCGCGCTGTTCGCTGCCAGTCTCAGCGTCTGCTCGTGTTGGGCTCTGGCCTCACCCGTTGCACGCAGCTAGCTGGATGAGAATCGACATCAGCGGCACACATGCTCACAGTGCGATTAGGTGCACAACAAAAGGTTATCTAGAAAAACTAGAATGACAAGTATTTTGAAACGGAGGGAGTACCTGAAATCTCTATGCTCTTTTCCAATTGATAAATTTGCTGGTTTACTAAAAGTTGAGAACATTCTGATTTTGTTGATCCTCAGGATATTTGAGTGAGCATGTACTGAGTTTTTTCGTACAGAACTGTTGAGCTCTGTTTACAAAAGTTGCTGCCAAATTTGCAAAGTTCGTATTTATAATATACTAGGATGGTACCCGTGTGTTGCTACGAGCAATTCAATTATAGATAAATAACATTCTATCTTATCGGAAAGAAACCATTTCAGTAGATAATATAGTCACTCTTTATCATAAACAAGAAGTGAATAATCTATTGCACATTCTCACTGGATAATTAACACTTAGATATGATGCAACATATCATCTCTATACAAAACGACACTTGTTTCTCCAGGACGCCAAATCCGTCCTGAAACATGGTTTCTCCAGAACCCGTCCTGAAACATGAACCAGGGTTTCTCCAGAACGCCAAATCCGTCCTGAAACATGAACCACCAGGGACTCAAACCGAAGCAGTCAGACATCACCAACCATCAAATTTGCTGCAGAGATCAATCAACAGGAGAGCTCAATGGGTCAGCCACACAAATGAGATGAAGTATGATGCTCTGAACATGTATTAGAACCGGCCAGCAGTGATCTGCAGATTACTGTGGCTATACCATGTGTGGTTGATAACATATCTGCAAACTTTCTACCTGGTTTGGATCTACTATGCAGCATAACAACTGCATTAGTTTAGATTCAGTAATGGGACAGGCAAATGAGATCAGCAGCCGGATATTAAGGCTAGTGCTATGGATTAAAATTTGTCACCTTTCCTTGTCAAATTTAGTGTTGGTTTCTCAGTACCATAGTATAAATATCTACTGCCACACTGAAACTTAATAAAAAAAACTTTAAGCAATTGGTGGTTCCTTCACAAAAAAGAGCATGGATTTCAAATCACGAACATAACTCATTATCATTTCATCCCTGAAGTAAAGGAGAACTGGCAACCCCCACAAACTTTTTCTTTCTCCCAGTCTATTTTTTGATGCAATGAATTATCATGCTTAATAGGAGTTGGCTCAAACTTTGAAATCCTTCTCATGTATAAGTTCCTCACTTCTTGCTCCAGTGGAAAATCACCCTCAAGATTTTCCAAGCTTCTTCCAAATGAATAGTCCATTGTTACCTCCTCTAGGACCTGATCAAGAAACTAATCAGGAGTCCATGATGGCCATTAGAACCAATTGCCTCTTTATTTTCTCTTGCAAATTGATGAGGCACTAATATAATAGGAGTGAACCTATGCTTTTAAATTACATTTGCCATGTAAATGGGAAAAAGGCAATGATAATGATTTTTCTACATTGCTTTGAGCAGTACCCATCTTTTAAATTACTTAGCATAGTCTCAGATTTCAAAATTATATCAACAAAATCAAAGAACTCAAGAACTTATCTTTATGTGCCTGCTACTATGGTTCTTCCTGGCAAATAACAACTACTGATCTTTTGAATTGCAACATACATGAGCTTTTTTTAACAACTACCTACCACACTAACTTTAGCAGGCAATAGGGGACTTTAATAGGCCACATTTTGATTCGGTATTATATTAGCGTGAAATCCTTTTCCCTACTCCAAAATAACAAAGTGAAAAAATTGTGCCAGCAGACCGAAACTTAGATGAGATACTAACTATTGCTAATAGATCAAAGAATGATTTTCCACCAAGAATGATTTGATAGAAAATCAGATAATTGTAGAAGCAAAGAGGGTGGTCGACAGGTTTTCTTACTTGGAGCTCGAATAGCAAAAAAACAAGGATATTTGAATAAGCAGTGCGCTATCAAGAGTATAGCAAAAACCTATTGTTCTGGAAGATAGCTTGGCTTACATAGTTCTAGAGGCAGCCTTCGTCTTCTCCTTGAGCACTAACTGATCTTCTACCCCAGAGCCATAGAAGTTGTAGACCATATTTGGCAGGTTGTCATTCATGAGTTCCTCAAACTCGATGATGTTTGGGACCACTCCAAGTGTCTGCCATACAATTATACTTTCTCACATATATAGTTCACCCAGAGTTCACACAGTTATGATTTAAATTGCTGATGTCACATACTCCACTTTCCAAGTAACAAGAAAAGGTGGTGTTTGCAATATAATTCAGCACAAAGAAATGCAATATAATCCACTTTCCAAGTATCAATGATATTTGCAGATCATAGTATTCTGAATATTGAACTAAGAAACATACCAAGCAGAGAGATCTGAAATGAGCACTGTAATTTCGACTGTCTTTTTTTTTTGCGGGTACTAATTTGGACTGTCCCTAACAACAATTTATATTAATGAAAAAATAGGTAGGGCCGTAGGGGGCTCCCCTGCCAATTCGCTAAAAAAAACTAATGTATAGTAAGCATCCCCTGCCAATTCGCTAAAAAAAACTAATGTATAGTAAGCAAGCATGCGTAGCAAACAATAACATTGAATCAACTAAGATATAAATAATGCCTATGCTGGGCCATGCACAAACCATGGGGCTATTTCAATGTGATTTCTTTTTAGTCAACTCCCTTCAAAACAAATGTCTAAGAATTAGAACGCAAAACTACCATTAATTCGTAATTTCAAGAAGAATGGTGGAAGCCATCAAAAGAATCATAATTAGATTAACTTTAAGGCAGGAGGAAGGGAATGTGGGAAGGCTGCACTGGCTTAGCTGGCACAAAAGAGAAGGTGGACTCATACTATAACAAACCCAGTAATCCATGATACTTTTAACAACATAAACTTGATATGTAAAGGCTTCATTTGCTTATCCAATGGAAAGTAGAGGTTCAAAGGTAGGCACAAAATCACATAACTTAAGAATATATGTGCCGCATGAGGCTAATTAGCCAACCATTTTTATTATTGCTGAAAGCTGAAGAACTCAACATTTTAAAATCAAATCCCAGAGTGAGGTCAAACTAATGACCAAGTTGCAGATAGAATATTGGCTGATATAAAGTGTGAACAACAGAGATATGTCATTGATTTATTAACCATTTTACCAAAACATAACAGCATTTCATGAGAAATGCATGCATATAGAGCAGATCTCTCATTCACTCAGAAATCATAACTATGGTGTAAAGTTTTTTCTTTGTAAAAACACAAATTTCTTATGTACATTGTGATAATACTTTTATGCTTACTACTGCCATATGAGCATGACTGCCTTCCCAGAACACGAGACCTTATGGCCAAGGTATGTCAAATAAAAAAAATCCAATGCACTAAATTTCTTTCCATCACAATCTTCCATGATACCAAGTGCAATGTAGCAAACATTAAAAATGCTACAAAATATGGTCTTGATTTAACAACTAATCTGATCCTGCATCACCTCAGCGGCTCAACGACAAATTTATGTTGTTATTCGTCGAGGTGAACTTATCATTGAAGGAAGGAGGCTAACTTAATTAACTTGTATCTAGTAAATCTTCAGTTACTTAATGAGCTTATATGGCATTATGGCTTAACTCAATGAACTTGTGCACAGGCAAATCACCTGTGGAGTAGACACAATTTCAGCATCCTCCTTCGTGAGCTTAGGATGCAGCAGGACGAAGTATATCTTCCAGAAGCAGCCCTCGTTCATGTGGCTGGGGCAGAGTTCGATCCGTAGATCAGCCAGATCCGGCGCCACACTCTCGATGGCCAGCGCGTGGTCCTGCTGCGCATCACTCATGTCGAAATCTGCTCTTCACATCAATGGAGCAAACACAATCAGTGTGAAATCACAAGAGACTTAAGGATAACAAGTATTTAGGGGAGCCAACGAAGAAACGCACGAACCGTCGGAGTCGGCGTCGTCGGGGAGGAGGGGGAAGTCGAGCCAGAGCTCGTGCCTCAGCGCGGCGTCCCGCGCGAAGGCGACCACCTCCTCGGTGACCCCCACCCAGTCCACGTCACCGCCCTCGGGCGGAAGCAGTGAGGAGGCGATCTTGGCGAGATCCGCGACGGCCTGGCGGCCCGGGAGCCGCGCAAGGCCCGCGTGGAAGCGGTCCGCGATCTCGGCCGGGTCCGGTCGCCGGGGCGCGCCTCCGCCCGGGGCGGCCCGGCGGCGACGGAGATGGGGAGTAATGACGGGGACAGACGGCGACAACGGAGTCGACAGTGTTAGGGTTCCTGACGCGATGACGCGAGGCGGTGGGCCCGTGAGATCGGGCGGGGGGAGGCGAGATCGGGCGGGAATCACGGAGCGGCGGACTCACGTACCAAGATATTATCTCATTTTCATTCTTTTTAGTAGTACTAGGAATGTGCTCGTGCGTTGCTACGAACATTTAAATATTAACAGTGTAATACATAAAACATTCGATAAAATTATAGTGTGAAACCAAGCACAAATTTCTATGAAATGCCAATAAATCATAATAGTATTTCAGTGTAATTTTCCTTCCTCTTACTAACCCTGAAGAATAAAAATTCTCAACTCATAGTATGATATTGATGGATTTCAGAAACAATATAAATTCTTTAAAGATTATTAACAAATACACTCATATCATGTTTATAAAGAAGGGACAGAAAAATATGTTCCGAAGTGGATCCTAGCTGATGACCATTTCTCTCGATAGCTTCTATATGTATTTTATACATCCCTATTACATATTTTGCATTAGCAGATAGTAGCTTATTACCCATGTAGCAACAGACGATCAAAAGTTCGTAAGTGGACATTGGCTTTTCATCTGTCGAGTCAGAATTTGTGTTGTGCCATTCATCATTCAATCATCATGCATGGCCCCAATAACATGTGCCGCCTATTTTTAGTACTGAGTAGTGACACCAGCATGCATAAAAAACCATGAATCTATCTTTGCCAAAGGTCAAAGGCAACAAAGTGCATCCAGTCTACCTGCAGCTGCGGATAGTTTTCTTTCAACAGATCATTTTATGAATGAATATTGTCATGATTGATGACTAAATGGACAAACAAATTCATGTGTACATACCTTATCAGTTATCACATTAAGAAAATATAGATACTATTAGAACAGCCCATATGTCTGAGATTAGGTCATCAAGAACAATGAACCAGTTAACATTTTTTTTTGCTGCCATCCTTTATTCAGAGAGAAAAGTGACCAACTCACCATAGATTATTGCTCTGAAAATGCAATCTAGTTTTGTACCAATATGAAAAAACCATGTCTGAAAAAAATGTGCAGATTAGTATTATTTTTTTGATAAAACCATATGGAGCACAAGGTAATAAACAAAGTAAACAATAAAAGTAGCAAAGATATTTTGTCATTCCACTAATATGGGAACCATTGACACGTTTTATCCTTGATCACTAATTGCACTTGCACATATATTTTTTTTTGTGCTTCCTAGATAAGCAATAGCACTACAAATGGCCTCTATTCCATAACAACCTTGCTGGTTAGTTTGCAATCTCTAGTTCTCTACCAACCCTTTAGCATCATGGAAAACATAGTGTTTTGACCAATAGGTCTTGCAATCTACCTGATCTTAAAGCAACATAATGTTTTACTAACATCAAGTGTGCGTGCACACACACACAAGGAATACAGAAACATCATGAAAATATATTTGGCTATATCTGTTGTGACCAGCATGGTATATTCAGTGGACAAATTATTCCTCGCAGGAGAGTTCATAGGTGTAAACACCATTTGTGTGGAAAAAGGATATGTGAGCCCAAATACCGAATAACATACATGTAAACACATGCTGCTATTGTAGGGTCAGGATAACAGATCTCTGAAAATATGTATTAGCATAGAGTTGATGAAGAAACATTTTATTGTTAATGTTAAATGACCAACACATCAATACATCAGGAACCATACACTGTAGGAAAGATACTAATACTATGCATGTTGCACTTCAGATATAAGTAAACCTGTCAGTTGTTCACTCATCAAGACCAATTGCATAACAGAAACTTTCAGTATCGAACCAGGTACATTTGATTTTAAATACCAGAAAGGATTCAGAAAATATTCCAAGTAAACTGCAAACCTTGCACTAAAAAGCATTGTGGCTTGAGGTCAAAGCTAATGGTTCCTTCTTCATCTCCAATCTGGCATCATATAGCCATACTTCAGACCAATATAAGCATTGTTTTTTTTATGCATGTTGAACCTGATTAATTTTGAGACAATGAGGTCACAAACCTTCAGGATTGTAGGTTTGCTGGATTCTAAGTTAGAGTGCTTCTCGTAGATCGATGATTAGTGGTGCCACCAATTAAAAAAAATTAAACCTCCTTTCAGAACCTGAAACTTACTGATGATTAGTGATACATGAGGTTTAATTTTATTGCAGGAATCAGCTTGAAAATGCAGAAGAACATTCATTCGTCACAGGAAAAACCAAAACACACTTGGACAAATTCACTCCAATAAATCCACTAAAATAGATATACTCCTACCAGCAAGTGGTGTTAACTACTAAGATAACCTTACAAGCGAATGTCGATTTAATGTGTTCAGCCTGTAGCTAAATCATCAGTAGCCAACCGTGCACCAACCAATAACAAAATTAACAACATTAGTATACAAAATGAACTTTATAGTACAAGCTCTCAGCTGATAACTAACAATTGAATGTTCAGTCTAACAAGCAAATTATTTGGCCATTCATTCTAGACCTAATTTTAAACCAAGTACCTCTTACTTGTGGTATAATTGCAATTTAACATTCTCTGCTAGAACCAGCTCTATGAAGCAACAAATCATTATGTGACCTAATTGGTTTTCACAACCATTTTCAAAAAAATTGTGATGCAAGCATTAACATTGGCTATCTGACAATTCACCTGGCTTGCAGAGATCTTTTTTGAATGCATTTGCGACACTGCAATCCTCTGAAACATGGAAGCGGGGATCAAATTAGCAAATGTACAAAACTCTTAGCACTGATCATGCCTGCCTGCAAGCACTGGCAGGCTACCTCCTTGATATCTTCTCAAATGTTTCCAAGCACTGCATACACAACATAACTATTAGATAAAGCACATTGGGCAAAAGTGGTCACTTGATTAGATTGTAAGAGCATATTTAGCTAACCTGCTCAGTGCCATCGATACTTGATGGCCACGATCGGCAGCCGAGCAATAGGAGAGGAGATCGTGGTGGATGACGGCATCGGAAGCACGCAGACAGAATTGGTGTGGCAGCGGACGGAATTGGTGTGGCGGTAGAATCAGGCGGCGATGACCTTGGTTGAGGAGGTGAGAGGCCGGAGCAGCACACCGGGCACTGGCGGCGGCTGCGTGGAGCCTGATGAGGACGACCATGTTCGGAGCTAGGGTTTCCGGTGCTCGTCTGGCCGCATCTGGCCTACGGAGTACTCCAGTCGAAGGCGCCGGTGAGATCACATCGAGGATGGCAGCGGTGACGCGGGGAGCCGCGGCGAGATCGCGTCGAGGATGGCAGCGGCGATGCAGGGGCCGCGGTGCTGAGGACGACGACTCCACCAGTCAGCGGCGCCGGCGTCGTCTGCGTGATGAAGTCGATTGCCGCGGCGGTGATCAGGACGACACCAGGGGTGAGGCAGTGGTCGATGACCGCGACGAGATCGCAGCGGTGAGGTCGGAAGAAGTGATCCGATCGGATTGCGGCGGCTGGCCTGGGAGGATGGCGCGGTGCGGAGGCACGGTCTGGATCGGATTTCTGCACATAAAAAGGATTGGAGCGTCGGGTGGGACCGGGGGAGGGCGCGGATGCGTGCGAGAGGAAAAAAGGAGGCGGAGGCGCGCGGAGGCGGAGCGGAGGGCGGGGGGAGGCGCGGATGGGCAGACTCACGGAGCGGCAGACTCACGTACCAAGAAATTATCTCATTTTCATTCTTCTTAGTAGTAGGCTATATCTGTTGTGACTAGCATGGTATAGTGGACAAATTATTCCTCGCAGGAGAGTTCATACGTGTAAACACCATTTGTGTGGAAAAAGGATATGTGAGCTCAAATACCGAATAACATACATGTAAACACATGCTGCTATTGTAGGGTCAGGATAACAGATCTCTGAAAATATGTATTAGCATAGAGTTGATGAAGAAATATTTTATTGTTAATGTTAAATGACCAGCACATCAATACATCAGGAACCATACACTGTAGGAAAGATACTAATATTGTGCATGTTGCACTTCAGATATAAGTAAACCTGTAAGTTGTTCACTCACCAAGACCAATTGCATAATAGAAACTTTCAGTATCGAACCAGGTACATTTGATTTTAAATACCAGAAAGGATTCAGAAAATATTCCAAGTAAACTGCAAACCTTGCACTAAAAAGCATTGTGGCTTGAGGTCAAAGCTAATGGTTCCTTCTTCATCTTCAATCTGGCATCATATAGCCATACTTCAGACCAATATAAGCATTGTTTTTTTATGCATGTTGAACCCGATTAATTTTGAGACAATGAGGTCACAAACCTTCAGGATTGCAGGTTTGCTGGATTCTAAGTTAGAGTGCTTCTCGTAGATCGATGATTAGTGATGCCACCAATTAACAAAAATTAAACCTCCTTTCAGAACCTGAAACTTATTGATGATTAGTGATACATGAGTTTTAATTTTATTGCAGGAATCAGCTTGAAAATGCAGAAGAACATTCATTCGTCACACGAAAACCAAAACACACTTGGACAAATTCGCTCCAATAAATCCACTAAAATAGATATACTCCTACCAACAAGTGGTGCTAACTACTAAGATAACCTTACAAGCGAATGTCGATTTAATGTGTTCAGCCTGTAGCTAAATCATCAGTAGCCAACCGTGCACCAACCAATAACAAAATTAACAACATTAGTATACAAAATGAACTTTATAGTACAAACTCTCAGCTGATAACTAACAATTGAATGTTCAGTCTAACAAGCAAATTATTTGGCCATTCATTCTAGACCTAATTTTAAACCAAGTACCTCTTACTTGTGGTATAATTGCAATTTAACATTCTCTGCTAGAACCAGCTCTATGAAGCAACAAATCATTATGTGACCTAATTGGTTTTCACAACCATTTTCAAAAAAATTGTGATGCAAGCATTAACATTGGCTATCTGATAATTCACCTGGCTTGCAGAGATCTTTTTTGAATGCATTTGCGACACTGCAATCCTCTGAAACATGGAAGTGGGGATCAAATTAGCAAATGTACAAAACTCTTAGCACTGATCATGCCTGCCTGCAAGCACTGGCAGGCTGCCTCCTTGATATCTTCTCAAATGTTTCCAATCACTGCATACACAACATAACTATTAGATAAAAGCATATTGGGCAAAAGTGGTCACTTGATTAGATTGTAAGAGCATATTTAGCTAACCTGCTCAGTGCCATCGATACTTGATGGCCACGACCGGCAGCCAAGCAATGGGAGAGGAGGTCGTGGCGGATGACGGCATCGGAAGCGCGCAGACGGAATTGGTGTGGCAGCGGATGGAATTGGTGTGGCGGTAGAATCAGGCGGCGACGACCTTGGTTGAGGAGGTGAGAGGCCGGAGCAGCACACCGGGCACTGGCGGCGGCTGCGTGGAGCCTGGTGAGGACGACCAGTTCGGAGCTAGGGTTTCCGGTGCTCGTCTAGCCGCATCTGGCCTACGAAGTACTCCAGTCGAAGGCGCCGTCGAGATCACGTCGAGGATGGCAGCGGTGACGCGGGGGGCCGCGGCGAGATCGCGTCGAGGATGGCAGCGGCGATGCAGGGGCCGCGGCGCTGAAGACGACGACTCCACCAGTCGGCGGTGCCGGCGTCGTCCGGGTGATGAAGTCGATTGCCGCGGTGGTGATCAGGACGACACCAGGGGTGAGGCAGTGGTCGATGACCGCGACGAGATCGTGGCGACGAGGTCGGAAGAAGTGATCCGATCGGATTGCGGCGGGTTTGTGCGAAAGCACGATGCGATGCGACGTTGCAGTACGGATATTCAATTCGGCAGTGGAGTGCCGGTGCGGTGGTGTCGTAGAATGGTGGGATTGGTTGCACGGAATCCAAAACTAGTTGATTAGTTGTATACAAACACTAATATCTTCTTATAATAGTCTAACTAAATTAGAATCCGATTCCATATTAATATTCTTTGCAATTAAACCTACAAAATAAGATATCACTTTACCATATTTCGTCCCAAAATAAAAATAAGATATAACCAAATTTCATAAATATCTTGGTTTGTGGCCCATTCAACCATGTAAAATTTTGATTATGATCAAATCGTGAGCACGTTGAAATCATGAGTAAGGATTCGTTCTTTTGGGTGAAAAAAAATAGTGAAATTGTAAATAAATAGTGCTGGAATAGTATTTCTTGTGAGAGAAGATGTGATGGATGTGACAGGTGAATAGTACTTTTCACTGTTTCTTTTTTATGTAAAGAACAGGGCCAAAGTTATGCTTGGATTGTAGCTTTATAAAATCTTGTCAAATATATCAAACTTGCTAATATGACACGTAAAGTCTACATGTTATTTTTATTTTGTGACGAAACATAGTCAAGTGATATCTTATTTTGTAGGTTTAATTGTAAGAAATATTAATACGTAATCGGATTTTAATTTAATTAAATCATTAAACAAATATTAGTGTCTGAATACAATTAATCAATTTTTCTTGAATTCCGTGCACCCAATATCATGCAGGAGCCAACAACACCACCGCACCGGCACACCTCCGCCAAAACGACGCGTCCGTTGCAGTAGCATCGGCTCCTACCTAGCAGTCTAGCGCCGCCCCGTGCCCCCGTCGGCTCGCGTCCGCGTCGCTCTCGGGCCGGTGGCGGTCGGTACGTGTGCGTGTAGCCGGTGAAGTGACGAGGTGGAGAGTTGGTTTCGGCCGCGTCGGCTTCGAAGCCGACGATGTCACGGCGACGTGACGGGGTGCCGAACGGACGCCGCCGCGGGCCCTCCCCCGAGCATTTAAATAGGACGGACCTTCTCACCAGTCTAAAAATACTCGCGTTTTCCATGCATCGTGAATGTGTAGGCCATTTCTTCTCAAGAAATCTTCAGTTGCGTTTCACCTAATTTGCATCCCAAACGACCAACACTGTTACACTGCAACAGAGACGTCTGATGGCCATTGCAACAAGCAGAACCTTTACAACGCTAAGGTTATATATTTCAACTCTTTCATGAATCAGGATGCGTCAGAGGTTCAGAGCAATACCATGACTCCGTGAGCAAAGTCAGGATAAACAACCTCCGTGTTAATTTTGCCATGAAAACACCCTGTATCAAAAGCCAACAAAATGTCTCCCTTTCACAATACACAAACACTCATCACCACTCTCCATCACTCCACACGCAAGAGTTAAGCACGCGAACGACAAGCTTGTTTTTCATATCTACAGGAAAAGCTTATCTTTGGGGGTCAGAGCTAGGGATTTCTGTATACACCAGCTGCGGCGGCTGCAGGTAAGTACAGAGGGGGGGGGGGGGGGGGGCGCTGCTAAGGGTTGATATGCACTCAAAAAAATTACATGAATCAGCTACACTCGGTGAGGTCGATCGAGCAGATTAGGACACGCTTCACACCCAACAAATGGTTACAGCTCTTTTTTTTATTACCTGTAGCACAGTCTCCGGTGAGAAAAGGTGAGGCCGTGTGATGTTAGTGACCACCCAACGTGGCGAGGCAAACTGATCTACAAGTGTGTCGGGCACTGCTTTTGGTTTCGTTGCAGCATGTGAGCTTGCAAACTACACTGCTTGACCTGTTTTCCAAATCAAATCATTAGCAAGGTGAGTAATTGAGTAAAAAGAGCAGATATATAGAAGATGTCCCTACATGTATTGCTGCAACCGTGGACAAGGGATCCTTCGATTGGTCCAACAACATTTGTTCTTGTGTGGCAAGTTTGGCAAGCTCAGACACTACAGAGCTTGTTCCCTCAACCTGAAGATGAATAAATGTATCATTCAGTGACTTCCACGGTAAATATCTGACATGAAATGTAATGCATGTTCATGAAGGAATAAATTCCATGTGACACTGAGTTCATGGAGCAATAAGTTGCATCCCAACAGAACAGGCAACGAATCCACACTTGCTAGTTAACGTATTTTACTCAACGAGAGAAGTACCATGATACAAAATAGTTCACTATGAGAAGCTATGGTTCATTGGTTCCAATGCAAATCTTGTATCCCTCGCCACATCCACAGGCATGCAGTTCAATACATTGCCAAATATTCCAAGATCCTAACTGTCTAGTGGGAAACCAGCGTAAGCTAACTATATTTCACAGAAAACAACAGTATCATATTATTTCAACATGTCCAGAAAAAAATTCCTTCATTAAATCTACATGGAAAAATGTACGCTTGGAACAATGTCCATGTTCTTTCCCCGCATTTTGTTTTCTTAAAATGCCAACACCACCCTTGTCTGATTTGAAATTGTAAACTTCGGATAGTACATCATAGATAAGATGGTAAATCAATTAGAACATTCGACACAGCTATGTTGCATCAGTATTCAGTAGAGAAGAAATATCACTGGCTATTGAAAAGATTAAAACATTGTCCTCGTAGTTATTTTGTACAGCACTCATAATGCTCGTAATAAATACAAATTTCTGTTTGAAGACATACATGCACCAAAATTTTATTAGGAAGCATCTTCTAATTTGGGATTGATGGTTTTTTTGTTATTGATGTATCATGATAAAAGAAAATCCAAGGGGAAAAGAAATATAAATTGCAGCTCTGTAGAAAGACAGGGTATAACCTTAGACAGCAGATTACATATCGAGGATGTCATTGTGTGCATTACATCCACAGCTGAGTTTACAGCTTCCTTCACAGTCTTCACACCTTGCACATCACCCTGCACAGAGATAGGCGACTATTATTTTGTGCATATCAAATCCAACCACATAGCTAGAACTGCTTAGACGATTGCCAACCTTTGCAACATCAACAACTGGAAGACGAAGAGTACTAGCCTTCAGTGCTTTAATTGCTGCTGATAAAGCACTTGAAGGCAAAACAAATTAAGATAAAGGAAGTCAGCCAGTCACTGTACTCCCTACGTAAAAAAATCCCCGAGCCTGAGTATACGATGAGAAGTGGCGACCGGTCGAGGATGGCTGGTCAGGGATCACACGACCGTGTTATTTAAGCTCTTGTTTAGTTATGTATAATTTTTCACTATTCACCCGTCATATTCACATCGAATGTACCACCACTAATTAAAAGTTAACGTAGGTTAATGTCAAAATTCATTTCATAATTTCGAGTGAAATTACGAGATGAATCTATTAAGCTTAATTAGATCATAATTACATAATATCATGTTACAGTAAGCAACCTCCAATTATAAATTAATTAGGATTAATAGATCCATCTCGCGATTTTTCGTTCATTAGTGTAATTAGTTTTATAATTAGATCCTATTTAGTCTTCTAATCTCCGATATTACTATAGTAAGTTTTCGCAACTTTCTCACCTCACGAAGAAAGATGCAAACCACGGAAAAATGGTTGTCTAAATTCAACAAAAAAAAAACACTATAGATAATATGACGACACACAACTTTGTAAAATATCTTGTCTAAACTCGACTTCATTTACAGATATATAAATAATGAATTCCTAACACTTTAAATTTGTTAATTTTATATCTCACAAATAAAATCGAGTTTATATACAATATATTTTACAAATTTGTGTGGCAAAAAAAGTAGGACGTCACGTCCGCCCCTGGCCCCTCCTTCGTGGTCTCGTCAACGAATCCGGATGAACACGGCGTGGCCAAGGCGCGATTATGCGTCGCAGGCGCGATGGGTTGGAACCCATCGCGCCGGGGCACAGGGCAGCGGCAGCCGCAGGCCGCGTGGCGCGCGGGCAGGGGCGGAAAGCAGGAGGAGGGGGGGTCACGCAAATCTAGAATTTTAAAAAGTTATAACTTATAAACCGTGCGTCTAAATTAAATTCCAATTTTAAAAATGGATTTTGTGTCGAGATCTTCAAAATAAGATCCCACTTGACTATGTTTTGATGAAAATTTTAAAAAATATTTTTCAAATACCAAAAATTAATAATCATGTGTGTTTGTAGTAACAAGTTAGGTTGTTCATCAGAACAAGCGTATATGTTTATACGAACAAGATTATCATTGTTTAAGACAAAGTGAATTTTCATGAAACAAAATGATGAAGCTGAAGAAAAAGTAGAGTTGTTCAATAGAACAAGCATATATGTTTGTAGGAACAAGTTAGCTTGTTCATCAGAACAAGCGTATATATTTGTAGGAACAAGTTAGCTTGTTCATCAGAATAAGCGTATATGTTTGTAGGAACAAAATAAAAAACGAAAAATAAAAATAAGAAAGGAAAAAATAAAAGAGAAACAAGAAAAATAAAAAGATAATAAAATAAAATAAAAGGAAATGAAAGAATTAGAAAAAATAAAACAAACAGAAAAAATAAGAAAGAAATAAAAAATAAGAAATAAAAAAATGAAAATGGAAACCAAAAAATAAAATAGAAAATATGAATAATAAAAAATAAGGAAAGAAGAAATAAAAAAGAAACAAAAAAATAAAAAGAAAAAAGGAAAAAGAAAGTAAAAAAGAATAAAATCAAAAAATAAAAAGAATCAAAAAATAAGAAATAAAAAAGAAACAAGAAAATAAAAATGAAAAAAGAAATTGAAAGTAAAAGAAAAAATATATAAAAATAAATAAAGAAATAAAAACAAACAAAAAAGAAAAGAAACAAATAAAAATAAAAAGAAACAAAAACAACTGCCCCATCCCTATCCTCCCATCCCCACGTGTGGTTGCTCCCGCGGTCCCCGCGACCAATCACGCGCGTGTATAGTCGCCACAGCGTGACCAGGTGAAGTCCGATAAAAAAAACGGCGCCGTTAGGTGGCCATGCGCATGCGCCGTGCCGCTGCACGATGGATCGTCTTCTTTTGATTTTGACTGCACTCCACGGAGCCATCGGAAGAGCGATCTTACCGGGCGGCGATCACTGATCAGTGATCACCACCCAAAGCGAGGCGACAACGTCGCCTTCTTCCTTCGGCGCGCCATTGGAATCCACGCAATCTCGCGCGCCGGCATTGGCTTCGTCTGGCGACGGGGCGCTACGACACGTTTTCGAGGAAGTGGTGGGCCGTCTAGGTGGGGCGGTTCCGGTCTTGCGGATAGACCATTCAGTGACATATCCCAGTTGTCAATGAATGAATGAGTGACATAAACTTCTCCCGTCCAAGTATTTGAAACTCGCCCAATTCTAGTTCTTTCAGTTCCACCACATCTCCCTTATCCTGTAATAAACCGATGCAATTTCGTTCTTTTTTTTTAAGACGTGCAAAGCACATTTTTCATTAAGAGAAAAGAGAGTTTTACAACACGTCACGATGGGAGAACCCCCAAAGAGCGAGGAACAACAAGATTATGCCTAAAAAACGGACAAAGGAAAAAGAGAAGAGAACCCACACCACCAACGCAGGCTAGACTACCACAAGGAAGCAGAGAAGGGTACAACAGAGAGGCCCCCAAGGACAGCCCAGGACCTGCACAGACGAACACCGAGGAGATCCGCACATCACCGCTCGCCAAACAACTTGCAACAGCGTGGACCGAAGTGGAGGTTCCGCAAGACGATGCCTCCAGGAAGGGAGCGACGACGACGCTGCCATCGTCCGCCTACCCGCGAAGGGGCAGGCCAGGTCTTCACCCGGCAAACCAAAACATTTGTAGGCCGCGACAATGCCCCCAACAGGGTAAGTCCATTGTCGGCCTAGCAGAAGCTAGACAAGGCTTTCGCCCCAGCCTCGGATGCCAATCCACGACCGACCAACGCAAACAAGAAGAGGGCAAGGCGGTGGAGAACGCAGCAGGAAGCCTCGGCGTAGGCGAGAAGAACAGGTGCAGGTGCAGGGAGCCGCCGCAACCACGACGACGGCAACAACTCCCCCTGGACCAAACGTAGTCGTCCGAACCACCTCGCCGCCTAATTGCCGACTGCAACCTGAGGAAGGGTCCAAACCGCCAGACCGCGAGCCCCGAGAAGAGGGAGGAGCCGTGACCGCCGACAGGAGGAAGGCCAGCGGCCACCAGCAGAAGGGGGCACAACGACCGCCGGCACGGGGGAGGGACCGCGGCCGCCAGCCCAGAGAGGACGCCGGCAGGGGGGAGCCGACCGCCCGGGAGGGGCCGCAGGAGCCGACGGCGAGGAACAAACAGCAGGCACAGTCAACAAGGTCGGCGGGAAGGGCCGCAGACGGGCGACGATGGCGAGGAGGAGCCGAGGCCGCCGAGGAGGCCGGAACGGAAAAGTCACATGGGAGGGCCAAACCGGCAGAGGAGCACCGGAGCAGGCGAGACCGCAAAGGCAGCATCTTGGCGAGCCGGCGCCCTGTCCGCCGTGCACCGTCGACGTTGGGTAGGGTCGCGGCGTGCGCGGACGGCGCGGGTCACTCTGGGCATATTACCCGCTACCCATTACCCGAACCCGAACTACCCGGACCCGAACCCGATCTACCCAAACCCGCAACTTCGGGTTTGAGTTCAGATAGCAAATCGAACTACCCGAACTTTACTATTACTAGTCTACGAGACTACTACTACTTGTAAACTTTCAGTTGGATTTGCATTTGCTGTGCTGTACAGTACTACTACTAGTACTTAAACATGTTTGTGATGAGATATTGAGATGTGGTTGAAAACTTCAACTTTATATCAATTATTTTGTCCAGTTTATGTCGCTGAAAAATTCTATGATGTTTGAGGGTTTTATGTCAATTTACATATTTCGGGTAAAACGGGAATACCCGAACCCGAACCCGAAATTACAGGTACCCGAAATTTCGGGTAGTACAATTTCGGGGCTGTTATCGGGTAACAATTTCAATTACCCGAACTTCTCATTACCCGAACTACCCGACCCGATCGGGTCGGGTAACCCGAATGCCCAGAGTGAGGCGTGGGGGACGTGTAGACCGCGGGCCGGGTCCGTCGGCGAGGCGCAGTCGGCGGCAGCGAGGGGACGCCAAGGGGGCCGCGGACGGCGTCGACGACGAGGAGGAGCCCGTCGCGCGGCAGGGGGGAGCCGGCTCCAGGGGGCGAGATGCACGGGAGCGGGGCGCCGGGCGGCCTCCCGCCCGACCCCGGTCCGCTGCGCACCGTCCTGCCTCCTGCAGGTGGCGACACAGCCACGTCCGCCGGTGCCGGTTCGAGCGTCAGGCGCCCCCCGCGCGGCCGGACCAGGGGGCCACGTCAGGGCCCTCGCAGGAGCCGGCGAAGGGCACCCGCCCCCGTAGGACCACGAGCAGCCGCCGCCACCCCCGCCGCGGCCGGCCGGTGCTGCAGGGTGGCCGCCGCGCAAGGGGCGGACGACGCGCACCTGGGCGACACGGGCGGCGGCCCCCCACGTCCTCGCACAGGGCGCACACAGGGGCGCACACCGAGCACACGCGCATCCACGCACGGGGCGTGCGGGGCGCACGCCGGCGGGCCAGGACGAGGAGCGCACGGGGCGCACGCCGGCGGGCCAGGGCGAGGAGGCCGACGAAGAGCACGCCGACGCCGTCGCGCGGAGCGGAGGGCACGCCGGCCCCGCCTGGCGAGCAGGAGGTCCTCTGGCTTGAGGTCGCGATGCATGACCCCCATGAAGTGGCAGACGTGCACGATGCCGACGATGTCGCGAAACACGGCGGCGGCCTGGCGCTCCGAATAGCTCCCTTTGGCGGTGAAGCGGTCGAAGAGCCCTCCGCCGGAGCAGAACTCCATGACAAGGTCGACGTGCTCGCTGTCCTTGAAGGCGCCCTTGAACTGGACGACATTGGGATGGCCGCTGAGGTGCTGCAGGACGATGATCTCCCGGCGCATGTCGTCGACGTCGGCGCGGCGCACCAGCTTGCGCTTGGACACAGATTTGCACACGCACTTGAGCCCCATCGCACGCTCCGTGCAGGAAGCCAGCTCGGCCCGCGCGGACGGACGCGACGCCCGGCCGACGCCGGCGCAGGTCCCTGCCCCGTGCACCACGCCCCCCGCCGGAGCACCGCGCGGCCACCGGGCCCGCCGGCCCAGATAGGGCCCAGGGCGACCTAGGCAGGGGCGGCGGCGCAGGGAGGGAGATGGGAGGGCGATGGCGGGGGCAGGGTGCCGGCTCCGGCCTGCGCGCGCCGGCGCCGGCCGGGAAGGGGGGGAGAAGAAGAGGGCTCCCGCGCCCATGGGGTGGTGGTGTGGAGAGGGAGGGGAGGTAGAGGAGGAGGGAGAGGGAGAGGAGGAAGGGGGGCCGCGCCGGCCGCCGTCGCCAACGAGCGGTGCGACGGCGGCCGGAGGGAGCCGCGGCGGCGGAGGGTAGGGGCAGCGGTGCGGGGGCCCCGCGGCGCCCTCGGCAGGAGGACGACGCGGGTCGGGTCTGAAAGATACTAGGCGGAAGCCGCCTGCAATTTCGTTCTCATGATGGGGGCCAAGAATATTATTGCACTAACTTATTTGATACTGCAAACACATGTCAGTCACAATGATCATATTGTCATTAATCATCAAAATCGAATTAGGGAGCTAGATGATTTTTTAGACATGTGAAATTGGGTACTCACAAATTCATTTATTAATCTACATACTAAGAGGATATCATGCCTCGGGGCTTTAATTGGGATATCACACTCTAGAGAAATAATATGCTTGAGATGCTGATAGAGAAATAATATCCTTGAGATGCTGATAGATTTTTATTATTATATTCTATATATAACCACTTGCACACCTCTGTCTCAGTCCAATACCAAGGGACAACGAAGAGTTTTCTTCTCTCCTCCCATCTCATGGCTCTCACCCGATGCAATACCATGAGAGCCATTTACCTGACAGCTGCTGTTTTCCTGTTCCTTATAATCATATCCCAATCATGCCAAGGTAGGTATCACGAGTACTTCACATTTTGGGTGTGTTTAGAAGCCCAACTTCTCCAAAAATTCACTATGCAAAAAGAAGATTTCCCATCACATCAAACATCATATCAAAAATGTCGGTACATGCATGGAGTACTAAATGTAGATGAAATCAAAAACTAATTACACAGTTTGGATGTACTTTGCGAGACGAATCTTTTGAGCCTAGTTAGGCCATGGTAGGACAATATTTACCACAAACAAACGAAAAGTGCTACAGTACTTTTCAGTTCGGAACAGTGCTTTTCAGCCCAAAATCCGTGCAAAATTCAGAATTTTACATCCTAATTCAGAGAACTAAACACACCCTTTGTTACTTTTCGCGATATTCAGGTTGCTAATAAATCAACGTGCCTTAACTATATATTTTGCATTGCACTGTAGGCTAAGATCAGCTCCAGCCCCAGCCCCAGCCCCATGCGGTGCCCCGGGACCGCCATTCTCGCCCACAACGGGGAGCGACAGGGGGGGCTTCACTGCCGCCGACCCGCCGTCACGGCCCTTGGGGTGGCCATGACAAAAAAACGTGCTATCTCTTACCCTGTTTAGGAGCTCAACTTCCCCAAAATACATTATGCAAAAAGAAGATTTCTCATCATATCAAACATTACATCAAAAATGTCGATACATGCATGGAGTGCTAAATGTATATGAAATCAAAAACTAATTACATAGTTTGGATGTACTTTGCGAGACGAATCTTTTGAGTCTAGTTAGGTCATGGTAGGACAATATTTACCACAAATAAACGAAAAGTGCTACAGTGCTTTTCAGTTCGGAACAGTGCTTTTCAGCTCAAAATCCGTGCAAAATCTCCCAATTTTGACATCTAAACACACCCAACGTACACTGCTTGCCTGAATACTGCAAACCGGTGTGCGCAGCAAACCGCTTTAAAGGCAAACGTGCCATCTGTGTTAAGAGACAGGATGGTAAATGGGATTGTTGCTGCCTACATTAAGAAGTGTGTAACGCGTGTCTGTTTGGTGCAAGCTCAATAAAATAATTTTTCCTCTGTTGCCTATAGCTAATAAGACTATCTGCACTCGTGGATCCTATATCTTTCTTTAAAAGGGAATATTATGTCCTGGTGATCGAGATTCCCCTCTTTGACTTTTTATTAGAGGAAATCGTTTGGATCATTGGTCAAAAATTTAGTCATTGTTCTGTCGGATGTTCATATGATAAGTAGAAGGATAAAATATAATTTTATAGTAAAAATAATTGCAGAAATCGTGACTAATTCGCAAGATAAATATATTCAGGTAATTGATTGTAGCATTATATTATCAAATTATGGACTACATAGGTTTAATATATTCATCTCGTGAATTAGTTTTACATTCTCTTTGTTCTAAATTATAGGTCGTTTGACTTTTTTTAACTCTAATTGATTGCTTGTCTTATTCAAAAAATTTGTGCAAACATGTCAAATATAAGTCATTCTTGATTTTGTTACTAATAAAATAAACCACAAAAAATATGATATTTTTCATAATTTTTCGAATAAGACGAGCGGTCAAACTTGAAAGGAAAAAAGTCAAACGAACTATAATTTGAAACGAAAAAATATTTAACATATATGTATATGATACTTCTAATTAGCATCCAAATATCGAATGTGACGTTTCCAATGTGACGGAGCTAAACTTTAGCATCTAGTTTTTATGTATCACAAAATCACAATCACCAATATAAGGTTAACGTGTCGCATGGTCAATAGATGATCGAGTTGTACGTGCGTGCCTACTCGATCCAACCACGGTGTCACGTTTAGTCCAGTCCGGAGATAATGTTGCTCCTCCTAGTCTAATTGACCAGGAAAATCTGAAGACCACAGTCGTCCACAGGCAATGGTCAATATCCGCTGAATAACCTGCAATGGATTTCCTACGGACCTTCTTCCTTCTTTTTCCTGCAACAAACAACCCATATCTCGCAGTCACATCAACGTTGATCGCTCGTTCCGTGCTACATACTCTGAAACTGAATGTTGATTATCACTCCTGACTTGACACACCTGTGAGGGAGGTACGTAAGCTGCACGGCTGCACCCAGTAAAAAGGTTAGCACAAAATGTTCATCATCACGTACGGCAAATCCAATCACGACACCCAATCGTCATCCTCATGCAGTCATGCTCCATACAAGATAAAAGATGAGCCTGCGCTACCACCGGCGGCGCCGCGCGTGATGGACAGCCACCGGCGCCGCCGTGAACAATGTTCACCGGACGTTCTGAAACGTCAAAACACAATGCCAGGGCGGAAAAAAAGGAGATCTCACTACAGAGATTGACAATGCAAGATCTAGTCACTACAAAGATCGCCTAGGAAATCAGTGTCGTCTCGCAAGGCCATTACCAATCCTGGCCTTGTTCGGAGTATACTTCTATATTACTCTATCCGTTGCATAAATCAGCCGTGTGCGTGCGTACACGGAAAATCCTTATCCTCTGATGTGTCTCCGATTAATGCGATCACGTTTCGGAGAGAGATCAGACGGACCCCGAGAAAGAACTGGATAGATAGAGAGATAGGAGTATCAACCAGGAGGCCGGCCGGCGGATTGCTCGGCGAACCTAGCTGGCTAGCTAGAGCGTCAGGGGTTGGACGGCACATGCCTTTCCTAATCGCGTATACATGTGACATCGATCTCCTACTGTGCAATGGATCACAAGCTCGGAGCACTTATACAAAAGGAGTAGGGCGAGTAGCTCGTGCGTGCGAGCGGCTGATCGATGGATCGGTCGCATGCACATGTGTCGCGCTCGCGCGTAGCCGCCAGCTATTTGGCGCGAGAAAATGGTGGAGTTGGATCGCCGTTTTGTCTCAGAGCAACTCCAGCAAGGATTTCTGAATGGGCTTCTACTCCAAATTTTAGAGTTTTGGTGAAAAAACACAACTCCATGAGAACCTCCAAATGGCCCTCCATTTTTGAAGCCTCTCCAAATCTTCCTTCCAAGCCTCCATTTCTGGAGGCCCTCCAATTCCCCCTCCAAAATGTAGGTCCCACCATTTTCTTTTTTTTCCTTTTTTTTCCTTCCTTTTCCTCCCTCCCGCAACTCAGGTAGGGATTGGCCGTCAGCTGTCCGTGACGAAGAACCTGGGCAAGCTTTTCAGTTTTCATCGAGCTTCCGTGACTGGACTGTATCTGTGACTCTTTGTGTGACAGCTATCCCGCCGTGGATAATATCGTTGAGCCCAGCCGACAGCACTTTTGGGTGATGATAGGTGACCGGCGACACAGATTATCGCTATTCTCAAATTGAATCCTCCGGTTACCTGCAGCGTACGGCATTACACCATCGACATATCCTCGTGACAGGAACTGGATAGATCCATTCGACCATTCGTGCATACATGGCCCCGGTTGCCGCAAGTTTTGTTGCCTCGCCGTCGCCAGTGTCTGCGCAGGGATGGATGGAAAACGAAGTGCTGCCATGGAGTAGAGTGGCCGGAACTGCATCCATGCCGCCGCCTTTGCAGGGGTGGCCAAATTGCCCATTTGGAATCGATGCTCCAAGGCGACAGGTCCAATCATTGCTCTACATACATGCGCTACAAACAACCAGAGCGCCGCACTGCAGCTGCAGTCGAGGCGTCGAGGCGTCAGATCATTCTCCCATAATCTTGGACACTAGAGAGCAAGGTGTTCAGAGAACTAAACATTTTTTTCTTTGAAAAGCAATGGCTTCTTTTCCCTAGAATTCATGAGTTGATTAAAAAGAAGTGGCAGGAGAGTTGTGGTAGAAGGCCTATCAATAGTTACTCTCTTGATAATTAGCATGGAAGCCTGGGTCTTTCTAGGCAATTTCTGAAAGGATGGAACCTTCAGAGGATTGGGGAACAAAACAAGCAAAAAAAGACACTTCTACAGAAACTAAGAAGCATTGATGAGATTGGGGAGGAAAATTTGGAGCTTGCTGATCTGTGGCAACAAAGATATGAAATAGAAGACAATCTTGAGCACATTTACTCCATGGAGGAGCTGTATTGCAAACAGAGAGGGGGGGATAGATGGATTTTGGAGGGAGATTCTAATACAAAACTCTTTCACCTGTTTGCGAATGGGAGGAGGAGGAAAAAGATGATTATATCTTTGGAGACTGAGCATGGAGAGATCAGGTCTCAGGAGGACATTATGGTCCATGTTACTAACTTCTACAAGGCACTTTTTGGGTCTCAGCCTCCAGTAACGTGGAATTGAGCAGTGGGTTTTGGAGTTGCAGGTATACCTTAACTTCTGAAGATCAGGAGGGGTCGGAGGCACCTTTTAGTGAGGAGGAAATAAAAGAAGCAATTTTTGGAATGAAAGCAGACTCCTCTCCTGGGCCCAATGGTTTTGGGGTCTATTTTTTCAAATCCTTCTGGCCAATAATCAAGGGTGATTATCTAGCCATGTTTGATGACTTTCATAAAGGGGATCTAGACATTAAAAGATTGAATTATGGGGTGGTAACTTTGGTGCCTAAAAGCAAGGAAGCAAATACCATTAAACAATACCGCCCCATATGTTTACTAAATGTAGATTTCAAAGGCTTTACCAAAACTTTAAATGACAGGCTTACTCCCTTAGCCCCTAAGGTCATTGGGGCGAACCAAATAGGCTTCATCAAAGGGAGAAACATTCTAGAGGGAGTGCTAGTGTTGCATGAGGTTATTCATGAGCTGAAAAGTACTAAAGGGAAGGGCCTGATTATGAAAATAGATTTTGAGAAAGCTTATGACAAGATGAGATGAGATTTTTTTAGAAAAAGTAATGAGAGGGAAAGGGTTCCCTGCAGAATGGAACAAATGGGTGATGCAAACTGTCACTGGAGGCAAAGTCTGTGTTAATGTCAATGGGGAAAGAGGTAGTTACTTTAAAACTTACCAAGGTTTGAGACAAGGGGATCCATTATCTCCTCTCTTGTTTAACCTGGTGGCAGATGTTCTTAGCTGTTTATTGGACAAAGCTGTACAGAAACAACATATTACAGGGATCTTGCCTAATCTTTTACCGAGGGGTGTTTCTCATATTCAGTATGCAGATGACACTGTTATTATGATAGATGGCTCTGAGAACTCTATTCTGAATTTAAAACTAATTCTTTACTGCTTTGAATGGCTCTCAGGCCTTAGAATCAATTTCCATAAAAGTGAAGTTCTAGTTTTTGGGGTGTCTCAGCAGCAAAAAGAGCAAATGGCTAACATGCTCAACTGTAAGCTTGGGGTGTGGCCTATGAGTTACCTAGGTATTCCTATTTCAGAGAATAGATTAGGTAGAAGTGCCTTTGCAGCAATGAAAGGGAAAATGAGTAGGAGGTTAGACCCATGGAAGGGCAAGCACCTTTCTGCTGGAGGCAAGCTGATCTTGACAAATTCATGTTTGTCCTAGCTTACCTATATATACTATGGGCTTTTATCTTCTTCCAAAAGGTACCCATGAGGAAATGGACTCCATCAGAGGAAAGTTTTTTTGGCAAGGGGCTGAGGAAGGGGCCAAGTATCATATGGCTAAAATGGACACTGTTAGTAGGCCAAAGGACCAGGGAGGTCTAGGGATTCTAAATACAGTGAGAATGAATGAATGTCTCTTGGTCAAATAGATTTGGAAAATAGTACAAGGATCAGAGGACTTATGGTTTAGAATTCTCCAAGCAAAATATATGCCAAATGGAAATTTCTTTCAATCCAAGGCTAAAGGGAGCTCTCAGTTTTGGCATGGACTTCACAAAGTCAAACACTTGCTTAAATGGGGGGCTGTGTATAGAGTACATAATGGAGAGCAGATTTGCTTCTGGGAGGATGTATGGATAGGTAATGTCCCTCTAAAACTTCAATTTCCTACCCTGTTTAGACAGTGTGACAATCCTTGGGTTACTGTGGCAGACTGCTATGAAGATGGGGAATGGTTTATTGACTTTAGAAGAACTTTGACTGTAGAGGAAGCAGAGCAGAGGGTTGTTCTGTTAGATCTGTCGAACTCAGTTATTATGGATGAGTCGTCTTCAGACAAGGTAGAGTGGGTGCTAGATAAGTCAAAATTATTCACTACAAAGTCGATGTATAGATTTTTTATCTCATAGGGGTGTAAGTGTAGCTGGTACACAGGACCTCTGGAAGACAAAGCTACCTTTAAAAATTTGTGTGTTTTTATGGCAGCTAGCTAATGATAGATTACCTACTACTTGTAACTTGAAGAAGAGAGCATGGAAGGGGGGATGTCCATTGCTGCCTTTGTAGACAGATGGAAAACACCAACCACATCTTCTTCAGATATTCGTTGGCTCGATTCATTTGGGGCTGCTTCAGAGAGATTTTTGGGTGGAATGATTCTCCTAGCTCGTGGGACGACATACAAAGGGGTTGGTTGCCGGCCAAGCTAAAGGTGTCCATCAAAATTAGTATGTTTTTGTTTACAGGGTTTGCCTGGGCAATCCGGAAAATGAGAAACAAAATGGCAATAGAGAAGATTTTTCCTGCTGCCCCACTGGACATAATGTATTCTGGTGTCATGTTTGTGCAGAGATGGCGGGCGCGTTTGAAGGAGTCAGACCGAGGGAAGGTCTCTGAACTTCTGGAGAAGATACAAGACTGGCTTCGCTGCTACACTCCTTCCGCTGCTCATTGCTCTGATATAGCTGAACTTTGAATGAGTTGTAATTGGAAGTAGTCAGTGTGTTAGCTCTTTTGTTGTTTTGTTGTTCTTTTGGAAGCCTTGTGTTGGGTGCTTGTCCTGAACCTTATTGCTTTCTATAAAAGCAGAGTGCATCTCTTTTCTAAAGAAAAAAGTAGTACTCCTAGCTAGGGATGGCAATGGGCCGGGTCGGGTGCGGCTGGAGCAAAACCCACCCATTATGACACCCACCACATTTAGTCACACCCACCATTACCACACCCATGGGTGAAATTTCACACCCGCACCCACACCCGCTGGGCACCCGCTGGGTGTTGGGTACCCACTGGGTCTATCACAGTATATGGCATATATAAATATGATGTTATTATATCAATCAATATAGTATGATAAAATTGTTAAAGTTACAAATAAATAGTTCTAACAAGCCAAACTTACAACTTATAGTCACACCACATCACATAAACATTCATAGTTCCACCAAGAAAGTAAAGTCACTCATACTCAGTACATCACATAAGCAAATATAGAATAAAGACTTAAGCCTAACTTTAAGATCAAAAAACATCAAGCATAGGTTACAACATCAATTATCATAAATCTATAAAATAGCAGTTGAGAGGGTGGTTGTGATCTATAGATTAGGTAAGGGCATGGTGCTACTAGAGTTTAAGATGTATTGAACCAAATTCATGGTGCAAAAGTTTTAGGACTTAAAAAAATAAAATGATGAATTATTATTTTGGACCCCATGGGTCACCCACGGGTTAAAATCTGATGGAATTATGGACATTTGGCCGATGAAAGATTTCAGAAATTCCAAAATAAATCTCAAAGGCCCATGTGGGCATGAGCAATGGTGGGAGTGCTACCATACCCTTAGTGCCACATTGCTAGTGGAAGGGGAGGATGACCAACTTAAATATGGAGGTGGTCTTCGCTCCTTCAAGCCATGTGTGTGGGGAGGGAAGGAAAGCTCCACACGCGCGCGCTCGCTCGCCTCGCCTCGCCGGGTGTGGCGTGGCGAAAGGCGCAGGCGCACGACGTTCGCGTGAATGGTCCACCGAAATCCGCCTCCTCGCCTTGCGGGGGCGTGGTTTCCTTTTGCCGTTTTAATTTTTGGTTACTTGGCTTTTAAGTCTGCGAAATATATGGAAGCGTATCGGTTTAGATCGTGATCGCGACACGAGATCGTGGGCTCTCCCCTATATATGCGACCTATCAGCCTCTACCAAAATATCCAATTCGAGCTAGGGTTTTGCCTCCTCTCGCTGTTGCGCCGCCGCTGTAGTCTACTCCATCCCATGCGTCGGCGTGCACCGACGAACGGGAGAGCAGGTCTCCGGAACCTCTCGCTCTTGCGATCCTGCATCGGGAGAGGGCGAATAAGGTTTTTGGGAAGCGCTCCGCGCGACTGCTCAAGGGTCTTCACCACGGCTCGTCTTCCGTCTTCCACCGCCGCTGCTGCGAACGAGCGTCGTCTTCAACGTCGTCTGCAGCGCGCCGTCCGCAACACCGTTGTTGTTCCGTCACCGCCGCTTGTCATCCCAGCTGCATCCGTTAAGTACATACTCTGGGATCCGATCTGTTATTTTAGCATGTTATTTGAGATCATGTTGATATGTGTGTTCCTGCCTAGTATGATAGAGAATTACATGCTAGGTTTTATTCTTGTCATGATAAATCTAGTTCGGAATTTAATCTTGTGTTTGCCTAATTTTCCAACAATCCAAAAATCTTATTTTAGGCAACCTGTTGATTTCAATATGAGGACTGGGTTTATTGATTCAATGAGACCGGAGAAGTTCAACGGCAAGAACTGAAACGAACCGGGTTTCCAAAGAAGGGAACCCGATCCCTGCACCTCTGTGATAGCCCCAGGAGGCTATCACGTGCAAATCCCTGTCTCAGAAAGTAAAGATTAACCGTACAACAGAAAGTAAATACATGAAGGTCCACATAATATTATAATAATTAAGCATCTGAGTACATCATTTCGGCACATGCCGAGTACAAGTCCAACAGGACTGAATCAAACAGAGTAAACATCTACGCAGCGTCCCTCATGTAGCGAAGTAGACTCCATATCCGCAGGCAACTCGAGTGTAGAGCGAGCCTCAATCCTCCCATCCATCGTGGTCAAAGTCGTAGTCCGGCTCCTGCTCTGAGAACCCGTCATCTACTCGATAAGCGAGTAGGTCATGTCAGCTTCCCAACAAAGAGCATAAGCGAAAGAGAAATAATTCTATTATGCATGAGTAACCCTATATATGGCTGTAGAAGGTTAAGCAAGCAGCGGTAGCAACATCAAGGTAAGCAGAAAAGCTGAGAGGTCTCCATCTCCGAGGAGATCCGCACCTCCGAGGACAACGCCTCCGGGGTCAACACCCCAACCAGGAAAGAAACACCAAACACTGGATCTCGACCAAGATACAGCATCCCACACTCATCTGCGACGTGGGGTCACCGACTCCTATCCCCACGTCTCAACGGCACGAAGCCGGGCTCACAAACACACAGGGGAGAGAAAGCAGCACAAGAAGTATACTAGTCAGGTGAGAGATCGAAAGGGCTGTCCATACCAGTGGACACGGACTATAGCTATAGGTTTAACACTCTGCAGAGGTTGTACAACTGGACCCGCCGGATAGGGCAGAAACGGATGCCTCCAATCCACATCCCTACCTAACGGCCGGAGACCTAGCAGTGGGTGGCACTCTCCTGCCTCTCCAAGCCTGACTCGTCCTGAACTGGGGCGCGAAACTTGCTAGCAGGGCCTCGGAGCTGTGAGACCATCCCCGGAGAATCCAAGGCGACGTCTACTCAGGGGGTAAAACCCGTCCCCCTCACACGACCACACCGGTCCGCCTACAAGCAGAGTGCCAACCACCAACTAGTTCTTGGACCGAACCCCACGCCATACATGAGCGAACGGTTTGTATGAAAATAGTCCAAAGATAAAGGTCACACAGTCGATCGGTCCTTAATTGCAAGAGCGAGCACTCACCAACTTCAACCGTCCGACACACCGCTAGGGCGAGAGGCCAGGTCGCATCTCCTCTAGACAGGCGTTCACAAGTAACCCATGCGGCTCGCTCCCGCAGTAACACGTCAAGGATACACACTCACCCAAAACACACGCAAGAGTTCCGAGGTATCCCAACCTCGGTCCAAACCTGAGATCCATCCATAACTAAGGGTAAAATATATGGATGAGTAGAGCCGGGAACTAGCTAGGGGTCTGTAGCTAGTTCCAAAAGTAGGTATTCCAAGGGCAGGATAATCAATTACAAGGCATGGCTAATCAATTGTCTATGCAATTTTAAAATCATGCATCAAAAGTAATTAAGCACTAGCATCTAAAGCAAGCATAGGATCTAAATGGTTGGGAGTGACATGACACCTGGCTGGCGCCCGAAGTCCTGGTCTGGGTTGTAGTTGGGGTCATAAGCCTCCTCCTGGTCGTAGCTCGGGTCTGTGCAGCACGAGATACGAGACACTAAGATACCGGCAAGCATCTAAGCATAAATCCAAAGAAACCCAATTTTAAAAGATCCAAACAGAACGAACCTACCTACAAACAATACCGTCTCATTTTTAGAAAAATTTAGAAACTAGTTTCATATTTTTCGGAGTTATAAATAATTAGTTATGATTTTTCAAAGGTTTATAGGTTTATAAAATAATTTCCAAATTCATTTATAAAACAGAAAAGGATTTATATTTTGAAAATAGCTGATGACGTCAGCATGATGTAAGCGTGACGTCAGCAGCAGAGTTAGTGGGCCGTTGTTGGGCCGAAAGGGTTAGTGGGCCGGATTCGGCCCATATGGACTTAGCCTGCTGGGCCAAAAGACCCAAGTTCATTAGTTCTCCCTGGACTAAATTCAGGGCGCACTAGTTAAAAGAGAGCAGGCCGCGTTGGGCTTAAGTGGGTTGCTTGGCCCAAAACTCGTGGAGTTAGCTGGAGTACCTTCCAGCCTACCGTGTGGGCTTAAGTGGGTTGCTTGACCCAAGTTTCTTGTTTTTAAAAAAATTTAAAAGTGTTTTACAAAATTAAAAAAAAACTCAAAAAGTTAAAAAGATTCCTGCCGCCGTGTGGCACGGCGGCAGGCCCCTACCGCCGTGTGGCACGGCGATAGAGCGCTGCCGCCGTGTCACGCGGACGTGCTGCCAGACCTGCTCTCCTGCCGCCATACCCCACGGCGGCAGGAACCTAACGCCGTGGCGCACCACGGCAGGAATGCTGCCGCCGTGCCACACGGCGTGAGGACCCTGCAGCCGTGTGGTACGGCGACAGATGTATAAATCTCGTAATTTTTTATTTCGCCATTTATTTTTCGAAAATCAAAAAAATTCACACCTGACTGGCTAGTGCTGGGTCAACAAAGTGCGCGAGGCCGAAGCCCACGTCCACCCGACCACGCGTTTATGGTTTCGTTCAGACGTTTGTGCCCTACCTAGGCCTTGTTTAGTTGGTAGGAAAATTTGCCTTTTTAACGTTTTGAACTCCTGTAGCACACTGTAGCACGTTTCGTTTGTTTGTGGTAAATATTATCCTACTATGACCTAACTAGGCTCAAAAGATTCGTGTCGCAAAGTACATCAAAATTGTGTAATTAATTATTTTTTTTACCTATATTTAATACTTCGAACATATGTCTTTTGACATATTTATTGTGATGTGATGGAGAGAGAGTGAAGAAAATGTTAGAATTTCTAGCAAACTAAACAAGGCCGCCCTTTTACAGTTTCTGCAGCAGTATTGGGATGTCGCGAGCCTATGGGCTTTGGCCGTGTTTGGTAGGGTGTGAAATTTTTTTCACCCCCTATTAAATGCAGTTTTGACTACTAATTAAGAGAATTAAATAAAGTCAGTTTCAAAACTACCTTCACAAAGCTGAACAAAATTGCGAGATGAACCTAATGAGGCCTTTAACCACATGATTAGAACTTGGTTACTGTAGCATTACTGTAGTAAATCACTAATTAATTATGCTCACCAGATTCGTCGCGCAAAGTTGCACTCACATGTGAAAAGGTTTTGCAAATAAACTTCATTTGGTACTCCATGCATGCAAGATTTCTTTTCCGTAAAAAATTTTTTCGTCCAACCAAATACGACCAAAGTCTGCTATGGCCTATGGGCCAAGGAGATGGCTCGTCATGGTTGAAGCCACGGGACTCCGGCTAGCCTCCTGCTTGGAAAACTGAGCGCGTGGCTGCTCGAATGAACTGCGAAAGGCTGGGAGAGTGGACGGACTGACGAGTGTTAGGTTACTGGCTCGGCTGTACTTGGTTTGACTGGCTCCAGTGAATTGCCATAGCCCATGGGAGCACATTTCTGCGGTAATGCTGTCTGCCAGAAAGGGTAGGAAGGAGACGACTTGACAAGACTGTCTCCAACAGCTTGTGCAAAGGATCAGCTTGTGCAAAGGATGCTGCATCTTCAAAATGCAGAAAGAGGAGGTACCGTAGGAGGCAGTGGCGGACCTAGAAATTCGATGGAGCCTGGGCAAAACTAAAGAACCATCTTCCTATCTCCAATATACAAAGGTTACAATTACGTAGAAGGTTGATTCAAATACCAGCTACTCTAATAACAATGTCGTCGGAGCCTGGGCGGGTGGCCGGGCTTGCCCCCACTTAGGTCCGCCGGTGGTAGGAGGTCCAGCAGCTGCTGCATCTCCTGCTGCAAAATGCAGCAAGCCCTCCGCGTCGCGCAATGCTAGGGGTGCTGCAAAGCAACCACCCGGCTGCCCCCACACTCTTCTGCCTCCCTCGTCTCCTCCGCATCGCCCTCCCTCTGCTGCTCCTCCGCCTCGCCCTTCCCTGGCCGCGCCTGCACCGGCCGTCTCCACCACCCGCCCGCGCCGGCGTAGATCCACGCAGGAGGAGGCTGCCGCACCGCCGCAGGAGGAGGCCGCCGCACGTCACGGGAGGAGGCTGCCGCACCGCCGCGCGCCGACGACGACAGTGCTCGACCTCCGCGCCCCATCACCGGATCTCCGCCGCCGCCTCCTAGCTCGCGGTCTCGTCTCGCCCCTGCTCGCGGCCTCCAGGAGCGCACGGGATCCGGTCAGCAGCGGCGATTGGGACGGCGGCGGCACTCGATTCACTCGATCCGGTCGAGCTGCGGCCCCGTCCCCTGCGCCGGAGGGGAGCTGCGGCTGCCGCTGCGAGGAGTTCTCCCCCGACGAGGAGGAGCTGGAGGCCGAGGCGAGGGACGCGAAGATGGAGCTCCGCGTCGATTGATTCCGGCCGCGACGACGACATGCTCGAGCTCCGCCGCGAGCTACCTCCTCCCGCGGCCGAAATCCCCCACGCCGCGGCCATCTTCTTCCCCGCCGCCGGCCGCCGCCTCTCCTCCTCCTTCTCCTCGGATGTTCCACGCGCGGGAGCCAACGGTCCTGGTGGATGCAGCAGCTGATGCGCAATGCCTGCTGGAGGCGCTCCTCCCCTCCTCTGTCTGTAACCTCTCTCTCCTTTCTTCAGCCGGGGTTGCAGATCGGGAAACCGCTGGAGACGGTCTAAAGGCCTTGCAACGTCAAAAAGATGAGATGGCAGAACGTCTTAACCGTAAGTCCGTAATCAAGTGCGAAACAGCAAAAGCATTCAGCAGCTGTCTTTTTGGAGAGAAAAAAAAAAGGCAATTAACAGTTCAAAGTGGTGTAGATTGCCGTAGCAGGATCATCATCACCATGCGTGTTCGTCTTGTGGCGGCGACGTCACATGTCGTCCTTTTCTCGGATTGATTGAAGCACAAAATTGGTGATTCCCAAGTTGAAGCCTCGAAAGTTAAAATTGGTCTCCGGTCCCAAAAGGAAAAAAGGATTCAGCAGTCTCTCGGACAGACAGAGAACAAGCAAAGAAAGGAAGGAAGGGTTGGACTCGATTTTGCTGGGCTTCTGTCCCTCCCGCCGAGTCACACAATTCACATTGCCACCTGCTGTATAGTATGCTTGCATTAACATCAACATAGGGCACTCACTGGGCCCTGCCAGGGAATTTTTTATATATATATTTTTTCAATTTGCAAAATTATACTACCGTTTTGAAATTTTACATAAATATACCACCAACACCGTGGGTCACGGCGGTTGGAGGGCGTCGACGGCGGTTGGGGGGACTCCACGGCGGTGAGACCTAACCGCCGTGTGCCACGACAGTTTGTCCTAGCCGCCGTGGCCCACGGCGGTTAGGACCAGTCGCCGTGGCCCACGGCGGTTAAGGTCATTTAGTTTTTTTTACTTTATGAAAGTAAAAAAAAGGAAATTAAGGAATATTGGTTCAATTATTGAGAACACAATCACAATAAGATCCAGTTCAAATATTACAGTATCATGATTCAAATGAAATAGTAGTTCAAATATTACAGCACTGCAGGAAAGTCTACAAATCATACAAAATGACAAACTTCAGCCATTCTTGCGATGTGACGACGAAAGTTTAGCTTTCTTGGTAGCTTTTATAGTAGGTGGATTAGCAACACACGGGTCTGCTGGTGGAGCATAACGACCACCCCAAGGAGATTCCTCTCCTCTTGCATTGGCATCTGCAGTTTTTTCTTACAAATAATGATGCATGTCTGATGGAGCATAAAGAGCATCTCAAGGAGGTTCTTCTCCTCTTGCAATGACATCTGCAGTTTTTTCTTGCAAATAACGAAGCATACATCTTCCCAACGTGCTCATTTTCTTCGGATCAGGTGGTGTATTTGTGTTTTCCCCTTGTGGTGTGAGGAATCACGATCACCACCACCATTACCATCATCACCCCCTCCGACAGCAGCAGTAGACATCTCTAGTTACTGTTACAAAATATCTAAATTAATTATACTATTCGAAACTAATTTAACTAATTACATAAAATAAATAGAGGAAACATACCTAAGAGAGAGTAGCAGCCAGAGGGGAGAGGGAGGTATTCTGGCGGTAGGGTGGGGCGGGACTGCTGGTTGGAACCGTCGCCCTTTATATAAGCGCGGCAGCCGCCGTCCGCCACGGCGGTTGGAACCTACCGCCGTGGCCCACGGCGGTCGCAATGATTTTTTTTTACTTTATCACAAAGAAAACGAGCAGGTAATAACGAAAAGTAAGTGACATAATAAAAAGGAGTCATCATCACAAATAAGGGTGCTGGTGTCTAAACAATATGCAACCTAATCTAGCAACGCCTCTTCTTGTGGTGCAGCCTGTCTGCTCGCGCTGCGGCCCGCGTATGGTCGCGAGGGTACGTCAACGGGTCAGGTGGGTGGATGTGCCGACGCCTAGCATCAGCAGCGGCATCCGGTGTCGCCATCGCCGCCGTTGACCCTGCAACCTGGTGGGACGACCCTGGCAACCCGCTCGCCTGTGTGCCTGTGGGTCGTAGCTGCGACCCTTCTGGCTGCGTGCATCCTCCCTCCTGTCCGCCGAGATGTCCACAGGCCCCATCAGCTTGCCCTCACAAGGAAGGCCCATCAACAGGGACGTGTCCTGAAGAGTCACCGTAAGCTCGTCGACGGTGAAGTGGAACGTGTAGGTCTCCGGCCTCTAGTGGTCCAGAAGCACGCAGAGGAGGAAGAAGTCGAACTGGAACCGCGTGATGTGATTGTCAGTGTTTAGACACCGAGCCTACGACGGGGTACCCGAAGTAGTAGATTGTGCGGTGGGGCTCGCCGAGATCAGGAACACGATGGTGAGACATGGGGCACACAATTAGACAGGTTCGGGCCGCAATGTGCGTAATACCCTACGTCCTGTATGCTACGTGGCTCTGTATTGATTGCGTATGTTTTGAGAGGGGTCCCTGCCTCGCCTTATATATCACGGGAGGCAGGGTTACAAGTCGGATTGGTACAAGGGTACTATTCGAGTAGGACCCGGAGTAGCCTATACAAGGTATGAAAAGCTATCCTAGTCTTAGTACAAGTCCTTGTCTGCCTTGTCTTGCCTTGTGGTCCACGGTACCAGCACCGTGGCCCACTAGTCGAGTTGTCTAGGTGTTCAGGAACTCATCTCCCGGGTATGGCCCACAATGTGTTGGTGGGCCCAGGGATGCCCGGTCGACAAGCCCCCGAGTACTTTGTAGTCGAGTGCAATGCTCCAAGTAGTCTTGAAGGTCTCCACGAGTAGATCCCAGGCGTCCCCGAGTTCTACAAGTTTCAATCTTCAATAGTACTTGAATCATCACGAGGCTGGAAGGTACTCCAGCTAACTCCAGCATACTCGTGAAGCACGAGTCACTGTCACCCGCAAAAGACAAAGCTGCCTCAGTGTGCAGTCAGGTAAGGATCAGGTGCGCTGATGCCTTTCATAGGCGAACAGTAACCTCGGGTTTCACGAGGGTACAGTGCCATTGAGGATAAGGACGCCACGTAGGGTGGCTTTGCAAGTGAGACTTGATGCGGATGTCTGCCGGTATAAATAGGTGGCCACGGCTTGAAGCAAGTCACACCATTCTTCAAAGGAGATCCAGGATGACCTAGTGCAGTAATATTGCCTCACCGTGGGCTTGTGTTCGCCCACCAGAGTGTAGGGATGATGTAGTTCATGCTTGGAGCTAGAAGAATGCTTGCGAGGCTTGAAGAACTCTATCAGCTTCTTCTCCCGGCCTCACCGAGGAGCTCGGAAGGAGTATGAAGCAGTAGTTACATCGTCGGCCCTCACACCTTGGGGTCTGAAGTGCTGCTGGTGAGCACCGCGCTCCACCCGGCGAGGTTGGTGTTAAAGCTCGGACCTTTTGCAATCTTGCCGCAAAGCTCAGACTTAATGCTGGGCGCTGCAGGAGACCGGTTGGTGCGCGAGTAGAGGTGGCTGTGTGACAGCTGCCTCCACAGTAGCTGTAGAGGTCGTCGAGTAGGTCTTGAAGCCAGAAGAAAGCTTGCGACAAGCTTTATTAGTGTAGACTTAGTCTTAAGCACTTTGGAAGGTGATTCAGAACCTTTAAGATCTTTGTATCTTGTAATTTGGCCAAGGGCCAAACTCCTTGTAGCTTAAGAAGCTATAAATATAGTTTTGCATGAGCGGTGTCACGGTCATCATGAACGTCAGATCTGGATACTGCACCGACAATCATCTCAACGAACTGATGCAATAGACTTCTTCGATCGCGGAAGCAGTTTCCAAGTTCATCGATCTCCGTTAGATGTACCTGTAGAATAGAAACACTAGGGAGAGAAACAAGTGTAATCTCGAACAAGTGTTTATGTAATATAATTAAAAACTTTGAAGAAATCAATTATCTGGATCCCTTGTTTGCATCTGTGTTGGCCGAGTACTTTGAGTTGGTACTGAATGTATGGCTGCAAAAAGAGATACGATACACGAGTAGGAGTACTCAAGTGTACACATGTTCCGAAGAACGTTAGCTTAAAACATGACGAGTTGAACACCTAAGCTGTAGCAGCGTAAAGAAGGCTTTGTCATGAGCTAAGCTAAGAGTAGTAACAAGTCGATATAGAGTAGCGGCTTGTACTAAACACATTGTACAGAGTTGACAATGTCTTGAGTACCTCTGAGGCTAACAAGCCTAGTGAGAGAGTACTCGAAAAGAATTTATTCATAACGAGTTGAACATCTTAGCTGTGGCAGCGTAATGAAGGCTTTGTTATGAATTAGTAGAGAACAGTAACAAGTCGGTATAGAGTAGCGGCTTGTACTAAACACATTGTACAGAGTTGACAATGTCTTGAGTACCTCTGAGGCTAAAAAGCCTAGTGAGAGAGTACTCGAAAAGCACTTATTCATAACGAGTTGAACACCTTAGCTGTAGCAGCGTAATGAAGGCTTTGTTATGAATAAGTAGAGAACAGTAACAAATCGATATAGAGTAGCGGCTTGTACTAAACACATTGTACAGAGTTGACAATGTCTTGAGTACCTCTAAGGCTAAAAAGCCTAGTGAGAGAGTACTCGAAAAGCACTTATTCATAACGAGTTGAACACCTTAGCTATAGCAGCGTAATGAAGGCTTTGTTATGAACAAGTAGAGAACAGTAACAAGTCGATATAGAGTAGCGGCTTGTACTAAACACATTGTACAGAGTTGACAATTTCTTGAATACCTCTGAGGCTAACACGCCCAGTGAGAGAGTACTTGAAAAGAACTTATTCATAACGAGTTGAACACCTTAACTGTAGCAGCGTAATGAAGGCTTTGTTATGAATAAGTAGAGAACAGTAACAAGTCGGTAGCAACTTTATTACTGAATACATTGTACAGAGTTGACAATGTCTTAAGTACCTCTGAGGCTATGAGCCTAGTGAGAGAGTACTCGCAAGAATGTTCCAAAGAACGAGTAAGACCGTAGGAGACAGTGTGATGAACTACTCCTTGCTGTAGCAGCAACTTGTGTGAGAGTTCCACTGAGACCCTACAAGCAGGGTGTTACTCTAGGCCGCAGCCTCTTATTGAAAAATAGGAACATGGACAGCATGTGCCACTTACTGCCCTATACGATACAGGATCGCTGGAGAGAGTTATCATGACTCCCTACGAGGTCGCAGAATGAGACTGCCTGGAGAGGGTTGACAAAGCCCCCTGCGGGTGCTCACAGCTGAAAGCCATGAGAAGGTACAGCCGAAACTGTCTGGAGAGGATTATCTTGATCCCCTACGAATGGTGACAACTGTAGCTGTCTGTTGAGTGGTTACAACCAAAGTTGTCTGGAAAGGGTTATTGAAACCCAATACGAGTAATTTTACAGCCGAAGCCGTCTGGAGAGGGTTGTTGAGACCCCCTACGGGTAGAAGCGACAAAGCTGGTCGATGTTCCAAGAGTTGTCGACTTCGTCGCCTTCAAGAGTTTGAAGACGATATGAGCCTGGTCTGGTAACCTTTGCAACAGAGAAAGGACCTTCCCATGGCGAGTTGAGCTTGTGTAGTCCTGTCGTATTCTAGATGCGACGAAGGACTAAATCACCAACGTTGAAGGAGCGTTCCTTAACGTTGCGGTCATGATAGCGGCGGATCCTCTCAAGATATCGAGCGGATTGAACAAGTGCGTTGCAGCGAGCTTCCTCGAGACTGTCGACATCTGTCTGTCTGTCTTGTTTCTTCAGCTACGCCTTCTTCGTACTGATCAACCATCGGAGAACACCACATGACATCAGCAGGTAAGACGGCTTCAGAGCCGTAGACCAGGGAGTAAGGTGACTGCCCTGTGGGAGTAGTAGGCTGAGTACGTAGCCCCCAGAGTGCATTGGGTAGTTACTTGATCCACTTGCCGCCCTTGGTATTTGCAGCATCGTACAGTCGCTTTTTGAGAGCATTGAGTATCATCCCATTGGCGCGTTCCACTTGGCCATTGGCACGTGGGTGAGCAACGGAGACGTACCGGACGTCGATACCACTGTTCTCGCAGTACTCCCAGAACTGGTGATTGTTGAAATTCGAACCCAGGTCTGAGATGATGCGGTTAGAGAAACCATAGCGATGTATGATTTCATCCAAGAAGTCGAGGACCCGATCAGCCTTGGGGCAGGTAACAGGCTTGACCTCAATCCACTTGGTAAACTTGTCGATAGCCACCAGAACTCTGTTGAATCCCCCTGGCGCATTTGGGAGAGGACCAATCATATCCAGCCCCCAGCAAGCGAAAGGCCAAGTTGGTGGTATCGTGATAAGCTTGTAGGCAGGAACATGTTGTTGCTTGGCAAAGAATTAGCATCCTTGGCACTTCTTGACTAGTTCTTCTCCATCAGCAAGAGTTGTAGGCCAGTAGAAAGCACGTCTGAACACTTTTCCTACCAAAGTGCGGGAAGATGCGTGATTGCCACAGATTCATTTGTGTGTCTCCTCCAAGATTTCCTTGCCTTCTTCGCGAGAAACGCATTTCATGAGTATATCAGAGCTTGCGCCTCGCTTGTAGAGTTGATCTCCGACCAGAGCATAAGCCTTGACGCGGCATGAAATGCGCTCGGCTTCCGACTTGTCTTCTGGAATCAACTGATGTTTAATGTAGTCGATGAAGGGAGTTCTCCAGTCCACGTCAATCATAAGCACTTCTCGATCAGGTTGAACTGAAGTAGTCGTGGGTGCAGATGATTGCTCCGGAATTGATGGTTTGTGAAGTTCATGGACGAAGATTCCAGCTGGCACTTGAGCTCGTGTAGATCCCAGCTTCGACAAGACATTCGCAGCAACATTGTTGTCGCGGACCACATGATGGAACTCGAGACCATGGAATTTGTTCTCAAGTTTGCGTACCTCCTGACAGTACGCATCCATGTTCTCAGCATTACAATCCCATGAATCGTTAACTTGATTGATGACCAGCAAAGAATCACCATAAACAAATAGTCGTGTAATGCCAAGAGAGACTGCAAGTCATAGACCATGCAGTAGAGCTTCATATTCAGCTTCATTGTTTGATACCTTCCAAAAGATCTGCAAAACATATTTGAGTTGCTCGCCCTTTGGAGAAATCAGAAGTACCCCGGCACCAGCACCTTCCAATTTGAGGGAACCGTCAAAGTACATGACCCAATGTTCTGGACGCTCAATTGGAGTTGGGACTTGATTTTCCCGCCACTCAGCCATGAAATCAACCAAGACTTGAGACTTGATAGCAGTGCGAGACTTGAACTCGAGCGATAGAGCGCCGAGCTCTACAGCCCATTTAGAAATCCTTCCTGTAGAATCCCGGTTGTGCAATATCTCGCCAAGCGGGTAGCTAGTGACCACAAAAATCTTATACTTGTCGAAGTAGTGGCGGAGCTTCCGTGAAGTAATCAGAACTGCATAAAGTAGCTTCTGTACCAGAGAGTAACGAGCCTTGGATTCTGAGAGTACTTCACTGACGAAGTAGATAGGCCTCTGGACAGGGTAGCCATGGTCTTCTTCCTGCCGCTCAACGACAATAGCTGTACTGACAACGTCAGTAGTCACAGCAATATAGAGCAAGAGCTCTTCATTGGGCAAAGGAGCTGTGAGGACTGGAGGCTTGGATAAGAACTCCTTGAGCTGAGAAAGAGCTTGATCAGCTTCAGATGTCCACGTAAACTTCTCTTGCCGCTTTAGTAACTTGAAGAAAGGTAGACCCCGTTCTTCAAGTCGTGAGATGAAGCGATTAAGTGACGCCATGCAACCTGTAAGCTTCTGGACATCTTTGATAGTAGTCAGAGCTTGCATGTTGGAAATGGCGGTAATCTTCTCGGGGTTTGCTTTGATGCCACGATGGCTGATGATGAACCCGAGTAGCTTTCCTGAAGATACACCAAAGACGCACTTATTGGGGTTGAGCTTCCATTGGTACTCGCGTAGCGAGGTAAAAGTTTCTTCAAGATTCATGATAAGCATGTCTGGATCCCTAGTCTTGACAACGACGTCATCCACGTATGCTTCCACGTTCTTGTGAAGCTGCCTCTTGAAGCACGCTTGGATAGCCCTTTGATATGTAGCGCCAGCATTTTTCAACCTGAAGGACATTGTTGTGTAATAATAAGCACCAAACGGGGTGATAAACGCGGTCTTCTCTTGATCAGATTCCTTGATTGCAATTTGATGATAGCCATAGTAGCAATCCAGGAAACAGAGTAGAGCACAGCCCGCTGTAGAGTCAATGACTTGATCAATCCTCGGCAACCCGAAAGGATCCTTGGGGCAATGCTTGTTGAGATCAGTGTAGTCGACACACATCCTCCAGTCGTTAGAGTTCTTCTTTCTGACATGCACAGGGTTAGCGAGCCACTGCGGGTGAAAAACTTCTCTAATGAAGCTAGTCGCGAGTAGTTTAGTGAGCTCTTTCTTGATGGCAGCCCTGCGGTCATCAGCAAAGCGACGAAGGTGTTGTCTCTTGGGGGTAGCATTAGGATCGATGTTGAGTGAGTGCTCAATCAACCTCCTGGGCACACCTGGCATGTCAGATGGCTTCCATGCAAAGATATCACGGTTAGCCCGAAGGAAGTTGACGAGCGCGTCTTCATATTTAGGATCAAGCTGTGCACTGATCATGGTCGTCTTGCTACTGTCACCAGTACCGAGATCAATGGCCTTGAGCAGGACGTCACCAGATGGTGCAGGCTTGTTATTGTTGTCAATCTTCTCAAGAACCTCCAGCTCGCTCGGAGCAAGCTTTTTAGCGACAGTGAAGACCTCCATCATTGCATTGGGTACTTGAGTAGTCGAGGCAAGTTGTACGGTTTCTGTGTCGCAGTCGTAAGAACGCTTCAGATCCCCTTGCAACGAAAGAACACCCTTGGGGCTCGGCATCTTGAGAACCAGGTAGACATAGTGAGGGATAGCCATGAACTTAGCGAGACCGGGCCTGCCGATGATGGCATGATAAGAAGTCTCAAAGTCAGCGACCTCAAACTTGATGTACTCGGTGCGATAGTGATCATTAGTCCCAAAGGTAACGGGTAGTACAACTGAACCCAAAGGAATAGCTGTGTTGCCCGGGATGATACCATAGAACGGTGAGTTGGTCTTGGTAAGCATATTGGTGATATCCAGGCCCATCTTTTTTAAAGTCTTGGCAAACAGGACATTAAGTCCGCTGCCACCATCAATAAGAACCTTGGTAAGCCTGGAGCCTGCTACCACTGGATCCAGAACGAGAGGGTATCGTCCTGGCTCAGAGAAACTAGTCCATTGATCCGCCCTTGAAAAGGTAATGGGAGTTTCAGACCACTTGAGATAAGTGGGAGCTGCTGGTTGGATGGACATAATCTCCCTGAGAGCTAGCTTTTGCATACGCTTGGTTGGAATTCCACCAAATATGACATTAACAGTGTTGGACGGGTTCTGGAACCCAGTGTCTTTGTCTGTGTTAGCCTTCTTCCCCTTGTGTTTGTGATATCGCGAGTTTGGGTGCGATGGTTCGGGTGTGTTTTTCAACGCACGTCGAAGTTGGTAACACTGCTCTGTAGTATGATCCCCCTCTGGGTGCCATGGACATTTCTGCTTGGTCAAAGTTGCCCAGTGAGAATCATCTTCAGACTTGACGGTAGTTTCCATGGCTGCAACAGTGTTCTCGGGCTTGCGCTTGCAATTGGGATTACTCGAGTAGTTATTCCCTTGGCGGTCACCCTGCTGTTGCTTGCCACTGCCGCTTCCACCAGCATTGTTGTTGTTGTTGTTCTGATTGTTGCGAAGATGCTTGAATCGATTCCGAGCCTTGTCTTCCTCATCTGCCCAGTGAGTGATCATCTCCTTAAGCTTGGTGATGTTGGCTGGGCGAGCACGACCAAAGTCTTGGAATAGCCTGTCATCATAGAAACCATCCTGGAAGGTGTCTATGACTTCTTTTTCGGTAACATCAACAACAGTAGCCTTTTTCTCAAAGAAGCGGCGCATGTACTCGCGAAGAGTCTTGCCTTGTTTTTGTTTGATCAGGGCAAGGTCCATCCTGGTGCCATGACGACCCAAAGAACCCGCGAAGTTGCTGGTGAAGCGGTGCTTGAGTTGTCCCCAATTGTCGATGGAGCCACGTTTGAGGGACTCAAACCATGTAAGGGGCTCTTGCTCAAGGACAAAAGGGAAGTAGATACACTTGGTATCATCGTTGCCCCCGGCATTGGAGATAGACAGAGGATAACAGCGCAACCATTGCCTTGGATCCTTCTTGCCATCATACTTGGAGATGCCGTAAGGCTTGAATTTCTCCGGAAGATATAGAGCTTGAAGTCGAGAGGAGAAAGCTGGAAAAGAATCAGAGTCATTATCCTTTTGCTTCTCACGTTCAGCACGTCTGGTGTTGATAGTTGTACGAGCGTCGTAGCGAGAGTCTCCCGACTTGCTGTTGACACTACCATCGTCGCCTTTGCCCTTGTTGCTTGCTTCCGGACGTGTGCGATTAGGAGTGGGAGTAGTACGACGAGGACCCCCACTACTGCCATGGTGACTAGGAGCACTGGTATTCTGTCGTAGCATAGTATAGGCTAGTTCAGCCAGCTTCGCGACTTCAGCAGTCGCCCTGTCATGAGTCATAGAGCGACCAAGTAGATTGATCGCATTAATGGCTTCTTCTGGAGTACGATATTGACGAGTAGTAACCGCATCCAGAGCCTCTTGAAGATTACGGGTAGGTAAAGCTTCCGTGAGTTCCCGACGAAGAGTTGCACGATCAGCATTACGTTGGCGACGTGCAGCCTTGGCCTCCGCGGTTTCATCAGCAGGAGCATTAGCAGAGAGTTCATCATCAGACACATCATCCGGGTAACGATAATTGGAACGATGTCCTTGCGGAGTAGATGCATCAACGACGAAAACCTCTCGATGCAATGAATAAGTACCCGTACTCTGAATGAGCTCAGTATCAGTGTCATAATCAACAAGCTTGACGCCTTCCTGGAAAGGCAAGTTGTCGAGACAGGCGATAAAGCGCTTCTGATCATTCGGTGTGAGATCAGCAGGCACATGCTCAGGCCAGTAGACGAATCTACCCTCAGGTGTCGATGTGATCACCAGTCCGTTAGCAGGGCCAGACAGTTGTTGTACTTCAACAGAATCCGAACCGTAGTCGAACTCGAACTCAGAAGAATCCGAAGAGTAGTCGAAGTTGTCGTCCGAATCTGAAAAGTACTCGAGCACGATCTTCGGGCCAGGGCACATGAGGCGCTTCAATGCGGCTTGGTAGGCAGCACTGGCATGACGATGACCGAAGAGAGGTGGTGCTTGAATGTTCTCCAGGCTGAGAGCAAGCTGTGAAGCTGATGGAAGCAACTCAGGCTGGATGGGAGGCGAAGTCGAGTTATATTCGAACTCTGACTCGAGATCTCTGAACGGGTCAGAGATCGAAATTTCACTGAAATTTTCGACGAGATTCTCCATCGAAGCTTGCGTAAGCGTCGAGGACTTGAGCTTTAACTCCGGAGTCGGCGCTAGGAAACGCAGGAACGATCCGGCGCCATCAGCAACGCAAACCCAGGAGCCGAAAATGAAGGTGTCACCTTTCTAGAAAGCGACGATCGGCTTGATGGTGACGAGAGCCATCGAGTTCGCCAGTGGATCAACGACGAGAGCCCCTACCTGGCGCGCCAGCTGTCAGTGTTTTAGACACCGAGCCTACGATGGGGTACCCGAAGTAGTAGATTGTGCGGTGGGGCTCGTCAAGATCAGGAACACGATGGTGAGACACGGGGCACACAATTAGACAGGTTCGGGCCACAATGTGCGTAATACCCTACGTCCTGTATGCTACGTGGCTCTGTATTGATTGCGTATGTTTTGAGAGGGGTCCCTGCCTCGCCTTATATATCACGGGAGGCAGGGTTACAAATCGGATTGGTACAAGGGTACTATTCGAGTAGGACCCGGAGTAGCCTATACAAGGTATGAAAAGCTATCCTAGTCTTAGTACAAGTTCTTGTCCGCCTTGTCTTGCCTTGTGGTCCACGGTACCAGCACCGTGACCCACTAGTCGAGTAGTCCAGGTGTTCAGGAACTCATCTCCCGAGTATGGCCCACAATGTGTTGGTGGGCCCAGTGATGCCCGGTCGACAGCGATCCTTACGAGGAATCGCGTCCCGCAGCCTGTCCACCTCGACTAACTGCGCTACATGCAGTAGTCCTGTAGCGCATAGTCTGAAACAAATAAGGTAAATTTATTAGTTAATAACAAAAGTATAAATAAAAGTACATATAACAAAGGTAAATTCACGTACTTGGGAACCCAACGGTCGTGGATCGGCAACAACGTCCGCGTAGTGCGAGAACGTACGTATCCAAGATCCTCTCCGAGGACGGCGGACAGGTACGAGCGGTGCCTGCGGTCGACCTGAGCCTTCAACAACTCGGGCGTCACGTACGCCGCAGCCCGAGCCTGATCCTGAGCCTGATCCATAGCTGAAGCTGCATACAAAAATTAAATGAACAATTAAAAAATCAGATAAAGTAATCTCTACATTTTTTATATTTTCTACAACAGATCAACTAATTTTCTACATTTTCTAAAACATATAAAGTTATTTTCTAGAATTTCTAAACAAGATAAAGTAATTTTCTAGAATTTCTACAACATGGAAACTATTTTTCTACATTTTCTAGAACAGATAAAGTAATTTTCTAGAATTTCTAAACAAGACAAAGTAATTTTTTAGAATTTCTACAACATGAAAACTATTTTTCTACATTTTCTACATTTTCTAAAACAGATAAAGTAATTTTCTAGAATTTCTAAACAAGATAAAATAATTTCCTACAATTTCTACAACATGAAAACTATTTTTCTACATTTTTTATGTTTTCTAAAACAGATACGGTAATTTTTTAGAATTTTTAAACAAGATAAAGTACTTTCCTACAATTTCTACAACATAGAAACTATTTTTCTACATTTTCTAAAACAGATAAAGTAATTTTCTAGAATTTCTAAACAAGATAAAGTAATTTCCTAAATTTCTAAAATATTTTTCTAAATTTCTAAATTTTCTAAACTAATTTCTAAATTTTCTAAACTAATTTCTAGATTTTCTAAACTAAAATCTAAATTTTCTAAACTAATTTGTACATTTTGTAAACTAAAATCTAAATTTTCTAAACTAAAATCTAATTTTCTACACTAATTATAGTAATTAAACTAATTAAATAAATAAAGAAAACATACTTGAGAGAGATGAGGGAGAGAGGCTGCGTCGGTAGGGGTGGGGGACTGCGACCGCCGTCGCTCCTTTATATAGGTGCGCCAGCCGCCGTGGGCCACGGCGGTTAGGTCCTACCGCCGTGGCCTACGGCGGTAGCAACATCTACCGCCGTGGCCCATAGCATTAAGTTGCCGCGGGTCCACAGCCGGGATCAGACCGTTGGCGGTAGCCCAACCGCCGTGGACTACGGCGTTTGGACTGCCTGCCGCCGTGGGCCACGGCGGTTGGGCCTATCCGCCGTGACCCAAGACGTTGGTGGTATATTTTTGTAAAATTTCAAAACGGTAGTATAATTTTGCAAATTGAAAAAAAAATATTTAAAAAATCCCAGCCAAGTATTGATTGGCCCGGCGGCTCCGCGACGCGTGTGATGGGCTGCCAATGCTGCGTTTGAGGCATCAATCAGCCCGGCCCCATTTGCTTTTGGGCTAGATCATTTTGAGTTGGAATTGTGAATTTTTTTATATATTCTTTTTCTTTGATTTTCGAAAAATAAATGGCGAAATCAAAATTTACGAGAAATATACATCTGCCGCCGTGTGGCACGGCGGTATGGGTGCCGCCAACGGTCGGGAGACCTGAATGTGGGGCCAGGTTCCTACCGCCGTACCCTACGGCGGCAGGAATCCTACCGCCGTGGGGCACGGCGGTAGGAGCCTGCTGCCGTGGGGTACGGCGGTAGCATCACCCCTATATAAGGGGGCGACGGCTGCCACCACCCCCTCCGCCTTCCCTTACTCTCTCCTCCTAAATCTTCGGCTTTCAATCCTTCGGAGCACTTTTGACTCAGGTATGTTTCTAACTTTAGTGTAGTTTAGTTAGTTAGTGTAGTTTAGTTAGTTTAGTTTAGTTAGTGCAGTTAGTGTAGTTTAGTTAGTTTAGTGGGCGTCCGCGGTGCATGAGGAGAACGTCGTCACCGAGCACCGCCTTCACGACGGCGCGGCCTGGGTAGCGTACCTTAAGTGCGCCTTTCTCGGCTCCGACGGCAAAGCAGCAGCCACAACCGCAGGGCCCGCACACCTACGTGCAGCGGCCGTTGGTTTTCCCCGGCGTAGGTACTTTCAGTGGACCTTATTTTCAACTAATGCACTGAGTTGTTGTGTGTTTTTGTTATACTATATTCTAATCGTACGGGGACCGCCGGTCTTTCCGATGGGACCAGGAGGTTTCACCGGGGCTCGACAGCCGGAGACGAGGGCACCTAGACCGCCGGTCTTTCCGCTAGGAGGTTTCAGATCGCCGGTCTTTCCGGCGGCAGATATTCCTTCCTCGTCCACTCCACCTGTCTTCCAGCCTGGTAACGACCTTAACTATTACGGTAAAATTCGATAGGTACGATACGTTTTGGAAAACTAATACTATTCGTTGCAGGTTTCGACGCGACCGCGGTCTCGACTCCTGACGACCAGCTGGACTGGGATGAGTTTAGGTACCACGACTTTCTCGCGACTATGGATGGGGCGGAGCGCGAGGAGCTTGGCGCGTCACAGTTCACACAGGCACCGCCTGTTGAGACGCAGGAGACACAGCTGGTGGGCGGAGGACCCCGGTGGCCGGCGGAGCGACACCGGCTGGTGCAGGGTCGTCGCCGGCGGGCGGAGCGACACCGGCCGGCGGAGCGACACCGGCTGTTGCAGGCTCGTCGCAGAGCGGCCATGGCGACACCATCTCCCGACCAGCTCGGACCGCGGGTGGTCAGGCCACCTGACCCCTTGACGTACGCCCGGGACCACACCTGGGCTGGTGCTAGAGCTGTTAGGCCGAAGAGGCACTGGCAGATTTAGATGTATTAGTACTTTTACCATGATCTTGTATAAACTATTTTGCATCTACTCGTTGATTATGATCTTGTGATTATGTTTAAATTTATCAGTTTCTTATTTTTTTTTAAAGTTAAAAGTGTTTTACAAAATGAAAAAACTAAAAAAATTAAAAATGTTCTTACCGCCGTGTGGCACGGCGGCAGGCCCCTGCCGCCGTGTGGCACGGCGATAGGGCGCTGCCGCCGTGCCACGCGGACGTGCCGTCAGACCTGCTCTCCTGCCGCCGTACCACACGGGGGCAGGGACCTAACGCCGTGGCGCACGACGTGAGGATCCTGCCGCCGTGTGGAACGACGGCAGATGTATATTTCTCGTAAATTTTGATTTCGCCATTTATTTTTCGAAATTCAGAGAATTTATATATATATATATAATTCTGGAATTGCTTCTTACATGGCTTTATTTGTTTTTTCTTGCGTCAAACGTCCCGCGTCCTACACTCCTACTAGCAGACTGCTACCATGCTAGTAGACCTCAAGGTCGAGCGTGAACACTACAGTAGACCAGCAAGTAGCAACGTGGCGCGGCTCGATATGGTCGAACCCCCTGTGGCTTGTGAGGTGCCAACTCACGGCCGGGTCTTTTGTTAGGCTCTTTTACGGTGGATCATATGCAGTATATAGTTATTTTTGATAAGGGTAAATAGGTAATTTTAACAATATCGGGCAAAGAACCAAATTTTGTTTATGCCATTAAGAAAAATTTGATATGAATTTTTTTAAAAAAAATTATTTTTGAAATTTGAAATGAAATTTTTTTTTGAAATTTGAAAAACATTTGGTCATACCACTAGAGTGAAATGAAAATTTTTGAAAAAAATCATTTTTGAAATTTGAAATGAAATTTTTTGTTTTTAAAATTTGAAAACAATTTGAAATGAAATTTCAAAAAATCATTCTTGAAATTTGAAATGAATTTTGCGTTTTTGAAAAATTTAAAAAAATCGATTTATAAATTTGAAATGAAAATTTTTGTTTGAAATTTGAAAAAAAATTGGCCATACCACGAGAGGGAAATGAAAAATTTTGAAATAAAGAAATCATATATTCTGTTTATGCCACCGAGAAAAAACTACCAACAATACCCCCGTACTACCATACCACCTATGTATACCACCTCATACCACTAGTGCTAGCTGTGGTGGTATATAATTAATCTTAACCATCGAATATTTTCATACTGATCGTTTTTCAATAGTGGTATGAAGTAGTATGATCCACTTAAAAACCCTTTTGTTTTGACGATGACTCGGCGACGCGCCCGTCCCGTCATCCGCCCGTACTCCCTCCGCGCATTTGCCGGGCCTGCGCTGCGCCTACCCGCGGCCTTCGATGCGCAACAGCAGCATTTTTTTATATTTTTTCGTTGATTTCCGAAAAATAAATGACGAAAAAAATTACGAGAAATATACATCTGCCGCCGTACCACACGGCGGCAGGACCGTAGGTCTGGCGGCACGTCCGCGTGGCACGACGGCAGCATCCTAGCGCTGTGCCACACGGCGGCAGGGGCATGCCGCCGTGCCACACGGCGGTAACAACCTTTTTAATTTTTTGAGATTTTTTCATTTTGTAAAACACATTTTCATTTTTTAAAAAACAAGAAAATAATAAATTTAAACATAATCACAAGATCATAATCAACGAGTAGATGCAAAATAGTTTATACAAGATCATGGTAAATGTACTGCTGTGACAAAAAATACTAATACATCTAAATCTGCCGGCTCCTCTTCGGCCTAACAGCTCTAGCACCAGCCCAGGTGTGGTCCCGGGCGTACGTCAAGGGGTCAGGTGGCCTGATGACCCGGGGTCCGAGCTGGTCGGGAGACGGTGTCGCCATGGCCGCATGCGACGAGCCTGCAACAGCCGGTGTCGCTCCGCCCGCCGGCGACGACCCTGCACCAGCCGGTGTACGGCTGAGGCGCGCGATCGTTCCGAGGAATGTTCACGAACCGAGCAAGGAAGTCGGCCTGCCACGTCGCGGGGATGTCGATAGGCCCCATCGCCTCGCCAGCACACGGGAGTCCTCCCAAAAACGCGCGTCCTCCAGAATGAGCGCCATCTCGCCGACGCGGAAGTGGTAGGTGTGCGTCTCTAGTCGCCACCGGTCCATAAACGCGGCGATCAGAGGGGCGTCATAGCTGAACCGCGTCAACCGCTCTGCCCGGAGAACCTCAGCTCGTAGCTTGCCCCCCTCGACCAACCGCGCGAAAGGCAGAAGTCCTGCAGCGTGTAGCCTGTAACAAAAAAAAAATTTACTTAACGTAATTACTATTGTAAAGAAACAGAAATAAATATAACAAATGAATTACGTACTTCGGAATCCAGCGCTGGTGTATCGGCATCAACGTGCGGGTGGTCCGGCAACGTATACTGCCGGTCATCTGTCCAAGAACGGCCGAGGCGTACGAGCGGTGGTGCCGGCCCACCGCCTCCTCGAACAACTCCGGCCGTACTGCCGGCCCACCGCCTCCTCGAACAACTCCGGCCGTACGTACTCTAACGGTGCCTGAGTCATAGCTGAAAAAAACAAATTTTAATCAATTAGTTAAATTATATCAATTTAAACGAATTATGTGAATTAAAACTATTTTCTAATAATTTTAAATCAATTTAATCTAATTATGTGAATTGTAACCATTTTCGAGGAAAATTATATCAATTTAATCGAAAATTTTGAATTATAACCATTTTCTAGGAATTTTATATCAATTTAAACAAATTATGTGAATTAAAACTATTTTGTACGAATTTTATATCAATTTAAACAAATTATGTGAATTAAAACTATTTTGTACGAATTTTATATCAATTTAAACAAATTATTTGAATTACAAATATTTTCTAAGAATTTTATGTCAATTTAATCAAATTATTTGCTCAACCACATGACGTGCTCAAAAATAGTGTTAAAAAATAATCAAAATGTGATAGGGAAAATAGTGTTCAAAAATAAAAGATTCTACTTAATCCACAGCCTATAAGAATTTGCTCAACCACATGACGTGCAAGTGCAGCAAAGTACTGTAACCAAACATTCTACTTCCAGCTCCACCTGACGCAGACGAGGAAGAAGAGAGTTGCACAGTATCATTACCATGAAGCAGCCCAGTTCGTCGTCATCTGCTACGGCAGCAACGATGACCTCAGTACTTGGCAGCAGCATCTCGCGACAGCCGACAGCATCCTAGCCCCATCCCTCAATGTGCAACTGTACACCTGCCGCAGCCGATGAAGACAGCCGCAGTCGCCGTGCAGTAGGTGCCGGGGAGACGCCGATTGGGGCAACTCGTCAAGCTGGTCGAAGCTGGCCGGCGCCGTCGAATTCTTTTTTCTTTTTTTTTTTGAAAAAGAGCAGGAGCGCTGCTATATCATTTAAGAAGAAGAAGAATGCGGAGTTTTACATGGTTGTGATTACAAAAAAGGAACGTAAACTCGGTGCTCCAGAGGGTAATTAACATTAAGAAATGAAAAGCTCGCCGGCCTCACCACAGGCTACCCGAGGAACCTGTACTTCTTCTTTGAGCAGAGCCAAGATCCTGGCAGGTGATTGAGAAACTCCGTCGAATACCCGGTGGTTCCGCTCCTTCCACAGGTTCCAAGCAGTGTATATGAGAAGGCCGGCCACCGATCTTGCTTCCTCCTTCGACCTTCCGCAGACAGCCGCATTCCACCAGCACTCAACTTCGACGGTTCGGCTTGGCACCTGTACCAGGCCATTAGTCCAGCAAGAAACAAGATGCCACACCTCCTGAGCATAGACGCATTGAAGACAGATATGTTGTGCAGTCTCAAACTCCTGGTCACAAAACCTGCAAATGGGATCACAAGGCCAATTTCTCACTTGCAATCTGTCGGCAGTCAAGATCTTGTTTTGCACTAGTAGCCAGGCGAACAGCCTGTGCTTTTCCTCAGCTTTTGCGCACCAAATCGCTTTGTTGTTGAATGAGCAGTAGGTGCCTCTGAACTGAACTTCATAAGCAGACTTGGATGAATACTGCCCATTAGCTGTCCACCTCCACCTTATCACGTCCGGTTCCCCTGTCAGCTGCACTTGCAAAAGGCGATCCCACAACTGCACAAACTCGGCCATTTGTTCCGCTGTAGACATTCTCCACAACCCTCTCATCCAATTGCCATTGTGCAGATCAACACAAACTGTATTGTTCTTCCGCCAAGCCAACGGGAAGAGACTTGGTGCTATGTCTCGTGGAGCTTGACCATGAAGCCACGGAGATTCCCAGAATCTAGCCGTCTTCCCATCTCCAACCGTCACCGTTGTGCTGATTCTGAAAAGCTGCTTATCCCACTCGCTGCAAGGGACGTCGGAGCCCACCCATGGTCGGTCAGGATCCACCCATTGGTACCAAAGCCATTTCAATCTAAGCGCCCGTCGAATTCTAGGCACTGAAGATTGAAATTGAATATAAAAAAATGTACACGATATGAAATCAAACAGGAAACAAGGAAAGGATCACGAAACAAAGACACAGGAAACATCGCTAAAAAAAAGACACAGGAAACAAGGAAAGGATCACGAAACAAAGACATTGCAACAATCTACAGCCAACTTTGTTCTATAACCTGCACAAATCAACGGCACTTACACGGCAAATCAATCTAAATCAACTGAAATCATACGGGAGGAGAATGGAAGGAACCTTGCAATGGGGTTGGGGGCAGAATAAGCTGCTGACATCGAGATGCAACGCCTCAAATGCGAGTTTTTGTCCTGGCGAGCGGGATTGGAAGGGGGAACTGCAGAGGAAAGAAAATGGAGGCTGCCGCAAGGGACGGGTAGGAACCTGCCGACCGCCGCCGCTGAGCTTCAACACCGCAAATGCGTCTCCAATCCAGGCAAGCTGGTTGGTAGGGTACAAACTGCCGACGAGGTCGCAGGCGGGCGGGCTGTGGGCGGCGGCGGTGGCGGAACGGGGGACGCAGGAGGACGGGGGTCGTGGGTGGCGACGGCGGCGGCGGGGAACTGGACTGAACTGCCGCAGGTTTTGTGGGACCCACGATAGGAGGACCGAACCGGTAGCGGGACGTGGGAGGACCGGAGGAAAAAACCAAGAAAAAAACCAGACGAGACGAGGGGGGGGGGAGCAGCGCGTGGCACAAGGAACGGTGGCTGACTCGGGTATGGAATAATAATATTCCAAACCCGAGTATAAAATATAAATACCATATATATATATATATTCGCAACAACGGCGTAGGGCCCCGCGCGACGCCCCCCGTGCACACATGCCAGTATGCCACCACGGTTCCGTGCGCGCTCCCCCGCATGTGGCGGTTGCGGCACCACCCCTTGTACAGGAAGCAGGAATCCGCAATGGTGGCGCGCACGTGCCCGCCGATATGGGCACGGCCGGGTGTCACGCATCTCTTTCCATCAGCGGAAGGTTTGAGCGATGGTGGTCGCTGCTCAGAACATCCGGCAACTCCTCCGATCCGCTCTCCAAGCGGTGCCAAGTCATCAGGCCATGAGGGCGCGAGCAGCTGATCAACACGATTTGGATTGCTAGGCCAACCGCCTGTGCAGTGCCGCAGCCGATCGCAATCCATCCAGCCGAGTGGCCGGTCGACCTTTTCAGCCGTCCAAGGGGGCGTCGCGTCGCGCATAGTTTCAGAACACACAAAAAAGGCTCTCTGCCTCTCTCTTCTGCGACGGGCGCACATGCGATGCGAGCATCAGGATCGGATAACGGGATCGCGAGCAGCAGGGAAGGCTTTGATCCCGTCCCCAATCCCTCCCGGCCATGATGGGCATTTGCCGCCACCCCTCGGCATGATGATGGCTGTGGCCCTGGCAAGTTTGGCATCTGCTGCGCTGCACTGCACTCCACTGCATTGCATTGCATCTTCCTTCCCCCATGCCCTGTGTGTTCATCTCCATACAACACGCACATGTGTTGAGTGCGCATGAGATGATTCTGTCCGCGGTTCGGATAGGCCCGGGGGAATTGACGCGTCAGAGACGATATATAGTGCTGGATGGCAGGATGGGAACTGTGTCCCTGGAACACTTCGCAAAACTGTGTCCAAAACTGGTCGGGAGGAGGACGAGGATCATGAAGGAAATTCAAAACAGCTCCTATGGTGCGGATGAGTTTTCTCTTTTTTTTTTTGAAGAAAATTTCTTTCTTTCTCTCTTTTTGAAAAAACTAGCAGCAGCACTGCCTCACTCTCGAGTCTCGACCCTCCCTCCCCTTCAAACTGCAAGAAGCCCGATACACCATTAAGCATTGCGTCAAGGTTCATGCAGTGACAGAATCACCAGGATTAGGAAACCAGACGGACCTGCAGCTGATCCGATCCGAGCCTGGCTGTCCGTATCTGCGTAGCGGCCGTGCTAGTTTTCCGCTTCTAGGGGACAAGGATTGACTTTGCCTGTCATATTTTAGTGGGGTCTGGCTATCCCTCACACGTGTGATTCTAGAGGGTCTGTCACGTGTGATTTGGAGTCTTGAATCACACGAATTTGTTTGACCTACAAATTTGTGTGATTTTGGGCATGACATCACACAAATTTTCACAGAAAGCAAATCACACAGATTTTCATCAATCTGTCACCCAGATTTTCAGAGAAGCAAATTCTGTGTGATTTTTGTCATACGATCACACAGATTTTGTAGCAGCAAAAAGCACACAGATTATCATTGAAACAAAAATAACAGAAAAATCCAACAGATTAAGATCACACGGATTTTCATCAATCTACCACCCAAATTTTCAGAGAAGCAAATTTTGTGTGATTTTTGTCATGCAACCACACAGATTTTGTAGAAGCAAAAATCACACAGATTATCATTGAAACAAAAATAACAGAAAAATCAAATAGATTAAGATTTATAAAAGTTACACAGATGAAATGAGCTATTTACATGTGTTGCGTGAATAAATTACAACAAGAAAATTATAGTAAAAAGACAAAGTAAAGAATGTATATAAGTTGTTTACACAGATGAAAGTGCTTTGATTGATCAGGTTACAAGCAAATTGGGGCATTATAGAATGAAAGCATTCCAGATTCTACTAGAGACTAGGCAACACATGTAACTTGAAGAAATCAAGCTGCAAAAAGAAATAAGTCAGGTAGCTGCAGATAAATCAAGCAAAAAACAATCAAGATGCAAAGTAACATCTTGCTATTGTTGAACACAGTAAATGCATCAATCCCTGTTTCTATCTTGCAGCAGCATGCATATAAAATTGAAACCAACCACAACCAACACTGCTACACACATAAGATGAGGTGTTCTGATCAAACTATACTGATAAGAAATCTGGGACATACAAAATGATAGCTACTAAGGATTTCAAAAATTGAGTTCTGAAACAAATGAATCGGCAAAAAAAGTAAACAAAAGTACTAAGATTTTGCGTTAAGATGCATATTATTGTCTCAATAAATTCAGAGATGCAAAATTGTACTGCAGTGAGGTACAGATCAGTTTACCTTGAGAAAGAAAAAACACCAAAACAAACATCAACACACTTGCAGTACCTCACAAAATTTGGTGAAACGAAGTTCACATCAGCCATGGAAGAATTGTAGACATACATCCCAGGCTTGATAGCATGAAAATGGGTGTTCCACATGTTTTGATGACGGACATAAGGCAAATAAGGAAAGCACCACATGGCGGTCACAAAAAAACCAAAAAAAAACCACAAAAAAAAGTAGCACAAAGCAAAAAAAAGACAGGTCCAGTACCTCACAAGTTCAAGATCATCAAAAAATGTTTCCAAACTACAACTGGACAAACATTTTTATCATCATTGGCGGGAGAAACTTACCTTGAAAAAGGATCATGCACCTCGATAGAGAAAATAGTTGCAGTACCCTACAAGTTCAACATTATCAAATACTTTGCATCATCATAGGCAGCCTGTGATAGGCTTTGCACCTAGAAATCAGATCAAAACATTTGTGTCATCATAGATACAACAACTTAGCTTTAACAAAAAAAATCATGGAACTTCAAATAGCAGTAAGGAACAATTTCCAAAAAAGAAGCCAAATAACACAGAGTTTCAGAAAAGCCAAACATACACAGATTATCACACGTATTAACAGTAGCCATATCTGCCTAACTCGATGTGATCATCAAACAAATCACATAGATTATAAGAGTAAAAAAACTGTGTGATTTTCATAATGCCATTGCACATATTTTTCAGAAAAAACAGATAACACATAATTTCATATATTAATATGCATAATTAAACTTTACATAGATGTAATGCAGAATTTACCTATGCTATATGCATAAATAACAACAACCACTTTAGAGTAATAATGCCAAATTGTAAGTGTACTTTGTACATAATTAAATGAATATGAGCTACCAGCTAACCCAAAGTGAGGTATACTGATCAGAAATCCAAAACTACCAAATGACAGATTTAAAACCCTCAAATGACACATTTAAATCCCTCAAATGACAGATTTAGCAAATGACCCTCAAGTACCAAATGACAGATTTAAATCCCTCAAATGACAGATTTAGCAAATGACCCCAAGTACCAAATTCAAATAAAACACAATAATGCGAATGACAGATTTAGCAAACGACCCCAAATACCAAATGACAGATTTAAATCCCCAAATGGCAGATTTAAAAAAAACTCAAAATGACAGATTTAAATCCCACAAAAACCAAATGACAGATTTAAATCCCACAAAAACCAAATGACAGATTTAGCAAATGACCCCAAATACCAAATGACATATTTAAATCAACCAAAAGGCATTTACCAAATGACAAATTTAAATCTCCCAAATGCCAGATTCAAAAAAAAAGACCCAAAATGATAGATTTAAATCCCTCAAATAACAAATGACAGATTTGGATTGCGTTGGATTGTGAACTAAAAACAATTAGGGTTGAGTTGGATTGTGAAGGAGGCAAAAAGGCTATGATCCGTTACCACCCCTAGCTACAATGGATACTACTTGATATTATGATAATGATATATGAAAGACTACGGAAGCAGATATGCTATGGGAAAAAAGGAAGACAAAAAGCTCACATAACTAAAGTGTACTAAAACATATCAATTACATGAATAACCTCTGTAGAAAAAGGGATAAGTGCATAAGTTGTTTAAAAAAATTACCTTTAAAGTAGTTGGAGATGAAGAATTAATCTGCAGAAAACAGGAGTAATTAGAGCAGTTAAAAAGATTATTAAATTTTTGAATACGTAAACATGTGTCATAGGATTACACAAGAAAGAGGCTTTCAATTCGGGTCACCCCTCATGAACCTAAATCAATTCCAACCCGATTGTAGTAAAAATTTGAATTTTTAATGGTTGTGCAGAGCCACCAGCTGAGGGTAAGGCTGAACCCCACCCAGAAAATCAGACCACCAAATGAGAACCCACCCCTAAATACCCATCGATCCAACTAGGCCCATGTAATAAAGAGAGCAAGTTTTCAGAAAAGCATCAATCCAACTAGGCCCAACATCATCCTATCGAAGCAAATATGGAACAAGCTCAAACAAGTGTTATGAACTGACATCACAAATGTAGGCGGGTGTAGCTAAGAAAACTGAAGAAAAATAAATATAAGGACCAGACATCTTGTACAACTAGCCGATCAAAATTTACCGATGCAAAAAAAAACCAAATCATGCAGCCTTTAAGCATGTTACCACAAGTCCACAACATTTTCATCTATTTAAGGTCAAAAATACCAGATCTTGAGGCATTTACACCAGGATAACATAGGAATGATGGTACAATGAGTGTTGGAAAGATAGTATCAAGAAACTGTATGTATTCTAGAAAGTTTAAATTTTGAGTGTAGTCTAAAAAAATATGATGGAGGTTAGAGTTAAAAAGATGGTACTATAATTACCAAATGATCCATATATAGATGGAACTATAATCACTGAGACTATGAAAAGGTGGAAGGAACATACTTCAGGAAAAAGACAGTATACACATTAAATGTAGACATACATAGCTTCTTCTAGGAAAACATGGACATTCCTGGACTCCAAAAATATCAAATATGATTTCGTATGGTTCTCGTAAATGAAATGGTGCATGTCGCTCCCATGTGGGTCAGATTGTCAGCGATCCAAAAAAGACATAAAAGCTGGAGGGTCCACGTAAGATAATTATTTGTGGAGCATTTAAAAATATTATATAGGCAAAAAAAACTTACAACTTGGTAACACATATATGACGATGCAAGGAAGACAGAATTAATAGTGTGAGTGTGCACTGTAAGTACTAAAATGCAGTTATATTCATAAAAAGGACTTGAAATACAAACACAGAGCAGAGCAGGCTGCAAATACTAGTAAAAAGGAGTACTAAAATCGCCTCGCACTGCATTGGGTGCTTACGGGATGGAAATGAAGGGACAAATTTAGGGAATGAGACCTAATCAAGGGAAATGGACAGAGGGGGAGAGAAACTATAGGGAAAATTTTCAAAATCTTGTATAAAGTTAATGACTACCTAGATATACTAATCCATGGTACAACACAATGAAGCTGCTACAGAAATTGAGAAAAGCAAATATAGGAAGGTAATTGAAGAAAAGAAAAACTATAAGGCCCAATCATCTTGTATTTTTGTACAACTGGGATATCAATACCTACTGGTACAAAAATTCCAAATCATGTTGGATTTACACCTAGATTCCATAGGAACTACGGTAGAATGAGTGCTGAAAATTTAAAACCAATAAGCTGTAAGTACTCTAGGAATGATAAGATTTAAATGTATTGGAAAAATTTCAGTTTGTTAGACTTTGAATGATGATATGTACAAGTACCATCGGACCAGATCAAGATAATACTTTAAGCACAGAAGAAACGAAAGGTCAAGAAAACATATTTAAAACAAAAGACAGCTTGCAGACCTATACATCCAAGGATGCTTGTGGCTCTTGTGTTAACTACTAAACACAAGTTAGAAAAACAAGAATATGAACCCCGTACCCCTGGCTGCACTAAAGTCTCACATTCTGCTTCCTATCCCTCTCAAATCGTACAACATAGTTTATCTTTTTTTCAAAAGAAAAATCAAAATCCTAGCAAGAAATGTATGAACATATGAAAAATTGGCCTTGCGTACCTAAAACTTGGGCTGAATCCTAGCAAGGACATTCAGCTAAGTCCATAAGCAAAAGCAATAGTACTAACAATTAATTAACAGGAGGTGTGAAGGAGTACATTTGAAGAGCCATCAGAAATCAGAAACAAATTAAAGGGATCCAAATCCAAATAGCCCCCCTGCTAGAAAACATCACCCATCCAACCACAAGTGACTTAAAATTCTAATCTGAACAAAGAGGTGGAGGGGGAGGTCCCAATCGAATCACGAAAGGGGCACCAAAAAAAAACATCAGGCAATCGACTGACAAACTCGACCTGGGCGTCGACACAATTACCTAGACCAACTCCAATCAACAATACAGTACCAGACTACAGACTTAAAAAAATTCTAATCCCAACAGGGAGGTGGAGGGGGAGGTCCCAGTCGAATCAGAAAAAAGGCACCAAAAAATATCTGACAATCGACTAACAAATTCGACCCGGGCGTCGACACAATCACATAAACGAACTCCAATCATTAGTACACTGCCAGCCTATAGGAATCCTTGCTCATCTAAGGACTTATTATTATAAATCAGGGATAGCAAACAAGACAAATCACAGATATAAGCTAAATGGTACACATGAACCAAACGAGAAAATAGTAGTAGCAATTTGAATGCTTGTGTCGATCCAAAATGGACACAAGATAAATACAAGCAAACTAGAAATAAAGTGAAAAAGTTGACACTTTAAATAAAATAGAAAGATCAAATTTGTACACTAATAGTAAAAATGACATGAACATACTTAAGAAATGACAGTACACTATAAACTGTCAGATCCTAGCTTCAGTTATGTGAAATTAAAAAATATGTAATGTCATATATAATAGAGTACTCTATATAATAATATATCATGTGCGTGGTGTAAAAAGAACTATGTGACAGAAAATTATGGGATAGACTAGTTGAAAAAGCAGAAATACCAAATCAGATTAAATAACAGAATAAGAGATAAAAGAAAAGAAGATATGAGGTTGATAATTACCTTCCAAGGGAACATGGAGATGGAGAACAAATCTGCAAAATAAAGAGTAAATTAGAAACAAAAAGATTGTTAATTACAGAGAGTTATTACTAGGCATTAGTTTTGTAGGAAAAAGAATAGAATTTACTAAATCACAATCAGACCGAAAACTAATTGCTGCACACAACCAACAGTGATGACCAATGCCAAAAAAAGAACTATATGACAGAAAATGAGCGTTGAGGTTGCTCTATTAATGTTATCAAGTTCATCATTAAATGAGTACTGCCACATAAAAAATATGATGACTTCAGAAACAGAATATTGGATATGCCATCACATGAATATGTATGAAGTTTTGAAAGAAAAAAAGCACAATATAAAAGAAACGGGCACAAAATTTAACAGCTCACATCATTTAAGGGATGACATCACGTGGATTAAGACTTGTCTTCAAACTGAGCTTTAATTCGCCGCTTTCCGAGAGCTTTCAACATTGATAGAAATTTTTGGTTTTCCTAGGGAGCTACATGACATTAAAAAAGTACAGTAAGATTAATGCAGTGCTAGTCCAAAAAACATATATAACTGCAATGTCAAATATATTAATATACCAAGCACAGGTATCTATCAGAAAAACAAAAAGACTGAAAAGAGTAGGCTTAAGGTTGAAAATTACTTCGAGAAAGTTGGAGATGAAAATAGAACAAATGTGGATAAAAAAAGTAGTGTAGAACAAGAATTACAAAGAATGCTAATTACAGAGACAAAGTAATTACTAAACCACATTTTCTGCAGAAAGAAATTTTACTGAATCACAATCAGACCAAAGTGAATCCACCAAAGAGCTATAAACTCAACCATAAAAGATGCTTCCAAATCAGCTTGTTCGTAGAAGAACAAAATCACATCTAGCCCGAACAGAGGAAACAACTAAAATATTCAATGGTTGCGCACAGCCAATAGTGAAGGTCGAGGATAAACCCCACCCAGAACCATCCACTACCAGCCAGAGAAATCACTAGTAGGAATATAATAAACAAATAACATGAACATACTTAAGAAATGACAGTGCGCTATGAACTGTCAGACGTGGATATAGTACTCAGACAAATTGGTTAACTAGGTACAACCTTCCAGTCTGCAGTCAACAACCAAATCCAAAAGTCTAAAACAGGATGGAAATCAGTAGGGAAAATGAGTACGTTTCCTTTATCCGAGTAATGTTGTATCACTACCAAACACAAGGAGGAGGAAATATTGTACGCTACTCAAGTGATTTTGCATACACAGACATTTTCAGCATAAACAAATTGGACATGTAGCTTTTATGTACAAATAAATCCTGTACACTATACAAGTGATTTTGTATAAACAAATTGGACATATAGTCATTATTCTGTTGCTTAGACATACGAAGGCATGATAACGCACACATCTTTCAACCATTCAGTTTCTGATCTCGTGATACACCATTTAAAAAGCTTATATAGAGCAACTTCTTAGATCTGTGTGCTACTGCTTGTGGAAGAACGACTCACCTGCGACCAGTAGTGCGATTGAAAGTGCAAAAATTAGTGTAGGAGAGAGAGGAAGTTGCTTCGTCATTCGACAGGGCACGCAGCACATCAAAACGAAATCAAATCAGGAAAGGGACTAGGCTAAACTGGGATCAAAATCTAAAGGACCTGCAGATCGGGACTTCCTGCAGATCCGTCTACACGACTACCACCATGAGGCGGCGGCGGCGCACGCTGGCATGACGCCTAGGACCATAAGACGCACCCACTCCGAGCCTGGTGGAGGTGGATGCAGGCCATGGTGCAGCGCCCAGGGCAGAAATCAAAAAAAAAGGCAAAGGGGGGAATCGAGCAACCAAATCAGATGGCGAGCACAACGACATCAAACAGAGGATACAATCAATGGATTCACGACTAAGCCGAGGGGGAGGGACTCACCGCGGCGGCCGAAACCCTAGGAATCGCCCTCGCGTCGCCAGACCCAGAGCAGCCGACGAAGCCGAACGCGAAATGAAGACGAAGCGGAAGAGACGAGGCAGCCAATTGATAATGCCCGCTTCCCAAAAATCAAACAGTACAGCCTGCTAGGTGGATCCCACATGTCATACACAAATGAAGAGGAGGAGCCGGGGCAGAACAGCCAGCCACAGATGACAGATCGGACGGACAACAAATTCGTGTGAGCAGGAGGCATAAATCGCGTGGGTGACAGATAGCTTTGCTAAGAATGCAAGCCTATTATTACACCAGGATGGATCCAAGGGGGACAGCCGCGGATGTGGCAACGCGATCGTAATTAAAAAAACCGAGGCATCGGCGGGAATGTGCAAGGGATGTCGTGATCCATCCTTGGGAGCTTCATCTTGTTCAGTTCTTGGATTCTTGCCGCACTGTGATTCTTTCTTTTTTCTGTCACTAGATTTCTCAACAGCATCATTTTTCTTTTTTGAAAGATGACCAGCATCATTTTTCAGCAGCAATGGATTGGACTGTAAAACGAAGCACTAGCTCAGATAAACCTTACATGCATCCTGAAGAGAGGAGTATACTGTTACAGTGAGCACAATAACTTTTGTCAGTGCATGTATGAGGCCACATGTACAAAGCCAACTGCGTGCCATTCGCGCATTAACGATACGCTGCGATACGCCACCACTCATCGATCACAAGCTGATGCCGCTGCTGCGATCGGGCGGCACCGGCAGCAAGCAGGGCCAACATCTGCTGCTGATGCATATGGCGAGGCACGACTATCCCTCTTGAATACCGGCTCACACACACCCCCCTCGTATCGATCAGATCGCACGGGCTCGACCGATTCAACGCCCTGCGCAAGAGTACGCCGTGCACACGCTGTGATCAACCCATACACAAGCTACACCTACACGACGTGCCAACGTGGACTCTGCACGCACGCGCGCCGGACGCTGGGAGAGAAGAAAAGGAAAAGAAACTCACCACAGTGGTGGCGTTGTTCCCGAGCGTGATCACCGTCGGAAACCTCCGGTCGATGGTGCTGACGGCAACGGTTAGGCCCCACGGCGAGACGTTCTGGACCATGGACGCGTCCGGCCCGTCGTTCCCGGCCGAGAACACCGTCACGATGCCGCGTTGCATTGTGTGGAACGCCCCGATCGCGGTGCTCGTCGCGAACAGCGGCATCAGTGGCGGGGACAACCCCAGGGACGCCGACGACACCACGTGCACGCCGTCTAACGCGGCCAGGATGTCGGCGTGACGGCGTCGCTCTGCACCGGCCCGCCAGGTCCTTGTACCAGCACACCTTGAGCTTGCTGTTGCACGCGGTGGCCGGGTCGAAGGAGTCGCCCTTCACGCACGTGCCGCGCCATGACGACGGGATGTGGCCGTAGTGGGGGTCATCCCCACACTCCTGAGGGCACATGAAAAGATCAGATCGACGTCTTGAGGTTCCAAGTGGAATGTCAAGGACCACGTACATTGTGCATAACAACACTAACAAGAATGAGTGCTCCAGAAATTTCAACTTCAGATATTCACGAAGGGGACCACGTAATGACGTAAAGCAGAGCTTCTTTCCAAAATAATAATAATAATAAAGCAGCGCGAAGCGCATAACTCTATTCACGAAGGGGAGGGTCGCCCCAACTCCAAAATCGTGCAGGGTCGAGTGCATCAGAGGGTAGTAGTAGCTACTGCAGCATCTGCGGCGTATTCATCTATCCAATGCCAGTAGATTCGTCTTCCGTATGGTGCACGTCTAATCTCATAAAATCGACGAGATGACACCCCATCTGACACACACAGACAGGCAGGCAATGCAACGAATACGACCAGTTTCCGGCTAGTCACAAGTGTCGTCTACCGGGAAAAATGTTCATGCCAAATCAAATTACCACCTTTGATTTTTGGAAAAAAAACGTTAAAAATACTTCTATGCCAAATCAAATTACCACCTTTGATTTTTGGAAAAAAAGTTTAAAATACTCTCCAACCGTTTGACAAAAGATTTGGCAATTTTTAGCAACTTTGAAAAACCAGCCTCCAGCGCGCAAATATACGCGCGCGGCGCGTGGTTGGCATCGTCGATCGTTTCTAGACAGGTGAGAGGGTGAAAAAGAAATAAATAACACAGAAAGATTGCTGATGTAAGTTTTCAATAGGTGAAATGGTATGAACATATTTTGTTTCTCTCTCAAGGTTCCTGATGTAACTTAGATCTGAATTTGACAATTGAATTATGCCAAATTGTTAGAGATAATCTCTTTTTTACTTGGCACAGGTCCTGATGTAACTTAGATCTGAATTTGACAATTGAATTATGTCAAACTGTTGGAGATAAGTTCTTTTTTACTTGGCACATATTTTTAGAAGTTGGCAAAACGACAGATCTGCCAAGTAAAATATGAAAAACTCTTAAGATATCCTATCTAAAAATTAAAGGACTTAAAAAGGAAAATTCTTAAGATATCCTATCTAAAAATTAACGCAAAAATCTAAACTGAGAGACTTCTCCATTTAGGTTTAAATGGTGAGCCTTCCGATGTTACTTCCTGCGACACAAAAGTTACTTTCTGCGACACAAAGTTACTTTCCGCGACAGAAAGTTACTTCCTCGTATGTGCTTCTTTCTGTTGAGGGAAGTAATTGTGTGTCGCAGGAAGTACCTAGGAGGGCTCTCCATGTATGACTAAAAATTACTTCCTCCTATGTACTTTTTTATGTTGAAGGAAGCAATTTTGTGTCAAAAAGTAATATAGAAGGGCTCTCCATGTATGATTAAATGGAGAGACCTCTCCATGTAGTCACCTCCAAAAATTAAATGACTTAAAAAATAGTGACCTCTACACACCCTTTTTCATTTGTGGATCTCTAGAGGGTCTTTTTTGAAATTAATCTCTAGAGGGTCTTGCAGCCCGGCGGCCATAGAAGCCGTATCGGTACCCATTCGTCTCACACACGGTTCAGACTTCGGCGGATACCACCCATTTCCACACAAGCGGATCGGAGCGGAGCGGCGCGGCGCGGCGGAAGATCCCGTGAATCCCAGGCATGGTAAGATGTCCACATTCTCCGTAGTATGGTCGCGCATGCTTGGCTTCCACGCGATCGGTTTTAGGCCGTACCAGATGTTCTTATAATATTTCTAAGCGGCAATCGATGTGTGCGATCGTGGTTTGTTGTTCGATTCCAGTGTATTATTCACAGTGCAGATATTTAGTTGACTATGTGCCAGTCGAATCTCGTGAGAATTGATCGTTTCTCTAGGGTTTTGTGAGGGTTTGGGGGGTTTTCTGCTTCAGCGGTTTGGAGGGATTTGTTCTGCGATCTCCCGACTCTCATCGTCCATATTTTTGTTAGCATACGGAGCAATTAACTCATTCTCCTGGGTACCCTTTAGTTCTTAGACTAATCAACTGAGTCAGATACTATTTTGTATGCTAAAAAGTAAGAGTGGAATTAAAGTGTTGCTTGATCAAAGTACACAAGCTGTAACTCTTCAATCCTTTACAAATGATTACCTGATGATGTTAGTTAGTGTTTGTTTCTAACATCGCTAAATTGTATATTGTGTAGGTTAAGAAAATGGACATTCTGCCTGTGCTGCGAGCTTTCAGGTTCGCAAAGGGGCACACTTTCAGCAAGCGTGCAACTGTATGTGCTCTGATTTACTATTCCTCTGTTTCTATACAACTTTAATACTATTAGATCCATATTTGAAAGTACTTTCATATGGTAATGACTCATGTCATGCACTTTTATCCTTTCTAGCCCGCTAGGCACTGATCTGTCTTGTGCCTAGTTTTGCTAACTTAAAATGTGCACTATGTCTTATGCCTGCTGCTATTTCATTTCCAAGTGCAAATATTGAAGTGCAGTGCTGCTATTTCAGTACCATCGCCATGCTATATCTGATCCAGGAAGCACTTACCACACCAGGGATGAGATTTCAGGTGTTAGACAGGTAGGATCTTTTGGACTTATTTTAGAATTTCAATCTTTCTGTGAGTTTATTTCAATTAATTGTGTTAAAATATCACCAGGAATGTGACAAATCTGAGAGGGTTAGAAAGTTGGTCTTGCATTATGACCTCATAATTAAGACATAACCATTGTGGTTTGAATATCGTTTTCTGAAATTGTTCAAGTGTTGATTCATGCTTTGAATGGTACTTTTGGGAAAGAGTGTGCGATGCGATACAAGTATCATTTATTTGGAATGTTGTAATTTTCAGTTTGCTTGTCGGTCATGGATTGGCAAATTACCTCGGAGCTTATGTGGCTACTCAGTCAGTGAAGGTTAGAATTGACTATAATTCAAACCCAATTTATGTCTCCTAAAGCTTTAGATGATGTAAAGTTTTAAAGTCCTTTTCACTGCTGCAGAGACCGAACAGAATCTTAAGGAATTGATTGAAAGTACCACAAGAGATGACATATTCCTAGGTATTGATTATTCCTTTTTTTGCACATAGAAGGTCAACATAGGGGCCTCCCGCTGCCAACGCCAGGGATACTTTTATACCATTATTCTCTAACTGGTTACGAGAGAAAAAAAATCATATTTAGTATAATGATATTGATTTAGAATGATGTGTAATATTTGTTTATTAATGTTTTTCTGCAGCCACTTTGGACCTACCTGATTCATCTGAAGGGTGCTTACAAAGAGAGGTGTCAGAGATACAAAGGTGCATGCTTTCAAACATCCCGCTGACTGCTTTATGATTTTCTAGTTATTTGCCTTTTCCAATGTGGCTTCTAGATGGACATTTATTGTCATCTTAATGATAATGATTTATTTTAGGTATTCTCCGTGCAAGATGGTGATTAAGACCGTGGGCCTAGCTGAACACAGGGTACCACCGAGCCAATATATATTCAAGCGCAACATGACCACCTTTGCTCAGAATTCAAGTGGTCAATGCGAGGTATAGCTCAGATCTCTTAGTCTCTTAGTTACAGATGAGTCTAGGTTGTCCTGAACATAAAGTACTTGGTACATTTGCAGACACCTCCAGAGAATGGCCTGGTTGAAAACAGAATCAGGAGCTTGATGTCCAGTCGCCATGACATGTCATTCCCAGAACAGTTCGAATTCTATGAAGGACCTCAGATATTTGTAAGAAGAGTCACCTCTGTGATTTGATGCATGTCATTCCTCCAAACCTATCATCTAATATGTGTTTTTTTTTCATTCAGAACACTGTGACATGGCCACTGGATGGTTCAAAAGAGGAGATAACGTATGGACATCTTTTTGCAACTGGACATAACAGACTTTGGAACTACTCAAACGGCAAGCTGCTTGATGTGAGTAGTCTTTTTGGCCCCGGAAGAGTGCTGTATACAACAGCCGATGGTGGAACCTTTTACCTGAAGTTCACTTACCGTGAGCACCATGTAACCCTTCCCATTGATGGCCGGGAGGGGTGGATTTATGGTGTTCAGAACAAATATGGGGTATCTGAGTTCAAGCACAATTTCAAGATTAGGTATTTAGATGAGCTCAACAGGTGGAAGATGTTGAACTTTGATGGAGGCTACAACACGAAAGGCATATGCCCAAATGGTCTTGAGAACACTCCGATGGGCATCAACGCAGCTAGGAATGCATGTGTAGTACTGTCAGAGTACAAGGGTGAGCTGCCGGTTCCCGACATCGTGAGGCAGTCTTGTGCCATTCTCATTGCCTATGGGCCTGAAGCTGCAAAATTCAATTTCGTCTTGGAGAAGACTGTAGAGTCTGAGTGCTGATCAGGAGGAGTCACTGACATTGGAAAGTTTGAGCCCGGTTCTGCCTCTAGTCATGAGGCGCTGGAGCAATTTTGGGGGAGTGGCTCTGCACACTTGCATGTGGAAGCTGGAATACCCCCGAGTGGACACTGAACCCAAGCTTCGGGGTATCCCTGGGGTGGTCACAACGGTTGACCATGCCCTGGATGCAGTTAACATGATCCCCTTCAACAGGGTGCCTGCTCCCGGCAACCGAGAGAGAGATTGGAAGGCTGCTACAATTGACGAGGATGCACACCTCGCAGGGGGTAGGCCACATGTGCTAAGCCCATATTTTGCCCGAAGGTGGCCTTATCACCAAGAGGTATGATAATGCTATCTTTTGTTTTGAAACTGCAAACAAATGCACGGAGCATGGTCCAGAACCATGAAAAAAAGATGACCTTTTTAATGTCTTTTTTAACATGTAATGTCCATAATCTTTTCATGCTTGCAAATGAACATCACCATATCAAACTGATCAATGTTTTATTTTTTTTATAGCTGCTGAACAGTCTACCTAAGGAGAGCTTTATCTGCCCCGAAGAGCATTTAGCGCTTACAAAATCCATTAAAGCTACTGAAGCGGTCAAGAATGCTCTCAAGGAAGCCAAACAAGCACTAGAAGATGCTGGAAATGAAACAAGGACCCACTGATGGTGAGGCCCTCCCCGCTGATGAGTCGTCAAGAAAGACCCAAGAACATCACAAGCATCAATGCGATGCAAGTAAAGATTGATAGATCTTCATAATGAATGTTTTTCAAAATAATGATCCTGCCCAGATTTTTATGACTGGTTGAATTCGTATCCATGATACTTGGTAACTAGCATTTCAAAATATTGCCTCTGGTTCAGAATAATGTTGTTTTACTCAAAATGCTTCCGTGCTCCGGTGGCGCTGGTGCTTTTGCCATGAAGTTATTATATGAAACCCGCACCGCGTCGACCATGTGCACGGCGACGGGTTTGCATCCGCGAGCGTGCTGGTCTCTGGTTAGTGCCAGTGGTCACAATGTGCGTCTCGACAGCAGCGCACTGCGTACCTTGTCGCAGACGTTGCGCGCCGCGATGTTGACGGATGGTGGGACTGTGAGAGCTCGAGAGGAGTACGTCTAGCTGTCTCGAGAGGCTTGCGGCTTGCCGTGTCAGTCCCTCCGTTAGTATGGCGCGCGCCCGGAATGTAAAGAACACGAGGAGCTTTGTTGTCGAACGTACGTCGCGGCCGTGGCGGCGACGAGATCGGCGAAGTGCACGTACCCAATCTCGGACATGACTTCAGACACATTGAGCCTGCAGTGTTCGACCCGGAGCCGCGGCCTTGGGCGCCGGGGACGCAATCACACCGCTCACCACCAGCACCGATATGTCGCACGGCATCTGGTGCGCGGGCATTCACGCGTAGAACACGGTCGTGCCCTGCGCGCCGCCGGCGTCGGGTACGAACGAGGCCACGCCCTCCGGCGAGCAGCGATCTCCACACCATGGTCCATAGAGCTGCTCCCGGGCGTGTCCCCCGAGGCCGACTGAGAACAGAGTGGACACGTCAGAGGAGCCACCCGGGACGCCGGTGCAGCTGTGCAGCTTCGCTTCGTGCACAGCTTGTAAGTGCTGTTGCTGCGATTTCCTTGCTAGTGGTGGGTTCCTCAACGTGCAATTTGCTAGCTTCTTGCTCTATTTTGGGTAGGGAGGAGCTTGATTGTGTGCAGATATGCAGCATGAAGGCAATTTGGGTGAGGTGGAGCTTGATTTGCTGTAGTTAATTGAGGGAGGCAATTTAGGCAAGTGGAGATCCTTTGGATTTGAGTGAGGTGAGCTCCGATATTCGCTTTGTCCACACCGGTTTTGGGCAGAGGTGTGCTCCATGCTGCAATGCGGCATGTGGTGGCATCAGATGGAGCTGAGCTTGGTGCGACAGTTTCTGGCAGAGGCAAGTAGATGTGGGCTTTTGCACGCTGGCTTCAGGCTCAGGGGTGCAGCGGTGTGCGACAGGCACACACAGGGGCTGGAGGTGAAAGATGGAGAACCACTGCAATGGAGAAGATGGTCATTGGATGGAAAATGCCTTATTGTATAAATGTCACTATCGTTCTATGTCACAGAACCAAATCTTCCCTTTTTTATATATATCGGAGAAGAAGTTAACCCATGCCTGATATCTGGGAAATGCTTTAGCATAGTGTTCTTAGATTTCTATGTTGAAAAGAAACTTCTAAAAATTATCTGTGAGATATTATAAGTACTCTATGCTTTGTATTCTTGTAGATCCATATCAGAGGGAATTTCCAGAGATAATAGAGGAGTACTTGCATCATGGCACTATGAAATGCATTGCGTTTAACCGTACAGGAACACTTCTTGCTGGTAATTATCTGAGCTTGTTCCTCTACAAACACATTCAAGTGACTGTTCTGTCTAATTATCTTCCCAGTTCATAACTCCATAAAAAACATGCTGGTTTCTTTGATAGTTGTTGATTAGTGTTGGTTCTAAGTTTTAACTTGTTGATAATTTTTTTTGGTTAACAAGCATTAAAATTTCTTCTAGTCCGGCGAAGCAATTTCCATCTGTCATTGTTTTCATCGCTACCTGTTAAATCAGTTTGTTTACCGGCAGTGCTAGGTGGATTGCCTGCCTCCTAGAGTGGGCCCACTGATACTATGCATGGAACAGCCAGAGAAATGCCTTGGAAGCTCATCAAAGTTGGAGGATAGCAACAGCATACTTAAAAGTAGAGTAAGTTGATCCAGAGGACTTGCGGACAGGGATTGAATCTTGAAAACCTGAGCATTTCATGTTGTTTCAAGTATTACCTTCAGTGTAACTGTAGTGCTAGCTCTTCATTCACGGACATGATGGTTTTATTCCTATGGCAGTGGACAACTCTACTGCTGAAGACCCAGCGGAATGGCCAAACTCAAAGCGGAAGTGGCGACTGTCCGTGAAGGGGCTTGAGTTGCAGCAGATTGAGAAGGTTAAAAAGCCAGCAACAAAAAAACAAGTCCAATGGCAAGTCTCAAAATCCAGTGCCAAGCAGATGGAATCCGCCAACGGAAACAGCTCTGCCTTTGATGATAAAGCAATTGAGGATGATGAGATTAACATTGATAGTTAGATTTTCTGACCGAGGACAGTAGCTGGGTAAATATAAAAGGCTGTTACAAACAAACAAACAAGAGGAAAGAATGATTTTGTGCTGGGACAAACTAAACCTATTGGGTGTCAGTGCTATTGCCTGTAAGTTGACATTTGTAGTTTCGTGTTAAAAAAATAGATTATCTGTTCTTCGAGGTGTTGGATCTTGGATCCACTAAATATTTCTCTTCTGAGATGTTAAGTGTAATTCCTTGAAGCAGGAGTGATTTTTTTGTGTGTATATTGGTGGATAGAGCTTATTACCCCCTTAGCACATGGTTAATTCTGTACCTGTGATTTTAGAAATGTACTATATGTAAGGAGTTCATAGTGAAGTTTTGCAATTTTCAGTCACCATTCTGTCAAACAAATGAATGGAAAATAATTCTGTCACCATAAATGGAAAATGAATGGAAAACAATTATTTCACCATGAATGGCAAATGATTGGAAAAACTGAATGGAAAATGAGGAGACACGAATGAATGTCATATCTGATTATAAAATTCAGTGACACAAATTTGCTTCCTGACCATTTAGTCTTTTCATTCATTTTCCATTCATGGTGATATAATTGTTTTCCATTCACTTTATCCATTCATTTTCCGTTCATGGTGACAGAATTCATTTTCCATTCATGGTGATAGAATTGTGGTTCAGATAAAATTGCAAAGCTTCACTTATGAACTCCTTACTGAACCTTATTTAGTTATTTGCAAAGCTTCCCTCTGAAAATTGCAAAGCTTCACTCTGAAAATTCACTTGGAAATTGCAAAGCTTCACTCATCAAATTCAGTAACCAGAGCCATGTTTGCATTCTTCAATGGGAACTCTGCATGAAGTCACAATTAAACAATTTATACAGCTCACACACAATTGCACAAGTGAATCTTAACTTTATTCATTATCAGGCTCCACTGACAATTGCGTTACATAAGATGCAGAAACACAAGTTCAGGCATTAGCACGAGACATGAGCACAACAGAAGTCGCAGCTCCCGGGCATTGCAGAGATGTGCACAACAGCAGCACAAAAATTGCCGGCCCGTGCCCTTCCTGCAGCTCCCGGGCCTGACCTCGTCCCGCGCCCTTGCCGCTCTTCGTCTCGTCGCGGCGGGGCGGGACGAGGTCGGCGGCGGCGTTGCGAAGAGGCGGTGGCGTCGTGAGGGAGTCCGGGGGAACCGAGGACTAGACGCGGAAAACGTGCAGTGCAGGCTCCAGCTGGCTGACCCGAACCAACCCGCCCCTCTCCGCGCCTGTCATTCATTTGTCGAGCCCCACACAGCTCCTCGTGGCGGCGCCCTCTCACGGTCTGACCTCTCCTTTCTCCTCGCCTTCGATCGGCGGCCGCCTCCCCTTCCACTCCCGTCCCCTTCCGCTAGACTCCGCCGCCGCCGCCGCCGCCATGGCCATGAAGGGACCCGGCCTCTTCTCCGACATCGGCAAGAAGGCCAAGGGTACCTTCTCCTCGCCCTTCTCCTCATCACCATCCCCTCTCTCTAGTCTAATTGGTTTGGGTTCCCCCGTTTGTTGCTTGGTGATCTGCAGATCTGCTCACGAGGGACTACACCTACGACCAGAAGCTGACCGTCTCCACCGTCAGCTCCTCCGGAGTGGTAAGGGTTCTTCCGATCCGATCGCGGTCGTGTGATTCCATGCTGCCTGGTTCGTGTTCCGCTTGTCCGTGCCCGCGAGGCCTGATCTGGTTATGGCTGTGGTGTTTAGCGTCGAGATGCTGCTAGTCGCTATGTGTGGCCTGTTAGGTGTTTGTTACCTTGCTGTTTTGGAGCTCTGTTTGCCCAAATACATTGGTTGCTTGCGATTTCATTGGTAGTTGCGTCAGTATGTTAGTATCTGCGGGCACCATGTGTCTGATGCTTGTTAATTGTGTGGTAGAATGATAGGAAATGGTTATTTCGTCATATCCTTGTAGAGCAATGCTGTTGCTTATTATAGTTATTTTATTGTTTGTCCAGTAAGATTATTGATTGCTGCTAGTACTGGAGGAGGCCTTGTAGTTTGCCAGCGTGTTTGAGATGCTGTGCTTAGCCTCCATCGCTACTGGATCGGAGGTGGTCACGATCTCAGGCTATCCTAGTTTGTGAAGTTGTGAACATTGTCTGAAGAAATTGGCTGGTTTTGTCCTTGTTTGTTTTATTCTTTTATTGCTCGTGCCCTAGTTTTGCAATGAGTCGGTCATAGGAGTCCTTCTGCCTGCTATTCTTATTACGAAAATAATGGCCGTGTTTGTTTTGGGCTGGCAAAAATTTAGCCTGGGCTAAATTGGACTAATTTACCAAACAGGTTGGCAAAAAATATCCAGACTAAAGTAGGCTAAAATGCAGAATGTGGGGTCCATGTGAACTTGTGGAAGTGAACTTGGGTGTACTTATATATTTTCATTCTAAAGGCTAAAATTTAGCCTAACCAAACACTTTGAGAGGCTAAATTTTAGACCGGCAAAAGTTTTGCCTACTCGAAACAAACACGGCCAATGAAGCAGTTTAGCTGCTTGTACACTGGAGAAGTTGTACAGTCACAGTTTAAATTATTTTTGATTGATTGGCACTTTCAATATTGACCTAAGACAATCCTTTCTAGAAGGTTCAATTGTAATACAACCTATCATGGTTGCTCCTTTCGCTGTTTTTTCACTGTGTTGCCACATGCTGGACCTGTTTTCCATTATTATTTAATATAAATATTTGGTTGTTCCACTTGCCAAATTCTCATCTCTGTCAGTATCTGACCAACACAAACATTTATGGTTTCACAATGTTGGTGTTTTGAGCATTGATACCTGATACTACACAACTGATGTATCCAATGATGGGAATTCGAATTTGTGCAGTTACATTTTCTTCCTTCTTTCTAAACCTGATTTCATCGGTTACTTTAGGATTTATTCTAGAAACTTACAATCACTAGATGCTTTCATTGGATGTACTTATTTATTGATAATCACAGAATGGTCTTTCAAGCTGTGCAATCAGTGCTCTCATTCTGCACAAGGATATATATTGATCTATAATCATGTTCTTAAAAGATGTCTGGTGAATTCCTGAAATCTTTTCTTTTTTTTGAAACTTGCAAATTGGTCACTCAAACATGAGTTTGGATCCAGCACCCATATAACACTGAATATGTCAGTACCAGTATACCATTGCACTTTATCATCAGTCTTATTGTAGCAATGCAATGTTCATTAGGTAGATTGAACTCCCACAAAAGTTTACTTGAGCATGATATATCTATTAATTAAACTAAAGTGCAAATTGGTGATTCATTAATGTAGTGGTGGATTAAGGTGTCAACTAGTTATCAAGAGTCCATTTTCATGATGGTGACATTACCAATTGTTTTGCTCATTTTTAATTAAAAAAGACTGGATGTACACAACTGCATGGATGGTGCTGACTGCTGACCACCATATAATTTGTCGAAACCTCAGAGATAATATTATATAGTTTATATGCATTTTGAAATGCATGGGCTATTATCATATGTGCTTTGTTTGCTTTGACATAATATTTTGCATCTTTAAGCAACAGTGAACTGATATATTCTTTATATCATTTTCATTTTAAGATTGTTAATAAAGCTAATTGTGATGACACTAGTGCACTTTCTGCTGTTTTAGTTTTTTTTTCTTTATATATGCATTGGCCCTTTATAAACTTGCTTTTCACGGCTCTCTTTTTTATCTGTATTTTTTCAGGGCCTCACTTCCACAGCTGTGAAGAAAGGAGGGCTTTATACTCTTGATGTCAGTTCAGTTTACAAGTACAAGAATACTGTTGTTGATATTAAAGTGGACACGGAATCAAACGTTAGTGACTTTAAAAATCAAAATTTATGCATTCTCTCTTTGTATCCCTATAGCTAGACATAAATCTATAGCACTTTTGTATGATTCCTGCAGATATCTACTACCTTGACTGTGTTGGATGCCCTGCCATCCACAAAGCTTGTAACATCTGTGAAGCTGCCTGACTACAACTCTGGAAAGGTACTTCCATTTCCTGTCAACTTATGGTTGGTGAATTGAAAACAGGTCCTTGAGTGTAAGTGTTCTTTGTTGTACCAGGTGGAACTTCATTACTTCCATGAGAATGCAAGCCTTGCTACTGTTGTTGGCACGAAGCCCTCTCCTGTGGTTGAACTTTCTGGGACAGTAGGTGCTCAAGGAGTTACATTTGGTGCGGAAGCTGGATACGACACAGCTTCAGGAAAATTTACCAAGTACACTGCTGCAATTGGTTTAACCAAGCCAGACTACCATGCTGCATTCATTCTGTAAGTCCATACTTCACTGTGATTTGTGCAGTATGAGACTGGAACACAAGTACTGATACATGGCATGTTTGTGCAGGGCCGACAAAGGTGACACCATCAAAGTGTCAGGTGTTTACCACCTTGATGAGAAGCAGAAGGCCTCAGCTGTGGCTGAACTAACCCGGAAGCTCTCAACAAATGTGAACACACTCACTGTTGGTGGCCTCTACAAGATCGATCCTCAGACAGCCGTGAAGGCAAGGCTCAACAACACTGGAACGCTTGCTGCCCTTCTTCAGCACGAGCTTAAACCCAAGTCGCTCTTGACAATCTCCGGTGAGTTCGACACCAAGGCCCTGGACAGGGCACCCAAGTTTGGCCTGGCACTCGCGCTGAAGCCCTGATCAGATCATCCGCGGTCGATTGCCGAATTCTTTGGTTGTTTTTGCAAAGCTGTAACCAATAATGTGTTCCACGGACCTGTTCCGTTGATCTGGCAAAGGTCTGACGCTCTGTGGGAAGGATCCGGATGGGTCATCTACAGGATTTTTTACCCATCATCAGATTTTTTTTGTTGTCGAAAGCATCTGTAGATGTATGATGCTGCTTGTTCCTTTAGCGTCTAGGCTCTCTGCCACTGTGAGTACTGAGTAGCCGCCGCGGTAATCTTTTGCATGCAGAAAATACATGTCATATTTGTGCGGTGTTGATTGATGCACCGCGGAATGAGATTTACCACCTGCTTTTTGAGCTCATTGATCATGTGCATGTGGTGTTATGTTTTTGTTGCAGCTCTCATGCCGTTTCTTGGGAGTGGACTGGTATATGTGCTTCATCGCCGTGCCGTCGAGGCAGGACGGCGATAGGTCTCACCGAGCCACCGATGAAGTCGAATCTTCAGCAGGACAACGTTGGGTGAAGGTCGCCGGTGCGCGCAACCACTAGGGTAAAGGCAAACGCCCGAGTCCTGATCGCAGGAATCGGAGCTGCGCATCTCGCTCGGCTGTAGCTTTCACGTGTTCCTCGATTCCATTCTTTTTGTTTGGCTTTGGTGGCGAGTCACATGGCCACAAGCACATCCGTGTGGCAAATGTCCCAGACTCGCAGGCGCCCCATGCCCTCTGCATTTGCTGCTGCTCATCTCATCTCCCTCCTGCGCATCGCGGTCGCGGCTGGCCCGCCCCTCCGACCATCGCGAGCGACGTCACCAACGTGCTGCGGGCGGAGCCGTCTCCAGTCTCCAATCTCCACAGACCACAGCCGCGCACGCGCCCCAACCCGCCAACCCCGGCGATGCCCCGCGCCCCGCGCTCGTGACCCATGGCCTCGCTCTCCGTTCTTCCCACGTTTCCGCGGGCCTCGCCAGCGGTGGCGGTGGTGGGCGCGGCGAGGGGGAGGAGGGCCGCGGTGCGGGTGCGCGGTCGCACTGCCGCCGCGGCATTGGGTGGTGGGTGCGGCGCCGATGGAATGGAGCAGCACCACGGGGACGGCGGCCAACGCAGCCCAGGTAATAGCTCCTCGTCGCTTCTTCCTCGGCTGGGGTCAATGTCGATGCGTGGTGAAGGCAGTAGCGTCTGGAATATTCTCTCTATCTAGAGGCAAATGTGTCGAGCTCGGGCAGGGTCTGGTGGCTGTGGCTTTGAGGTTATCAACTTATTATTGCTTCTGCTTCACTACTCATCACATGTCAGTGACACGCTATTGATGGAACTGCAAGTAATACGTGTGGAACTGAAACTCGAACCGAGTCAATTGGGCACTTGACAGCGATGTGTCTAACGTTTTCATATGTACTATTGCGATTTTTTTTTAGATGAAGTACTATTGCGATTTTGACATATCACATTTTGTCTTGTTCATTATGGTCATCACTGATCAGTCCTGGTTGCTGGGGAGTGTTGTCATTGATGTCATGGTTGAGAAGGCCAAGGTGTCCTAGGTGGTTCTGGTTCTGCTAAGTCTTCACTCAAATTATCTTAATGGCATAGTATGGCCGAGTAGCAATGTTATTGACAATTAATGATGAGGAGATTTGCTTGAGGGGTTACTAATTGCTAACTGCATGGGATGGGTGGTGGTTCCGATTAAACTTCAAGCGTGTTTAGTCCATGACATTCGTCTTATGAGTTGAAGATAAAAGCCAATGAAAAGTTGTTTAGTTCTTATAGTCCACAATGGCAGGCTTGGCAGCAAGAAGATGAAGGATAATAGGTAGAAAAGCAAAGAAAGCACTTTGATTTATGTGTTATTTTAGGATGTGGATAATTCTTCATACAAGAAGTTTTAGTTTTTTCCAATTTCCTAAAAATGAAGAATTTCTGGTTTTAGATATGATAGTGGGAAGGAAACCATCATAAAAAATATATGTCATGGCTTTATTTATATAGGTTTATTTGCTTTGTTACTGTTGTACAAATTAATTTGATCAACAAGAGGAACAGGGCCGCACTAACAATTTATGGATATCCATCATCAGTGAAGGAGAAGCCTGTGATGTCAAACATTGGGAATTCAACTAATATTCTATGGCATAATTGCCCGATTGGACAATCTGATAGACAGAAGTTGCTGGGACAAAAAGGCTGTGTTGTATGGATCACAGGACTCAGCGGTTCAGGTATGTTTTCAGTAGATTGTTGCCTTGATCTACATGCTGCTGGCCATATTTTCCTTTTCCACATCTATGAGGGAATTTCCTGTTCTTTTATCAAAAATAGTTTCTGATGCTATTGTTGCTATAAGTTTTCAAGTTAATTTGGCACCCTTTGTGATAGAACTATAGAAGGCAAGAATTACTAGTCATTTACTTTGGACATTCAATCTCAACTAATATGCTCACGCAGGTTTAGATTTGTTTCCCAGTTACTTTTACATATGTTATTTCCTTGCCATCTGATTATGTTGAACTAAACTAGACTTCAGATTGAACATGCATTAAATATAAATAATTCTTTCATAGGCTTCGTACATTAGTTAAATCTGCATATTAGTTTGATATATCTGCAATACAGGCAACTGAGTGCTGGTATCTTGATTATCATATCTACTCAGCATGTAATGTTGCCCTGTTGCCGCATAAACTTTTTCATTGGCTGGTTGGTACACTGCTAAATTAATGTCTCCACAATAAGTACCAAATCTAGTGTGGTGGGAAAAAGTCTTGCACCCTCACTCTGACGATGTTTCTACTAGGTTCATTTTGAAAAAAATTTCTTTATCTTTTAACACTTCCCACTGCTACACAGTGATTGCTTGATATTGGTAACACATCACCTGGTGATTGTCTTTGCAATGTTGTTCGTACAGACTGTTTTTCTTTCTCTCTTGCATGCTATTCTAAGTTAACCCCTGCCGCATTCTGAGCATTATTCCTACCGTTACATTTATATTTCAGCTTATTTTGGCTAGCATGAACCTAAGCTTATGTTTTCTCCATTCTCTTGTTTCTACGAAAGTATACGACACAAAGGAAATTAGCATCTTTTTATGTTTCAGGGAAAAGTACTCTTGCATGTGCATTGAGTCGGGAGTTACATTGCAGAGGCCACCTCACGTATGTCCTTGATGGCGACAACCTCAGACATGGCCTAAATAGAGATTTAAGCTTCAAGGCAGAAGACCGTGCCGAAAATATACGAAGAGTTGGTAAGTTCTGAAGAAAAGAATACGGTTCACTAGAAGTTCTTTCACTATAGCTAAATCTTTCGTGCAGGAGAAGTGGCAAAGCTTTTTGCGGATGCTGGTGTCATTTGCATTGCTAGCTTGATATCTCCATACAGGAGAGACCGTGATGCATGCCGTGCTCTACTTCCGGATTCTAAATTTATTGAAGTATGCTTACTTATGATTCTCGTAAGTCTTTGTTAGTGATAATCATCTATCTAACTACATGCAAGTTCTGTAGGTATTTATGGATTTGCCCCTAAAAGTTTGTGAAGCTCGTGATCCTAAAGGTCTGTACAAGCTTGCACGCACAGGAAAGATTAAAGGTACAAGCGACTGCAGTACTAGTTAAATGTCAACCAATACAGCTTAGCTCCTAAAACATGAGTTTGTGTAGTCTTACTTCAATCATTGCCTTTTGAAAAACAGGTTTCACTGGAATTGATGATCCATACGAACCACCAGTGAATGGTGAGGTGAGCCTAAAAAGAGCATGTCTTACTCTTACCTCCTATGTGGCCGCATCTTACAATTTCCATACAGTAACTGGATATGAAATATAACTATTAATGTAGTGGTTCCTGACGTCATTGATCATTATGCTGGGACTGCATCTGTTTAGTACAAACAAGCACTTCCTCTATGCTCTTGTGCCTTATCATCGAGATATTTGAGATATAGAACTACTAGCATTTCCTTTTATTTCTATTGTGATTTCCATGCTCCATTATTCAGAGAACTAGCAAAATGTTACAACGTTAAAATTAAAAGGTGCTTTGCATTTTCATATGATAATGTCCATAATGGACTACTTAAAGTGATGACATGAGAACTGATTGACATTGCTATGAGTTGAGTTGATGTAATGTGGGAATAACGTGCATATCAGCATACAACTTAATTCTGATTAGCAACTTTAGAGACGAGAGCAATATTTTTCTTTCATTTTTAGATATGCTTCCCTTGTTAAAGTTGAGTTAACCATTAATACAGCTTAATTCTGATTAGCAAGCTTCTCTTTCATTTTTAGATATGCTTCCCTTGTTAAAGTTGAGTTAACCATTAATAAGCAATTTAGCTTGTTCATAATCCAGCAATCAACTTTAACCCTTCACTTCTATTGCCCCACATAAATGCAAATTTAGCCACTTGTTCTAAAAAATGGTTGATCTTTGTGTGGTCTTATGCAGATAGTAATTCGGATGAAAGATGGGGAATGCCCTTCACCCAAAGCAATGGCCAAGCAAGTTCTGTGCTATCTTGAAGAGAACGGATATTTGCAAGCTTAGCACGTACGTGAGAAGATTGATCTTATTCTTTTGTGTCCATTACTCGTGGACACAAGCATGATCCATTGATCCAGAATAAAAGGCATCTTCACAAAGCAAGCAGCAGAGGTGCAGTTCATTCAGAGAAAGAAACTGATTCATTCATCTTATTGTCAAGGCTATTTGTTTTGTGTGTATTGTGCTCGTATAGCCGCAATGTATCTGCATCAGCAATTCAGCACGCACTGGTTCAACTCGCGTTGACCGCCGCGCGTGAAGGCTGGTGGGGTGTTTGCAAGTTATATGTTGGTAATGCATTTGATACCAAGCAAATACAAATAAATTATCCAATTTGTACATGACTCGTTTCCACTTGGAATAAAAAGTCAAGGAAAGTTGTGACACCTTCCCTTGAGTTCATACCTCATGCTGTCTCCTCTGCTGCTGCCATTTCTCCGTGATAAATGGGAACGCCCTTAGAAACATTTCCACAGAAAAAGCTGCATCTTTTTCGCTTAATCCTTTTCACAGATAAAATATGATCTCCACTTCTCAGTGTCTGTTACATTCATATCTTCATTGATCTTGCTGGTCTTTTTTATCTCCTCCAAGGGCGCACATCTTCTGATCCTCACCGCCCTGATACCACAATCCAGTATTGTAAATTGTAATCATGATCGTCCAAGCATGCACAGCACTGACAGTGGGGGAGCCGCAAAGCAGCCGGAAATGAAATGAGCGCCTGACATCAGGTGCCCGTGCCAATACCAATACGGCCGACCGGCCGGCACCTGATCCCGGTCGGTGTCTGATCGATCGAGCTTGGAAGAAGCAACGACGAATCCCATTGGGCAGCTCTGCTGCAAATCGTTTTCCACAGGGCTTCGGCAGCATGATGACCTGAAAAGCTCCAAGTTGCCCGTGCTGCTTCCCGCTGGTCAGTGGGCTCCCCACCCAGCACTCACTCGCTGCGCCGACTTGGCGGCTGCTTCCCGTCGCCTTCGAGGCTGAGGTTTTCCAAGTCATGGCATCTATACTCCGAAGTCCGAACTGAAGCGTCCGGGTTCTGACCACTTTTAACTTTTCTCCTACTCGATCGGATGGAGAAAAACTTGTGGTGGCGGTGATTGGTGAGGTTAGGGCAGAACTCACATCGATCAGAGTCTTAGGCCACTCCCAACCCGGAATCTACGATAGAGTCCATAGTCATTAATTACACTGCCACATAGGTAATTTGCTGATGTGACAAGTAATTTAATGATGAGAGAGGTGAAAACATAGAAACAAGTCTAAGTTAGACACCAAGTCTACGCGCAAAACGAGGCTCGTGCGGATCCCGTGTGGCTATCCATATGCTTGATGTGTCCACTTATTTAATAAAATGGGAGCAGAAGATCCGAGAGGAGTATCAGATAAACTCCATAATACAAAATTTGTATTGGAGACTATGATTTCTTGTGGTAGAGTCTTCAACATATAAACTCTATAGGTAAAATCTGGGTTAGGAGTGCCCTTACGGCAAAACCCATTGTCCATATGCGGCCAAAGTTACCCAACGAACACCACAAGGAAACAAAAGGAGAGGATTGCCTACTGACACTCTGTTTGTCTGGCTTATCAGCCATCAGCTAACGGTAAGCCACCAGCTACTAACCAGTGATATTTTCTCTCAGAACAAATCAGTACCAGCCACCGTCGAGCCTTCTCTTTCTCCACCCTTTGAATTCTCCGTCAGACGGTAGCGCGGCCAGCATGTGCGTGCGCGTACGGCGTAGGCGACGGAGTACGTGCGTGCGCCCGCCTCTGTCTACGGAGAATTAGCGGCGGTAAACAATGCGGAGGAACTCAGATCAGCTTGCCCCGGCCCCAGGTCAACTCGTGCGAGCCAAACTGTTCTTGGCCGTCGATCACTGCCGGCCTCACGTTCCGGCGCGTGATTTCCATCCGGTCAAAGTCCGAGCAGGACGAAACGAAAAACAAAACAAAACGAAACGGAGCGAAGGAATAGATCAAATCGATTTGACCTATAGCCTAACATTTCTTTCCCCCTTGTGTTTCCTCTTTTTTTCGCTCGATCCGCACTAACTGGCGCCTCAAAAAATCAAATCAGGCACGCACTTGAGCTGACCTTGGGCGTTCTTCCCGCGCGCGCATGCAGGCATCAGAATAATAAATAATCCGGACGCTAATCACGCCAAACGTTAGGTGAAAGCCGGGACAGAGATTAGCAGCTGAACAACAAACGCGCGACGGAATTCCACGCGAACCGGGACAGCAATACGCTGTGGCGTACTAGTGCACTAGGGGCATCGTGTAATCAAACGTTAATCCGCCCTGGGCGTGTGGTTTGCGCCAACAGACGCGCGCGACGATTTGACGTTGTGATCCCGCCCGGTCGGGCGAGGTCAATTCCAAGAGATTTGGCAGGGGGGTTTTGGGCAGTGGCTCCCGGCCGGCCTAACGGCCTGACCGACCGACCGATCACCAGACCCATATGCATGCCGAGCTCGACTTGGACTCCGATCCGGCACGCCTCGCCGGCCGGCTGGCGCACGGCGGCCGTGCAGCGACGACGACCCATGTGCCTCGCTCCGAGTCCGAGGAGGCGGGGAGTTTTCCACTTGCGCTCGGGCTAGCTCTAGCTCTGCCGGGGGTTCCGTTGGAAGTCATGGGGGCTCGTGGATTTTGATCCCAGGATGGATGGATGGATGGATGGGGGGTGCCGTGCGCCCGGCGGCGACGCGGCGCTCCCGTCCAACGCCGGCCTCTACCGAACATAACCGCCATGGAATATGGACGCGTCCGTCATCCATCCAGATTATTCCACCAAACCCGAACCCGGCCAGCCGGCCGCGGCCGCGTCATCATGCGGGCGTGACGTGCGCGATGCGCGCGGCCCGAAGTCAGCGGCCGGCGCGGGAGCGCAACCGCACGGGATGCCGACGGGAGGCGGGAAGCCGTGAACTCCCCGCCCGCACGGATCCGCCGCCGGCCGGCAGCCGATTTGCACGTACGGGGGGGCCAAGTGTGTGTCGTGGGAGGAGAAGAGCAAGAAAACACGGGCCCGGCCGCGCAATCAGCCAAGTTTATTTTTGTTTGAACGAACGGACACGAGATAGTACCTATTTCATTGATAAAGAGGAGAAGTACAGCCAGCTAACCGGAAGAAAAGGTTATTTACAATCGCACTGAAAGGCTCGCCAGACACTTCGCGCCCGCTGACAGCCAAAGCGAAAACTCTGCTTTGATCTTAGTTACAAGTAAAGGTATAGAAGACTCTGTGCGGTCAAACACGCGGTTGTTTCTTTCCTTCCAAATCTCCCAGATGATCAGTAGCGCTAGCGAGCGAGCAGCTTTACGAGGGGTATTTGGCCGTGAGGTTATGCCGCCCCACCATTCTATCGGTGACGAGGAGGGAGGTGGGATTACTGGTGTGAGCTCCGGAATACCCAGCCAGTTTGCAATCTTGGTCCATACCCGACACGTGTATCGACATTCCGCAAGAAGGTGGTGCGCAGTTTCCATTGTTTGTCTGCATAGGGGGCAGGTGGGGCTGTGGTCCCAATCTCTTCGCGCGAGTCGGTCAGAGGTCCAGACGCGGTCCTGCAAGATGAGCCAAGCAAAAAACTTGCACTTTGGTGGTGCCCAAGCTTTCCAAATTGAAGCGAGTACAGGAGTAGTGGTGTATTCCGCAAATTGTGCCTTATACGCTGAGGCAGTGGAGTACTCCCCGTGATGCGTCACGGTCCAGGTGATTTCGTCAACGTGTTGGGGGCGTAGCACCGTTGGCGCGACGAGGTTCCAGAGAGTGGTGAATTGAAGGAGGTGTTCCGTGGTGAAACCCGCATGGAGGTTTATGTCTCGGATCCAGTTATCGTTGTGGATGGCTGACGCGACCGTCTGTTTTTTCTTTCTCGTTTGGGCGAAGAGCAATGGCGCGAGACTGATAAGGAGGCAAGCACTTAAGCTTGGTTGATGACACATGACCTGTGGGCCACAGCGTGATTAACTGCCAGGATTGCAGCATCTAATGCTTGATCTGTGGCTGCAGAGGATCGTTTCTGGTCAAGCTAGCTTGGCTGGAGTGGCCCACAGGTTGTCTGACAGGCTCTAATTTTTTAGAACACAGATGCCTCCCGACCCCCACCCTCCCCCGCGGCCACACCCCCGCTGCCGCGGATCCGTAGATCCGGCGACGCCCGTCCACCTCCTCCGCCGTCAGCCCTCCACTGCGCGCAAGACTACCTCTGCACCTTCATCGTGGGAGCTCTTCTTCAAGGAAGCCGCCGTTCCGGCTGGATCTGAGCGGGCACCTGGAGGTCAACGCCGCCCTCCTGATGCCCCGGGCGGTGCTGCTGGATCCTCTGCCCGCCTCTCCTACGCAGAGGTCGCCCGCCTCGGCCACGTCCACGCGTCCGGCGGCCGCCCGCCCCCGACCTACCAACCGAAGAGCGCATTTACTCAGCGGCGCAGTAACTCCGACCATCCGCGGCGCGAGCGCAGTAACTCCACCCGACCGCGACGCGCTGCAGCAGCTCCCCCCGACGGACCGCCAGATGCTCCAGGGGAGCCGGGCTGGCACTACGTCAGCTACCGCAGGGGGCGCCGCGCCGCGCCGGACGGCTTTCGGCGACACGACCCGCGACGCGACGGCCATTCATGGCGCGGCAGGGCTCCTCCCCATTCAAGCCGGCCACCCACCGCGGCACTCCTCACCTTCAATCGCTTGACTTAGGGTCGTTGCTTCAAGTGCCTCGGCGAGGGCCACAGAGCGGCGGCGTGCAGGGACCCCATCCGCTGTTTCCGGTGTCACCGCAACGGGCACCACGAGCGGGAGTGCCCCCGTCTCCGCGACCCCCCGGCTGCCAGCTCTCCTCCGCCGCCACCCCCACCTCCACCTCCCCCTCCTCCGCCTCCACCACCGCCCCCGCCACCTCCACTTCCAACGATGGCCGTCGGCGACCCGCATGAGCGCCCTGATGTGGAGACAATCTTTGTCGCCAACTCCTTCGACCTGATCCGCGACGCCCGCGACTGGGAGGCCTGCACGCTCGTCCCCTGGGCCATGCACTTGCCACGGGACGCCGGTGCGCGGGACATCGCCGAGCTCATCGCCTCCGACCTCAACATCGACAGCCGGGACATCTCCGTCACGCTGCACCAGCCGGAACCGTACCTGATTCGGTTCGAACGACCAGAACACGCTGCCGCGGCAAGGAAGCAGGGGCGCTTCAGGGGACGCGGCATCGACATCTGCTTGCGGCGCTGGCGCAGCCTCACCCATGCTCTTGGCTTCCGTATTTTCTACAGGGTGAAGCTGTGCCTCGACGGCATCCCGGAAAACGCCTGGACGCCGGCGATTATCGAGCGCGTCATCGGCAACAAATGCGCCTTGCAAACCAACCCCAGCGAGATCCCTAAAAGGGTCTGGCTGGCCTTCACGCACCGCCCCTCGGACGGCTCGTCGGCGGTGTTCGTCGACACAGAACCGCTGGAGCCGTGGCACCAAGGGGCCCGCTTCGAGGTGTTCCTGCACATGCCACTGATGGAGGACTACTCCGCTGCCAAGCGTGATCTCCAACGCGCCATCGACAACCCGGCAAGCGTCCAACCGATACGCAGACGCTTCGACTGGAGATACGGCCTCGTGGACGGCGCGCCGCTGACGGCGCAGGCGCGGTTCCCAGCCCGCCTTCCTCGCCCCCCACAAGTCAACGACGAGCGGGCGGGTCGCCAGGACGAACGCACAGCCAGGGATGATGCCTCCCGACTGGTAGCAGGCCGGCGCTCACGCAACGACGGAGGCGACAACACCGCCGCGGGCTCCTTCAACACCCGTGGCAACGGCGGCGGCGAGCGAGGGGGCGGCAGCCGCGACACACGCCTCACCAGTGGCGCCGGCGGGCGCAGCCTCGAGCGGCGTGACTCCGAGCATGTGCGTGACGCGTGCGGCCGCGACAAGGAACGCGCCACCCCCAAGACGCGGCCCTCCTCGTCATGCAAGGGCGCGGCCTTCTCCTGGCCGAACGGACACCACGACGACGACGAGGACGGAGGCGACTACGAGCACCCAGGTCTTGGGAACCTGATGGGTGACACCTACTAGGGCGTCGGCGGCCACTTCCCCCGCGAGCGTACTCGTTCGCCACCGCGCCGCACCTACGACACCCGCAATGGCCGACGCCGCGACATGACGCCGGCCACCCTGCAGTCCCAATTCGCAGAGGCACTCTCCGCCATTCCGCTGCTCCGAGCCTCACCCTCTCTGTAGTTCGACTCTGTTGCAGGTCTCTCCAACCTCGGCTCAACCTGCTCGCTGGTGGACAAGCTGCAGATGAACACCACTACAGGGGAGGCAGCCTGGTCCGAGACGGTGTTGGTGCCGGTGTCCCGGGCGTTCGACACCCTCCGCGCTTACCTGACCCCGACACCAGCACCGACGGGCCAGGAGGTGCAGGCGGCTCTGGACGGCCTGGAGGCTCAGCTCCTCCGGACAAGGCTGGACCAAAGTGCACTGACTGACGCCCAGGTTGTACTCACCCAAAACGTCGACAGCAACAACGCCCAGGATGGCGCGGACGGTCCAGCAGTTGCAGACGACGAGCAGAACGCCTCCGGAGTCGACGCGCTCTTCACCAGGCCGGAGCCGGTGGTCCTGCAGCAGCTGGAGCCACGTCGCACCCGTCAGCGCCGCGTCTTCGACATGACGGCAGTGCGTCGCAGTGCCCGGCTGGCCAAAAAGACGGCACTGCCGGCGGTGGAGCGCGCGCAGCGCAACCTCTGCCGCAAGCTCGGGTTCCCAGCGGATGAGCTCGCCCCGCTAGACGAGGTTCTGCGCGACTTCATCAGCATGTTCCACGGACCACTACCAGCGCACATTGTCGAGGCCCTGACCGCGATCTTCAGCTTGGACGACAACGACGCAGAGCTGCTAGACGACGCTCTTCTCCAACATGCAGGGCCGGCTGTGGCGGAGCTCTCCCTACAGGAGGCAGACCCTTGATGCTGCACCTTGCTGGCAGGTTCCCTGGAGGCTTCACTTCTAGTTTTATCATGTATCAGTTTATCTTCAAACTCAGGCGCCCTGCTGGCTGCGACCTTCGGGCGACCGCGCACTCTACTTTTATGTTGCGACTTCGTACTACTTTTCGCCGCTGCGTCGGCGACCCTCACTCGCGACTTTGGGACCCTGCTGGCTTCGACCTTCGGGTACCTCTGTCTCCGCCCCTGCAGCGACTAAGCCTCCTCAATGATTAATCCAAACGTCAAAATTATTTCTTGGAATGTTAGAGGCCTCAACGCGGCTGACAGATGCCTAGCAGTGCATGAAACTTTGGCGGTCACCTCATGTCAGCTTGTCTGTCTACAAGAAACGAAGCTACAGAACATCGACCCATCTCTCGCGTCCTTCCTCGGAGCTTACAAGCTCGACAAATTCGCCTTCAAACCAGCGGCCGGTACAAAAGGGGGTATTCTTCTACTTTGGAAGGATGCAGAGGTGGACTTGTCCAATGTGCGCATCGGTCGGTACTCCCTCACTGCGGAGGTCACACTTCGGCACTGCATGACATCCTTTACGATCTCCACAGTCTATGGCCCATCCAGACGAGCCGACAAGGACTCCTTCCTCCAACACCTGCGCCATCTTAAGCCGTCAGACGGAACACGCTGGCTAATCCTGGGAGACTTCAACCTAATTTACAAAGCGAGAGACAAAAACAACCGCAACCTCAACCTGAGCCTCATGTCACGCTTTCGTAGAACCATTGACTTTTGTCAAATCAAGGAAATCAGATTGCTAAATCGGAAATACACGTGGAGAAACGAAAGACGCCACCCTACCCTCGTTCGCCTTGACCGGGTTTTTTGCAATCAGAGTTGGGACATGGCCTTTGATGCCTGCTCCCTACACGTGATGTCTTCCTCCCACTCTGATCACTGCCCGCTACTTCTCACAAACCAGTCGGGGCCACGACGTGCATCACCTTTCAAATTTGAGAACTTCTGGACCCGCCTCCCGCACTTCCAGGAATCGTCGCGCAGGCTTGGCACTCTCCAACTTCCCACACTGAACCTTTTCACCGGTTGGGTCACAAACTACATACGACAGCCCTAGCACTCAAAAAGTGGAGCAGATCTATCCTCTCAGAGGCCCGACAAAAGCTACACATGGCACAAGAGATCATTCTACGCCTAGACGAGGCGCAAGAATTTAGAGCCCTGTCAGATGCTGAGTACAACCTACGGACGAAACTTAAAAAACGTATTCTAAGCTGGCTGATCCTCGAAAAAGCACGAAAAAAGCAGTGTGCTAGAATCTCCAATATTCGCGAAGGCGACGCCAACACCCGCTTCTTTCACCTAAGGGCGAATGGTAGAAGGAGGAAGAACTTCATACAGCGGCTGCGCCACCAAGGGGGATGGTTGTACAGCCACGCGGACAAACAACGCCTTGTACAAGATCACTTCGGCACTAGCATGACCTCCCCCCGCCACGTGCTCGAGACTTCTCTTGGCCGGACCTGGGCCTCTCCGCTCCTGACCTCTCCTCTCTGGATGCCCCCTTCACCGATGACGAAATTTGGCAAGCGATCTGCCAGCTACCCCTAGATAAAACTCCAGGGCCGGATGGCTTCACAGGGCTTTTCTTCAAACAATGTTGGCACATAATACGCTCAGACGTCTCAGCGGCAATAAATTCCTTCTTTAACAACCGGTGTCGTGACCTGAACCTTCTCAACAAAGCAAACATCATTCTCGTCCCAAAGAAGGACGGAGCAGAAGACATTCGTGACTTCCGACCGATAAGCTTGATTCATGCAGTCGCCAAAATAATCACCAAGATCCTCGCGCTGCGACTCGCCCCCCTCATAGATGGCTTGATCTCGCCATGGCAGAGCGCCTTCATTAAAAAACGAAGCATCCACGATAACTTCCTATACGTGCGCAACCTAACAAGACGCTTCCACAGAACAAAGACACCGGCCCTGCTCCTTAAGCTTGACATCTCCAAAGCCTTTGATTCCGTTCGCTGGGACTATCTTCTCTCTATCATGGAGCATAGGGGATTCCCGATGCGATGGCGCAATTGGATCTCGGACCTACTTGCCTCCTCCACCTCGCGCGTCCTTCTCAACGGGATTCCTCTCGACCCGATACAGCATGGCAGGGGTCTGCGCCAGGGGGACCCGCTCTCCCCCCTCCTTTTCATCTTGGCCATTGACCCCCTCCAACGTATTCTTCAAATCGCAACGGAAAGGGGGCTGCTCTCCAAGCTCAACGGACGTACCGCTAGATTTCGAGCTTCCATGTATGCGGATGACGCGGTCATCTTCCTTAAACCTACGCCCATGGACGTTGACAACCTTAAGCGCATCCTCCTAAACTTCGGCGAGGTCACGGGACTGCAGACCAATCTTCAAAAGACAAGTGTCACACCTATCAGCTGCAACGACATTGATCTAGACTTTGTCCTGGCAAATCTACCGCTCACCCGAGCAGCTTTCCCAATCAAATACCTCGGGCTCCCCCTCACGCCGCGCAGGCTCAGGAAGATCGATTTCCAACCCCTGTTCGATAAGGCGGCTGGCAAGCTTTCCACCTGGAATGGTAGAAACCTAACGCAAGCTGGTCGTGCGAGCCTCGTCAAATCGGTCCTCTCCTCTCAGCCGGTCTACCTCTTGACTGTGATCAAACCCACGAAGGAAGTACTCCACGAACTGGACAAGATCCGCAAGCGCTTCCTTTGGGCGGGCGACAAAGCCATCTCGGGAGGCAAATGCAAAGTAAAGTGGACGCGCACAACCCTCCCTAAAGAGTACGGCGGTCTGGGGGTCCTTGATTTGGAGAAATTTGCGCGAGTCCTCCGCCTCCGCTGGTTGTGGCAACAATGGACGGCACCCGACAAGGCTTGGGCTGGAATGGAAGTACCATGCGATGAGGCTGATAGACTCCTTTTTGCTAACTGCACACGCATCACCTTGGGGGACGGCAACAAAGCGAGCTTCTGGAACTCAGACAAGGCTCAAGGCCCAAGCAATCAGCCAAGTTTAAAGTGTGCAAGACATGCTAAGCTTCTCTTTAATAATTAATTATACTCCAGTACTTAGTAGGTGTTAATAAACCGCCCGTTGTGTTTGTGTTTCGTAGCGTAGTATCTGCGAACCGTGACGAGACTGCATCGTGATACACAAGCAACTACACTAACGGCGTGTGATGTGTCAGTGTGTGACTGTGCACCGTAGTCTACATGCACATGCACATGCACAATACACTTCGTTTTGACTTTTGAGAGACAACTCGTGGATTGATAGTACATGTGTGTCGCTTTCTCCTATATATCCTTTTCCTTTGGAATCTGATTATATTTGTTTTTGTCGCATTGATCATTACTTTTTTATTAACCAGGGAATTGATTTTATTTTTTTAAAATGATATGTATCTATACCGATGAATAAAAAATGTTTTGTATCGCTAAAGAAAAATGGTTTGGACTAAGGCTAAGTTTTGTTTTCCTTATATACTAAAGGAAAAATATGTCGCCAATATACCCCCTTCACATCAAAATACATGTCGTTTCCGACCGCTTTAGAAAAATTAAGAAAACTGTATTATTACCTTGTTACCCTTCATTTCAATAACTTATGTCTCGTGGCTGCTCATCATTATTATTTTATCCCTGCACTTGTGGTCCGCGGAGGCCAAGGAAATAGCGCTGAGCCAGGGGTAAAAAAAGAAAAGAAAAATACCTCTCCTACATACTACGGGCGACAAGTATTTCGAGTCTTTCTTATTTGTGTTACCGGTGACAAGTAAATTGACATGGAGGGAGTAATAATTAGTTCTTGTCCAGGCAGATCGCTAATAAATAAACGAGGTGAAGGCGATCGGTGTGCGTCGCTGTTGGATTGGCAAATCCAGGCATCCACGCGCGCATCATGGCGCGAGGCCCATGACGATCCTTGGCGATCTCGTACGTCCGGCGCGCGGCGCGCACACCGTACCACCTGATGTCCTGATCAATTAACCTGCTGCTCCGGTGTGGACGCGCTGCAGAGATTTCGGCCACCACCGGGAGAGATGGGCAAGCAACTATACATTACTCCTACTCGATCCGTAGCGCAGCTTCTCAAGACGCCACCCCCGCGGTCTGATCTGCTACCTTCGTTCCTAAATATAAATATAAGTATTTTTCATTTCTCGTGACACACGTTTGATCATTTATCTTATTCAAAAAAATTATAAAAATAATTATGATATACTTAAAATATATACGGTGATAAAACATGTCATAATAAAATAAATAATATTTTCATAAATTTTTTAAATAAGACGAATGATCAGCAAAAGTTAATACTTAACAGAGGAAGTAGCTGCTGCACATCCGATCGAAAAGATAGATGACGTACGCGTGCATTCAGTTGATTCGGCAGGAGCTAGCTCCTCCTGATCCGAAACGACCTGATGAGAGTTTCTTTTCCCCCCTGATTGGAGCTGAGCCAAGGTCAGAAGCAAGACGAATGAATCATAAATACGATGCCGTCACCCATCTTGCTCCATCGATCGATCGGTGCGCGGTCTCCCCCCACGGCACTCCTCCACGGGCCATGCCCCGTGCTCCCGTGGTGTGGCGTACGGGCCCGTGTGCGGATGCGTGCGAATGCTCTCCGCGGATGCTCGATTCGGATCACCCCCTGGGCGTCAGCAGAGCAGACCGTCTGGCGTCCGACCTCGCCAGGTGCTCCACAGTCCACAGTGTTTGCTAACCGCCGGCTGTTTGACCCCGGGCACGGGCGTGACGGTGTCGGTAACTACGTGATCTCGAAAAGCACATACGTACTTTTTTAATGAGTTAAAAACGAACTATTTTGTTTGTCCTTAGCATCTTCAGCAGTTTGTCAAATCGAGTTGTCATATCTGATTTTTGATCAAAAATAATGTTAAAAATACTCCTCCAACAGTTTGATAAAAGACTTGACAATTTTTGACAACTTAGTAAAAAATAACCTCAAACGTGCAGATATATATACCGGGCTAGGCTGCAGCTGCAGGGAAGGCAACGGACGGCTTTGCTTCGGTCGCCGTCATCCGCAACATTTTAATTCGCGTCGCTAAACGGGAAAAGGAAAAGAAAAAATGAGCGATGGCCATGCGAATAAAAGAAAAAACGAGCGCGCGCCATGCGAATAAATGCAAAAACAAGCGTCACATGCCATGCAAAATCGAGCAACGTGCCATGTAACGAGCCTGCCTCGCGCAAAACTTCTAACGCACTCCGAATGTTAGAAACTATCGTAAATAGAAGTCATTTTGGACAAGAGTTGGATCGATTATTAAAAAGGAATATAAATGATGAATAATTTTTAAGTCGTCAAGTTTTGGAAATGTGAAAATCATATTAATAGATTTGTCTCGAAGACAAATTATTTTCATAAACATATACATATACAATTTTTCAATAAATATTTTTATAGAAAAGAGAAGTCAAAGTTGTGCATTGGAAACCGTATAGCCGGAGGGAATAGCTTCTATACTCGAGGACATCGTATCAAGAAACTATATTTCACAATGCAATTTTCTACCCTAGTACCTCATGGTCCGCTTGCCTCTCTCACAAGCAGTCTTGGTTTTCGTGGAGACTTAGATTTCTTAGGGCAGTCCTAATGAAAGAACTTGGCACGGTTTCTATAGCCCAAGAAATCATCTATAGAAACTACCTTCCACAGTGGTAGTGTCTTCGAGTAATAATTGTTTTCTCTTTCTCTCTCTCAACTCTAACTTCTTCATCCAATGAGATAGTGCCATGAGTCCCCTAGAAACTAGTAGTTTCTTCCCAATGGTAATTTCATGATTTCTTGGTGCATTGGTTCAAGACAAGACTTTGTTTCTTCCCGAAGAAACCATTTCTATGATTCTCCATCTCTTCCCTTGTTAATTAAGCTGGCACATCACCATTTTGATTAATTTACAAGCTATTTAAGAGAGATAGAAACTACTATTAATGCACCATTGGGAGTGCCCTTAGTTAGACTTGATTTCTTATGTTTTCTATCTCTTTCTTTAATAAGTGAGAGGACAATCAATAGACTAAGTCTGCATTGGGAGTGCCATAATACTCTACCAACATGCGCAGCCGCTCACAAAATATCTTTAGTGAGTAACAGCATTAGCTTTGTACCCCCTTTATTTTTTCCCCCCCGGATGTCTCTTGTGTGTAATCACAACAGAGAACCCGGGTATGGTCATTGATCACTTGTTGTGTAACAAAATATCTTTTCTCCTTAATACAATGATATGTAGAGAGAGAAAAAATGTGCCGAACCTATGTTCGAAGGAATTAAACAATGACGTCGTCAGGGATCTGTTCCACTGAGATCGCCACGGTGGACCCGGGGGCCGCCGCGGCCGGGAAGGGTCCGTCGGCAGTGGAGACGACAGACGAGTGACGGAACGGGGTCAAAAAGGCAGCGCTAGAGCGCAGACCAGCAGCGTAGCCGTAGCGACTGGTTTGAAGCATGTGCCAGCACCAGCGTCACATGACATGAGCGCGGCAAAAAAAAGAAAAAAAAATCACACGGCCCGAGACCATTTCCACCAATCCGTTTGAACGTAACTAACCGGCAGCGGGGCGCGGGAACCCTCCACCTCCTCCGCTAGCTACTGCCTACTGCCCGGCAGCCAGCACTAGAGGAGGAGGAGGTAGCTAGCCTTAGCCTCTCTATAAATAGATGAGACCCAGCAGAGGCTGCGGCATGCACGGTGCAATCAGCTCACGTCACCTGAGCCAAGCCTAGCCTCCTCCCTCTCTCTCCATCTCTCCGGAGCATCAATTGCTTACTGATCTGCAGAGAGGAGGGGTTCAGCAATGGGGAGGCAGGCCTTGGTGTTCTTGTCGCTGCTGTGGGTCGCCATGTTGAGTGGTAAACCTCGAGCTCCAGCCATTGGCTAGCTTATTAGCCTATCCTTCTCTGTTTCATTTCAGATTTTTCAGTCTGATGAGAAAATCAATCCTGCTGATTGTGAGTCAAAAAACTAATCACGCCGACGTTCTTCTTCTTCCTCCTCCGATCCCCTCGCAGTCGCAGCTGCTCGCGTGGTGCAAGCTCTTCCCTACGACTACTCGTCGTCCTCTGAGGTAAGCACACAACAAGCACGACGCCCTGATCTCTCCCCCTCCCTCTCATCCATGCCTGTGTGACGATCGACGTGCCCGGCTGCCCAACTTTGTTTGCCAAACTGCACTGCGGCATGAGTCCACCAGAGGCATCACCCTTCACCTTCACCTCGCATTGCGCATGTCACGCATCCCATCCCTACCGCGCCATGACTTTGCCTTCAAAAAAAAAAAGAGTTTGTAACTGACATGCGTGTGGGCTGCTGGTGGCGTGGGCCATGGGGCGTGCTGCGTGCACTCCCTCCCTCTCCCGTGGCTCGTTAATTTCTGCCGGTCGGAGTCCACTACTGAGACGAGAGGCCACCACTTACTAGTGACTGGATTTTGACATGTCGCGTAGACAGACAGACATGCTTCAGGTAATTTGGTGACGAATAAAATCATGTGAACTCAAGACACGAAGGTTACGCTTCATTTTCCAGCAGAGCCGCCTTTTGATCGGGCAGCATGCACATCGACCATGGTTTGGCATGGTGCAAACGGACCAAACAAGTATAGCATCGGAGCAACACAAGAATTCACAGCCTCGATCACTGCCAAATTTCCCTCCCAGATAGGACTAACAGAGCCAAATGTTTTCCAGCAAAAGAACAAAAAAAAAAAGAAAAAGAGTTGGCCAGGCGCCTAACAACATGCCGTACCAGCTATAGATCATGGCTTCGAGTTTTGACCCATTCTGATGAACCTAACAGCTATGAGCCTTACCGCAAAACAGATCGATCACCCAGCTTTAGAGATTGTTAGTTGAAAAGGCGTGCAGCCGCTGTGCGTATCGTGGCAACGCACCGACCCACTTAACCCCTGATCATATCATTAGTGTGCTGCAATATGTGGACGCACATTGCACAGCTTTAGTTGCTGACTGTGTTGTGAACACGACCTTTATTCGTATCAGTGTGCCTCACGATCGATCGACACGGTCAAAATCACTAAATTTCGGAGCCCTTTCCAGTTCGCATTTACAGGTGCACGCCCAAGCACGCAGGGGAGGGCGTGTGTAATCCAGTGTCCGCCACACACGGCATCATGCTAATGCAAGCACCCCCACTGATCCCTCTTGTTGGACACATCAGTGATCCACCACACCAGGCCAGCAGCTTGTTAATTTGGTTGGTTTGGTGAAGATATTTCAACTGGCCGCCGGCTCGCTCTCATCAGCTAATTAAAAAAAAAAAGAGGTCTAGAGTCCACTCGTGTGTGAATCTGTTCGGGGCCACCAGGATTGGGAAAGTCAAGGGCTTCCAAACAAGGGCCTAAAAGCGACCTGCTTTCAGTTATTCTGCACACAACAAGTCTGTATTTTTTTAGTCAGAGTCAGACATCATGCCGATTGTTTCTTCTGCCAAGTAGTTTCGTTCGTTAGATACACGATCACTTGGACTTTTCACATCTCTGCACAAGCAGGTCAGACGTCAAATGCTCCAAAAGAATGTAGAAATGAACCTGTATGGTATGGGGCTGAGAATGAGTGACTGTGTACCCAACAAAATTAGTTACCGTACACAAACTTTTCAAATGACTTCCTTTTACTAGGATCTTGACAGGCCCGGCAGTTTTGACGGTTAGTTTACGCTGTAAAAACCACCTTGACTTAGTAGTTTTCAATATTCACTGCATCCAATTTGTGACAGGCCCATGCAGTTTTGACAGTACTGTCCAGTGTAACTTCAGTGCCATGCGAAACGAAACCTTTCTGTTGTACCGATAGTAAACTTGTGTTGAACTGAACGTTCGTGCCGTGAAACGTGGGTGCAGTGCTTGCCGGAGCCGCTGGAGCCTCACTACGGCGGCGGCATCATCCGGAACTCCGACTTCAGCGCCGGGCTCCAGGGGTGGACGGCGTTCGGGTACGGCGTCGTCGAGGAAGGCGCGTCGGCGAGCGGCAACAGGTACGCCGTGGCGCTCAACCGGACGCGGCCGTACCAGAGCGTCAGCCAGAAGGTGTACCTGCAGAACGACACGCACTACACACTGTCCGGTCAGTGATCACATTTTCTTGATTTTTACGGGCAGAACGGTGAAATCGCAATACTGAATTCGTGTTCTTTTGTTGGCGTGCAGCTTGGTTGCAGGTCAGTAATGGCAGCGCCGACATCAGAGCCGTCGTGAAGACCAACGGCGAGTTCGTCCACGCCGGCGGCGTCGAGGCGCGGTCCGGGTGTTGGTCCATTCTCAAAGGCGGCCTCACCGCCGCCGCCGCCGGGCCGGCCGAACTATACTTCGAGGTACAGACGCACAAACTTTGCCTGCATCGCATGATCGGAACGAGTTGAAAGAAGCTGGGTCTACGCATGCTCTGTTCTTACGAGAGAACTTTGGTTCGGATGCAGAGCAACGCGACGGTGGAGGTGTGGGTGGACAACGTGTCGCTGCAGCCCTTCTCCCAGGAAGAGTGGGCGGCGCACCACCACGCGGCCATCAAGTCGGCGCGCAAGAAGACGGTGCGGCTCCGCGCCCGCAACTCCGCCGGCAAGCCCGTCCCCGGCGCGCAGGTGCGCATCGAGCACGTCCGGAGCGGCTTCCCTCTGGGCTCCGCCATGAGCGCCGAGATCCTGCAGAACGCCGCGTACCAGCAGTGGTTCACCTCTCGGTTCACGGTGACCACCTTCGAGAACGAGATGAAGTGGTACAGCACGGAACGCGTGCAGGGCCGCGAGGACTACACCGTCCCGGACGCCATGCTCCGGTTCGCCAAGAGCCACGGCATCGCCGTGCGCGGGCACAACATCTTCTGGGACCAGCCGAGCCAGCAGCCCGGGTGGGTGCAGTCCCTCTCGTACCCGCAGCTCCGGCAGGCGACGGCGAGGCGCATCAAGTCGGTGATGTCCCGGTACGCCGGCCAGGTGATCGCGTGGGACGTGGTGAACGAGAACCTCCACTTCAGCTTCTACGAGGGCAAGTTCGGGTCGGACGCGTCGGCGGCCTTCTACCGCAAGGCGCACCAGATGGACGGGAACGCACTCATGTCCATGAACGAGTTCAACACGCTGGAGCAGCCGGCCGACCCGAACGCGGTGCCCGGCAGGTACCTCGGCAAGCTGTTCCAGATCAAGAAGTTCCCCGGGAACACCAACGACGGCAGGATGGCCATCGGGCTCGAGGGGCACTTCCACACCCCCAACATCCCCTACATCCGGGCGGCGCTCGACACCATGTCCAAGGCCGGCGTGCCCATCTGGCTCACCGAGATCGACGTCAAGGCGGGGCCCAACCAGGCGGCGAACCTCGAGATGATCCTCAGGGAGGTGTACTCCCACCCGGCGGTGCACGGGATCATCCTGTGGACGGCGTGGCACCAGCGCGGGTGCTACGTCATGTGCCTCACCGACAACAACTTCAAGAACCTCCCCACGGGGGACGTCGTCGACAAGCTCATCAAGGAGTGGCAAACGCGCTCGCACGCCGGCGTCGCGGACGCCGACGGGTACTACGAGGCCGAGCTCTTCCACGGCGACTACCAGGTCACCGTCAGCCACCCGGCGGCCAACTCCACCGTGGTGCAGAGCCTCACCGTCGACAGGGAGACCGACCCCAACAACGTTTACCACATACACGTCTAGCAGATTACTGCTTCTAGCTCCGATCCGATCCTACAGGATCGGAGGAGGATTGATGATTGTTACGCATACGCATGATTGTGGGTCGTCTAGGGTTCTAGTAGAGCATTGTGGCTTTGTGATGTCGTGTCAGTCAGTCAGTCAGTGAGTCATACACACGCGCCCGAGAGATAGAATTCCTGGTGAGGCGATCGATGTGATGTCCATATATGTATTGAACAGAAAAAAGGGGAATTCGATTTGTTTTTCAGTATACACACACATTTCCGTCTCTTTCCGTTGTTTGAAAGTGATAATTCACAGTTTCGTAATTAAATTCAGAAACTTCATATAACACGTACGCTCGATCTATTTTTTAAATTCAGAACCAAAAGATAACAAGACATGATTCACATTGAAATGACCATGCACTACTGGCACCTGGTAAATTGGGATCACTGATAAGTGATACTGGTCCCTCTAAGGCTCCAACTGAAGGACCGATTAGGCGACCAGAGAGGGAGAGTGAATGAAAGTCGATAAAAATTCTTCTCGAAGGATGAACTCGGCCTATACCTCGATTGTCACTCCGATCACTTACACACCAAAGAAGCTCTAGACTAGGCACACACAAACCTACAAGTCCTAGAGACAAGCCACGAAATAAGAAGCGGAAGCACTAGATAAGAATCAAAACACTTAGCCAAATTTGTGAGGCCAGGCGCGGACTGTCCGCACGAATCACGCGGACTGTCCGAAATAGCTAACATGACCTCCAGAGATGCACTCAAAAATTCAAACCGTCCGGCCGAGTCACGCGGACTGTCCGCCAGTGTCGCGGACCGTCCGTGTAGGACCTGCGGAACGTCCGGCTAAAGCTCCAGCAAAACACCACTCAAACTCGCCCACGCGGACCGTCCGACATTGACATGCGGACTGTCCGCAAAACTGACTGCAACAAAACCCAAAGCACTGGACGGATCGACACACAAGCTCGCACGAACACGCTACGAACAGCGACGAACCCTAGGCGCGCGGACCGTCCGTGGCGGCCTAGCGGACTGTCCGCGAGCCACGAAGAGATGCAGAAACAGGGCACTCCGCGAAGTCAACTCTCCAAAACCATCACCGGATCTCCCAAACCACTTGAGCTCTTGAGACAAGATTCAGGAAAGATGTGAACGTCACTAGGTGAAGCAGTACTCCAAAAAATCTTGACCTTTAACTCACTAAACCGACGGGAATCGCAGATCACATGAAAGCACCTCCATGAACACGGGTTCCTCCAAGGACTCGCAAATCGAAGGATTTTCCCGACGTTTGAGGGGTCAAGATCATACACAAAGATACACAAGGCATCCACCCATGATCCTCACAAAGAAATCTGAGGAAAAATGCCCTCAAATCAACAAATCGAGCGAAGAACGAAAGCAACCAAAAATAGCTCCGAAAATGACACGAAAATCATAAAGAGCTAAGAGATGGAAGGAATCACAACGCTGAATTCTTCCATCCAGAGGTCAGAGTCTGTACAAGAATCTAGCCTATGGAAATACTGGGAAAAAGAAGCAGTCCGGGCAGATAAACATAGCCATCCACCTCTACCTTCTATTTATACTAAGTCTCCAGGTGGTGGCAAATGACCATACTACTCCTAGTACATAAATGTAAGATACACACCTCCCAGGGGCATTTTGGTCCAAATCATGGATATTCCCATCGAGCGGACACACTTCCACCGCAGCTCGCTTCACCTCGACGCAAGCTCTGCGATCACGCCGCGTGTCCCCCGCTTCGAAGCTTCCCGACGCACCCGGATCCCGTCTCCGTCACGTCGGGCTCTCGGGCTCGGTTTTGAGACCCAAACCGAGAAACTCTCCTCCGATGGTTTTGTGGCCAAACCACCAAACCCCGCGTCCACGGCCCAGCCTCCACGCCAAGCATCGAGCCCGCCAAGTCTTTCACCTCCGGCCCTTGGACGGCCTACTCGGACTTGCCTCGTTCCTTGACTTGACCACGACCGTTGCATCGGCTTCATGTTCACGACTTCATATTGCTCTCCTTGCATTATGCGGCTCGCACTCGAGCTCGTCGGCCACCGGGTCCATCGAGCCAAGCCTACTTGTCCCTCCACTCCTCGGAGGCCCCGCAAGGCTCGGACTTTTCACGCTTGTTCTTCACCTGCACCAACACAACTCGAACCGCAACCTGCATCTGCAATACTCAGCCAAGAATCAGTCCACACAACGTTGTCAATCACTCATCACTGAGAAGCGACCTAGCACAGGTCCTCGGACGCTCCTGGTCCTCACTAACAATGTGCGTTTCCTAGATAGAATCAAACTTGAGACCAACTTGTGGGTGGCTGCGGGTGCGAGAGATTTAGGGAGTCTTTTTTTTAGTAATCCGCATGAGGTTGGTACGCTAGCATGCTTGTAAAATTTTTTCTCTCCGCTTGATACAATGATGTGCAGTTCTTCTGAGTATTCGAGAAAAAACAATGTGTGTTTCCCAGATGGAAAGTGCATGCGAAATTCTCCATTTTGTGGTTAACCAATGTAACCGTGGGGCTCGGCATGCGTTGCTAACAGTACTGCTACCAGCCTCTAAATACTACTTGTACTCTGGATTAATCCCCTCCCTACATGTGAAACGTCCTGCTATTTTTATATTTTAACTTATTTTAGTTTAATAACTTCGATAGACCAAATATAGCTCTTTGTTTGCCAATATTCTCTCTTCTCAGCTCTATAAACAGAGATCTTCCAAGTCACCATGCAGTATTTGCGAGTGGTGCTAAAACAAATATGGAGATTTCAACAGGAAAGTTGATCTTGATCTTGTTTATCGTGCTGTTTGAAGGTTAGTTCCTTCTAATTGGTTTCAATTACGTACATTTTCTTTTCAAACAACCAAACATTACGGAAATATTACTACTCTGTGAAAAAATATATGAATTACCATTTTCTTGATTTATTCAATGACACATAATGGGAAAAATTCTTTAATTAACCTAATTAGTAACTGTTGACATTAAAGCAATTCATGCCTGTTTGGATGCACAAATGTTTTGCCCCTTTCATTTGTCTCTAATAATATTTACTCCTTGAGGTGTTTGGATTGAGAAGTAAACGTGGATGTGAATGTGAGAGAGAGAGGGATGGAGTCCACCACAATTTGCTACTTTTTAGAGGTAAATGAAATTAGGGAGGCAAAACATTTACCCCACCACATTTGTCCCACATGTTTGGCATCTTAGAGGTAAATTTGCCTCATTTACCCCATTTAGCTCTCCATCCAAACACCACTCATATCTTAGACAAACATAGGACATTAAAAATTTAGTATATATTATGCTGTTATAGTGTATGATTGGCACCTCTGAATTTTCCAATGTTTTCTTCCCTAAAAATCTCAAGATACATGAATGGGAGTCTGAATAGTCACAGAATTCTTTTGCATGTCTGGTTTGGACTCTGGATCGATGGGTGTTTCTGTATATGCACGATCAAGATTCTGATGCTAGCCAGCTCTCCTCTCGACGCAGGATTCTTGGTCACGTCAGTAAAGGCCCGTGGCCATTCATCAGAGAAATCATCAGGAAAGGCCGGCGGTCATGCCTCAGAGCAAACATCAGAGAAGGCCGATGGTTCTTCCTCAAAGAAATCATCAGAAAATGTCTCCTACGACTACTCAGCAAACATTGAGGCCAGTAGCACATTGCTCCTGGCAACGTCTTCCTCTTTGTGCAGCCGTTTCTTCAGCACCTATGTCCGGGGTTCGCGGCTGATGGCCGATCCTGCTCTGTAACGCTTGCAGTGCATCAAGGAGCCGGAGAAACCTCTGTATGGCGGCGGCATCGTCAGCGACGCCTCGTCGTCGTCGGACGCTGACAAGAAGCTCCCCTGCCCAATCAAGGGCTCAGCCCTCAAGGTCGACCTCAAGAAGGACCAACACTACGCACTCTCCGGTAATCAACACTGAATGGCCATTTCCTCTCCTGATGAGCCATGTCTGATCGCTGCAGCCATAAGGTGTAGAAGTTTGAAGAAAATGTGGCTAATTGAACAATGGTTGTGTCGGGCATACTCCCCGGGTACCCATACGAGGAAGGATGAAGACGGACTCCTACTAGAATTCCCCTGTAATCCTATTAGGACTCGTTCCGTGTAATCCTACTAGGACTCCTGCCTTGTAACCGACTAGAAACTCGCCCCCTGGACTATATAAAGGAGGGCCGGGTACCTAGCCGAAGATCTCAACCAACCCAACACCAAGCGTAGGGCGCTATACTTGATCCCCAAACAGGACGTAGGGTTCGCCACCACGGCGACCCGAACCTGTATAAATCTTGTGTCCCGTGTCCTTGCGCATACCTTCGAGTTCTCGGTCTCCCGATCACGATCCTCCACCGCACAATCTACTACCTCGGGTACCCCCTTGGTAGGCTTGACGGGTTAAAACACCGACAGCTCGCCTACGCCGCGCGTCCGGGTGCCTCGGCCCGTCGCGCGGCTCGTCGTCGACTACTTCGCCTCGCGCAGCTCGTCGTCGACTACTTCGCCTACGCCGTGCGTTCGGGTGCCTCGGCACGTCGCGCGGCTCGTCGCGCAGCTCGTCACGCGGCTCGTCGTCGACTGCTTCGCCTCGCGCGGCTCGTCGTCGACTACTTCGCCTACGCCGCGCGTCCGGGTGCCTCGGCATGTCGCGCGGCTCGTCGCGCAGCTCGTCGTCAACCACTTCGCCTCGCGCGGCTCGTCGTCGACTACTTCGCCTACGCCGCGCGTCCGGGTGCCTCGGCACGTCGCGCGGCTTGTCGCCGACTACTTCGCCTCGCGCGGCTCGTCGTCGACTACTTCGCCTACGCCGCGCGTCCGGGTGCCTCGGCACGTCGCGCGGCTCGTCGTCGACTACTTCGCCTCGCGCGGCTCGTCGTCGACTACTTCGCCTACGCCGCGCATCCGGGTGCCTCGGCACGTCGCGCGGCTCGTCGCGTAGCTCGTCACGCGGCTCGTCGTCGACTGCTTCGCCTCGCGCGGCTCGTCGTCGACTACTTCGCCTACGCCGCGCGTCCGAGTGCCTCGGCACGTCGCGTGGCTCGTCGTCGACTGCTTCGCCTCGCGCGGCTCGTCGTCGATTACTTCGCCTACGCCGCGCGTCCGGGTGCCTCGGCACGTCGCGCGGCTCGTCACGCAGCTCGTCACACGGCTCGTCGCGCGGCTCGTCGTCGACCACTTCGCGTACGCCGCGCGTCCGGGTGCCTCGGCACGTCGTGCGGCTCGTTACGCGGCTCGTCGTCGACTACTTCGCCTACGCCGTGCGATCGGGTGCCTCGGCTTGTTGCCCGGCTCGTCGTCGACTACTTCGCCTACGCCGTGCGATCGGGTGCCTCGACTCCTCGCGCGGCTCGTCGTCGACCACGCGCCGTCTCGCTGCTCGACTTCTCGTCGGTCGGTCGCACTGGCTCTCGCCGTGCGCCCCGTCGCTCCGTCTCGCGGCTCGACTACTCCGTGTGCCACCGCTCGACTTGTTGTCCGGTCGCACTGGCTCTACTTCAGCCACGCCGTGCGTCGCGACTACTTGTCTCGCGGCAACACAGACTCTACTTCGAGTACGCTGCGTACCGCCGCGACATCGTCTTGCGGCCACACCGGCTCGTCATCGACTACTTCGCCTATGCCGCGCGTCCGGGTGCCTCGGCACGTTGCGCGGCTCGTCGCGCGGCTCGTCGTCGACTACTTCGCCTACGCCGCGCGTCCGGGTGCCTCGGCACGTCGTGCGGCTCGTCGCGCAGCTCGTCACTCGGCTCGTCGTCGACTACTTCGCGTACGCCGCGCGTCCGGGTGCCTCGGCACGTCGTGCGGCTCGTTGCGCGGCTCGTCGTCGACTACTTCGCCTACGTCGTGCGATCAGGTGCCTCGGCACGTCACGCGGCTCGTCGCGTAGCTCGTCACGCGGGTCGTCGTCGACTGCTTCGCCCCGCGCGGCTCGTCGTCGACTACTTCGCCTACGCCGCGCGTCCGGGTGCCTCGGCACGTCGCGCGGCTCGTCACTCGGCTCGTCGCGCGGCTCGTCGTCGACTACTTCGCGTACGCCGCGCGTCCGGGTGCCTCGGCACGTCGTGCGGCTCGTTGCGCGGCTCGTCGTCGACTACTTCGCCTACGCCGTGCGATCGGGTGCCTCGGCTCGTTGCCCGGTTCGTCGTCGACTACTTCGCCTACGCCGTGCGATCGGGTGCCTCGGCTCCTCGCGCGGCTCGTCGTCGACCACGCGCCGTCTCGCTGCTCGACTTCTCGTCGGTCGGTCGCACTGGCTCTCGCCGTGCGCCCGGTCGCTCCATCTCGCGGCTCGACTACTCCGTGCGCCGCCGCTCGACTTGTTGTCCGGTCGCACTGGTTCTCGCCGTGCGCCCGGTCGCTCCGTCTCGCGGCTCGTCTACTCCGTGCGCCGCCGCTCGACTTGTTGTCCGGTCGCACTGGCTCTACTTCAACTACGCCGACTGGTCAAACTTCAGCAACAATCGTCGCGGCTCCATCTCCGACCGCCACGGCTTCATCTACAAGACCGCCCTAGCGGCAACAGCTAAGTCATTTATTTAAATGATTATTTTTTCTTCTTTGGCTTGTCTTTCATGCGCAGGACAAACACGCCAATGACTACCCGTCTGTGCATGCTTCTACACGGGAACTACCCTTCAGAACTGCACAATCTCAAGTCCGCTACGGCGGCACAAGTCGACGCCAACGGTCGCAATCTAAAGTCCGCTACAGCGGCACAACTCGACTCCGGTCGCATCAACAGTCTGCCCAGGCAGCAACAGCTAAGTCATTTATTTAAATGATTACTGTTTTCTTTTCTTGGCTTGTTCTCCTCATCATGTAGGACAACATGCCGACTACTCATCGGTGTACGCTTCTCGACGGGTTTTTCACGAGGGCTACACTCTGCTGACTACTCTTGGGGTATATCTATCAAGTCACCACGAGCCTACTTCATCAACTCGGGGGCTATCCCAACGAGACAGCTTCTAAAGTCCGCTCCGCGCGGCAACTTAAAGTCGACTCCGGTCGCACCTTCGCCTGCTTCGGCGGCATACTGCGTGTGTAAGTTTCGATGGAACTTAGCTGTAAGTGGCCCTCGCGTCCTGGCGACGATGGTACCTAGCTGCACGTAGTTTTCATACCCTGTACCATGAGTTTCGTACCCTAAGTACTCGCGCTCTGTACCATGGGTCCTAGTACCCTAAGTACTCAAGTCGACTTCTATAGTCGCAACTTCAAGCCCGTTCCGGCAGCAACCGTACCTTGAGTCTGAAATCCATGACCCAGGTACTCAAGTCGACTCCGGTCGCACCTTCAAGCCCGCTCCGGCGGCAACCGTACCTTGGGTCTGAAATCTATAGCCCAGGTACTCAAGTCGACTCCGGTCGCACCTTGAAGCTCGCTCCTGCGGCAACTGTATCTTGGGTCTGAAATCCCTGGCTCGGGTACTCAAGCCCACTCCGGTGGCACAAGTCGACGCTAACGGTCGCACCCAAGCCCACTCCGGTGGCACAAGCCGACTTCGGTCGCAATCTTAAGCCCGCTCCGGCGGCAAAACTACTCGTTTTCTCTGATTTTTCATTCGCTTTGACTTTCCGGAAAGTGCTTTTCATTTTTTGCATCTTAAGTCCACCCCGCGTGGCACAAAGTCGACTACTGTAGTCGCATCTCAAAGTCCGCTCTACGCGACAATCTAAAGTCGACTTCTTCAGTCGCATCTCAAAGTCCGCTCTACGCGGCAATCTAAAGTCGACTTCGGTTTTCAAGTCGCATATCAAAGTTCGCTCCACGTGGCATCCTAAAGTCGACTTCGGTTTTCAAGTCGCATCTCAAAGACCGCTCCGCGCGGCACAAAGTTGACTTCGGTTTTTAAGTCGCATTCTAAAGTCCGCACTGCCGGCATCTAAAGTCGACTTCGGTCGCATCTAAAGTCCGCTCTGACGGCATGGCTACTTTTCAAGCTACACGGCTCGATGCTAACTTACTACTCGGAATCTCTCCAGCTCGGGGGTTGCACTTCAATTACTACTCGAGGATAACTTCAGTAGGCTTTGCTCGCTCTCAAGCTCGGGGGCTCCGCACCAACAACTACTCGACGTGGCTCTTACGACTCTCTTATCTCGGGGGCTACACGCTGCAAGAGTACTCGGATGATGGCTTTCACGAACACTGAAGACCCTTGGATTGATTACCTAATCATTTCAAAGCTCGGGGGCTGTTATGCTATACCCATCATTCAATTTTTCAAGACGGAAGATTCGGAATCAAGACTGACCCTTAGCTAGAATCTACGACTCAACCTAAGGCTCGGGGGCTACTCCATATGGAGTGCGATTTTGCAACCGCACTTCCATATAATCTCGACTTCAAGACTGATGAGCTGGACCACCTTCCAGCCTCCTGGCAGTTCAAGTACTATTGAAGACTTCTCCAAGCAGTACTCGAGGACGCTCAGGAACTACTCGAAGAGGCTTCAAGACTACTCGAACTACTACTCTCGACTACAACGTGCTCGGGGGCTTGTCGAGCATACTCCCCGGGTACCCATACGAGGAAGGATGAAGACGGACTCCTACTAGAATTCCCCTGTAATCCTATTAGGACTCGTTCCGTGTAATCCTACTAGGACTCCTGCCTTATAACCGACTAGGAACTCGCCCCCTGGACTATATAAAGGAGGGCCGGGCACCTAGCCGAAGATCTCAACCAACCCAACACCAAGCGCAGGGCGCTATACTTGATCCCCAAACAGGACGTAGGGTTCGCCACCACGGCGACCCGAACCTGTATAAATCTTGTGTCCCGTGTCCTTGCGCATACCTTTGAGTTCTCGATCTCCCGATCACGATCCTCCACCGCACAATCTACTACCTCGCGTACCCCCTTGGTAGGCTTGCCGGGTTAAAACACCGACAGCTCAAGGACCTGTGATGGAGTACCTGGAGGAGGTGATGAGGGAGGGGTTCGGGCACCCGGGCGTCAAGGGCATCGTCATGTGGGCGGCATGGCACGCCCACGGCTGCTACGTGATGTGCCTCACGGACAACAAGTTCAAGAACCTCCCCGTCGGCGACGTCGTCGACAAGCTCCTGGACGAGTGGCGGAAGGTGCCCGAGAAGCCCTGCACGGACGACAAGGGCGTGTTCGAGGCCGAGCTCTTCCACGGCGAGTACAAAGTCACCGTCAAGCACAAGTCGCTCCCGGAGCCCATCGTGCAGACGGTGTACTTCGACTCCTCCATTTCGAGGGCCAAGATAACATGTTAAACTTAGCGCGTGCATCTGACAATTTTCTAACACAATTTGATGTCATCTACTGAAAAATATTTCTACAAAATACACTTTTGTATCGCATAAATGAAACAGAGGGAGTATGCTAGAATCAACCAGGTTATAGTGACGGCACACCCATCGTTAATGAAGTCAGTGAGCTGAAAGCTCATTTGTAAACTTTATTTTCCTAAAACAAGCTATTGATTAATAATTAGATTTTATTGTGCATTTCAATTTGCAATGGACACACAATTTTTTTTTTAGTATTTCAAGTCTGGGCATGCAAATGCATAGACAACTGCTGCCTCTAATACCTCTTCATTTCATTTAGGCACTGTTTGTTTGCCGAATCAGTTCTATTTTTTCTGGTAGCCAAAATGCTGGTTTTTCATACTTATAATCTGGCCAGTGAATGCTAAGGAACACATGCAAGCATGTTTGTCAAAGTTTTGGCAATCATTCATATAAACAACAATTTCTTGGGATAATCAAATTTTTAACAAGGTTAATTTGTGCAAACACACTATCAAATAAGCACCAGTTTTTTTAGTACTTCAGTATTTGTGCAATTCCAATTAACAATTTGAAGCATAGAAGCACTAAAAAAAGGCTAACCCAAAAAAGATTGCATTTCTGAACGGGTCCACCTATTATCATGGATTGATCTGTGCCTGCCTCCAACTAAGGTAAAGAGCTCATACATTGCCTACTCATATGTCCAAGTCATCATCTGGATCTTCATCTGAGTCAGGTTGCTCGTCATCTGAATCACGGAAGTAATGTATCTCACCCTTCGCAATTCCAGATTTGGGAGCTATTTCATCCACAAGGGCTGGTGCTAAGTCGGGGTCTCGTTGACCCTCAGCTAGGGATCGGCGGCCATCATATATTCGAATAGGTTCGCCCTTTCCTGTTATATAATTTACCAAAGTTTTAGTTCCAAATGTATCAGCAATGCACTTCCAGAGTAAAAAATGCAACCAATGATACTTCAATTGATGTAAAGATGCTACATGGAAGATAATTAGATCTCACAAATTACCTTGATGCTCAAAAGGAAGAACAACATTTGCCTTGTCAGTGCGCTCTTTTTCTGACAGCTCAAGATTGAACTGAACCTGTTGAACAAACTTCATCAAAGTTCAGAACCAATATTTGTTTAGTGTACCAAAATAACTACTAACATAAGTGGTATGCAGCAACATTTAATTGTTCTAGAATCTAGAACGCAGGCACTAACCTTAGGTACAAGACTTTGGTTCACTTCTGTACTTACAGGAGCAGAATCAAATTTGACATCATTTCCATCAATATACAAGTCCTCATACTGCACAGGCAAGGATCATACCAACTATCAAACCGCATTCTTCAACGGAATTTCAAAGGGGAAAACATAACACTGGAGCAGCAGGCCTTACGAAATGCTTCACCCGTCCATTTCGTCTTTTAAGGCGTACAATGAACTTTGCTTTTGAATAATTTTGCTCCAGGATTGACATGCTCCCAGGACTTTCTACACACACAGGATCTACAAGTGCTGGCTCCACACAAGCAACCATAGTAGAAAGACATTCAAATGCTCGGGGCACCTTGGGTTCATGGAGGTCTGAATGTATCAGCCAAAAGATCGATGATACTTGTTCTGCAGTAGGGCAGCTTTATATTAAGGAACTTTACTGTACTCGAAGTCATTTAGGTGTCCATAATTTGAAACAAGTATGTATAGTGCAGTGCTTTAACCCTAAAAGACCCAGATGATTCACATCCCTAAAGCATTACTGCAGCACTTGAATTTCTATTTCAGCTACTCACAGAAGTTACACTAGAACATGCATGGAAGATAGAACAAAAGGGAGGAAAGGAAACACTTACCATGGCTTCGAAGATTACTTATAAGGCCTGAAATTGATGGCACTGAAGCATGCCTTAACATAGAGCTAATCTGAAATAACACAAAGGATGTTTGGTGTTAAGCATAAAATGAAACTTAAAGTATCATATAAGTGCAATAAGTCAAGTAGTCAAATGAAATTTCATATTTCAATATGGATCATAAAAGAGATAAAACAGGGTTTTTCTTCAAATGGTAAACAAAGCCAATTAAACAAACAGTGGAATACTTCAGAGTGATGTTATGCAGCCCTGTTGTTTGGGATGATCCTTCAGTACCACATACGTATAAGATTATATGCTCTATTTAATTTTGCCTCATCCAGAAACTTCATTTGTCAAATCAGTTGCATAATAAACATGGATGATGAAACAATTTTCAACAAATGATAGTAATATCTGTAGGAACCCAGTTTCATCTATGAGAGAAACATAGTACTATAGAAAAACTGGACCTAAGTATAATTTCCACCCCACAAAAAGGTTGATGGAGAAATAGTAGTTCTTACCGAGTCAACAGCAATAGAAAAATATTTTTTGCCTTCTCCTTCAAACCCTGGCATCCACAGCATAAGCAGGTTAGGCATAGGGCATAAGCAAAGGAACATTTAAAACCAAAAGACCCTCCGCGTCGGATAATACCTCCTCCAAGTTCAGTAATGGAGCACATCAATTTTTTAACATCCTTGACATTTCTAAAAACAGCAACGTTCTCTTTGTTTGTTGAGAACCGCTTTGCACTGTTCTCTTGATGCTGCTGATTTTGAATCTTCTGTTTCCATCCAAGGGGGTCAGAATAGCAATCCAATATTCGAACACTGTTGAATGCATGCAAAGAAAATTCACATACAATTTATCAGTAGGAATGCATTCTGACTTACAAGCTGAGTGACAATATTGTGCTGTTAGCTTGACCATTTCACTCTGATATGAAATCTTAAACAACCATTTAGTATATCAACTTTTAAAATTTAAATTGGAAAGGAGACGTATAATCCCCACAGTTGCATTTGGTATTTGCTTTGTCAAAAGAATACTAAGTCTTATTTTGCACACACAGGGATACCAACAGTCGAAGTTCTGTTCAACCAAGCAAAAAAAATCAAAATTAGTGACCTATTTTAAACATCAATATAAATGCATAAACTCCCTGTCCAGAAAGTTAGTTAATATAAGAATCTATTTTGATCTGAGCTTAAGGCTAAGGGCCGAGCCAAGAAAATATCACATTGGGCTTACTGGGGTCAATACAAGTATGAATTAAAAGTCAAATTTTTGAAAGTTTGACTTCTCTTCATAAGCAAAGAGATACTTAAGAGTAAAACAAAATGCCATCAGGGTCATCAGATTTAGACCCCAGTGCTAATATGCTGGTTCTGCCCTGCATTAGCTAGGCACTACAACATCCTGATAGGAAATAGCCTGTGGCTTCACTATTACTCTGACATTTTTCAATAACGTGCCAATTCTGCTCCAATTTTCTCTCCTAATGAAAAAAGTTTATTGAACAGAGACCTAAATCAAAATCGGATTGCAACACCCGTGTCCATGTCTGAGTGACAACCCGTGTCTGAAAAATATTTGCCAACTAGGTCCCTGGACAACAACACCCTTTTATTGGTTTTGTCGGATCATACCATCGGTACAAAGCATTTGTGTCAAGGCCACGGCGTCGCATGAATTCCAGGTACGCATCCGGGCTCCGATCGAATGCCACAACCACCAGCCCCCTGCACCACCAAAAGTTCACAACCAAACCAATACACATTATCAGCCAAATCTACGCGAAACCTACGCACCAGGAGGCGAAGATACTGACAGAACCTGGCCTGCGCCTTCCCCGCCGCAGCCTGCGAGGTCAGTGCCGCCGCGACGTGAAGCATCACGCCCCCGGCGAGCGGGCAGCACTGGAGCGATCCCTCCACGGCCAGCGCTGGTGCGTGCTCGCCGTCAAGGCGCCCGTCCCGGAGGTACCTCACAGCCGCCTCCGCCATCTCTGCTCCTCGCCGACGCTGCCCGCCCCCGCTCTTAGCGCTTAAACCCTAGCGCGCAAGAGCCCGACCGAGACGGTTAGCCAAACTCCCGGAAGCCAGGGAGGAGAAGCGTGGGACCCACCTGTCAGAGACACTGAGGGAGCCCCTTACCCGTGTCGGATTAGTCAAAGTCGAACACGTTTGACCCACCTGGAAAGCTCTACACCTCCAGCTCCTCCGCTGCTCGTTCTCCTCTCTTGCGGCGGCCAGCGGGGGAAGAAGAGGAGAGGAAAAGGGAGATGAAGGCGTGCGCGAAGGCGGCGGGGGAGAGGCTTCCCCTGGTTCGTCCTCCCACTGGGCGGGCGCTGGCTCGGAGGTATTGCTATCCCCCTTGTCTTCCGATTCCTCTCTGATTGCTTGCTAGTGCGCATGGGCTAATTCCCACATAGCTGAGTTAATATTGTTCCAGGGTAGCCTAACCTCGTCAGTTAATTGATATTTTTCCGTGCCCTTTTGAACTTTTATGTACTGCGGATGGAAAACACAAAATTACATGAGCAATTGTGTTCCCTACCGTAACTTTATTTGGTTGCAAATCATGTGATGGCAATTGGCAAGTGATGCTTCTTTGCTACGTACGTATTTGATGAATCACTGTATCTGTAAAGATGTCCGCCAGTAATAGCCATCTTTATGCTGCTTGTGCTTGTTACCTTAGCTTGCAACACCAACTTCATATTGCTAATATAAGATTTTACTATCTGTTAATTAGTGGTCCAGTGTATTCCTTAATTACGAGAAAAACAGGTTCAGTTGAAATTTTTTTTTGAGAAAAAATGGGATTTTTTTAGGGAAAGTCACAAGCCCTGTAGTTAGTAGCTCACCTGTAGGGATACTAACTTGGCGCAAGCATGCACAGCCGAGTTTTTTCACTTTGCTATTACTGAAATAGTGAAATCTCCATTCAAACCAACTTGGTTGATTGACACTTTATACATATATTGTTTGTCTTTCATGGTGATTCTTTTTTTAGAGCGCAGGAAAACTACAATTTCCTTCTTTCTTTGTGGCAGTGCTAGATATAGTACTGACACAGTGACACATTTGATATGTTCAGCTTTGTTAAGGTAAGCAGATTACCATCTCAACATGAGACAAGGTCTCAAGTATCATGCTCAATTAGGGTATCAGAAAACGCAGCAGACAGATTAGAGGCCACTGCAGAAAACATTTTCCCAGCAACTAAAGATCATGTTATGAAAGCAACAGATGCAATCAGCAGAGGACAAGTGATTGCAGTGCCCACTGATACAATATATGGGTTTGCTTGTGATGCCTGGTTAGTCTTTCTTAATCTTAATGTTCATATAGGAATTTTAATTAATAGTTCGCTTCCTTTCCCCCCTGCTATTTTCTTAACTCCATATTATGCAGCAATATTTTGTAGCACATCAAATGTAAAAGTGCTTTCATTATAACTCCAGAATCAAGTTGGTGACAGGAAACACCCCCAAACACCATAAGCCTTCATCAGCTACTTTTGAATTCTGCTTTCATCCCCCATCAGAACTTAGAATGGCTGTTTCATCGTTCCAAGATAATAAGAATTTCATTAGGAGGTTCTTTGACTGTGTTCAGTTTTCTGTATTTTTTGTTGGTTCAGCTTCTTAAAACACTCTCCATGACAGTTCTGCAGGAGCAGTTAATCGCATTTACGAGATCAAAGGGCGCATACAAACACGCCCTCTGGCAATCTGTGTTGCTGATGTCTCAGACATATCACGATTTGCTTTAGTGGATCACTTGCCGCATGGCTTGCTTGATAGTCTACTTCCAGGGCCTGTCACTGTTGTTCTCAAACGAGGTTCAGTTATTACTTGTTTCTCTGTTTTTTTCCTAACATCTGTTTTAAGCAGAATAATGTGTTGAGCATACTCTTTACCTGTTTATGTTCAGGTGAAAATAGTATATTAGAGAGATCACTTAATCCTGGCTTAGATAGCATCGGAGTTCGTGTGCCGGATCTGGATTTCATACGATCCATTGCTCGTGGAGCTGGAAGTGCACTTGCACTCACTAGTGCCAACTTAAGCGGACGGCCTAGCAGTGTCAGTGTCAAAGATTTCGAGGATTTGTGGCCACATTGTTCATATGTCTTTGATGGTGGAATACTTCCTTCTGGGCGTGCTGGTTCAACAATTGTTGACCTAATAACACCAGGAGTCTACAAGATATTGAGAGATGGAAGGTAAGCAGTATTAGTGAGCGATGGAAGCGTAAAACTGTTTTTTTACCACAAATTTTAGATGGAATGACCTTTTTGACATCAAATTTGCAGTTCAAGGGAGGAAACAACAACAGTGCTTGGCAAGTTTGGCTTTGTTGAAGCTTTGTGACAACCTGGTGCTTTAGAGAAGTTGTTAGGATCGAAGAGTTCCTTTGTTGTCCATCTCATCTCCTGTTTAATTAGGGGAGATACAAAGTATTTGTTGCTCTTTGCGCATTTCTTTTACATGTTCAAACTCATTGTTGTAATGTGATGTTGAGTAGGATAGCAAAGTTCACATTATTTAAGCTGTGTAGAGAGAGTGCCACACGGATTTGGTATGTTAAACATTAAGAATCTCAATTGGGAAGTTGGATGTGCTGTGCAGGAACAATATGATCTTGTTTTGCTTTGCTCCAACCAAGGTTCTGCTTGTTTGCTTATAGATGACATCAACTCTTTGGATACATGACTTGCCAAAACTAATGGAGGTCATAATTTTGAGCCTGCCATCTAAACAAACACACGTTCTTGAGTTTTCACGTTAAAAAAGAGGGAAAATATTTTTCCTGCCGTTTTGTTTCAGAAAAAAATATCGGAGTGCGTTCATCGTGCGTTGGCTGCGGCGTGGATAACTGCTGCCAAATTTGAAGCGTTAATTTTGCGTTGGCTCTCTTTTTTCAGAGAAGATTTGTACAGCAGCTGTAACTTTGCAATTGCTGATAATATCATATTGTTTATCTACTCAATGCTGCACCGCTGATTACTCAAACAGTGGTTTTGCTTGCTCAGTTGCCGTGTCTCGTGAAAGATGGAAGAAACACTGTGAGCAAGCAGATCAGCTCAATGCAGTCAACGCAGCTTCTCACCCAATTCAGATGTCCTATTGCCTGATCTCCAACTGATTGGTCGTGGACTAATTTTCTTATCATAAACGTAATATATTTAAGAACGGAGGTAGTAGGTGGCAACGGCGGCGGCGCAGCGGGGGTAAGCAGAAGGCCGGTGGTTGGCGAATGCGATTTGCGACGACGAAGCTGCCAATTGACCAGCGAACTCCACCGTCGGGGCTCCGCCGTGGCGCCGTCGAGCTCCCGCCCCCCGCGCCTGCCTGTCTGGCGAGGACGAATCACGAGAGGGCGAAAGGCTATCCTCAAACTACAGTCAACACCTGATCTGAGCCGTACATGCCCAATCCTACGGCCAGGTGGTACTAAGGGGGTGGACGGTATTTCAAATACCGTCCACCCTTGTCGTCATAAGCGCGCCGCCATGGCTGCTCTCCGTGCCTCGGCGGAGCACCGCTGCGTCACGGCCTCACGGTGGTTCCTCCCCGTCACCTCCTTCCTACGGGACACCTCCATTCGAGCTTGCATCGGCGCGGCCATCATGCTCTGTCCAGCGCCTCAAACATCCACCTTCCACTTGCTTCAGTCTCGAGCCTGACGACGACGCAGTTCTCATGGTCCGGCCGGACCCTCACTTCAACGTACACCCCCTCGCCGCAGTTCTCGCAAGCAACAAGACACGAATCCATGGCTCGTGAATGGCGGCGCGCGGAGCAACAAGAATGAACATAGAAGTTGTAGTTTATTGACAGATCGACACAACTACTCGTGGTTTTGTGAAATCAACTGTGAGAACAACAATAACCATCAAAGTGGCCGCAGCTAATTTTGACCTGAAGATAAAGCCAAAGGGATGATGAGCTGAAGCATGGAATATATCTCTTTGGAATCTTTCTTTGGAGAGCAGGATAAAAATGGCCTTACTTTGCCTTCCATTACAATTATTTTTTCAAGGTGAAAACTGATACATGAATGGCTAATCTTCCAAGCTTTCACAATTCTGACACAACGGTAATCTAGAGCCCTAACTGAAACAATGTTCCATCACACCACCTAGCAACAACTGAAGAATCAGATGTGCTAGACCTGGATGTCAACGAAGTAGTTCTCACTCCCTGAGTTCAGCTCGACCTTGACGCTCCGGGATACGGAGTTGTTGAGCTCCGGGTGGCTGACGGTGACCTTGTACTCGCCGTGCACGAGATCGGCCTCGAAGAAGCCCTGCTCGTCAGTGGCCCCGGCCCGCGGCGCCGCCCGCCACTCGGCGATGAGTCTGTCCACGACGTCCCCCTGCGGCAGGTTCTTGAAGTTGTTGTCGGTGAGGCACATGACGTAGCACCCCTCCGGCCGCCACGCCGACCAGAGCACGATGCCCTGCACCGCCGGGTGCGCGTAGGCTTCCCTCAGCACCTCCTCCAGGTGCTGCGCCTGCGCGGGGCCGCCGGCGACGTCGACCTCGGTGAGCCAGATGGGGATGCCGGCCTGGGCGAGGGTGTCGAGCGCGGAGCGCATGTAGGGGATGTTCGGGTTGGTGAAGTGGCCCTCGAGGCCGATGGCCATGCCGGCGTCGTTCTCCGGGTAGGCGGCGATGATCTGGCGAAGGCGCTGCAGGTACCTGTCCGGCAGCGCGGCCATGTCGCCCGGCTGCTCCAGCGTGTTGTACTCGTTCAAGAACATGAGCGCGTTGCCGGCGTCGAGCAGTCGCGCGGCGGCGTAGAACGCCGTGGACGCGTCCCACCCGAACCGGCCCTCGTAGAAGCTGAAGTGGAGGTTCTCGTTGACCACGTCCCAGCCGATGACCTGGCCGGCGTAGCGCGACACGACGGAGCGGATCCGGCGCGACGCCGCCGCCAGCAGCTGCGGGTACGGCAGCGACTGCACCCACCCGGGCTGCTGGCTGGGCTGGTCCCAGAACACGTTGTGGCCGCGCACGGCGATGCCGTTGGACTTGGCGAACGCCATCATCGCGTCGGGCACCGTGTAGTCCTCGCGCCCGGGCGCCGGCTCCGTGCTGTACCACTTCATCTCGTTCTCGAAGGTGGCCACCGCGAACCGGGACGCGAACCACGTCTGGTACGCGGAGTTGGTCAGGATGTGGCGGCTCATGGCGGCGCCCAGCGGGAAGCTCGTCCGGACGGCGTCGAGGGACACCGCCGCGCCCGCCAGCGGCTTCCCGGCGGAGTCCGTCGCCTGGAGCCTCACCGTCTTCTTGCGCGCCGACACGACGGACTCGGCGCGGTGCGCCTCCCACTCGGCCCTGGAGAAGGGATTCAGCGACACGCTGTCCACCCAGAGGTCCACCGTCGCGTTGCTCTCGAAGTAGATCTCGGCTGGGCCCGACGACGCGGCGGTGAGGCCGCCCTTGAGCATGGACCAGCACCCGGCCTTGGCGACGACGCCGCCGGCGTGGACGAAGTCGCCGACAGTCTTGACGACCGCCCGGACGTCGGCGCTCCCGTCGCCGACCTGCAACCACGCTGTGATCCGGCAACGGAGGTCAGTTTTCTCAGTCCCGAGATTCTCATACGACGCGTGAAATCGAATCAGAGATCGTCAGATGGATGGATCGTACCGGAGAGGGTGTAGTGCGTGTCGCCCTGCAGGTACACCTTCTGGCTGACGCTCTGGTACGGCCGCGTCCGGTTGAGCGCCACGGCGAACCCGTTGCCCCCCGCCGACTTGCTCTCCGCGATGCTGCTGTACCCGAACGGTGACCAGCCGCGGAGGCCGGCGTTGAAGTCGGCGTTCCGGAGGATGCCGCCGCCGTACTGGGGATCCAGCGGCTCCGTCAAGCACTGCATGCACGAGTGAAAAATCCTATTAAAAATATTCCCCGTTTATTATTCAACTAATAAGCCAATTCTACAGAGATGCAACTAGTACAATGATCCTTAGCATGCAACAACAAGCAGATGCCTTGCTTTTGCTGTAGAAACTGCATGCGTGTAGCTGACGACAGCATCAGCCATCAGACGTCGATTGGCACTGACTAGAGGTTTTAGCTTACTTGTGCAGTATGCCACGTGGACCAACTTAAGGGGGGCAAACCCTCCTTTTGGAGTCGAGTAGTAGATGACGTGTGCGAGCTTGGAGTGGCTTACATGACACGTAATTACGTAAACACATAGGCTAGCTGGCCATGGCTGCGCCGCCGCCGGCCGCTGTCGTGCATGCTACCGAAAAGCATATTAAGGTACGTACGAGAAAATTAGCATAACTAGCAAGCTCACAACGGAAACGAATTGCGTGCTGTGGATTATCGTGCGACCCGTGATAAACCCAGCCAATTGACAACCTTTAATTACTACTCCGTATTATTTATTGGTTGCTAAACTGAACCGGAAAGCCGGCCGGTGAAGCTTCAATTCTGCTAGCTGCTCTACCAGCCGCGAAGGAGAGGTGGTGGGTAGGTTGGGAAACCGGAAGAGACTTGCCTCGATGCTTGCGGAGTAATCGTAAGGAAGAGCTTTCACCATGCACCCTGAACAAATTCAGGGAATTGTTGTTAGCGGCGGTGTCAGGCAAGAACAGTTAACTTGTGAAGGAATTGGAATGCGAGCGAGCGATCCTGTGATACCTTGCAGGAGAGCAATCCATCCGAGCCAGAACGCCAGCTCCGCCATCGCCAGGCCGCCGGCAATCTTCTTCATCCTCTCCGATCCCAGCAGTACAGCACGCACTGTAACCTGCCGTGAACATCATGGAAATAAGCTTAAACATGTGTACTGGCAATGGCAATGGCAATGGCAAGATGGCTCTACAATCTACAGAGAACGAAGCAGCAGAGCTCTGGCAATGGCGGCATATGCATTACCCTGCTGCTGCTGCTGCTGGTGCAGAAACTAACCCAAGATGCCTGTGATTCGTGAGCGAAAGTGGGCAGTGGACACAGGAGGCGATCGATGATCGATCGATCTAGTCCGAGGTTGTTGTTGCTGGCGAAGGACTAAAAACATTCGGGGGACCACGGTGAAGGATCGATCTTTGCGTGGGGTCCCATTTATAGGCGCCAGCCGGCGGCGCGGCGAACACCCGGGGCGGGTGGGGCGTGGGATATCCGTTGCATTTGCTTGCTGGGTGTGGTCACCTACGCCCCCACGGGAGAGGAGAAGGAGAGCCTCCCGGCCGGCCGGCGAGGCCCAACCCAAAGAGTGCTCGCTAGGGCTTTGACTTCATCTCCACACACACTTGCCGCCGCCCGCCCGCCCTTTTTCTATATTCTACTACCAAGTGTGACTTGGCAGTGCGTTACGAGGGTGTTTGGAATCCCATCCCTCCCAATCCCAATCCCATTGTAATGCCCTGGCCGGCACGCACGGGCGCACGGCCTTCATCTACGTAGTACTAGTTCACCTCAACTGACACGCATTCTTAGCAAGTGAACTGAGCCTTTGGTTTACAGAAATTCAAATTCAGTTCCAGTACTGGTTCTAACCGATAGATTCATGTGAACCTGAATCGGCCGGCTTTGGCAACTGGCAACTCGAAGGGGTTCATGTGATGTTGTTTCGTCAGAAAAAGGAGTTCATGTGAAGTTAAACCAAGAAGGGAAAAAATGTATGTGGTGGCACCAGAACCTTTGGCCCCCTCCAACATTCACGTCCGTATATACCAAAGTCGAAGATGAAACCCACAAGCTTTTCTTTTACCTGCCCAACACTATCTGCCAAAGAACATTCTATCTGCCAAAGAACATTCTACACAGGCGCCTCATGTGAGCGTTGATGTCACGCTCATGTGCGGATGTTTTTAGCTTACGCGATCACCCTTTTCGTCATGCCGGGCCGGGGGTACGTGTGGACGCCCCCTGAGTTACATCTCGTGACCATAGATGGCATCACAAATGTTTGGGACGTAAAGGGACAAGGAAGAATGCAAGATTGTTGTTTAGTGCAACTAGGAAGTGAAGGTCCTGCTGCAGCTATCCGTGGTTTACTTCGACGGCAAATTAAGTGAAAAAGGGTAAATTCCTCTTTCCATTGGCACTTCCTTACTTGGGTGCATAAATATACCTGTCTTGAGGTTTCGTTGAAAACGAAAGAAACTCTACTCGGTGTATATGCTTATTGCCCAAAATGTTCTCTCTTTTGTTTATGTGTGTTCATTTCAAATAAACTCGAAGGATGAAAGTTACGGAGTATTAGAGCATGTACAAAAAAAAAATGTAGTATAGCACAGTGAACGCTTCGTACCTACTTAAAACCTTCAACCTTTCCTCACTAATAGTCAATGGTGAGCACAAAAGCTGAAGTGCTCCTACGAAGCACCACGCCTAAGCACTGTTAAGCCTTGGAGTTAAACAATACCAGTACGCACGTACGCAACATAAACAGCATGACCTTTTACCATAAGATTAACCAAAGATGGCTACACTACACCTACCTCAAGGTGCTCGAGGATGGCGTCCACAGAATACAGCTTCCACCAAGTTCGAACTGACACTACAACCGTTGCTTCTCTGAACAATTTATACTCGTACACTTGGCCAATGGCCACCTCCATCTCGCCATGGGTTTGTTGGTTGACAGAATTGAAATATCAGAGGATCCCTTAGCCGGGGAAGCGGCCAGCAGGGCGCAACCAACGGAACGTACAGGGGAGTAGGGGACGAGCAGGAGCTTACAGCAGGAACCTTCCCCCTTGCATGATCGAGCAGGAGCAACAGGCTTGGCCGGCGCAGCGACGGAGACGGCAGTGTCCCTATGCTTGGCTCCCTTCTCCACGAGGAATGAAAAATGTTAAAGTCATCTTTCTACCAAACTGACTATTCATCCATATTCAGGCATGAGCATGACAGGTGAGTTAGAAACTTAGAGTGCATGCTGATTTTATTATGTATGTATGGGGACACTTGCACAGTTAGGCCAGGCATGTTTAGTAGTGGTGCAGGCACTAGCTGTTCCATTTGCAGGGGATTTTAAACGGGTTCTACTACTTCTGATGCTTGCAACGAGATACTTTTATACGAAGCAGTAACAAGATGCAACATCAGAAACGGCCGGTTGCAGACTGAAATTTGGCAGGTGGAGAAACAACAGGAGATTAGATTGATTCTGTGCATATTGTTGTTATTGCAGGCGGCAGTAGATGGATTTGGCACACCTTGAATAGTTGAATGGCAAAATTATGTGTGGTAACCGGTAACACAAATGTTGGGCCAAGGGTTTCGAGTAAACTGGGAACCGTAAAAATGTAGATTCCTCAAAGTGTCGATGATCTAAACTAAGCAAAATTGCAATTGCAATCACAGTTTCTACATACTTATTAGCTCAAACTGTTGTATGATTTGTTTAGGTGAGAGGCAAGCTATCTCACAAGCGGCAACACCATAGATAGACTTAAAAGACCAACACTGTTCGTGCCCAAGCCTAACTAAGCTGCCCAATGAAACCAAAGCATGACAATAAGCAGTCATATTGAATATTTAATTCTACTATAAACTTGATATAAAAAATTTGCACATCAGTAACAAACACAACAAGTTTAAGTTTCAACTCACTCCCTAAGCATAAAGAGTCAAAGAAGCAGCAACAGCAACCTATGTGCACCTAAAGCAGAATTACAGAAAGCACTGTTACATTTAAGGGCTATGGCCCGAGGGGTATCAAAATTTGTGCTAACAAAATGGGTGTTGCATGGCCAAATGACTACATCCTGTAGCAACGGAAGCAGCACTAGAGCAGTAATCTGCTTGCTACCAATCTTCTGCAAAAAGCAGTCTCCACATTTTAATTGAATTGCCAGCTGCAAAGGAAAACAAAGACTCATTATGAGCTAAATATATTCTTTTCCTTTAGTATTATGCATATAAATTAGGAACTTGTGAAACTTTTAGTTGTACAGTGCTATGCATTAAGATAAGTGGAGAGATACTAATAAAAATTCAGAAAGGGCAATACATAATCTACAATGAATGCAAAGGGCAATATCAGGGTGAAATGTGCAGCAACAGTAACTGCAGTTAATATCTTTGGTAAAAAGAAGTGCTTATCTCCATCTCGAACGAAAATAAGAAAGAAACTACATGTCCTTAAATCATGACAGTAACTAGTGGGACAACCAGTAAGCAAACTTTCATAAAAGAGCTGAGAAAGTGAATGTAAATTGAAGTTCAACAACAGGAATAGCAACAACAAACAACATACCACGTCCGAGAAAAAACAACCAAGCAACATACCCAGTTGGTCTCAATGAGACCAACTGGGTGTGTTGTTTGTTTGTTGTCTCAAATCACAATGGTTTCTCATCCATATTTGATGCTCTACTTGCTTTACCAGGACCTGCCTAGAATGATCTTCCTTTTCTCTTGCTAGAATGTCTGGCATCACCTCTGGCTAATACCACAAAAGAAAACTGGTAAGAACAACTTACTGCCCTTCAAACTGATTTTAAATAATCATCAATGTTACTAAAAGGCCAATGCTTAAATAATATGTTTTGTTGAACATACTAAATTCTGGCAAAGATATAAAGCAAAGTGTATTTACGCTAACTCAATCTTGACTGGTTCATCAGGAAAAGGAGAACTCTTGAAATTAAAGAAGGGCCGACAATTTAATAAGAATTATGTAATGTACCATGTCATAATAAGACAGTAAGTGTAGATAGAATACTTGATTAGTTAGGAGATACATGTGTACACATATATAGGCTGGAGCCAGGTACATGACCTTATATGTGTGCTACACATACATCAACCAAAAAGTAAAAACTGTTCCAACAAAGAAGTATCCCGTGTAAAGGTCTGATCAGGATTTAAAAAACCAGGTCAAGAATTTTTTTCTTTTCTTTGTCAGCAATTGTATTTACTTGTTGGTTTGTTGCCCCTCATTTCCTTTTCTCAGTTATTCTAATTCAAAATCTCGGAAAGTCAAAATACACATGTTTCAACCACACTTGATTGCATTTGCTGGTAGTCAACAAGGGTGTGGGGACAAACCAGGCAGAGTTCTGAAAACCAGAGTCAGAATTTCCAATTTACAATCTTCGACAGCAGCTTTCAGAATCTTACACAAGGCTGATAAATCATATAACTCCAAATCTTGTTTCTAAGTTTGTCTGCAGACAATCTAGTAAGGTTCTTTACTTTTCAGAGAATAACATAATAGGTTATGATCTGGAGCTTGTTAAAAGTAAATGCTTTTGCTCTATCCTATCTATTATTCTATTTTGTGTTCCAGAGCACTTGTATTTTACCAGGAATACAAAAAATCCAATATTCGAATTGTTGCTACTGTTATTCGACATTTACTACATATTCCTAGGACCAGATAGTATACCTAAACAGTATATGATCATTTGAGGAAGTTACAGAAGAATGGACAATGTCTCATAAAGCAGCAAAACCAACGGGTGCATGATCGCTCGGCACTCCAGCTGGTCGCCTTGGCTCCCGCAATTCTAGACGAAGCGAAACTTTGAGCTTCGGCGGGGTTCTTAGGATTAGCTCTCCTTCTGAGTCCATGGAGATGATGGGCGCCTTTGTACCTTTGTCCTGCTTTTGTACCTTTGTCCTACAGATTGTTCTGCCTTGTATGTTGCTTGTTGTCGTTGTGAACCATTCTCTCCTTAATGAAATACGTTCTCAGCACGTTCTTCAATAATACAAAAGCAGCAAAACCCACATCATGTACTAACAGCTGCATGTGTTTGCCTCTTTTGTCTTTTGATAAGACCTTCCATCAAAGTGATATAAGTTGAACTGTCAACAGAGAAGCCCTTCTGCATCATTTCATCCAAAGCAGCCTTAGCTTCTTTCAGTTGCCCACCAATGCAGAGCTCATTTACACGTTTCCTATAGTTCTCCTGATCACTGTCTTGTGCATTTCCACCAGTTTCTGTGTCAGGTTTGACCTCAGGCTCTTTTCCTGTCTCCACTTCCTCCACAGAAGATCCCATTAGAGGATAAGAAAAGCTTTTAGATAATTTTCCGCTCTCAGTTAGCTTCTGCAGCATATTCTGTGCTTCCTCTGATCGTCCTGCCTCAGATAGTGCAGACAACACAACATTGTAAGTGAATGCATCAGGCTGTAAACCTCTGATCTCCATGTCAGCAAAGAAATGCAAAGCCATATCGACATCGCCATCGCCATCTTTGCACAAAGCTTGAATTAAAGTGTTATAGGTGATGACATCAACCTTCTTTCCTTTCTCTATCCATGACTTAAAAAGCTTCAACGCTTTGTCAAGCTTGCCATACTGACAAAGCCCATTCATCAAAGTGTTGCAGGTAACAACATCTGGCTTAAAAGAATTTTCCACCATCTTGTTGTGGAATTGGAAAGCTTTCTCCAAGTCTCCTTCCTTACAATAGGCATGAATGATTATATTGTAGGTGGTTTCATCTGGCACTAACCCCTTCTCCATCATCTCATTCAATTTATCAATTGCCTCTTGCAACTTTCCCATCCTGGAAAGCCCTTTGATTAATGTGTTGTAAGTAGAAACACTAGGTGTTAACTTCCTTGCAACCATTTCATCCCACAGACGCAGGGCAGGCTCTGGATCATACTCCTTGAAGTAGGCTGCCATCATTGTACCATAGCTAACTTCATCAGTTACAAAACCCCTCTGCGGCGTTGAACGCAACAGCTCCTCAGCTTCTTCATACCGCTTCTCTTTGCATAGGTTATATAGTAAAGTGTTCAGGGTGAAAGTATCCATTTTGAGTCCCTTTCTCACCATCTCATCCATCAATGCATATGCTTTGGCAGCATCACCGGCTTTGCAGTATGCATCAATCAATGTATTGTATGTAACCACATCCGGTGCCAAGCCCTCCTCTGCCATTATATTCAAGTGCACTAACGCCTGTTCCAAATGTCCCTCCCTGCAGAGCCCCTTCACCACAATGTTATGTGTGACCAAACTTGCCTTCACCCCTTTGCAATGCATTTCCTCGAGCAGCATATGTGCATCAGAAGAGCGGTTCCACTTGAAACAAGCATCAACAAGCGTATTGTAGGTGACTACATCAGGCGATACTATGCCGAGCCGCTCAATCTTATCCTTCAACCTAAATGCCTCGTCCACCTTCCCTGCCTGGCAGAGCCCTGCGGCGAGCACATTGTATGTCCACAGGTCAGGCTCCAACCCGAACGCAGTCATGGCCTCCACGACCTTTGTTGCCTGCTTGATCCACCCAAACCTCGCGTATGCCGAGACAAGGGTATTATACGTGGACCTGGTGGGCGTGATCCCCTCCTTCTTCATCCTGGCCAGCAGCGCCCGCGCCTCACTGAGCATGCCCTTGCGACAATGCCCGTTGAGGAGGGTGTTGTAGGTGACAGCGTCTGGGGAAAGTCCAAACCCCTGCATTGTGGAGAGCGTGGAGAGGGCGTCGGCGAGGGTGCCCTTGGAGCAGTGGGTGTGGACCAGGAGGTTGAAGGTGTAATGGTTGGGGTGGAGCCGCAATCCGATGAGGGAGCGGAAGGCGTCCATAGAGGCCTGCGGAGTGGTGGTGGGGCAGCGAGAGAGGCCGGAGAGGACGGCGTTAACGGCCTGGAGGGAGGGACAAATGCGTCCGCGGCGGCGAAAGGAGTGGAGGAGCTGCGCGGCGAGTTGGGGGCGGCCGAGACGGGAGTACGCGGACAGCGCGGCGTCGGCGAGCACGCTCGTGGGGCGATTCGTGAGGAGGTGGCGGTGGAGGCGGCGCAGCGGGTCGAGCGGAACGAACTCGAGAAGGAGAGGAAGAAGGTTGCTGTAGGGGAGCACGGGCAGGAGTGGAAGGAGGGAGGCGAGGCAGGACGGAGGTGAGACGAGGCGGCGGTAGGCGATGAGAACTTGCGGCGAGACAAGCGACGGGTTTGCAGTGGCAAGGGCGAGCACGCGCGGGTGGTGCGAGGCGGTGAGGCGAGGCAGGTACGGCCCCAGGAGAGCGTCCATGGGCGGCGGCGTGGGCAGGCAGGAGCCGGAGACGAGAGCTTCCGCAACGGCCGAGACAAGGGCGGAGTCTGAGCCGGTTCCGCGGCCCGATGCGGCCGCCGGCGAGGAGGAGGCGGAGGTAGAAGGTGGGGTGTCCATGGGGACGGGAAGGTGGAGGCGGCGTTGTGTGACGGCGCGGCAGGCGGAGGAAGAGGAAGGAAGAAGAAGGGGGACTGGCCGCCCAATTGGAGATGAGGCCTTCGTGGGCTTTAAAGAGGCCCAGCTACCTTATCTTCGGCCCACCGATCGATGAAACAGTGTCTGGGAAGAAAAGATCGAAAGAGGGGGCATCGCAACAAAACTACTACAGTACCATTCATCGAGTCGAATAATAGTACTAAGCTCAAAAAAGTTGCTACAATAAAGAAGTTGTCTTCCACATAAAGAAAAGAAGAAACTAAAAGTACTTTCTAGGGCAGATTGCTATTGCTACCATATCACATTCTGGAATGTCAACTGCAAATTTTACTACAGAACTTGCATGAAAAAGCAGCACTGATGTCCAAATCTGCATTCTCAAGTACAAACTTTAATAGGGCCATCTATCTTGATCCTATCACCATGGCCAGATGTTAGAAATTGGACACGGTAGTTTTGGTCACTCAGGAAAGGGCACTAGGATATCTGGACTTAGAGATCAGCGTATGCAGCTCCATCGATCTGCAGTTCATTGCCTTCTCTGCTCCCAAGCTTTTTCTACCTGCGCAGGGGGGAAAATGGAACAATGAAACAACTTGCAAACCGATCACAATAAATACTTACAATGGAACAATGAATTACAGCTCATGTTGATGTTAAAACTGACCTTCATTTGTCTAGCAATGGAAGGAAGCCATTTCTCTCCTCTAACCTTCTTCAGTTCCTGCACCCTTTCTTCCTCCCTCTTCGCTTTTGCCTTCGCTGCAGCTTCTCTTGCTTCTAATCTAGCCAAAGATCTCTGGGAGGCATTCTTTGCGGAAACAAGTATGTCACTGCCGTCAACAACAACAGACCGGAGCATATGCCTGAACTGAAACCAAGATCGAAGTAAGAACACTATAAATGAAAACCAAAAACTTCAATCATAGGCCAAACGACAGAAATAATTTGTATCCAACCTTCTTTGATTTCTCATCGATCTCTTCCCCAGGCACAATTCTTGGTCTCTTAAGTTGCACATGCAATTTATCTGGAAATATATGCTACATTTTAGTATGTTTGACTTTTGACACAGGCCACAAATGATGAAATTTTCACTTTCAGATTGATAAGATTTATCACTTACCCGTAGAATCCATTTTAATACCCGGTGGCGCTTTTTTAAATAACTTTATTCCTCCTTCTGTTTCCATAGGGTCAGTTAAGTTTGAGCAAGGAGCTTTGACTATTTCGAGATTTTTCTCTAACATATCATCCAACATATTTCTTACCTGAAATGTACAGTTTGAAGGTGTTACATTAAAATGTAAAATAGAAAAATAGCATCATTGCTTGACTAGAAAGAAAGCAAATTATGTGGATAGAACCACAGGTAGATGAAGGACACGACAAAAGCTAGGCATGAAGAAGCTGGTAAACTCACTGAATGGATTTGTTTAGTTGCACATTAGGCTTGCCAGGTTGGAAATCATGGCATCACTACATAAGTAGAAGGTTGTTTAAGCGAAGAATGAAGATGTGAATATCATATAGCAGATGGAATTCACACGTTTCATCACCAAGATCCAAGAGCATGCATGAGATATGAATTCAGCTGTCAACAGGTCCAATAACCATTCAATTGATGATAAGATAAGCAGACCTACCATCGTCGTTCCTTAGGGCAATAAACTACTCAATTTCACATTTCATACAATTCAGCCTCAAGATTCCTCTAGGATTTGTTTCTTTTATCTCTCAAAGAGAACCAAAAAAAAAAAGATATTCAGTCTGCAATGCATTCTTTGGAACACACTCCAAGCTATCAAAACCACCACAACTTAGAACGGCAATATAGTACTCCATTGACATGAATCCAGTTAATACAAGGAACCAAATTGCCTTGATGCTACTGCTACAATCATGAACAGAAAATGTGGTGCTACAAGTACAACCATGTGAACAAGTCATGCGGGGTGGTCGTTTTTTCAAGCTTGCTCTGGCCCCTAGTAATTTTCACCACTTCAATCGATCAAACAAACGGATAAAATGTGTTCGGGTTAGCCCAGAATTTACTCCATTTTAAAAGATGGTACCATCAATTCCTCCACGGAACAAAGGGAATGCAGGATTCACAAATCAATCAGCCCCCCGTTCACCAAAATTCGTATATGATGCCTTGCGATAGAGGAAGGAAACGAGCGAACAAAGGTACCTTGATCTGGTAAAGCTTAAGCTTAGGAGCCTGTGGCTTCCCCTCATGCGGCTGCTCCAGCTCCGCGTCGCTGTCCGCCTCGCCGCTGCCGCCGGAGGCCGCCTTTGCCCCGCCGTTGGACGACGGGACGCCGAACCCCACAGCAGCGATGGAGTCAATAGCCGCCTTCCACGCCGCGTCCCCGTCATCCTCGCTGCTGCTCCCGCTGCCGCTCGCCGCCGGGCTCCCGCCGCCGCCGCCGCCGCCGCCGCCCATTCTGTGTTGCTGCTCGAGCCGACTCGAATCGTTTCGGCCGCCGCGTGCCACTTCCGGGTTCCGGGCTTCCGGCTCCTCTCTGGGCTGATCGTGGGCTTTTGTTAGTAGCCTTGTCCAGGCCCAAACTGTTACGGACCGACCAGCAAGGCGGCAGCGGCTCGAGCCGTATTCCAACACGGCGCTGAGCCGCATCTTCCCCCAACCTGTCCGATCCAACCCCGCGCTCGCCGCCGTCGAGCCGCCCGCCAGCCTTCACCTCGTCACCGGCGACATCTCCGGCGGTGGTGCTACCAACAGTATAGTGTGCGGAATCAGTTCGGGGCTCGGAGATGGGGAAGAAGCAGCACAGCAAGGACCGGATGTTCATTACGCGGACGGAGTGGGCGACCGAATGGGGCGGCGCCAAGCAGAAGGATCTCGCCACGCCGTTCAAGCGCCTCCCCTTCTACTGCTGCGCGTAACTACCTTGCCTTTCCATTACTCTCTGTTCCTTACTAGTCGAAAGAAAGATTGCTGGCGTGTGTCTGTTCGGGTTTTTGTTCTGGGCGGAGCTTGAGCTTGTAGGGTTTCATCTTTAGGTTGTGGACTTAATTTCGTGAAAATTAGTTAGTATTTTAAGCAGTTACTCTTCTGAGCTATTATGTCCTAAAAGTTCACCTGTAGAGGACACAAGCATGTGGATTGTAGATGGTTTAAATTGAGAATAAGTCATTGAGATTGTTACTAGCTAAATGTTAATTTATCTTCTTTCTCGGCTGACCATAATTCTGTTGGGTGGTGTAGACTCACGTTTCTTCCATTTGAGGATCCAGTGTGCACTGTTGATGGAAGCGTCTTCGATTTGATGTGAGCGGCTAAGCATCCAGTTCAATCAATGAGCTCTTTAGATTTTTTTATTTAAAAAAAAAGGTTTTCTGAGGTTTTTTTTTGTCTATGTAGGAGCATAATCCCATACCTTAGAAAGTTTGGGAAACATCCGGTAACTGGAGCCCCGCTTAAGCAGGAAGATTTGATTCCTCTCACATTCCACAAGAACTCAGATGGTAATTTAACTCTAGGCTATGAGATATCTGGGCTAGCACTGGGTTGATCTGCTAGTACAGTTATGCCTTCCTTCTATCTTGAGATATCTTCACTTTACATCCATTTGATAATAAACCAATTTTCACTTGTGGCAGGAGAGTTCCAGTGTCCCGTTCTGAACAAAGTTTTTACAGAATTCACTCACATAGTTGCTGTAAAAACTACTGGAAATGTCTTCTGTTATGAGGTGACAGACTTTTTCAAGTATTTAGGTTGTTGGTATGGCATTTTCTTAGCTTACATGTCCATGCTTCACAAACACAGGCCGTCCAAGAACTTAACATCAAGCCAAAGAATTGGAAAGAGTTGCTAACTGATGAGCCTTTCACTCGAAATGACTTGATAACAATTCAGGTGCCTATTATATGAAGAATGTATTTGCACAAGCTCTTATTAACATTAAGCTAATTAGGCTAGCTATGTTCACCTTTTGTAATTTTGGCAGAATCCAAACATGCTTGATAGCAAGGTCCTAGGGGAGTTTGACCATGTTAAAAAGGGTCTCAAACTTGAGGATGAAGGTTTGATTATGCTCCCTCTTTCGTTTACCTTCCTTTTTTTTCAGTTACAGTTTTGATTTAACTGCATATTCTGATAGTCTGACTGCTTTGCAGAGTTGCAGAGAATGAAAGATGATCCAACATACAACATAAATATTTCTGGTGATCTAAAGCAAATGATTAAGGAACTTGGGACGGAAAAAGGAAAGGAAGCTTTCTTGCAGGGTGGTGGAGGGCAGAAAGCTCAAAAGGAAAGAGCTGCTGCTCTTGCTGCTATTTTAGCAAGAAAGGAGAAGGATGACTCAAAATCAGGAAAAGAACCTAAACCTCAGCAAACTTTCAGTATTGTTGATGCTGCTTCTGCTTCTGTTCACGGCAGGAGTGCAGCTGCAGCAAAAGCAGCTTCTGCTGAAAAAACTGCTGCTAGAATTGCTATGCATATGGCTGGGGATCGGGCTCCTGTAAATGCTAAATTGGTACACAGTCATCCCATCTTCACGTGTTACATTGCCCTTGTATTACCTATCCATCAGTGTTATCTTATGGTGATAATTATTTCAGGTCAAAAGTCGTTATACTACTGGAGCAGCTTCACGCTCTTTCACATCAACTGCATATGATCCTGTGACGAAAAATGAATTTGAGTATGTTAAAGTCGAAAGGAATCCAAAAAAGAAAGGATATGTTCAGCTGCATACAACCCATGGTGATTTGAATTTGGAGCTTCATTGTGATATAACTCCTCGGACGTGTGAAAATTTCCTCACACATTGTGAAAATGGTTACTACAATGGTGTTATCTTCCACCGGAGTATCAAGTATGTTCTGATTGTGCTCATGTTTTGTAGCAATTTTCCTTCAAATCTTATGGTAATATCTAATCTTGTCGAGGGTTTTTTTTTTGCCGTTCCCTTTATGCAGAAACTTCATGATTCAAGGAGGTGATCCAACTGGCACAGGCAGTGGAGGAGAGTCCATTTGGGGTAAACCCTTCAAGGATGAGGTGAACTCAAAGCTGCTACATACAGGAAGAGGTGTAGTCAGCATGGCAAACTCAGGCCCTCATACCAATGGATCCCAATTCTTTATCATGTACAAGTCTGCACCACATTTAAATTTCAAGCACACAGTATTTGGCATGGTGGTGGGTGGTTTGACCACACTTTCAACTATGGAAAAGGTTCCCGTTGATGACGACGACCGGCCATTGGTTAGTATTATCCAAGTAATATTTCTGGTAGTATGATGGTTATTTCGAGCATCGAGTTAATGAGTTTTGGGGTAATTGCAAGATGCTGTCTTTTAAGCGTTATGTTGTATATACATTCCAGACTGTCTTTGGGAAGCATAATCGTTATTCTCTAGCTCTGAATGTTATACTTCCTCTGATACTGTATTTTCTTTTTTATATATCTATAGAACCTTAACATGGTATTCCTGTGCTTCTATTTGCAGGAGGAAATAAAGATTCTAAGAATAAGTGTATTCGTGAATCCTTACACAGAGCCAGATGAGGAAGAAGAAAAGGCAAAGGAGCAAGAAAAGAAAAAGGATGAGGATTATGTAATGATGCCTCTTACTTCGTGTTTTAGTTATAGCCATATATTTTCTGCATGTATTTCCCCCAACTGTATTAACACCCATTTGCATTAATTCAGGATAAGGTAGGATCTTGGTATAGCAACCCTGGAACTGGTGTTGCTGGTTCAACAAGCACTGGTGGTGGAATTGGCAAGTATCTAAAAGCTCGAACTGCTGGCTCTGTTGATGTGACTGGAAATGCTGGTGCACCTGATGACTCAAGCAAGAAGAGAAAAGCGACCGCATCTAGTGTAGAGTTCAAAGATTTCTCTGGATGGTAGATTTATGTGTGTTGTATTTCCTCTTGCTTTTCTCAGAAGAATCTGCTAGTGCATACTCTGGTTGCATTTTTGACATGTGCGTTCATGTTATTGTAAAAAGGAACTGTCCAAAATGCACAGGCTTCATTTGGAGGTGTGCTCCGTAAGTATTGCTTCAAACTTGCTTCATACCCTGTTCCAAGCTGCTATAATGATTGCTGTTGTTGCAGGAGGTAAGAGTAGAATTATGCTGACGATTATAAATTTGTAGTTCAGGTGGTTTGCACCAGCCATGTACTTATCCTATAACGAGGATGTCGGTTTATGGTTAACGTGAAATGGCATGGTGCTGCATCTTGCCGATGCCCGACCAACTCAGCAAGACTCGATACCACTTTTCTCTACCGGCTAACTGGCAGACTTTCATGCTGCAAGTATATCAGATAATCAGATGCAACTCGGTGAAAAAATTGTGTCTTGAAGATCTACACAGATTAAGCCCCACAAAAGCCGGAAAAAATGTTGCAAACCTAAAGTGCCAAACAACCACTCTTGTTTGGAAAGTTTCCTTATATCTGTTCTATGTGACTGACCTAAGCACGCTTAAGCAAAACTATCAGATGCAACTCGGTGAAAAAATCGTGTCTTGCGAAGATCTACACAGATTAAGCCCCACAAAAGCCGGAAAAATTGTTGCAAACCTAAAGTGCCAAACAACCACTCTTGTTTGGAAAGTTTCCTTTTATCTATTCTATGTGACTGACCTAAGCACGCTTAAGCAAAACTACCATGATGGACGCAATAGCCAAGAGCACAAAGGCTGAAGGCGCACTTGGAAAATCTTTGCTGGAGCTCATGATCAGAGTCTTGATCTTCCCCTTGCAGCGGCCCTCGTCCGAGGTTGCAACGAGATCTTGCATCATGTTTGACAGATTGGTCATCATCTCAGACACCAGGGCCCTCATTTTCTCCAAGTAATCCTTGACCGATTCGCTAGTGCTTGAACGGAGGTCGGTGCTTTGCACGCTAGCTGCATCACCATCCTCCACCTCATCCCCAGAAACGCTTGAAGATGCACTAGAGCACTGGCTGAGCTCTGTAAAATGGGAATGCAAAAGTTCAGAAATAGAAGCTGTGCTATGGAGAGTTTGATGAATCTAAACTGAAGAATAATGTTAATATCAATGCTTACTCGATTCATATGTCTTGTAGAACTTCATAACCTTCTCGTTCCTCATCACAGCATCCCAAACATTCTTATCAGATGCAAGTGAGGCAACAACATCCTGCAAGCAACCAATTAAAGGTTGTGGAGAAGTAAGTCTCTTTAAACTGAAGTCACGCGACAGGTAAAGAGAGAAGGTAGAAATGGTGAGAAATATAGGGTGTGATCAACATAGAAACAATTTAGAGTCTGATCAAGATATACTGGGAATGTTCAGGGGTAAGTTATCACACTATAGGTCCAAACTATAATATTAAATGGGACATGTACATGAAGAATATATGCTGTACAAAGTTTATCACTTACCAAAACTATTATTACTGTGCTGAAGGTTTGGTGGTTCAGAGTAAATATGAGCATGCTCTTAGAAGGAAATCAAAATGTGAATATACACTCATAGAACAGATGTTCAGTTAGGGGTATAGTTAGGTTGAATAATGATTTCATAGAACAAAAATGCCGTTTGTGGGACTGAGGACAGTTTTGATCTGTCCACGATAAAATAAACCTTATGAAAAGAATAAATACAAATAAAGCCTGATGATGACAACGCGAGAAAGGAACAAACACAAAGGAGGAGGACACAAGATCAGAGAGACAACCTGAGCTTCAGGGTTCTCGTGTAGCAATGTGAATGCTTGCACAACACGTCCAGGAGTTCCAGAGGCAGCGAGTAAGTTTTCGTAGTTATCTTCTATCTTAGATGTTTCTGAATGAACAACCACCAGGGGTGTTTCAGACTCAACAGATTCTGAAAGTGCAATTTGTTGAGCAACCTTTGCATGATTATCCTGCTCAGTAAGTGAGAGATGCTTCTTCGGAGTATCGAGGTCAGCAGTGTGAGATTCAACCTTAGCACTGGTTACATGAAACATGACTTTTGGTTCAATTTCAGGAAAAAAAAGATGTGCAACAATAAATGACAGACAAAAAAAAGGCAAAGGTAGAAGAAAAATACTGAAAGAACAAAAGTGAGGCTCCTCTTTATGGAATTTAATCATGGTTTAATCTCCATCGAATTTGAGTTAATTTTTGCTAACTAAAGTTCATCCGCATTGTTTCCCTAACATCATGGAACCCTCAATAAACTGGAAAGCACGAAACACGAGACAGTAGCCAACTAACAAATCTTATATGTTAACAAAGTGCAATCTACCAAAAGAGAATTCTATTACTTTGTGCAGTTGTATTTCCAAGGAACAACCATATCCTTCACTACAATGAAGAAACTCACCATTAGGCATTATTGCAAACATTAGTACTGTCGTTTGTGAGTAAGAGTAAACATTTAAGCAGATCGCGTAGGTTTGTTTTACAATATTGGTTAAGTAAATAGATTAAAAAAGTAAAGCGATCGCTTGGTTAAGTAAATAGATTAAAAAAAGTAAAGCGATCGCCAAAAAAAAAAGGTTAAGAGATCAAACAAGGAAACTGAAAAGGGAGCGAGCAAAGCGAGAGCACGCACATCTCGAAGGCCTCGCTGAGGTCGAGCGTGGCGGCCATGGCCTCCTCATGGGTGGGCACGGGGCCGAACACCTCGCGGTCCGGGATGACCCAGTCGTCCGCCACCAACGTGGACGCCTTCCGGCTGTCGGCGGCCGAGGAGGAAGAGGAGGAGTTGGACGACGGGATGACGGCGCGCCGCATGTACGCGGCGGAGCGGTAGCCGCCGACCATCGCGGCCTTGGCGGCCGCGCGGATGCCTCCCCCGACCATGGCTGGTGGCTTGTTGCTTCGCCGCGAGAGAGAGATCGCCCCTCGTGCGCCCTGATAACCAAACGAACCAGCGAAGGCGAGGGAAGGGGTCGGGAATTCTGTTGGGTGAGGTATTTATTATGGCATCTTGTAAAATAATAAAAGGAAAAAAATCCTATAGGATGGCCAGAGAGAGAGAATTTTCTCGAAATAAATAAAAACAGTTGGAGATAAATACTCCTAGTCAAAACAGAAGGGGATTAAAAATAATTCATTTCGTTCCCTGAAACAGCGAGCGTAAAATCATGCGTGGACCGTCCGATCTGTAACCGATGGTTGAGGTGCCCCGGATGCGCGAAAACCCTAGCATCGAGGTGTCGGGCCCGCCGCGTTTTTGTTGCGGCGCTGGACACGTGTCGCGCCCGGGGGATGGGTCGTACTCATATCATACGGCGTTGCTGTCTTCCGGAGTTGACGTGCGGGGGCCGTTGACTGCCAACCGATGACGTAGCTAATCAGGCACATCGCAACAGATTCGATCAGATCTCGCCCGTCGCCAATACTGGACCTCCTGGAATTTGAACTGCGGATAAGAACCACCCCTTGCTTTTTTTTTTTTTTTTGGAGAACCAAGAACCACCCCTTGCTGGCGTCCGCATCCATGGACGATACAAAAAGAATTAAAAGAATCACACCCCTGCGTTCATATGTTCTTGCAAATTTATAATTCAGATGCACAAAGGTGCTTCTGATTGACAGAACTACATTCCCAGCGCATTGCTCAAATAGGGAAGACGCTGTGGACCAGCTCCAAGAACCAACACAATTTCAAATGAGACCAAAGTTTTTTTTAAAAACAAAATCAACACTGAAGGTGCAGCCAGATTATTCTGAAACTAAGACGAGTGGATCAAACACCACAGCTCGCCCAAAAGGCCACAAACTTTTATCTAATTTTTAGTCCAAACTCAACTGCACATTTACAGACTCTGCATCTACATCTGATCTATACAACGCAGCCCAATGTGTCAAATGTCAATACTTTGATAGTATCTATCAATGTAACGGTGTATAAGAACTTCAATTCTTTTAAGAAACTTTCAGCCTTCAAGAATCCCTCCACCCCTCAGGGAGACGCCACTGCTTGTGCCAGTAAATGGACACCCGGGACCAAAGAGGGAACATGAAGCTGTAGTCCGCAGCTTCGTCAGGGACTCCCCCTATCGTCAGAGGTAGCCAGACGTACCGAGAATCTCTCAGATCGGACGGGTTCCACCGATCAGCCATGAAGATGAATGAACCTGGTAGTCCTGGAACTGGCAGCACGAATGTGCTCTGGGAGAAGAATGTTGTTGATCTGAAGACCTCATTCCCTCCCACGCAGGGGTTCCCTAGTGTCTCCCAAGGTCCCATTACTGAAGTTGCCGCGTGAGCCAGTGCAGTATTTGGCGCCCAGCCTGTGCAGCCAGAGGTGACCATATAGTAGGTGCCTTCGTGCTTGAAAAGCGCAGGAGCTTCCCGGTGCTGTGCAATGAGAAACCTCCGCATAATATCAGTGACATCAAGGTAGTCATCTGTTAACGGACCGATGTGGAGCTCACTGTTGTCTTCAGAAGAGTATATCAGGTAGGCCTTCCCATCATCATCCTTGAAGATGGTCATGTCTCTACTTTCACAGTCATGTGGCCGCTTGCTGTAGAGATAAGTGAACAGGCCAGTTGGGGAATCACTGACAGCCACACCAACTGAAGCTTTAGTGTAGTTTGCATCATCTATGTGCATCCACATCACATATTTGCCAGTCCGGTCATTGTATATCACCTTGGGCCTCTCTAGGACATTGGATTTGTGCAGATCATGTGTTACATTCTTTTCTTCACCACGGAGAACAACTCCTTCGTTTTTCCACGTCCATAGATCCTTCGACGAATAGCAACTTACTCCAATGATGTCAACCTGGAAAGTTGTTTGTCCTTGTTAGTGGTTATAGATGGCAAAGACAGTGCTAAAGAGGAAGGTGGGCAAAACAGACAATCACTTGATGTACTAATAAAGTAACAGTAGCATCAATAAAGCTCTGCTGCTGAAATATCACTTCAGTTTGTCAGCAGCAAAGTACACGTTCTGTGCTTTTGGTTATTGTAAATTTAGTAAACTCTAATGGTTGCCAAGGCCCACAGTCCACCCAAAGTTGGTATTCTTTACATTAGAATAATCAAGACAAAGTCTATCCAGGGAATCCTTACTGAACCAGAAATGCCTCTACCAATTCATCGTAACCAAATAACTTTTTGCTGTCTAGAAGAGGCCATTTGTATAAAAATAGAAATTAAAAGGTAATTCCTGATTGTTGATAGCACCATATGCCTATCCTATCACATACACTTTAGATTGAATCAATGATAGATTATAGAAATGCAACCATACAGTGCAATGCACCTCCCAATACACTGTCATTGCCGTTGGTGAGAATGTATATTGGTTATGAAAGAACTGCAGTCACACTGGCACAATGCACTTCCCAAATATATCGACATTTGTGTGCATATCTAGTGGGATGCATGAGATCCACTTTATTATCTGAAGCTGAAGTTCCTTTCTAAATCTGATAAATAAAAGCTATTAGGTTGCTACATGCATGATAACAGCCTGCAATGCAAGGTAATTCTTCATTTGATATTATGTGAACCCGAACCCAAATCAACTTCCATTTCATCGATAAAGTTTCCCATACTATGATTCTAGTAGTAGAATATAATGAATACAAGCTTGTACACAAGGAAAATGATGGAGCCCGAACCAATTTTATATGAATAAACTGTTTAAATTGTTACTAGCTTTTCATCTCTAAACACCAAGTGATCCGCCTTAAATGAGCCCAGTCAATTTTCTTACCTTCCCAACAGATCATAACTTCCAACATGTTGCCTAGCAATTTGACCTCACCAACAGAATCTAAAAGGTCTGGAAACTTATATGTATGCATTAGCACACACTGCTACACATTTATTGAAATGTTCAGTCGCTGGAGAAACTACTCCTAAAACTTTCTCCTGAAAAATAGTTTTTTTAGGTGTTCTACTACTAGTCTTTAAGTTTTAGCAATTTCCAAGATGGTTTATAAAAAAAACACTCCAACGAATGATATGGTTAGTTTTTTTGGGAATCGACGATATGATTAGTTCATCTTGAAGCAAGGCATTAATTTAGGATAACGCTGAAACAAATTCCTACAAGAATGTTCTCCACTCATTTTTTTTCACACTTCTATCACCAGTACATCTACATGAGCCTACTCTGATCATGAGCACTGCATGAAATCAATTTGGTTTCTGACTATCTGCCGCGACTCTAAAAATAGAGTGTGAAATACAGTGTATACAATCTAGTATACACACAATCACATTCACCCATGTGGTAGCTAGTACCTTTGAGTTTTACAGAGTAATGTGACATTATTTGAAAAAAAAATTCTATTAGCCACATAGTCATGATTCTCTGAACATAAATGGTGTTAACAACATCAGAATAGTACAACTCACCCGGTCTGCTCCCTTGCTGTGAGCTTTGTAGGTTTTGCCATCCTTATTCTCCCCATACCAGAAATAGGTCTTGGTCTTCTTGTCATACAGTACACCTCCTCCATGAGCTTGGATAGGTTTGCCATCGGTATCAAGCCAAACTCTCCCTGGGTAGTAGAAGTACATGCTATCATTCCCACCATTGATCGGATCTACAGCCATGTTTGATTCTGGGAAGAACATATCATGCACTGCCGAAGATGCATCCAAGAACTCTTCCACTACTGTAGGTGGCTTCCTCTCGCCCTTGCGCCGCACTGCCCGGGGATTCCTCCGGCTCCGGGGAGGCGATAACCGGAACTTCTCCTCCTCCACTGCTTCCAGTTCCCTCATAATCGATCGACGGATCTCATGTGTACTCATACTCTCCCTACTCTCCTCCTCCTCCTTATGAACGATGATAAGATGTAGATTCACAACGACAACCAGTGCTGCTAGGCTCCACAATACCAGGGTTAAGGACCGGTGGCTTGCTGAATAGCAGCGGAGACCTAACGCCTTTGGGTGCCTGCTCCTCATACCCATGGCACCCCTTATCTACTCCAGCTGACACGGGCTGCAGCCAAAATAGTTAAGCTCAAAAATTGTAAAAATTAGACAGCAAATCTGTAGTGGTTGGAATTTATGGAAATAACAGAATGATCTGCATGTCAAATTAAGAAAGGCACAGTTGCAGCAAATGAAATTGGGAACTGGAAACTCTCCAGGAAAGAAACGGTTTGTTAGAAACACTAACCAACCAGATTTCATTCCTAAATTAACGTCGGTCTACACTCAAATCAGGGAGTTACCAAGCAGAAACCAGCACGCAAACTAAACAGCTTATCATTGCCCAACCACCCGCTCCCTGACCGACACAACAAATGGAGCAACCGGAACTGGAGAGCTGGAGAACCTCTAGCACCACAGCTCAAGCTCAGCCATAGATTCGTAACAAGGCCAAAGAATTCAGCAAGAACCGGGCATACCTTGCAAGCAACGATAAAAATGAAAAAACGAGGGAGAGAGTGGAAAAAGAGAAAAGGCGATCCTCACCATGTCAAGTTGATCCAGAGAATCGAAGAGGACAAATCAAAGGCTCAACTAAACTAAAACCAAGCCCAGTCCCATCAGGTGAGTACCTGCTACTACCAGCTAGCATAGCAGTAGAGTAACACAATCTGACGAGCTAATATAAAAATCGGCGGCGCAGCTCACCATGGGCTAGTCCTGTCGAGATCTTGGCGAGGGGCGCCCCGATTAGCTTAGCACGAGCCGCGATCCCAGGGGGGTTAGGGGCCCTGTCTTGGCTTGAGCGGCTGGCAACGCGGCCTGATGAGAGTGGTTTGGTGTGTGGTAGCAGATGGCTGGCTTGGCTGGCCTCCCTCGCGGACAGCGAACTGCGGCGTCGCTCTGGAAAGGTCGCCCGTCACATTGTGGTGGTGGGTACGGCGTGGGGGCGTGAGCGAGGGTAGTAGATTGGAGGGGCGCCCGGACACCTGGCCTGTGGTCGGGTCAGGAGGCGGACGACGGATGGTCTTCTGAGGCAGATGGCCGCCGTGCTTGTTGCGGGTTGCGGCGGCGTCCTTTGTGGTCGCCTGGTCGGGTGCTGAGCATCTCCGGGCTCCGGCACACTCCAAATTACACCGTTCATGAACTAGGGATATTTAACTATTTGCTATCTTTACGAAGGACACCTCTCCGATTACCATTCTTACGAATGCACCTACATATTTGCCATCGCTCTATAAACGAAGCAACATATTTGCCATTTTTGCTGACGTGGCACGCCAACTCACCAGCGCCAGCGTGGATTGGGACCGGAAAAGACTAAAATGCCCCTAGCTTATCCCTTCTCTCCTCTCCCTTCTGCCACTTACATGTGGGACCCACATGTAAGGGTCATCTTCAACCTCCCCTCACCTCTCTACTCCCTGCTACTTCCTCTCCACGACTCCACCGGCTAGCAGGGGGGTCGAGCGTTGGCGGCCTGGTGAACGCCGGTCGGCGAGCTCCGCCCACGGGAGGGGAGCAAGCGGCGGCGGCCGCCTCCCGACGAGATCCGCCCACGGGGAGGGCCAACCGGCGGCTGCCGACGAGTGGCGGCCGGCTCGTGGCGAGCCCCACCCTCGGGGGGCAAGCGGCGCCAACTTCGGTGCGGCGCCCGCGACGCTAGCATCGCCCATGGGGGCCACACAGCGGGCGGCGCCGACGAGCTCCGCCTATCAGGGAGCAAGCGGCGGCGGCGACGGCACGTGTCTAATTGTGTGCCCCGTGTCTAATTGTGTGCCCCGTGTCTCACCATCGTGTTCCTAATCTCGGCGAGCCCCACCGCACAATCTACTACTTCGGGTACCCCGTCGTAGGCTCGGTGTCTAAAATACTGACAACTGGCGCGCCAGGTAGGGGATCTCGTCATTGATCCACTGGCGAACTCGATGGCTCTCGTCACCATCAAGCCGATCATCGCTTTCCAGCAAGGTGACATCTTCGTTTTCGGCTCCTGGGTTTGCGTTGCTGACGGCGCCTGATCGTTCCTGCGTTTTTTAGCACCAACTCCGGAGTCAAAACTCAAGTCCTCGACGCTTACGCAAGCTTCGATGGAAAATTTCGTCGAAAATTTTGGCGAAATTTTGATCTCTGACCCGCTCAGAGAACTCGAGTCGGAGTTCGAGTATAACTCGACTTCGCCTCTTATCCAGCCTAAGTTGTCTTATTCGGCTTCACAGCTTGCGCTCAGCTTGGACAACATTCCAGCACCACCTCTCTTCGGTCATCGCCATGTCAGTGCTGCTTACCAAGCCGCATTGCAGCGCCTCATGTGCCCTGGCCCGAAGATCGTGCTCGAGTACTCTTCAGATTCGGACGATGATTTCGACTACTTTTCGGATTCTTCTGAGTTCGAGTTCGACTATGGTTCGGATTCTGTTGAAGTACAACAATTGTTTGGCCTTGCTCATGGACTGGTGATCACATCGACACCTGAGGGTAGATTTTTCTACTGGCCTGAGCATGTGCCTGCTGATCTTACACTGGATGATCAGGAGCGCTTTATCGCCTGTCTCGACAACCTGCCCTTCCAGGAAGGCGTCAAGCTTGTTGATTATGACACTGATACTGAGCTCATTCAGAGTACGGGTACTTATTCATCACATCGAGAAGTGTTCGTCGTCGACACATCTACTCCGCAAGGGCACCGTTCCAATTATCGTTATCCGGATGATGTATCTGATGATGAACTCTCTGCTAATGCTCCTGCTGATGAAACCACGGAGGTCAAGGCCGCACGTCGCCAACGCAATGCTGATCGTGCAACTCTTCGTCGGGAACTCGCGGAAGCTCTACCTACCCGTAATCTTCAAGAAGCTCTAGGTGCGGTAGCTACTCGTGAGTATCGTACTCCAGAGGAAGCTATCAACGCGATCAATCTACTCGGTCGCTCTATGCCTCGTGACAGGGCGGCTGCTGAAGTAGCGAAGCTGGTTGAACTAGTCTATACTATGCTACGACAGAATACCAATGCTCCTAGTCACCATGGCGGCAATGGGGGTGCTCATCATACTACTCCTACTCCTAATCGCACACGTCCGAAAGCTAGCAACAGGGGCAAGGGCGATGATGGCAGTGTCAACAGCAAGTCAGGAGACTCTCGCTACGATGCTCGCACAACAATCAACGCCAGACTTGCTGAGCGTGAGAAGCAAAAGGATAATGACTCTGATTCTGTTCCTGCTTTCTCTGCTCGACTTCAAGATCTGTTTCTTCCGGAGAAGTTCAAGCCCTACGGCATCTCCAAGTATGATGGCAAGCAAGATCCAAGGCAGTGGTTGCGCTGTTATGCTCTGTCCATCTCCAATGCCGGAGGCAATGTGATACTAAATGTATCTATTTCCCCTTTGTTCTCGAGCAAGAGCCCCTCACATGGTTTGAGTCCCTCAAACGTGGCTCTATCGACAACTAGGAACAACTCAAACACCGCTTCACCAGCAACTTCGCGGGTCCTCTGGGTCGTCATGGCACCAGGATGGATCTTGCCCTGATCAAGCAGAAACAAGGCGAGACTCTTCGCGAGTACATACGCCGCTTTTTTGAGAAAAGGACTACTGTTGTTGATGTCACTGAAAAAGAAGTCATAGACACCTTTCAAGATGGTTTCTATGATGATAGGCTTTTCCAAGACTTTGGTCGTGCTCGCCCAGCCAACATCACCAAACTCAAGGAGGGTCTTGAGGACGAGGAGGGGGAACGGACACAAATTTCAAGACATCCTCCTGTGAAATAAGGCAATTGTTAGCTACACGACTACTTTTAATAAGTACTCGGGGGCTAGTTCTTGGAAACTTACCATGTGCGGAGGATTGTCGGCACTATACTCACGGACGGCTGCAGGAATTCCGTGAAGGTTCTTGAAGATCTTCTGCAGCGTCTCCATCACAAGATCGTCGCTGATCTCTTCAGCAGAAAGCCTGGAGCCATCATCCGCTCCAGTGTACTCGAACCCGAGATGTTCCCGCTGCATCGAGGGTTGTACCCGTCGCTTCATAAAGGTGAAAGCTACTCTCTCAGCAGTCAAGCCTTGCGCCTTCTTCTGTGCAATCTTCGCCAGCAACTCGGGGATCTGGATGCACTCCTGCATTGTGGGTTCATCTTTCCAGAGCCGATCGTATACTGGTGCGAACATGCTGGGTTTTGGCAGCTGCGGCGGGGCGTTCTCTATGTAGAACTACTTGTTCTTCCAGTCTTGATTTGAATCTATCAAGTCATACTTGAAGTACAACTCTTGTGCTTTCTGGCGCATCTGCACACCGGCTCCACCGACTACAACTGGGAAGTTGGCGTTGGGCTGCGGCTTCAATCGGAAGATCTTCCTGAACAAGGCCCAGTGAGGGCGGATACCGAGGAAGGCTTCGCAGAAGTGCACGTACATTGCAATCTGGAAGATGCTGTTGGGGTTCAGGTGTACGTGCTCCAACTTGAAGAAGTCGAGGAAGCCGCGGAAGAAATCCGATGACGACAGCGTCAATCCACTCTCGACGAAGTGCCCGAACATTGGGATTTCATCCGGGCTCTTCTCCATTGGCCATGCATCACCAGCGGCAGAGCTCCAACCAGCAATGGCCTTCTCGCGCAGCAACCCGCCGGCTTCGAGGACCTTGATATCTTCCTCCTTCATCTTGGACTTCTTCCAAGAGACAGCCTGGCTCGGGGGCTTGGTGATGACCACTGTCTTGTACTTTGGCTCCGGCAACTCATTTTTGCCTCGGCCAGATTTCCTCTTCTGTCCCTTGGACGGCGCAGGCTTCATCCTTCCTGTCACGAGGGTCTTCTTTCGCATTGACCAGAGGACGGCGAAGGGATGGAGGTCTGCACTCTTGGCACTATGGGCGCTCGAACTCTGCGGCGGCTATGGATGCTAAGGTGTTCTGGATCTAAGGGCGAATGGAAGCAATGAAACCCTAAGGGATACCCCTTCGGGTATTTATAAAACCAAAACCCTAAAACAGTTCGGCCTGGTGACCCTTCGAATTCAACAGATTGGTTTCACTCAGGTAAAATTTTTGGCTAAGTCAGAGGACTAAAATCCAAGACCTGCTTGGCTCTATCTCGGGGGCTCGACTACTCGATGGAATTGGATTTCACTCAGCTACAGTTCACTGAATTCAGGCCACTGTTCTATAGTCAGATTGGATCCTTCAATTCGAGAAAGTACTCGACTCAAGGCTCGGGGGCTTCGTGCCACGTGTCCTTCAGTTTTTCTCAGGATTTTATGGGATTATTTGACGAAGACTACATATTGACCCTCAGCTTGAATTGTCAATTCGAACTAAGGCTCGGGAGCTACATCCATATAGCATGCGATTTTTTGCAAATCGCATTCCTATATTATTTCTTCGGATTTTCTGGAGTAGGATCAAAGAATAGATGATTGACCCTCAGCTTGAATCCTGCATTCGACCTAAGGCTCGGGGCTACATTCCATATGGAATGCGATTTCAGTAATCGCATTTCCATATGGATCATTGATGCAAAGATTTCAAGAACGAAGCGGGTATTATTGAAGACCTTCAAGGCAAGTACTCAGGGACGCTTGGGAACAACTCGAGAAGACTTCAAGACTACTCGTGGAATTAGCTGGAGTACATTCTAGCCTCATGATGATTCAAGTACTATTGAAGATTGAAGCTTGTAGAACTCGGGGGCGCTTGGGAACTACTCGTGGAGACATTCAAGACTACTTGGAGCATTGCATTCGACTACAAAGTACTCGGGGGCTTGTCGACCGGGCATCCCTAGGCCCACCAACACATTGTGGGCCATACCCGGGAGATAAGTTCCTATACCCCTGGACTACACGACTAGTGGGCCACGGTGCTGGTACCGTGGACCACAAGGCAAGACAAAGCGGACAAGAACTTGTACTAAGACTATGATAGCTTTCCATACCTTGTATAGGTTACTCCGGGTCCTACTCGAATAGTACCCTTGTACCAATCTGACTTGTAACCCTACCTCCCGTGGCATATAAGACGAGGCAGGGACCCCTCTCAAAACATAGGCAATCAATACAGAGCCACGCAACATACAGGACGTAGGGTATTATGCACATTGCGGTCCGAACCTGTCTAATTGTGTGTCCCGTGTCTCACCATCGTGTTCCTGATCTCGGCGAGCCCCACCGCACAATCTACTACTTCGGGTACCCCGTCGTAGGCTCGGTGTCTAAAACACTGACACATATGCCTTGTTTTCTTTGGTTCTTTGGCCTATGAAGATTATTATGTTGGCAATGATGAAGTGGCCCAGGTCTGTTTCCTCTTTCGCCTTTTTGTTTTGTCTCTTTGGTGTCTGTTCTTTTCTTCCTCCAATCTTGTTGTCTTGCCACTTTTGAGCCACCCTGTTAATTTTTGACTGAATTGTGACTGATATAACTGTGATCTGAGGCCTGAACTCCTACCTTTTTATGCCTGTGATGCACTAGTACTGAGGCAACACTTTCTGTTCCTATGCTACTTGCATTTATTGGTTTTGCTGCTTTTAGCATATGATGATGTTTGGGGATGAAGTGCTTGCCATGTTTTTCTCAGACCCAGCCTATTTTTTGTTTGACCTGTTGTTTCTTTTTGCCATGCAGTTTGATACACACTTGTTTCAGGTTCACTTTTGCAGTTCGACTTCATTTTGACCTCTGAATGGTGAGACTTTGTTACTCTTCTACATTACTTGCGGATGATGAAGGGATAGATTGCCTAGGTTCATAGCGAGCGAGCTCGATGTGGACCTTGCCAATTGTGCTCTCATGTACAATTTGCAACATCCACTCGACCTTGCTCGCTAAGACTTACGCAAACTATCCCATCTGACGCCTCATTATCTTCTATCCTTGTGTGAATGATGATGCTACATACTGACGCACAATTTCAATGAATGACGATGATGTTGCGGTGCTTAGGATGCATGCTCCAAGATGGTGCCTCCATACTGAGACAATCATGGCTACCGCTGCTGTGATTATCTCACTATAAAACATCTTTTTGGCGTGTGCATCTGCACTTGAGCTGAGCCGTTGCCTCAAATGAATCTCACTTATCTGCCTTGTTTTCGCTTGCTTCAGTTCATGTGCTCTCATCCTTGCATGGCGATGATGATAAACAACAGTACCTTCTCAAGTGGCGGATCCAGCTAGGTGTAACCTTCTCCTGATACAATCACAAGAAGGCAACTCCTGACTGTATCCAATTATGTAGGTAAGTATTCATCTATAACTGAGCCATGTTTCAACATTTCAACATTAACATCGCAACTCATTTGAATTTGTTACTTTCGTGCATATGTTTCAACTTCATGATGGAGTTCGATTCAAGAGGAGTGTCCAATTCGAATGTAGATGTCCCCACTCAGAGTTTCATTCGTCCTAGTAGTTCATATGTTCCATACTTGATAAAATTACCTTCATGCCGTCAATGTACCTTCACGTTGCGCCTAAGTTGGATGTAATTACATTTGTATGTAAATTTGTGGTCATTACGAATTGATGACCTCCCTAATACCGATTTAAATTTATATTTGTGTTTAAAACTCTTGGAATGTGCATTTCTGGGTTGTCTATGCGGGGGTGGTAACCCACACCCGTGCTCCCGCGCGGTGAGGGTAGCCCACCCTTGTGCAAGTTGTCAAATGCCATCTCAACATAGCAGTTGGGGTTAGTTAGCTGGGCCCCAGCTTTGGCCCAATCTAACAAACAGCAACCCATCCTGACCAGCATCATGGGGTGCAGATTTGCCAATTGAAATCTGAGCACCCCGCGAGCTTGGTCCGTGCGGCTCGAGCCTGGCTCATGAGCCTGGCTCAGATGGGCCATGTTGCCAAACACACCCATAATACACACATCGACACACGATGAGCGGCACCGTGGCAAGCAGACACGACGATATACAGGGAAATTTTCGCGCAAACCAGCATCGAGATGGAAACATCAAAACCTCTTTACAAATCATACTTAGAAGTTTCTATGCTTTTTGAATAATTCATACAAATAATCATTATGTGGATGTACTTTGTTCCAAAAGGTGGGATGCAAAATCGTTTTGTAACATGAAAATGATAAAGTTTAAATGCATGCGCACTCCGATTCACATGCTCAAGTTTTTTTATTTATTAGTGCACATGCATTCAAAACTTATCATTTTTCAAGAAGTTTTGTACATTGAATTTGTATCTCAGTTTTTTAACAAAGTAGATATATAGATACACAATGCATGTGTATTAAAGAACCTCTAGGTATAATTTTCAGAGGGGTTTTTACATTTCCACCGTGGAAGTGATTTACCGAAGATCTGGCAAATCGCCTCATAAAAAAGAAGAAATCCGGCAAAGAAGCCCTTATGCACTCGCTCCTAACCCAGCCCATCGGGCCCAAACGACCGAGCACGTTTTCCTTCTGACTAGGCCCACGTCCCCATCGAACTCCCGAAAAAACATGTCAGGTCAGCTCCGGATGGATAGACGCTAAGAGCAACTCCAGCAGACCCTCTATTCCACCCCCAACTCGAAAAGTAGGGGCCGAGGGTGAAAAAATGCACTCCAGCAGAGCTCTTACTCGGGCACCAATTGTAGGGGGGCACCCAAATCCCCCCCGTCCAGCCCCTTCTCCCGCGGGTGGAGAGAGAGACCCCTATTTGGTGGTTGCGGCTGTTCCTCCCTCCCGCGTGCGCTCGGAGTCCCCACGCACGCCGGCACGCCGCCCCTCCTCCGCTGCCGTCACCCTCCCTGCCTGCCTCGCCTCCTACCTGGGTCGCCGGTGCTCCTCGAACTCCGCCGCCACTTGTCGAGCTCCGCTGCCGCCTTGGATCGAAGTCGCCTGCCGCTGGAGCTTGAGCTCCATGCCGCCGCTCTTCTCCCATCCCTAGACGCTAGACGACGGTCAAATCGAACTGGTGGCGGCGCAAATCGCTACAAGAAGGTCAGCTCTGGCACATACCTATGCAAATCGCCATGGGTAGCTTGGTTCCGCTGCAGATTCCACCGCCCCTGCTCCCAAGCTTTGCCCTGCCTCCCATGCACAGATCCGCCACCACCGCTGCGAGCTGGGGGAGCGGTGCGGTGCGGGGCTCGAGCAACAGTCGGGGAGGAGAGGAGGAGCCACCGGCGACCCGAGCTCCTGCCACCGCCCCTGGATCTGCCGGCGGCCACAGACGAGCTCCCTCCACGCGCTGTCGCCTTCGCGCGCGCCGGCGGTCAAGCTCCCTCCGCGCGCCGTCGCCTCCGCGCGCGCCGGAGGTGGAGCTCCCTCCGCACGCGCCGGCGGTGGCGCTCCCTCCGTGTGCGGCCAGCAGCAGAGGTTGGGGATGTATGTGGGAGAGAGGAGAGACTAGGAAGGAAAAAAAGATGACCAACTGACCAGCAGGTCCCACATGTAAGTCGAGAGTAGGGGTTACAAAATTGGGGTTATTGCTGGAGTTGAGCACAAAATTAAAACCCCCAAAAGTTAGGGGCAGCCTCTATTAACCCAAGTTTTTTTTTGAGATTACACAGTACAACGCAGACGCTCACAACACGCACGCACACTCACCCCTATAAATACACGTACGCAAACCCTACCCCTATGAGCACCTCTGAAGGACTGAGCACTGGCAGATCTGGAGATTCTCGAAGTCACCACTGGCGCCTCGTCGTCGACGGGAACGTCGCTTACCACTTAATGCATAACGCCGGAAAATCCCGGAATAAATCCAGGAAAAGGTGTGAGCACCAGGATTTGAACCCTGGTGGGTAGCGTTCCACTAGACTGTCCTACCATTGGACTACAAGTCCATTCGCTCTATTAACCCAAGTAGGGGCTCTAAATAGGTGTTCTGGCTGGAGTTGCTCTAATCAGTCCACCCATCAGTTGGAATCCCGTTGGCGAGGGGAGCGGAGGGATATACCGGAACGGAACGGCACTCGTGGTTGGCCACCCTATCACAAACGCCCACGCGATGCTGTATGATTGGCGACCCGGACGTCAATACCCCTCTCCTCTCCCTCGTCTCTCGCCTCGCCTCATCGCCGCAGCTGGCTCGCTCCCTCTCCTCGCTCGCGGTCGCGGCGCCTTCTCCTCCTCCCTTCCCCGTCACCCCGCCCCCATCCACGCCGCGTCGCCCTCCGCCTCCAAATAAAGTAAACGCGAGGGGTGACAGGGAGGCCACCACCGAATCCTCCTCTTCCTCCGCCGCCGCGTCCGCTCGCTCTTAACCCGTCGCCGCCCGCCTCGATCCCCTCCGCCTTCTTCGCCGCCACCGGACCCTGCCTGCCTCCCTCCCTCCTCTCTTGTTCGCGGGGGAGTCAGGGGGAGGAGAAGGGGAGCCGGGCGCCATGGGGTTCTGGGAGGCCTTCCTCAACTGGCTCCGCAGGTATATATATTTTACGCTCTCCGGATGCTTCGTCAGTTCGTCGTGCCTCGTGTCTCGCGGGTTTGATCTCTTCTGCGCATTGCGGCCGCCGGGGGCGCGGGGGATCGGTGGCTAGGAGATCTGGGAGTTGTTCTGGATAGTTACGGAGGCTGCGATACGAAGCTGTAGGTTGCTGGTGGAAAGCTTCTAATATGTAGCCAATGCGATTGGTACAGCGTGATCCTATTAGGGAAGGAATTGGGTTCTTATTGTTGGTTTCTACCTTCAGATTTTGGAGCTTTGCGGGTAATTGCCGTACGACCATCAAGCTAACATAACAATCAAGTTTAATTAAGCTATCCTCTCACCAGAAAAGTTTTAAACTGAACATGCTGGCCAAAATCAACCATTACCAGTGGGATTGCAAGACATAGAATTTGTGAAGTTCACTTTTTTCCAAAACGAAAGGGGACGATTAATTCAGTGTTGATGGGCAATTTACGTTTTTTTGGTTATTATAGTTCGCTTTCATGGATTCCATAAAATTTGTGTAGACCACTTTTTTCCCAAAATGAAAAGGGGATAATTTATTCAGTGTTGATGGGCAATTCACGTTTTTTTTTTGTTATTATGGTTGCTTTTATAAATTCCATATCACACAGAAGTATCAACATCAATTAGCGCTAGTGAAAGTTCTTTGGATGGTACTCCATACTTGAGTCTGGTAGTTATTTTCTGTACTTCAATCATTGGCATATAGACTATAATTTATTTCTTCTCTACCAACCAGACAGGTAGGCTTTAGACTGGATACATAAAAATACAAAAGAACTTCAATTCTTAGAATGTCTTGCACATGCACTTGCTGGGTGGTGGAGCGTTACTTTGACATATGTAGTTATAGGCTCCAACTTCCAAGTAAAATGATGAACTGATGTAATCTGCGGTTCGTTTTGCTTGATCGGGCTTGACTGCTTGAATAACAGTTTTCTGCTTTCTTACATCTGCAGCCTCTTCTTCAAGCAAGAGATGGAGCTTTCCTTGATAGGGCTCCAAAATGCCGGAAAAACATCACTTGTCAATGTTATTGCTGTAAGTACCAGTCACACTTTTGGTGCAACTCGTATACTGGATGCCTGATGAAATATATTTATCATGGTTAAAACTTTTTTTTCCCAGACCGGAGGCTTTAGTGAGGATATGATTCCTACTGTAGGATTCAATATGAGAAAGGTAACCAAAGGAAATGTCACAATAAAATTGTGGGATCTTGGAGGCCAGCCAAGATTCCGCAGCATGTGGGAGAGATACTGTCGTGCAGTTTCTGCGATTGTGTACGTCTTTCATGTCTTATCTGCCACTTACAGTAAGAATAGCACTAATGCTCACTAGCTGTCATGATTAGTTGTGCCTTGTTGCTTTTGTCTATTATTTTGGAAGACCGTGTTCATATCATTTGATAATTTGATTTATGTACAAATTCTTTCTCAACTACCCTACTGTTCCTTTGGCTTATATTTTATTTTCGTTTGTGTGATCAGGACAAGTGTTAGCTTCCTTATACCAGTTTGTGTCTTAGTTATCCTGGTGATGCCTTCCTCATATGTTTGTATTTTTGTTTTTTAAATAATGATGATATTCTTTATCCTGTTACCAGTGTCCCCCTATTTTTGGTTTGTTGTGTATTATGGTGGTGGTGCATTGTTTATTTCTATCTTGTTGCTTGTTTTCTTTGTTGTTTTATAACTAGATAGTGATGAAGCACTTTTTATTTGTTTCTGACTTTCTGTTATCTTTGCTTAAATAATGAGCTGGAACTTGCACCAGCTGTATGGTTTTTTCTTATTTACTTCCACAGATTTTTATTTAATAACTATCAGCATTGAAACTTGGTGCATGATTTTTTTTCTAGAGGTCAGAGTTGAATCAGTAAGGAATGAACTTCTAGTGTTGGATGTTTATATTGTTTTGGTTGCGCAGCTATGTTGTTGACGCAGCAGATAGAGAAAACATGGCCATTGCAAAAGGTGAGCTCCATGACCTCCTGAGCAAGCCATCTTTGACTGGGATCCCATTACTAGTCATTGGCAACAAAATTGATAGGCCTGAAGCTTTCCCTAAGCAAAGCTTCACAGAAGTCATGTAAGTGCATGCTAAGCTACTGCAGTCGGTTATAATTTCCCCACCGTGAATATCTGTTTGATACATTTTACTCATCAGCTGATGGTATTGCAGGGGCCTAAAGACAATCACTGACAGAGAAGTTGCATGCTTCATGATATCGTGCAAGAACTCGACCAACATTGATTCTGTCATCGACTGGCTGGTGAAGCACTCGAAAAAGAAGAATTGATCTAAATCAACTCTTGAAGCACTCCAGTTTCTCTCTTTTTTGCATGTCGCGTAGCATTGGGGCTGTAAATTATGCAAGAGGTATTGATCAGGGATGCTGTGTTCATAATTTGTTAACCTGGTTTGGCAATATGTTGGTAGGCCGCTTCTGGTATTGTGCACGCGTGTGCTCTGTTACAACTTACAGGAGGCTGCTCTCAGTGTTCCATACTTGCTTGGTCAATTTGAGCTATGTGATTTGTTTCACTTTGTTTGATCAAACAAAAATGAAATCAATTGTCACTGCGTGCAAATGAATTGGTGGAGAAAACAAATGTGGTTAAGTAAATATAAAGGATCCACCAGAAGAATCTGTGCAAGGGATCTGCTTGGTTGTTTTAAGGAAAAATTAGATTCATATCATTGAAAGATTGCAAAGTTAGATATATACCATTGAGCTCACATGTCATTGACTCATATGAACCCCACATGTAAGTGAGATACAATGGTATATATCCAACTTTGCAATCTTTTAATGGTATGGATCCAAATTTCCCTTGTTTTAAAATGTGAAATACATATATCACGATAGATGGGATGGGAAATTGATTAGGTAGCTTTTGAAATAGAGAGAAAGGTGTTTTTTAGAGGTCCCAAATTTTTGGAGAAAATTAGCTCTCTTTTGTGCTTGGATTCACATATTTGTAAGTAAAATGCATTATATCTTAAATTTTCAATACTTTTGTCAATCCAAATCTTGGTTTGGAATTAAGGCTCAAACAAAGATATGGCACACATACGAACATATGAAAAAGATCGTAATAATGTTTATGAACAGTAAACATTTACATTTTCGAATTCCAATTTCCAACCCAAGAAAATGCAAACTTGCCCAGTTGGCCCATGCGCGGATGCTATGCTGCCCTCTCGCTCGAAGTCCAAACCCCTGACCCTCTCTGACCTCGGAGATGGCGGCGTCGCTCTCCAAGCACCTCTTCCGCCTGCGCGGAGGCGGCGGCTTGCAACGCCTCCTCCTCTCTCGCGCCTCCACTTCACACGCCCCGTCACCCGCACCTCCTCCGCCCCCTCCTCCTCCCGGCGCGGCCGCGCCGCCGCCCCCAGGTACCCATCTACCCTAACCGTCATCATTTTGCGAAATGCTTTGCGAATCATCCGCAAATCTGTCCGTGTTCCACTCGCAGGGGCAGGGAAGGAGGCCAGCGCGTGGTCCAAGCTCTTCCTCTTCGCTCCCGGCGCCATCACCTTCGGCCTCGGCACATGGCAGCTCTTCCGGAGGCAGGAGAAGGTCACACTCTCACACGCGCCCGTTACTCTCTGCTTCGTTTTGTTGGCCGACGAGACCTCACCGTGTGGTATTTCCTGCTCAACCTCAGATGGAGATGCTGGATTACAGGACGCGGAGGCTGGAGATGGAGCCCGTGGTGTGGAACGAGGCGGCCTCGTCTGCCGCGCTGCGTGATCCAGACGCGCTGGAGTTCCGGAAGATCGTATGCGAGGGCGATTTCGACGAGGAGAAGTCGGTGTTCGTCGGACCTCGCTCCCGGAGCATCTCGGGTGTGACAGAGAATGGGTATTATGTGATCACTCCGTTGATTCCTAGGTCGACCGAGCCCAGCAGGTAAGTTATTTCGAAAATGCTGAATCACAGTTCCTATTTTCCGGATTACTTTAACAACCACCATTGCACTCGTGCAAGGAAACTATCACTGATTGAGCTTCATACCCTTTATTTTGGCTGGGGAGTTCTTGTGAAAAGCTACTACAGTGAAAATGACTGATATTTGTAAACTGTAAAAGCTTGTCTGTGGTCAAATTGGAAAATGATGATTTAGTCTAGTAGTATCAAATTAAGAAGTTTCTTCAAAAGGGACAAAAGGATAAGATGATCTCATGTAAGATGTGAAACAGCTATGAAGATGTGTCTTATGTTAGGGCAAAACCAAAGCAATTAAGTTAGTGGAAGATACTCGAGCTGGCAGTGATTTCAATTCTTTTGATTCTAAACTGGCTTGGTTTATATGCTCCTCCATTACCATTCCATGGAAAATGAAATATTCAGCTGGAAAAGTTATGTAATTATCTTCATTGAAAAATTGAAAAGCGCCTATATTCAAATACTCCTGTTTATCTTTTCATGTATGATATGTCCATAACTGAACTGAAATTCGAGAGATACAGCAGATTGTAAAACATGTTTGGCATTGGTCCTGCAGATTTGCAGTTTTGTTGCAATGATAGGTGATGTATGTCTGCAATTTTGGTGGTGTGTGGGATGTTCAGATGTAATTAGTATTTGTCCACAGAGAAATCTCTGACCCAAGTAATAATCTCAAAAGACAAAATTGCTTGGTGTTTTGTTAAATTGGGCATAGAAGGAACCTTAAGGCCCATAATTGAGCGATTGTACCTCATACTATCTGATAGCTTCAACGTTCTTGGCCAGCACATGCAGATTTATGGGCTACCAGGATGCAAACTTGTTTTCTATGCCCGTTTTGACTTTATCTTTCACATGTTCCTGTCCTAGAAAGCAAACTCCACATTCCGCCTGTCAATCACAGAAATTGAAACCAATCGTAGTATTTCACAGGTTCTCTTTATCTAGTCATTTATCTTTCTAAGAAATGATTTGTCAGTTTGCAGTCACCTATCCTTGTGAATAGAGGATGGGTTCCTCGTGGATGGCGTGATAAAAACGTTAAGGATCACCAAATTCTGGATGAAGCTTCAGAATCAAAAGCTGTTGAACAGCCGGATGGAAAAAGTTCGTGGTGGAAGTTTTGGTCTAATGAGCCTAAACCATCTCCTGAGGTAATATTTGTTCCCCGTCTTTTGGATTAGCTTCCAATCTGTTATCTAAAATTATAAATACGTGAGATTGTGAATTTTCTCATCAAATCTGATTAGCATATCTTTAGTGAGTGTTGTTATAATGCTATATTTTGTGTGACATGGTACGTCTACATGCTAACGTCGTGGCAGCAATTTATCAAGTAAGTTATATTCTGTTTGCTGCTTTCACTTGATCTGCTTTGGATCGTGTATGGCTTCTAGAGTGATAAATGGTATGGAATCTAAGCTGGTTTTGGGGGGTCTGTGGTAATTGAATCAATATCATGTTGCCATAAGTACTGTACCTCCTTTAGATCAAAGTATCCATATCCTACGTTGCACAGATACTTGGATACGGATACGCGATACGTCGATACTCCGATACGCCATTTTTTGAAAAGTACGGATACGGGGATACGCGAATATATATATTATATTTATATTTAATAGAAATATAAATAAATGCACAATTCGAAAAAAGCACTTAAAAGGTTATTAGAGTACCTGATTCTTTGTTATTTTGTATTTCATCATCTAGTGACTCTTACTGTCGGTGTGAACATGTAACCAAACTGAAAATAACAAGAGAATGAATCACCAAATTAGTACACATGAACACAAAAGAATAAGAATCAACAGATAGACACATAATGCTTACTTTAACAAGTGTAGCGGTGTAGCCTAGCTGCCCGATAACTCCACTGATCCATATTTCAGTAAGTCCAAACAGCTTAACATATGGGGAAAAAAGAAGCAAACAAGCAGTACAGAGAATACAAAATAGTAGATAATACTGTAACTCAACTATAATTAACTAAGGGAAATGTTCACGTCGTTCAGGTGTAGTTCAAAGGATGACCATTATTACATTATTTGGTGATATAAAAATAGTATGTAAACGATAAATCTAATTGTTGCTTGGCGGACGAGGTCCTGCAGCGTCAGATATATCCAGAGCCGCAATATCATCTAGCACTCTCTCTAGGTTTGGTTCATCCAGTGAGAGTTGAGCCTGCTGAAGAAAATCAGCAGCACCATCAAGATCGAACTCGAAGGTATCTCCTCCGACATCCCACATTGCTGTTGGGCCCTCACAATATTCTTCAGTTTTTCTTGAAAGAAGACGCAAGTTCTGGTGTACAAAAACTAAATCTTCAGCACATCCAGGTTTGAGCCTACAATAATTTTATTTTAGTCAAATTCCATGCTGGTGGGACTGAATAAATTAATGGAAAATGGAAAAAAAAAACCAAAACCTGTTTCTTATGGAACTATGGATCATTCCATATGTACTCCAGTTTCTTTCTGCATAAGAAGAGGACGTTGGCTGCCCAAGTCATCTAAATGCCAACTTTCTCAACTCAGGAGCAGAATTACCATGAATTCCCCACCACTGTTTTGCCTCTAGGTGAACTCTATCCTCAATTGAGTCATATGAATTAAATCCATTTCCAAACAAAGAAAAATCAGCAAATTGTTGCTTGATATTTTTTAATTCATCGCCGGAAAAAAACCTCCTGAAGCATCTGTTCCTCATATCTGAAATCTCTTCATCCATATGAGGAGCTTGGCGGTTTGGAATCTCATTAATCCATGCCTCACTGTAGTACCTGTATATACATGAATAAAAGGTGACAATTAAGAACTAAACAACAAAAGAAATGGAATGGCAGAATACATAAAAGACATGGATATAACATTACTTGGGATTTAAGGAGTGTGCCAAGCAATGCAATGGTGTGTTGCTTTTTGCCCATCGGCTCACTAAAATCTCATTAATAGTGAAGTAAAAGGTAGATTCCTCATGTGGTTCTTTCCCTTCATGACGATAAATTGTTTTCTTCACCTTCTCTATCATTGTATCCCACATCTCATATATCAAATGGAGGCATGGTTTATCTGTGTCAGCTGCACGTATCATAGAATATATAGGCTCAGTAAAATCAAGAATATAGTTTACTTTATCCCACCACACATCATTTAGAACCTTCTCTTTGACAAATTGTGCCTGACCCACATTGTCATCCCTGTATGTATTCCACTTTTCACTGACCACCATCAATACAAGTGATTCTTTCATAGCACGAAGCCTCTTCAACATCACAACAATAGAGGCAAACCTTGTTTCAGCAATGGCCAAAAATTTCAACTTACTATACTCATTGAACATGGACAACCTCATGGAGTGGCTCATAATGAAATTCCTAATTGCAGATGCATCACCAGCAACGTCGCTTATCCAAATGAATTCATCATAAGACTCATCAGATATGTCCCTAGCAGCACAAATGTTCTTCAAGCCAAGGTTCAAGGTATGAACAACACATGGGGTCCAGAAAATATGGGGATGCTTTTGTTCAACAATCAGCCCAGCACCTCTGCAGTTAGATGCATTATCAGTGATCACCTGCACAACATTCTGAGCCCCAACCTCATCAATTACTGCTAGCATCTTCTCAGCAATGTACTCCTTTTTCTTGATTTCTCCTTCAGTGTTGATTGCTTTTAAAAACATTGGCCCATCTTCTGTCACAGCCAAGAAATTTAAGAGAGGGCGTCTTTGAGCATCAGACCACCCATCCGATACTATACTAACACCTTTAGAGCTCCAGGTTGATTTGATTGGCTGTAGCATTCTCTCAACATGTGTTGTCTCTTGCGCCAGAAGAGTTGTCCTGAGCTTGTTGTAGCTTGGAGGGACATAGCCTCCCAAAGCATTGTTTGCAGCAAAGATGAAGGCCTGTCTGAAGTATGGGTTTCTTGCAAGATTGAAAGGCAATCCTGCAAATATTGACATTGACAAAGCAAATGTATAAATAAAATCCAAACATACATGGATTAATTAAGACTTGACAGAAAGAGAAATAAGCTAACCTGCTGTGTAGAACATCCTTGCAATCAAAGCATCAAGCTGGCTACGAGTTTCTAAATTAAAGCTAGCTTCGATAGCAGAAACACCCTTTCTCTTTTTGCCTGTCACACCCTCAGTAGGCAATGGAATAGTTCTAGGCAATTTTCTAGCAGAGACTACCTCAGCCTTAGCAATTTCATCACGAAGTTGAGAAAGAACCTGTTCTGAAGCCTTTGTGCAGAACCTAACGCAATAACCAGGAATCTTGAGGAGATGGGCTTTCACTCTAGAGTAGCTTCCATTGATTATGAAATCACAAAGCCTGCATCTACTCCTGACGTTACCTCCCTGACCCTTTCCAGTCTTCTCCAGCACCTCGACATACGTCCATAGGGGCTTCATCTCATTGTCGTTTGGAGGAAAAACTCGGGCAGCAGCCAAGATTTGGCTTGCCCTGGAGGAATCGTTGCCTGCATTACCAGCAACAGTGCTGGATGCAGATGCATCTGAGGCACCAGCACCAATTTCACTCGCCATGGGCTTGGAGGGAGGGGGATCGGGGACGATGGGGAGAGGCAGAGTGGCCGACGGCGAGTCGGCGACTCGGAGTCGGCGAGCGGTGGCAGCGACGACGGCAGATTGCGTGGTGCAATCGGTGGGCGGCGGCTACGAGAGAAACGACGTGGAGATGTGTGTTGAGAGGGTCCTACGTGCATAGAGGGCGTATTTATACACAGAATGAGGGGTTAGGGTTTTTAAGTGTCAGGATAGAATCGGAAAGGTATCAACAAATTATCAGAATTATTTTATTTTTTAAAATTATTTAAAAATGTTTGATACTTGTCCGACAAGTATCGAGTGATTATCAGTGTCCTGGCAGTATCCGATGAGTATCTAGTATCTGATACGAGGGCTTCCACAAGTATCCGCGCATCGTAGTCCATATCCCTTAAGTGGTATCTTCATTGCTTCAGTTAGGCACAAATTTATGCAAGTTACCTTTTGCAGATTGAAAAGCCTAGAGAACCTCCTGTAAGAGTTATTGGAGTAATCCGAGGAAGTGAGAAGCCAAGCATATTTGTTCCAGCGAATGAGCCCAGTAGTGGCCAGTGGTTTTATGTGGATGTTCCCATGATTGCTCGTGCTTGTGGGCTTCCTGAAAATACTGTTTATATAGAAGATATAAACGAAGACGTCTCTCCAACAAACCTGTATCCTGTTCCAAAAGATGTCAACACCTTGATTCGTCACTCAGTGATGCCAGAAGACCATCTTAAATACACTTTTACATGGTAAGCACTTAACCCTAAACCCATCGTGCTTCGCTGTTGGATTATTTCATTCTGTGTTAGTTTTGTTATTGACTATTGGTACCAGTAGTTTCACTCACCCTGATAGAAACTAGTCTATTGCTGCTATTATCTGGATGTTTGGACAGTAATATCTAACTTTATCTGGTATCTGCTACAAATTCACAGTATCTGTAAATTGACTTTGAGTTTTGGCAGTTCATTACTGGCAGACCATGATCGTTGGCATCTTCTCAGTCAGAAAGACTTGTGCTGAACATAGAAAACTCCCTTTTGCTGCGTGTTATGTGGAGATAAAATACTGGGATGATTAACATAATATAGAAAAACCCCTTTTTGTTGCATGTTATGTGCAGATCAAATATTGGAATGATTAACGTGTTCAAAAACAGCTTTACTTAGGTGGGCATACTTTGTATGATTGGACAATAGCCTTTTCCTATTGAAACATTGCTTCTTGTACATCACTCTGCATTTATAGCAGTTTTTTTTTTCCGGTTTACACATTCTGTTCTGTTTGTGCATTACGTAATTGAAGCAATGGGATAAGCCCATGAAATGCAATTGTGTGGGTATGATAAATTGAGGTGTGAAAAATCTGAGAATAAGGGAAGGCAATAAGGATCTGGGGAAGTGACATGCTTATCTCCTGACTTTCAAACTTCCTAGAAGCTGCATCTGCATGCTCATCACATGCGATGAGCTAGGAGGTGGCATATGTTGGTGCATGGGGTTAATTGAATTCAGAATTAGATGACTACTAATTATGTGATGCTAACTCTGTGGGCACCACCTTATCACCACTTTATATGTTTTGTTGGCTGTTTTAGGTACACTCTTTCTGCTGCTGTGACATACATGGCTTCCAAGCGGATAAAGGCTAAGAAGGTTAGATTGTAACAGCAATGGAGTCCACCATATACTTCGCACATTGAAACCTATCCCAGATGCCCAAGCTCATGCCTATTTCGTCTCAAGCAATAAGTATAACATTGACTGCCAGTTTCTCCTGGTGGAGCGCAGAGGATACAGCAATTTTGTTAGCCTGATTCCTGCTTCCTTGTAAAAATTGTCAGGCAGGGTAGCCTTATCTTCTTTTAGCAATTTGTATGATGATTCCTTCACCCGAAAAATTGCTGATCTGGGTTGTCTGACATTGCATTTTCCTTAGCTAGACCTGGGCCGTTGCTGGCTTGCATTGAGGTCACTAGCACCAAAAGGCTTTGTGCACCTAGGAACATCTGCTGATGGGCTGTGCTTTCACTAGCAGTTGATTCTAATGGCCACAACCATGTGAAGACTAAAGCCGCAGTTTATGTGTTGGTGCCTTTGCATGTTTTACCACCATCTTAGACCCTGTTTAGTTCCCAAAAATTTTCCTAACTACCCGTCACATCAATCTTCCGACACTGATTAAGAGTATTAAATGTGAATTAATGACAAAATTTATTCCACAACTCATACCTAATTTTTCGATACGAATCTAACGAGCCTAATTATGGCATGATTAGACAACATTGTGCTACAGTAAACAATCTCTAATGATGAATTAATTAGGCTTAATGGATTCGTGTTGCGATTTCTTGTTCATTCGTGTAATTAGTTTTGTAATTAGTCTACATTTTTTTACCTCTAATAGACCTTTGAAGGAGTTGCCTGCCAAAAATTTTTGGCAACTAAACAGGCTCTAGTACTCCCATCATTTGAAATTGTGAGGCAAACAATGCACTTGTCTGGCTACAAATTTTTGTTACGGCACGTTTGCAGAGGCTTGTGATTTGTGGAAGCCAGTGTTTTGGAAAATGCATTGGAGATAAATTTATATGCTTGGTCAGATTTATTGAGTACCATAGTAGTTCTCAATAACATTTGGTTGGTCGCATCCTAATCCCGACAGCTTGCTTTGTAAGTTCCAAAATGGAAGTCGTTTTGACTTTTCTAAAATTTTAGTAATAGAGTCATGTCTACTAGATACGTAACAAAGTATATTTTTGGAATGGAGTGGAGTATTATCCTGTACTAGAGTAATTATGTTTATCCTTTTCGACAAAATGCCAGAGGGAATAACTGTAGGCACGCGATGCTCGTGAGCTGTGAATCTGTGATGCTGTTTCCACTTCCACTCGTCCTGTTCTGGCATCTGTTTCTCCCCGGCCTGCTCTTTGCTTGTTTTCACACAAGAAACCGGCAGGCGGCAGGAGCCAGTAGACTTCTCCCCAGTACACATACAGTATTACAGTGAAATAACTATGGCTTTGGTAGACTGATCCATCCACGTTCCCACGCGTCAGGCGCGAGTTAAAATTCCCCAAGAGAAGCGTGAGTGTGAATGGCCGAAGGGGGGAAGGGCGTACAGTACCCTAACCAGTGCGGCCTCTGACGAGAGCACGTCAGCAACGCGTCGCATGTGACGGTACCTTCCCCCGGTTTGATTGCTCGCTTAGTCGCTTTGCACGGGCTCGGTACACGCCGTGCGGCTTAAATGCCACTCATGAGCGAGCCTGCTCGTACACTTATCTTGTGCAACATGTCTGGATCGATCGCAGGCATGCATCGAGCGAGCGAGCTGAACCGACGCCTCTGTTGCAGCGAGCAGCGACACTGACACGCTGTGCCTAGCAACCGGCATCCTATTCGGCCGCTAATCATCATGATTAACCTAAACCTTAACCACTCGCACTCGCAGCCGGCATCAAACCCCAGACCACCACCAAACCGCACATGTCATGGACGGACCTGTACCTGGAGTCCGCCAATCGCCGCGCATTGGATTCTTCTCTCCTTTTGGATCAATACCCCGCTGCATGCTTCGCGACATGCGATGTGTCCATGCCATGAGGGCAGGAGCAGTAGCTTTCAGGGGTGGGAGCCGTGGGGAACAAGAACAAGAGGTCACATGACCCGCAGTCTCGCTCGCAGGAAAGCGATCGATCTGCGTCCCCTCCCCCTCTCGACCCGAAGAACAACACGCCAAGATTGCAGCTGCAGCTCGGTGCTCGGTGATTGGGAAATCACTGCGCCCCCGTGTCGATCGTCTGGCAGCGTGATCGAGCCACCACCGTACCCACTCACCCCAGAATCCCAGATCGCTCGGTTCTACCTACACTTTCTACTGGTGGCAGTGCAAGCAGGGGACAGCCGGCCTGGAGGGGTTCCGAAATGTCAAAGGCTAGCCGTCCTACGGCCACTGATGAATGTGGAATCATGTGGCAGTATGCCCGTGGCCAGCTACCCTTTTGCATCTTTGTCAACAAAGTTGGCACCGGCTTCAATGGCCCTGTTTGGATACTCTAGCCCATGGATCCAAATAGGGCCAATGGCCTTTCGCTACTTCCTTGGCTAGAAAGGGGGGCGATTGAATGAGCTTTGTCCTGTCGAGTCGAGATAGTGAGATTTGTAGTAAATATAGCTGTTAAAGGCAGCCGACTTTGTTGTGTTTGTATCCAGCTCTGAAACCCCTCCAAATTCAGAAGAGCGGGTCATGTCGCTCGTCACTTTTTTTTTTGTTTTTTTGAAATGTCTGACGAGCAGGCGCGTAACGGTGCCATGCACATGTAGGGAACACATTTCTGGCATTTTGGCACGCAAGGTTCTTGTGGCAGATCATTTTCACCAACGGATAACCACACTATCACCGACATGTAGGGTTTGTAGGGGCCCAAATCAGGCGGCCCAGCCCAGTACAGGCAGGCCCTCAAAAGCATCGCCCACACACCCACACCCACTCTTCTCGTGTCTGTCCTCATCCACCCCCCTCCTTCGCAATCAGAGGAGTTCACCTCCTCACCAAGTCACCGTCAGCACCCGCCAACCGCGGAATCGGCTCCTCTGCAGTCGACTGCAGAGCGCCCTCCTCACTGCCTGCGGGACCGGATGTCACTGTACCATCACTGTAGCACCACTAAGGCCTACACGTAGTGGCGAGTGTCCTCTGCAGTCGACTGCAGACGATCTCAATCGGCCAACCGCCCCCCGCTGCCGAACCCGCCTTCTCCAGCCTGACTCCACCGAGGCACACGCCAGCCACACCACACCGCGCCCCCCGCACCCACCCAACCCAACAAACTCTTCCCTCGCAAGCGTCTCGTTCCCTCGTCTCGTCTCGTCTCGCCGCCGCCTCTGCTTCGTCTTGTTGGATTGGCGGCCTGGCGGGGAACTCGCGTGGACTGGAGCGCCCGGGGGATCCATGCGATGCGGCATTGGGATCGATTCCTCTCGCTGGTAAGCAAACCAGCCCTACCTTGCCTAGATGGAAGCTCTCTCCACCCACTAGTGTTTCTCGCGATCTTCCTCGGGGTGAATTTTGGTCTGGGAGATTGTTCCGGGCTGCATTGGGCAAGCGTCGTCGTTCTGTTGCGGGTTTCTTTGCTGCGTCCTGGGGGTGACCATCGACGACGAACGACGTACTACTTCCATCCGTTTCCGCGTGCTTGATGTATAGCTGATCCTTGTTGGGTTCGAGTAGGCTCGTAGTGTTCTTCTTCAGCCAGCGACTTCAGTTTCACGCTGTGGGACGACTTGGGATCTGAGGTAGGGGTTCAGCTAATTTTCTGAGTAAATTAAGATCGGGGGTTCATGCCCCACGCTGAGTCTGCCCCCATGGCGTTTTCCGGGGGGAAACGTGGGCTGCATTTCTGGGAGGTTGTACGGCGTGCCAGAATTCTGGTCTGCTCTGCTGTGTCCTGAGGTGTGAAATAGTGAATATCTGATTGCCATGCAATTATTCATGGGGAATTGTCCAACTCTGCATTTGTGTGTCCATCAGGATTTATCCTATTCTTTTTCCTTGTTCTTTTAATGAAATTGTTGATTGGGATATACATGGAGTGATGGAGGATGGAACCGATCTCTCTACTGTCTGCTGCATAGTGGGCCATTGCTGCAGTTGACAGTACACAGGAGGACTGGATGTTAATGTTATTGGCCTCTTGCTGTGATGTCGATATGTGTTGGGTCTGTAGGATATGATGACGTTTGCAACTTTTCTGGGAGTTAGTACGAGCCTGAGTGCAAATAATTGTTACCCTTTTCATATCTTCTGTGGTCACTTGATTGGTAAATCCAGTTCTGTTCTACAGTTTGTGTTCTAGAAACTCCGAACCTTCCTTGATGTTGCTATTCATGGAACTGAATAGGAACTGATAAATCCGTCATATATAGTCTTTTATGTGTTTGCTCATGAGTTTCTTGCTTAGTATTTTACTGAAATATGCACTGAGACTTCTTTTTTGTCATTGCTAGGTCCTGCAGTCTAACTGATTGAATGGTGGCCTAACGAAAGATCCCGGGAGATACAGTTGTTGTCTAAATTAAGTTAAATTATCTGCACGCGGAAGATGTCTGCGATCATGTTATGTACTTGCAGCGGGGACCAGTCCAAGTTTGAAGATCTTCCTCGATCGCCAGAATCTCTTGCGACACGTGATTTCTCAGCAAATGGCTCTTCTTCAAAGATGGCAAGTCGTGAAACAACTCCTGATGATAGCCAAGTAAATGAAGTAGAATCAGACCTAAGAGAGACCCTTTCACTAAATTATGAGGTTTGGCTGAACTCCAACTCCTGCTCTTTAAAGAAGATAAGCTGTCTTGCAAAGATTTTCACTATCAGATTTATTTGACAATGTAACAGGAGGCCCGGGCATTGTTAGGTAGACTGGAACATCAGAGAGGGAACTTTGAGGCAGCATTGCAAGTTCTTCAGGGAATTGATATAAGAAGCCTGAGACCACGAATGACCACTGCTATTGCTGAAAGTATCAAGCCTAGAGCGCCGCCACGCTCTTCAAGAAGGAAATCCTCACAAGTGAATGGAATGCTAATGCATATGTCAATGCACTCTGTAAGCTTGCTTCTAGAGGCCATATTGCTTAAAGCAAAATCTTTGGACGCCCTTGGTAAAGGAGGTATTGACACATTTTGTTCAGTGTGCTTTCTTGTATTCTACTTAAGCTTCTTCATCTGAAATATGTACAGTAGCTCCAGAAGCATTGGGAATTCGTTGTTGTCCTATGTATGTGGGGCCTAGTTATTTTGTTTAATAAAATTAATGCAAACTGAAACATGTGCATTTGACGAACTGAAATGAAGTTTGTTATGCTTCATATTGGCATCTTCTGCATCTGAAAGAACTTTGTTGCATAAATCTGAATTTCACTTCATGCTACCTTATCATGGCAGATGCTGCAGAGGAATGCAGAACCATCATAGACATCATAGAGTCTGCATGGCCATGTGGTGTTCCGGATGGTATTGCTGAAGAGTGTAAGCTAATAGACATATTCCATTCAGCTCTAGAATATCTTCCTAAACTGTGGATGAGGAGTGGTTGTTTTGACGAAGCCATCATTGCATATCGGAGAGCTCTTGCAAAGCCATGGAATCTAGATTCTCAAAGGTCCGCCAACTTACAAAAAGATTTGGCAGTGACTCTGCTGTATTGTGGTGTTGATGTGAAGTTCCCTCAAGAATTTGCTCAGGAAAGGAATCTGGTAAGCCCTGGGAACAATATAGAGGAAGCAATTTTGTTGTTACTCATACTAACAAGAAAGCTATCCCTCCAAGAAATAAAATGGGATCCTGACCTTGTGAACCATTTGATGTATGCACTGTCATTATCTGGGCACACTGAACTTTTGGCCAGCCATCTAGAAATTCTGTTGCCTGGAACCTATACGAGATCAGAGAGATGGTATATCCTTGCACTTTGCTATAGTGCTGCTGGCATGGATGATGGTGCATTAAACATCATAAGGAATGGTTATTGTGTACTGGAGAGAAAGGGGAAGCCTCATATTCCATCTCTTCTTTTGGGAGCAAAACTGTGCTGTAAGAACCCAAAGCATGCTTCTGAAGGGATAAAATTTGCAAATAAAGCCATGAAGTCATTCAGAAGTTGTGATGTGCATTTCACCAGCATTGTGAACCATTTTCTTGGCGTTTGTTATGGACCTTTTTCTAGGTCATCCACCTCACACTTGGACAAATCGAGATTACAAGAAGATGCACTGAGGCTGCTGCAGGATGCTGCTGCAACGGCAAAGTATAATCCTGAAATATTGTACAGCCTTGCTTGGGAAAATGTGATGCAACGGAAACTCAATGCAGCTGTTGAAAGTGCAACAGAATGTCTTGAGATGGTGATGGGAGGTTCCGTTAGTGCCTGGAAGTTGTTAATTTTTGTATTATCTGCACAGCAAAATTTACAAGAAGCCGAAGCTGTAGCGGATTTTGCAATGGATGAAGCTGAGAAAGATGATCAGTTGGATATTTTGAGGCTGAAAGCACAAATTCAGGCTTCCCGTGGACAGTTCAAGTCTGCAGTGGAATCTTTTCAGGTTTTGCTTTCAACTATTCAAGCAAAGAAGGAAGTTTGGAAATCGACCACTTGTAAGGAGGTACAGTGCCCTCATCTTTATTGAACTTTAATAAAAGTATCATGTTTCTTCTTTGCTCATGTCCATTTGATCTTGACAGGTTAAGTCCCTACAGAAGTTGGAGATGGACGCATGGTTAGATTTGGCGTCAATATACTCAAAGCTCGAAGCATGGCATGACTCGAACATCTGCCTGGACAAAGCCATATCCATTGATTTCTTTTATCCCAAGTGTTGGCACATCAAAGGTAACTATTACTGTTTTTTTTTAATAATCAACAGGAGCTCTGTCTCAGATAAGAAGACGAGGCATGCAGGTCTTACAACAATGCAGTTACATAAACAACTAGCACTATTCTTACTCTAGGTTTACAATTTTCTTGAAATTTGAATTGACTCTGGGGTCCCATGAGCCTTTGTCTGCAGTGCTATCTCTTCCTTGATCAGTCTGCCACTTGGATTGGTTGCTCTGATTTCCCTTAAAAAATCCTGTGGTTCCTTCCTTTCTATTACATGCCATGTACATCATAAGGGCAGCTCTCACTCTTCTTGTATTTTTTGGCAATGCCTTTAAGGAGTTGCACCACCAATTCTTTAGACTATCCCCTATCTGTGACACTGCAGTCAGGGCCTGGTGCCTTGTCATCCTTCACTACTGACAGAACCTCTTCAGTAAAAGTATCTTCCAAGTGTTCTAAGTCGTGGCTTTGCAAGCCAATGGCCTCCCAGTCCAGAGTATGTGACCTGCTTGGCTGTTCTCCAAACTGCTTGCTAAAGTACTGATAGATGGCTTCTGTTTTATCTTCATGTGTATATGCAGATCCCTCATTGGTATGTAGTTGCTGAATAAAGCTCTTCCTTCTTCCCAGTTACCCTGATTATAGTTTGTCTGACACTTCAGTGGCTCTGATTATAGTTAGCCTTGACTGCTGTTTCAGCCTTAATTTCTCAACCTCAAGCATACCCAAGTTTCTTTCTTTGAGATACCTTTTAAAATTGCACCTCCCCCTGACTAAGGTCCCTATAATCTTGCACCACGTCAAAGATCCAAATGAGCTGTTTTGCTCACAGCAGCAGAAGCTTATTATGCCATTTTTTTATTTGGCACAATGCCGCAGTTTCCTCGCTGTTCTTTGCCATTTAGTGTGCAGGCGAAGGAATAGATTGGTAATTGTCAATGGCTGAGTCCAATCTGCAGATACTGCCTCACGATACCCTTTGATCTTTGTCCAGAAACTTTCAAAGTGAAACCCCCTGTAAATAGGCACTGTAGCCCATCGGACAAGCAAGAGCGGACAGTGGTCTGAGTTCTGACACTAACAATGACATGGCTCGCAGGATAGTTTGGCTGTATGATTTCCCCCCTCAGATGTGCAAAAGGCTTTATCAATCTGTGTCTGTGTGACTTTGTTGGACCATGTAAATTTTCTTCCTTTCAGGCACATTTCGAGTAGTTCAAGATCTTGCACAGAGTTTCTGAATTCTCCCATGATTCACTCTTATCCCTGGCTTGCAGAATCATATTGACATCGACAACCAGTAGCCATTTATCTGAGACAGCCTGCCTAACATATCTCAGCTCTTGACCTCATGAAAGAATAAGATCTTCCCATTGTCTTCTTGTGGGCCATACATCACTGTCAACCACCATACTGCTACTGTTGACCTTGATTCTATTTTGGCCATGTTTGAATTATTTCTGTGCTCAGCCAGACTAACTTTGTAGTGATCCTCATCATCAGCCTTGTGCCGGTAGCCCTTCAAAATTGTTCTCAAAGTTCTTCCAAAGGGTTTCTCTAAATCTGAGCATTGATGTGTTCCATTTTTATTTCCTGCAAACTGACCAAACTGCATCAGGTTTCTTTTGCCACATCCTTGGCCACCTTCCTCTTGGCTGCATTATTTAGCCCACGTGTATTCCAATTGCACAAAAGGCATTGTCGGTCACCCATTATTCAAACAAAAACAACTCTGTAAGTCTTAACAACTTGCAAACTAAAAGTGACAGCTTCTTATTGCTACTACCAGCTGCAATGGTTATCACAGCTGTACACACGACAACACAAGTCGATGTGGAAAACACAATCACAGCACATCTACCATCTAAGCCTCTGCATTGATAGCAATAGCGCTGAGACTGTCAGCACCTCCTTGTGCCTGAATACCAAACATTTCCTTAACTTGAGGACAACTTCCTCGTTTAGTGGCTCAACGAATTGGGCTCTGAACTGCACGTGAGCCTCTGAATCCGGTATATTGTTCCTGTCCAGGAAACAACACCTCTTCTGATCAATGATGTAGCCTGCTCTTCTATCAAGAGACCAGTATGTGGCCTGTTTGCCGGCTGTTTGTCCTTCCTTTGCAATTGCTTCTTGGCTCGGGACTGGGTGTTTGCTTTCTTGATTATTTTCTTGCAACTTATGTGGGGAGTTGAGAGGAGGGACCTGCTTACTTTCTTCAAAATTCGGGTTCCTGTGTGATTCCACTGAAAAGTTGACTGTGCTACTGTTTGTACAATAGTGAGCTTTTGAGCAATGGATTCGCAAATGCTACAATTCAACTACTATGATCATTGCTTTGTTGAACCTTAAGAAAATTAAAATAAATTCTTAACCAATTTCTTCTTGATGTTTTTGTGTGCTCTGGGCATTAAGAAAGTTGGATAGTCCCTGAAACATAATAATAATATTATAATGTGCTTCTGTATTGATGTTACCATATTAAAGCAAAGATCATGTCCTGTAAAAGTCAAGTGTGTATCTAGAACTGTTACATATAACTACTATAGTTCGTTTGATGATCTAGGTGTATGAAAGTACTCATGTGATCCTTTGCAGGTCTTCTATTGGAGGCGCAATCCTTGCACCAGGAAGCCCTGATGGCTTTCTCATTTGCCCTCTCGATCGATCCAGATTATGTACCAGGCATGGTTTGTATGGCAGGAATTCTCCGAAATATTGGAGGGAAGTCGTTATCAATTGCAAGAACTTTCTTGCGCAATGCCCTCCGTTTAGAGCCTAAAAACCACGGAGCCTGGTTGAGCCTTGGGCTTGTCCTGAAAGCCGAAGGATCGCTGGTGGAGGCCGCGGACTGCTTCCAGGCATCATACGAGCTCAGAGAATTGTCGCCGATTCAGGACTTCTCCGAGCAACTCCCCGTCATGCTGCATTAGGAACCTGTAGCGAAGGTTCACAGTTTTCCGTGTAAAAATTTTCTTCGTTTCTCAGTTCTTAACTTATAAGTTATCTCTTGCAAAAAGGTAGGAAGCATATAATTTTGTGTGTAAATTAATTTTCACTTGTGTTCGTGAACAATTTTGCCCTATGTTATGCGCTTCCCCTGCAACATGAGGCTTCCCCAGCAACATGAGGCTGAACATTCTTGCAACAATGTCCTACCTGTAAGCTGCACTCCAGCCTCCGGACTGATTAAGTTGCACTCTTCCAAATACATGAATGATTGCATTGGCACCCATTGTTTGTTAGTCGCATGAATTGTAACTTGACCGTCAACCTCGAGTGACTTTGCAACAGACACCTGTCCAGTACTACAGCTCTCTGCTATTGCATCTTGGGGCTCTCGGCAGCCTGGATGTCAAACGACGCGCGTACAAAAGGTCCAGAGAAGACAGACGTCGGGCTGAGCCACAAAATGCTGACTCTGATTTGAATCAGCCCCACTGCGTCTGTACACAATTTTCACAATATGAATTGTCGACGACAAATAATACTATGGCCGGGCCAACTGTCGATCCATCACCGAGATAGTAAGGTAACGGATCAAAATCAGAGTCACCCTTTGCATTGAAATAACATCTACAAATTGAAAATTGAAAAACAGGCGGTATTGAGCATCTCCGCTCAGAAAGAACTATCCGTCCACGTGAATCACCAAGCAGAACCTAGCATGGACAAAATTCACCGAACAAAACCTCATGCAACAAATTCAACACCAAGAAGATGACATCAAAACTTAAGATCCAGACGACCACAAACAATTAAACTTAAAAACACTTGTTTTCAGACATGAACTACCACATAGCCAAAATTGTTCAGAAAGGCAGGCATAATCACCTCAACAGGTGACAGTACATATATCTTCCAAATATGTTAAGCAGAAGCAGCAAAACAGCAATGATAACTATCCTACTCTGCAGCAGCAGCCTCCTGACCAACCACGGCCTCCTCACCCTCAGCAGGCCTCTCAAGCTTGACACCGACATCCTCCTTGGTATAGTCACCATGGACCTGAGAAGCAATTATTAAGTGTTAGAATGAAAGGCCAGAGAAAGGCTGAAAAAAAAACAGGATAGCTCAGTCACTAGCAATTACCTCCATTAGTTTACCGAGGTCGAACTTGGGGGCCTTGAGGATCTTGACCTTCCGGATAAAAACATTCTGCAGTGGGAAGATGCTTGAGGTAGCCTTTTCAATCTCCTTACCAATGACCTCAGGAATAAACTTGGACACCAACTCCTTCAGGTCACAGGTAGAGGCCTGGTTGGCCATGATCTCAACCATCTTCCGGCGGATCTGCACATACAGCACTAGTGAGACAAACAAGCTAACATAGTTTGAGGCTGATTTGACATATATGTGGATATGGCTAGCTTTAGAACTCTTCTACATAAGTAATGACATAGGTTACCTGGCGGATCTGAGAGGCCTGTGCATAGCAGGTACGCTTCACTTGGTTGGGTCTCCTCTTTGTGAATCCGATGCAGAACAACCGCAACATGTAGTTGTCAGTGGTCTTCACATCAACATGGGCCTCAATCAGTGTCTGCCATTTCTTGACCAGGGACCGAAGCTTGTCGGTGGTGAAATCCATGCCCTAAAAAACAAATAGAACAAGTTAACAACACAAACACAATGAAAGGGGCAATAAGTATGTGCAGCTTATCAATTATCATTACCCAGAAGTTGGTAAGGACATTACGACCCTGGATATCTTCAGCCCGGAGGCGGATCTTCCTGTAGGCCTGATCTTCATCACTCTGAAGGTCAGCAAGGCAAACCTCAAAGACACGGTGCTTGAGACCCTCAGAAGCAATCTAAGACAACCACAGAAAAAATGCATGAATCAGCATATTACACAATCCAAGTACAGTGACAAGGTTGCGATATCAAAAGGTTTTTCAAGTTTCAAGTTCATCAGGTCCCAAAAAATTATAATGGCAATTCAGAAGACTCTAAATAGTATTGATGCAGACCTAAAAACACATAACTAGCAGAATCATTCCCACAGAGAATGGATCCCAATGATAGGTGCCAACTAACATGAATGCACTACAATCAGATGAGAATCAGACACCAAGGTGTGCACCCAATTAGCACAAGAATTCTATCGTCTCTAGTAGCTTCAGTGATATCCCTCTAGAAACATTGTCACGGGAAATAAATGCCCCAACACTATGCATATGTGGAGTAGATGAACTGCACGTCTACACTTACTAAAGAACAGCTTGAAAGTTATGTGTATGCGGCACGTCTACAATTACTGAAGAGCAGCATGATACACCTTTCGTCTATTAAAGAGTTCCTAAGCCGCATGTACATCAGTTCTAAAATATAACTTGTAAGCGCACATATGGCAAGAGCACATTTAAGCTACTGCATGAATGGCCTGCGAAGCTACCAGCCTACCACTACCGCGGTCATACAGGAAAAACACATGCGCGCAATTTTTACCACAGAGAGCATAACACCAGTACACATCGAAAGGATCTATAACAAACCTTGGTACCCTGTGTCCTGGAGACGAGAGTCTTCCCGATGTTGCGAACGGAGAACACGGAAGGGGCCTTGATGTCATACCAGTCCTTCTTGGCGAAGGGGTCGACGCTGCAAGAGAGAGAAAGCACAATCAGAACAGCTGAAGGAACGAAGAAATGGACAGCTACGAATCGAATCTGAAGAACGGAACGGGGAGAGATAGCAAACTTACGTCTTCTTCTTGCCGCCCTTCTTCCCTTTGCTGATCCTCTTGTTCTTACCTACCGCCATCTTGTCGCCGGCGCCGCCGCTGCGCTCGTGCCGGGGGCTTGGAGCTCGGGAGGTGGAGAGACTGGCGGCGCGGCTTCGTCTAGGGTTTTTAAAGAGTCGGGGTGGAGTGACCTATATAGCTGAAGATGAGGGTTCCAGGGTTCGATCGTGCGGTCGGGAGGCGCTCAAGTGTTGATGGACGCGCACGATGCGCTGCGCGGCGGCATGTTGGGTTGGGCCGCCTTAGGCCTGTTTGACCCAGTTGACTGTCGAAAAAATCGATCACAACAAGACTTGGGCCGATCATGGTTTGGGCCCACACAACTTCACCCATCTTTTTTTTTCAACAAAAAAAGTTGTTGTTCGTCGACTCGCGTCGAATAAAATGTTGTGCCAGTGAAAAATTAGGCCAGAGCCTGCTGAGTGAAGAAGCCTGGAACATTCTCCCGAGATTAGATTGATCTCTGCATGTCAAGTGTAGGATTGAACAGATCTAACTCAACAGGACCATCATACAAGGGCCTCACAGTGTTTATTGACAAATCCCTATTTGCAGCAAAATCTACAACGCTTCAGGTCATCGTTGCCAGCTTCAGGTCACTAAGAGCTCGCACAATCGACCATCCTTGCATCGACTGCCAGCTTCTGGGTGCAGCTTGAGATTCTCCCGTGTACAAATGCAAATGGAACTTGCAGTTGCAGAGCATGGCACAATTCAGGAATCTGAACAGCTAACTGCTCGAGGCGATGGTCCTCCTGAATCCTGATCCCCTCGCCCTCGCCGACGGCGCCCCCGGCATTTGCTTGAGGTCGAGGTCAAAAGCACGGGTCCATGAGGCAGCAGCGGCAGATTGCTTTAAACCCTGCATAACTGTCACCATAAAAAATTTACTGAAACACGGATGTTAAATACAGTATGCAGTAGCAGCCTGCAGCCTGCAGAGCCATCAAAAACATCATTATAATGCTGCCCTTCCCAAATATCCATCAAAAAAAAATTAAATTTTGGTTCTCTGCAGAAGTAACAGGCTTGCTTGCTTGGCTGATCATGGCTTATTGCTAGTTACAGAAACCTGGCAGCTGTTGAAATCTTTTTTTTTTAGAAGGAACATGTCATCTTAGTGCATTACACCGACCCGTTTACAAATAGGATCCGAAAGAAAAGAAAAATTGCAAAGAAGTTCAAAACTCTTGTTCATCTTCCTCGAAACCTTCAGCGATCCGTTCGTCGCCGCCGTCGAAACCGCTTCCCAATCGTCGCCGGGCACCAGAGCCAAACTCCACAAAGTGGAGGCCGCAGAAGAGGGCTTATTGCCAGGCGAATCAGCCGAGTACACTGCCTCCCAAGCGCATCGGCCAACTCCAGTACCCACGACGCATCCTTCGTTTCCATCGCCGGCAACCCGAGCAATGCTCAGATTTCCTCCAAAGAGCATCTTCCTTGAGATTAACAGGGTTAACAACATCATCACCTGAAGAAGACGACGATGCGCTGACCCTCGACTCCTGGACATGCCTCCCCAGCATCTCCGTTGACGTCGGAGTAGATCGCCATCGGAGAACAGAAGAAGCTGGGAGAAATTATTCCTCTGCAACGCCGTCGCTTCCGCATCGCCAACACCGCCAGGAAAACCAAGCCGCAAAGGAATCATGCTCCTCCGGCAAAACCTAACTCCACCGCCGAGCATCGGCGGCGAGTAAACCCTAGACCTAGAAGGACTCGATTATGACTCGATCTACTAAAAAGAGAGACCCCGTCCCTTTGCCACCGACCGGAGGCCGGAGACGGAAGGAACGGAAGCCAAGGCGGCGGCGACGCGGAGGTCCCCCGAGTCGCCTCGGGGCGACACGGGGGTCAGGCGATACGGTCATACGGAGTTACCCGCAGCTGTTGAAATCTTTCTTTAGTTGTGCATGGCCTATCTATAAGTATCTAACCAATGATAGTCCGGGTTTAGGGTTTAGGGGGGGTGTGCCATCAAGAAAATGACAGTCCGGGGACGTGCTGTCGTCAACGGCTCAGCAGCACGATCACCAATTCGCCATGACTGCTCTTCCGAATTTTATGTTCGGCATGTACCAGCCTTCCACGAACGAAGGGCCGCTGCCCCCGTGGGGAGGCGGATGCCGGAGGCGGCGGCTGTTGCGCGTACGGCGGTGGTTTCTTGTAGGGATGCTGTTACATCGGCGGCGGCGGCGGCTACCCCTAGGATGGTGGACTGGTGGGTACGTGCGCTGCGGCGGAGGCGGCCCGTGCTGGCCGGAGGAGGAGACGAAGGCCACGTCCATCCAAAACCCGAGGTGGATTTGGAAATATTCGGATCGCGAATAATAATCGCGATCCAAATGAGGGGTCTATATGAAAATATATAGGGGGTCTTCTGAAAAAACTCGGGTCGCGCTTATTAATCGCGATACAAATAAGGGGCCTATATGCAAAACGTAGGGGGCGCTTCGCAAAATATTAATCGCGATCGGCATTTCGCCGGAGAGGTCGCACCGCCGCTGCCCCCTTCGTGTCCTCCACTGCTTCACAGCCCGCGCTCCCACCGTCGAGCACACGCGCTTCATCCGCCCCTGCGGGTGCCAGCGACGATGAACGACCATGCCCCCTCCCTGCTCCGCGAGGAAGGCCGATGGCGCCCGCGCGCGCACAATCGGCGGTGAAGGCCGGCGAGGGGTGGAGCGGCCGCCACCCAATCTCCGTTGCTCTCTCTGGATGTAGCTTCAGCCACGGCAGCGCGTGATGCGGGACCACGGCACGCGGCGGCGGCATCGACGAGGAGGAAGTCTAGCAGGGACCGGCAGCAGACTTGACGCCGGCGGGTGGCGCGTGGCGATGGTGTTCGACGAAATGCTGATGGCGAAACGGGATGCGCAGTACAGGCAGCAGCAATCAGCAACGCTAGCTCAAAAGCACCATCATACACGGGAATCACTGCTGCAGTTTTTTATTCACAAATTCCTATCTACAAGAAAATCTACAACGCTTCAGGGCGTCGTTGTTGCCAGCTTGAGGATGAGAGCTTGATCGTCGTCGCATCGGCCGGCAGCCTTTGCGTACGTTAACCTGGAGATCCCCGGCGTAGAAATGCAAACGGAATTTGCAGAGGATCAAGTGAACAGCTAGCTGCTCGAGGCGATGGTCCTCCCTCTCGCTGACGGGCACCCCATGGAGGAAGACGGCCGCATGCTACGGCTTGATCTTCAGGTCAGAAGCATGCGTCCATGAGGCAGCAGCAACAGATTGCTGCAAAACCTGCGCAACTGGCAACAGAAAAGAATTAAAAACAGTATGCAGTTGCAGGCTTGCAGCTGATTACTGAACCATTAAAAACGTCATTATCATGATAGCATCACAGAGTTTAAGTTTTGGTTCTATGTAGGAGTGACAGGCATGAAAACTTGCTTGGCTGATCATGGCGTATTGCTAGTAACAGAAATGAGAAATCTGCTACGACGTTGCCATCTTTATTTGATTATTTCGTTCTGCGTGGGCCTATATCCAAATGGACTGTCCAGGATTGTCAATGGCTCAAACAGCACGATCACCGTTCACCAATCAACATGACTCCAACTCCAAGGCTCCAAATTGTAAGTTTTGGCACGTACCATCCTTCCACGAACGAAGGGCCGTGGCTCCTGTGTGGAGGAGGAGGCGGCGGCTGCTGCGCGTACGGAGGCGGGTACATCGGCGGCGGCGGCTGCCCGTACGGCGGGTGGTGCATCGGCGGCGGCGGCTGCCCGTACGGCGGGTGGTGCATCGGCGGCGGCGTCCCGTACGGCGGCGGGTACATCGGCGGCGGCGGCTGCTGCCCGTAGGGCGGCGGGTACATGGGCTGCTGCGGAGGCGGCCCGTGCTGGTGATGGTGGTATTGGTGGTGGTGCTCGTCGATCCCGCGCTCCCCGTACACCGGCTGCTGCGGAGGCGTCCCGTGCTGCTGCGGCGGAGGCTGTTGGTGCTGCTGCTGGATGTGCTCGTCCGTTCCGCGATCGCCGTAGGGGTCCATCGGGTACCCTAGCAGGACACAAGACACGGCAACATTTCCGAAAGAACACGGCGATCAGCAACGTACGTCGGCCGATCAACTTTTTAGGATTCGAAATGAAATGATTCCGCTTGCATTGCATGTCGATCACGAGCGAACATGGAACTCTGAAAAGTGTTGGCCATTGGGAGGAATGGGTGACTCACCTGGGGGCGGGGACGGCGACGGCGACGGCGGGGGTGCGCCGCCGGTATGGCCGCCGTGGGGATTGTAGTAGCTCATCTCCCCAACCTAGAGCGACGGCACGATTCGGGATTGGAGATGGGATGCAATGGCGTGGTGGTCGCGTCTGATCTCGAGAGGAACAAAGGGGGAAACAGGAGAGGGTGCCGAGAGATTAACAGGAGAAGATTACGCTAATTTGGTAGAGGCCATCTTTTTTTTTTCTCTTTCACTTTCCGGAAAAGCTATGTCTATTCTTGGCACAGCCATGCAATTTGCGAGCTCGATGCTGTAGCCTGTACGATTCGTAACTGACGAACCTGCCCTTCACAAGTTCACAGAGCAGAGCAATGACAGAAGAAAACAAAGCATTCGCAGCAGCAGGAAATCCTATCGTGGCCAGAATCTAATATGGGCCTGTCTCAGGCCCTAGGAGCCTAGGAGGTGATGACGACCTCGTTGATCTGATATCTGGTATTTCTTCCTGAAGGAGTGTAACCAACAAGCTAGCACTCTAGCAGGAACCCAATGATACTTTCATTGCAAAGCAAACTATCTCAAAACACTTTACAACAGAACACGTTTCCATTATCATATATATCATGTGCATGGTAACCTATCAACGAAAAACAGTGTAATGTGTATCAAGCTATGCAACTGTATCCTAGTGTAACGAATTACGAATCTTATCAGCAGATGGATATGATGAGCAGGAAAAGCACCTCATCTACACTAGCATTCGACAATGTTGCCAAGGATGGCAATCACGCCGACGACAAAGGCCTGGCCATTACCTGGTTCCACCACCACTTGGTAGAAATCCCTCCGCGCCAACATCCCCTTCACACCATTCCGTGGTGCGCAACGACAAAGAACAGAAAATTGCATCACTCATTGAATCATGATGTAATTCTGCTCCTAAGTTCCTCCAAACTTCATTGTACTGGTTGTGGAGCTTTTACCTGCGCTGCAATGTGGCCTGCTCGGTTTTTTATGTCACAAGATCTCTGAACAAAGGATCCAGTCACCTCATAGTCCCAGTGCCTGTTTCTCCCCTTCTGTTCCACAGTGACCTCAACATCACCCTTCCTGCAGAGGACAGGTTTTAGGATCCTGCAAGCTGAAAACCAGCTTGCTTGGTTCACCATAGTCGGTAAAATATCCTCTCCACTCCACCAGTTGTCAACACTCAATGCTTGAACAATGCCTCCCTGTGAGATCAAGTTTGATCAGTTATTCAGCAACTTGAAATAGCTGACGAGTTTTTTGCATTAGAAAAAGCAGTCCAGAAAGTTTGTTCGAACATTCAGGAAAAAAAACCCAGGAACTTTCTCATTAGCAGCATTAGCTCTTGATTTCTTTCCACCTTCTTGCGAATGAGGAGGATTGCATTGCCATCACCATTCCTGACAATCAGCTGCACATTAGCAACTACGATCCCACAGCCATCAATGCTGAAAACGGCCCTCTGATCCTCGTCCATGACAATGCAAACTGAGAGCTGTGATGAGAGCTTGGTTGTTGGGGAGGATTGTTGTCAAGGATACTGTATTGTCCGTATTGCGTTGTGGTGACCAGGTTCAGGAGAAGGAGATTCAACCAAGCGTATCCCTCCCTCTCCTAATCACGCCACAGAATATACAACAATACAGAATTAGCTTTTCTTCCCCCCAGAATGGGACATTGGTCTCTTCTACGGTAAGCAAACTCCTTTGTCATATGGGAAACACGAAACAAGCCAGATGTTGTTTCAGCAAGCCACAATGTTCCAAACAACTATTACCATTGCATATTCTGTGGTTTGCTGCAATACATTTTTTTTTTTTTTGCAAGACGCAAGATGCAAGCAAAAAGCGTAGGCCACATTCGAAACTAACAATTTCAGCCACACCAATGACCAAACCAACTTGGCCAAACAAACTGAATGCAAAATGTGCGGTGTTTACCTCAGCTTCTGAAGGATCTCCACGGCCTCGTCCAGAATGCCGCCCTCGAAGCCAGCAGAGCGCATACCCTGAACTTGGGGCAGCTCCAGGCCTCCAGCGTACGGTGGTCGGTGGTCGAGCACGGGTCACACCTCACACGACGATGGCGCAGCACGACGACCATCGTGGCGTTCCAGAGCTCACTCACCAAGCTGCAGATCCATATGTACGGCCTAAACCTGGAGGATCACTCGTGCTCGATCCCCGTGGAGACCCCTTTGCCGCGTCGCCTCCACCGCCCCGGGCGGAGAAAGGCAGGAGAGGACGGCGCGGAGGAGAGGAGGATGAGTACGGCCACGACGACGGGAAGGGAAGGTGCGACTGGGGATTCCGAATGTGTCACCGGGCGTAGCTTGCCAGCCAGTCGATCTCGCCGGCGGCGGACGGGAAAGACCGAAGGAGCGCGCTGCGTCGCCGTGGTGGGAAGAAGAGAAGAGAACCGAACTAAAGAAGGGACTACTTTGTAAGATATCGGGGCACCAATAGGGAGTTTTATGTAAACATTTGGATCACGATTATTAATCACGATCCGATTTAGGGGGTTTTACGTAAACAGTCGGATCGCGATCCAGTATAGGGGTTAAATGAAAATAAATGGATCGCGGAGAATAATCACGATCCAAATCAGGATCTAATTCGAAAATTACTCGAAGGAAGCAATTTACCTCCCGTCCTCCCCGTGTTCGTCGTTGACAGAAGGCAAATCCAATCCAATCCCAGCAAGGGAGAGGCGATGTTGGGCAAGGGAGAGGCTCCGGCTCCGCGTGAGCCTGAGGAGGAGGAGGAGGACACCGGAGGCGTCGTCAAGCTCATCAGCTCCGAGGGCTTCGAGTTCATCGTCGATAAGAAGGCGGCCATGGTCTCCAACCTTCTGCGCAACATGCTCACATCGCCAGGTACCTTTAGATGCTTTAGCTTTCAAATTCGTTGCGATTTGGTTCGATTCCTCCCCCAACATATCATGACCACCCCTCATCTGCCTCTGATTTTCTCCCATCCCCTTGATGCCAGGCGGATTCTCCGAGACACGCCAGGGCGAGGTCCGCTTCCCGGAGATCTCTACCACCGTCCTCGAGAAGATCTGCCAGTACTTCTACTGGTCGCTCCGTTACTCCAGGTTTCACCCAGATTCGCTTGCTATTTGCTTGTGCTCGATTGTTTGCTTGTGCGACAGTGCGAGCCTCTACGAGTCAAGACCTATTATGATTTTTTTGATGCCCTCAGCGTTGTTCATAAAGGTATTAAGGCATTATTGATGATAACTCCATACCATTAAGGCATTATTGATGATTGATCACGTAGCTAGCTTGTCCCCTTTTCCCACTTTTGGCCAACCCCTCTATTACTCGTCGTTTATGCTCTGCATATGTGGTTAATTTCTAGTAGATTCTTAATCTCAATATACTCAGATCTAAAGGGTCTCTATCTTCACTTAAAAACGAGCAACTTGTGTCTAATCTAGTGAAAACCAGCAACTCTGGCAGATATCGGAAGTTGAGTCTTAGGCACAGCCAATTCAGTGTATGTTGCAAGTTGCAACATACATTACCCTTGTGTCTTTCATGCTATTGTTCGCTAGTCCAGGACACACAAAGCGTGGTATTTTTGGAAATGTTATCTTCTAGTCACAGCACATAAATCGATCTGCTTTGAGAATGGTATTTCCATCTGGCTAATGGTGCACGAGGTGCTTAGTGTCTACATCTAATCTGCATTGCTTAGCTTGCTCAATACACTGTACGCACAGCTACCATTTTGTATTTTCCTTTTTCCTTCTTCTGCACTGGTGATTTCTGGTCATGCAAATTTGTCTTATTTTACTGGAGATATCATTGACCTAGGATAAGCCTCAAGTATTGAACCTGTGCCTGGATGTATAGTTTGGTCCTGCCAATGTAAAGCTTGAGACTCATATAACCTTGCTTGTTGTCAGTTGTCCTAATTAGTTGGCTGGTTCGACTTGACCATCCACTTGCCTAGTAAAGATTTAAGATTTAACACCCATCTAGGAGAATATCAATTGAACGTACGGGGTGCCTTGTTATGATGTTTTCGACCTGCATAATGCTGAGAATATTAGTCTTGCTGTGTTTTCTGCCTTATGAACCTCGTCACTCGGAACTTGACATCCCCAAGTATAAAGGCAGTTAGTTATTATCATCAAGGACATGTCTGGTTCAGTCTTGAGATGCAGTGAATTTTTGCGTGGGGAACTTGATTACACAGATGGTCATCAAAACAAACTGGGAAATGCATGCTTAGACATCAAGCAAACTGGGAAGTGCATGCTTCAACTTGAAGATGGCACATGTTTGTTGGTTGAAGACATGGGACGGCTAAGTATAGATGATGCACAGTTTATTTTTCTGTTGAAATTTGATGGGCATGCAGGTGTGGTACTAGTGTTGAATGCTTCAAGCACATAAATTGCTTCCATGTTGAGATTGTGGTAGACCTACCACCTAGCAGAGCAGGCTTTAGTTTATGGCCCTCCGATGTGCATTACCTTGTAGTAGAAACTATGATGGGACTAGTATATGGCTAGACACTCATCTCATGACTCTTCGTGCTTACTATTGAATTGAAATATATGTAAGGTGGAAGTTGTCACATACTGTGGTGGAGCCAGGAATTGTACCAAGGGGGAGCCAAGAATCACAAAAACTGATTATATTGTCATCGACTTTGAACTATGCATTCATGCTTTAAGCCTTCATAGCATAAAGAACAATTTTTGTGTGATGCACATAAGGAAAAAATATTAAAGATATGATAAACTAAAATTTTAAGTTCTTTGTGAGGATGTTTCAATTTTCATTTGGGTGACTTCAAATAAATATCATCAAAGTTGCATAATTCATGAATTAATATTGCAACCTCTTGCCTAAACAAGTAGACTGATGTATTTTGGGACAAGATTCAGTCATATCTGTGCCAAGTGCTGGTGCACTACTTTCCACGGCCGTGTTGGCTGCGTGGTGCACTTTTAGCTCTTGAAGAGTCTGATGCTGTGCTCCATACTAATTATTGTGCTGCATGCTCTGAATCGCTATTACTGAATGCTGGGTAATGAATGATCATCACAGAGCAAGGTGGAGGGCATGGCCCAGATTGGCAGCTCCGCCAGTGGTCACATAGTCGCAACAGAAGTTTGATGATAGTATGCTTTGCAGTTTCATGCCCTTTTGTTTGCCTGTACTGCAGACTGAATGATTTGTTTTGCTTTGGTCTGATTGTGCAGTGGTAAGGAGACAACGGAGTTTCCAATTGAGCCCGAGATAACCCTGGAGCTGATGATGGCTGCAAACTACCTAGACTGCTAGACACTTGAGGAGGATAAAGTGGAAGGGGCAACTGTTTGTGGCAAATCAGGTGTATTATGAATGGATGGAACAAGTAGTGAACTGTGAACTATCCCAAGTTCCCAACCTCTATCATGTTTACATCCAGCAACCATCCGACCTGATGTGATCTGACCTGGTGTAGTGTAATGAAGGAATGTAAACATGGGATGATACATGTAATTTTTGTGCAAGATTTTTTTTTGTGCAAGTATTTTTCTAATCCGCTAGTAGTGTGTAACACCCTGTGATTGCTGGTGCCTAAGACAAACCAAAAAGAAATAATATGTAGCACCTTCTTTTGCTGTGGTGTGGGAGTGGGACTAGTTGAATCCTCCCTTCACTGCAGTTGGCCTATGAATGTAGAATTGCATTTCAATGCAGTTGTCGTGGAAGAAATCAGAAGCGTGTGAGTTCCTGAGAAGCCGTATGCTGTCTATCTCCATCTAAATTTCTCATCCATCTGTCACATCGATTGAACGAATACTATTTAGGAGTATTAAATATGGATTAATGACAAAATTTATTTCATAACCTCTACTTCAAAACTCAAGACGAATTTAATGAGTCAAAATTTATCATGATTATACAATATTATGCTAAATAAATAATCTCTAATGACGAATTAATTAGATTTAATGGATTCATCTCGAGATTTTTCGTCCATCCATGTAATTAATTTCATAATTAATCAATATCTAGTCTTTTTAATAAGTCTTAAAAGAGGTCCCAAAATTTTTTGGAGAGGAACTAAATGGGACCTAAGAGGAATATTCAGACATTCAATTCATTCGTAGGAAAGAGAAGAAGGAAAAAAAATTCTGTTCATTCGTAGGAAAGAGAAGAAGGGAAAAATTAAGTTCATTTGTAGAAAATTGCCTCAAATCCCCCTTAGCATCATTTTAGACACTTATCCAAACAGGAGTGTTTAAAATTTAGTCAGTACTTTTAGACACTTTACTTTTAAACATTGACAAATCAACGACAAATCATTTGCTCAAAAAAAATCAACAACAATCATTCTCAATAAAACATTGATTTGGATGGGAAGCAGAGAACAAATCGACAATTTACAACAATACTCCACACCACAATATGACATCACAAGAACAAAGAAATGTGAAACTAGTATGCAATGATTCAATGACTACACTTAATGTCAGATTTAGGAGTGAAAGTTAGACAAATATGTAAGAGATATACACGATTAAAGTATGATGAGCATATGGGGGCGTTGGCCCCCCTCTAGCAGCCTCGCTCGAATATCCGCTGATGGTACTGCCCGAATATCAGCTGATGGTACCGCTCGAATATCTGATGATGGCCCCAGGGCGCGGGCGTTGACCCCCTCTAGCAGCCTCGCCCGAATATCTGCTGACGGCACCGCTCGAATATCAGCTGATGGTACCGCTCGAATATCAGCAGGGCACGGTTATACATCATTGAAGTCATTTCATCGCATCCGGAAAAGTCCACGCTAGTCACTAGACTCCCTCCATCCTCCGCTTGTTAGTTGAAGTTGTATGCAAACAGGACAAAACAAATGACATCACCCCACATGCAAATTATTTTAAAAATTAAAAAACCCGTAAATATTTAGCTTATCATCAAAATTAAATTATGAATGCACAATTGGATTTCTGACAATAAAAACTTCGAAACAAAAGCACACTTGACTATATTTTGAGAAACTTTTTTTATTCATATTTTTAATTAAGGTTATATATTATGTACAATACATAATTGTAGAACAACATTTAAGTTAGACAAATATGTAAGGGATATACACGATTAAAGTATGATGAGCATATGGGGGCGTTGGCCCCCCTCTAGCAGTCTCGCCCGGATATCCACTGATGGTACCGCTCGAATATCAGATGATGGCCCCAGGGCGTGGGCGTTGACCCCCTCTAGCAGCCTCGCCCGAATATCTGCTGACGGCACCGCTCGAATATCAGCTGATGGTACCGCTCGAATATCAGCAGGGCACAGTTATACATCATTGAAGCCATTTCATCGCATCCGGAAAAGTCCACGCTAGTCACTAGACTCCCTCCGTCCTCCGCTTGTTAGTTGAAGTTGTATGCAAACAGGGCAAAACAAATGACATCACCCCACATGCAAATTATTTTAAAAATTAAAAAACCCGTAAATATTTAGCTGATCATCAAAATTAAATTTTGAATGCACAATTGGATTTCTGACAATAAAAACTTCGAAACAAGAGCACACTTGACTATATTTTGAGAAACTTTTTTTATGCATATTTTTTATTAAGATTATATATTATGTACAATACATAATTGTAGAACAACATTTACAAACTAACAGAACAACACAACTCACGAGATTATATTCTCTTCTCTTAATGAACGAGACCACGAGCCACCACACACCCGCACGTCATCGTTAATCGTCATAAACCCAACAAACGAATACGAGAACGAGACCACGAGCCACCACACACCTCACGGCATTGTTAATCGTCGTAAACCCAACAAACGAATACGAGATACGAATTGGGCTTGCCGCGTCGATGAAGTCGGGTCGGGATTAAGTTCTCTAATGAGATCACGAGATACGAATTAGGCTCGCCGCACAGCTCCTGATTAGCGTCCGTCAGGCCTTCAAGTTCGGTAGTTCACTCAAAGTACATCGGTGGTGGCAGCTGCCCGTAGGACGCGCGGCGGCAACGGGTGTGGAGGATGCCTGGCGCCCTGGCCCGTGCTGGTGGTGTTCGTGGCCTGCCCGTGCGCGAACAATTTGTCGGCCGGTTGACTTGGTTAGGATTTGGAAAATGGTTCCGGTCTGAGAAACAGAGCCAGCCAGATTCCGCTCGCAGGGGGAAGAAAAATAATCGATCGGGCGGTAGGCGCGGTAGCATGGCGACCACGAGCGAACGTGGAAATGGATGATAATGATAACAATAATCTAACAAGGATCTGAAATGCGTGTGGACGAATCAGCGTGTGACGTTGGGACGGGGGGATGGATTTGCTGTAGTAGCTCATCTTCATCTGGCCTGGAGCAGCGACACGATTACAGTTGGAAACGGGGTGTCGGGATGAAACGGCTTGGTGTTTTGCGTGTGATTTCGAGAAGAACAAAGAGGAAAACCGGAGAGGGAGGGTGCCCAGGGATTAATAGACGAGGATTATGCTAATTTTGTTGGGGGCTATTTTGTTTTTCTCCCAGAAACGTTATACTATAGCCGTTCTTGTCAGCGAGGCAAAAGGGCAGGCAATTCGCCAGCTCGCTGCACGCTGATTCACAGCCATCACAGCTGCATGCCTGCATCAGCAATTCAGCATCACCCGGCCCAGAGTCGGGACTCCGGAGCCCGGACGAGCGATTCGTCAAGTCGCCCGCCGCACGAATCTTTTGCTCGTGCATGCGCGCCAGGAATTTCGCCGGCCGGCAGCGCATCTAGCCGACGACGAACCGGCGATGCCGCAGGCACTTATCTTGTCGACGAAAAGGAGCTAGGCGCACGCGCGCCACTGCGCCAGGCTCACCGGCTCACTGCTGCAATATGCAAGCAAGGCTGCCTGGTGCCTGCCTGCATGCCCGTGTCTGCAACCCGTCCCCCGCACGCATCAACCTCTCCGCCCGTGTCTGCTCGGAGATTGACGAAACACTGCATGCATCAACATCAGAAGCGTCCGGAGCGATCGCGCCACCGTCTGGACATCTCCGTGCACTGCAGCATGCAGGTGTTGATGAGTGCTCGCTGCATCCGCATCCAGCGTCCAGGGTACGTACCCAAGGCTTGCTCTGGTGCTTGAAGACACGGCAGCGGCAGCAGCAGCAGCAGCAGCAACCGCCGCCATCGTGGGGAAGGGCGCGCCGCGGGTGCGTCGACGCGTCGTAGATATTTTGACGGGAGGATAGAGAAATTGGAATTGGAATAGAAAAGAGAGAATTGGGGATCGTATATACGAAGTGACGAGTAGCAAATGTTCTGGTTATTAGTGATCAGGGGCTGGTACCGGGCCTGCAACGAATGGAGGTAACGCATGCTTGGGACCGTGCAAAGAAGAAGGTCCCTGATCTCGTGGGATTAGTGATGCGTGAGCCGTGAGACGGACGGGAGGATGAGAAAAAAAAACGGGAGATACTATTTTGGGAAGAGGAGAAAGAGGAAGGTGATAGATACTGAGTGGGAGTTATCGGGTTTTTTTGGCCTCGGCCACTATTAACTGTTTAGGCCAATTTGTGGTGGCGGGCTTTTTATAAAAACTGTCGCCGTTAATATATTCACCGTGACGTAACCGCCACGGTTAATTGAGACGTTTACCGTGGTGTTCTTTTCAATGACCGCCACGAAAAATGAAACTAGAGTGCCTTCTAAAATCGTAAAATGTAGTAGTGTATGAAAACTATAGAAACTCAGATCACGACCGCAGGATTCTGATCCAATGACTTCACGTAAAGGTGGGTTAGTTTAGCACTTATCCAGATTCAATTTATAGATAGACAGACACAATGTTCAAATTACTTAATTGAGAAATAATATAATATATTATTACTGTCTCTGCCAAAAGAAAAAAAGAATAATTTGGACGAGTACTTATCTAGATTCATTTCTAAAATAATATAGTAATGAATCTAGACAACCACCTGTCCGGATTCATTTTTTTTAAAAAAAATTAGTTTTCCGAAGATGAGTATGCTATGGAAACCAAGCTCCTATCATTCTGGAACGCAGGATTCTGATCCGATGGACAGGAGCAAAGGTGGGCGTATCCTCGCTCTCCCTGCGCCTCCAATCCGCGGGATCCCCCAATCCGCCGCCACGCCGCCGATCCAGGTCGTGGAGCCGCGCCCGGAGGCGGCCTTTCTGGCGTCCGTTCCTCAGGCGACGACGACCCTGCGCCACCGTACCTGTACCCGTACTGCCCCCTGCTGTCCCCCGTCACCATCTCCGCGAGGAAGCTCATGAAGCCGCCGCCGCCTCCACCGCCGGTCGCCACCCAGAGCTGCACCACGATGATGACTAAGGAGCAAGGTGCGTGAGTTTTCTAGTAATTAAATTAAATATAGATACACACTAGGATCGTGCCCGTGCGTTGCTACGGGCAGCAACATATCTATTCTGCAACATATGAAACATCCAATAAGATAATAATCGTGTGAAAATAAACATGGATATTAAAACGGACTTTTCGAGTTTCAGAATTAAACAAGCTAGATAATAGTTAAACCAAAGAGACATTAAATTCCAAAGCCAACATTGATAATGTTTCTTGACATTATTGCATCATCGAATTAGTAGTACATTCCATCAACACCTAACCTCGCTGGCTCCCTCCACCTCCAAAATGTCTCCACCAGCAAACTGGATATGAAAACTTAACGAACAATTTGCATAGTTCGATGAATGTTTCTGTGATATCTTCAAGCTTTGTCTTGACTAAAAGGTTCGTGGCGCATGCACCCAGTCCAATGGCAAATATAATGTGATGTTCAATTGACATGAGAGAAGTGACAAATCATATGATTGTCTAAAGAAGGTTACTAAGATACAATGGTGTCCATATAATGGCATATAATTATCTCTCTCTACAACTGCAAGTAGCAATCCAGATAGGTGACAAATGGTCAAAAACTGAGGAAAGAGCAAGAAATGTAACGAACCACATTGTCACTTCCCTTGGGGGCTCTTTAAGGCCTACATGGCATCTGCAATTATGCAATCGGGGGCATCACTGAAACATTGAAAACCAGCCAGCAAGAAGCAAGATGCAAAGAAAGTTAGTAAAACAAGTGGTAGACAAAAAGATTTTCGAACCATACATGTTGATCAGTGATGTACAAGAGACATTGGGCAGATATTAGAAACACATACATAGTAAAAGCTTGCAAAACAATGAGTATTTAGATTATGAGAATAAAATTAGGTAACCATCAAAGTACATGAAGGCATATTAGTTTCTTAACAGGGTAAAATTAAATGCAAATGGGAGAAATTAAAGCACAGGCAAAAAGCTCTTAATGCAGTTATGCTTACATATATAGATTTCAAGTTAGATTTATGCTATCAGAGGAAATAAATTATGTGTATCAGCCTACTATGCAATAATATATTTACCTGATTTTGAAAAAAAATTGTAAAAAGAAAACACAACTTTTTTTTTTATGAATTTTCATGCTTGACCAAATACCTCCAGCATCAACATGAGAACATGCAACAACAGTCAATGCAGCGTAAGGATCCCCTCGGTCAAATTTGTCATGTCAAAACAGGCACAATAATTCCATTATACATCAAATTTGAATATATCCAATTTACTTTCACACTGAAGCAACTACTACTAAAGAATCTGTGCATGCTTTCTAATGTGTTATCAGCAGTATCAGACAATTGTCAAAGACTATACACCACTGACCAAAACATATCAGCAGCATCTTCCCGAGCAGGAAGCCAAGGCAGATTCATTAACCTTTATATATACACCTGCACATTAAATGATAGTTCTATTTGAAGTACCCAGTTTTGATCTAGCTTAGTACCTAAAATGTTGGCTATTATCAAAACATTCTTTATGATTTGGTTGCTGCTTTTTTTTATAAGACAAGCACCATATGTAGCTACACCTGATCAGAACCACTTCAGAACATGAGGTAAAAAATGACAGCTACAAGCATAGTGACAGAACATCACCTCAAAGTGAGTAAGTGCTAGTTAAGTACATAATCTTCACTTTAAGTTGACTGGCCAAACTAATTTAAGTGCAGTCACACTCCTCTGAAACACAGCACACCTCAACGCCTAATATCATGTAGTAGCAACCTGAGAATTGTAAATAGTCTATTAATAAAGAAAAGATTTGGCATACAGCTGAATTAGAATAAGAAACAAATTATAGTAGTTGTTCCTGCATATTAGTACTTCCAACAGCATTTTTATCACCATTGTGATCACTCTACATATTTGGCAAGCCATTCATTTAGCGATTTCACCATCCTGTGTGTGTTGTTTCATCAGATTTTAGAAAATGATTAAGAAAGAAATATTACCATATCCCCTGTGACTTCCTCTCATAACTGCAAAGGGACAAATGGTACTATGAAAACACATCAAGACATGTATGGTATTCAGCATTGAGTGTACTACAAGAATAGAATAGAAAACTATAAATAGAAAAAAAATAACTGATCTAAAATTGGAAGCATCGTCTAACTATAATGCTTCAGATTCAGCAGAGATATGGTTCATCAAGGCACCAAGGCATACTATCATTATCTAACTTTAACTTTGGTACAAAACTATACAATCAATATCTGCAAAACAGATAAGTGGAACCCGTTACCCTTAAAGTTAATGCAAAAACATATTTCTTAATTCTGAAGCATTTAACCAAAACATTGAGCAAGTTGTTAACTGAAGAAACTGGGGACCAAGGTTCAGTTACCTTATGTTGATTGTACTTTTCTCTGATCGCAGGAAGGTTGCTCTCGGGACCAATACTGAATAGGCGGTGCAATGCCTTTACACAGTCACACAACTGCGACAGCTTGTATTGTGTGTAGTGAGTAAGAGTAGAATTCTGCTTCCAATGACAATGGGATGCATATATTAGCTCATGCTGACATTTCATTAGGCAACTGCTACATGATTATGCCACATACCCAAGGACACTTTGTTGGCTGCAGTACAAATTTCGCCAAGAAAATAGCAGAGGCAGCTATTAGTGATGGAGGGTACGAGAGTAGGCTGTACTCCAGTAGCGATAGCTCAGCGATGTAATTGGCCAGGAACTCAAGATGCAAAGCTGGATCCTGTATAAAACGTAACTGTCGGCATGATATAATTAAATTATGGAATCGGGTCACATTAATCTGAATCTGACTATGTAGCAGTACCTCATCACACACTTGTGCAGCACGAACAAATCTCCTATTATAAGACAGAAACCGAGTTAGTGAAGTTCAACTCGTACGACCGTCATACATTTATACCAAAATGGAAGAGAACATGAAAGGACCTCAAAAAGCATTTGGCTGTAGGTGCAGTCATTTCAAACTTCAAGTAATTCAGTACAGAAGCTTCCATCTCTAAAACCTGTAGAGAACATACAAGTTAGAGTGTGACCAATGACAAGAGACTATCGGATATGGTCTAATAGATAAAAACAAGGGATGGTCAGAAGTAATATATCACAGACCTCATATGTTAAGAATGATAGGCACAGGTAAATAGAAACAAGGGGCAAAAGGGTTGAGGCTGACACAAATCCTTTTTATTGCAAAAGGCGGATCCCTTTTAAATCTTATTCACCACTGACGTCTCTCGATCTCAAATTTCCCTTCTCCTTTGATCAATTAGAAACTAATGGAAAAGCAGAGGCTAAGGCAATTGCATCTACATTTTTTTCTAAAAATTGCATCTACACGTCACGAAGAAATTGCATCTACATGTCACGAAGATTGCAAAGAATTCCTCCAGCTGCAACGATTGCAACTCGTGGAGGCGACGGGGGACTGGTGTAAACCCGATGGTGGCGTTGTGCTCCGAGCACCGGTGATTGGCGCGGCAAGGGGCTCGGCTGGGGCGGTGAAACAGAGGAGGAGGTCGAGAGGGTCCTGCAGATGGGCTTACCGGCAGCGAGGACGAGATGCTCTAGCCGGCGCGGACGCGATGCTCCAGCCCGAATTGGAGGCAGGCGGTGATGTTGGTCGGCACGGGATCCGCGACACGGCGGCACTCGGATGGATCTCCGGCGGCAGGGACAGTGGATCGCTGGCGGCAGGGGACAGTGGAATGTGTGCGGCGGTCGCGTTGGGGGTGGGGGGTGGGGGGCGGCGTGCGGAGAGAGGCGAGGGCGGCTCCGTGGGGGAGGCGGCAGGTCAGAAGTGGTGGATCAAGGAGCGCGGCATGTGAATAGGGGCAAGAGGTGGCGGCAGAATCACAGGATGCGCTAGGGGGACGCGTCGACCCGGCGGCGGCGGCAACCCAGAGAGGCTTGGCGGCGGCGACCCAGAGAACCAGAGGCGCGTGTCCGGCGAGGAACGGCGCGACGGCCCGGAGATGCGCGGTGGCGATGGCGTTGAGCCTGCGGTGTCGACCCGGTGGTCCTGCAAGCGGGGGGATGGGAGTACAGGTAGGGTTTCAGTTCGGGGGTTCAGATAGGAGGGGGCCGCCGCGGAGCGCGACCAGCGGAGGGAGGGTGGGACCGGGGGCAGCGCGGGGGAGCGGACGCGCGGCGTTGCGGGGGCGGACGCACGGGGGAGCGGAAGAAAGTACCAACAGGTTTTTTTCTCCACTTCATACTTTTTAGGAGTAGAGATCCCAACCGACCGGGCCACCCACCCAAACGCCCATTGATCCTGCTCGACCTCCAACGCGGATTAACTACCTTAGGGGGGAGGTGCACCCCCAACATATCGACCGCCCATTGTTGCTTTAAGATTCGCAAAATAGATACAGCGTGTCAAGCATGAGCAGTAAACACTGGGCGTACCTGCTGACGTGCACCGAATTAACCACGAAGTATCAAGGATGCGTTCATACGGAAGGGCGCCGGCTTGTAGGGACATTTTGGGTACATGGCAAAAAAAAAAAAACACTGTTCCCCGTTCTTCTACCTCTATCCAGGCGACAAAGGTCGGCATCCATGCTTCGCCTTATCCACTTGAAAACAAAGCATACGGAAAGAATTACTCCTTCGGAAGATTCTAGGCGACAGAAGTACAGGACAAATCAAATATCTGGATTAAGGAAGCACTGATCTGCGAGACAAAAATCGAGCAAGTAGCAATTCTTCCGCCGCCAGGGGGGTCAATAAGGTACCGAATCAATCCGCTATCTAGCAAATCCTTCGATTCCTCCACAAATACTAGTATGTAGTTACCAATCTCCACTCAATATGTGTAGATAAGGCGTAGCAAAAGAAGAAAGAAGAAGCTGACATGCTGCGACGGTACTCGACGAAAGGGAGATCTAGATCAGAGATCGTGATTGTTGGACCTTCCCACGCGCAAGCCATCATAGATGTGAGTGACACAAGTAGATTAAGGATGTGTATTATCGAACAATAATAACTTATAACGCATACAGTGAGAATGTGGATCTAGTATGTTCTCTGCTGACAAAAACAATTCTATCGAAATACTTGCAGGACGAAATAGATAGCTTAGAGGCAGTGGAAACAAGCAAGACCACGTCAAATGGTAGCCACATAAAAAAGGTCATGGTAACTGCAGTGACTTCAAGATGCTCCTTCAGAATGGTACATGAACTAGTAAACAAGTTTGATGAGACAAGAAAATCACTAGTCAGAGAAATAGGCTTCCAGGGCTTGCTCCAGTTTCCTTCAATAAGACAGATAGATAGGAGATTCGCAGTTTGGCTCATGTGCAGGGTTGATCATATGACACAGAGTATAGTTCTTGATTCAGGGAAAATGATACCATTCAACAAGGATGATGTGGGCAAGATATTCGGCATACCAACTGAAGGAATGAGGGTGACAGATCAATTATGCGTTGAGAAGTCGGCGGTAAAGTATGTCCTAACAGAGTATCTCAACGCAACGGGAAAGGAATGCAGAAGTATAAAGCCAGCACTTAGAATTTTAACTGAAGAACACAAAGAAGAAATGACAAGCCAACAGCAAAAGGCATTCAAAGTAGCCTTTGTGATATACATGATGTCAACGCTATTTTGTCCAAGCTCAAAATTTGATTATGTTTCTTACGAGTACTGGAACACATTACTAGACCCATCCAAGATAAGTTCTTATGACTGGAGTGACTATGTAATCCAGAAGTTGCTAGATTCAACAGTAAAACTGAAGAATGAGCTCAAGACAGATGCAAACGTTGCAAACATAACAGGATGTGCTCTGTTCCTACAGGTACAAACATAAACTAACTACCTCTTCCTCCAAATAGCAGAGAATATCTAAACTCGTGTTTGAATTACATGAACGAGATGAAATTAAAATTATTTTGCTAATACAACATCTCGGTTCTGCAGCTGCTATATCTTGACAGTGCTGATCTTGGTGTTTGGAACTTGGACCATGAAGAATTACCACGCATAAAATTCTACAATGGTGCAAGAATGAGGTCAATGATACTTGCTGACTCTTCAAGAACTGGTGGGGATTACAAAGAACGGCAGTTCGGGAGAAGCAAGGTAATAAGCAACAGACGATACCAAAACAATGCCTCCATTACTAAACTTTTCATGCTTCCATGCTAACAGCTGTAACTTGCAAAAAATAAAACCCACAGTTGAGGCCACCAAGGTCAGTGTGCTACCATGGGCTACATCACAATTAGGGGCGGTAAACACAGCCCATGGGTGCATGACAAATAAATTATGGGAAGCAATTAGAGCTTTGCTGCGACTTATAAGAGTTCCAAGAGAGGTAAAAAAATCATCCTGGTCCCATGTAACCTTCGTGGCAATTACAATTTCGAGAATGAACTACAACTGTTTGTATATTGCATCAGGTCGACAGAGAAACCTACAAAGCTTTACTAGATTATGACTTACAAGTGAGCCCAGGGGCAAAACAAGCAACATTAAAATTCCTTTCAACTCTCATGGGGATTGTGAAGCCTGTAATAAGTATACAAACATCAAAACAAGGGGAGAATCAGCGAATCAGTTCAAAAGGTAAAGAGACGTGATTGAATAGAGATCAATTCGGTTGCTTACCATATCATGTAAAACAGTAATAACGATAAAAATCTTGCAGATGATATTGATTCAACAAAAAAATCAACGACAGACTGCAAATCAAGATTGGAGGCGTCAGAATTGGAAGATAACATTTCTTCCGAAGAATACGCCTCAGCATTATGTGATGATAGCAGTGGTGACAACTTCATAGCAGTTCATAAATCATTCAAGCAACTGAACGACAACAAAGTGGTCACTGAGGAACGAAGGTAATATCTAAAATAACCCTTACCACTATAGTACTAATGTGTCATAAATTAAAATTTGCTAAGATAAATATACTTTTGACTGAAACACAGCCCAGCCATAGTGCACTTCGTGCCAACATTCATACAAGTACACATGGATGATATGAGTTCACAATTGATGGCACGGTGCGAGATGGGTGTAGACCTGTTCAATGCATGGCTACGGCGCCTGAAACAAATACGGATAAGTGATAATAAAGCGCACGAGAGCCATTGCTTCGAAACCGAATTCATGGTAAATAAACAGTTACTATTACTCTATGCAAATAATGTGCAGTAAGCATGCGACACCTAGTTCACGCTAACATATGTTTTCTGTGATGTAAAAAATAATGTAGGCATCAGTAATAAATGGTGAATTTGATATCTCCGATCCGTTCATACAAGGGCAGTTGACAGGAGAACACATCACTTACAACATTACTGACTGCAATGAGGTGAGCTACTACTCAACACAAAAAACTGGAAAAATTACGATAGCATGATGCAATAACGCTACTAACGTCCTTTGTGGGGGCGGCAAAAAATTATTTTGCAGTGGCTTTTCCCATGTAAAATAGAGGATGGATGGTTCTTGTACGCATGGGATGTAGCCAATAGCAAAATAATCGTGTTCGACCCAACCAAAAATTCGGGTGGCAGATGCAACAAAAAGCTATGGCACGTAGAAATGACACAAAGATTGAAAATAGCAATGCAATGGGCTGCTGATTCAATGTTGATATCATCAGAACGGGACTTGAGCAAAGCAACAGTCCACCTTGGTGTTTCAACAGCTGCCCCGAGGTAAGCAAATGTGAACAAATGTGGAACCTTTGAAATCCCAAGAAAAATTTCTGTTCATTAACAGCATAAAAAGTAATGTGCAATCCTAAAATGACACAATGAGGGGAACTAAGCAACTTTCTGTCTCATGTCGAACTGTATGGCAGGTCAAATGCTACTGGACTGATGTGTGCTTATTTGTGCAATAGAGAAGACATCACAGGGCTACAAACAAACACTACGATGGTATGTACACGGCTTCCTGCTCCCAAAACAAAACATAGACTAATACATTGCAATTATCTTGAATAAACAGCCTGACCTACAAGAATGGGCATCAACTATGCTACGGGAACTGAAGCTTCTGGATGGAAATTTCGCAACACTACCAGAAAATGTTTTACACATACTGTCCGGATAAGGTAAGTACAAACATAATTCCAAATATAAATTATATAAAGCACATTCTACTCTTGAGTACATCGTCATTATCTTCAGTTCCCGTAGCAAGTTAGTAAGGAAGTTGAAGGCCTTTTAACAATGGCTGTTTTCACTGAAGTAGGCAATGGAGCTGATACTTTGTTTTGGCGGGATAAATGGCTGAAGGGCAGCAACATCAAGAATTTAGCTCCTGGTCTTTTTGCCTTGGTCCCTAAACGGACAAGCAACAGGCGTACGGTTTTAGAAGCTCTTACAGATGACAAGTGGGTTGAGGATTTACATGGGAACATTTCGGTTGCAGCCTTGATGGAGTATTTGGCTGTTTGGGACCTTTTGCAAGAAGTTGAGTTACAACCAGACGTCCCAGACAAGCATATTTGGAGATTATCTCCAACCGGTGTTTATTCGGCCGGATCTGCCTATGATGCCTTATTCCAAGGAGCTGTTTTGTTTGAACCTTTTGAGCGGATTTGGAAATCTTGGGCACCACCAAAGTGTCGCTTCTTCATGTGGTTAGTGGCGCATCAGAGGTGCTGGACAGCGGATCGATTGGCTAAGTGTGGTTTACCTCACCCAGATTGCTGCCCTTTGTGTGATCAAGAGGAGGAAAATATCCAACACCTTTTGGTTGGTTGCGTCTTTACAAGAGATTTCTGGTTTCACCTTCTACATTTTGTCGGGCTTACTGCAGTAGCACCTCAGCCTGCTGATTCCTCCTTCTCTATGTGGTGGGAAAAGGTTGAGAAGCAGGTCTGTGATGAACTAAGGCCTGGACTTAATTCCCTGATCATTTTGGGCAGTTGGACTATTTGGAAGCATCGCAATGACTGCATCTTCAATGGGGCTTCTCCTAGAGTCGCTACTGCGCTTGCATTAGCAAAAGATGAAGCCCAGATGTGGAGTTCGGCTGGAGCAAAAGGCCTTTCCTTGCTCACTATCAGGGGGGTGGGGTGAGCTTAGGATTAGGCGGTAGGTCAGGCTCTTCGTTCCTCCTTCAGATTGTTTCTGTCCTGTTGGAACGGTGGTCAGGTCCTGGCTCCGTGGGTCATTTGTCTGGCCTGCTGGAGTAGGGAGTGGTGTTTGGGTAGGTGTGAGTTTGGGGCTTTCGCCCTGGTTGTGTTGGGGTGAGTCTTGTGTGTGGGGGGTGTGTGTGTGTAAGTCTATTTTAGACTATTCTTCTTCTATCAATACAATGATACGCAGCTCTCCTGCGTGTTCGAGAAAACTATGGCATTTGAACGTAAATGATGTAACCTTTGAAATTACATCTGACTATTGTATGTACCACTCACCATGCTCTACAACATACAGTTCCAGTTCCATCGTAAAGATCAAAGTAAGTGTACGAAGCACCTACATCGACACTACGCAGAGTACCACACAGACAAACCTGGCCACGGTGAAGAACGAGAAGAATTAGACTTGTACTGTTATCTGAAAAACTGTACGAAACTAGTTTGTATGCAGAACAGAAGCACTGGTGTACCGTGTAAACTTGGCTTTGGTTGACAACCAAACGACCCCTATGTACCATTTTGGATGCCCATGCTTCTGCTATCATCTTGATGGAGACTGGCATTACGTTGTACTCCGTACGAACAGCACTTCCGCCACGGGAACCAAAACTCCTAGGCCTCATCTTTTGAGCACAGGGCTTGATCGAGTACAAAATGTAAACGACTTGTGATTCCAGGAGACCAAGAAAGAAAGGGGGGGTCCGTGACTTAATATATAGGCGTAGGAAGACAACAGAAAAGTCAATCAAGCAGACAAATAACTTAGGAGTGGAGCGCAAGCAAAAAGGGACAACCGGCGTTGCTACAGATCAAATGAACCGACTATATAAAATAAAATCAGCTGTACAGGAGACTTTGGCGGTACACATCCCTGATGAAATAATTTCCACACCGAGAAGAATCAGAAGTATTATTACGAGAAGAGTTGAATTAAACCAATAAATTATGAAATTTCAAACGGTATTTTAAAAAAAATATAGTCAAGGCATAATTAATAAGACAATCACTTAACCTCACTGTTAATTCACATATAAAGTCAGATTAAGTTTCGTACACGACACAAGATCTTATTCAAGAAACGATACAACATAAATAACATAGTTCACACGGTTATACAAGTCTCAGGCAGGGTACACAGGGCGTACAACGTAGGCAAATATTAAATACTAGCTCATGGGCAAGCCTAAAACACAAATTAACAACAGAGCAAGCTAAATTCTGAGGTGATCTTCGAATCTGATGTCTCCAAACACAACAATTGACTTGGGCACAATAAGCCATTCATCAGCTCCGTTGAAGACCTCCAAAGGAGAATATGACATCATTGCAGCAAAATCCCATAGCTACTCACTGGTTCTGTAGCTGCTCAAGCGTTACCTGAAGATAAGAGCATGTATCCATGTAACTATAACTGGACAGAAATGTGAACGTAGCGAAGAAAATTTGATTGATGAAATTAGCAACAAAAAAACATAGTAAATGGACTTACCATAGCATCAAAGAGACAAAGAAGCCTCTGAGCTCCGCGAAACAGAGACGAAATTTTAGACCGATGTTGAACCATACTATCCATGAATGTGCGAGGCAACTGAACACGATCAGAAAACACGATCAAATCCTCAACTAATTCACTAACAACTGCATGGCATCGGCGAGTGGCAACAAATAACATCAAAGCTTGGCTCACAACAAATCTTGAGTCCTCGTCAAACGAGTCCAGCCTTCTACGCATAGCAGCGAGGAAATCAAAGGTTATGTCACGAATTTTCTTGCCTCGTAACTCTTCAACATGATTTAACACTAGAAGCATGGCATCGACCTTTGCTGAAACCTCATCTTCCCTGATGCCACCAGCTAGAGTCTTCTTGTCGTCGAGAAGAAGCACACTAGATTCAAATGCACAACCACCAATGGAATACTAAGGTGAGATCACACGTAATCAAATATGGTCTTACCAGTCAAAATAGTCTTAGGGGCTTGACCACCCATTATATCTACAAAACTTTGGAAAGCCCACTCAAAATCAGCTGCTTTTTCTGAAGTCAGCAGGACACCACCAAAAACAACTGATTGAAAGTGGTTATTGACACCAATAAACAGACCAAAAGGCAAACTGTAGAGATTTGTGCGGTTAGTAGTGTCAAATGTTATAGCATCACCAAATTTTGCATAATCCATTATATTCTTTCCTGTACACCACAACATTGACTTGATTCGCCTCTCAGAATCAAGCTGGAATCTGACTTGAAACATGGGGTCAGCACCCTTCATTTCTTGTAGCAGCTTCATCGTTTTGCCAATATCATCTCTAAGCTCTTCTTGAGAAATCTTCGAACATATAGACCTCACAGACTCCCTTCTAAAAGCTGATGTATGATTAGCATCGGCAACACCGAGAATACTACAAATCCTACCAACACTAACATTATTCTCCTTCATTCTCCTAATAAAATCCTTGGATACAGAATCAATGTCGCCGTGAGAATTCCATTGCTTGTTCTGACCAAATGATTCAGAAAACCTATGATTGTGATTATCATCCATGCTACTGATGTACCAAGCATGATCTTTGGTCCTTAACAATCTAATCCTAGCAGAACACCCGGTACGAATGGAAGCACAATTCTTTGTGCCATTGAAACCCTAATAAAACAAAAAGGGATGTAAAATATACATGCAGTTTAAGATAAACATAAGATACAAAATAAAGCTTAAACATATATCTGCTGTATATAACATTATATTGAACAGAAGAAAGAATTTGAGACGCAGAGATAGTACCTCACAAGAACACACAATGTCTTGTCTTGTAATATACTTCGCATCATTTTTCCTATCACGACCAAAACGTACACCAAAACCAATCTCCCAGGAATACAAATTGTAGAAATCCTTCGCTTCCTCCTTGCTGTTGAAAATTAGACCTTCGTATGGACAGAAGATTGGTTGACCCTTTCGTTCAGCTGCTGTTCTAATAGCTCTACAAAGAGCACTTTCCTCACCAGGTGCAGATCTGAAGTCAGGGCCACACCTACATGGTTTCCTTAAAAGGGCAAATAATGACACAAATTAGAGGATTGTACAAAATGCCGAGAAAAAGCTTGCAAATATTGAACAACTACATGGATATAGCAAGGAATACCCTCTTTTCTTTCGAACGTAGAAACCATGAGATGTTCCTCCACCTAGAGATAAATCATATGAGGCTGAATCACCAGACGAGTTTGAACTGACACTATGCCGAACAAATATTGGGGGCGGACGACCTGGAGATATAAGGGAAATTTAGGAAACAATAATGAGCAAACAGATGCAATCATTACAGAAAGCAGTAATGGAAATGCTCATCTAAAGAAGGTAAACGCGCTCACCAACAAGTGATTCCATTCCAATCGAAGTAGCGGACCACCGAGGCCGGCGATTGGGAAATCATCCGCCGACAAAGACATGAACAGACGCAGTCCTCCGAGCTAAGGTGCAGAGCAAAACAAGAGACGGAGTTCTCCGATCTACAATGCAGAGCAAAAGAGGAATACTAGATCCAGACATAAAAGGAGAGGGCAAAAGAAACAGATCTAAATATTAAAAACCGGCCTACGAAGATTGTGAGACAAGAAACCAAGGGGGGCAAATAATGAACAGCAGTGCCTGCCCCTGAGTATGAACGCGAGATAGAAAGTCAAAGTATCAACGGGGGATGGAAGACTATGTCACTGCCACGCTGTAAAGTAGACAAACTAAAACATCCGGCGGACAATTAGCACGAATCCAAAAGATCGACCATGCACCATCCGGGGCGTCCAAATACGGGTGTGCGCACACCACCTGAGACAGAAAAATCAACGCGTGCTCGACCGCAGCCATGGCGCTGCTGCTGCTCCTCCTCCTGGCGGCAGTCGCGTCCACCACCGCCGATCAGCTGCACGAGCCGCTAGTCGAGCCAGCGGTGGGCATCTCCGCCGAGCAGTTCCTGGCGGCGGTCAAGGCCACCATCGCCGAGCTGGACAAGATGGCACCGCACGTCGACGAGCCGGAGCCGGACGACGGCAGGAGGACGTACATCATCGAGCTGGAGCCGCCAGGAGGAGGCCGCCAAGATGCCGTCCTTGATGACGATGCTGCCAGAGCATGGCACGCGACCTTCCTGCCGTCGGCGACGACGTCGTCGCAGGGCAACCCGACTCTGCTCTACTCGTACCGGAAAGTCTTCACCGGCTTCGCCGCGCGGCTGACGGAGGAGGAGCTCAAGGAGGTCTCTGCGAAGCCGGGCTTCCTGCGCTCCCAAGAGGAAACCATGGTGACGCTGGACACTACCCACACGCCGGCATTCCTCGGACTGCCCAACCGCATGGGCGAGGCGCCCGACAACTGGCCCGGCAACGGGGTGGTCATCGGCGTCATCGATCACGGCATCGATATGTGATGGTTAATAAACTGTCTTTTTTTAGAACGTTAATAAACTGTCTTTATGTGGTGGTTTCTAGACTAAGGGCGTCTTCGATTGATCCCAAGTCCAAGGGGGTTAAAACGGACTGAGAGGGATCCGATCCGATCCCCTGCAAGTCAAAATTCTCTATTTTACCTACTTCAATCCTTCCTATCTCAATTCAAGATCAAACTAACAGAATTGTGGGTTGAAATATCCTCTCCTCTCCCTTCAAAGGATTGTGCCTGCGCATTAAGCTTTTTGATCCGAAGATCAAAGAACTAGTGCATGTACCGTACTTGCTACTAATCGCCGGCTGTTACCTCTATAAATTGACCGCACCCGTACGTTGCTAGGAGATAGCTAACTTTTTTTATATAAAATATATGGATCGCATGATAATGTAACAATACTGTGAAATTAAATAATGATATCAATGTGACATTTAATCTAAACACACAAGTTTTGTAAACACGTAAATCGGTTTCTAAACAACTTGAAAAAGCAAATGCACAACCTATCTTGTTTGTAAATATAAGCTCAAGAATATTCTCAGATAGTCACAAGTAAACATAAATATAAATGTGAGAACAGTATAAGAACAGCTCCCATATAATGTGAAATCAGACCTCACTGTATAACAACATCATAGCTCTTAACTACACAATCCGCCACTACTTTTCGAACTCCAACCCTTCCCAAATTAAGGAATGAAAATTAATGACTTGCAAAAAATTATGTACCAACATATCATTATCTAGAAGTATCAGACTTAAAATGAAATGAAAGGAGTTCAAAGTAAAATAGTAGGCCAATGTCTGTTTTCCAAAGTCCAAAATAAGCACACTGACAATGTCAAATGGTGGATTTTACAAGTAGTCGCCTTTTGCTACTTTTTTTTTTTTTGCGGAATGCCTTTTGCTACATTCAATTCCTCTGAATTTCTTTACACATAGACATAGTAGTAGCTAACATGGAACTGCAAACCCTCCCTCACGTGGTTTTTTCCTATTTGTCTCTAATTTACATCAAAACGAGTGTAAGAGGTCTGTACAGATTTCCTATGCATATAAAAACACATGAAGAAATTAATGTAGAACGTGCGTATTTAACATACATAGGACATATAGCAAGATCACCAGCATCATGGACTCAGCAAAGATGGTTAGTTTGGCAAAAATGTGTATTGATCGTTTACATGTTTAGTCGCTGATACAACTATGTTGTGTTAGCTTTTTTTAAGCTTCACATTAAATGATAATTTAGCTAGAAGAAATTAGAGTGTATGAACTGCAACACAAAGTCATTTCTTATGAGCCAAGTCATTTTGCACTGAAAACACAGGCTTGAATCTTGATGTGTGAGGCTGTCAGCGGGCAGCGACTTCGGAAATCAACTCTTTCAGAAGAGCAGGGAAGCTTTGAATCAGATGGTCAAAGCCACTGGTTGCCATAACCTCTTCGAGAGATTGAGTAGATTTAAGGAACTGAATGCAAGCCAATTTAAGCCTGTCACAGCAATGTTGTTCAGCCAGCACCAATGTGTTTGCAACCGTGTTGACGTCCAAGTGCCGGCACAATTTTTGCTCACAAATCATCTTGCGCCTCTGCACGGCATACTTGTCTGCCGCTTCCAACAAATATTGAGCTAGGGGAACCTCATCTTCTTGCCCTGTCATCACCTCCGGCAGTGAATCAGTGTATATGAAATGCAGCAAGGCGTCGAACACCTGGGGTAGCATGTCATGGATCCGTATGCAGTGCTCTGCGTTGGTGCTCTCTTTCATGGCGCCCAAGAACTGAGCCTTGAAGACCGGCGACCGAGCCTCTAGGATACATTTGTGCGGGCCGAACGTCTCGCCGGCGACCTGGAACGTGACGTCAGCACCCTCTTTGGTCACGAGGAGGTGACCGAGATGTTGGTGGAGGTCGGACGGTGGCACCACAGATGGTGTAGCCATGGACTGTCCCCTGTTCTAGCTGCGGAAGCTCTTGAGAACGGCGACGTGACACCTGACCTTGAAGCAGTCGTTGACCACGAGATCTGGCGATGCCTCTATGGCCTGTTTGCTGATCAAGACGCCGTGTTCGTAGCCAGAAAAGTAGTAACGCCAGAAAATACTCTGGGTGCAGGCTGGCACCTCGTTCCCCGCCTGATCGAGCAAAGCAAACCTCGCTCGCGCGCAGACACGATCAGGCTCACTGTCGACGAGGACGAGCATGAGGTTTATGTCCCTGGTGTACCCGATCTGCAGGTCGCTCGGGTTAGGGACGTAGTCGAGGCGCCACTCCCGGCCCCCGACGCTGAAAGATTGGGACCCGACGCGCTGCCCGCCGGGAAGTAGCTTGGTGCGCCGTGCGCGAGTAGCCCTCGATGTGGAGGATGTGGCTCACGGTCACGCTGCTGCCGGTGATTGCCGACGCGGAGTCGGAGGTCGCCATAGCGCGGCGAGGGGATTCACTGAGCTTGGATAATTGGATTGGGAGCGACACAACGAAAGCTTGTATATGGGCGTCACGGCGACGGCGCGCTACTGGACTTGATCATGGAAACTTGCTAGGACTGTGGTGTTGCCGATGGGATGGGCCGCTAGTTCACCGCTCGGTTCGGCCTGACCCAAAGTTTGCACAGGAGGACAACACACACAACAGATGAAACGCACAAGCGGCGTGGCCCAGCCTTCTTTTTCAGGGAGACGAGTCCACGTCCAAGAGGCAGCCCAAAGATGTTCTGTTACAAGTTGTTCATCTCCTTCTCTCACCTCGCTGCTTGCTTAGACCATCCACACTGCTATTGCTCTAAAAGTTTACTTCAAAAGGAATATTCTAGCCACGTCAGCAAGATTCTTTACTCTACAAAAGCATCTCCGCACTCCTGTTACTCTACATATTTACTCTATATCCAACAACCATATATTTTATTCATCCACCTCCAACTACCCTCTCCAATTAAAAATTCATTTGTTACCTTTGTAGGGATTAAAATGTGAGGAACTATAAGTTCTAGGGACTAGAATGTGAGGAAATACAAGTTATAGGGACTAAAATATAATTATTAAAAAAGTAAAGGGGAAAACAAAAAAAACCCAACCCTTATCTCTCCCCCACCCCCTCTCTCGATCTCTCCCGATCTCTCTTCTCTTTTTTTCTCTCTCCCGGCGGCGCCATGCCTCCCCGGCCGGCCGCTCCCTCGCCGGTCGGCGGCGGCCCTCTCCGGCAAGATCTGGCAGCCGGCGGCCCTCCTCTACCCTCCCCGAGCGCGGATCGGGTGCGGGCGGCGCCTCCCCTCTCTCACTGCTCTCTGTCTCTCCCGGTGGCGGATCGACCGCGAGCCGGGAGGCAGCGACGCCGGCCTCCCCGTCCACTGGGCAAGGAGCGGCGCGAGGCGAGGCGGCCGTGCGGAGGAGCTGCAGCCGGCACGGCGCGAGCGCGAGGCGGCCGTGCGGAGGAGCTGCAGCCGGCGCGGCGCGAGGCGAGGCGAGGCGGCGCGGCGCTGCGCGGAGGAGCAGCCCCTGTCCCTGCTGCCGTGGCCGAGGCTGGCGACGACCTCGACCGCGACTCCTCCGCGTCGACCTCCGCCTCCCGAGCGCTGCCTCTGCGGCAGCGGACGACTCCCTCCTACTCCCAGCGGAGGCGCGGATCGTCCGGCGGAGGCCGACGGCCGCCGCTTGTCCTCCTCTGCTCCGACGCTGCTCATCTTCCGCATCTCCGGCGCAGCTCGTCCTCCCTCCCCCACCGCGGCAGGGCCTCCCTCCCTTCCCTGCTTCTTCCATCCCAGCGCGCGAGGGAAGGGCAGTTGGAGTGCGATGTCTGTGCCGTAAAGGTTCGATTACGCTGGGAGTGCCGTGAATCTGCCATTACGCTCTCGTACCGTAGATGGTGCCGTGCAGCGCTGCAGCGAATTTTTACGCTACCAGCGTTTACCGCAAGCCGTGCCGTAGAGCGGTGCGGATGGTCTTATATCGAACAGCAAGCCACGCACACACGCAACGCTCTCGCGCACACACATGGTCGCAATTCATTACAAGGCCTCAGGCCCACTCAGATTCACACACGCGCGAACTGGGCCGATGGACTCTGGTTCCTGCCGCGGCCCGTGAGCTTCAGTGTCCTTTTCTGTCTCCGTTAGCAAGGGTGCTGACTGCTAACACCAACCGTGTGTTTGGTTGCGGGATGAGTGGGTTGGAGTGGCTCCGACCCTCGATTTGAGGATGGCTCCAACCCCTCTTATGTTTGGTTTATATTTATAGGTTAGGGATGGGTTCAACCCAATTTTTGTTTGGTTAGAGGAGCAGAAAACAGGGATGGATGACCCTTTGACGACGTTGCTACAGTACCCGGTGGGACCCACATGTTAGTGTCACGTCCTATCTTCTTCCTCTGCTCTGGCCAGATCCATCCCCCGACGCGGCCAACCCTCTGCTCTCGCCGGCGCTGCTAGCGGGCCGCCGCCGCGAGTTCCGCCTGGGCAACTTCCGCCGCCGGCGCCGCTAGTGGGCCTCCGGCACGAGCTCCGCCTGGGCAAGCTCCGCCGCCGGCGTTAGCTCCGCCTAGGCAACCTTCGCCGCCTGGGCACCATGGCCGCCGATTCGAGCACCGTGGTCTCCGATTCGAGGACCATGGTCGTCGCCGAGCAGCAGCAGTAGCAGCGACCCGGCACCGCATGGATCTCCTCGTCCTCTGCCGGTTCTGGATCGTCAGCGTTGCTAGGTCGCGCGGGAGCTCCGCCTGGGCGCGAGCTCTGCCCAGCTTCGCCCGCCGCCCAGCACCAGCCGGTCGTGCCTCCGCCCGCGTGGAGCAGCCCGGCCCCGCCTCCGCCGCCCAACGCCGGTCGGCCCCGCCTCCGACCTCGACGGGAGAGAAGAGGCACCGGAGAGAGACACGCTGACCTGACGGGAGAGAGACGGGAGAGAGCGAAGCGACGTGAGCGGGAGCGGAGCGAACTCGTCCGCCAGATTTCGGGGGAGGGAGCGAACCCGCATCTGATGCGAATATTCCTCTCTGGAGCCAACCCAACCCTCCTCGTTTCCATCCAAACAGCTGCTGGGACGGGTTCGCTCCGACCCGACTCGGTCCGCTCTCCAACCAAACACACGGCAAAGGAGCCGAGGCGCACGCGCGCCCCTAGATACCCTTCAGGCTTCACTGCTTCAGGTCACTGCTGCCTGCCTGCCTGCCCGTGCCTGCAAGGCTGCAACCCGTCCCCCGCACGCATCAACCTCTCCGCCTGCGTCTGCTCGGAGATTGACGAAACACGCCCGTCCGGAGCGATCGCGCCACCGTCTAGACGGACATCTCCGTGCACAGTATGCAGGTGTTGATGAGTGCTCGCTGCTGTCGCTGCATCCAGCGTCCAGGCCCCCGTGCTCGCTCGTGTTGCAGGCCTGTATTGCAGTTGCAGCAGTGCGCATTCGCCGACCCCTCGACCTGTTCATCCAGGCAAATCATGAGCCAGTGGTGCACGTGTGCGCTCAAGGCTCCACAGTCCAGATGCCCACGACTGCAGCGAAGCGCACCCTGGTTCGTGAAATCTACCGTTCAAGCAGCCTGTCTCCGTCTCCCGTGCCATCTACCCCAGTAACAAAATCCCAATGGCTCTTCATCATGCACGAAATGAAAAGGGCAGTTCGTTGACAGTGTCCGGAGTCTCGCTCGAATCAGGAGGACCTTTTCGATGCCGGACGGCCCAACCGACAAAGATAATCAATCCGTGGTGCTTTGCGTCTGATTGCGAGAAGAACAGTCGCTCTCAGCCGAGGGCGACCCGGGGGCACCCACCCCGCGCCGCCAACCCCCCTTCGTCCCCTCTGACGACCGCCGCCGCCACCCTCCCTGTCGGCGGCGGCGGCCAGCGGTGGCGCCGCCGGCGTCTCTCGCGTCTCCTCCTTCTTCTCTCTTCTCCTCCTCTCTTCCCTCCCCTCTCGTCCCTCCTCGCCACCACCATGTCGTGGTCGTTCCCCTCGGTCGGCGGCCGCGCGCTCTCCCGGGGCCTCCTTCGGCCTTCCCCGGCGCGGGTTCGTGTCGCCGGCTGCCTCCTCCTCCTCGCTCTGCCCACCGCCGCTGAGCTCCGCGAAACCCTAGATCTTGGCCGTCGGGTCCCTCCGGGCTCCGCGAATCCCCAGATCTGGGGCCGCCGGGGCCTCCGCCACCGTCGGTGCTGCGTCTCTGTGGCTGTGGCCGAGGTTCGGCGCCGCCTCCTCCTACGGCGCCGTTCGTCCCCTGCGGCCGAGGCGCGCTCTCCGCGACGACCCGCATCGGCTCCTCTGCTGCTGCGTCGCGGAGGCTCCGTGCTCTGGGCGGGTCGCGGCGCCGCGTCGCGCGACGGCCACTGGCGTCGCCCCTCTTCCGGCGCCGGTCCTTGGAACTGGGCGGACTCAGGCGGGGCTCGGCGGGCTCCTAGCGCTTCCAATTCGTGGGGCCCCGACGCCGGCCCTGCTGGCTGATGCCGTCACCTCTGACCCGCAACTCTGGGCGTCTATCCTCTCCTCTTGACGCTCTGAGATGTGGTTGCTCTTGGGACGAATCGCTGCAGGGCCGCCAAAGGGGCTTCCTTGTGGGTGCCTGCTCTGTTGCCCGGCTGCGGGCCGGGGAGCTGTCACCGTGCGCCGGCGGCGCCCGCCGCTGCCTCCCATGGCGCCACACCCGCGCCGGGGGCCCGCCTCGGCTGCCGCATCCGGTCTGCCGGGTCCGCTGCCTCCGCCGAACCCGCTGCCAACGTCGCGCCGTCTTCTTGGGCGCCAGTCTCGGAGGGCCCTATCCGTCTGCGCCCCCCCTCCTCGGCGGCGACGGAGGCGGCCTCCTCGACCCTCTCCGGCGATGGCCGCAGCCCGACGTCCCTCCTCTTCGGCGTTCCCCGTCTGCCCCCACGACGGTTTCTTCGGTAGGCGCTCCTCCTGTTGCGGAGGGTCCGTCTGCGGAGCCCGGCGCCCTTCTGCTGTTAACGCCGCTGTGGTTGAAGCCCTTGCTCCTCTCTCCTGTTCGTCCCCGGTTATTGGCCTGCTGCTGCTCGTCGTTGCTCTAGCGCCTTGGCTGACACGCCGTCTCTTTCCACCGGGTTGTGCCTCCGTTCTAAGCCTTGAGCTCCGCTGCTTGGAGTTGTTCTTGAAGCCTGGCGAAAGCCTTGCCCGACCCCTGTCGGTGCCGACAACGGCTGCGTGCATTTTCGTAGTCTTCCTCGCTGGAGGCGTTGTCGTTGTGGTTTCAAGTTCATTTGGCCTGCAAGGTGAAAACCCGGTCTGCTCCTTCGTGGAAGACGGACGATGGCGGCGCTCTCGTCATTCCCTCCTTGGTGGCATCGTCCTGCATGGCATTCTCGCTCGGGCTTCTCGGCGTCCTAGAGTTTAGGCTACTGGTGACAGGGCGTGTCTTCTTGGCGCCTCTTTGTTCGGCAGGTCACCCTACCTTGGTCCTTTGCTTTTTGCTCTGTTCAGTGGTGGTGTGTGAGAGTGCTCTCTTCTTCTTTGTTGTGGCTTCGGCTCTTAGTACCCTGTTGTTGCGCTTTAGGTTCCTCCTAAAGTCACTTCGTTGTATCTCATTCTCTCACTACTAGGGAAAGAGGCTTTCATCCCAGGGCAAAAATAACATTAGTACCGGTTCTGTTTGCCTCCCGGTACTAATGTTATAAGAACCGGTACTAATTTCCCGTGCCAAAAAGGAGGCGGGCGGAGCCATCCCGTGACAAACATTAGTACCGGCTCGTATTGAGCACCGGTACTAATGTCCCACATTAGTACCGGTGCTCAATATGGGCCGGTACTAATGTGTGGGCGGGACATTAGTACCGGCCCGTATTAAGAGCCGGTACTAATGTGGCTACATTAGTACCGGCTCTTAATAAGGCCCGGTACTAATCTCCAACGGCTATATCTCAGCTTCTTCCTCCTCCAGCTCGAGCCCCCCACCTTCTTTCTCCACTTCGAGCTCCTTCTCCGTGGCGCCCTAGAGGAGCTTTTGCCGGATTTGCGACCATTTCTCGATGATTTCACTCGTTGAAGTGGTCTAGAGGTTAGTTACTTCATCCTCCCTTGATTCATGCTTATTTTCTTGAGTTTTATTGGTTGAAATAGGAGTATTTTAGCACTTTAAAATGAACTATGAATAGGGGATTTTAGCACTTTGAAATAGGAGTATGTTCTAATAGAATTGATTGAAATGGATGTGTCGTGTTTGTTGGATGAGATGTTCTATATGATGATACAAATTAATTTTTTGCATTATTTTTTATAGAAATAAATATATTAAATGCTTTAGATGTACTTACTAAGAGAAACGACTAGAATAGTAATATTAGAATTAGAGAAATAATTTATTGGTCAAAAAAATAGTTTGCTTATAATAATAATAATTTAAATTGAAATATAGTTTTCTCATTATAAAAAATGTTTTCTTATAAGAAAAACATTTTCTTAAGAAAAAAAGTTTCTTTATTAGGAAAAAGTTTTCTTTAATAACATCAAAATGGTTTTTTCTCATTAGAAAATTAGGAATAAGTTTATACTTGATGTGGAATATGGATTTAAGTAGTTTGAATTTGTGTAACATAGTCTTCCATTCATTATTTAAACACTAGTACCAAGTCAAAAATGGTTTTCTCATTACAATAGTTATTTCTTAGTAAGAAAAATAGTTTCCTCAATAGAAAAATAGTTTTCTTCATTAGAAAAATTGTTTGCTCATTAGAAAATTAGTAAAAAGTTTATATTTCATGTGGAATATGGATTTGAACAGATTGGATTTATGTAACATAATCACTTGGCTTCATTTAAACACTAGTACGTACTCATTAGAAAAATAGTTTCCTCATTACAATAATACTTTCTTAGTTAGAAAAAGAGTCACCTCACAATAATCTTGTTTATATTTTATGTGGAATATGTATTTGAACACTATGAATTAGTGTAACACATATAATCTTGAACTTGTTACATGATAATAATATATTTTGTTCGGTTATATATTCTTTATTTGTAGATGGACCGGCAATGGATGTACACCGACAAGAGAATATCCAATGAATTCTTTAATGGGCTTCATGGATTTATAGAAGTAGCAGAATCGAACAAGCCCCCGTCCGGTTTCATTATTTGTCCATGCAGAAAGTGCAGGAATTTGAAGGATTTCTCAACGACAAAGACTCTTCACGATCACCTATACAAATCGGGATTCATGCCAAACTATTTTGTTTGGACAAAGCATGGGGAGAGAAGGGTTATAACGGAAGATGACGAAGAAGAAGACGACAATATTCCTGATTGGACTCAAGAAGGTGCCTTTGCAATGGGAGATGATCCAATGGGTGAGGATGATGTTGCAATAATTGAGGGAGAGCCTGAACAAGGAGAAGATGAGCCGCTTGATGATCTAGGTCAGGTGTTGCGAGAGCAGAAGGAAGATTGCGAAAAGGTGAAGGAGGCAAAGAAGTTTGACCGTATGTTAGAAGATCACAAGAAACTATTGTACCCAAATTGCAAAGAGGGGCACAAGAAGTTGGGTAGCACATTGGAAATGCTGCAATGGAAGGCTAAACATGGAGTTTCTGACAAGGGCTTCGATGAGTTAATGATGATCGTAAAGGACATGCTTCCAGAGGAGAACGAATTGCCGGAGTCAACGTACGAAGTTAAAAAGGTCGTTTGTCCTCTGGGTTTGGAGGTTCAAAAGATACATGCGTGCCCTAATGACTGTATCCTTTACCGAGGAAAAGAATATGAGAAATTGGAGGCTTGTCCTGTGTGCGGAGCGCAGCGTTATAAGATCCCACGAGATGACCCTTACGATGTTGAGGGGGAGAAGCAGAAGAAGAAGAAGAAAATTCCTGCTAAGGTAATATGGTACTTTCCAGTGATACCACGGCTGAAGCGTTTATTCAGGTGCAAGGCTAATGCAAAGTTGATGCGTTGGCACAAAAAAGATCGTAAAGCAGATGACAAGATCAGACATCCCGCTGATGGGTCGCAGTGGAGACTAATTGATAGAGAATTCCCCGAGTTTGCAGAACACGCAAGGAGCATTCGGTTTGGTTTAAGTACAGATGGATTCAATCCATTCGGTGAGTTCAGTAGTGGTCATAGCACTTGGCCTGTGACCTTATGCATATTCAACCTTCCGCCATGGCTGTGCATGAAAAAAAAGTTCATCATGATGCCAATAATCATCCAAGGCCCAAAGCAGCCAGGCAATGACATCGATGTTTATCTGAGACCGTTGGTTGAGGATCTTAAAACGTTATGGAAGAAAGAAGGTGTACCTGTGTGGGATGAGGACAAACAGGAGACCTTCAATCTATGAGCGTTGTTGTTTGTCACCATCAGTGATTGGTCGGCACTTGGTAATCTATCAGGACAAACAAACAAGGGATACCGAGCATGCACGCACTGTTTAGATGATACTTGCAGTGTGTATCTAAAACACAGTAAAAAGATTGTGTATTTGGGCCATCGTCGATTTCTTCCTCCTAAGCACCCGTTAAGAGAAGAAGGAAAAAACATTTTGAAGGTGTTGGAGAAAAACGTAAGAAGCCAGTGCACCGTGATGGTAAACTTGTATTTTCTATGGTGAAAGATTTGAAGGTAGTGTTTGGGAAGGCTTCTGGTGCCAAATCTGTTCCAAACGACAAGGATGGACGTGCACCCATGTGGAAGAAGATGTCGATATTTTAGGAGCTTCCTTATTGGGAAATCCTTGAGGTTCGCAATGTAATTGATGTGATGCATGTGATGAAGAATTTTTGCGTGAACTTTCTTGGCCACCTAGGTGTATACGGAAAGCCAAAAGATACAGTTGAAGCTCGTCGGGATCTTAAATTTATGAAACAGCGAAAAAGCCTGCATCCCGAAAAGAGAGATAAGGGAAATTGGTTGGCCCCTGCTAGTTACACCCTCAGCAAGGAAGAGAAGAAGATGATGTTTGATTGTTTGAACAGTATCAAGGTCCCGACTGGCTACTACTCAAATATACAACGAATAATAAATGACAAAGAAAAAAATTCATAAATCTGAAGGCTCATGACTGCCACGTGTTGATGACACAATTGCTGCCTGTTGCACTAAGGGGTATTCTACCAGAGAATGTGAGATTGACAGTCGTTAAGGTTTGTTCATTCCTCAACTAGATCTCTCAGAAGGCAATCCATCCAAAGAATCTAGTGCAGTTGCAGAAAGATGTCGTGCAATGCCTCGTCAGCTTTGAGATGATCTTTCCACCCTATTTCTTTACTATCATGACCCACCTTCTAGTGCACCTAGTTGAAGAGATTTTTATCCTCGGGCCTGTATATTTACACAACATGTTCCCTTTTGAGCGGTTGATATCTACTTACAAGAAGTATGTCCGTAATCGTGCTCGTCCCGAAGGAAGCATCGCAAAGGGATATGCTACAGAGGAGGTGATTGAGTTTTGTGTCGACTTTATTGATGAGCTTGCTCCTATTGGACTCCCTGTATCACGCCATGAGGGGAGACTCAGGGGAAAGGGCACACTAGGGAAGAAAACTCAGATGGATATGGATGAAACGTTATTTCGTACAGCCCATTTCTTTGTCCTGCAACAATCATCCCTAGTGGCTCCATACAGGGAGGAGCACAAGTCCAATGTACGGGCCTCAAACAAAGAGAAGTCAGAGGCCTGGATTACACGTCATCACAATGATAATTTTGCATCATGGTTGCGGAGAAAACTTATGGGTGACAACACTATTGGAGAGCAACTGCAATGGTTGGCTAGAAGTCCATCTATCTCAGTACTTACGTTCCAAGGATACGAGATAAACGGATACACATTCTACACGAGAGCCCAAGACCAAAAGAGCACAAACCAAAACAGCGGTGTCCGTATAGATGCAATAGACAACGAAGGAAATGAACAAACATACTATGGTGTCATTGAAGAGATATGTGAATTGGACTACGGACCTTTAAAAATCCCTCTTTTTAAGTGTCAGTGGGTCAAAAACCCTACAGGAGGTATAATGACAGACAAATTTGGGATGACAACAGTGGATCTTAATAAGATTGGATACAAAGATGAACTGTTCGTCCTAGCGAATGATGTGACTAAAGTTTTCTATGTGAAAGACATGTCGAGCAAACCACCAATAATAAAGAAAGGTGATGATAAGGGTGTTGTTAATAATGAGCCAAAGCGTCACATAGTTCTACCGGGAAAAAGAAAAATTGTTGGAGTTGAGGACAAGACTGACAATTCAGAAGATTATGATCAATTCGATGGTCTTCCTCCATTTTCAGTAAAGATTGACCCAAGCATCATGTTAGCCGAAGAGGACACTCCATACCTAGGGCTGGACGAAATGCTCGAAGCTCGTTAGCTCGCTCGGCTCGTGACCTGCTCGGCTCGGCTCGGCTCGTTAACCTAACGAGCCAGCTCGAGCACACATTTTAGCTCGTTAATATAACGAGCGAGTTCGAGCCAGCTCGCGAGCCTAAAGAGCTGGAGCAAATGTTAACTGGCTGATAGAGTAAATAGTTCATGACATCAATTTTCCAAGAGCCCAAGGCCCATAGGACTCCTTTGCTGTTTGTACTGGCCTGCTTACTGCTACTGCACGCACGATCTATTACCCCCCACAAGCTAAAATATCTCCCTGCCACTTCTCTCTCATCCATCTATCTTCTCTCTCGGTCAATGCATCTCCGTCTTCATGCTGCTCGCTCATGGCCATGGGCCATGGCTCATCTCTGGCTTCCCCCGCTGCAGCAGCTTAGGGAGCCTCTACTGCTCTGCTCGAGTTCAAGCCGGGGTCGAGTTGGAGAAAGAAGCAGGTGCTGCCAGCGCTTTGCTTGAGCTTGCTCCGTCGATCCATGGCTGTAGCCTGTGGTCCTTCAGGCATCTCCCACCTCGACTCTCATGCCGTCCTCAATCCTTAGAAGAAGCAAATCAATAGCCCTCGATGTCTACACCTTTCTTTTCCTCCCCGATGTCGCTTTCAAGATTTGTGGGTCTGAATGTTTTACGTTTTGCATCTGGTGCTTGATTCAAGATATCTTTCTAGCAGAAACAAGCTTTGGGTGCTAGATTTACAACGTCAAGCTCAATCAAATGCCTTTTGCTGATGGTTTGAGTATGCATTTGCATGTCGCACTTCCATTCCCCTTTCTCCCTTTGTTTCAACAGCCAGAGAAAGCATGCTGCGAGCTGCCCGAGCGAGCTCGCGAGCTGGACCGAGCCGAACCGAGCCGGCTTTTCTGCTCGTTAAGATATCGAGCCGAGCCGAGCTAGCTCGTTATCTCAACGAGCTATACCGAGCCGAGCCAGCTCGTTATCCAGCCCTATCCATACCTACGTCGTGATCACAACCAAGGGACATTCGTGAAGAGGAAGATTGTTAATGTTGCATTAGATGATGATGTATAATATGTACCAAAGTATTGTAATATTTGAATGAACTATTATTTTGCTACTTTATTAACAAAACTTTCAATTATTTCACTTTTTTAGCATTATCAGATATTAAATAATAAATTTACATAAAAACATACATGAGCAAGACTAAATCATGATTTTTATATTAATTACACTGGATGTACTATTTAAGAAAGATTTTGCATGAAAAAAATAAAATTATTTCCGTTTGTTAAAGTCAAGAACAAAAAAAGACAATTTAGAAGATATTAGTAGCTTATTGATAAGAAAATTTTAATTTTGATTGTTAAATTTAGAATGTCATAGTATCTACGTAAAGAAAATTAAATAAACTTGTTCCACCATTTTATGCGTTGTATATGATTTACCACAAATAAACTGCAATATAGAAAATAAAAACGAAAAATAAAAGGTAAACAGTGGGCAACAAAATGAAGACCACATTAGTACCGGTGCTAAACTAGCACCGGTACTAATGTGCTTCTCCATTTGGCGGCAAATGAAGTCACATTAGTACCGGTGCTCAACTAGCACCGGTACTAATATGGACATTAGTACCGGGCCTCAACAAGCCCCGGTACTAATGTCCATATTAGTACCGGTGGTAGTTGAGCACCGGTACTAATGTGGGGAGGTTATAAGGCGGCGCCCCCTTCTTCCCCAACACTTAGGCCGCAATTCCTCCATCCCGTCGTCGCCGCCCTGTGCTGTGCTGTGCTGAGCTCGCCGTCGTCGATCGGAGCGCCGCCGGTGCCCCGCGCCGCCTCTCGTCTCCGCCGGTGTCGTCGTCGTGCCTCTACTCCGCGCCCGCCCCGCCGTCCGCGCGCCGACGTACACGTGTGCGCGAGCCACCGCCGCGCCGCGCGCCGCCGTCCGTCCGCGTCGTCCGGCGCTGTCGTCGCCTGCCCCGCCGTCCGCCGTCGCCGACCGCCCCCGCCGCCCCCCGCCGTCTGCCGCCGTCCGTGTCGTCGTCCGGCGCCGTCCCGCCCCGCCGTCCGCGCGCGCCGTCGCTGTGCCAGCCCCGCCGTCCGCCGTCGCCGACCGCCCCCGCCGCTCCGCCGTCGCCGCCGTCCGGTACGCGCGGTGTCCCGGCCGGCCACGCTTAGCTCGCGCGCGTGCGCCGCGCCCCTACTGCGGCGCCAATTGGGGGCTGACGTCAGCCCTCCTTTTTTTATATAGAATTTATATATAAATTTAGAATTAAGAAATAGATTTAGAATTTAGAAATATAGATTTAGAATTTAGAAATATAGATTTAGAATTTAGAAATATAGATTTTGAAATGGATTTAGAATTTTGGTGTAAATGTTATTTAGAATTTGATTTAGAATTCAATTTGGATGTTGATTTAAATGTTATTTATATGTGGATGTAAATATTATTTAAATGTGGATGTAAATGCTATTTAAATTTCAAATTGACATGTTCGGCTCGACTCGCTCGAGCGAGTCGGGAGCGAGTCGAGTTGCTCGACTCGCTCGACTGGCTCGCTCCCGCCACGCTCCCGACCCTCCCCCCCGCCACGCTCCCAATGCCCCCGCCACGCCCCCGAAACCCCCCCCCGCCACGCTCCCGACTCCCCCGCCACACCCCCGCCACATTATTATTTTTTGTCCACATATTATTTTTTGTCCTCATATTAATAGTCTCATCATTAGAATAGTTTGTCCTCATATTATTTTTTGTTACATTATTTTAGTTACAATAGTGCGAACAGAAGAGGACCGAGAAGCGGAGCAAATGATCATGGATTTAATTGCTCGCGATACTATGAATGATGCACCGAATGAACAAGAACAGGATCACAGAGAGGCCGACAGCTACCTGAACATGTTTGCTGATGGCAACGAGAGGGAGCAACCAATTGCTCAAGGAAGCAATGATGGAGAACCATCCGAGGTATAATTAATAAAAACCAGTACCTCGTCATGATTTTCGAGGAACCTACTAATTATAGAAAATGTGTTAATAGTTCTTAAATTTCCAGGAGCCTGCATCGAGCAGCAAGAAGAAGTCGGGTGGGAAACACGGCCCAAAGAAGAAGCTAGACGGGCGTTTCATCATCACGGAAGTATCTCCCGATGGGAGACCGTTAGCTCCACATGAAAATGTTGTCAAGTTGGTAAATCACATTGGGGCTCTTGTTCGGGACAACATCCCAATAAGCTTTCGGTTTTGGAAAGCGGCTAACGCACCTGACTTGCTACCCAAAGAAGGTGATCAAGCCGAAGCTAAGCACGAAGATCAAGATCAAGATGAAGAGCAACATAAAGAGAATGAACCCCCGGTACCGGTTCGGCCAGATGTTGTCCCGGTCACAGAGAAGAACATGATTTCGACCGAGGTGAAAGCACACTTCGGATTTCCCGAAGGCACATGTTTGAAAGATGTGCGCACTTGGGCCCTGCAGAAGGGTGCAATTGCCTTTCAGACGTACAAGAAGCGGCTGACCAAGGAGTTCATCAAGAAGGGGCATACACCTGATTTTAAGAAGCCGGGATATGCCAAGTTAAGAGATCATTGAGATGCATTTGTGCAGGGCAAGCAATCGGAAGATGCCGCCAAGTTGATTGCAACCAACACAGCCAATGCACATAAAAAGAAAGAATTCCATCATCTTGGCCCTGGAGGTTACGCGATGGCCCTGCCCAAGTGGGATCGGATGGAGCAAGAGATAATGGCACGTGGAATCGTACCGGCAACTCTGGAGTGGCCTGACCGAGCGCGGAATTACTATTATGCACATAGTGGCACGCTCAATCCCGAAGATGGATCATTAATACCGGGTGAGCAACTAAGACAGACAGCTGCAAGGCTTGTTGATTTGATCAGGGCTGCTGCCGATGGAACATTCATAGCTGATCGAGAGAAGGACGAGCTTTCTGCTGCAATAGGCACTAGATAACATGGCGGACGTTGCCGAGGCAAAGGTGTGATTCCATGGAAAGTCGCATGGCATGAGCACATTGACTCGTATAAGAAGCGCAAAAGGAACAAGGACGAATAAGATAGGAAAATCAGACAATTGCAAGAGCGCATAGAAATGACTGAGGCAAGAATGGAGGCCATCATTGATGAGCGTGTGGCCCTTGCTCTTAACAAACAATCATCTCAGCAAGGGCCCATAGATGAAATGAGCCCGCCATCTACTAAGGGGAAAAGTAGTGTCGCTTCAACGGATGCAACACCAGCAAACACGGAAGCACTGGTCAAGGACGCAGAAGCACCCCTAGCCTCACATGAAGCACCGGTTGCCTCACCAGAAGCACCCCAAGCCTTAGCAAAAGCAGCCGAGGTCTGCCACGAACGATTCCCCGTGGATGACATCACAGTGAGGTCAGCGTGTGAGCTTCACGCTCAACTCAGAAACAAGATGTTACCGGTGGCTTATGGTGTTGCTGAGGTCCCGGAACCGGGGGAAACATTCATGGGCGTGGAATTTAGTAAATCATTTTACCATAAAGTTGCCGTCGACCGAGTGGTCCCCGGTTGGGAAGACCTCGAACTGGAGTTACCGGGACCTGATGGGGAAGAGGTGCTTGGAGATACCGTGCACGGTTGGGTATTGTGGGCAAAGGCTCACATAAAGATTACGGAACCGGTCAAAGAAGCACCCCTAGCCTCACCAGAAGCACCTCTTCCTGAAGCCTCATCTACACCCCCCGTGCCTGAAGGCGAAGATCATCAGCTACCATCATCTCCAACAGGAAGCATGAGTCCTCTAGTTGATCGGGACCCAAGCGAGAGTCTGCCCCCTCAGCATGATGAGTCTGTTAAGGGCAAGGGTACCAAACGACGAGCTACGCATCATCCTCTGCCCCTCCTCCAAAGAAGCAGACGAAGCCCAGGCCGAAGAAGTCTCAACCGAAATTATCTTACGAGAAGACTCAGGAGGAGCTAGATGCATCAGTACGGGCTGAGCTTGATAGACAAATATTCAAAGCGAAGAAGCCACCTGTTGAGAAACTAATTGACCGGGTCAAATTTCATCGCTTCATGAAAAAAATGGAGGAGGAGAAACGAATAAATGCCCAGGCACCTCCTTTGAGTGACTATGACCGACAAGCACTCAAGATGGACAAACAGAAGAAGCTTGCGAATAGAGCTAAATCTACAATTCTACAACTAGGCACCTATTCAAAGCAATCTGTCTCCCCTATCAAGGTGCTTTCTTCGCTTGAGCAGCATATGCTCGTATTCAATAAGGATTCAGGTCTGACTCCTGGTCAAATCCGAGGAGACGAACCAATCCCAAAGCATGAAGGGGCAAATAGACCGAAGTATGAGTGGGGTAAACCTCTTATGTGGCCGCAGTTGGTGCCGTTTCTTCCAACGAGAATCATGAACTGCACGATTGGTACATGGCTGCGTCAGCTAGCGGTGTAACCTATGTGGAAATTACCATAGAAGATCGACATTATTTCCGTGGCCGAGAAACTTTTGGTGTGGAATTTGACCAATTTTGGTACTTATTCAATCAAGATGCAATTGACTCAGGACTCATCGCTTGTTGGACTCTGTAAGTCTCGAAAACAATGATCTAGACATTCTACCTTATCTTAACTTGTGTTTAATTTGAATTTAATTTCAATTATGCAGCTTTGAGATGCGACGGTGCTGGAGGAGAGGAATAAGGGACGTCGGCTTCATGGATCCACTAATGATAAATCAGACTTGTGTCAGAAAATGGGAGCTGGCCACATTGGACTATATATATTTGTATCTAGAAAAACACCATGAGAAGGGTATCATACTTCTGCCATACAACTTCGGGTGAGCAACGTGTATCTCATCTATTCTATCTTTTTCAAATGACATTGCATATATATTTCAAGAAACTAATACTTCTACACGTGTGCACAGCTTCCACTGGAGTCTTTTTGCATTCTGTCCGTCTCTAAGCAAGGTCTTCATCTTCGACTCTTTGAGGGCAAGTACAGACAAAAGCGCATACCAAGATGTCGTAGAGATGATCAAACTTGCATGGACTCGCCTCTGTGTAGAGCACCCGGGAAGATACAAAGAAAACCTTTATTCCACTATGATTTCCTTGTATGTGTATTCTGCTAGTCCGCATATCTCATGTCTTCCAATATAATTAAACATATTTCATAACCTTATTTTCGCACATGTGCAGTGCTTGACACAACCTTCAGGTACCAATCTGTGCGGATACTATGTATACGAGTTCATGCATACCTTTTCAAGCATCGCACAAGGTACTAACCTTGAAGACAGGGTGCGTCCACTAAACTAAACGACACATGCATGTAGTTCTTATTTGTCCATGTTCTTTTTTGTACTAGTTCTTATTCTTTGTTCATATTCTTTTGTAGATTGATGACATCAAGCAGGGGTTCCTCGAGTCGGAAAGAATCCGGTTAATTCAAGAACAACTATGCGGATTTCTTCTAGATGAGGTGATTACGCCAGGTGGAGAATTCTACTCAGGCTTATCATCTGTGATTGTAACGGGGAAGTCCACGGAAGAAACATCGGGGAAGTCCACTGCAAAAGCAACTGGGAAGTCGACGGAACAAACACAGTCGACTAAGCAGGGGAGCAAGAGAGGAAAAAGCTCTGCAAAGGATCAATCGTCAGGAAGCAAAAAAAACTAATATTAAACCTTGCTAACCTTTGATGCAATGTATTATATACACTAATATATATTTTTCGTATTTCTGTATGCACAATATTATATATGTTCTTGCATTGGATCAACTACCGGATTTGATATAATACATGCATACGAATTTATATGTACATGCTATAATATATATTCGTGTGCCATATAAAATATTTGAGATAATACTATACATGCATATGTATATATGTATTAGTATAATATTTGAGATAATACTATACATGCATATGTATATATGTATTAGTATAATATTATACTAATACATATATACATATGCATGTATAGTATTATCTCAAATATTTTATATGGCACACGAATATATATTATAGCGTATCAGGCATTACGATTAGTATACGTAAATACGATAGAATTAATAAACCAGAAAACAATAAAGAAAAAGAAAAAACAAAAAACATTTAGTACCGGTTGGAAACAAGAACCGGTACTAATGTGGACCGTGCCACGTCGCTGGGGCCGGACACATTAGTACCGGCCCTCAATACCAGCCGGTACTAATGCTCACATTAGTACCGATCGAACAATACCGGCTTGGAAACCGGTACTAATGAGAGTTATAAACCGGTACAGATGTTCGTTTCCCTAGTAGTATCTTCTCTTAATGAAAAACGTATTTTGCACGTCTAAAAAAAGATTTCGAGAAGAACAAATAGGAAAACCGGAGAGGGAGGGTGCCCAGAGATTAATAGACGAGGATTATGCTAATTTTGTTGGGGGCTATTTTGTTTTTCTCCCAGAAACGCTATATAGCTGCTGTTCTTGTCAGCGAGGCAAAAGGGCAGGCAATTCGCCAGCTCGCTGCACGCTGCACGCTGCTGTAGGATTCCCATCCATCCCAGCTGCATATGCCTGCATCACCCGGCCGAGTCGGGACTCCGGACGAGTGGTTCGTCAAGTCGCCCGCCGCACGAACCTTTTGCTCGTGCTGTCGTGCATGCGCGCCAGGAATTTCGCCGGCCGGCAGCGCATCTAGCCGGCGACGAACCGGCGATGCCGCACGCGCGCCACTGCGCCAGGCTCAAGCCCTGGAGACCCTTCAGGTCACCGCTGCAATGCAAGCACAAGGCTGCCTGCCTGCCTGCCCGTGCCTGCAACCCATCCCCCGCACGCATCAACCTGGGCCTTGTTTAGTTGGGTCTTGTTTAGTTCGGTGAAAATTTTGCGTTTTTAACATTTCGAACTCCTGTAGCACACTGTAGCACATTTCGTTTGTTTGTGGTAAATATTATCCTACCATGGTCTAACTAGGCTCAAAAGATTCGTGTCACGAAGTACATCAAAACTGTGTAATTAGTTATTTTTTACCTATATTTAATACTCCGAACATATATCTTTTGACGTATTTAATGTGATGTGCATCACATCACATTAAATACGAAACGTGCTACAGTATACTACAGGAGTTCCAACAGTTAAAAAGGTAAATTTTTCGATCAACTAAACAAGCCCCTGGCCGGCCGCCCGCGTCTGCTCGGGGAAGCGTCCGGAGCGATCGCGCCACCGTCTGGGCATCTCCGTGCACTGCAGCATGCAGGTGTTGAGTGCTCGCTGCATCCAGCGTCCAAGCCATGCAGGTGTTGCAGGCTTGAATTGCAGCAGTGCGCATGACCCGTTCGTCCAGGCAAATCATGAGCCAGTGGTGCACGTGTGCGCTCAGGGCTCCACAGTCCAGATGCCCACGACTGCAGCGAAGCGCACCCTGGGCCACGTTTAGATAGCTAAAAATAAGCAAAAGTAACTGTTCTAACTCCTTTTGTAGCATGTTTCGTTTGTTTGTGGTAAATATTATCCTATCATGGGGTAATTAGGCTCAAAAGATTCATCGCGTGATGTATAACAGAACTGTGTGATTAGTAATTTTTTTACCTACATTTACTGCTCCGAACATATGTCTTTTGGTGTATTTAATGTGATATGATGGAGAGAGAGTTGAAAAAGTAGCAATTTTTTTTTAAAAAAATTGCCATCTAAACGAGGCCCTGGTTCGTGAAATCTACCGTTCAAGCAGCCTGTCTCCGTCTCCCGTGCCATCTACCCCAGTAACAAAGTCCCAATGGCTCTTCATCATGCACGAAATGAAAAGGGCACAGTTCGTTGACCCGACAGTATCCGGAGGACCAGTTCGATGCCGGACGGCCCAACCGACAGAGACAATCAATCCGTGGTGTTCGTTTCATCAAGACCAGAGCGCCAAAACGGAAGCTCCCATCAATCCGGCACGTTAACATCGTGTGCAGCTGCATCATGCATGTGCTTCGTTAATGGCGAAACGTCTGCTAATGCTGCCGCGGCATCAAATCAAATCGGAAGCCATAAACGTCGTCCGCTGTCCGCGGCGACGCTGATGGGAGACGAGACGACAGAGCGCTCGCAGAAATAGACTAAGGATTTTATGCGATACTACTGTCTTGTATACCGATCCGCCACCTTACAAGCAGCAACCAACTACCACTACACCCAACTGCTACACACACTACTGGACATCTGTATGTAGCCGGTGGTATGTATCCACACGGGGCGCTATAACAATTTAATTACTCCTCGCTTATTTTACAAAATACGCTGTCAGCCTCGCAAGTGGCGTGCGACCGACCTGCACTGAGCTCGGCCGCTCACCGACCGGGCGGCCGGCAGACCGGGACCGAACTGGCATGGCGATTTGGCGAAGCAGCCTGGTCGCCCATCATCAGGCCGGGGCCTTCACCCTTCAGCAATGCTCTGCAGCGCGGGCCTCCATTGCCGGGCGGCGCGGCGGCCGACGAGCAGCGCCCCGTGCGGCAGCAGCGCGTCCAGCTCGGCGTCGAGGTCGGCCGCCGCCGCGTCGGTGTTGCCGTGTTTGGTGGCGCCGGGGCCCGACGACGACGGGCCTGCAGGCTCCGGCTCCGGCTCCGGCTCCACCTCCTCCGTGTGGCGCCGCATGACCTGTGTTGATGGGAACGGGAGTGAATGCACGCGGCGTAACGCCGGGACGTGGTTCGATGTGCGATGGAGACCGTGCGAGCGGGGGATCAAGTGGCTGGGGATTGATGGAAAGCGGAATAGTATCTGGGGCGCGGCGTGCGTACCTTGGCGAGTGACCGGTCGGACTCCTTGCGCTTGCCGGCGCCGGCGCCGGCTCCAGCGCTGCGGCTGTCGACGCTGGCACGCCGGCGGCGGTGCTTGGCCGCCGGCTTCGCCTCCTCGTCCTTGGTCCTGATCGTGACGCGGCTCAGCTTGACGTGCCGCTTCGACGCGAAGTCCCTCAATACCTCTGCTCACACACCCACGGTGTTCATGCATCCATCCGCTCATTCGTTAGACCGGCAGGAAGCAAAAGCCGAAAAGCGACATGAGAAATGAGAAAAGCAAGCCAGGAACGGTGAAATAAACCGGTCAGAAACGACGATAAAAATCGTCACCGTCGAGCGAGTCCAAGACTCCAAACACGGACACCAGAAAAAGGCTCAGAAAGGGGCTCGCTAACCTACAGGGTAGCTTCGTCATCTTAGTCAGCAATGGCATTCAAACCGGACAAGCACAACCCGGGCCGGCCTAACACGGCCGGCGGCGCAGCAAGCTCCGCGAGCAAAACGTTGGGCGCAGCAATGCAGGAATAGGATCGTCGGACGGCGGCGGCGCGTGGGGGTGGTGAAGTACTCATACCTTCGAAGCTGACGAGGCGGTAGACGCGGCCGAGGAGGAGCGTGTCGTCGGGGCGGAGCAGCTTGAGGTGCTTCACGGTCGCGGACCCCGACCCCGAGGCGTCGCCGGCCGCGGCCGGCTGCGGCGTGGTGGCGATGACGGCGGCGACGTAGTGGCCCGGGTTGGCCGCCATGACGGCGCCGGCCGAGAGCGCCCAGTAGGCGCGCTCCGTGCGGCCGCCGCCCGGGTGCTGGATCAGCACCGCCGCCGCCTCCGCCGCCTGGCAGTTTCCCATCGATGCGTGGTTGCCTGCCTGCCGCCGCCCGGCGCGCGCGTTTCTTGCGTGGTTTCTGGGAGGACCGGGCAGAGGAGGTGGGGTGGGCGAGTGAACCGCGGGCGGTAGCGGCGCCGAACGTTTTGTAGGAGGGGAGTTGACGCGTGGTTCAGCCCGAGCTCAGCGCGATGGTAGGCGACGATGCACGGTAAGTCGGTAACTGTCCGGCCTGGCCTGCCCGTGGCCATCCCGTCATCTGATTATATAGCGGGCGCACGTGATACGTGGCGGATAAGCACTATTTTTAGGGTATTTGGAGATCGGAGTTTTAATCGAGACCGTGCCGCAATACAATTTTTCTATCCTAGTATCCCTCCACTTGTCTCTCTCACAAACAGTTTTGATTTGTGTGAAGACTTAGTTTCTTATGTTTTTTATCTCTTTCTTCAATAAATACAATGTCGTAACAACAAAAAAGATATAAACGAGAAGGTAATTAATAGACTTAGACTTCATGACGAAGTCTACATTGAGCGTGCCCTAATTCAACTTATTTTTAAATGAGAAGATAGGAGAAGTGAGTGTGGGAAAAGCAAAGTCACAAAAGATATTAATTACAGTAGGAATCTCGCTGGAGTGTATACAAATACTCCTAGTAACTTTTTTTGTTTTTTTTACAAAGGAAAACTTCCATGCTTTTATAGAAATCATATACGTTCAAGTACAGACGCAGACACAGACTCTGGCTGCTGGGGACTCCAGCACGCACAACACGCACAAGGAACCAGAAACAGGAAAAAAACGAAAACAAACCGAGCTAAACTCAAGCAGCCGCAGGCTGCTCACACACTACTGACTGACAAAAACCAAGCAGAAGTAAATAAACACAGCTTCACGTCATCAGGCAAAACATTAAGGTCTCTCAACACAGCAGGCTCCTCTATCTTCTTCTTTTTCGTCAGCAGAAGTCCTCCTCCTGGGCGTTCTTCTGCAGCTTCTCCAGAAATTTAGCTACCCATCCTTTTACTTGAGATATCCACCCGTCCATTCGCTCTTGATCGCCACCCCCCAGCCGAGCTCGCCACTTCTGCAAACCTGCCTGAATTTTGAAGAATATGTCAGTTGGAGAGCGCGGAAACACCCCCTCTATTGCCATTTTGTTGCGCGTGGTCCAAATCGACCACACCACAATTGCAAAAGTGAAGAGCTTCACATTATGATTATCAGTGCTCAGTGGTAGCCATTTCCCCAGGAAATCGCTTAGGCTGACAGGAGTTCGGTCCCAGCCCAGAGCTTCTCTTAGCCCCCCCCCCCACCCACCCAGACAAGTTTAGCTAGATGACAGTTAAAGAAAATGTGGTCAGCACTCTCTTTTTTCCTACACACCACACAGTTCGCATCTCCTTTCCACTTTTTCTCTTTAAGGGCCTCCCCGGATTGAACCCTGTTATGGTACACTAGCCACATAAAAACATTAATTTTCATTGGCAGTTTGTTTTTCCATAGGCGTTCCATTCTTTTATGGTAGACTCCTCGGTCTAGAAGTCTTCTATACATCAACCTCGTGGTGTATGCCCCTGTTTTTTCAAGGATCCAAACCACCTTGCCTCTGTCACTATTTAGCTGCATGTTTTCCAGACGGCTGACCAATTCATCCCACTGATCCACTCCTTTTGAAGTCCATTGTCCAACCCCCCCCCCCCCCATCCCAGCACTCACTAACAAGACATTTAGCTGCATGTATAAACTTGGGAAGACTAGTTTGAGGGGAATATCCCCTTTCGAGACATCTTCCCAGAAGAGTGTGTTGGTACCATTATTCACCTGGAAGACCACCCCTCATTTGAAGTTATGTTTAATATTATTCAAACCCTGCCAAAATTGCGAAGCCCCCCTATTCTTGCAGGTCTGGAGAGTTTTATTTTTTAAATATTTCTTCTCCAGAAGCTTAACACATATGTCATCGCACCCCCTGTAATGTATTCTCCATACCCATTTCAGCAAGAGGGCTTCAGTCAACACCCTGGTGTTGATTATACCTGCCCCCCCCCCCCCGAATTCTTTCGACAGACAAGTATTTTCCCATTTTATCATGTGGTATTTCGGCTTCTCTCGTTCACACCCCCAAAAGAAATTAGCCCTAATGGAATCTATTTGCTGGTGGGTCCCTCCGTACAGCCGGAACATGCTCATCAAATATATAGGCATGCTACTCAACGATGTATTAGAATCTATGTCTCATTTTTTCCACGACACCACTAAACGCCCCCATCCCCAACCTCCTGTCACTAATCGGGAACCCGAGGTATTTCATGAGAAGCCGCCCCACTTTACAGTTCAACATGTTAGCAATATTCTCTTCGGTCTTTTTGTCCACCCCCAAGGCAACTACCTCACTCTTGTGAAGGTTGATCTTCAGCTCCAACATCCGTTCGAAACAATATAGAATGAATTTCATGTTTGTCATAGATCTCTCCTTGGATTCACACATCAGGATTGTGTCGTCGGCGTATTGTAGGTGAGTAACACCCCCCTCAATTAGGTGCGGCACGACCCCCTTAATGTACCCTCTCTGTTTTGCTTTGTCCAAAAAGAGCGCCATAGAATATTGATGAGCTAACCGCTCTAACATATTAATGGATGCTACTATGGGAGGGGGCACCTGCCCCTATACGCACAAGTTACCCCCATGTACCGTAGTATAGAAAAGAAGAATAGACTTTAATTATAACGATATGGATAATACATTATGGGACATCACACGTATGAGATGAATAAACACAGAGTGAAGGCTCTAAAATAATCAGAAAGGAAATTTACTTCTTGCACCAGCTCCAGCTCGATGATGCTTCAAACAGGTAGAGTTTGACGCGTCATTCCAGTGTAAATAAAATTGCTAGAGTACGAGTATAAAAACAAAGCTACAAATGAGAGATTCGAATATATATAGAAATTGTATCCGAATGATCGGCACTACAACTACTTTTTGAATCAAGTTCGGTTAATCCTCTTTACAGGAGCGTTAAGGGGATTAAGGGAGATTTAGATTTGCTGAGAATTTAATCCGTCCTGATCCTCTCCAGTTCTCTCTAGTCCCGTTCGAACCGAACAAGACAGCACACGTGAGAGAGACAAAAATCAACGTCCAGTGACGATTCATCAAACAGTCCTAGAGCTATCTTCAATTCCAAGTACAACACCTCGCAAGGACAGAGTAAACAACCACGGCCACGGGCCACCTACTGTACTTTATTTCGGCGGGCGAGTCAAACCCGGGCGTGAGCCCGTGGCCCTCCGTGCATCATTGCACAATCATATGTATCATCAACAGCAGCTGAGCGTCCGGCGTCGACGGAGGCTGTCGACACGGCACTTGGTGTGGGTGCACATCACACATCAGGCTCTGCTGGTCAGGGACCGCTGCAACCAGATCGCGCACCGAACTCTGCACTAACCGGAGCCGGAGCCGGAGCCGGAGCCTGCAGCAAGCAACCAACCCCGGCGATCCCGATCCGATCCCCTCGCTCCTCATCTTCTTCCTCACCGTCCGTCCCCGGCGCACGCACATTTCCTTGCGGTGGTTACCTGATTGCTTTCGCCGCAGTTCGCCCGTGTCAGCCACGCCTCCGCGAGCCGTCACCTGAGCCTGAAATCTGCAACACCGTTGGGACGTTCTGGAGAACGTACACGGGGTCCCCTGCACTGCATACTGAACGTGCGCAGGTCCGCAGAAACCAAACCCGTGGGTTGAGATGGGCGTGTCACCGGGGGGAGCGGGGATGCCGACGAGCTTGTCCCGTTGCCGGCGAAGATTAGTGTGCAAGCAAGCTGCAACTGCAAGTCCGGTCGCCGTTGGGGCTTTCTTGCAACCCCGGGCGGGGCTGACCGATCAAGCAAAACGCCATGGCGCCCTGAGGTCATGACAGGGGAAAAAGCCAGAAAGGGGGCCTTCCGTTTTCGTCTCCCTGAAGAGTAGGGTGACGACGGGGCCGTAACCGCACAATCCTGTGCGTTATGGCGGACGTATCCGCTTGTTTTCTTGCTATATGCCTGGGTTTTCCTTGTAGAGTTGTAGTGGATTAATGCGCAAGTTAAGAGGGGGGAGAGGCTTGGCTTTTCTCGTCAGGGGACCGGGCCTCCCGCGACGTGGCGCTTGCTTCGATCAGTTGCATGTTTGCATTCTTTGGATCAGGCAGGCATTCGCGAGTGCTTTTCTTGTTCATCCAGGCTTTTCATCCGAGTAGTAGTGCCCCCCTGCTTTGCTTGCTCGCTGCGATCCTCATCCTTTTCGCCAGCTCAGTCAGGGAGATGATGGGGGACAGCAGCCATCGGCCTTTGGGCTGCCAGTGGGCCCTACGATTTTATTTTTTTGAAACACCGGCCCTACAAATTGACGGCCTCTGTCTGTACGGAGATGGGCTACTGGGCTGCATATGCAACCAAGACGGGCAGGCCGAACTTCTCCGGCCTGTATGTATGTATGGTGGACCGCACAAACCTCAACCGCAGTGGGCCGCACAAACATCAAGCTATCAGCAGCTTTGGAAAGAGGAGGTCCACCACCATTCGTGCGTGTTCGGTCCATTTCTTGCGAGTAAAATGCGCAGGCGGTCCTCAAACTTATCGTGCTGTGTCAAACCGGTCCCTGAACTCGCAAAACGACCAACCAGGTCCCTAAACTCCGTTCAGGTCTTATTTTGGTCCCAAACAGGTGGCAAAGCATGAGATTTGCTGACGTGGCTGCCACCGTGTCACCAATGTGGCTCCAAAAGTGGGGAGGACGAGTCGCGCCCGTCCTCCAGCTCCCTCGTCGGCCGCTCTTCCAACTCCCTTCGGCGGCCTCTCCTCCATCCACCTCCTTCGACCTCTCCTCCAGCTCTCTGCCTCCCTCCGTCGGCTGCCCCTCTAACTCTCTGCGCCAGCCTCCCCTCCATCCTCATCCGCCAGCCACCCCTGTCTCCCTCTGTGAAGAGCCGCGTCGGCGCCGCTGAGCTGCGCCGCCCCCGTCCTCCTCCACCGCCGGCCAGGGGCGCGACGCGCGGGCGAGCTCGTCGCTCTCCCCAACGGCTGCCTCCCCGGCGCCCTCCCTGACGGCTCCCTCCCCAGCGCGCCCTCCCCATCGGCTCCCTCGCCGGCGCGCCTTCCCGGCGCTTCCTCACCGACGCGCCAAATCCGCCACCCGCCCACGAGCACGGTCGCCTCCGCCGGCGTGGCCCCGACTTCTCCGTCGTCGCCACTGTGGTTCGAGGAGCGGAAGGAGGCAGCAAGGAGGAGGTGCTGGAGACCATCGACTCGCTGGCCCGGGTCATCCTCCTCTAGCTCTCTGCACTGTTGTGTTCTTCAAAACAGAGTCAAGAACCGCTTGAAAGAAAGATCGATTCTAATGATGAGATTCCGACAGATGGAAGTTGGGAATCACCAAAATGGATCGTTTGGAGATATAGAAGACAAATGTACGATCAATTTTGTTCCATCTCATAGAAAATATCGTTAATTTTGTGATCTCATGAAGCTATTGCTCTTCTACGCACTGGCGCAGCTGGAGGCGTCGCTCTTCCTCCGGAGGCTGCTGCACGAGGTGAGTGTCGAGTGCAGGCTGGGCGCTTACGGGCCCGCCTTGCTCTCGCTCTTCTTCTCCGAGGTGCTGCACGAAGAGGCCCAGCCGGCGCGCGTGCTCCCGGAGCTCGCCACCGCCTGGATTCAGCCGACCGTCGTGCTCTCCTCGTCTCGCTGTCGTGGCTCTGCACACCGCCTCGTCGCACCCGTGCCGTTGCTCGATGGGAAGGGCGGGGAGCGCCAGCGTGCGCGCGAGCAAAGGAGAAGGCTTGTGCGCCACCGCTCGCCGTTGCCTGCCCCTATGCCTCGCGGCCGCCGTGCCCCTGTTGACGGTTGAATCTCATTGTAAACTTCGACTCGCAAGCGAACGAGCCATGGGACCCTTCTTCTCTTAAGTGTGAACCCAAGGTATCGAATCCGTGGAACAGTATGTAAAACAAGAATCAATCTACTAAAGCGAAAAGAACTCTTCGAATCATTGAGAGAAGATCAAATGCATCTAATATATAAAACTCAAGAGGTAGCAAGAGAAAGCATAGAGATAACCGATCTAGAAAGGTAGATCGTGCCTTTGTTGTAGTTCCGAACAAGAGATGAAGATAGAAAACGAATATCATTAAAAGCCACTTTAAACCGTGGTATCCGTTCCATCCCCTGTGGTGCCGCCTTACACCTGATCCAGGCGTCCTGTCACGACGTCCCGGTTTTTCAGCGGTTAACCTACAAGCACGCTCACAAGGAGCATGTCGCAATCCTTGGTAGATCCGGTATGCACCTCTAGCCACCGCGGCTACAAGAACACCCCGAGTAATCTATCTCGAGAATAGATTGAAAAGAAGCAAACCCAAGAAGAACGAATTCGTAGAAGAGACACTTGATCGCTAGAAATCGGATTCATATAATAACTTCACCATGAATGATACATGAACAAGATCACCAACCGGGATCCTACCTTGATCTTGATTCTAGCTCCGGAACTCCGACGTGGTCTTCCTTGCAAGGTTCCCACGTCGGCTAGGGTAGCCCTAGACAACTAGCTCGACCCTCCTCTCCGAGATGGTGTCCCTCTAGCTTCTCTGCTCCTCGGCGGCGAATGACGAATGAATTGATACGTGGCTTTTGGCGTGGCACCTATAAATAGCCCGAGGGGGATCTAGGTCAAAGGGGGTGACGAATGGGCGAGGAAATGGGCCAGGCCGATCGGCCCATTCCGATCGGCCTGGGCCCGTTTCGGCCCGGTTCGCCCCCCGCTTTCTTCTGGATGCTTCTCGTGATATTTGGAGTTCCTGCCGAGTTGCATGTGGGCCCTTGACGTCATCTTCTCCATGAAATAGATAAGGGTACTTGTCGCGCAAGCTCCCGCATTTTCTGCTCAAGTCCCCGGAGAATTGCCTTCTCGTCCTTCGGTCCTCGGGTCATTTGGAGTCATGTTCACGTCGTGTCTTGACTTGTTCCGAGCTTCACGATCCTCTTGCAAAGTGCTCGATGAACGATATCCGGAATCATCCTTTTAAGTCCTTAATTCCTGCGTAAACAATAAACTCCAAAAACCACATGCATACACGAACTTGATATATCAAGGGGGTTAGGATCGTTAGTATGGATATTAAATTAATACCAACATTGAAGGTAAACTCATGGCTAGGTTGACGGAAATCGACCGCCAACATCCCCCCATGCTTAAACCTTGCTCGTCCTCGAGTAAGCCTTCAATGGATATCAGTGTTGCCCTTCAATGTTCATAACCTGCACTTGATCATATATGAAAAAGACATAATACTCTCTAAAATTATATAAGTTAAAGTTTCATAGTGTAACTAGCTTTCTTCTTCATGGAGGGTAGATATCAATAAAGCTCTTTCCACAAGTAATTAATCATGCTCCCAAAATTGAAATAAATCTTAGATATTTTGAAAATTAAGAACGAGATAGAAAAATTGCTTTACCAATATCAATAACAAACCTCCTTACATCTTGCTCATGTACTCTCAACTCATCTTATCTCTCAAGCCTACTAGAACTACTCCTTTCCTCTCTCAAGTATTTGGTGGAAAGCTTTATATGGAGCTATGGGAAAGTTTAGTCCTATCAAGATTTCATAAATGGAATGCAAACAAAACAAGACAAGTTCCTCATGGAATTACCGAGCCTAGTCAAAAAGGTCATTGGAAAATAATGTTTCAAGGAGGGGGGAGAGAGAAATACACACACTTTTAGATAGGTGGACATGTGCAAATGGAATGAAGTGATCCCGAGGCACAAGCAAAGTCCTCGTTATCGGATTGCACATGGTTAGAAAAGAGTATGGGTCTTGATCTTGAAGCTCTTTGAACCTTTCAAGTGTAACTAGAGAACCGGGGAGCTTTATATTTTTTTCTCCTTTATTTTTCTCCTCATACTTTTTCCTTTATTTTTTTTCTTTCATCATACCTTTTCTTTTCTCCATCATTTTTTCCTTTTTCATTCATTTTTTTTAACTCCCCTTGAACTCTAGACTACACTAGTACTTCCTTGGCAACCCCCCCATGCTTAGACGTTGCTCGTCCTCGAGCAAAAGAGGTGTAAGGAAAATGCCAAGGTGGTACTGAAATTTTTGGAATCTTCTATGGAGAAAGATACTCGAAATCTTCTACGGGTCTTTTTGGATCTCCCGAAGTCTTCTATGGCGCCTTCTTCTTGTAGTCTTCTTCTTGTAGTCTTCCTCAAAATATTCATCCATACTCAAGTTTGGGTTTGATCAAGGAGGTGAACACAAAAAGAGATGATATGGGTTTGTGGGTGGATATCCGGCGAGGTTTGCGAAATTCCCAATGTGGAAACTCATAATGCACGGATAGAAAGGCTAGCAAAAGATCGATACGCAAAAATACGGAATGACCAGCTTCTTAGACTCGAACCATTAAGAACTAAATCTGAATTGAAGCACCCAAAAATTAATCTTGAAACACTAAGGTTTTTCACTCAATCATAATATGGCTTTGGATGGGTAGAGCAAAATGCAAGTGGTCATTATGATAAGGCTAGCATCATTTTAAGCATAAAAAGAAATGATCCTTGATTTAACCAAAAATAAGAGCATGAAAAACACCATGGGACTTAAATTATCGTTACCTCCACACAAGATTAAGCTAGTATTTATGTTGATTTTCAGATTTGTTTTTAAAAGAGAGCACTAGCTTAATCATATATAAAACAAGTTTAGGCATGATCAAAGCGGCAACGATCATCACATATCGCATGGTACAACTTTCCATCCATATTAAAAATTATAAAACGATGGAGAACTTTATTCATGGCGATAGAAAACGAAAACTACTACTACCACACACATGCTGAAATCAAATAAAATAGAAGATGCTACGCACACACATTCTTGCACACAAACTGAAAATAAAAGAAAGGGAAAAATAAAAATCAAACCAAACTTGCATGCGCCTTCCTTCCTTCATCTTCACTCTTGCGGTGGTTGCTCGTTGTATCCTTGCTCATAATAATATTGCATCGGTCCTCCATGAAACTCCTCCGGTGGCATTAGATGTAAGCGCCCAAGTTGGTAGGTGATGTTCGCCGTTCCCTCTTGCATGTTGTTCACGTGCGAGTGCACGATCTCGGTGTCTTACATATTCCTCTCCACATAAGCTCCAATGATGGCTGCACTTTGTTGCGGTTGGACTAAATGTGAATAAGGTTGAACAAACACCGCATTTGGTACTATGTACGGCGCGCCTCCCGGTTGACCATACATTGGAGGTGGAGGCCCCATAGGCATTCCACTCCCCCATGCTTGCATTGGAACACCCCCACATGGCTGCATTGGGACTCTAACTTGTGGTGATGGAATCCCTCCATGATGTGGCATTGGAACTCCGCCATATGGTGCTCCGGTCCACCCGGTAGGTACACTACCACTTGGTGCTCCTTGGAATGTGGCTCCTTGTCCTCCTTGGGCTGCGGATGATGACCCTTCTTCAATTATGACTCCTCTCTTGCTCTTTTTGGCTGCCACATGTGGTTCATCTCCCAACCAATCTTCTCTCCCTTCGACTAATAATTTCAATTTCATATCCGGGAGAGGGATATTTACCACTGCCACCCTGAATCCTTTCTTCTCATCTCCACTTATATACTTTCCTTGCCTCAAATAATCTATGCCCAATGAAGTCCTAATAAGCAAAAGTTGTGGGTTTCTTCGGATTGTTGGCTTTAATGCAATAGCCAACATTGTCAAATAGCAACCCGAACCAATACTTCCTCTTCCCGAGACCGCTTCACAAGCCCACCGATTTATCATGATGTATGTCGGGTTGATTTCTTGTCTTGCCACCAATCCCGCATATAGCCAATTCAACTCCGTATCGGTGATCTTTGTCTCTCTCATCCTTCCCGTGATACGCTTGCTCATCCATGAGTGGAAGACTTGGATAATAATATTCTTGATGCTATTTCTTTGTCGATTCTCCTTCTCTGAAATCATCCCCAAAATTCTTCAATTTGGCCCACTTGGACTTCAACTAATTCCGGTGCATTCTTCTTGAAACCGAGCAACTCTCTAATATAATAATAGGGGATCACTTGCCCTACATCTTCAAGACGGAATGAAAGGCATGCCACGCCTTCCTCCGTGATCTTCGGCTTCATTGTCATAAGTATTTCAAGAGCAAGTTCCTTGTGCACATGTACCGTAACTCCATTAGAAAATTGCGTCCACCCAAGGTGATCTAAGAGTTGATAAATATCCGAATGGAATCCCAACTTGAGTAGAGCATCATCATCAAAATCAACATTCGCCACAATCCTTCCTTCAAGAAAACCAAGCCTCTCTTCCTCTTCCTTCGACATAATGGTGAAGCCATATTTTGAGCGCTTGCTCTTGTAGGGTGGAGGGATGGTTGAGCGCGTCGATCGTCGTGGCGGCTCCTCGGTGTGCCCACGCGGTTTGGTGAACTGCATGGACGAGCTTCGTGTATCCCTCATGCCACCAAGGAGTAACATGTCACCCCTTGGTGCCACGACATCTTCCTCCATGCTTCGCGGAGACTCGGAGACCGAGTGCCTCCGCGAAGAGCTCGACGACGGCGCCTTCGATGATGATGATGATCGTTTCTTCCCAAGAACGAAGTTGACGGCCTTCCTCATGGTTCCTTGCTGCAAGAATACTCAAACAACTCTCCCGGGGTTTCTTGCCGAAAGAAAAATTGCACAAAGAAAGTATATGGAAGAACAAGAATTGTGGTGAATTTTTCAGGATTTTTGGACTAAGGATTGGAGGACGAATTTTTCTGGAGAGTTTGGGAGCTTCCTGGACTATGAACTTGGGGCTATGAACTTGCAACGGGGTGGAGGACTTACCATCCGAAGGGGAGCACCCGGGGCTTAAAAAGGGAGCCAGGCCGACCAGCCTAGTCCGATCGGCCTAGGGCCTCTCTTCCCCCAATTGCTCTCCTTTTTTCCTGGGATGCTCTTTAGTGTATTGGGACCTCCTAGCCTCGTGCTCCATGTTAGGCCACCGCCCAAACGTTCTCATCCACTCCCTTCCCTTGAATGATGAGCTTAATCTCCTTTTTCCTTTTCTTTGTGTCAACTCTTGTCTCCCATGTCTCCTTGCTTCATGTGCCTCCATTGATTCCTGCAAAAACATGATGCTTGCTGCCCCCCATGCTTGTCATGACAAGTCCCTAGGATGCTTTAATGATTTATGCCTTCCCATGAAGCATCCTAGGTCCTTAAGTGTTAATTAACCTCAAATACCCCACATGATCATGTTTAGACACTTAATCACTCCTCTAATTTCGAAAATTCAAATTTAATTCAGAACTAACATGAGTCCAAATATATTATTAGAGGAGTTTTTAAGCATCAAAAACATTTGTAAGTCGAAAATTTTCCGACTACATTGATTTTGGTTCACCGGGATCGCTCACTCTCATTAATTGATAGCGAGCTCCTCCGGCTTGACCGTAGGGTGATGGGTTTAGGTTTCTAATTTTGGCTAAACATGAGAGAGAGATTTTGAATGAATAAAATCAAAAGAGGCTTTGGAAAAATCTAACTCTAGAGAAACCGGTAGATGTTATGCAAAGTTAAACCAAAAATCGATTTTCCTATGTTCACGCGAGTCCTACCATGCGTCAAAAATTTCAAATTATTAAAGAACAACACGGGGCTCTACTCGTGTGTTTTTAGCATGAAAAACAAGTCAAACTTACCACCATGGGGAGTATGGGAAGTTCTAATAGGTGCTGGAATTTTTGGTGCTAGTTTCTCAAAAAGAGGCAAATAAATCATGGGATGGCTCATGTCATTGGTTTATGATAGAAAAATCCAAAACAAAATAACCGAGCAAATTTAAGGTCTCTAACAAATGATCAACCACTTAAGAGTTTATACCAAGTCTTGCATAGCAAATTCTATGACCAACTTACTTAAAACTTGAAAATCTTCCGGGTTGCCCTCCCGGTAGCCTTTATTCTTGAGCAGGTTGTCCTCCCAGTAGCTTTATTCTTGACTCGACGAACGGGTTGCCTCCCGCCAAGCGCTTTGTTTAGAGTCCATAGCTAGACTTCTTTACTCCTTCACTTCGGATCAACGCTCTTTGCGGGTGTTGCAATCTTGGGTACCCACTTCCGCACCATCTTCTTCGGCGCAGGTTTATTAGTTGGCCTTGTCATCTTTTTGGTCTTCATAGGCGGGCTTTGTTCGTTTGTCTTGACGGACGTGACAATCTTGACTTCATTGCTTTTCTTCGCTTCCTTCTCCTTTGGCTCTTCCTTGACAATGCGACGATGAGGCGGAACATATTTGACGTTAATCATGTTGCATACCTCGGAGCGTGGACGAAACTTGTAGATACTCCGTTCGCCGGTAATGTCGAACTCGATCTCCCCCTTGCCGACGTCGATGGTTGCCCCGACGGTCTTGAGGAATGGCCTCCCAAGGATGAGAGGCGGCTTCGCCCTTTCTCCCATCTCGAGCACGACGAAGTCGACGGGGATGATGTAGTCCCCAACCTTCACGGGTACGTCCACGGCGATCCCCGCGGGGTAGCGAATAGAATTGTCACCCAACTCCAAACTCATAGCCGTGGGCTCTAGCTCCGGTAGGTGTAGCTTCTCGAACACGTCCTTTGGCATGACGCTCACACTTGCCCCAAGATCGCACAATGCCTTCTCGAAATTGAATGAGCCGATGGAACATGGGATGGTCGGACATCCGGGGTCTCTTTGCTTCGCCGGCCCTTGATTTGCAATAGCGGCACTGCATTGCTCGGACATCTTGATGTGATCTCCCTCGAGTGCCACCATCTCATACTTGTTGGCAAGTATGTCTTTGAAGTAGCGAGAGTATGTTGAAACTTGAAGAGCGTCCAATAGCGGCATGTTGATGCTTAACCTGCGCACCACTTCCACAAAATTTTCAAAGTGATTATCAATTTTACCTCGGAAGTAGCATGGCTTTAGCGGTGGTATCTTCGTGTCATCACTTGGCATTTCAAACTCCGGCTCTTCGGTGACTATCTCCGGAGTAGTAGCAACTTTTTCCTTAATGTTTCCTTCCGTCTCGGCGGTTTGCTTAGGCTTCCTTGCTCCGGCTGAATTTTCGGGATCCACGGTCTCCTTTCCCGAGCGAGTTTGAATAGCTTTTGCCGACTCGGACCCTTGGGGCTGCCCCGGTAGCTTTCCTTCATTGGCCGGAAGGCGCCCGGCAAGTTGTCCCACTTGTGACTCCAACATCTTCATCATATTAAGCACCTGTTTGTTGGAACTTCTGACCTCCGTAACCTTGCCATCAATATTCTCCAATATCTTGTCCATAGCCTTGAACTTAGTGACGGTGTCCTTGTTGATCTTAGCTTGCTCGTCCATGAAATCCTTCAATTGTATACGAAGAGGCACCACATTTTGAAGAGATGAACTTGCATTAAATTGAGATCTACCTTGACCGTAGCGATAATTCGGCAAATCACCCTTCCTCATGTAGTCGAGCATCCTTGCTTCCTCCGGACAATCTTTTTGGACATGGCCGTACTCCCCGCACTCTTCACATGTGGATCTTGCTTCGGCGGCCTTTAGGTCTTGAGCCTCTTTCTTTTCCACTTCCATCTTCTCCAACCTCCTCATGAGTGAGTCAATTTTTCCTTCGAGAAGATCCTCCTTTTCATCCTGCAAAACACCCTTGACATTACCCGTGGGCTGAACCGGAAGTAAGCGTCCCGACGACGCCCATGTATCATTGTCCGCAACCTTCTTGAATAGAGTGAAAGTTTCCGTTGGAGTAAGCTCAATGATAGATCCTCCCATCGATGCATCAATTACGGTCCTCGATGCCATATTGAGCCCTCGATCAGTGTTCGCCTAAACGGCCTAAACGGTGATTAAACGGTAAACGAAGGCCAACTGTTTTGTTTAGGCTGTAAACGGTCTATTAAACGGAAACGGGTTTAAACGGTCCATAAACGGGATTAAACGGGCTAAACGGTCTAAACAGAACGGAATTAAACGCTATTATACGGGCTAAACGGCCGTTTAACACACTGTTTAGGGGAACACTGTCAATTCCACTTGCATTCTTACTACCATAAGTATATATACTTAAGTTTTTTCTAGATAAAATATTTATATTTGATTTTTTGGATGCATAGATATATGTACTTGGTATTTTATATGCATAAGTATATATACTTTCTATAATACTTGATCATTTATGATCATGATTACGTATAAATTAGTGATAAAGTACAAAACCGTTTAGACCGTTCAATTCCATCTAAACACCGTTTAAACCGTCTAAACACTAAACGAAGGGTGACCGACTGTTTACCGTTTAACGTTTAGGATAACATTGCCCTCGATAGAACTTTTGATCGAGGTCTTCCTTCGGGAACTTGTGATGTGGCACGGCCCGGATGTACTCATTGAAGCGCTCAAAAGCCTCCGCAATAGTCTCCGTAGGATATTGAGCAAAAGTAGTAATCTTATTACGCAAGCTTTGAGTCTTACCCGGCAAATAGTATTCCTTCATGAAAGCCTTCATCAACTCTTCCCAATTTTGCACCGTGTCCGTCGGCAAAGTATAGAACCATTGCAAAGCTTTCCCAAGTAGCCAGAATGGGAAAAGCTTCGCCCTCAATTGATTTTGAGTCACCCCATCCATCTTGAAAGTTTGACAAAGCTGGACGAAAGCTTGAATGTGGAGGTTAGGGTCCTCTTTACCGGTGAACGGCGATTGTTGCACCATGCGGATGGTTGAAGTCTTGATCTCGAACGGTCTTGCGATGTCATCAAGGTTGAGAGCGGTTATATCACGGAGTTCCGGGATGCATAGCTCCCCGATCTTGCGTTCCGGTTGTGGATCTCCCATTGGTGGCGGTTGTTGCGAACTCCTCTCGGACTTAGTGGTGCTTTCGGACTTTGAGGTGGAGATTCCGACGACGATCCCGACGATCTGTCTTCCGCTTTTGGATTCGCAAATTCCAGCTTCTTAGCTTGTGCCACGCGTCTCCTTTGCTTGTAAAGTTTTTCTGGATCATCCACAAAAATTTTCGGTTTGTTGGAGAGGTGGCCGTCCATCTCCTGTTAGGGTTAGCAATAAACAAAATATACACAAAATCTAAAAAGAAACAAAAAAAGAAATTAGATTAGATTGATTTTTTTATTTATGGAACGATCAAATCTTTGTAGATGCAAAAGAAAAATAAAAAAGAAAACAAAAAATATTTACGAACACGATAATAGATTGGATCTTGATTACTTGTTCCCCGGCAACGGCGCCAGAAAAAGGGGGTTTGACAGCTTGTTGACGGTTGAATCACGTTGTAAACTTCGACTCGCAAGCGAACGAGCCATGGGACCCTTCTTCCCTTAAGTGTGAACCCAAGGTATCGAATCCGTGGAACAGTGTGTAAAACAAGAATCAATCTACTAAAGCAAAAAGAACTCTTCGAATCATTGAGAGAAGATCAAATGCATCTAATCTATAAAACTCAAGAGGTAGCAAGAGAAAGCATAGAGATAACCGATCTAGAAAGGTAGATCGTGCCTTTGTTGTAGTTCCGAACAAGAGATGAAGATAGAAAACGAATCTCATTAAAAGCCTCTTTAAACCGTGGTCTCCATTCCATCCCCTGTGGTGCCGCCTTACACCTGATCCAGGCGTCCTGTCACGACGTCCCGATTTTTCAGCGATTAACCTACAAGCACGCTCACAAGAAGCATGTCGCAATCCTTGGTAGATCCGGTATGCACCTCTAGCCACCGCGGCTACAAGAACACCCCGAGTAATCTATCTCGAGAATAGATTGAAAAGAAGCAAACCCAAGAAGAACGAATTCGTAGAAGAGACACTTGATCGCTAGAAATCGGATTCATATAATAACTTCACCATGAATGATACATGAACAAGATCACCAACCGGGATCCTACCTTGATCTTGATTCTAGCTCCGGAACTCCGACGTGGTCTTCCTTGCAAGGTTCCCACGTCGGCTAGGGTAGCCCTAGACAACTAGCTCGACCCTCCTCTCCGAGATGGTGTCCCTCTAGCTTCTCTGCTCCTCGGCGGCAAATGACGAACGAATTGATACGTGGCTTTTGGCGTGGCACCTATAAATAGCCTGAGGGGGATCTAGGTCAAAGGGGGCGACGAATGGGCGAGGAAATGGGTCAGGCCAATCGGCCCATTCCGATCGGCCTGGGCACGTTTCGGCCCAGTTCGCCCCCCGCTTTCTTCTGGATGCTTCTCGTGATATTTGGAGTTCCTGCCGAGTTGCATGTGGGCCCTTGACGTCATCTTCTCCATGAAATAGATAAGGGTACTTGTCGCGCAAGCTCCCGCATTTTCTGCTCAAGTCCCCGGAGAATTGCCTTCTCGTCCTTCGGTCCTCGGGTCATTTGGAGTCATGTTCACGTCGTGTCTTGACTTGTTCCGGGCTTCACGATCCTCTTGCAAAGTGCTCGATGAACGATATCCGGAATCATCCTTTTAAGTCCTTAATTCCTGCGTAAACAATAAACTCCAAAAACCACATGCATAGACGAACTTGATATATCAAGGGGGTTAGGATCATTAGTATGGATATTAAATTAATACCAACATTGAAGGTAAACTCATGGCTAGGTTGACGGAAATCGACCGCCAACAGCCCCGCATCGGGTCAGCGTGTTCGTGGTGGGACGGATGCCGCCGGGGCCGTCGCGGGTGGAGAGGCCCGACGAGCTAGGCCATGGCCAGGAGGGTAGTCTGGCCACTTAGATAGCCACGTCATACAGGTATCGTGGGTCCAAACCCACTTGGGACCAAAATGAGACCCGAACGGAGTTTAGGGACCTGTTTGGTCGTTTTGCGAGTTCGGGGACCGGCTTGACACAGCGCGACAAGTTTGAGGACCACCGACGCATTTTACTCATTTCTTGCGGCGCCCAACCGGGGGGCGGGCGGGCGGGCGGTTCGCACGACGGCACGCAGGCGCTTCCTTTGTGAACTTTCACAGCAGTCGCACAGAGTCAGCGCCTCAGCGTAGCGGTGAGTGAAAGTAACATTTTTTTTGAAGGATTAGCAGGAGCGCTGCCATTCATTTAAGAAGAAGAGAGAAGCAAAGGTTTACAAGAGTTGTGATTCCAAAATAACTTAAGGACTCCACTGAAACACATACCTAACATGATTAAACTAAAACAAACTCATCTCCACCACAAGCAGCTCTTCTCAGGTTCATCTCCTCCTTGAGCAAAAGAAAAACAACCGCCGGCGATGCAAACCTTCCATCAAATATCCTTCGATTCCGCTCCTTCCAAATGTTCCAGACGGTATACATGAGAACTCCTACCACAGCACGCCTAGAACGCCGAGGCAAGTTAACCAAAGCAGAATTCCACCACACCTCCACTGGCAATCCCATTGCCGGAACTTGAACAGCACCATTGAGCCACCTGGAGACCAAATCCCAGACCTCTCTAGCAAAGACACACTGCAGACACAAATGGGTGGCCGATTCAAAGTCCTGATCACAAAGAACACAAGTGGGATTGCAAGGCCAGTTTCTAGCCATGAGCATGTCCGCTGTCAAGATCTTACACTGAACCAAAAGCCAAGTAAATAGCTGGTGCTTCCCTTCAGCTTGAGCTTTCCAAATTGCATTAGAGTTGAAGGTACAGAAGGAGCCATTGAACTGTGAAATGTAAGCCGATTTAGTGGAGTATGCACCATCCGCCGTCCATTTCCAAGTAATAGAATCAGGATCATCATTAAGCTGCACCTGCTGTACCAAATCCCAAAGCACAATGAATTCAGCCATCTCATCAGTAGTGTTCATGCGCCATAAGCCTCGAGTCCAATTTAGATTAAGAAGGTCCACTGCTACCGAGTTATTTTTCCTCCAAGCAAGCTTGTACAGATTAGGTGCTATATCTCTAGGAGCCCGCCCATCCAACTAAGATGACTGCCAGAAGAGAGCCAACTGCCCATCTCCAACTGTGACTCGGGGGCTCGATCTAAAGAATTGCCTGTCAACTTCACTACACGGAACATCTGTACCGACCCATGGCCGGTCCGGGTCAGACCATTGGAACCACATCCATCTAGCTCTGAGAGCTCTGCTAAAACGCTCAAGATCCAAAACTCCCAACCCACCTAGCTTCTTGGGCTTCTGCACATTTGGCCACCGAACAAGGCAGTGCCCGCCAGAAACCGCTTCAGTACCTTTCCACAAGAAACCCCTCCTAATCCTGTCAATCCGCTTAATCATCCACTTAGACGGCGCAAAAACGGTGAGAAAGAAGGTTGGCATTGCCGACAACACAGAGTTGAGAAGCTTTAACCTGCCTGCTCGGTTTAAAAACCTCCCTTTCCAAGATGGTAAGTGCTTCGCCAATTTATCAATTAAATGTTGAACCTCCACTCTTCGAGGTGCTCTGAAATGCAACGACAGACCGAGATACTTACAAGGAAAAGACTGAATAGGGCACTGGAAGCCTTCCATGACTTCCTCCAAATTTATTCCTTCACACTGAATTGGGTATACATCACATTTAGCCCTGTTGGTCACCAAACCTGAAGCATGACCGAAGGTGTCAAGAATGTGTGCCACCATCTGCACGTCTTCTTTGACCGGCTTGAGAAAAATAGCCGCGTCATCAGCATAGAGACTGGCTCGCATGACCGCAGCTCTGGAGCTGATTGGAGTTAACAGATTTGAAGAGGTGGCAATCTGCAGCAGCCGCTGAAGGGGCTCCATGGCCAAAATAAACAACATAGGCGAGAGAGGGTCTCCCTGCTGCAATCCAGTGTAATGCCGGAACCAATCTCCCCTAGAGCCATTAAGCAAAACAGCGGTTGAATAGGAACCCAACAGTGCCGAGATCCAAGCTCTCCACTTAGCACCAAAACCAATCTGCTCTAGCACCTCCATAAGAAAATCCCATCTCACACTATCAAAAGCTTTCGCGATATCAAGCTTCAAGAACAGCCCTGCCTCTTTACTACGATGGAGAGCTCGAATAAGATTCTGCGTATATAGGAAATTATCTTGTATGCTTCTACGCTTGATGAACGCACTTTGTGCTCTAGAAACAAGAGAGTTGAGCTCTAGAGCAAGTCTAGAAGCAAGGCACTTAGAAAAGAGCTTTGCTATGCTGTGAGTAAGGCTAATTGGCCGATAATCACTGATCAGCTCGGCATCTTGCTTTTTAGGAATAAGAACAATATGAGCCGAGTTGAGGAGCCTAAGGTGCTGGTCATGCTGGGCGAAGAAGAAATGAAAAGCTTGCATAACATCGGCCTTAATTACGTGCCAACACCTTTTGAGAAAGATGCCAATGAACCCATCCGGCCCGGGTGCCTTTTCCCCAGCCAGTTCCTGAATGACAGCAAGAACTTCCTCTTCGGTGAACGGATCTTCCAAATGAACAAGGTTCTGCCGAGGCAAAGCGAGCTCTGTCCAATTCAAAGTAAAAACACGCCCCTCAGGGCTAGCAAAACGGGACTTGAAATGATTAAAAGTCTCCAACTGTATCTCCTCGTGAGTGAACAATACCCCAGACTGAGTCCTCAAAGAGTGGATCCTGTTTTTCCTGCGTCTACCATTAGCATGCAAGTAGAAAAGCTTCAGGTTGGCTTCAGAAGCACGAATGTTAACCAGCCTAGAATTTTGCTTTGCCCTTAACTTTTCTACAGCCGTTAGCCCCAAAAAGCGAGCTTTTAGATCTCTACGAAGCCTGATTTCCATATCAGATAGCTGCCTGAACTCCTGAACCACATCCAAAATCCCAATTAATTTTGCAACCGCACAGAGAAGGACTTTGTTATTGCCAATGAGCCCTCTAGCCCAAGAATGCAGAGCCTTGCTAGTTTTTTGCAGCTTGATATGTAAGTTTAGAAATGGATTGAAAACCTGAGTGTCACAAGACCACGCTGCTTGCACAACCTCAAAGAAACCCGGCAGCCTAGGCCAAAAGGCCTCGAACCTGAAACCTCTGTACTTGTGAGTCGAAGCCTAACCAGCAATAAGCAGAGGACAATGGTCAGACACCCTAGAGGAAAGAGCATGCAAGCAAGAATTTGGCAGCATAAGATCCCAACCAACCGAGCAAAAAGCCCGATCAATCCTTGTTTGTGTCTGATTGTTGGACCAGGTGAATCTCCTCCCTCTCAACGGAAGCTCTTTTAATTCCAGATCTCTAACAACATCTCGGAAAGCCCCCATAAGCCTCCTATTCAGGTTAGAATTACTTTTGTCAGAGGCTTGCAAAATCATATTAAAATCCCTAATAACAATCCATTTATCAGTAACACAGTGCTGCAGCCATCTGATTTCCCCCAGAAACTGGAGCTTTGCATTATCCTCCTGAGGCCCATAAACTGCAGTTAAGCACCAACTAATATTTGTCGATGAAGTCACCAAGGCAGTTACAGTATGGACGCCCAATTCCCAATTACTGATTTTGTAGTGCTCCTCGTCCACTGCTATTAGAATGCCACCACTGACTCCCACAGCCGGGAGAAAAACAAAATTCGCTGCAAATCTTTAATCTTTAGTCCCGAGGTTTCAGTCACAATGTCAGCATCAATGAATTCCAATTTCGTCTCTTGCAGGGCCACAACAGTTGCCTTGGTGTCCCTTACCAGGTTACAGACAACCTACCTCCTGGCTCTACTATTTAGACCTCGGACATTCCAATTCAGAAAGATGCACTGCTGATCATTCATTGAAAAAAACTGCAACTTACTACTCCGGCTTCCTCGTCGATCAACCAAGGCTGTCGTGCACAACAACACCCACAGTAAACTGAACACCAACAAAGCACAGCCTGTAAACGGGCAGACAGGTGCGAAAGAACAAGATACAAGCCGCCATAGCAGGCAGCAACACGAGCTGTCGCAGCAGCCACACAAACAACAGAAACAATAACAGGACCTAACATAGAAAACAACAGATACACGTGCTCCCTGCTGAGCACCTCACCCGCCCACATACTGGGCTCGAAACGACTAGTTCTCATCAGCAACGGCGGCAAGGGCATCCAGGCAGCCCATGCTCTCCAGGCCATCCACAGGCAAACCGAGAGTCACTCACATGCTTCCCACCAGTTCAGCTTGCAATGGGTTGACAAATTGTTCACCAAACACCTGCAGCGACGATGCAATGTCCGCCCCTTCTCCGACCGGCAGTCCACTGGTCTTCAGCAGCAGAGCAGTAGCTTGATCCTCCGCTGGCAGCCCCTGACTTCCTTTGCCCATCAGATTGATATTGTTCCTGCCAGTATGGACAGCACTAGCCCCATCCCCAATCTGCAACCTCTTGGGCAGAGAGGGCTTCTGCTTGATGACCGGGTTGCACAACAAAGGGTGTGTTTAGAAGACTAACTTCCCTCAAAATTCACTATGAAAAAGAAGATTCTCCATCACATCAAACATCACATCAAAAATACTGACACATGCATGGAGTACTAAATGTAGATGAAATCAAAAACTAATTACACAGTTTGGATGTACTTTGCGAGACGAATCTTTTGAGCCTAGTTAGGCCATGGTAGGACAATATTTACCACAAACAAACGAAAAGTGCTACAGTGCTTTTCAGTTCGAAAAAGTGCTTTTCAGCTCAAAATTCGTGCAAAATCCAGAATTTTGCATCCCAATTCAGGGAACTAAACACACCCAAAGCTTTCTTTAGAGGCACAGTGAACCTAGGCAGACCACGAGTAACTGCTCTCGAACCCCCCAAATCAGCCCCCTCCTTATTCAGTCTTGTATCTGCTTCATGAAGTTTTTAGGTGTGTTTAGTTCATCAAAATTTTGGGACTAAAATTTTGGGATTCTCTTTCAAAGTTTATTAGAGGTAGTAAACATAGACTAATTATAAAATTAATTACACAAATGGATGGGAAATTCCGAAATGAATCCATTAAGTCTAATTAATCCGTCATTAGATATTGTTTACTGTAGCACGACATTGTCTAATCATGACATAATTAAGCTCGTTAGATTCGTCTCGAAAATTAAAGTAGAGGTTGTGAAATGGGTTTTGTTACTAATTTATATTTAATACTCCTAATTAGTGTCTGAAGTTTGACGTGACAGGTAGTTCGTGAAATTTTGGAGAAGAAAACATGGCTCATATCCCATCTATTCTAATCATACACCCGTACACGTACTGTAGCTGTTCAGATCCCATCAACGATTTTTTTTTTTTTGAGATTCTCATCAACGAAATTCACACACAGCCGTTCTGACGGTACTTTTTCATCTCGTTTTTTTTCTCTTCGTAATAAATTCCCCAGCGCCTCATACTCGACCGGTCCTGCCACCCAGAGTCTTGACGTCCGTTCCCGACGGCGCCAACCCCAGCCACCCCTGGCCGACCCGGTTCGCGATCGCCGGCCCACGCACAACCCGCGCCGCCATGCCTCGACTCCTCCTCGTCTGATCTGACACGGCACACATAGATTAGTCCGCCTGCCAAAAAAATGGTACAAGCCCACAACCACAAGGCGATTTTGTCATCTTTGCACGCTCGGAATTTAGGCGCGTGCTATAATCCAAAACGGTGTAGCAGCCAAGCATTTCTCTACCGGAGTTCCCTATAACGTCCGACCCGGTTCTTTTTTGTTATTATTATTTTGCGAGTACCAGCCGCTCGAATTATGACGTACGTACACCGTTCCGTATTTGGAGTACAAAAAAGTGTACAAACGTTTCTCTTCCTTTTTATTATTCAAGTTAATTGGTTTGGTTACATTCCTCTCGCAATCTCGCATCGTTACATGTATGTTCACTTTTTGTTAAAAAAAAAAACAAAAACACAACTGCTGACGCAAAAATAGGACGTCACCCTTGCGCGTGACACACGTGACTCCCCGGTCTGTAGCGAGGCGTGCCAGCCAATCTGACCTGTTGATTGACAATGGAAAATCGGCTGGAGGGCCATCGCCTTTTGATAAAATCGTAACAGCTAGGTAACCGATACGGGGCAAAACAGATCGACTAGATCAGCCGATATGATGACGTAGGCAGAGCGTAAGCTACCAGAGGCAACTTAAACAGAGCTACGTGAACAACACTTGAAACAGATCTGGACGGCTATATGATAATTAAAGTAATAATAATAATAATGCGATAAAGCCGACAGAAAGCAGTCTGAAGCTGGATAATTGGTGATAAAAGCCAGAACAACAAGAATTAAGATAAAACTTGCTAATCTAGCTGATATCGATAAATTGTGAATAAATCTAGACGAAACCACAGCGATGCGCCCGGTGGTTAAAGCCTAGAAATTACTCGGTAAAGCGGAACTCACCAGCAAGCCGGAGATCGAAGCGATGCAGCCCGACGAGTTTGCGAGAACTCGTGAAAGAGAAAAGGTACGAATGCGAAGTCGCCGAAAAGTAGATGCGATAAAGTAGATGCAAGAATTGGTAAAGGGGTGCCCGGAGGCGGTTTTGATATTGATCGTGTGATAAATCTATTACAATGGCCGGGGGTTTATATTTATACCCTGGGCTTCTCCAGACTCCTACGACCAGAAGGGCTCAACTTCCTATCTAAAGACTCCTGACGCGCCACAGCGACGAACAGACTCTCAGCTAAATCACAACTCTACTTTAGAAAAGAAATACTACGATACATAGACTCTGCTTCCCTCACGAAGAGTCCTTTCTAATCAAAGCTTCTATCTTCCTTGAATATCATCTCGGCCACGATACTTAGATTAGGAATACCTTCACGTGATTATCTTTTCTCAATTATAATATTCAGCCGCAACAACCTAATCAGTATCGAATGCTTGCACGTCTTCCTCTTTCCTATTCTTCCTTTCTTAATTTTTATTGCTTGGCCTGTTTGTCCGTATTCCAGGACTCCATACGTACGAGCATTAAACCTCAATGTACTTCGGATAGGCCGGCACCCTTGTAAGTCTATACGTACTCGCATGCTTGGAAAGGTAAGCAAAACCATCGTCTTGTCTCCCTGCCGATCTTTTAGCCCCTGTGGACACGTCAGCAGCCGATCCTCCTAGCATATACTAGCTGTGCGTGTAATCCCTGCCGATATGCTAGCAGCCGATTTACGCCTCTGCCGATTGCTCTGCTTTTTGGCCGATCTTCTCGTTTGCTCCGCTTTTGCCGATTATTTTATGCTCCAGCTGCTGTTGCCACTTACTAGCTTCTCTGGCCAAAATCCGGTATCAACACAAACCCCCCAGTTTTGGAATACGAAGGATTCATGCTTCGAAATTCTGTAACTCCGGAACCTCTATCTTCTGACTTATGCAAACTGCTCTACGGGTCTAATACCTCAACTCTCCTTTTTTCATAGCCCATGTTTTTCTTCAGCCTTACTTATCAAAATATCTTAGCCAATATGGAGAATCGAGACAACTCTGCTCTTTCTGCCAAATGTTATATTTTCTGACAGATACGAAAGGCTTGCACCCTGTTCGGCTGGCTGGTGGCTGATGGCTGGCGCTGATTTGTTCTGAGAGAAAAGTACCGCTGGCTGGTGGCTGGTGACTGATTTGTTCTGAGAGAAAAGTACTGTTGACTGGTGGCTGATAAGCCAAACGAACAGGCCGTTGCTCGTCGGCTTTCTTCTCATGTTTTGTGTCGACAGCTTCTTATCATTCTGCCAGGCTGATAGCTTCATAAATGACGTCTGAACTCTCCCGCGATAATGCACTGCTGCCAAATAATAGCAAAAAGACCTCTCCAGCTTTTTGATCTATCATCTGATGAATGGACTGTAGTAAGTTTATTAACTCTCTAGATCCACCAACTGCCTATTGAGATAGCACAGTGTTGATTCCACTCAAGCTTCCCATATTGGCTCCAAGGGTCTGAGTCCATCTCTAGACAACAATCTCGAATCGAGACTAACTGAAGCAATCAAATGTAGTTTCCAGCACACTTGGCCATGTGGCCTTCTTTAAAGATGTTCATCCTTATGTAATCAGCGATTGCCAACGTCACAACGACGGTAGAATATTTATGGTACAAGTAACCTTCTCAAACGCGCAGAGCATGAAATCGCAAAGCCGAAGGAATTCCAAATTTGCACCTCACTGAATCAGCTCTTTTTTGTTTCATTCAGCCGATGCAGAGCTTAGAACCATTCCTTTGCTTAAATGAGACGCACCACCGTCAGTCAACTAGCCAGTATTTTTGGTATGCACCCAAATTTATGTGCCCAACGTAGTTGATGCCCTTGCATGCCACCATTTTATCTCGTCGCCATCATCTTGAAGTGCCTTCAAAGACGCTGGCTGTAATAGGATAGCTCGGAGCCATGCCAAACACTGACGTTTCTGTCGAGGAAGGGCAAATATTGTGTCGTCGGCTTCCAACTTGTTCACCCTTCACCAGCTATCTTAATGATCCTCAATGTTGGTGTCTTAGAGGATGTTTGACTGTAATTTAAATATTGTCAGATGCTTCACAGTTCATTCCGGCTGTCTTGTGATCACATCTTCTGATCCATAAGCAACTGACAACTGGCTGATGTCCTTTGATTGTCTTTCACGAAACACTTTATAGTAAAGCCGAGGACAAGATTTGTCTATCGGCTATTATCAGCTAGCTCCTTGACCTTGGTACCAGGAGTATAGTATTTAATGCTTGAAACTATTTAACCGATATCTAATGATGACGTTTAAATATTAACTCTGCACTATTCTGAGCCATAAGCTGATCACTAGTTCCTTTGCAGACTGCCTGTGCCTTTAATTGACTATCCCATCAGCTACCCAAAGATTAAAGGCTGACATTGACTCATCAGCTGGTGGTTGCGGTGACTTGGAATAATTAATCGTTTATCCTTGATGATCTTCATCTTGTCACCTCGGTATAGGCACAGGTCCTAATTGCAACCAGTAACGCCATCTACTAGCACCTTCTGCATATACCCATGCCTACGTGGTATCGTAAACTGGTGAGTGGTGACTGGCCAACCAACCATGCTTTTCTTTTAAGAAAACAAGCATTGGTCATTGGCAGATGAGTGCATGCTTGTGTAATTTCTTCTCACTGGCAACCTTGTGGCAGCGGCGGTAGCAGAAGTAACATTAGTAGTATCGACACGAGTAGCAATGATAGAAATGCCCTGTGATCCCAAGTCCTTGCCGCTCAATATAGCCGATCGGACTTCTACTTCCATCGGCTGTTTTGGTCTGACGGCCTTTGGGTATGAAAGCTTCCATCTGCCAGTCTTTTGTGTAACCCGGATGTGTTATATACTAGCTCATAGATAGTGCCATCCCAGCAGTCATGATGCCATTAGCCGATGGTAAAAACACGGCTATCTGATTATGCCCAGTAATGATAACTGATTAAAGATGTTCTATGGGCAAGTACTCTGTTCGAGCCATCGGCTCTTGCTTGTATGTGAATTATTCCCTCCGGGGCTGATAGCTAATCAACTGATGTATGCAAATTGTGATTAGTCGGTCGATGCTTCCTTTCAAGTGATTAACCGACTGTGTAATCTTCCTTAAGAGCTGTTGATTTTCCAATATGATCACTATCTTCCATAAGGAGTCTTTGATAATTAACATCCCATGGCCTCAAATATCTGCATGACTCCTGACATTCGATCATGTTAAACCTTTCGGTTGCCAATCTTCTGATATGCAATATATGGAATAAGATTTATTCCAGCTCCCATGCTCACAGCATCGAGACACGTCATATAGCCGATTTGATAACCAAAGAATCTCTTTGAGGGCCCTCCCCTGCGCCTGCTGTATCTTGAGCTTCTGAACTGTGTGAGACCGTTATTGGCTGCAAATGGGATTTCTTCATACCGCCCATGCAGCTTCAATTACCAATCAACACTGATGCGTCAAGCCAATATCGTCGTTATCCCTCATGCTAAGATCTGGCCTTCGCTGTAACAGCAGTACGCCGACTTTGTTATTAAGCATCAGCACCACCTTGGTGGCTCTTGGCAGTCATGTGACTTTGACTTCGTTGTCGTCTCAAACCACGCTCCGGCAGCCTTGGCGGCAGTCGTCACCTGACGGCCTCGTTATAGTCTTCGTGATGTCTCTATAGTATGTAGCAACTTGCAGCAGTATCTTAGCAACAACCGGGTCCTTTTATCTAAGGCTGATGTCTGAATTTTGGTCAGAGGATATAATCAATCTTGCTTAATGACGAAATTGAGTCACCAAAGTCCATCAAACCAATGTGTAAAACGGTCGTGCTTAGCCGATTATTTTCTCTTTTTGGAGTCATCGGCTCTGCTGGTATTTTTAAATCGAGCAGCCAACAGGCATGAACCTTTCAGCTGAGCCGATGGGTGTATCTGTATCAGTTGTCCCCAGTAGAGCTCATAAAATCACCTTGTTGACTTGAACATAACTCCTGTTGCTAGTAATAAATTAGATTTTCCAACTTGCCATTATCACTTTGTAATAATCAGTGACGCATCTTCTTGAAAATCAACACCATTTTGAATCCATTGGCAACCGCTTGTTAACTAGGCCTAGGATAGCTGTCGATAGGCCTATCCTTATCTGGTCAAAGCAAGAGGTGCTCTGGAAAGTTGTATTCCATTGGCCGAGTACCTACCTCTTTGGCCGATATACGCACTCCTGTTACCACCTCTCAAGCGACGAGCCTGACAAGAGTTTTTGGCTTTTTTCCAGGAGTCAGTTAGCACATCCCGCGTTCCATCGGCCCATTGCACTGGAATTTCAATCGGTCTTCAATTTAATGTCTCGATCCAACTGATTTGATTGCAAGTCATAGCCGACATTCGTTCGAGATCCTCAGCTTGAGTATCAATGTCTTCATTAGCTAATAGCTGCTCCCACTTTTGTTACTTCCACCGAGTAGTCATTAGTAACCGAATATATTTGTCATCTATCGGCTCCATTTAGGGAACAAAACTTCAACTCCATCTTCACTTTCTGTCGGCGCTGATGACTAGGCTCCCATGCCCATGCAGTTCGGCAGCGCTCCTGCTTTGTCATTATTTCTAGATAACTCCATTAGATATAATGCTAACACCCAGATAGCATGCAGCCGATCAATCATCGGATCTTGGTTCTTCATTGGCATCAACCGATTACTTCTAATCTGAGTTTTGATTCCTGGCGCTGTTCCCCTGTTCTGGTGGCCTTACAGTAGCGGTGGTGGTAGCATCAGTATTATTGGTAAGAGTAGTGGTGATTTGTTGCTCCATCAGTCTGGCAGCCTAGCGATGACGTTATTATTTTCTCCGAACTATCATTGGCGGCCCCATGGTGGCGGTGGTATCAACTTTGATAGCACCATTGTAACGCCATCGTTTGGAGGCAGCATCCCTTGAATTTATAGTTCACGTGCGTATCTGTATAGGCTGCAGGTAAACCTTCTTGCAGATGTATTAGCTCGCCACACTTGTGTGTGTGCATAGAACAAACTCTTGCTCATCAATTGTAATGATACTAGCAACTCTGTCAAAATGTAAGTGAAGGGTTAATTTCAACGATCTGACAAATTTTGCATAGCCGGTGATCACGGCTTTCCATCGTCAGAGTTCCTCCACACTTCTGGAACAGAGTATCAGGTCTTTGATGCACTTGTCTTGTGAAGTTGTGATACCCGTTGCAGATGGTTCTTTCCAAATAGGTACATATACGCACTTGACGACTTGGCATAAATATCCATTAATTAATCTGCCTTTGTCAGATTTATGGGCTATCCACCACTAGTATCCGATGTTGGTTCTTATATCCAGCTGATATTAACCTGGTTATTTATTTCACATCTTCCTTTTTCGTGTACTCTCCCGGGATATTGATCTCAATAAACTTAGTCTTTGATATAGTGTTCAGGCTAGTTTGCAGACTTGATTTTCAATCACTGATCAGACCTTCTGCAGCCTCCTCGGTCTGGCCATTTGGGTACCGCTCCTTTATTTACAGTCTATCTCTAGCCGATGCAATTTTCTAACTTTGATCGGCTATCGCAAGTCTGACGATTTCCGAACCCATCGGCTGAGTAATCATCCTGTGGCTGCAACATCAGCTTCATCGGCTCGCCAACTGACTCTGTTTGGAAAAGTAGAAACTCCAATAGCCGATATTTTCTTTTATCAGCTATCATTCGAATCAATCAGCCGATATATCCCGTACGTGCAAACATGCATATGCAGCATGTGTGTGTCCTTGCCGACGATGCATCAGTCAAGACGAAGCTTTCTTGGTTGTTTATACTGATAAATCTTCTTTTTCATTGGCTAAATAATTTATCCGAAGGAGAAGGACAGGCCAACAACAATTCTCCATCTGACGCATGTACTTACATTTGTTTTGGTGCCACTTGATCTACTCCACTTGCCGCGTAGGGTAGTTATCAGTAGATACATACCGCGTAGGGCGTTAGGCATTGTTGCAGACATGCCTGCTTGATGACGAGTTGGTGCAGATCCGTCCACTAACACGTTGTTGTAGTCGTCGTTGTCGAAGTTGTCGGCAAGATGGTGACTCCTTTGGCGAGGTCAACGAAGGGCGGTCGTGCTCCATTGGCTGACTCTGTTGCTCTTTTATCAGCCAATCTTTGCCTCAATCGGCTATATTTTAAATAAAGTAGCTGATATATCTCATCTCTTTTTTTAGTGCCTTGTCTCACGTGCCTGCATGTGTGCGGCATGCATGTAGCAAATATACTTATACGTAATGAATCGGCCTTCATCCTAATTATCCTAATCACCAAGCCCATTATCTAGCCGATCAGCTTTTATATTACGTACGTAACTCTTGTCCGCCTGGATCCCACGGGAAATAATCTCCAGACAACTGATACTTCAGGACAATAATCTTCTGTCCTTGGTCATCTGGCTCCCATGCAAAATACGCTCCAAGCGGCCGATATTCTTGAGTGATACTCTCGAGCGGCGAGAAATAAATAATCTGAGAAGTCGCCTCTTGCTCATCTTCTGTTATCCTTCCATCGGCCACTTCATCTTTTTTTAATGGTTCACCAGCTTGTTTTTCTCTATCCTTGTAGTTGGCTGGGATTTCTTCCACATGAATTTTCTCGGAGCTACTTTTCTCTTCATACCAACCTTTATTCTTGAACTCACCAATTGGGACCAGTTGTGATGGTACTAGAATGGACTGATGAGCTATTGGCGGTGATTCCAGAGGAGTAAGATGCGACCGAATATTTCCAGCTTTCAGTTGACACCTCTCTTGATTTTGAGCTGACGCTTGAGATGCCCACACGAATGTCCCCTTTTTATTATCAGCTGGCATTTTTATCTTCGTGATGTTTACCAGGATAATGTCTTCCTCCGTATTGGTTTCCACACTTGAACTCATCAACTGAGACATGCGCCTCATTATTTGGGTCTCCTGATTTTTCAGTCATTTGGGAATTCAATATTCCAAAATCAACTATTTGTCTGTAGCTTCTCACTTTGACCATATTGGTTGGACACAGACCTTCCTCAATCTTAATTGAATGCGTAAGCTCTCCTGACTTTGCTACAACAGACAGACTAGTCGTCGATCGAGGAATTATTGATTGATGTAATTGGTGAACAATCGGCTGTAGAAAAAACGCTTCTGGCTGATATACTTCCTGTTCTGAAGCCGATTCTTGCGACCAATAATTTTTTGATTATTGTGTCTGAGCCGATAGCTGGGAACATTGCAGCCCCCCGGGCAGAGGTTGCCGAGCAACTGGTCGCGGTTGCAGCCCCCCGGGCCAAGCTTGCTGAGCTATCGGTTCTGACTGCTGAATCATCAACTGTTCATCCATAGCTTGTGGTTGATAAATTTCTGGTTGTTGAGGCTGAGTTGCTTGTTGTAATTCTTGCACCATCGGCCAACCTGCTTGCTGAACCATTGATTGATGAGTTCGCACATGCGGCTGGAAAGCTATCGGCTGAGGAGCCGATTCTTGAACCCATCTTTGTTCTGAACTGTAGGGAATAAATTGCAATCCTTGGGCAGCATCTTGAACGTATGTTGATTCTTGAATTTGAGTAGCGTCCGAAGGTGTATACCCAAGAGCGATGAACAAGTCCTCCTGTGCCAACGGCTGTGGCGTGTATCCAAGAGCGATGAACAAATTCCCCTGTGCCAGCGGTGAAGATGTAGAGAGAACCGGTACAGTCTGAGGAGTTTCCATCGGCTGATAAGAATTATGTTGATGCAAGAATGAGGGCATTAAACAATCAACATAAGCCGATTCGGGGACTGTACTTGTGCTTGCTGTTGTAGTATTTGACGACCCAGGATATGATGGTTCTTCGTAACTTCGCTGTTGAATTGGACTGTAAGAAAACGCGGTATTAGCCGATGTCATCGGCTGTTGATAATATGGCTTCTCATAACTTTGTTGCCAGGCAAACTCAGAGAACGCGCCCTGCTTACAATATCCATCAATGCTTCAGTTAGATTGTCCATCTCTTGATTGGTTGTGGATATTGTCTTCGTGCTCACCAGGCGATATGATAATAGGGATTTAATCTTCGGGTCCCACCAGGCGTGCCAAAAGTGTGTTGACGCAAAAATAGGACGTCACTGTAGCAAAAACACTACTGCAGTAATGTAGCAGTCACTGTAGCACGTGTACTGTTCACGATGATCTGCCCATTCAACTTGCGATGGACGACTTTGGAGAAGGGTAAGGCACCGCTAAGGCACCGCTACAGTGAGCCAGTCACTGAATCTGGATCCGGGACGGACTGGTGCGGTACGGCAAGCACGAGGAGAGTTCACCTTTGGCGGCGCAGTATCAGCAAGCAGGTGCCTCGTCAGAGAAACGATGCTGCCTGTGTGCGTTCAAGTCAGAGGTGACTTGAACGCAAGTCGCTCGAGACTTGAAAGCCCCAACAAGGGAGGAACGAGATCCTCTGCCATTCCGTCCTCATCGGCAGAGGGACATTCGTTTGCTGTGGAACGTTGATCGAGCATCGGACGGTAGGAAGGAACAATAGAAGAAACGGAATGGACCCTTGGCCCAGGAGCACAACACCCTTCGCCGTCGTTGAGCCTGCAGGCTGCAGCCAACTTGGACTTGCAGCAGCATCTCGTCGGCCTCCCGTGCGCCACCGACGACGACATCGCCATTGATAACTTCTCCCTGGGCCGCCACCGCACAGCAATCAGCAGCACCCGCGTCGAGCAACCAGCAGCACCCTGACGACCGTAGCAGCAGCAGGAAGGGTAGCAGCGAGCTGAGTGTGCGGTGGAGCGGCCATGAAGACCCAGTGCGACGTGTGCCAGGGCGCGTCGGCCACGATGGAGTGCTGCGCCGACGAGGCGGCGCTGCGCGCGCTGGGACGTCGAGATCCACGCCGCCAACAAACTGAGCTCGAGGCGCACTGTAGGGACAGTGACGAGCCCATCCACGTCCCCGGCACGCTCATCGGCAACCACCAGCGCTACCTCGCCACCGGCAACCGCGTTGGTGCCGCCTCCGTCCCCCGCCTTCAGTGCCGGCGGCTGCGAGTCTGCGACGCCCACGACTCCGAGTCTCCGACCACCACGCCCCGCCTAATGCCACGGTCGAGCCGCCGCCATAGCCAGCAAACCTCGCTCTGCAGAAGCTCATGCTGCTGCATCACGATTCGGCCTCCCAAGAAGGCGCCGCCGCCAAAGGGAACGCCGCCACCGATGCATTCTGTCTTATAGCTGTGCTTAAATACATTTGACAAGAACACGCATCACCCAGCGACGGCGGGGACGGACGGCGAAGAGCGAGACGCGGCACCCAACGACGGCGGGGACGGTCGCTGCCGGCGCTCTCTTTTTCTGCGGGTAGAAGACTAGAAGGAAGTGCGGCTGGGGCGCTGGGTGATTAGCTGATGATACTGGGCCGATATATGGGCCGCAGGGTCGTAAAATTCTTTACTTTATTTAGGCTCGTTGGATGCCCCATCGACGTTGCAGAGCAGCCGAATGTCCCTCTGCCGATGAGGACGGAACGGCAGAGGATCTCGTTCCCAACAAGGGCCAGCGCGCGGTCCGGCACACCAACGAGCTGCGAGAAGCCTAGTCAATGGTCAATACAGTGACAAGTGGTGAATTGGAACTGTATTTTTTTTCTGGATGCCACTCGTGACCACCCGGCCTGTTTTGTTTGTACGGAGAAAAAAGGTACTAGTGTCCCCCTTGCGGGTGGAGCCCGGTAGCATGCCAAAAGTATGGCTCCTTGCTTCTTGGAGAAAGGCGCCCCAAGGTCAAGGCCCTGTGTGTTTCTCCGTTGCCGATTGACAGATCGATGCATCCTATGCTCGCGGAGCTCGACCGATCCAGTCATCGCACGCTCCAAGTAGCAATCGCTTGTTGTCGCCGATGATGATGATGCGCGCGCTGGTTGGATGTTCGCTCGCGCGCCATTTTTCGCATCGACGTTTCGCGTTGTTCGCGCGGTATGCTACTCTTCTCCGTTTTCGCACGGGACAAAACCTTGCCGTAGCGAGTGGCGACCAGGGGTGAAGCCACGTTATTATGGTGCACATGCACCATGGTGCATCAACGTTTTGCTGTTATTGTTGTAAAAAAAAACGTTTTCCTGATATGTGACTCATTTTCACCATAGAGCACAAAGAATCTCCTTTGCTTCAGTTGTGCACCACCACCATTCTGATGTCAGCTTACGGCCTGTTTGTCTGTCTTATCAGCCATCAACTAATGGAAGAGATCAACAGTCATCAGTCAGTCAGCAATATTTTTCTCTCAAAACAAATCAGAATCAGCCACCAGCGACGCGGGCCCAAGACCTAAGGTTTGGGTATTCAAAATTTTCAAATGGCAAAACAAATTTGAGCAGCATAAAGTTCAAATTATAGCACATAATTAAGTACCAAAATCATAACATTTAACGTAACTTGAAATTGTTTGATGCGGAGAGATAATCGATGTACTAGACGATAAACATTTCCAAGTTGCAACATGTGACATAAAAAAAGAAAAATGATAAGAAAGCTTATAAAATGCAAACTACATGTTAACTTTTTGATCCTTAATTGCTTGAAAAACCTTAAATCAGTAGTAGCACTACTACTGTGACAACCCGCCCAGGAAAATACCGTACTATCGCCTAAACCAATCCACTTTGGTCATTAAGCAATAATAAAGTATCATCCTGTCGTTAGTTGCCGGGTTAACGCCCGGTAAATCACTTACAAAGCACAACAAGGATCGACATATATGCATTAAAACTCACGCGAAGGCAAGTCCAGAGAACAACATAAGATTAACATCCAAATTTACCCCGAAGGGCTTAATTATTACAAACCGAAGTCTTTGACACGACAACGAAGTTCAGAGTTTTGAAAACAGCGGAAATAAACTAAACGGCACGAGGAAACATCACGGGAGGCCTGCCATGAAGCCTTCATTCATCGTCTTCAACCCACTCCAGCTCCCAGCCGGGCGGGATCTCTCCAGGCCACACATCAGCAAAGGCATTACCTGAAGCAACAGATTATAGCAAGGCTGAGTATACTAATACTCAGCAAGACTTACCCGTCGGTGATAACTACTTTACCAACTCTAGACATGAAAGGCTTTTTGGCCACTGGGATTTCTTTTGCTGAAAAGCAACAAAGAGTATGTCCTTACTTTCAACATTTTAGCACAAGTTCTAGTTGATTATTCCTTTCTAAATTAGCAAGCTAGTGCAAGCATAAGTTGTGCAAACAATTAATCAAGCATAATATTCATCAACTTCCATCATTAGGGATCTCATGGCCAGTGGGGTAAGTAGTCTCAGATAACGGTGAGAGGCCGACAATCGATTGATTTAAACCTTGCAAGGTAGACCTAAACACACGGTAGGGTGCCCCCGCGAGGACAACCACCAGGCGGTTCCCAAAGGTCCTCGGTTCGGGATAAAAGGCGACAGTCTTCGGTACAGGCTATCTGGTATACCCCGCAAGGCACCCAGCATCGCACATGCACCACCGGTAGCTAGCCGGGGGACACCTCCCAAGATTAGTCACAGTAAAATCCCTTACCGTCTCGTTAAGGTACTAGGCTTACCGTACCCATTTCCGACAAGTGCTTAGTACGTTCAAACACTTAACCCACGAAAGCCATTGGACCGGAGCCCACATCCCATGCTCTTACCACATGAGCAATCCATTTAAGGAGATCTTATGATTCCAACATAAGAACCTATTCTCGCGAGTGACAAGCATCACTCGACTTGTAACGGTCCTATAGCATAGCAGCTACCGACCTATCATGCTAGTAAGAACATAGGTACCTAAGGATCATGCATCTAGGGTTTCATTTCAACTCCTGAACATAAATGCACAATCATCCATAGATAGTTGCATAAATTTTCAAAAACACTTGGTTAATGCACCGGGGCTTGCCTTCGTCAGCAGGGTTAGCCTGAGGGTCCTCGGTGTCGTCGATCACCTCCATGTACTGCAGCTCCGCGTCAGCTCCTCCTTCCTCGGCTTCCGGCACGAGCGAGTAGTCACCGTCAGGAAGGTCTACACGGAATGCAATGCAGGGTTCAGGTGATGTGATAGATTGCTTATTTTATCCAACTCTTGTTGGCCATATTCACCTTAACAAACAATTAATTATTAATTCTTTTTCATTAAGGTTATTATTGATATGGGTTTATTCCTTTAATAAACACTTAATTAATGTTCTCTTTTATAATTGTTATTTCATGTGAGGATTTAATATTCCATCTCTCAATAGCAAAGGGGTGCACAAAAATGTAATTAATTACATTTTAATTTCTTAAACAGCAAGGGTGTATCCTTAGGTCCTAAACAAACTATGCAACCATTTTATAAAGGGTCACAAGGAATAAAAAGGCATTTTCCTATTTAACAAAACATTAAACCTATAAAGGCCTCCAAGGCTTTTATTCAAACATTAAAGTACTAAAATTCAGTGGAGGGTTTCTTAAGCACCAAAACACCTATATCAAGCCACTGAACACACATGCATGCTTGGAAAAGCTAGAAAATTAATTATATCAAAAATAACAAAGGCTAGCTACTAAAGCAAGATAAAGGCACACAAAAATACATAAGCATCCAAATGCTCCAAACTTCCTCACACATGCTCTCTGGTCCAAATCTAACCTAGGCATGCAGCAAGTACACCTAGAACTACCACTGATCTTGCATTATTAATTTACAAAGGAAAACAAGCACATATCAAGAATAAATACTTCTGTTCATTATAAAATTGTGGTTAATTCACCAGAGGTGTATCTTGGTATAAAGAGACCACATGCAGAAGTTGGGCACAAAAACATAACTATTTTTAGCTACAAAAAATTATCTAGACAGATTCTACATAAATGGAAAACAATTCATATAAAAAGATTTACATCATAACTTTGTGCAATTTTTGGTCCAGAGTCTAATCATGACAAGTCTAGCAACATATCCAAAATTCAGCTCCATATCCTTTCTATATTTTGAATTATAGCAAAAAGGTGTCAAACTGAATCTGAATTTTCATTCAAAATCTATAAGTCAAAACTATGGTCATGCTTTGTAGAAGTTGTAGATATACTCTCACTGAGACCAACAAAATTGGGTTTTCATTTTTCTGAATTTTCTGTGAATTTCTAGGCTATTTCTAAGGCACTGGACTGACTTGCAAAGAAACTAAGATAACTTTCGTTGCGATCGAGTCCCTGGTTTACACATATGCCCTCAGGAATTCACAACCGTGCCCTTGGCGGCGGGGGAGGGCTCGCCGGCGGCGAACGGCGGCCGGACTTGGTAAACATGTGGCGTGGGAGTGTGATTGGGCTCACCACGCGTCGATTGGCGGTGGTGGCTCGGCCGGAGATGTCACCGGCGAGCGGCGGCGGCGGGGTCGCGGCGGCGCGCCCGCTGCGGCTCGGGTTCCGGCGAGTGGCGGCGCAATGTGGGCGAACACGCGGCCGTGGGAGCTTCACTGGGGTCTAGGGAAGGGCTAGGAGGGTTTGGCCGGCGGCGGGAGCGAGCGGAGCTGTGAGCTCACCGGCGGCGGCGGCAATGGCGGATCGGCGGGCAGCAGTGCTCACGCGCGGAAGAAGGAGGGGACGGCTTTTTATAGCCGAGCGCGCGCGGAGGCATCATCACTTCGCAGTGAAGCGACCGGCGCGTTAAGGCGCGGGGTACGGCGAGCCTCGGCGTGCGGGCGCGGCGGGCGGACCGACGGCGCCGCGGCGAGCGCACGCACGCCGCGTGGCGCGCGGGCTCACCGGCCGAGACGCGGCCTGGAGGTGCGTGCGGTGCTGACGCATGCCGTGCTCACGCGCGGACTCTTAGGCGGGGCCGTGGTACGGCGGCGCACGGCGGCGGCGCGGCGGCGACGCGTGGTGTCGCGCGTACGCGCGTGACGTCGCGCCGAGCGCGCTCTCGGCCCGGTCCGAGCGATGTGCCCCTGTTGCTTTGCACGATTCTCCAAAAATTGCAAATAAACTTCAAAACCTGTAGATAGGAAAGTTATAGATGGGTGATCCCTCTAGAACTTGGCTGAAACCGAGTTTGAAATAGATTCAAATCGAGGGAGAAATTCAAATGCCAGTTTGGAGGATTTTCATGTCTCGGTGAACAGTGACCCTGAGCTTTCTTGGCAATTTAGCACCTTTGCCACTCAAAACCAGCAATGCCACTCAACATGAAAGTTGTGTCTCATGAAAAACTGGACAACTTTCCTATTGGGGGATTTTGAAGTGTTTAGGTGAATTTTGGAGAACGCGGCAAAAGTTCCAGATCGACACAAAGACATCAAAGGGTTTGTCCCCCTTAGCTAGGGTTTTGACCAAGGGGAGTGTGCTAGACTTGCTTAAGATACTAATGGGTGAGTGTTGGTGAGGTTTTCGAGGTGATGACCCAGGTTGACCGTGCTTTGACCCTAGTCAACAAGTTTGACCGGCAATTAAGGTTAATTAAAAACCTGGGGCGTCACAGCCTACCCCCCTTAAACGGAATCTCGTCCCGAGATTCAATTTAAGAAAAAAAACAAGGTAGGTAGTAGAACTCACGGTTTCGAGATTGCAGAAAACCCGGGTACTTGGTGTTGAGATACTCTTCCGTCTCCCAAGTTGCTTCTTCCTCCGTATGATGACTCCATTGTATCTTGTACATCCTTACGGTTTGTCTTCGGGTCTTCCTCTCCTTTTTGTCCAACACCCTCATGGGATGCTCGATGAGCGAGAAATCCGGCTCAATCCAAGCATTTGCTTCTGTGATCACTTCGGTTTCAGGCACAGGCACGCCTTTCTTCAGTTGGGTCACATGGAATACATTGTGAACTGCGGAGAACCGCTCCGGAAGTCGGATGCGATAAGCCACTGGCCCACATACCTCAATGATTTCATAAGGTCCGATATAGCGCGGGGCTAACTTTCCCTTAACACCGAACCTTTGCACACCCTTGGTTGGTGAAACCTTTAGGTATACATAATTACCAACTTCAAATTGTCGGGGTGCCGTTCCTTTATCGTGATAGCTCTTTTGCCTCATCTGTGCTAACTTCAAGTTCTCCCGTATCACTTGCACTTTCTCTTCGGCGTCTTTGACTAAGTCCGGACCAAAGAGTGTCCTTTCTCCGGCTTCTGACCAGTTCAAAGGGGTACGACATCTCCGTCCGTAAAGAGCATCGAACGGTGCCATCTTCAAACTAGCTTGGTAGCTATTGTTATATGAGAACTCTGCCAAGGACAAACACTTGTCCCAACTTTTATCAAAATGCAGGATGCTTGCCCGTAGCATGTCTTCCAAAATTTGATTTACCCTTTCCGTCTGACCATCGGTCTGCGGGTGATAGCTGGAACTACGGATCAACTTGGTTCCTAGGCATTCATGCAATTGCTCCCAGAAACGAGCTACAAATTGAGTCCCTCTATCCGAGATTATGGTCTTCGGAACTCCATGCAAACGGACTATTTGATCCATATACAACTCTGCATATTGCTGCACTGAATAAGTAGTATGTACTGCAATGAAATGGGCAGTCTTCGTGAGTCTGTCCACGATAACCCAAATAGAATCCTTCTTTCTAGCAGTCAGGGGTAAACCCACAATGAAGTCCATACTTATGTCATCCCATTTCCACATAGGTATCGACAGGGGTTGGAGTACACCTGCCGATTTCAAATGGCTTGCTTTCATCCTATGACAAGTATCACACTCCGACACATATTTTGCTATATCGACTTTCATATTGGACCACCAGAAATTTTCCTTCAGATCTTGATACATTTTGGTGCTTCCGGGATGAATAGAGAATTTGGAAAGATGAGCTTCATCAAGGATGGTTCGCTGAATTTCTTGGTCAATGGGAACCACAAGACGTTTCTCAAACCATACCACATCGTTTGCATCCCTCCGGAAACAGGTATACTTGGGATCTCCTTCTGCTAACTTCTGTTTGATTAGCTGTATGCCCTCGTCATTGCATTGAGCAGTGACAATTCTATCATAAAGATTGGATTCGGCAGCTAGGACATATAGATTTCCTTGCTCTACCACTTCCAAGTTAAGTTTCCTCATGTCTTCACACAAGGTGTCACTATACGGTTCCACTTGTAGATGGTTGTAGTGAACTTTGCGGCTAAGAGCATCCGCAACAACATTGGCTTTTCCGGGGTGATAGTGCACTTCTAAATCATAATCTTTAATCAACTCAAGCCATCTCCTTTGTCTCATGTTGAGATCCGATTGAGTGAAGATATATTTGAGACTCTTGTGATCGGTGAAGATATTGCAACGATTGCCCATCAGATAGTGTCTCCAAATCTTAAGAGCATGAACAACTGCTGCTAGCTCTAGATCATGGGTGGGATAATTGATCTCATGGGGTCGAAGTGCCCGTGAGGCATAGGCAATGACTCGGCCCTCTTGCATGAGAACACAACCGAGACCCGTGCCTGACGCGTCACAGAAAACTTCAAAAGGTTTGGAATTATCCGGTTGCACTAGCACTGGGGCTGAAGTTAAGTGTTGTCTCAGCGTGTGGAAGGCTTTCTCACATGCTTCACTCCATACAAATTTCACTCCTTTCTTGAGCAGTTCAGTCATAGGTTTAGCGATCCTGGAGAAGTCCGGAATGAATCGACGGTAATAACCCGCCAAACCTAGAAAACTGCGGATTTGGTGTACGGACTTGGGTGGTTTCCAATCCATCACCTCTTGTACTTTGCTAGGATCCACGGATATGCCATCTTTGGAAATAGTGTGCCCCAAGAATTTCACACTGTCCAACCAGAATTCGCATTTGGAGAATTTAGCATAGAGCTTATGATCTCTCAAACGCTGTAGGACAATTCGAAGATGTTTGGCATGTTCTTTCTCATTTTTGGAATAGATTAGAATATCATCGATGAAGACCACTACGAATTTGTCAAGCTCCGTCATGAATACGGAGTTCATGAGATACATGAAGTAGGCTGGGGCATTTGTGAGACCGAAGGACATCACCAAGAACTCGTAGAGACCATAACGAGTGGAGAAAGCAGTTTTGGGAATGTCACCAGGTCGAATTTTGATTTGATGATAACCAGAACGAAGGTCGATCTTGGAGAAAACTTTGGCTCCAGCCAACTGATCAAAAAGAACATCAATGCGGGGAAGAGGATATTTGTTTTTGATGGTCACCGCATTGAGCGGTCTGTAGTCAACACATAGCCTCAAACTCCCATCTTTCTTCTTGACAAAGAGTGCGGGACAACCCCAAGGAGAAGAACTTGGGCGAATGTAGCCCTTATCTAACAATTCCTGGAGTTGGTTTTTCAGTTCAGCTAATTCCTTGGGAGGCATACGATAAGGTCGTTTAGAAATGGGCGCAGTGCCCGGTTGGAGTTCAATCACAAACTCGACATCCCTGTCTGGTGGCATGCCAGGCAACTCGTCGGGAAAGACATCAGGATATTCACAAACTACTGGGATTTCTTCAAGATGAGAGATAATGGTCACATAGGCACAAGGGTCTGCACCGTCCTTGAAAGGTAAGTACAAAGTGGTGTGCCCGACCGTAGGTGAATTGATTGCTACAACTCTACCCGCGATATCTAGAACCACCTTATGTCGGGTCATCCAATCCATACCCAAGATAACATCCATACCCTCTAAGCCTATGACAATGAGGTTTGATTGAACTGTTTTACTTCCCAACCTTAATTGTACTCCACGGATTAAGGTACTAGAAGAGATTTGCCCCCCCCCGGAGTGATAATTTTATAAGCTGAATTGAGGTGAGAACTCATCAAACTCAATTTGCCTACTAGCTTTTCACTTATGAAACTGTGGGTAGCTCCAGAATCGAACAAAATCTTAACAGGGGTGTCATCGATAGAGAATGTACCCGTAAGCACTGGAGCTCCCTCTGGGATGTCACTCATGGTGGTAAAGTTCAGCTTGCCTTGGCGGACTTGCACCGTTGGCTTCTTAGCCGGATTGGCCGGCTTGGCCCCTGAACCTTGATTCTGCTGGTTGGGCTTGTTCTGCTTAGGTTTGGGGCAATCACTTATGTAGTGCCCCGGCTGTCCACAATTGTAGCAACGACGTTCACCGATGTTGCGTGGGGGTGCGTTGGGCTTGGAAGCTTGCTGCTGGGTGTTGCGGAACTGGAAGTTCCCTGAAGGTTTGTTCTGTGATGGCTTCATCGTCCAGCGTCCAGTTGAAGATTGCTGGGACGAGTTAGGAACATTCTTTTTCACAAAACGAAACTTTTTGTTAGTTCCACTGCCCGAAGCAAATCCAGCCTGCCTTTTCTTGTCTCTCTGGGCCTTCTTCATAGCATCCTCTTGGGATATAGCCTTGTTTACGAGCTCATGGAAGTTGTTGGGCTCGATCAAGTTCAGCCGTTCGTACAACTCACCATCCAGACCATCACGGAACCTTTCCATCTTCTTTGCATCGGTATCCACGTGATGTCCACCATACTGGCAAAGGCTATTGAATTTCTGTGCATAATGATACACAGTGTCCGAGCCCTGCCTGAGGGCCAGTAACTCCCTCATCTTCCTATCCATTAATCCTTTAGGAATGTGATGGCTCTTGAAAGCTTGCTTGAATTCATCCCAAGTGACAGCATGCCCCTGCTGCATGGTCTTGAAATGATCCCACCACATCAAGGCTTCCCCTCGCAGTTGCAGAGCTGCAAAGTTGGCTTTGTTTTCCTCGGAGCAAGGCAGTACAAAGGCAGAGAATTTTGCCTCGATGGCCTTGATAAACGCCTCAGCTTCAAGGGGGTCTTCCGCCTTGGAAAAGGTCGGAGGCTTCATCCCGATGAACTGAGGGTAGGTGGTGACCTGATTTGGCCCCTCATGATTTGCCACATGTGGCGGCCTTTGGTTCAGCTGCTGGGCGATTTGTTGCTGCGTCTGTAGGATCTGGCGCAGCACCTCGGTCTGAGTGGCCATGAATGCCTCTGCCGGCGTCATGGGCGGTGGCGGTGGTAGTTCACCACTGCCTGACGTTCCGAAACCATTGGGGGAGCTGCGTGTTGGTCCCACCATCTGAAATGCGAGCCTTTATTAGACACATAGCCATAATCTTGCTTAGAAAGAAATGACAAGTGTAAAACATGCATGACAAAAGCTCATTCGCGCATTCATTCGGCATTTGCAGCAACACAGTCATAAGAGTACTTCACATCCAACAGCCTAGTCACCGAGATATTTTCCAAAATTGGTTAGTAGATGTCAAATTTCATACTCCCCAAAGTTGGCATTCCACATTGCGGCGAACTACAACTTCGCATGCCCGAAGAATGCAATTGCGGGAAGCTACCTAGCTGCCCCGGCAGCCGGCCGACACTCACCGAAAATTTCGTAGCTCCCTCTACTCTTATGCAAAAATGCTGAATTTTGGTGAGCGCGGTCATTGCAACACTCCGCACAACTTCGGTATTCAACGCATGCTAAGATTCCGACGTTCAATTGTTCGAAAACTCCCTTTCCTAAGCTGTTTGGACAGCAGCCCGGATTGGATTAAAACTTGCATAACTTCCAATAAGAAAGTGCACGATTGCTGAGATTTAGAGAACACGATCGTCACAAAAATTCCAAACAAGCTTGGTATACAACACCGAACTCGATTCTGATCACAAATTACTTAAGCATTTCCTTACAACTAACATTACGAATAAAGGGTTCACAGAACATTACAAAGGTTCCAAGGTTTGAAAATACCACATTACAACCTGGGTTACACTGCAGCCATGCTGCACAAAAGCATTCTCCTATGCTTACCTACCACAAACCAACCAAAAGGCTACACACAGGAGTATGACCCATCTTATTACAACACTACGGCAACCTAGTTGCCGACCGAAGCACCACTGCCAGCAGGTGAAGCCGGTGGGGTCGGTAGCGGTGGTCCAGCCTGACTCGCCTGGTCAAGACCAGATTGAGCCTGCTGCTCCTCCGGAGGTGCCTCCACCGGAGGTGGTGGCTGCAGAGCCACAATGGCCTGCAGAGCTGCTACCTGTACCTCAGCCTCCTCTACCTGCTGCTGCATCTCAATGATGTTCTGTAACAGTGTCAACCTCTCGATCTCTCGAGCGTCCACGTCCTCCTCAAGGGTAGTGACCTCTGCCTCCAGGTCTAAGATTCTCTGCAGGCGGTCACCTCTCTCTAACTCCAACTGGAACCTCCTGGCACGCAGTCGGTCGTTCTCCTGCTGAGTCTGGGCGAGAGTGAAGCTCAGCTGCTGGTACGCTGCCGAAAGATTGTGCCAGGCCAGCCGAGCCGACTCCAGTCGCTGGCTGATCATCAGCTGGGTAGTGTTACGCAGGCCCTGGAGTGTGAACACAGCGTCCAGGCAACGCGTTAGCGTCTGCGTGACGTCCAGTGGGACTGCGAGCATCAGTAGCTCCTGAAGGTGGTCCACACGGTCCCTCCATGCCGGATCGTGCGGGTTCACCGCCGGAAATAGTCCGAATGGTGACAGTGCTACCACCGTCGGGTTATGATCGCAGAAATCCGTCAATACCCAGAGGGCAGCCGACTCTAAGGACTCCTGCAGACGAAAACCCCAGTACACCGAGCTCAAGTCGAACCAGTCGGGGTGGTCCGGGTGAGGTGGTACAGTGACAGTCACTCTGCAACGAGGCACGCCCAGGTGCTCTAACTCGAGTGCCTCGTAGACGGGCGGAAAGGTGTAGCCGGCAGCGCTGAGTGCCTCCCACGCAAGGCGTGGAAAACCCTCCCAGTGCAGTCCGTCTGTACGGACCGAACCGTCAGCGCCGTACTCGAGAAACATGGGGGCAGCCATCTGTACAAAAAATGTAACGCATGTTAGAACTCAAAAGAGAGCAACATGTCAAATGGTGCAAATTCTGGCAGCTGCGAATAAAAATTCATAACTAAAAATCCAGAACCCCAAAAATCTCCAAATTTTATAGGCTACTCCGTAAGGTTTTTATACACACTTTTGGTATTCAAAGGTTGAGCTAGATCATTTAGGGCAAGGTCGAAAGTTGCAAAGTTTCAGGTTCTGCCTTCCTGAAAAACAGCCTGACCTGAGTTCGCTAAAAAGGGTACAACTCAAGATCTACAGAAGCTATGCCCATGAATTTTTGCGAGCAAAAACTAGATTAGATATGGAGCGACTTTGGTATAGGTCAACTAGTCTAAACATTTTTAGAATCTGGTGCAAAATTCAAGCTAGCAGCAATACAGATTTTTGGACAGCACAACACCTATGCATGAGAGGTAATCTAGTTCACAGGAACCACACGCTAGCAAATCTTCCTTAGAGAGCATACAAGTTCTGGTTTGGGTCCATTTTAATAGTTTCAACTTTTAGTATGCATGCAAGACGTCCTATTCGACCTCACACGGCAATCAAGCCAAAAATCGAAGTCAGTGCCGGTGGCAAGGCTTTTACTCATCTCTCCCTATAATAGCTAGTCGAGAGCTACACGGTACTCACTTAGCGTCTAACGAAGCGTTGTTATGTACCTGCAGAAAAGAACCTTCCGTGCCAGCACGTCACAGAAGCGTCCACATACAGTACCGTTCACTTATAGAAACGGTATCCATGCGTCAAGCCGCTGCATGGACAGCGTCCAACCTCAGATACACTCCTTTTGGAATGAAGCGGATCCTTGCCTCGCATATACAAAATGCGGAACGTCCACGTATGGCAAAACGTGGCGAGACACAGACGCGACGGTGGGTTCCCTTTGGAATAGGTCCCATCCATCCCTCGCATGACTTCCATGCGGTACCACCACGTATAGCAAAACGTGATGAGACGCAGACGCGACGTGGGTGCCCATTTGAATAGGTCCCATCCATCCCTCACAGGACTTTCCTGTGGTACCACCACGTATAGCAAAACGTGATGAACTAGTATGGTTGTGCAGAAAGTAAGTTCTGACAGAAAGTAAATGTGCTGGGGGTTAGCAAAATAAACCATAGATTAATAAGCCACCTGAAAGAACCCAAAATTCCCTCTAGGGCCTCTCGGTCTAGTTTATCCTTAACGGACCAACGTGTTTTGCAAATCCAAACAATCTTGGCAAATTTTATTCAAAAACCAGTGATTAAGGTTATTAATTAATCTCTGGTGCATATAATTGCTCTGATGCCAGCTGTGACAACCCGCCCAGGAAAATACCGTACTATCGCCTAAACCAATCCACTTTGGTCATTAAGCAATAATAAAGTATCATCCTGTCGTTAGTTGCCGGGTTAACGCCCGGTAAATCACTTACAAAGCAACAAGGATCGACATATATGCATTAAAACTCACGCGAAGGCAAGTCCAGAGAACAACATAAGATTAACATCCAAATTTACCCCGAAGGGCTTAATTATTACAAACCGAAGTCTTTGACACGACAACGAAGTTCAGAGTTTTGAAAACAGCGGAAATAAACTAAACGGCACGAGGAAACATCACGGGAGGCCTGCCATGATGCCTTCATTCATCGTCTTCAACCCACTCCAGCTCCCAGCCGGGCGGGATCTCTCCAGGCCACACATCAGCAAAGGCATTACCTGAAGCAACAGATTATAGCAAGGCTGAGTATACTAATACTCAGCAAGACTTACCCGTCGGTGATAACTACTTTACCAACTCTAGACATGAAAGGCTTTTTGGCCACTGGGGTTTCTTTTGCTGAAAAGCAACAAAGAGTATGTCCTTACTTTCAACATTTTAGCACAAGTTCTAGTTGATTATTCCTTTCTAAATTAGCAAGCTAGTGCAAGCATAAGTTGTGCAAACAATTAATCAAGCATAATATTCATCAACTTCCATCATTAGGGATCTCATGGCCAGTGGGGTAAGTAGTCTCAGATAACGGTGAGAGGCCGACAATCGATTGATTTAAACCTTGCAAGGTAGACCTAAACACACGGTAGGGTGCCCCCGCGAGGACAACCACCAGGCGGTTCCCAAAGGTCCTCGGTTCGGGATAAAAGGCGACAGTCTTCGGTACAGGCTATCTGGTATACCCCGCAAGGCACCCAGCATCGCACATGCACCACCGGTAGCTAGCCGGGGGACACCTCCCAAGATTAGTCACAGTAAAATCCCTTACCGTCTCGTTAAGGTACTAGGCTTACCGTACCCATTTCCGACAAGTGCTTAGTACGTTCAAACACTTAACCCACGAAAGCCATTGGACCGGAGCCCACATCCCATGCTCTTACCACATGAGCAATCCATTTAAGGAGATCTTATGATTCCAACATAAGAACCTATTCTCGCGAGTGACAAGCATCACTCGACTTGTAACGGTCCTATAGCATAGCAGCTACCGACCTATCATGCTAGTAAGAACATAGGTACCTAGGGATCATGCATCTAGGGTTTCATTTCAACTCCTGAACATAAATGCACAATCATCCATAGATAGTTGCATAAATTTTCAAAAACACTTGGTTAATGCACCGGGGCTTGCCTTCGTCAGCAGGGTTAGCCTGAGGGTCCTCGGTGTCGTCGATCACCTCCACGTACTGCAGCTCCGCGTCAGCTCCTCCTTCCTCGGCTTCCGGCACGAGCGAGTAGTCACCGTCAGGAAGGTCTACACGGAATGCAATGCAGGGTTCAGGTGATGTGATAGATTGCTTATTTTATCCAACTCTTGTTGGCCATATTCACCTTAACAAACAATTAATTATTAATTCTTTTTCATTAAGGTTATTATTGATATGGGTTTATTCCTCTAATAAACACTTAATTAATGTTCTCTTTTATAATTGTTATTTCATGTGAGGATTTAATATTCCATCTCTCAATAGCAAAGGGGTGCACAAAAATGTAATTAATTACATTTTAATTTCTTAAACAGCAAGGGTGTATCCTTAGGTCCTAAACAAACTATGCAACCATTTTATAAAGGGTCACAAGGAATAAAAAGGCATTTTCCTATTTAACAAAACATTAAACCTATAAAGGCCTCCAAGGCTTTTATTCAAACATTAAAGTACTAAAATTCAGTGGAGGGTTTCTTAAGCACCAAAACACCTATATCAAGCCACTGAACACACATGCATGCTTGGAAAAGCTAGAAAATTAATTATATCAAAAATAACAAAGGCTAGCTACTAAAGCAAGATAAAGGCACACAAAAATACATAAGCATCCAAATGCTCCAAACTTCCTCACACATGCTCTCTGGTCCAAATCTAACCTAGGCATGCAGCAAGTACACCTAGAACTACCACTGATCTTGCATTATTAATTTACAAAGGAAAACAAGCACATATCAAGAATAAATACTTCTGTTCATTATAAAATTGTGGTTAATTCACCAGAGGTGTATCTTGGCATAAAGAGACCACATGCAGAAGTTGGGCACAAAAACATAACTATTTTTAGCTACAAAAAATTATCTAGACAGATTCTACATAAATGGAAAACAATTCATATAAAAAGATTTACATCATAACTTTGTGCAATTTTTGGTCCAGAGTCTAATCATGACAAGTCTAGCAACATATCCAAAATTCAGCTCCATATCCTTTCTATATTTTGAATTATAGCAAAAAGGTGTCAAACTGAATCTGAATTTTCATTCAAAATCTATAAGTCAAAACTATGGTCATGCTTTGTAGAAGTTGTAGATCTACTCTCACTGAGACCAACAAAATTGGGTTTGCATTTTTCTGAATTTTCTGTGAATTTCTAGGCTATTTCTAAGGCACTGGACTGACTTGCAAAGAAACTAAGATAACTTTCGTTGCGATCGAGTCCCTGGTTTACACATATGCCCTCAGGAATTCACAACCGTGCCCTTGGCGGCGGGGGAGGGCTCGCCGGCGGCGAACGGCGGCCGGACTTGGTAAACATGTGGCGTGGGAGTGTGATTGGGCTCACCACGCGTCGATTGGCGGTGGTGGCTCGGCCGGAGATGTCACCGGCGAGCGGCGGCGGCGGGGTCGCGGCGGCGCGCCCGCTGCGGCTCGGGTTCCGGCGAGTGGCGGCGCAATGTGGGCGAACACGCGACCGTGGGAGCTTCACTGGGGTCTAGGGAAGGGCTAGGAGGGTTTGGCCGGCGGCGGGAGCGAGCGGAGCTGTGAGCTCACCGGCGGCGGCGGCAATAGCGGATCGGCGGGCAGCAGTGCTCACGCGCGGAAGAAGGAGGGGACGGCTTTTTATAGCCGAGCGCGCGCGGAGGCATCATCACTTCGCAGTGAAGCGACCGGCGCGTTAAGGCGCGGGGTACGGCGAGCCTCGGCGTGCGGGCGCGGCGGGCGGACCGACGGCGCCGCGGCGAGCGCACGCACGCCGCGTGGCGCGCGGGCTCACCGGCCGAGACGCGGCCTGGAGGTGCGTGCGGTGCTGACGCATGCCGTGCTCACGCGCGGACTCTTAGGCGGGGCCGTGGTACGGCGGCGCACGGCGGCGGCGCGGCGGCGACGCGTGGTGTCGCGCGTACGCGCGTGACGTCGCGCCGAGCGCGCTCTCGGCCCGGTCCGAGCGATGTGCCCCTGTTGCTTTGCACGATTCTCCAAAAATTGCAAATAAACTTCAAAACCTGTAGATAGGAAAGTTATAGATGGGTGATCCCTCTAGAACTTGGCTGAAACCGAGTTTGAAATAGATTCAAATCGAGGGAGAAATTCAAATGCCAGTTTGGAGGATTTTCATGTCTCGGTGAACAGTGACCCTGAGCTTTCTTGGCAATTTAGCACCTTTGCCACTCAAAACCAGCAATGCCACTCAACATGAAAGTTGTGTCTCATGAAAAACTGGACAACTTTCCTATTGGGGGATTTTGAAGTGTTTAGGTGAATTTTGGAGAACGCGGCAAAAGTTCCAGATCGACACAAAGACATCAAAGGGTTTGTCCCCCTTAGCTAGGGTTTTGACCAAGGGGAGTGTGCTAGACTTGCTTAAGATACTAATGGGTGAGTGTTGGTGAGGTTTTCGAGGTGATGACCCAGGTTGACCGTGCTTTGACCCTAGTCAACAAGTTTGACCGGCAATTAAGGTTAATTAAAAACCTGGGGCGTCACAACTACCTTCCTCTTCATGATTTGAACTTAAAAATACAATCACAAATTTCAGAAATAATTCTAATTCTAGCCAATGTATTGCTCTAGAATTATAACAATTCACAAATTAACAAGCAAATCAGACAACCAGTGGTCACCATCCGCCACACCATTGAAGTCTAAACTGACTGAAGGAGTGAGGGTGCTGCAGGACAATGAGAGCCGCCGGGTCGAGAGCCGGACTGGGTTGGTCGCCGGCTCACCCTTAGCACCGCTAGGCCGGCTCTGCCCGCCACGGCCGAGGGCAGGAGCGGATCGGGACGGCCACTGACGCCGAGTGCTGGCTGCTATCTGGAATGCGAGACGGTCGTGGGGCGTCGGCCGATCAGAGACAGAGACAGGGACTTGGGGAAGAGGTGGGTGTCTAGAGGACCTGCCAGACCGGCGGACTGCGGACAGCCGCCGCCACCTCGCCGCCGTCGCGCGTGCGGATCGGGGTGCGGTGCGGTGATGTGCGTGCCCCAACGGCCTGAGTCCTGGCTCCTGGGGAGGGGGAGCGACAAGGCTGGGACTAGATTGTGGATTTAGCATGTTTTTTTAGAATTACACAGTACAACGCAGACGCTCACAACACGCACGCACACTCATCCCTATGAACACACGTACGCAGACCCTACCCCTATGAGCACCTCCGAAGGACTGAGCACCGGCAGATCTGGAGATTCCCGAAGTCACCAATGACGCCTCGTCGTCGACGGGAATATCGCTTACCACTTAATGCATAACGCCGGAAAATCCTGGAATAAATTCAGGAAAAGGATTTGAACCCTGGTGGGTAGCCACTGGACCGTCATACCATTGGACTATAAGCCCATTCGCGTGGATTTGGCCTGGTAGGGTGGGGAGAATCGGATTGGGCGGGCACGAGGCCGACTAGTGTAGCTGGGCCTTGGAGGAATAGGCGGACCAAGAAGCTGTCACTTTGCAAAACCTGTGTTTAAAGTTTTTCCAATCTATTTCTTTTAATACATATACACATTATATACTATATATATTATATTTTTTTCATAATTTTTAGGTATTCAACTGAATACTCATGAATACATGGTAGGCCCGCCACAATTCAGTTCACACATGTCCATCAGTTCCTGTACACCCCCCACCCCCTTTTGCAGTGGTCACCATGATGTAGATATGTACTCTCGGGCGAGCGGCAGCAATCTCCAACTATTTTTTGCCCCCTTTTTTTTTTTGCGAGGCCGCGCTGCGACTTTTCAGCGTTCGTTCCTCCTTCCTTCTCCTGGCATCGATGTCAACAGCCCATGGACACGAAGCACCGGGGAAGGATAGTGGGCCCTGGGCCTGCTTTTTCTTTGTTGGGCTTGGGCCTGTCGATCTGAACTAATGAACGCTGCTGAAAAATCGCAAATGTTGGATTTCGAATCCTTGTGAAATTCGTTCAGGTCCCCAAACTTTTAAATCACGGCTTGTTAGCCACCCATCAGTAATATTTTACATTCACACAAAGTCAGCATCCGTCAACCAGTACTATTTTTCGCTCGCAAGTCACAACTATTCAGCACCACCAATCGGCCTTCAGCCAACTGAACAAAACTATATATATGTCTGCCCAGCAGCGTCATGTTTAGTTGGTGAAATTTTTAGTGAAAATAGTAAATTTTTTTTATTGAGAAACGTGTTCTGTGAGAAGTGACACGGTCTGCAATGCGAAAATTTTGAGAACATTTGGGGAGGCCTAACCAGGTATATAGCGGGACAGTCCATGTAATTAGGTTACAGTACTTCTAAAATTATTTACTCGGGCACCATTTAGTTTCTCAAAATTTCAAAAAATTTACTCATTTCATCAAAATTTTACACATTTTTTTCTCTGTGCACGCAACTTAATTAAAAAATCACTTATTTCACCAAAATTTCAGGCAACTAGACGGGGTCGGTGGAGGGTCATGGTATCCTTTATTTGGCCGCATTGAAACTCTGCCACAGTGCTGCGGTCTGCGGATGCGGGCGTAGTACGTGTCACCTGAACATACGCGGAGTCAGTAGACGATGCTCTAGTGTGTGCTACGTGAGTCCACCGTACACGACAAGCCACATATACGGCCGTACACATCTGGTACCCAGTATTTATCTCGCCGTATTGTTTCTGGAGCCCCACTGTCGATACGCATACGAATATACGAATCAGCACCCGCAACACCGTCTCGTCTTGCTATTTCCAAAAAAACAAATGGCTCGTACGTCTTCTTCTTCCTCGAATGTATGCATGCATATATACCGTACGTACGCTACGAACTCCGGTACGTACGTAAAAACCAGGGCTTGGGATCGACACGCGACAAGATGGTCGGTGCCAACGGCACCTGCACCTGCATGTCGCATCGCATCACCGGATCATCATAAAATCGCGGGCGCACGCACATGGAAGCCGTTGGCGTCGTCGATCCATCCATCGGTCGCGGTATGCCACAGTTGGGAGATCAAGGCGCGCGATCGATCCATGAGGTCAGGTCGTGACTCGTGAGCGCTCATGCCCGTTATTCCAACAAAAAGTTGTCGGTCGATCCATCATCCATCGGACCATCGCAAGTACGTACTATATGCAAGCCTAGCATGGTCCCGGAACCCGCCCGTTACGGCCAAGCCAGCTAGCCATCATATTCCTTGCTTTTTTTCATCGCATATATGCAGCACAAAAATTAAAAAGGGCTCGTTTATTTCTCTGTGTTGGATGTGTACTTAGGGGAAGATATATACACATATATAATGCAGCAAAAGCCAACCATGTACTATACGTGAGAAGCGTCCGGAACGTAACGTGTGAGCGGCTGGCATGAGAATTTGGCGACAGCGAGAGGCGCATGCAACGTATCTCCTGTCGTTGATCCATGGCATCATTTGATCGAGACCTATCCAGATATTTTCCCCGAGAATGTACACTACAGTCTACAGTGCGCGCAGCAGACACTTGATACACACAAGTCGATCGACATGCATGTGAGCTTTGTATATCAGCGCGAAAAGCTCATGATTGTGCATGCAGTTGGGTGCTAGCAAGTGGCGAAATATCTTTTTTGTTATTTTGGTTGATTTTCTTGCAAAGCCTACTGGACGATGTATATATATGTGGTCCAAGATATTTCGCCAATATGCATACTATATGTTGTGTGTGTATCCAACACGTACAACGACGATTAGCTCTCAGCAGCACCGTACCACTTGATATATATGTTGCTACCCTGTTCGTCTGGATTATCAGTCACCAACCAATAATATTTTTCTTTTAAAACAAATCAGCACTAACCACCAGCAACCAGTTATAAACCAACGGTATTTTCATTAAAAACAAATCAGTATCAACTGTTAGTCACCAGGCAGTCGAGAACTCCTTCCGGCACAATTAATTAATCCCGTCGCGCTGCTTTCGCTCGCCCAGCTAGCTGCCGGTTTGCCGGGTGGTGGTCGTCTTCTCCGCCGGCCGAACGAATGAGACGACTCACGAGGAGTCGACGTGTGTATATATCGTCCCATGACGTACTGAGAGAAAAAAATTTAGAAAGTATAGTATCCCTCGTACGTGCACGCGAATCGGCCGAGAATCGCGATCGTATTATATTCGCGTGTTTGTGACGGCGACAAGGCGGCCCAACAAGCACCTGGCCATCATGAGACTCGTGAGCAGTCGACGTTACGTTGCGAGCTACGGCAGCGAATATCTCGCGACGTATTAGGCCTCGCTGGCTTGATAGAGAGGGGGAGGAAGAATCGGTTTTTGGAATTCTACTGAATGCATTCAGGGCCGGTTTGGCAGGGCTCCGACTCCTCTGAAAACGGCTCCGGTTCTGACTCCTCCGGTGGAGAGGCTTTTTTGATGGAGCTGAAGCTGTTTTGGAAAACGTTTGGCAAAACGGCTTCACCTGTTGGATTGATGTTGTAAAATATCTAAATTACCCTTCACTATATTTTTCTTTTTTTCTTTTTTTCCTTCTCATTTTCTCCTTTTCTTTTTTTCTCTCTCCCCCTCCCTCCCTTATCCGCCGCCCGCCTCCCCCTCCCGGTCCATTCTCTCCCCCGTCTCGCTCCCTCCGCCATGCCGCCACCTCCACTCGCGCCTCCTGCCGTCGCCCTGGAGCCCGCCGTCAGCCCCCTCCTCGCGGCCCGCGCCTCCTCCCGCCCGTCACCGCGCCGAGCTACCCCGCCGCGCCTCCTCCCGCCCTCGTGCGCTGCACCGCGGCGAGCTCCCGCCGGCCGCCGCGCCTCCTCTCGCCCCGCCGGTCGGCTCCTCCACCTCCGCCCGCCCTCCAGCCGCCGGCCGCTGGCCTCCCGTCCCGCCGCCGGCTCCAACGCCTCCGCCCCCGCCCCGCCGGTTGGCTCCGCCTGTGCCTCTGGCGCGACGACATCCCGCACCGGCCCCTCGTCCTCGATCTCTCGTGGAGCAGCGGGGCGCCCCTCTCACTCCCCTGCAGCAGCGCCTCGGATCCCGGCGGCGAGGAAGAGGGGAATCGGGGTGTGGCCGGCCCGGCAGCGCTCCCTCCCCTTCTGCTGCTGCGGCTGCATGGCCGGCCCGGAGCATCTCCTCGTCCCCGCGTCGGCGGCCGCGTCTCCCCGCCGCCGCGGCTGCGACCTCCTCCTTCCCCTGCCGGCGTCGCGGCCTCCTCCCTCCTCGTCCCTGCTTGGTGGTCGGCCCGCCTCCGCTCCGGCCCCGCCGCGCCGCTGGCCGCCTCCGGCCCCGCCCTCCTCCTCCCCGCGGCCTCCCTCCTCTCGCTCCTGCCGCGCTCCCGGCGGGCCCCACCCGCGGGCGAGGATGGAAAAGGCAGGCGGAGCCGGGCGGAGCCACTCTTTTGTGGCTCCTCCTCTCCTTCGAAAGCCGCAAGGGGCTCCACGACCGGCTCCACACCTGGAGCCGCTGCATTTCACACCGTTTGGAAGGGCTCCGGCCGGAGCCGCTCGTGGAGCCGGAGCCGGAGCCCTCCCAAACAGGCCCTCAATTCCTTTGGTTTTCGGCTTTTTTCGCTCAATGCATCCTGTGCTTATTTACATTGGCAAATTTTCAGTGTTCACTCGTCCCGTCGGATATATATTCTCACTAATTAAAAATTTTAAACATAGATTATTGACAAAATCTACTACTCCGCCGAACACACACACGTACTAGTACTACTCTCCTCTGGTCGAATAAATTACCATTACAAATCACACCGGAAGTCCAATCACAGAAATCAGACACCTGCACACAAAAAGGACAAAAATATAATATGTCCTTTCATGCATCTGAAGTTCTGAACCCTGGATTTGCTGTTGATAAAAAAAACATAGGATTCGTATTGGGACTGATCCTGTCAGCGAAACCACTTTGTGAGCCATGTGGAACCAACAATATAATAATAACATCAACTATATCCATGAGTCATATAAAAGTTTCAAAACGTTTATTTAAGAAAAAAGTTTTAAATTATGTAAGGGCTTCTCCATGAATTAGATTCGGTTGTGTGTTTTACAATTCTCCAACGTTACCAGCAGTTTTGCAACAGATACAGAGTACGGTGGCGGCCAGCTGGCATTATTATCCTGTACACGGCTGCAGGCACATCATGCAGCCTGCTCGTTTGGCTGGTGACTGATGCTGATTTATTCTGAGAGAAAAATACTACTGACTGGTTGCTGGTGACTGGTTTGTTCTGAGAGAAAAGTACTGCTGACTAGTGGCAGATAAATCAAGCGAACAGAGCGATGATCATGTGTGGGGATGGAGCTATCCCTCGCAGCTCGCACATGCATCATGCATGCATGTTTTGGTGCTTACATGCACGTCAGCCCATAAGACTGTACCAAAGTGTCCCTCTACGCGTAAGTGCATGCGCACGCGCAGTCGCGCCACTGTCCGCGCACTGTACACTGTAGTGTACGTACGTACGTACTACGTGCGTTGGACGCGTGCATGCAAACCAAAAGGTCCATGGGAGAGTGGAGTGCGCGCGCGGCTGGCCGCCACAGTGGCCCGCCACGGCCAGCGAGAGCCACCTCTCTCCATGTGGGCCGTACGATGTCGCACGTGCAAGTTTAATGCGGCCGCGATAAAAGCACGTAGACGTGTAGCAGCATGGCCGCCGCTTGGATGGGGTCATGGCTGGACGGGGTGTGTTGTGTCGCGGCGCGCGCGCGCGCCTTACACGCGCGCATGTGGAGCCATTCAATTGCGCCTGCCCGCCGTGCGCGCGCATCATGCAGAGGCCGGGGCCGTGTCGCCGTCCGGCCGCGCGCGGCGACCGCTCTGTGGCCTCTGGGTGGGCTCTCGCTCGGCTACGCTAGCTGCGCAGCTCATCAGCTCTCGAGCTGGCCGGCCTAACTGTCCCGTGTCAGGGGGTGCTCGCTCGCTGCAGGCACTGGGCGCTCCCTTAACGCCGGAACAGTGTCGACCGATCGATGGATCGGCGCGGTGTCGTGGCGTGTCGCGACGCGCGCGCCGAGCTGGCCTGGACGGCCGCGCAGCAGCATTCGCTGGAGCCACTGTGTGCCTGCTTGTGTCCCCAGATCCCAAACCCCCTGGATCGACGCACTTGAAGTGCATGCGCCGTGTCAATTAAGCTCGAGGGGGGCCGAGGGCCGGGAGATTATTGTACATGCTGCACGCAGTACGCCAGCCCGGCCGATTTATAAGGAAATAAAATCAAGTTACTGTGCAATCTACCTGCAACTGTGCAACATCCCTGCAGATAAATTGCTTGCTGCACACACAGCTGGCGACCCGCACGTCATCGTCCTTGCGGATCATCGTCTATGCGGGTGCTTCTGTTGCCATAGGCGGCGAGAGGTTGAACCAGGCGCAGGCGGGGTGCCGAGAAGCTCTGGGAACAGGGGAGCCATGGCGCCGGCCGGAGCGAGAGTGACCTACTGGCCTCGACGCGATCTGGTCGATCGGGTGCGTGGATGCGTTAGCGTTGTACGCCTATTAAATCTCGTACAACTGTTCTGGTCCAGCGGCGGCGTCCGGCCGGGCGGGCGGCTGGGCTTATTATTAGCTACTCTTTCAGTCTCATATTACTTGTGGTTTTGATTCTTTTAAAGGAAAAAATGTGGTTTTGATTTTTTGAAAAAGTGAAAAGGACAAGTAATTTGAAACAAATATAATGGAGTACGTACGTGCTAATATAACTGCTGCATACAGCCATATGACCTGCGTGCATGTGCCGGGTCTTATATGCTGTGGGTGGCCTCCTGCAGTGCACACGCATGCAGCGACGTGCGTACATGGCAGCGCTCTGTCGTCGCGTACGCGTACGCGTCCTACCCTTTATTTGGCCTGCCGCCGGCCGCTGCCTCTGCAGCTAGTAGCTTTGATCAGCGCCACTGTTTGCTCTCGAGGATCTCGCGTGCGCGTACACACACCCAGCTGTCTCGCTCGTGTCATCGTGCCCGCTACGCGCTGGCTGCCTGCCAGATGGTCTAGAGAGGTTTTACTCTCTGGCTCGTAATAACGGCATGGCCCGGCGGATTGATCAAACTTCAAGCACATTGGATGAAATGCAAAGCATATGCATGCCCCAGTGAGCAAGTACTGATCTGTTGGATGCGTTGCCATTGCTGCAGAACAGGCGGTGTTGCGTTGTATGTGTGCTAAGTGATGAATTAAATTGAATCACATTAGTAGTGCTAAGGTTTGATTTTGATACTAGTTGGAACCCCGTTTTTTAGTAAGGACGCACCGAGTAAATTGAATAGTTAAATTCTTGTTAACTCTTGATCGAAATGTGTACACATGCATGCTGCATGTCCCACACAACTCCAACAGGACAAATGCATATAAACAACTCAAAATCAAACCAGCACCACTTTGGAGCATGGTTGGGGCTGCAGATAGCTGGATCAGTGTTATTGGTTAATACTTTGTAGAATATACTCTCTCGGTTCTAAATTGTACGTCGTTTTATTTTTTTTCTAAGTTAAAGATATTATTATACATCTAAGCACACACTATGTCTAAGTACATATAAAAAATTATGCATCTGGAGTATGTGTGTATACAGAGAGTGTGTCTGTCTGAAAAATTTGTAATCCGTTTCAAATACTTGCCAATGTACAGTACTCATGAGAATCTTGCTGCCAATCTGGACGTGAGCACTTTTTCTTCTACGCATTAAATCAGCCAGTTATGCCTGGGCTAATCCGGTTAGCTATGTGTCTAAAAAGGATCGGATCGGGATGGGATGATCAAGCGGCCTATGGAAAGCACAATCAGCCTTGGGCGGGCGCAGCGCTTTTCGCCGACGCGGAAATCAAAACGCTGCACCAGGTTGGGCCGCCGGAGAGGGTCCATTCTGTTTCCCCTGCTGCTGATGGACTCGCAAGGCAGGCGCTTTCTTCTTGTCGTATCCCTCCCCGTCCCCTCCATTGGATTGGAGCTAGAGCAGCTGGCGCTCGTGCTTTCATCGAATCGCGACGGAGCAGTAGTACTACGTTCTCTCTAGGCTTGCAGCGATTCATAAAAAGTCTCACCAACCAGGCGAAGTGGCGATCGAGCTAGGTCACCTGGAGGGAGTTGATGCAGCAGCATGTCACCTCACTTCCAGCTCTCAGGTCAAGAGTGTTGAGTGTGCCATACTACCGTATGGATCCGAGGCTCCGACGATGAGTCGTCAACAGTTCCATTTTATTTGCAGACAGTCCTACGCTTTCCTGTTCTCGAGCTACTAGCACGAATGCTGCTGTACGTGGACGTGCGTGCATGCATGTGTGGTGCTGCGGCACTGCGTCGTCACCAAATCACGATCACACTAACACGCGCCAGCTCACAGCGACCTACTGTACATCCAGCTAGAGCGCACTTCGCCGGAGGACGGCATCGCGTCACGCCACCGCACGGATCCGTCGTTCCGTGCTAGCTCTTCCCCAGCCAAGAACGAAAAGGCCACAAAAACCACCTGACGACCGGTAGGAGACTAAGGAGAGTACGACGCCAAAGTGCGTGTGGTGTGGATCCAGCAGCAACCCCCAAGCTCCCAAAGTACTCGATACGAAACGAAATCAACCGTCGCCGGCCGGCGGCCGCCGCGGGCGCGCCGCACGGCTCGCTCAGATCAGGTGAAAAAGCCGACGCGGGCGGGTGCGCGTTCGGCGCTCCTGCCGTGCGGCACGGGCGCGGCGCCCGCGCGAGCGCGACAATCCCGGCACTGTGGAGCTGGCAGCCACCAGGCCACCAACCAACCTCCCGCGCGTTGCCCCCGGATCGCCCTCCAAAACCCCCAGGCGCGGGCGCGACCCGGCTAGCCGCGGCCCATTCCCGGTGCCCCCAATCCACCAGCCAGCGTCGCGACGGACGCGGTGGCGTACGTACGGCCGGCGCGGAGCGGAGGGAGTCAGACGAGGACGAGGACGAGGGCCGGCGTGGCGTGGCGAGGCGCCCCCACCGCGTCACAGTTGCGTACGCCACGCGACGGGGGTCCGTCCCTCTGCCTCGCTGTCCCGCACGTGGTCGCTCCGGGCGGACGCCTCTTGCTCGCCGCCGACGCCCCGGCCCCACGCCGCGTCTCCCCACCCGTCAGCGACGCCGCCACGCCACGCCGGGCGCCGGGGGCCTACCCGTCTCCCCCGCTCTCCTCTCCTCGCTCTCCTCCGCGCCGCGCTACTTAGCAGCAGTAGTACCGGCGCCGCTAACACAACGCAACACAACACAACACAACACGCGCTCGTGTACAGCCGCTACTAGCTCTAATCAGTCTACCTGACCACTGCAGCTCAGCTCGCTCGTGAGGGATTCGTTAGCGGTGGACGGGTGGGAGGGAGAGTAGAGCCGTAGACAGACAGGGACGCCAGCCGTGGTGTGTGTGGCATTGTTTGAGCTTGTGCGGGTGAGGAGCGAGGGATGGACGAGGAGGTGGCGATGGCGATGGCGGCGGCGGCGGCGGCGGCGAGCTCCGAGTGCAGCAGCGGCTGCCAGTCCGGCTGGACCACCTACCTCGACGACCACTCCTCGTCCTACTCCTACGGCACCGCGCGGTTCCACGCCAAGGCGGGGCAGCCGTACTACTACTGCGACTACTCGGAGGAGGACGACCTGTCCATGATCTCCGACGCCTCCTCCGGCCCGCGCCAGCAGAGCTCCGCCGGCAACGACGTCGAAGGCGGCTCCGTCGCGGAGCGCGCCAATGCGGAGAGGATGGGGAGGCGGGATGAGGCCGCCGCGGTGGCGAGGCGGCAGAGCAAGAGGGCCGCCGCCGCGTCCCTGCTGCTCGAGGACACGGCCAGCTCGCCGGCCTTCTTCGGCTACTCCAAGGTAACGTGCCGGGCCCACGCGCCGCTGCCGGCCGCACGCACGCACGCACATTTCTTGGCTTTCCTTTACCAGGCGGCCGCCATCCATGATTGCTGATGCAAAGTTTGCTGATTTTTTAATTTACAGGCGATGGGCTCGGCGGAGGCCAATGGCTATGGCTATGGCGGCGCTGACGCGCCGATGATGGAGATCTCCAATGCCGCGGACTTCTCCTACGCCTTCTCCACGACGACGACGACGGGCTTCAAGGTGCGTCGCTCACGGCTCATGACACACCAGTCCGTGAAAACTCTGACACCGTTGGTTCGTTTTCGCCCCCATGGCGATGACTGATTCTGTTCCGCATTTGCCTCTTGGGTTCCCGCAGTCCCCCTTAAATGGAACTGCTCTGGGCGGCTACATGCAAATGCAGTACTCCCCGGCTGCTGTCAATCCGACGAAGCCCACGAGACAGGTCAGTGATCGAGGAGCATGCTGCTTGCTCTCTGTTTCTTGTTCGGACAAACAGAGTCAAATATAGTACCTGCTGCTAGTATCTAGTATCCTCTTTGCGCTTTGCATCCCCCCAGTCTTTATCTTACCAAAAGAATGGCTGGCGTGACGTTTCTGCAGGCGAGCAGAGGTGCGCCGGAGAAGAAGAGGTGGTGACCGCCGAGTGCTGGTTGATCGAGCGAGCGAGCGAGGAGCTTTCGCCGGTGCCGGCTGGACCGCCGGAGTGAAGGATGTTCATGGGTTGGCTCCGCTGTGCTGTGTTCCTGGAAGCACGGGGAGATGGGGCGGCAGGCAGGGTGGAGTGCGTCTGCAAATCTTCTTCTTCAGATCTCCAAGAGATCCTCCCATTCCATCCAGTAATCACCCATCTGTTCAGTTTTGCCACCTCTCTCTGTGCCCCCTTCCCTGGTGCCTGGTGGTGTGTTTTCACTGTGAACTGTGTGCCCCCACATCTGCAGAGTTTAGAGTCTCTCCCTCCCCCCACTTTTTAGCTGTCATTGCAGTGGGAAACAACAACCTGAGGCAAAACAAAAACAAGAGCAAGAGCAAGAGCAAAGCGCACCGACCGACGTGAAATCCCTTTTGCACCACCACCACCACCACCTCGCGGTCATATGCTGCTGCCGCCGCCGCTTTTGTCACTGTGTATGAGCATGATCTCCGAGTCAGTGGCTCGTAGGAAGCGAGTACGCCTGGCTGGGGCTGTGCGCCTGTGCCCCCCTGTTGACAGGGTGAACGTTGACGTCAACCGGCCGGCGGCCCGCTGATCTGATGGAACCGTCCTCTTGCAAAAGATATTTGCAACAGAGGAGGAGGAGGATTCATCAGCGCGCGGCTCGCGACGCCACCACCATGAATGCCGGCCAACCAACGCGAGAGTGTGTGAGTGTCATGATCCGCGAAATAATCTTAGGACCAGCCTGGACCTCTAAGCGCCGGCGCCGGCGCCGCGCGTGCTGCTGTGCTGCCCCGTCGTCGTCCGCTAAACAACAAACCCTTGAGATTTGCAGTCCGTGTGAGTTGTGAGGTCTGCTGGAACGGATGGCTGGGGCAGTGGCGGCCATGCGTGTCCTTGTCGTGTGTGATCCTCCCAAAATGAAGCGGCGGGGGAGGGGTCAGCAGGCCCAGCGTAAGTTGCCAAGTTGGAAGAGAGAGACGATATATCGATCGAGCGAGCGAGGCTCTCTTCTCTAGCGGCGGTATTTAGCTGCGGAGAGCGAGAGAAGAAGAAGAAGAAGAAGCATTGGCATCGTGTGTGTTTGTGTGTGGCTCCAGTCCAGGGGCACGTACACTACCACTGCTCCAGCACAAGATCTCTGTGGCCAATTCTTTAAAGCGGCGGGCGCGGCATGTGCGCGGCGAGTACTTGTGTCCCTTTTGGTTTAGTGCACGGTTGCGGTAAGATACAAAGCGGCGACAGGCGCCGGCCAGCGTAACTACGAGCCCCTGCTGCGTGCTGCCTGCTCCGCCTCCCCCCAGGCCTCCGGCGCGCCGCACGGCCCGGCATTGGCCCCGTTCACAGCTGCCAGGAGCTCGGCTCGAACCGTGCGCCGCCACCTGCCGCCACGCCCGGCGCCGATCGAGGCCGACCCCGCGACCCGTCCCACGCACTCCTTGGCCTCGTCACCGCCGCAGTATTTCGCAAAGCAAAACCAGTGTACTGTAGTAGTACCCTCGCCTCGACTGGCCCCTCACCCGACGACAATGACGAGGACGGATATTTTTACAGCCGGGGGCCGATGCGGCCTCGTCGCGGCCATGCAATGCAATGCATATGAGCCCATGCCACATTGCCACAGGTCTCACGGCGAGCCGGCTTGAGAATCGCGGCGGCTTTTTTGCAGGAAGTGGTAAGCATCTCTCGGTATGCCCGCTACTACAGCTGAGGATTCAGAGACGACATACTCCTGCTGGCTGCTATACCCACACATCGGGACCCTGCTGTTGCTGAAGGAATATATTTACAGTTTTGCTATTTATAAGCTTATTGTTATATATATATATATATATATATATATCTGGGGAGGACAGACCATGGTGTGGTGACATGAAGCGACACATTGGTTGGTATGGTGGCTCTAGCTGGTGATCCTGTACCAGTGTTTCTGTTTCCCTCCTCTTATACGTACCCTTTTTCCATCTCTCTTTCCGGTTTTGCCCAGAAGGACGACCGGGGTCATGCATTATGCATGCAGACTTTTTTTTAAAAAAAATCAGATGAGGAGGCTAATACTTGGCTAGGAAGTGTCAGCTGTCAACGCCGGCGGCCGTCGACGGCAACTCGTAACGGACTAGTAAACGGAGAGCGCATTGCTGTGGGGTGGTGCTGGTGCCCTACAGCCCCATTCGCGTGAGGCATTGGTTGCTCTCGCAGCCAGGGTGGCCCGAGGCTTAACGAGCCCGGCAAGCACCGGGCGACGACGGGACGCGACGTGATCGAGCGGCAAAAAGAGAGCGCGGGCCGGCGCACGGATCACCGATCGATCGATCGATCACGGTGGGCGTCAGTCAGGGGTGGCGGTTTCCGCAACGGGGGGTGCCGGCCCCGTGGCGTCAGGAAAGGATGGGCGCGGGATCGTTCGCATCGGCGCGTATCATACCGTGCTCCAGCTAGGCCGCCTGTACTGCCGGCCGGCCTCGCCGCGCTGGCGATGATGGCGCGCCACCGGCCGGCCATCACCCATCCGTCGATCGATCGGTCCATTGATGATGATCCCCTCGCCGCCGTACCGCGGTCACGCGCCGGGATCTCTGTGCGCGCGGCGCCGTTTCAAGCCCGGCCTTGCTGGGCTAGGGTTGCATGCATGGCTACCTGCAAGGCTGGGCGCCATGCATGGCGCTAGTGACGGCTTGGGTAAAATTTTTGGAGTAACAACAACGAGGCAATGTCAGCGAAACCCGAACGAAGACTGGTCAGTGCTGACCTCGGAGTGATGTGGCACGGTAAATAAGGCCGCGCTGGCTGTCTTTATCGCCGGGGGGGGGGGGGGGGGGGGGCAGCGAGCCGCGCGGTCCGTGAATCCGAGGACACGCTGATTACTCCGGCTTCATTTACTCTCCGCCCGCGCTGCGGCCCGGCCGTGCCCGCGCTCAAGCGGCAGGAAGAGGAAGGCAGCGCGGCGAGGTGCTCACAACCTCACACACACTGCGCGCGGCGCGGCACAGTGCCCCCTACCCTAGTGGGGAGTACTACTCCGGCAGCTGTTCGCCTACTGCAGCGACACTGGTCATGTTTGGATGGAGGTGTTAGTATTAGTTTGTAGCAAATTAACATCAAAACTAATATTTTGGAGTCAAACATATGTGTTAGTTTGGTGTTAGTTGGAACTAACACCCCCAAAAAACTAACACCTCAAAGAGGTGGAAATTGGTGTTACTTTGGTGGATCCCACCTTTTTCTCTCTCCCTCTCCTTTTTCAAATGATTGGAAAAGTTACTTTAAATGCAAACTAACACATCCATCCAAACATCCAAGGTGTTAGTTTTTTATGTATTAGTTTGAAGGTGTTAAAAACTACCACTAACACTAACATCTACCATCCAAATACGGCCACTGTATACCGCCTGCGGCGCGCTGTACTGGTATAGGAGTATTTATACGACCAGCACACACGTACTGTTGGGCGTTGAGTCGGTCGAGCCCGTCGATCTGATCAAAACGATGGGGGTGTGCTGGTATTCAAGAGGGATCGTCGTGCCTCGCCATATGCATCAGCAGCAGATGTTGGCCCTGTGCAGGGCTGGATCGTGAGCCAGAAATTCGTGAGCTGACTCGACTTGTTCATAACTCGGCTCGGCTCGGCTCGATCAATTTTTTAACGAGCCGAGCAACTATTTTTGCTCATTTTGTTAACGAGCTGGCTCGAGTCAGCTCGCAAGCTGCTCGCGAGCCAAACAAGCTAGAAAATTCTAATTTCAATATAGAAAACTGAGCTATCAAAGTTGAGCCGAGCCATTGAAGTTATGCCAAACATTTCTAAGTGCTCCATGTGTGACTAATTTTATCATTTATAACTTTACAATTATTATTTTTAAAAACTTTACATGTGCTTAGATATTAATTTCAAATTTACATATAGCTCGCAAGCCTAACAAGCTGACTCGAGCTACTAACGAGCCAAGCCGAGCCAGTCTTTTTGCTCATTTGGTTAACGAGCCAAACCGAGCTGGCTTGTTACCTTAACAAGCCAGACCGAGCTGAGCCGAGCTGGCTCGGCGTCCGGCCCTAGCCCTGTGCCGCCCGATCACAGCAGCTGCATCAGCTTGTGATCGATGAGTGGTGGCGTCTGGCAGCGTATCGTTAATGCGCGAATGGAGCCGTGTTGTTTCTGCGTAAAGGCACGCCTGAAGTTGGCTTTGTACATGTGGCCTCATACATGCACTGACAAAAGTTATTGTGCTCACTGTAACAGTATACTCCTCTCGGATGCATGTAAATGTAAGGTTTATCTGAGCTAGTGCTTCGTTTTACAGCCCAATCCATTGCTGCTGAAAAACGAAATATGTTGTTCAGAAATCTAGTGATTAATTTCAAAAAAAAAAATCTAGTGACAAAAAAAAAGAAGAAAGAAGAGCATCACAGTGCGGCAAGAATCCAAGAACTGAACAAGATGGAGCTCCCAAGGATGGATCACGACATCCCTTGCACAGTGAGGTAGTAGTAAGATTCCCGCCACATTCCCGCCGATGCCTCCGTTTTTTAATTACGATCGAGCTGCCACACCCGCGGCTGTCCCCCTTGGATCCATCCTGGTGTAAGGCTGGTCGCACTGGGTGCGCTAGCCGGAACGGTACGCGACGTGCCGGATGTGTTTACCGCACCAAAACACTGCACCGGCGTACTGGGAGCCGCACGGAACCATCCCGCACCGCCGCTCGTTCGCCAAATGCAGCGCTTGTAGCGCCGTGCGCCATCGCTCCACGTGGGACAACAGCCAACTGCCTCACGCCTCCCGCCGCTGCTCCTTCGCGCCTCCAGACGCTGCTCTTTCGCTCCGCCCCGCAACCACCGCCAGCACTGGAGGCATGGCCGACGGATTTGGTCGGCGCTGCAGGCCAGTTGAACCCGCGGCAGCCCGACCTCACCTTCGAGCTCATCGTCGTCCACCCCGCCGCCTCTGGACTGTCCTAGGCCACCCGCGCCGCCGTCGTCGGATCGCGCAAGCTTGGGGAGGGGAAGACGCGCCGTCGCCGGATCTCAAGAGCTGCAGCAGCAGGGGAGGGGGCGGCGCAGGAGCAGGGGAGGGGTCGGGAGACAGCGCGGCCGGCGAGGGACCGCCGAGCAGAGGAGGGAGCCCGGGGAGGGAACCCGGCGGCGGATCCCTGCCTCGTCGCCGGAGGCCGCAAAAGAGAAGGCGGCGGTCGCCGGCGGCCGCAAAAGGAAGGAGGAGGGCGGCCTCCTCCCCTCTGCTCCTCCGCATCGTCGGCGGGCCCGCCGCCCGAGCTCGAAGCCTCCTCCGCCCACTGCCGCCGGGAGGAGAGCAAGGGGCGGCGCGCGCTCTTCCTTCCCTCTCCGCGTCGAGGAGGACCGCCGGCGGGGCCGCCAGGTCCGGAGACGGCGAGCACGACGAGGAGAGCTCTTCGAATTCACCGCCGGTCGCGCGAGCAGGGGAAGGGGCGCCGCCGGCGTGGGAGAGCAGGGGCAGCCGGCGTGGGAGAGCACGCGCGCGTCGGCCTTGCCCGCGCACGCCAGCGCGATGTGGGTGTCGAGGCTCCTCCGCCGGGACGGACAGAGGAGGAGCTCCTCTAGGAGGCCGCCGGCGTGGGAGAGCAGGGGCCGCCGGCGTGGGAGAGCGGAGGGAGAGGAGAGGGAGGCGCGGCGCCGGTGGGAGAGGGGGCCGCCGGCGGAGAGAGAATGGGGGAGGGCGGCACATTGGTGGAGGTTGGGAGGAGAGAGAGTGGGATGGGGTCGGTGGGGATGGGTGGGGGAAAGAATTAAAATAATGCTGACAGGTGGGTCCCGCAGCTGGTGGTTGGTATGGAGTGGGAGATATAGGGGATGACGAGTGCGGGAAAACTAACACTGTACTGTAAAAACTCGATGATGTGGCAGAATATTCCCTTTAGGGGATGAATTTTAGAGTATAACGAGTGCGGACAGCCTAATAATAGGCTTGCATTCATAGCAAAGGCCAGGAAGGCACTAAAATATGACAGGCAAAGTCAATCCTTGTCCCCTAGAAGCGGAAAACCAGCACGGCCGCAACGCAGATACGGACAGCCAGGCTCGGATCAGGATCAGCTGCAGGTGCATCTGGTTTTCTAATCCTCGTGATTCTGTCACTGCATGAGCAATGCCTAATGCAGTATCGGGCTTCTTGCAGTTGATGGGGAGGGAGGGTCGAGAGTGAGGCAGTGCTCCTGCTAGTTTTTTTTTAAAGAAGAAATAAAACTCATCCGGATCCGCACCATAGGAGTTGTTTTGAATTTCCTTCATGATCATCCTTCTCCCGAGTCCCGACCAGCTCCATCGCGAAGCATTTGGACACAGTTTTGCGAAGTGTTCCGGGGACACAGTTCCCATCCTGCCATCCAGCACTATATATCGTCTCTGACGCGTCAATTCCCCCGGGCCTATCCGAACCGCGGACAGAATCATCTCACGCGCACTCAACACATGTGCGTGTTGTATGGAGATGAACACAGAGGGCATGGAGGAAGGAAGATGCAATGCAGTGCAGTGCAGCGCAGCGCAGCAGATGCCAAACTGCCTGGCCGGGCAGGGCCAGGGCCACAGCCATCATCATGCCGAGGGGTGGCAGCAAATGCCCCTCATGGCCGGGAGGGATTGGGGACGGGATCAAAGCCTTCCCTGCTGCTCGCGATCCCGTTATCCGATCCTGATGTGCTCGCATCGCATGTGCGCCCGTCGCAGAAGAGAGCCTTTTCTCTGTGTTCAGAAACTATACCGGCACATTGCACGCGACGCTCCCCTTGGACGGCTGAAAAGGTCGACCGGCCACTCGGCTGGATGGATTGTTGATGGATTGCGATCGGCTGCGGCGCTGCGCCGGCGGTTGGCCTAGCAATCCAAATCGTGTTGATCAGCTGCTAGCGCCCTGATGGCCTGACGACTTCGCACCCCGCTTGGAGAGAGCGGAGTTGCCGGATGTTCCGATGAGCAGCGACCACCATCGCTCAAGCCTTCCGCTGATGGAAAGAGATGCGTGACAGCGGTTGCCTGGCGGCTCGCTCGACAACGTTGCTTACAACGGGTGGCAGGCAGAGCTGTTCAGTCTTCAGTCCCCGTGCCATCAAGATACTGTAAGTTCGTGGACTTGTTGATCCAGCAACAGTGCGGCCGTGTCGTGCTTCGGTTGCACGTCGTGCTCCCTCTCGCCGCGGCAGAGAGCACACAGTGTTAAACAAGGATATCCATCGGCGTAAAGTTGACCTCAGCTCCTCGCTCCCATCCCTCGTCTCGCCGCAGAGGCAGAGCAAACAAAAAACTGGGGCGCGCGTCGGCCGGCCGTGCCCATATCGGCGGGCACGTGCGCGCCACCATCGCGGATTCCTGGTTCCTGTAGAATGGGTCGTGCTGCCGCAGCCACATGCGTGCACGCGGCGTCGCGCGGCCCTACGCCGCTGTTGCGCATCGAAGGACGCGGGCAGGCGCAGCGCAGGTCCGGCAAATCAGCAAATGCGCGGAGGGAGTACGGGCGGACGGCGAGACGGTCGCGTCGCCGAGCGCCCCAGCCGAGTCAATCGGCAAAACAAAAGACCCGGGCGTGACTTGGCACCTGACAAGCCACATGGGGTTCGACCATATCGAGCCGCGCCACGTTGCTACTTGCTGGTCTAGCTCGAGCTTGAGGTCAGCATCGTAGCAGGCTAGTAGGACGCGCGGGACGTTTGACGCAAGAAAAAACAAATAAAGCCATGTAAGGATCAATTCCAACTCAAAGCGATCTAGCAAAAGAACAAATCGGACCGGGCTGGTTGACGCCACAATGCAGCATTGGCAGCCCATCACACTCTAGCGCGTCGCGGAGCCGGGCCAATCAATACTTGGCAGGGCCCAGTGAGTGCCCTGTATTGATGTTAATGCAAGCATACTATACAGGTGGCATTGTGAATTGTGACTCGCAATGGCAACTTGGCGAGAGCCTTCAGGATCGCATTTTCATACACAGCACAGTGTTGGGGGTCCGAAAATCGGATGGGATCCCCGAACACAAGATTCTGAAATGAACACACGAAAGTAAGAACGAAAGAGGGGACAAGTAATCCCCGAAAGTCTGTACTCGCCTCAAAAGTTGTGAATCACTTTACACGTGCCCTCGAACCCCCTTTTATAGAGAGGCGAAGGGACTTTTACATTCCAAGATTGCCCTCGAATCTAAAGAATATTTCAGGTATGAATGTGTACAAGAATGTCTTTTACACTCCGTGATTTGCGGAACTAATTTCGCATATTTACAAACCTGCCATCAGTTCACACCTCGAACCCGGACTTTTGAAATAGCGCCTTTGACTTGGTCTTCCTTTGGCTTTCGACCCTTCATTCGTGAAGATCGCCGATCACCAAAACCTCAGAACTGAGCTTCAGAGTTCACGGGCGAAGGGAAATCTGTCGGGATCTCCGAAGCTTCCATCTTCGCGATTCCTCGAACTTATCAGATCTCCGCTGTCCTGAAACGAGAAACAGACCAACAGCCCAGTGCACATTCGGCAATTACTTCGCACAACATTAGTGAGTCAGTGAAACGTATAGGAAGTAACAAAACACTTTCCTGAATACTTTTACACCATGAAACAGAATCGAGACCCAGCAGCATTTCTCCGAACACTTTCATGAATACATCTACGAATTCGCCAAAGTCCTGACTTCTCCAGAGTTCCGAGGGCGAAAGGTTTTTATCCAATTCCCCAACACTAGCCCCTCGGGGAAGCGGGTTGACTCCGACGATCCGTTTCCACGGACAATTCTTAGAATTTTGGTAAAAAAACGTCACCCTCGGAACGTCGGAGAAGACACGCGTCCCCCTAAAAACGCGCAACGGTCTTCTCGAGGCGGTTTCTTGAAACTACCCCCCCTCATCCTATAAATAGGAGGTGAGCGCGGTAACTTTGTTTCACCGTTTCGCCAAACTTTCCGAAGTTTTCAAGACTTTCTGAAGTGTTTGCAGCGTAAATTTTTCGGGACGCCCGAAGTTCGGTGACTTCTTCTGTCTCTGAAGGTATGTTATTCTCTTTTCTTATGTTTTTCGGTTATTGACCAGCTATTTTGTAGACTATTGTTCTTCGTAACTTGACACGTTTTTCATGTTTGTTTTTCTTTTGAAAAGGTGGCTCGCACTAAGAGTACCGCCAGACCAATGACTGCTGAAGAATTGGCCGCTGCTGGTGTTCCGCCGACTGAGGGGAATGTCCCTTCCAGTACTAACGATCCGGCTGCCGAAATCATTCGCGATTCCGGCAGTCACGAAGATGGGGAGATAACATCTGAAAACAGATCTGGCGGTGAAGAAGATCTCTCCAATGTCGACGCTGATCTAAGCGAACTTGTTGCTGTGAAGGCTAACTCTTATCCCCCAGCTTTTGTGTTCGGCGAATCGAAGGTTACGGCCGATCTTATCGAGGAATATGAGAAGGCTGGATTTTTCCCTGCCGGCGATGGACGTCCCCCTTCTGATGAACAAGTCCCTGTTCCTGAGGCCAACGAAGTTGTTGTGTTTAGGGACTTCTTTACCTGTGGACTCAGATTTCCTTGCGATCCCATTCTGCCTTCCATTCTCGAGAAGTTTGCTGTGAAAACGCATCAGTTGACACCGAACTCTTTTCTGGAACTTTCGAAATTCTTTTGGATCATGAAGACCTTCAAGTGTACTTTCGGTGCTGACATATTCGCTCGTTTATTCGAGCTTGTGATTGAGAAGGATATTCTTAAGCTTGACGATGGGAAGTACTATGAGGCGCACTATGCGTGCTGTACTTTCAACACCCGAAGACAAAATTCGCGAAAAGGCCTCACCCAAATCCAACTTGCACCCTGCAGCAAGACCAACTTCTCCGGAGATTGGAGCTCATACTGGTTTTATGTAAAGGTTGATATGTCTAAGGTTTCTGGCTATACTGGGCCAGCTTACCCCTTCTACTCACCTATGGTGCCAGTGACTGCTGTTTGTACTGCTTCGTATAACAGCCGCACTATCGGTTTCAAAGGCTGTGAAAATACTTTTTTCTTGGCTAGCACCATTCTCGGAGGTCGCGACGCCATTGAAGAATTTGTTGCAGCCGAAGTTTGGCCTATATCAGATGGCTGGAAACCTTCTAATATTGTTTTCCTGGATGTGGACTGGGCATCGCAGCAAGTGCCATTCTCACGATTCGACTTGCGACTCAAGGATGGTCAAAGTCTCGAAGATTTTATTGCTGAAGTTGAAGAAAAAGTTAATGTAATGGTTGGTGAATCTACTCTCAATGAGTACAAATCTTACAAGAACCTTGTGAAGCACAAGAGGAGGGTGAACCGAGTGTTTTCAGAACTTGGTGCTGATACTACTCTCCGATCTCGTCCACCAGGCGTGGACAAGAAGGTTCCGGCAATCGCCGTAGCAGTTTGTTCGGCTGCCCCTCCTAAAGCTCCGAGAAAAAAGGCTTCGAAGAAAAGCAAGGCTAAGAGTATTGCTGGCGACTCCTCTTCTCCTGTCGTCCGCCCAGAAAAAAGTAAGTCGTTGGAGTCCAGCAAGAGGAAAAGAAAGGCCTCCGAAGATGTCTCTGATGCTGAGATTCAAGCAGCATCAAGTCTTGCACAGCTGGGGAAGAAGAAGGCTAAGAAGGCTGTGAAGAAGGTTGCTGCTGCCATAGTTCAGCGCGTTCCTTCGGCTTTCTCTGATGACGAGATGACTGACGAACCTCGCCCAACAGGTTTCTCTTCTTGTCTATGGTGTGATTTAAGATTAGGTGGTCGTCGCGGTTATACTCCTGGTTCTGAGAATGAATTTGTTGATGTCGAAACTTTTTCAGACGATGTCCCCGAAGTTCGGGAAACTCACGTGGATCTTGCGATTGCTACTGAAGCCGAAGCTGGCTCTTCTCAAGCTCCTGTTGCTAATGACGAAGCCTCTCCGAAGTTTGCTAAGGAGTTAGAGCGCACAGTGAGCAAGGGCGGTGATTTGGTTGGGAATCCCTCTCTAACTGAGAACCGTGAGGAAATCCCCGAAGATCAAGATCCCCCACCCTCCGTCACTGCTTACAACGAGAGTTTTGGTACGTCTTTTAGAGGTGGTCTGTTAAGCGTTAGCGGTGAGGTGGTTGACTCAGATGATGGTGTTCCTAAGTTTTCCTTGCTATGGACATCCCCTGAATTTGTGGGTGAAACAGGAGGAGATGCTCCGTAGAAGAGGCTTCGGTTGACCGGCCAAACAACAACTACTGCTGAAAAGCACACTTCTTCCTCTCTCTAGAAATCTTTGACGATTTCTGAACCCGCAGGTCAGATTCCCTTCAGAAGACTTAATCCAACAGGTTTGCATTTTGTTTTCGTCGTTTACGCTCTGTTGATCTTTTTTGTTTTCCTTACATTTTTCGTTGCTGTAACCTTTCTGATTTTCGCAGGTTTTGAAGAAAATACCCGGAAACTTTCATCATTAGATCTTGCTAGTTTCAAGAAGGCTTATGATTTAAAAGCGTCCATCGTCGGCAAAGTCGTTTCTGAACGACTCCTTGAAAAAGAGGAACTTGTTGAGAAACTTACTGGCGAATCTAAGAAGCTGAAGCGAGAACTGAACAAGGCTCAGGCTTCTGGTCTCGACTTGGAGAAGCGGATCGCGGAGCTGGTGGATTCTTTAAAGAAATGCCAGGATGAGAAAAATCTTACTGAAGCCGCTCTTCGTGATTCGAGAAAAGACCTTGAAAAGCTTAACAAGACTCATGAGGATGACTTGAAAATGATTGAGAATCTTCGCAAGGAATCTGACAAAAATGCAAAAACTGTTGACGAGCTTCATGCTAGTAATGCTGAGATTTCATTGAAAAATTCTGATCTCGCGAAGACTTTGAGCGCGAAGGAGCAGAAAATTCATTATCTTGAAAAAGCTCTGTCTGAGCGAGGCGAGACTTCGGGCAATTATGTTGATGAGATCAAACAACATCTGAAAGTTCTTTTTGAGGAATACAGAGGAGCTTTGGAGCAATTTGGCACCCGTCCAAGTCCGCTACCTGAAAGCGAAGAAATTTCTGATTTGATGGACTGGATGCTGAAGGAGTTCCAAGCTCTCCAAGTCTTCTGAAGCTTCTTTATGATTTTGATTGTGTCGATCTCCTGAAATTCTGCAGTGCACTCTCGCGATTTCCAGATGCTGGAAGTACTTCAGTCATTCGCCCCAATGAAGACATTCGTGCTGTAAAGATTAGATTCGCAAGGGAGTTTTGGAATGCGAGTGGAAAAGAATTCGCGAAGAAGATTGTTCGTGACAAACTTGAGGAGGTTGGTATTACAGACTTTGTTGAATTTCTGGCATTTTACGAGCGTTCCTTTCTTGATTTCTTGTTGACTTGTTTTATGTTTTTCAGATGATTCAGAAGGAGGAGCGTGCTAAAGCTGTGGAGAGTCAGGAATCATCTTCTGAATCTGAAGGGGATGACGATATCAACGATGGAGAGGAAGATTCGGGGAGCGAGGGTAGTGGCAATAGTGGTAGCAGCGACGACCAAGATGATGGCGGGGAAGACAGCTCCGATCGTCAGACCAGCTCCCCGAAGGTTGATATTGTTGGATGAGGCTCTGCTTGTCCGAACTTTTGCTTTTGATGCTTGAGGCCCTATGAACTTGTGTATTTGTACATTAACGGGCTGTGACCCCTTCTAAACTTCTGTCTTGTAAATTTTAACCTGCGCAGGTCCTGCAAGGTGGGCCTGTGCAGGACATCATACCTTTGCGAATTCATCGGCAGGACCAGATAGTTAGTGGTGAAGCTTGGCGTTTGTACAAAGAAGCTAATCCTGAATGCGAATTCTCTGATTTTTGGCTTGAGTGTTGCCAGTATTTTTCGATGAATAGCTTTCAACTTAGCTGGTTTTTTCTTCAACGTGATGGTTATGCTCTTTCTTCTGAAGCCTCGAGCTCGCGGTCCACTGTGAAGACGGAGCCCCTTAGCCCTATAACTGGCGAATGTAACTTTGCTTATGCTAGTGACATTGCCGAAGAAAGGGGTCGTAAACCGGGCCGCATCGTCGAACTTCCTTTCTGAACTTGTTAGCTCTTTGAAGCTGTGTAATTTTACTTTTATGAAATTTTGTATGAAACTAAGGCAATAAAATCATTTTTTAAGAAAAAATGTCACCCTCCCCACCTTGCCGTTTTCATGCAAAATTTCGTGGATGCCCAAAGATTGCTAATTCCCTTTGAACGTAAGTCGACAAAATTTGTTTCACGAATGTTGTGGACTTGCGTTCGCTTGGCATACTTGCCCAGGTTGATATCGCAACCCTCAGTTGCTTCAACCATAGTTTGTGATTACTAATTTTCGGAGGTGATTGAGCCCCTTGGCCCTTGGAAGAATGTTCTCGGCTAGAGCGAATTTCCTAAAAAACTTCGTATAATTCTTCACGAACGTTCGCTACCATGCTGATTTGTTCTTTCAACCGAGGTAGCTTTAACTTTTACTTTATAATTTTTTACACAAAAAATCCTGAACGAAAACGTTTGTACTTTCTGGGCCGCAACCTTCAGTTGTTCCCGTATTTTTGATAGGATGTCCCTTCAAGGTGGGATCTAGGCCACAACTTGTTGTTGTCTCATGCCTTTCGATTGGAAATCCCTTTAAGGTGGGATTTAGGCCGCAACTTGTTGTTGCCTCAGGCCTTTCGGTAGGAAATCCCTTTAAGGTGGGATTTAGGCCGCAACTTGTTGTTGCCTCAGGCCTTTCGGTAGGAAATCCCTTTAAGGTGGGATTTAGGCTTTCACGGAGTCTTTGGCTATCAAGGAGCCCTTTTTCACGAATATTTCTTTTCTCATGATGGAGTTCAGGCTATCACGGAGCCTTTTCACGAACTTTTCTTTTTTTTTCATGATGGAATTCAGGCTATCACGGAGCCTTTTCACGAACTTTTCTTTTCTCATGATGGAATTCAGGCTATCACGGAGCCTTTTCACGAACTTTTCTTTTCTCATGATGGAATTCAGGCTATCACGGAGCCTTTTCACGAACTTTTCTTTTCTCATGATGGAATTCAGGCTATCACGGAGCCTTTTCACGAATTTTTCTTTTCTCATGATGGAACTCAGGCTATCACAGAGCCTTTTCACGAATTTCTCCTTCCCATGGTAGAACTCAGGCTATAACGGAGTCTTTTCACGATTTTTTCTTTTTTCACTATGGAACTTAGGCTATCACGGAGCCTTTTTCACAAATTTTTTCTTTCTCATGATGGAACTTAGGCTATAACAGAGCCTTTTTCACGAATTTTCTTTCTCAGAATGGAACTTCGCAAGACACATAGTTTGGGGGAAGACTCTTTTCATATATATCACAAAGAGTATTTACATAGGATCCGCCTCGTTAAAAACCTTACCCCTTGATTTAGGGCCCCCATTGCAAGGAAAAGAGTACGGTCCTTCTTATTTTAATTAAATGCAAGAAGTAAATATTTTTGTTCCCGAAACCACTTATAGTTCCGTGATTCGGGTTTTTATAGTTTTATAGAATCTAAATTTGCGAAAAGAAATGCTGAATAATAAATCTAGCTACTTTTCATGATTTTCAAGGGTAGTACCTTTTTAGGCTGTCTGCATTCCACGAATGCGGTAGCTCTTCACCGGTTTGGTCTGTTAAGCGGAAAGCTCCTGGCATGCTGGTTTCTTTTGCAATGTAGGGTCCTTCCCAAGATTCTTGAAGTTTCCCGGGATTCTCCCAGTTTTTCATTCTTTTTATGACTAAGTCACCATTCTTAATATCTTTCCTGACCACTTTCTTATCCTTCCACACCTTGGTTTCCCTTTGGTACTTTTCAATGTTATATGTGGCTTCGAGGATCGTTAACTCGATCAAGTCTTTTTCTACTTTCATCTCGATTTCTTCGATCTCTTTTGCTTTCTGTACTCTTAAGCTTTCATTCTTGATCTCTTCTGGTGACATTGCTTCAGTGCCGAACAATAAGCGAAATGGTGTGAAACCTGTTGCTCTTGACACTGTTGTGTTGTGAGACCAGATTACTTTCGGCAATTCATCTGTCCACTTGCCTTTCTTCTGATCATATAGGCACTTCTTGATTCCTGAAAAGATTAGCCCGTTTGCTCTTTCAACAGCTCTATTAGACTGCGGATGATAGACTGAAGAGAACTTCACATGAGTGCCCAGAGTTTTGCAATATTCTTTGAAAGAATAACAGTCGAATTGTTTTCCGTTATCAACAGTTATTTCTCTTGGTACTCCGAATCTGCAGATTATGTTTTGCCAGAAGAATTTCTGGATTGTTGATGCTGTGATATTCGCCAATGCCTTTGCCTCCACCCACTTGGTGAAGTAATCAACCGCTACTGCTGCGAACTTGCAATTTCCTTGGGCTGTTGGCAGTGGGCCGACCAAATCCATTCCCCACCTTTGCAGAGGCCATGTTGGTGGGATTAGATGAACTGGCATGGATGGCAAGTTTTGCTGATTCGCTGTTTTCTGGCATGCTTCACACTCCCGAACGAGCTTCTTTGCGTCAAAATTTATCGAAGGCCAGAAGAATCCTTGCCTTATTGCTTTGCCTGCCAGTGCTCTCGTGCCTATGTGTGCACCACAAAATCCACTATGAATTTCCTTGAGAAGTTCTACACCTTTTTCGGAGGTAATGCATTTTAGCCATGGTTCGGTGATTCCGGCCTTGTAGAGCTCTCCGTCCACTATAGCATAGCCCCTTGCCCTTCGCCTTAGTCTTTTTTCCTCCAATTCATCTTGCGGTTCATAGTGGCCCCTCAGGTATGCCATGATTTCGGCTCTCCAATCGCGAGTTTCTACAATGTTCACAGCTTTTGGCTTCAGATCTTTGACAGACGGCTCTTTGATGATTTCGAAGAACACATCCGGAGGCATTACTTGATTCTGGGCTGCTGCTTTCGCCAGTTTATCTGCTTCATTATTGTCATTTCTTGGTATATGTTGGACTGAGTAGCCTTTGAAATGCTTCTCCATTTCTCTGACTTTCTCAAGATACTTCATTAGAACCGGATTCCTTGCTTCGCTTTCTTTCTCGATATGTTCTTGAATGACTTTGGAATCCGTCTTGATGATAAAGGTTAGTTGGCCTAGAGCTTTCATCTTTCTCAGAGATAGGAGCAAAGCCTCATATTCAGTTGTGTTGTTCGTGGAGTGCACGTCGTCTGCGAAATCAAGTCGAGATGCATATCTTATCATAATTCCAGTTGGGGGTGTTACGATTGCTGCTATACCAACTCCCTTGTCACACCAAGCCCCATCGCAATGGACTACCCAAGGCGTGACTATATCTTCGCCAGAATTATGTGTTGGCGATGTCCAGTCCACGACGAAATCTGCCAAGACTTGCGATTTGATTGCACTTCTTCTTTCGAAATCAACTGTGTATTCTGATAGTTCAGCAGCCCACTTGATGATTCTGGTTGAAGCTTCTTTATTTGTGAACAGGTCATTCAGTGGTTGATTCGTGATAACCCTTATTCTGTGACCCTCGAAGTAGTGCCTTAATTTTCTTGCAGCCATAACGACTGCATATGCTATCTTTTCTAATTCAGAGTAGAAAAGTTTAGATCCCGAAAGAGCTTCCGAAGCAAAATATACTGGAATTTGTTTCAACTTTCCTTCTTCCTCCTTCTCTTGCACTAGGACAGCACTCACGGCTGAGTTGGAAGCGGACAAGTACAGTAGGAGTGGCGATTTTGGCTCTGGAGGGCATAGCTTGGTCATGTTTGACAAGTAGTCTTTGAGTTCTTGGAAAGCTTGTTTTTGAGGTTCCGACCACTGAAAGTTCTTGGAACTTCGGAGAACTTGGAAGAAGGGCAAACTTCTCTCTGCAGCTCTAGGGATGAATCTGTTAAGGGCAGCCACTCTCCCTGTCAACTTTTGCACATCCTTCACCGAAACAGGATCTTGCATCTCAACTAAAGCTTTGATTTTGTCAGGATTTGCCTCAATGCCTTTTGTCGAATCCAAGCATCCCAAAACTTTTCCCTTGTGAATGCCGAAAACGCACTTCTCAGGATTCAGCTTGAGATTTGCTGCTCTGAGGTTCGCAAAGGTTTCTGCTAGATCACTAATGTGGTCTTTTCTGTGAATGCTTTTGACGACTATATCGTCGACATATGCTAGAATATTTCTCCGAAGCTGAGGGTGAAGCACTATTGCTATCATTCTTGAAAATGTGCATCCTGCATTCTTCAGACCCTCTGGCATTCTGACGAAGCAAAAGGTTCTGAAAGGAGTGATGAAACTTGTTTTCTCCTCGTCTTCTTTTCGTACCCTTATTTGATGATATCCTGAAAACATGTCCAGGAGTGATAGCATTTCGCTGTTTGCGGCATCATCAACGACCCTGTCCACCCTTTCTAAGGGGAAGTCATCCTTTTTGCAAGCTTTATTCAAATTTGTGAAGTCCACACACATTCTCCACTTTCCATTCTTCTTCTTGACTGGTACAGTGTTAGCCAGCCAAACAGGATACATGACTTCTCTAATGACCTTGGCGTCCTGAAGCCTCTATACCTCAGCCTCTACTACCTTGACTTTTTCTTCGGACATTTTCCTGAGTTTCTGCTTTTTTCGGGGTTATTCTCTCGTCTGTGTCTAGGGCATGCTCGATGATATCCCTATCAACACCCTGCAGATCTTTGGCTGACCATGCAAAAACATCTTTGTTCCTGTTGAGGAACTGAACAAGTTCTTTCTCTTCTTCGGGACTGAGATGAGCCCCTATCACGACTGCTCTGTCTGGCATGTCATCTAAGTACACTTTCTTCGTTTCACCATCAGCAGCTATTTCAACTTTTTCTTTATCTCTCTTGGCCTCAACATATGGTTCTTCTCTTCGGCAGAGTTCAGGTGATGCACGTTGGTTTGTCCCGGTGTGTGACCCTTTTCAATGTTTCGAGCCTCTTGCTGATCACCGAATACAGTGATGACTCCCTTTGGTGCCGGCATTTTCATGCATAGGAACTGTTGCCTTATCACCGCATCGAACTTGTTAATGAATCCTCTACCGAAAATCGCGAAGTATGGATGGTACATGTCGACCACGTCGAAAGTGAGAGTTTCGGTTCTGGCATTGTCAAGATCTCCAAAGGATACGGGCAGAGCTATCTTTCCCGCTGGCTTGATTGGTTTTCCTCTGAAACCCAGCAGTGGGTACTCTGGTGGCTGCAGCATGTGTGGACTCAAGCTCATCTTCTCGAAAGTTTTCATGAATAAGATGTCTGCCGAGCTTCCATTATCCACCAGAACTTTTCCGATAACCCATCCGGCTATATTCACCTCGATGACCATGGCATCGTTGTGGTCTGTTGATTTCAATCTGAAATCCTGTTAAGTGAATGTTATCGGCACCTTAGCCCATTCTGGTCGCACTGCTGGACCGTCATTGATGACTGTGTTCACAGATCTGAAGTAATTGTTTCTTTGTCTTTTTGTCTCAAACTCCATGGCTGAACCTCCTGTTATAGGCATGATAGTTCCGAAGGAAGGTAAGGCTTTCGGATTATGGCCTCTCGAACTAGACTCTTGTCTTGATGAATTGTCGGGTGGTGGTGGCAACATTTCTTGAATTGGTTGTGGTTGCTAAATGGCTTGAATCGCCTGAGACTGAGGATAGAACTGTTGGGAAGGCTGCCAGGACGATTGCGCCTGCTGAAACTGCTGAATTGAGACTGGATTCGGTTGAGGACCCATGAGTTGTGGTTGCCAGAAGTTTGGACGGAATTGGTTCGGCACCGTGGAGGTAATACTCATCATGGTTTTCTCTTGTTGGATTCTTGCTATGTTCTTTTTGGTTTCTGGACACGCTTCGGTGCTATGGCCTCTTCCGTGATATCGACAGTAGAAGTATGGATCTCTTGGATCGTGGTTCTGAACCTTCGGGGGTCCTCTTCCCCTTCCTCTTCCTCTTGACGAGAAACCTCCTCTTGTGCTCAGTCTGTTGTCCTGGCTAAACTGAGGATTTTCCACATTGTTGATGTTTCGTGGGTTTTGAGAATGAGGTTTCCATGTTGTTCCTCTATTGCCTTGCCTTGCCTCATTTCGTTCAGCAACTATTCTTCGATGATCTTCATCGGACTTGATGTATTCTTCCAGTTCGTGAAAGAGTTCGTCAATAGTTTTGGGCTCTTTCCGGGTCAAGTGTGAGGCTGTTGGTCCCGGAGTCAGGCCTTTGATCAGCGCTTGTATTGTTGTCTTGTCGTCTGCTTCCGAGATCTGAGATCTTTGTTGCATGAATCTTCTTACGAAGCTCTGTAACGGCTCTCTATCTTTCTGCTTGCAGTTGTACAGGTCTGATGATTTTGCCGCAGTTTCATGGAATATCTGAAAAGCTTGGATGAACTTTGTCTTGAGGTCAATCCAACTGCAGATTGAGTGTGGTGGTAGCAAAGAGTACCAGTTGAGGACAGGGCCTTCACAAGCAATGATGAAGGATTTGGCCAGTGCGACATCATCTCCTCCTGCTGAATTCACAGCTGATTCATGTCTCATGAGGAACTGTGTAGAGTTTCCATACCCATTGTACTTCGGGAGAGAAACTGGTTTTAACTTCGGTGGCCACGGTGCTGTTTGCAACCCAAGTGAGAGTGGTGAATCTGGATCCGCGAACTGCGAGATTCCGTTACCCGCGAAGAAGTTTTCTCTTGAAGTTCTTCTGTTCTGGCCAGAGTTCTGGTGTGGTGAATCACGCCACAGTGAACTGTTTTCTTGTTCTTTCATTTCATCAATTTCTCTTTGCATTCTTTCTATTTGCTCTTTTGCCTGGTTAAGTTTCTCCAGCTTCTCCGAAGCTCTTCTCTTTGCTTCCAGGTGGTTGGCGAATCTTTCTTTCTCTTTCTGTAGCTGCAGTACTTTCTGGTGCACTCTTTCTAGTTCTGTATCAACAGCCTGGTCATCTTCGTCATCAGCTTCTTCAATGAATGGTTCCAGAGTGTGCGCTGTTTTCTCAGCTCGTGCCTTCTGGAGAGCCTCGAGTTTCGCCCTCCTCTCTTGGTCTGAAATCTGCGAAGGTTCTGCAGTGAGAGAATTTCCGTTATCTTCTTCGGTGTAGTGATCTTCCTGGTTGGCTTCTGTAGGTGTGTTCTTCTTGGACTTCTTCTGTGGAGGCATCGTGGATTGTCTGTCGGCTGAAGCAACGGTGGGCGCCAATGTTGGGGGGTCCGAAAATCGAATGGGATCCCCGAACACAAGGTTCCGAAATGAACACACGAAAGTAAGAACGAAAGAGGGGATAAGGAATCCCGAAAGTCTGTACTCGCCTCAAAAGTTGTGAATCCCTTTACACGTGCCCTCGAACCCCCTTTTATAGAGAGGCGAAGGGACTTTTACATTCCGAGATTGCCTTCGAATCTAAAGAATATTTCAGGTATGAATGTGTACAAGAATGTCTTTTACACTCTGTGATTTGCGGAACTAATTTCGCACATTTACAAGCCTGCCATCAGTTCACACCTTGAACCCGGACTTTTGAAACAGCGCCTTTGACTTGGTCTTCCTTTGGCTTTCGACCCTTCATTCGTGAAGATCGCCGATCACCAAAACCTCCGAACTGAGCTTCAGAGTTCACGGGCGAAGGGAAATCTGTCGGGATCTCCGAAGCTTCCATCTTCGCGATTCCTCGAACTTATCAGATCTCCGCTGTCCTGAAACGAGAAACAGACCAACAACCCAGTGCACATTCGGCAATTACTTCGCACAACATTAGTGAGTCAGTGAAACGTATAGGAAGTAACAAAACACTTTCATGAATACTTTTACACCATGAAACAGAATCGAGACCCAGCAGCAGTTCTCCGAACACTTCCATGAATACATCTACGAATTTGCCAAAGTCCTGACTTCTCCAGAGTTTCAAGGGTGAAAGGTTTTTATCCAATTCCCCAACACACAGCATCACTGATATTATATATTATAAATACGAACTTTGCAAATTTGGTAGCAACTTACGTAAACAGAGCTCAGCAGTTCTGTAACGAAAAAACTCAGTACATGATCACTCAAATATCCCGAGGACCAATAACATCAGAATGTTCTCAACTTTTAGTAAACCAACAAATTTATCAATTGGAAAGGAGCATAGAGTTTTCAGGTAGTAGGTAGTAAAAAGCAAAGCAGTACTAAGGCCATTCCAGAGAGAATATAAAAAATCTATGTGGAAGGACCAGATTGAAGAGCATAAGCAATCGAATGAACCACTTCAGCATTCCAGATTCAGTTACTTGGAACATTATGACCATAGTCACAAAGTTCTCGGGTCGAATGGGTCGAGGAACGGGGTCGAGGATCGAGGGTCGATACTTTTGAGTGGGTTTTGCAAGGCAGGGACGAAAATGACCCCGCATTCCCGGGTCGGGATCGACGTTCCCGGGTCGAGGGTCGATGCCATCGACCCCGTTTTTTGTGACTATGATTATGACAATGTCATATTTCTAAATCTGTTAGGATATAGGTAACCAAATGGCAAACCCATACAAGACTGGAAGGAGTAACATCAGAACATGGCACTTTAGAACGCCAACATCATTGCAAACATGCAGCCTACCCATAATGTTGCTTCCAATTGAAACACCTCTCTACCTGAAACCTTCGAATTTGATCTTACCCTCATATGCCTTAACAACATCTGGCACATCGTGAGCATACCTCATCACATACTTGTTAGAGAAGTTCTTGGCACTACCGAGCAATGCTGCAGGTACATTGATGTTGGGTTCAATCTTCCCCTCCCTCATCAAAACACTCAGCACAGCGCACCTTGGTAGGATGCACTTCTCCAGGCTATACCCCAAAAGCACAGGATCCCTCATTACATCGCTTACTTCCAGCTTCAGCTCGTCCAGGTAGAACCGTAGCTTCTTGGTTATGACCTCATCGGACAAGGGGAGCATCGTGGGCTGCTTCTTGAACGCCTTGAGCAGCTCACCCTCGGACACTCCGAAGCTCTGGAACAGGGCCACCTTTCGCAGCCATGTCTCTCTACTGAGGCCGCACAGAGCGCTGAAGGCGTAGAGGAAGCGCCGGTCTGCAACACCCAGGCCGAGCGACTTGAGGCGCTCGAAGATCTGGGTGATGCGGTCGGGCGAAAGCATGAGCACGCCCAATTTGGTGGTGATGAGCACCGAGATGAACTCGTCGGGGAGTCCAAGACGGCGCAGGGCGGCCAGGGTAGGGCGCATGTTCCTGTCCAGGTCAGTGTCGAGGCCGCGTGGGTTGCGGGATATCGCGGCGCCCACATCGGCGTCGGTGCCGAGGACGCCGCGGAGGAACTGGACGCAGGGGATGATGTGGTTGGCGAGGCTGCGCGTGAGGAGGGACGGCACGGTGGAGAGCCTCTGCGGCCTGACGCCGAGGGACGCGAAGAAGTCGAGCTTGGGGCGGAGGATCCAGTCGGGGTCGATGGCGCAGAGCACCGAGGGCCGGCGGACCATCTTGGTGATGTCCACGTCGGTGAAGCCGTAGCTGCGGAGGAGCGCCCGGACGGCGTCGACCCTGTCGGCGGAGCAGATGCTGTGTTTGTGGGCGGCCGTGGAGGTGGCGGGGGAGAGCCCGCAGGAGGTCAGGTTGGAGACGGTAGCGGGGCAGGGCTCGGATAGCGGGGCGCCCGCGATGGCCGTCGAGGAGTAGCGGTGGGAGAGGAGGGCGTCGATGGGGTAGGGCCGCCGGCTGGGATCTGCGCCGGCGGCGGAGGGGATTTGGCGGAAGCGGAGGAGCCTCCTCCGGCAGATGGAGGCGAACATGTCGGGTGCGCGGCGCCGGACGGGACGACGACTCACACATTCCGCCCGCTTGTACTAGTGGGATCACCGTGGGCCGTGGCCGGGGCGATACACCCTTTGGGCCCTAGCCTGGCCCATTTCAATCTTTAGTATCGACAAATTCCGTGGGCCTGCCTTTGCAGAGCGATTACTGCTAATCCAGTCACTAATCTAAGTTCCAACCGTCGAGTCTTCGATGGAGTGTCAGTTGCAGGAAATGAGTCGCTTCTCCAAGAATTCTATCACTTATCAAGGAGGAAATGAGGTTGCGGGATTTGGCTTGTGGGGGAGGAGTACGGATGAAAGTGGTGTGGATAATTTCCGTATCTGATCCGATTCGAATCCGGATTATGCGAATATGGAGAAGAATTTTTGATATCCATGCGGATGTAGATAATCCGAATCTGATTGTGTGCGGATGCGGATTAGGATATGGTGTTAGCGATATCCGGCGGATATGGATTATCCGATAATTGAATGCGGATAATCCGAGGTTTATAATAAGATATCCGACTATTATGATAGTCCAGTTCGGCTCATACACTATGACTTATTACCTATACGCAATAAAAAAGGGCAGAATAACAGAGGTTTTAAGCATACATATTTAGTTATTTCATTTGACATGCTTGCTATACTCTTAAGTATAAGTTGAGAACTCATAATAATTTTATTCGAGGTCAGAGTGTGAACTGTGAAGTGTCATTGTCGACAGTGAAGATTACTTTCATTATTAGCGAACCATAAAGAGTTTTGCATATTATGTTACTACTTTATGACTTTACTTTTAAAAAATATTGATCACCATTTGAAGCTGAATGTAAGCATGCATTATCTGACTATATTAATCCGCGTCCGCTTCGACACCGATCCGACTCCGCACCATATCCGACATCCGAAAAAATCCACATTTGTAACCGCATTTGTGTAATATCCGCTCCACATCCGACAGAAAATTATGGATGTGGATATGGAAAATATATTATCCGATCCGATCCGATCCACTTTCATCTCTAGGGAGGAGACCCTGGAGTGTAGTTTTTTGCCCTATGTTTATGTTCTTCGGTGAAGCTTGAGAGTTTCCTGTTCTTATGTGATCAAACTTTTGTAATCTGCATCTTGTTTCTCCTTAAATAATCCTTAAATAATATGGTAGTGCTTCTGTTTTTTTTTAAGTAACAGATGCACCATGAACAATCCCAGTGCCAAATACACACAACATTTTTCACGACGATTATTAGTCTACAGATAAAGAGATAGAGTTATTTGGATCTACATCATTACAATTCTTTCAAATTTGGAGAAACACCACTACATTCAGCTATTCTGAAATTTACCATTACTATTTTTTTCGATGTCACAAAATATGTATGAAGTCTATTTGGATCCGGCTGCAGGCGTATACGAAATTACGAATACATATATTTGTTACAGCTCCTCTCCTCTGTCACTGACGCGTGGGCTCCACTTGTCATATTCTTCTTTCTTGCAGCAAAAACCGTGAAAGCGAGCTCGCGAGCGAGCGCTAGCTGCGCGGCGGCGGAGGGGCCCACTTCCGGCCCAACGGCGTCGCAGCATCGGATGCCCGAATCCGCACGCGTCGCCTCTCGCCTGCATCTGTGTGGCGCGCAGCACCTTCGTGCCTCCTCCACCGTGAGGCTCGCCGGTGGGATCTCCCGTGCAGTGTCGGCCTCCCGCCTGGCCGCGGGCGGAACGCCGGCTGCTCCTGCAGGAACCGCCGGAGGACGAACGCCGCCGGCGACTACGACAGCCCCGCTGCCGTGAAGCGCTGCGCCACAGCTCTCCTCTTTTTTTTGCCGGATAGCCACAGCTCTCCTCAGCAGGACCGGATCTGGTGGTATCTCTCTTGTAAACTTTGATTCGATGTAGGGATGCAAGCGGGACGAGCTTTGCCGCGAACCCGCCGGCTGAACCCGCACCGCAAAGCCGCATCGCAGAAGCGGACAACGCGGCTCTACCTGCAGTGCTTAGCGGCGCCGCAAGCCCGCAGCCCCGCACCCCATCCCTTGCAGTGAGCGATATCAGCGGACGCGGACAGTGCAGCGCAATTGCATCTGCATACGCGACAGAAGAAGCACCTGAGCAGCGGCGGCTGCTGCTCTCCTGAGCTGCCGAGCGGAGCACCGTACCGTTGATGGCGCAAGGAGAGATGAACGCAGGGAAGGTGTTCGATCGCGAGTCTAACAGGAGCTTCTAGCCTTGTATGTCCTCATCGATCACCCGTGAGACATTGCTACTGGCAGATGCCTGCGGCGGCGCCTCCGACACTAGCGGAGGAACGGTGAAGCTCGAACGATCCGGCTGCCTGCTGTATGTGCGCATGGTAAGCTGCAGCTACACAATGGGATGAAGGTCGTGATTCGTGAACCAGAATGTTCAGTTCGTGTCGTCCGTCATCGATTGCACCCCTAACAAGCAAGCATTCAAGATTCCACAGGTCGTGCCGTCCGTCATTGTGCACCCATTCAGAATTCCACAGGCGACAACATTTATGAAAGATGCCAATAGCAAGCTTATCCTCACCGGCGAGGCCACGGCAAGCCCTCCGCCTTCACGGGTGTCCAGCATGATGGAAGCAACATCAGGCGGCGTCTCCGTATGACGCTAGTGTGCAATCCATGGCGAATGCTAGGATCACCTCCGGTGTCTCAGCATGATGGAAGGATGAGGATGAACAGCGGGCTCTGGCCGGAGGTGGAAGGTGAAGCTGAGGTGTGGAGAGATGTCTATACGGAATATGTGTATACAAAGACGGTCTGACAGTGGACCCAACCGTTTGGAAGACGTAGAAAATGGTGTGGATCAAGTAGAAGAAGAATTATAATGACAAATTTCAGAATAGCTGAATTGTAGTGGTGTTTTTCAAAAGTGAAAAAATTATTGTAATGTGTGGATCCAAATAACCCAAAAAGATATGACCCACATAACAATATAGTGATGTCCAAAAAATAAGGTATATGAAGGGAAAAAGAACCATGCCGGTGTTCTTAACCATAAATATCAGACAATTGGATACCGAACATATAAGGTTCTGTTTGGCAGAGCTCCATTGGCGGCTTCGGCCGGAGCCCTGCCAAACACTGCAAAACGCAGCGGCTCTGGGTGTGGAGCCAGCGCTGGAGCCCCTCGCGACTCTCGAAGGAGAGGAGGAGCCAGGAAGAGGAGGCTCCGCGCTGCTCCATGTCCAGTCGCCCACATTCGCCCCTCGTGAACCCCTCGACCCCGACGATAGAAAAAAAATTGCAAACTCCCCCTCTCTCCCACGCGAAGCAGAGGGCAGCACCATGAATCCTCTCGGCGGTCGCTGGCAGCGGTGCACAGGGAGGGCACCTCGGGCACCGGAATCGACGGATCTCAGGCTTGAGCGGCGGCGGAGGGTCCCTCAGCTCTGCCTCGGGTGGATGCGGCCGGCCCCCGTGCCCGCCAGCGACCGCCCAGCACCGCCGCCAGAGCCGTGGCGTGGCTAGGGGTGGCTGACGAGCCAGCTTGGCTCGTTAAGGCTCAGCTCGTTACGACTCGTTTGATAACGAGCCGAGCTCAGCTTGGCTCATTAAAGTAACGAGCTAAAAAGCGAGTTCGGCTCGGCTCGTTTGAAAGTTCGAGCTGGCTCGTTAAGCTCGCGAGCTTACTATTATTGGACATTAATGTTATGATAAAAATAATATTAATCAATATCTGATAGTTTAAGTATGCTAACAATATTTAAAAGTTTAATTTATAATTATATTATGAAAATATGTAACATAAGTTAATAAAATAGGATAATATAGATATTTGAGAGCTCAAATAGACTTAAGTAGTAACAGATTTGACTCACAAGTTGAACAATAAAATTATTGTAATCAAAATGCTAGTAATTGGACTCAATTCATAAAAATTAATTTGGTATTTTCATCTTTATCGAGCCTAACGAGCTAATCGAACATATCACGAGCAGTTTACGAGCTGGCTCATTAAGAAAACGAGCTAAAATTGAGGCTCGGCTCGGCTCGGCTCGTTTATAGATCGAGCCGAGCTGGACCGAGCCAAACTTATGAACGAGCTGAGTTAGCTCACGAGCTTCGAGCTTTTATGCCAACCCTAGGCGCGGCCTCTGCAGCACCGCCGGCCGCGCCTCACCTCCGTGGCCGCCGCCTAGCACGCCCGCCCGAGGCTGCCGCCTAGCACGCCTCCGCGGCCGCAGCAGCGTGGGCCTGCGCGGTTCCCGTCGGCAGAGGGAGGGAGGCAGGAGAGGACGATGTCGTCCGGCAGCATAGGAAGAGGAACGACAACGCGTAAGGGAGGGAAGAAGGACGGCGGCGCTTGAGGCATGGAGAGGCAGGAGAAAGGACGACGTGGTGTGGTGTTGGCGACGGTAGGAGAGCACATAACGTTGAAAAAATAAGAGAGGAGAAAAAAGAATAGGGAAAAAAGAAGGGCAGTATAGTCATTTTACTTGTTTTATCTATTTTCAATGTCAAGAAGAAGCCGTTTTGCCAAACGTTTTTCTAACCAGAGAAACCAGAGCTGAAAAAACTACTCCACCGAAGGAGTCAAAGCCGGAGCTGTTTTTAGAGGAGCCGGAACCCTGCCAAACAGGTTGTAAGTTAGTTATACCGACCCTTCTTCACACAAGTCCACGAGCATTACTGAGCATTACTTTGTTTGCTTCTTCGTGTAAGCCACAAACCCTTTCATGCACATCACTGTCACCGATCCCTGCAAAAATCATGGGAAACATATAATTAGTTCTCGGATTTCCTCATTGATCAATAATTTCACAGGAAAAATGTACATGGTTTAATGAAGAACAGATCAAATATATCTTGCAATAGGTTTTCATGATGCAAAATTTCAAGGCATTTCAAATATAGTTAAGGACTTCTTGGTCGTCTCGCCACTCCGCCGCTGCTGCGCCGTTCGTCGCTCGTGCCGCCCCCTCCTCTGCTCGAGCGGCCGAGGTACGTGCGCCGACGGTGGCGGCCCCGCTCGCTCGGGCCTCCTCTGCCCCCTCTTCGGTTCCGGTCGCGCAGCACCTCTGCTGTGACGAGAGGCCGCGGCCGGAGCACTTCCCTCCTCTTCGCGATCGACGCCGTCCAGGTGCTTCACCGACGACCCGATGCTGCTTGAGGCGGCGCTTCTGGTCGCCTCTTCTGCTTCGCCTGCTTGTACCGTGGGCGCCGCCGGGGGCCCGGCCGCCGCCAGCCACGTCCTGGACGTTGCCGACCGCGGCCTGGCCGCCGCCGGCAACGACCTGGCCGCCAGCCAGGGCCCGGCCGCTGCTGGCCGCTGCCGGCCGCTGCCCGGCCGTCGCCCGGCCGCCGCTGGCCGTAGCCTGGCTGCTGCCGGCCGCAGCCTGGTCACTGCTCGGGGCAGCCTGGCCGCTGCCGGCCGCGGCCCGACCGCGCCTGGCCCCGGTTTGGCAGCCGCTGGCCACGCCGGCCACTGCATGCCGCGGCTGGCCACGGCCGGCCTGCTGCCGACCCCGATCTGGCCGCAGCTGGCCACGGCGTGGCTGCGGCTGGACTCGGCGCGGCGGCGGCTGGCCACGACCCGACTGTGGCTGACGCCGGCTTCGCCACCACGCCACCCTCGTCGACCTCCACCTGCCGCGGTTTTGACGGGGTGCCGTTGTGACAGCCTCCGCGCGCGGGAGGGAGAGCTCCACCTTGGTCGCTCGCTCTCCTGCCTCCCCACGTGTGGTACCGGTGGCGGACGTCTTCCGCAGGTTGCTCTCCCTCCTGGCGACCCGCCAGCTGCCGTTGCCCGAGGACTCTTTGCTCGGCTCCTCCCTCGTGGTCGCCCCGCCTCCGCTCCGGTCGCCTTCTCCTTCCCCGACTCCCGCCGAGTTGTGTCCCTCTACCCCTCGGCACTCACCGGACGTTTCTCCGGTGGCCGCGGAGCTGTCTCCTCCCTCCCCGGCACTCAGGTCGCGTTCCCCACCCACTGCTGCGACTGAGGGACCCTCTCAGGGAGACCTCGAGTCGCTGGTTGCGGACTTCTGCGCCTCTCTGCAGCGGCCACCTCCACCCCCGGCTCTGGGGGCCCCGCGCCGTCGCCGTGCGAAGGCCTGCTCGCCACTCGCCACGCTTCGCCGCAGCAGTCGCCTCGCCGCGGTTTCCAGGGCCAGGGGCCCAAACCCGGTCACCGCGGGGCAGAACCTGCTGATGCGGAAGTTGGGGGTCGTGGGACCGCGTGAGGCGCCCGACGCTGACGTGTTCTAGCGTTACACCAGGCTCTTCGCGGTAGGCCTGTCAGAGGAGCACTGCAGAGCTATCCGAGAGCTCTTCGGCGCCTAGGTCGAGGGGTCCTTCCAATGCTCCATGCTGGAGGACGACGAGTTTCAGGCGGCAGTTCGTGAGCTCTTCCCCGAGGAGCAGCTGGTTGTCGACGCGCAGGCCTGAGTCTGCGTTAGTCACGTGGTCGTCTCTTTTTGTGTTTCAATGGATGTAAACCTAGCTGTTTGGAATGTCCGTGGTCTTAACCAGCGTGCTAGACGCTCGGCGGTCCACGAGTTGGTAGCTTCTGAGCGTGTCTCTCTTCTTTGTCTTCAAGAGACTAAGCTCACGGTTGTACCCCCTTCTTTCATGCTTGATATGTTAGGCTTCGACTTTGACTATGTTGCGTTGCCGGCTGTGGGCTCCCGCGGTGGCATTTTGGTCGCTTGACGCAAAGACACCTGGCTCGTCACCTCCCCCTCCACTGGCCTCCACCACGTTACGGTGAAGGTCGCGTTGCTCTCTGCACCCTCTCAGTCCTGGTGGCTCTCGTCCGTTTACGGCCCGCAGTCAGATGCGGACAAAGTCTCCTTCCTCGCAGAGCTTCGTACCCTCCGTCTGACGCTTTCTGGACCATGGGTTCTTTGCGGGGACTTTAACCTCATCTATCAGGCGGTCGATAAGAACAACGGTCGCCTGTTGCGCAGAATGATGGGTCGCTTCCGTCGTTTCCTTAACGACCTCGAGCTTCTTGAACTTCACCTCCAGGGTCGCCTCTTCACGTGGAGCAACGAGAGGTCGCATCCTACTCTGGAGCGTATTGACAGAGTCTTTGTCTCCCAGGACTGGGAGCTTCTTTTCCCCTCCTCCGCTCTGCATGCTGTCTCTTCTAGGTGCTCCAATCATGCCCCCCTCATCCTCCTTCTCGACTGTGGGGTGCACTCCAAGAAACGTTTCACCTTCCAGGCCTTCTGGCCCAAGGTCGAAGGATTCTTGGACACCGTTAGGGTGGTCTGGTCGGGGCCGTGCCCTGATGTAGACCCGCTCCGTATGATCGACCACCTCCTTCGCGAGACAGCGAAGGCACTGGTAAAATGGAGCTCCAAGGCGATCGGTAGCATTCGTCTGCAGATCCAGATTGCCAAGGAGGTCATTTTCCGTCTGGAGGTCGCACAGGATTCTCGGTCACTCTCTCCTGAGGAGATTTCCCTACAGCGTTTCCTCAAACTACGTTACTTAGGCATGACTTCGCTGCAGCGAACGATCGCTCGGCAAAAGTCTAGCCTTAGGTGGCTGCCGTAGCCTTATCCTCTTCCTGAGGAGATTTCCCTACGACATTTCCTCAAACTACGTTACTTAGGCCTGACTTCGCTGCAGCGAACGATCGCTCGGCAAATGTCTAGCCTTAGGTGGCTCCGTGAGGGGGACGCTAACACTAAATTTTTCCACCTCCATGCCAACCACCGCAGAAGGAAAAATTTCATCCCCTCCCTTTTGGTCGATGGTCGCCCTGTTTTTCGGGAGGAGGATAAGGCTACGGCAGCCTTTGACTACTTCGACAGAATTCTGGGTACCAACCATGAGCGTTCCTGCGCCCTCGACTTTGAGGAGCTGGGACTCCCGCGGCTAGACCTGGAGGACCTCGCTCTTCCCTTCTCGGAGGCCGTGGTATGGGAGGTGATCAAAGACCTACCACTGGACAAGGCCCCCGGCCCGGATGGTTTCACAGGTCGCTTCTACAGATCTTGTTGGTCGATCATCAGGGCTGATGTGCTGCGAGCGTTCAACGCTCTCTCTGACATGGACTTCCGCAGCTTCCACCACCTGAATGGTGCTCTCCTCACACTCTTACCCAAAAAAACAGACCCGGTCGCTCTTTCTGATTTCCGACCCATCAGCCTAATTCATAGCTTTGGGAAACTTTTTTCCAAAGCAGCTGCTAACCGTTTCGCCCCGCACCTTCCTTCTCTAATCTCGCCCAACCAAAGTGCTTTCATCAAAGGTCGCCTCATCCATGATAACTTCCGCTACGTTCTTGGCACGGCGAGAGCGCTCTCTAGTCGAAAGCTTCCTAGGATCATGTTCAAAATTGATTTAGCCAAAGCTTTCGACTCGGTCAGCTGGGTTTTTCTTCTTGACCTCCTTTCGGCAGTCGGATGCCCTCGCAGATGGACCGATTGGATCTCGGTCATTCTGTCCACCGCTAGCACCAGGGTGCTGCTTAATGGTGCCCCCGGGCAGCGGATCTACCACGGTCGAGGCCTGCGCCAGGGAGACCCCCTATCCCCCATGCTCTTCGTGCTGGTCATGGAATGCTTCCATACCCTTTTCCGTAAGGCGGAATCCCGGGGTCTCCTTCTGGATCTAGGGAGGAGCATCCGCTTTCGCGCCTCTCTCTACGCAGATGATGTGGTCGCTTTCTTCTCTCCGGTCGAGCTCGATCTGCGGGTCGTCAAGGCGGTGTTGGCGCTCTTCGAGAGCGCTGCTGGCTTGGCGGCAAACTACTCCAAGAGCCAGGTCTACCCAATAAACTGCTCCGAGGATCACTTGTCTTTGGTCCGTTCTATCCTCTCCTGCACGATCACCGACTTCCCTTGCACCTACCTTGGGGTACCCCTTTCTATCAAAAGGCTACCCAAGGCAGCTTTGCAGCTGCTGGTAGATAAGGTCGCTAGACACCTTCCTCCTTGGCAGGGCAGGCTGTTGAGCCGCAGTGGTCGCCTCGTCCTCGCCAAATCCACCCTCTCTGCCATCCCAGTTCATATTTCGATGACGATCTCCATCTCCCCTTGGGCACTACGCGCGGTCGAAACTCTCATCCGTGGCTTCCTCTGGGCCGGCACTGAGGTGGCCTCGGGCGGGCGCTGTCTGGTCGCTTGGGTAAATGTCACCTGCCCCACTCGCTGCGGAGGTCTCGGCCTGCCCAACCTCCGTGTCTTTGGTACGGCGTTGCGCCTTTATTGGCTTTAGCTGGCGAGGACTGACCCGGACAGGACGTGGGCGGCGTTCCGCTTCCCTGTTGACCAGGCCACTCAGGCCTTTTTCAACGCCTCCATCTCGGTGGAGGTCGGGGACGGTACCCGTGCACTCTTCTGGGAAGATAGCTGGATCTCTGGGTGCTCCATCAAGTCTTTGGCACCCAACCTCTGGGCCGCGGTCTCGCCGAGGGTACGTCGGTCCCGCACGGTCGCTGAGGCCTTGCAGGTGGGGGCGGCCGGGATTCGTTAGGTCGCGGATGCCACCCACGTCAGAACTGTGCAGGTGGTCTTGCAGAACCTGGTCATCTGAGACCTGCTGCAGGAGGTCAGGCTCACGTCCGAACCTGACCGGTTCATCTGGAAGTGGTCGCCTAGCGGAGTCTACTCCTCGACCTCGGCCTACTCCGCTCTCTTTCTTGGTCGCGTGGACGTCCTCGGAGCACGACAGATATGGAAGGTTCACATGCCGGGGAAGTGCAAGTTCGTCGCATGGCTGGTCTTGCACGGCCGTTGCTAGACCTCTGACCGGCTTCACCGTCACGGGCTTAGGGATTCGGACACCTGCGCACTGTGCGCCTAGGAATCTGAAACGCTAGACCACCTTACTGTGGACTGTGTCTTCTCTAGAGAGGCCTGGCTCTTGGCACTCAGGCACATTCTCCTTCAGAGCCTTGCTCCGGATCGCCCGGTGAGGTTCGCAGAGTGGTGATGCTCTATCAGGAAACAGGTCGCTAAGGCACGGAGGAAAGACTTCGACTCCTTCGTTTGGCTGGTCGCTTGGTCGCTTTGGAGGGAGCGGAACAAGCGTGTTCATGACAAGGAAGCTCTCATGCCGGTGGCGCTCGTTCCGACGATCCTAGATGAGGCTAGATCGTGGGCACGCGCGGACTTCCTCCCGCTCGCTAGGTTGTTAGGTGTTCGCCCGGTGAGGGCAGTGTAAACCTTTTGCCTCCTTTTCGTTGGGCTCCGTGCCCATTGTAATCTGAACCGACTACTTTTTCTCCTCTCTTAATGAAAAACGTGATTTGCACGTCTTAAAAAATATATATATAGTTAAGAACTTCTGAAATCTGATCCACATAGGAATTGTAAGATAAAATGAACAACCAATTCCATACAGTCTTACGAGTTACAAGGAGGAAAGCGACCATACAAGGTGGTCGTATTGCGTCATCAAAGAAAATGTTGCTATTGTTATCATAACTATCAGCAGTTTGCTGTGTAACATGGTTGGAAATTTCTGAAAGAACTATAGAGCAGTTTTCCAGAACCATGGTTATCACAATTGCCATGTTGCTGAAAGTGGGGACTAGCTTATCAAATGAATTGCATAGATTATGAAATACAATCGCTAGTCATTAAATTATACAGGACATCGTGGAGCATGTGCAGATATTCAGAATGTAGAAAAAACAATAACGTGCTCTATATAAACAACTAAAATAGTTTTTTTTCAGCAGGTAACAAGTACAATAGGTTAAAAGCAATAGAATAAAAAATGTACTTGATTGAAAATAATGCTGGCAGAGTTAACAAGAAATCAACCCAGGCTAGCATGAATGCTGTAATTGGTTATGCAGGGTCGTCCCAAGATTTCTAATTTCTCTCCTCCCTGGCCAGATCTAGTTCTGTAAAAGTCGTCACTCTACATTTCTGTTGTTTTGATAATGGAAAAAGAGATGGCACTCACTTCCAAAAAAAGAAAAGGATGTTCTAACTGGGCATTGAGGTAACTAAAAGTTTCATAAACATGACAGAATTTTTTTTGTTAGCAGAAAACTTTTATGGAAATAAATTCCTAAATTTTGCTATGTTTTAGGATCATAGCATTTTTACCAATCATCTTGATTAAAGAAAGACAAGGGGGGTCACTACTTGATGTTCTCTTAGACCATAGAACTCTGAATTAAAAAATTTCCTTCACTCTTCCTAAATATTTCATCAACTACCCGTCACATCAATATTCTGACACTAATTAGAAGCATTAACTGTGAATTAATGACAAAACTCATTTCACAACCCGAATCTAACGAGCTTAATTATGTCATGATTAGACAACATCGTGCTACAGTAATCAATCTCTAATGACGGATTAATTAGGCTTAGTGGATTCGTCTCGCAATTTTCAGTCCATTCGTGTAATTAGTTTTGTAATTAGTCTACATTTAATACTCCTAATAGACCTTCAAAGAGATTCTCAAAAATTTCTTCAAAAATTTTTACCGAACTAAACAGGTAGTGTTCAGGTCGCATCGTAGAAGGCTAGTAGGGCGTTTGACGCAAGAAAAACCAAATAAAGCCGTGTAAGGAACGATTCCAACTCAAAGCGATCTAGCCCAAGAACAAATCGGTCCGGGCTGATCCATACCCCAAGGCAGCATTGGCAGATTTTTTTATTTTTATATTATACTTTTTTCTGATTTTTTTAAAAATATACGATCCTAGGAAAATTTTGTAAAACTATACTACAATCGTCATATGGCTTGGGCCCAACCGCCATATGAAACGTCGGTTGGAGGTGCTACAGTGTTCCAACTGTCGTGTGTTACGTCGGTTGGAGGTGCTACAGTACCCCCCAACCGCCATATCACACAGTGGTAGGAGTCAGTCCGTTTTTTTTATGAATTCGGATGAAGATAAACTTAATCTGAAAATTGTAACTTTCGTCGAGATCTATAACTTTGAGGTTACACCGTGGTACTCATATTATCCTGCTTGTATATGCAGGATAGATCGCGATGATGATGTTCCAAGAGCTCTTCTTGAGAAGAATTAATTGGCGATGATGATGTTCCAAGAGCTCTTCTTGGTGCCTGTAATGGTCATACTGACCTGTGCTTGCCGTGTATGATCAACTGTTATCAAATGGTGCAATCATGCCCTCACTTAATCTAAAGTTGCGTCTTCTCAGATGTTCTTGCATCCTCCGTGAGTGGGGGATGTCTGTCATTGCACATAAACTTGGCAGCACAAGTACTGGGGTTTCATTCATTTTTTATGGAACTTTTTCGCTGAACCAAACAGGGGTTGCAAATCAAGGGGCTCGTGATAAAATAATTAGTTTGGCTAACAGGCAAGTTTATGTATAAATCAATATTGCATTTACAAATTTCTCTTTCCTCTGCATTGGACTTATATCTCGAATAGCTTTATACATGTTTTTTCGAGAGCAACTACGACAGGCAAGAAGCCGGCCTGAACGTTATATATTAAAGGCATATGCAAGTTTGAGCATACAAGTTTTGTGAAAGAGGGGGTGAAAGAAGTAGCATCACTAGGGTCTATTACATAAGATACTACTCCACAGCAAGAGACGGTCCCGATGGCCTTAGTTGCGCAGATGATGCACCCAGAGGCGTAGGTTTTGGCCAGTTTGATGAATGTGCACATGAGGGGGGATGAAGTCAGAGCTAAACGCGATGGTGTTGCGACCCTTCCATATGTTCCAGAGGACGGCCACGATGATGGTGGAGCTGAGCTTGACGGGGAGGTCGTCGGTGAGCTGGGGCATGGTCCAGAGGTCATGGCAGTCAGTCAAGTGAGGGGCGCAGGGCCACCCAAGGCTCCGCCATACCTGGACCGCTCGGTGACAGGGCAGGAACAGGTGTTCCTGGTCTTCAGGTTCGCCACAGTACACACAGAATGGCGAGTCGATAATGTTGCGGTGGTGGAGGAGAACCGCCGTGGGCAGCCGCTGGTGATGCAGGAGCCAGATGAAGTGGCGACAGCACGGGATAGCCGCGTTGTCCCAGATGCAGCCGGCAAACAAGTCCGTCGACCGTTGCGACATGTGGTGGCGGTAGTAGACCGAGGAGGAGAAGGGAACCATGGCCTCACCGACCCCGGCGAAGCTTTATCCATGTGCATCCTTCTTTTATTTGGTTGTAGTCAGTCTGAATTACAAAGCGTCCACCGTGGAAAACTGTTTCAAAGTTCTGCTGATTATTATTTGCTAACGCTGCACTAGATTCTGCTCCTCTTGTCGGAGACTAACAGAAAAATCTAGATGTTGAAGACATGTCAGTTTAGTGGAGTATGTACCATGCTTAATATAGATGAATCTTTCAGGATTGAAAGCTCGAAAATGGGAGTTCTGGATCCTTTTTGTTCTCCATCTGTTTGATCTTCTTTTTTTTTTTGGTTTCATCCTCTTCTTTTTTATGTTTTGACTGATGGCAAATTCTGTAGATTGATGTGGATTGGTATTCGAAAAATGGGCGGGGGGCGGTGTCAGATTTGGCATGTTGCGTTTGCCATTCAGTTCATGCTGACGAGTTACGTGTTGCAAAAAGGTAGTCTGTCTTCAGTACCTTTTATTTGAGCAACAAGACTTCGACGCGTCAGCAAGGAACCTGTCCAAATCTGAAAAAAAAGAATGCATGCAGTTTAACAAAATGATTGAAAAAAGAGAAGAATCGAAATCTGAAAAAAAAGAATGCATGTCATTTAACAAAATGATTGAAAAAGGAGAAGAAATGCTGTCATTTAGCAAAATGATTGAAAAAGGAGAAAACATAGTAGTACTCCCTGCATAAGTTCATACTAACCTTGTCATAAAACAAACTTTTCAAATTTATTCAAATTTATAGGAAGAAAGTACCAACACAACATCCAGTTAATAGTTCATATTAACTTTGTCCTAACACAAACTTGTTTAATTTTGTTCGAATTTACAGGGAAAAAGTACCAACACAACATCCAATTAATTTCATAAGTTCACTTTAACTCATTTCTAAGTCAATTTTTTTTAAAAATCCGACCAAAACTTATAAGAAAAAGGTATATAAGTACTAACATCTGCAACGTCAAATTATTATTATTTTGAATTCACCTTAAATATGTGTTGATAGTGACTAATATATTCAATGCAGTTTGACTTTTAACCAAATTAAAGGGAAATAAAATTTAAACATAGGGACCTTATGCCAGTATCAGTGCTGCAGAGCATACTTTTACGGGGATGGAACTCCTCAGTGTGTACCGATTCGGCGCTGGCCGCGCGGCAGTAGCGAATTGCAACGAATCGAGGATTTGAGAATTGCAGTGCGTGCCGACCCTCCACGCAACAAGGCAGCGCAATGACTCCACGACGTGTGGGTGGCGTCGACGGCCACCGTTGATGCCGTCGTGCGACGGTGCGAGTATCAGCACTAAACTATATTGGCCCAGAGGGCAGAGGCACTGTTGATGAAATCAGTACTAAACTGAGTCAGACTACAAATATTACTTGGCAGTGGAATGCCTCGAGAAGGCATCTATGACTAAAATACCATGATGAGAGAGATACTCTTGCTAGAGATGCTTTCAACCTCTTGACTAAAATTCCACATTCTGCTGATTTGAGTGCCATATATGCAAGAGATTTGAGAACCTAAGGTTAACCACTCACTGAATTTCTTTTCAGGCAATCTATTATGAGGTTGCAGTCCGGTTGCCTCTGCAGAAAGCTCAAGCACTTGACTCTAATGCGGATGTTATCAATGGGCAAATCGATCCAAGGCTGCGTGACACCATAATGTTGCAGCGTGAACAGTGCTATGAGATAGTCATGAATGTTGTACGCAGCCTCAAGAGTGTTGGGCAAACTGGGATGCAAGGCACAGATAAGTCAGCTGTTTTAGCAACTGCTGTTGATCCAGCTTCTCGTAGCAAGTATATCAAACAGGTCATCCGACTTAGTGTCCAATGGCCAGGCACACTTTTTCATGAGTATCTATCTATACAGGACACTCATCCAGCTCGGTCTGGAAACTGAGCTTTTGGAGTATGGTGGTTCTGATTTGGTTTCTTTTCTGCAAAGTGCTGGTCGTAAGTATCAAGAAGAGGTCTGCCCTAATTCTTGTTTAACTAAAATTTAGAACTATGGGGACATGATGGGTGTTTTTATCAATCTGGAAACCTTATATGGTGTGGCCTCTGATCTCCTCTCGTCCCTCCCCGATAGATGGCGGAGCTCTTGTTAAGCAATCAGAGGTGCGGAAGCAATGGGAGAAACGCCGTGCCTCTCCCTGGCCGGCGGCTTCGTGTTACATGGCGAGGAACAGCCTCTCAGTGGTTTGTACATCAAGTAGATGAGATACACCGGCCGGTGGTCGAGATACAAACTAGATATACAAGTTGTTACAACAGATCCTATATCTAAACAACTCTACCAGCCGGTTGTATCTCTATCTCTATCTAGATTACATCATGAATTACAATATCTAACACTCTCCCTCAATCACAACTGTGTAAGGTTGAGATTGTGCTTGAAGTTTTCTAATTGCCGAACAGCCAGTCCTTTGGTGAAACCATCAGCTACTTGATCACCTGTAGGAACAAAATCTATCTGAAGTTGATTGTTCAAGACTCTTTCTCTGACAAAATGAAAGTCAACTTCAATATGCTTAGTCCTGGCATGAAACACAGGATTAGAGGACAAGTATTTGGCACCCATGTTATCACACCACAACCTAGCCATTCTAGGGCTAGATATTCCAATCTCCTTAAGCAATGTTTGAATCCACATAACCTCACCTGTAGCACTGGCGACAGTTTTGTATTCTGCTTCTGTACTAGATCTCGAGACCGTGGCTTGCTTTCTTGCACTCCATGACACTAAATTTGCTCCAAGAAAAATAGCAAAGCCACTTGTGGACCTTCTATCATCTACAGATCCTGCCCAATCTGCATCTGAAAAACCACTAATCATCATAGAATTTGACTTTTGAATCTTAAGACCTATCTTTGTATTTCCTTTTAAATAACGCAATATCCTTTTTACTGCAGCCTAATGTATATCAGTCGGTGCATGAAGAAACTGGCAAACTTTATTAACCGAAAAAGCAATATCAGGTCTTGTAAGAGTCAAATATTGTAATGCACCAACTATACTTCTATATCTTGTTGCATCATTTGGTCCCAACAAGGTTCCTTCGAAAGCCGAAAGTTTTTCACTGGTTGACAAGGGAGTACTTACTGGTTTACAGCTAGCCGTGTTGACTCTCTTGAGTAGATCGGAAGCATACTTGTCTTGTGTCCACAGAAGATTACCAGCGACCTTGTTAACTTCAATTCCCAAAAAATAATGCAACTCCCCTAGATCTTTTAATGCAAAGTCCTCTTTCAAGCTACGCAAAAGACCAGTAGTAGCACTAGGAGTAGAACTTGCCACTATGATGTCATCAACATAAATCAACACAAAAACTGTAACTCCACATTTACTAAAGTAGAAGAGTAAAGTATCTGCCTTGGAAGGGATAAAACCGAGAGCAACAAGTTTAGCACTGAGACGAGCATACCAGGCACGTGGAGCTTGCTTCAAACCATAGAGGGTCTTGTCCAACTTGCACACAAAAGTAGGGTGAGATTTGTCCACATATCCAGGAGGCTGTCTCATATATACTTCCTCTTCTAATATTCCATGAAGAAAAGCATTTTGCACATCTAATTGTCTCAAGCTCCATCCTCGTGAAACAACAATTGACAAAATAATACGAATGGTGGCCATTTTAACAACTGGACTGAAAGTATCCTCATAATCAATCCCAAAACGTTGCTTACACCCTTTGGCTACCAAACGAGCTTTGTACTTGTCTAAAGTGCCATCAGACTTAAGCTTAATTTTAAATACCCATCGACAATCTATTATGTTACTCCCCTTCTTAGGTGGAACAAGATGCCATGTGTTGTTTTTCATTAGAGCATTATATTCACTATCCATAACTTGCTTCCAGTTTTTATTTCCCAGGGCTTCTTCTACTGTATGTGGTTCACCAGTGACTGTTAAAAATCCATAGTGTATGGTACCGTCAGAATATACCTTAGGTCTTCGTATTCCATCTTGAAGTCGTGTACGGGGGCGCTGCTGTTGTTGTTCTTGCGCAGCCACAGAAGATCCTGCGTCAGGAGCCGCAGGAGCCGTAGAGGATCCAGCTCCAGGACCCGAAGCAGATTCGCCTGCATCAGACGCGTTTGCCGCCGCAGGCGCATCAGCCAGGTTGTTCCCCGGTGGCGTCGAGACGGGTGACGCAGGCGTCGCTGATTGGCGCGGAGGTGAATCTGGTACAGGCGCGGTCGGGGACGGAGTCGCAGGAGCACGCGTGGTGCCGTCGGATTGGGGCGCCGTCGCAGTCGCGCCCCCAGGTGCGCCAGCAGATCCTGCGCCAATGATTGGCACAAATCCCGGAGGAGATACGGGCAGAAGATCAACTCCGGTACCCGCACCTGATCATGTTTCCTCCATTTCTTCCTGCATATCATTATTTCTTGTACCAAAAATTTCAGGACTAGCACCGTTAGTCATAGAATCATCTGCAGATTCATCCCCATGAGATGGATTAGGAGGATCTGATGGCAGAAGAAGGGTTTCAGCTCGAAGGCGTGCGCCAGCATTGGGATGAAGCTTTGAGAAAGAAAAGACAACTTCATAAAAAACAACATCTCTTGAGATGTATACCCGGCCTGTAGGTACATCAAGACACTTAAACCCCTTGTGAAGATTGCTATATCCAAGAAACACACATTCTTTGGATCGAAAAGAGAGCTTATGATTATTGTAGGGTCTCAAATTTGGCCAACACGCACAGCCAAAGGTACGAAGAGAGGCATAATCCGGTTTGGTATGAAATAGGCGCTCAAGGGGTGTATCAAAGTTGATAACTTTGCTAGGCATACGATTAATTAAATAAGTTGTTGTAAGAAAGGCTTCATCCCAGAATTTGAGTGGCATATGCGCATGGGCAAGCAAGGACAGACCGACTTCCACAATATGTCTGTGTTTCCTTTCTGCAGCGCCATTCTGTTGATGAGTGTGAGGACAAGAAACCAAGTGTGTTATACCAACCTTGGTAAAGAAAGAATTGAGTTTTTCATATTCCCCACCCCAATCAGATTGAACAACAATAATTTTCCTTTCAAAGAGTCGTTCAACAAGGTTTTGAAACTCATGAAATTTTTGAAAGACTTCAGATTTATATTTTAGCAAGTAGATCCAGGTAAATTTGCTAAAGTCATCAATAAAGCTCACATAATATTTGTATCTCCCAACCGAATCAATAGCTGGCCCCCAAACATAAGAGAAAACAAGTTCTAAACGCTGGGTAGAAACACTTGTAGAAATAGAATAAGGAAGTTGATGACTTTTGGCTTGTTGACAAGCACCACACACAGATTGTTTATTCGACTCTAACAAAAAAGGAAGCTTACTATTCCTAAGAACTCTCTCAACTGTAGGAATAGCAGGATGTCCTAGACGACTATGCCATCTATCAGTGGACACTTTATTGACTCCAAACACTTGCTTCGACGATGGTGAAGAAGGAAGAGGGTAAAGTCCCTTGTGACATGGCCCCTCAAGAATTGTGCTCCTCGTGTCCCGATCCTTGATAAGAAAGCAATCAGGATGAAATTCAAGGAAAACATTATTGTCGGAAGCAAGTCGATGAATAGAAACAAGATTTTTCTTAGTGGATGGAACATGTAGGACATCTTTTAGATGCAAGTTGCGAGATGGGGTATGAATTGTAGATTGACCCAAATGACTAATGCGCATACCTGCACCATTTGCGGTGTGAATTTGCTCCACACCATTGTACTTGTCACGAACCGCCAGCTTCTCCAGCTCGCCCGTGATGTGATCGGTGGCGCCCGTGTCAGTGTACCAATTGGTGTCGACATTGTAGGAGTTCATAGCCGCTGACACGTGCTTCTCTTCAGGGACGTAGTTCTCCTCAAACCGGTGCCAGCACCGATCTGCAGTATGTCCACCTTTGAAGCACACCTGACAAATAGGTTTGCCACTTTGCCGCCGACGCTAGAGGTCTTGAAAAAGGTACCACGTCCAACGCCACCATTGCTGCCTTGGCGCTGGTTGAAATTGCCACGTCCATTGCCACGACCTCCATTGTAGCCACGGCCGCCGCCACCACGACCGCCGTTGTTGTAGCCACGCCCAGCATCATTCCCGCGACCACCACGATTCACCGTGTTGGCCGAGGAACTGGATTTGTCAAGACCTAGCATGTCCATACGAGTTTCAAAAGCAAGGAGCTGCTGAAATGCTTCACTTACAGTGATCGTCTCTTTCCTGACGATGAGGGTAGAGACAATGGGGTTGAAATCTTCATCGAGCCTTGTGAGGATGTACTCGACTAGTTCTTCTTCTGCAAGTTGTCGTCCAGCAGCAATCATCTGATCTCCAAGCCCCTTCATCTTCCCGACGTACTCAGAGATCGTCGAGGTGCCTGTCAGTGTTTTAGACACCGAGCCTATGACGGGGTACCCGAAGTAGTAGATTGTGCGGTGGGGCTTGCCGAGATCAGGAACACGATGGTGAGACATGGGGCACACAATTAGACAGGTTCGGGCCACAATGTGCGTAATACCCTACGTCCTGTATGCTGCGTGTAGGGCTGGACGCCGAGCCAGCTCGGCTTGGCTCGGCTCGGCTCGGTCTGGCTCGTTAAGGTAACGAGCCAGCTCAGCTTGGCTCGTTAACCAAACGAGCAAAAAGGCTGGCTCGGATTGGCTCGTTAGTAGCTCGAGCCAGCTCGTTAGGCTTGCGAGCTGTATGTAAATTTGAAATTAACCTCTGAGCATATGTAAAGTTTTTAAAAATAATAATTATAAAGTTATAAATGATAAAATTAGTCACACATGGAGCACTTAGAAAGGTTTGACATAGCTTCAATAGCTCGGCTCAACTTTGATAGCTCGGTTTTCTATATTGAAATTAGAATTTTCTAGCTCGTTTGGCTCGCGAGCAGCTTGCGAGCTGGCTCGAGCCAGCTCGTTAATAAAACGAGCAAAAATAGTTGCTCAGCTCGTTAAAAAATTGATCGAGCCGAGCCGAGCCGAGCCGAGCTATGCACAAGTCGAGCCAGCTCACGAGTTTCTGGCTCACGGTCCAGCCCTAGCTGCGTGGCTCTGTATTGATTGCGTATGTTTTGAGAGGGGTCCCTGCCTCGCCTTATATGCCACGGGAGGTAGGGTTACAAGTCGGATTGGTACAAGGGTACTATTCAAGTAGGACCCGGAGTAGCCTATACATGTATGGAAAGCTATCCTAGTCTTAGTACAAGTCCTTGTCCGTCTTGTCTTGCCTTGTGGTCCACGGTACCAGCACCGTGGCCCACTAGTCGAGTAGTCCAGGTGTACAGGAACTCATCTCCCGGGTATGGCCCACAATGTGTTGGTGGGCCTAGGGATGCCCGGTTGACAAGCCCCTGAGTACTTTGTAGTCGAGTGCGATGCTCCAAGTAGTCTTAAAGGTCTCCACGAGTAGTTCCCAAGCGTCCCCGAGTTCTACAAGCTTCAATCTTCAATAGTACTTGAATCATCACGAGGCTGGAAGGTACTCCAGCTAACTCCACGAGTAGTCTTGAAGTCTTCTCGAGTTGTTCCCAAGCGTCCCCGAGTACTTCCCTTAAAGGTCTTCAATAATACCCGCTTCGTTCTTGAAATCTTTGCATCAAAGATCCATATGGAAATGCGATTACTAAAATCGCATTCCATATGGCATGTAGCCCCCGAGCCTTAGGTCGAATCCAGGATTCAAGCTGAGGGTCAATCTTTTACTCTTTGATCTTGCTCCGAAAAATCCGCAGAAAATCCGAAGAAAAAATATAGGAATGCGATTTGCAAAAATCACATCCTATATGGATGTAGCCCCCGAGCCTTAGTTCGAATTGACAATTCAAGCTGAGGGTCAATCAGTAGTCTTTGTCAAATAATTCCATAAAATCCTGAGAAAAACTGAAGGACACGTGGCACGGAGCCCCCGAGCCTTGTGTCGAGTACTTTCTCGAATTGAAGGATCCAATCTGACTGTAGAATAGTGGCCTGAATTCAATGAACTGTAGCTGAGTGAAATCGAATTCCATCGAGTAGTCGAGCCCCCGAGATGGAGCCGAGTAGGTCTTGGATTTTAGTCCTCTGACTTAGCCAAAATTTTGCCTGTGTGAAACCAATCTGTTGAATACGAAGGGTCACCAGGTCGAACCGTTTAGGGTTTTGGTTTTATAAATACCCGAAGGGGTATCCCTTAGAGTTTCATTGCTTCCATTCGCCCTTAGATCCAGAAAGCCTTAGCATCCATAGCCGCCGCAGAGTTCAAGCGTCCACATTGCCAAGAGTTTGCACCTTCACCCCCTCGCAGCCCTCGAGTCGATGCGAAAGAAGACTCTCGTTACTGACAGGATGAAGCCAGCGTCGTCCAAAGGTCAGAAGAAGAAGTCCGGCCACGGCAAAAATCAGTTGCCGGAGCCGAAGTACAAGACAGTGGTCATCACGAAGCCCCCGAGCCAGGCCGTCTCTTGGAAGAAGTCCAAGATGAGGGAAGAAGATATCAAGACCCTCGAAGCCGGCGGGTTGCTGTGTGAGAAAGCGATTGCCGGCTGGAGCTCTGCCGCCGGGGATGCGTGGCCGATGGAGAAGAGCCCGGATGAGATCCCGATGTTCGGCCACTTCGTCGAGTGTGGGTTGACGCTGCCGTCATCAGATTTCTTCCGCGGCTTCCTCGACTTCTTCAAGCTGGAGCACGTACACCTCAACCCCAACAGCATCTTCCAGATTGCAGTGTACGTGCACTTCTGCGAAGCCTTCATCGGAATCCGCCCGCATTGGGCTTTGTTTAGGAAGATCTTCCGCTTGAAGCCACAGCCCAACGCCAACATCCCAGTTGTAGTCGATGGGGCTGGTGTGCAGATGCGCCAGAAGGCGCTGGAGTTATACTTCAAGTACGACTTGATTGACTCAAATCAAGACTGGAAGAACAATTGGTTCTACATCAAGAACGCCCCGCCTCAGCTGCCGAAGCCCAGCATGTTCGCGCCAATGTACGATAGGCTCTGGAAGGATGAACCAACGATGCAGGAGTGCATCCAGATCCTAGAGCTGTTGGCGAAGATTGCACAGAAGAAGGCGCAAGGCTTGACAGTTGAAAGGGTAGCCTTCAGCTTCATGAAGCGACGGATACAACCCTTGATGCAGCAGGAGCATCTTGGGTTCGAGTACACTGGAGCGGATGATGGCTCCAGGCTATCTGCTGAAGAGATCAGTGATGATCTCGTGATGGAAAGGCTGCAGAAGATCTTCAAGAATCTTCATGGAATTCCTGCAGCTGTCCCGGAGTACAGTGTTGACAACCCTCCTCGTGTGGTGAGTTTCGAAGAACTAGCCCCCGAGTACTTATTATAAGTAGTCATGTAGCTAATATTTGTCTTGTTTCACAGGAGGATGTCTTGAAATTTGTGTTCGACCCTCCTCCTCATCCCGAGGATCCACTACAAGCGCCGGAAGAAGAGGCAACAGGAGCGGATGCGCAAGCCCCCGAGAGTAGTCGATCTGCTCAAGGGGAAGAAGAAGAAGTCTTGGTGGAGGATGCCTCCTCAAGCGATGATGACAGCCAAACACTTCAACAGCGTTTTGAAGTGAAGAGCCGCTACGGGTACTCTGGGGCACCAATCCCCAGTGGCCTCGCCGCGGGAACAGCCAAGAGGCCAGCGTCGTCTCTTGCAGATGATGTGACGCTGCCGCCACGGAAAAAGAGGACCACGGTGGGGAAGCGGGCCGTAAAGAAGATGACAGGCCTCACCTCCATTACAGTAAGTGTTTGAGAACCTTTAAGTAGTCGATGTCATATTGAGTACTTGTTCTCTGCTGTAATGCCTTGATTTTTGACTTGCGCAGGTTATCGAGAGTGCAGCCAATGTACCCTCGAGTAGCCCTCCAAGAATAACAGAACCCGAGGTGGTTCCGGCATCAACCGTTGAGACGTTGGTGCATGAACAACAAGAAGCCGCGGTACCAGGAAGCGTGCCGCCGGTGGAAAGTGTGCCAGAGATGCCGGCGGCGCCTTCTTTTTTCGACATGCTTGGGCCGAAAGTCTCGGTGCCTCTAGCAGCTCTGTAAGTACTCAAGTACTCGAGTACCTATTAAAATTGCTCACTTTGAATTTGCTGACCAATCTTGTTGATGCAGAAAATCCACTGATGTGAAGTGGGGTGCCTCTGGAAGTAGTGCTGCTGGAGGAGACCAAACTCCTCAGGAACAACAAGAAGATGTACTTCCAGAGCGCCAAGAAGTACCCGCTGAAGCCGATGCTGCAGAGGCACTGCGCTTCCTGTGGAGCGACGTGGTCAAGGCAGCGGTGGAGGCAGCTTCCAAGCCCAGGGCTGAAGATCCTGATGATATTGAAGCCGTGGTGAATGAAGGCTTGGAGGCTGACCCAGAAGCCAGACTTCGCCATGAAGAAGTCCCGATTGTCGAAGCCCTCGTGCGTCAATTAGATGCACAACTGACGCTTGAAGACAACCCAGAGGACCGCATAGTACCGCACGAGCCATTCATTGAAGACCCGGCTCCTCTGCGCAGTGCTGCGAAGTACTCTGCGGCGAGCGCAAGTACTCAGTCCATGGCAGAAGATTTGATGCCGTATGACGACTCGTGCCTGGACGAGGATAACTTGCAAGCTCACGGTGAGATGTTCCGCAGTGTCAAGAAGCTATTCGCGGTAAGTATGTAGTCTCTTGAAGTGTACTTTCCAGTTAAAGATATCCTGCCTCTGACTCTTGAGTTGTTGTTGCCCTTGCAGGAAGTAGTCAAGCAGTCAAAGTGCAAGACTCGACTGCTTGAGCAACATGCGGTGGACATCGAGGAAGTCACGCAACTTAGAGAGCAGCTGAAGAAGCAAAAAGCCTTGTCTTTGAAGCTGCAAGAAAGACTTGATGGAAACGCCGCCGAGTACCACAACGAGATCCAGAAGCTGACGGCTCAGAAGGACAATGTTGTTGGGAAAAACAAGTCTCTGCGCCAGAAGAATAAAGGTAATCTCCCTTTCTGAATTCATTGTTGAGTACTTTTTTTGTTGAGCACTGCATCTGATAAGTAGTCGTGATCTTCCGCAGAGCTGACTGAAGAGGTTGACAAGTTCAAGAACAAGGCGCTGGACTGGCAGCTGGCCTACAATCATGAAGAAGCAGCTCGGATGGATCTTGAGGCAGATTATAAGGTGCGGTGCTTCGAACTTGAGCGTGAAATGGAGATTCGCCTAGCAGGCTGGAATGACTTGTTACTTGCATGCAGTCACTTAAGACCAAGATCGAAGAAGCCGAAGGCCTGCGCTCAGAGTTGAAGGCCTTGACAGAAGCAGCCGAGCCAGTGGCAAATCTTTTCGAGCCCAGGGTTGCTGGAGTCCAGCCTCGTCCACTTGTGGAGAGACTAAAAGACACGCCGAAGAAAATCCTGGAGTACGCTCAAAGACTGGCTTGCACTATTCCCAATCAAGTCTTGAGCTTTATCAAGTCATTCTACGTCAAGGCAGATTTGACAGTCATCATGAACGGACGATCTGGAGATTGCACCAACGATCGGCTCAACGAGTTGATGCAACAGACTTCTCCAATCGCGGAAGCAGTCTCCAAGTTCATTGATCTCCGTTAGATGTACTTGTAGAATAAAAACACTAGGGAAAAACAAGTGTAATCCTGAACAAGTGTTTATGTAATATAATTGAAAACTTGAGTAAGTCAATTATCTGGATCCCTTGTATGCTTTTGTGTTGGCCATGTACTCGAGTTGGTATTGAATGTGTGCCTGCAAAAAGAGATACGATACACGAGTAGAAGTACTCTAGTGTATATATGTTCCGATGAACGTTAGCTTAAATCATGACGAGTTGAACACATTAGCTGTAGCAGCGTAAAAGAAGGCTTTGTCATGAAATAAGCTAAGATTAGTAACAAGTCGATATAGAGTAGCGACTTGTACTAAACACATTGTACAGAGTTTACAATGTCTTAAGTACCTCTGAGGCTTTAAGCCTAGTGAGAGAGTACTCGAACAGAACTTATTCATAATGAGTTGAACACCTTAGCTGTAGCAGCGTAAAAGAAGGCTTTGTTATGAATAAGTAAAGGAGAGTAACATGTCAGTATAGAGTAGCAACTTTATTACTGAATACACTGTACAGTGTTTACAATGTCTTAAGTACCTCTGAGGTTATGAGCCTAGTGAGAGAGTACTCGCAAGGATGTTCCAAAGAACGAGTAAGACCGTAGGGGACAGTGTGATGAACTCATCCTTGCTGTAGCAGCAACTTGTATGAGAGTTCCACTGAGACCCTACCAGAAGGGTGTTACTCTAGGCCGAAGCCTTTTATTGAAAAGTAGAGACATGGACAACATGTGCCACTTATTGTTCTACACGATACAAGATCGTCTGGAGAGAGTTATCATGACTCCCTACGAGGTCGCAGAATGAGACTGCCTGGAGAGGGTTGATGAAGCCCCCTGCGGGTGCTCGCAGTTGAAAGCCACGAGAAGATACAGCCGAAACTGTCTGGAGAGGATTATCTTGATCCCCTACGAGTGGTGACAACCGTAGCTGTCTGTTGAGTGGTTGCAACCGAAGCTGCCTGGAAAGGGTTGATGAAACCCAATACGAGTTGTTTACAGCCGAAGCCGTCTGGAGAGGGTTGTTGAGACCCCCTACGGGTAGAAACGACAAAGTTGGTCGATGTTCCAAGAGTTGTCGACTTCCTCGCCTTCAAGAGTTTGGAGACGATATGAGCCTGGGCCAGTAACCTTTGTAACAGAGAAAGGACCTTCCCATGGCGAGTTGAGTTTGTGTAGCCCTGTCGTATTCTGGATGTGACGAAGGACTAAATCACCAACGTTGAAAGAGCGTTCCTTAACGTTGCGGTCATGGTAGTGGCGAATCCTCTCAAGGTATCGAGCGGATTGAACGAGTGCGTTGCAGCGAGCTTCCTCGAGACCGTCGACATCTATCTGTCTTGTTTCTTCAGCTACGCCTTCTTCGTACTGGTCAACCGTCGGAGAACGCCACATGACATCAGCAGGCAAAACGGCTTCAGAGCCATAGACCAGGAAGTAAGGTGACTGCCCTGTAGGGGTAGTAGGCTGAGTACGTAGCCCCCAGAGTGCATTGGGTAGTTCCTTGATCCACTTGCCGCCCTTGGTATTTGCTGCATCATACAGTCGCTTCTTGAGAGCATCGAGTATCATCCCATTGGCGCGTTCCACTTGGTCGTTGGCACGTGGGTGAGCAACAGAGACGTACCGAACGTCAACTCCACTGTTCTCGCAGTACTCCCAGAACTGGTGATTGTTGAAATTCGAACCCAGGTCTGTGATGATGCGATTAGGGAACCCATAGCGATGTACGATTTCATCCAAGAAGTCGAGGACTCTATCAGCCTTGGGGCAGGTAACATGCTTGACCTCAATCCACTTGGTAAACTTGTCGATAGTCACCAGAACTCTGTTGAATCCCCCTGGCGCATTTGGGAGAGGACCAATCATATCCAGCCCCCAGCAAGCGAAAGGCCAAGTTGGTGGTATTGTGATGAGCTTGTAGGCAGGAACATGTTGTTGCTTGGCGAAGAATTGGCATCCTTGGCACTTCTTGACTAGTTCCTTTGCATCAGCAAGAGCTGTAGGCCAATAGAAAGCACGTCTGAACACTTTTCCCACCAAGGTGCGGGAAGAAGCGTGATTGCCACAGATTCCTTTGTGTGTCTCCTCCAAGATTTCCTTGTCTTCTTCGCGAGAAACGCACTTCATGAGTACATCAGAACTTGCACCTCGCTTGTAGAGTTGATCTCCGACTAGAGCATAAGCCTTGACGCGACGTGAGATGCGCTCTGCTTCTGACTTGTCATCAGGAATCAACTGATGTTTAATGTAGTCGATAAAAGGGGTTTTCCAGTCCACATCAATCATAAGCACTTCTCGATCAGGTTGAACTGAAGTAGTCGTGGGTGCAGATGATTGCTCCGGAATTGACGGTTTGTGGAGTTCATGGACGAAGATTCCAGCTGGCACTTGAGCTCGTGTAGATCCCAGCTTCGACAAGACATCCGCAGCAACATTGTTATCGCGGATCACATGATGGAACTCGAGACCATGGAATTTGTTCTCAAGTTTGCGTACCTCCTGGCAGTACGCATCCATATTCTCAGCATTACGATCCCAAGAATCGTTGACTTGATTGATGACCACCAAAGAATCACCATAAACAAGTAGTCGTGTAATGCCAAGAGAAACCGCAAGGCGAAGACCATGCAGTAGAGCTTCATATTCAGCTTCATTGTTTGAGACCTTCCAGAAGATCTGCAAAACATATTTGAGTTGTTCGCCCTTGGGGGAAATCAAAAGTACCCCGGCACCAGCGCCTTCCAACTTGAGGGAACCATCAAAGTACATGACCCAATGTTCTGGATGCTCAATTGGAGTTGGGACTTGATTTTCCCGCCACTCAGCCATGAAATCAACCAAGGCTTGAGACTTGAAAGCAGTGCGAGACTTGAACTCGAGCGATAGAGCACCAAGCTCTACAGCCCATTTAGAAATCCTTCCTGTGGAATCCCGGTTGTGCAATATCTCACCAAGCGGGTAGCTAGTGACCACAGAAATTTTGTACTCGTCGAAGTAGTGGCGGAGCTTCCGTGAAGTAATCAGGACCGCATAGAGTAGCTTCTGTACTGGAGGGTATCGAGCCTTGGATTCTGAGAGTACTTCACTGACGAAAAAGATAGGCCTCTGGACAGGGTAGCCATGGCCTTCTTCCTGCCGCTCAACGACAATAGCAGTACTGACGACATTAGTAGTCGCAGCAATGTAGAGCAAGAGCTCTTCATTGGGCAGAGGAGCTGTGAGGACTGGAGGGTTAGATAAGAACTCCTTGAGCTGAAAAAGAGCATGATCAGCTTCAGTTGTCCACGTAAACTTCTCCTGCCGCTTGAGTAGTTTGAAGAAAGGTAGACCCCATTCTCCAAGTCGCGAGATGAAGCGATTGAGTGACGCCATACAACCAGTAAGCTTCTGGACATCTTTGATAGTAGTCGAAGCTTGCATATTGGAGATGGCAGTAATCTTCTCGGGGTTTGCTTCGATGCCACGATGGCTGATGATGAACCCGAGTAGTTTTCCAGATGATACGCCAAAACGCATTTGTTGGGGTTGAGCTTCCATTGGTACTCGCGTAGCGAAGCGAAAGTTTCCTCAAGATCCGTGATAAGCATGTCTGGATCCCTAGTCTTGACAACGACGTCATCCACGTATGCTGCCACGTTCTTGTGAAGCTACTTCTTGAAGCACGCTTGGATAGCCCTTTGATATGTAGCACCAGCATTTTTCAACCCGAAGGACATTGTTGTATAACAATAAGCACCAAACGGGGTAATGAATGCAGTCTTCTCTTGATCAGATTCCTTGATTGCAATTTGATGATATCCAGAGTAGCAATCCAGGAAACAGAGTAGAGCACAGCCCGCCGTAGAGTCAATGACTTGATCAATCCGCGGCAACCCAAAAGGATCCTTGGGGAAGTGCTTGTTGAGATCAGTGTAGTCGACACACATTCTCCAATCATTAGAGTTCTTTTTCCTGACGAGCACAGGATTAGCAAGCCATTGCGGGTGAAAAACTTCTCGGATGAAGTCAGCCGCGAGTAGTTTGGCAAGCTCTTTCTTGATAGCAGCCCTGCGATCATCAGCAAAGCGACAAAGGTGTTGTCTCTTGGGGGTAGCGTTAGGATTGATGTTGAGTGAATGCTCGATCAACCTCCTGGGCACACCGGGCATGTCAGATGGCTTCCACGCAAAAAATATCACGGTTGGCCCGAAGGAAGTTGACGAGCGCGTCTTCCTATTTAGGATCAAGCTGTGCACTGATCATGGCCGTCTTGCTGCTGTCACCAGTACCGAGGTCAATGGCTTTGAGCAGGACATCTCCAGACGGTGCAGGCTTGTTGTTTGTTGTCAGTCTTCTCAGGAACCTCCAGCTCGCTCGGAGCAAGCTTTTTGGCAGCAGTAAAGACTTCCATCATCGCATTGGGTACTTGAGTAGTCGAGGCAAGTTCTACGGCTTCTGTATCGCAGTCGTAAGAACGCTTTAGATCCCCTTGCAATGAAAGAACTCCTTTGGGGCTCGGCATCTTAAGAACCAAGTACACATAGTGCGGGATAGCCATGAACTTAGCGAGACCAGGCCTGCCAAGGATGGCATGGTAAGAAGTCTCGAAGTCAGCAACCTCAAACTTGATGTACTCGGTGCGATAGTGATCCTTAGTCCCAAAGGTAACGGGTAGTACAACTGAACCCAAAGGAACAGCTGTGTTGCCCGGGATGATACCATAGAACGGTGAGTTGGTCTTGGTAAGCATATTGGTGATATCCAGGCCCATCTTCTTCAGAGTTTTGGCGAACAGGACATTAAGACCGTTGCCACCATCAATGAGAACCTTGGTAAGCCTAGAGCTTGCCACCACTGGATACAGAACGAGAGGATATCGTCCTGGCTCAGAGAAACTAGTCCATTGATCCGCCCTCGAAAAGGTAATGGGGGTTTCAGACCGCTTGAGAAAAGTGGGAGCTGCTGGTTGGATGGACATGATCTCCCTGAGTGCTAGCTTCTGCATGCGCTTGGTTGGAATCCCACCAAATATGACATTGACAGTGTTGGAGGGGTGCTGAAACCTAGTGTCTTTTTTGGTGTTAGCCTTCTTCTCCTTGTGTTTGCGAAATCGCGGGTTTGGGTGCGTTGGTTCGGGTGTGTTCTTCAATGCACGTCAAAGTTGGTAACACTACTCTGTAGTATGATCACCCTCTGGGTGCCATGGGCATTTCTGCTTGGTCAATGTTGCCCAGTGAGGATCATCTTCAGGCTTGGCGGTAGATTCCATGGCAGCAACAGTGTTATCGGGCTTGCGCTTGCGATTAGGATTGCTCGAGTAGTTATTACCCTGGCGGTTGCCCTGCTGTTGCTTGCTACTACTGCTTCCTCCAGCATTGTTATTGTTGTTGTTGTTCTGGTTGTTGCGAAGATGCTTGAACCAATTTCGAGCTTTGTCTTTCTCGTCCGCCCAGTGAGTGATCATCTCCTTGAGCTTGGTGATGTTGGCTGGGCGAGCGCGACCGAAGTCTTGGAAAAGCCTATCGTCATAGAAACCATCCTGGAAGGTATCAATGACTTCTTTCTCGGTAACGTCAACAACAGTGGCCCTTTTCTCAAAGAAGCGGCGCATGTACTCACGAATAGTCTCGCCTTGTTTTTGCTTGATCAGGGCAAGGTCCATCTGAGTACCATGATGGCCCAGAGAACCCGCGAAGTTGCTGGTGAAGCGGTGCTTGAGTTGTCCCCAGTTGTCGATGGAGCCACGTTTGAGAGACTCAAACCATGTGAGGGGCTCTTGCTCTAGGACAAAAGGGAAATAGATACACTTGGTATCATCATTGCCTTCGGCATTGGATATGGACAGAGCATAACAGCGCAACCACTGCCTAGGATCTTGCTTGCCATCATATTTAGAGATGCCGTAAGGTTTGAATTTCTTCGGAAGAAACAAAGCTTGAAGTCGAGCAGAGAAAGCAGGAAAAGAATCAGAGTCAGCATCCTTTTGCTTCTCACGCTCAGTGCATGTGGGGGATATACCCCTCGAGTCCCACACGGAGGGGCTTCATAACGTGTATACGTATACGGAGATGGGCCCACCCGTGTGGAGATACGGCATGGCGTACGGATCAGGATGAGGCGGCGCCCGAGGAGATATCATCCCATAAATAAAGACCGGTTAGTTAGGAAAGATATTACTTGAGCCCGAAGGCCAGATCTTATAATCGGTTAGCTATAGATTCCCTGAGATCTGTAACCCCGCCCCCCAGGCTATATAAGGGTGGCAGGGACCCCCCTCAGAAACAACTCCATCTGATTCCCAATCGCGGAACCATCAATACAACACACCGAGCACAGGACGTAGGGTATTACGCCTCCCGACGGCCCGAACCTGGATAAACCCCTGTGTCCTTTGTTCACCACCTAGCTCCAGTCTCGGCGATCCCCTCCACACAATCTACCACCATAGCCTACCCCGTGGTGGACTGCCGGTCCATTGCACCGACAGTTGGCGCGCCAGGTAGGGGCTTCGCCGCAATAATTGGCAAGCTTGATGGCCGCAGTTAAGATCCCTGCTAGCTGCCTCGCCTTCGCCGCGTTGGGAGCGGGAATCCAGTTCGGGAGCTTCGATCCCGTCTCCACCGTCGACGAGCAGGCGACCGGCTACGTGACTCCTCCTCAGGGTCACATCATCATCGGGGAGATCCCATGCGTTCTCTCCGACACCGTGATCACCACGGAAAAACCTTTCGGAGAGGTTTCCACACCGCCCGCGAGGAGAAGACCGGCTGCCAGATCCAATCTGGACAAGCCCAAAGCCTGCCGAGTGCTCTTCAGCACGCCCTAGCAAACCCGAAGGCCAACCCTCCCGGTTCAAGATCTGACGGTTGCAGGGTCATCGAACCCTCCCGCGGACGATCTGGTTGAATCTTTCGACCGGGTCATTAGCCACATGGCTGACACCATCGCCATCTGCGAGGTAACCTTGGGTACCCCACAGTCCGAGTGTTTTCCCTTCAGGTTGAAGAGCACCGCCGCCTCCATGATCACGGAGGAGGTGAAGCGAGACCTAGCGGTGATCCCTGCACCCGAGCCGGTCGAATACCACTCGGATGAGGACTCGCCACGCTTCGTCAGCGTGGTTCTCTCCCCCATACGAGAGGGAAACCGCGACGCGTCCCTCCTCCCCATACTGGAAGAGGACGAGGACGGTCAACTTTGCGATTGGACTACGGATGAATCTGAGGATGAGCGCCAATCTACCAGGCGGTCTAGCCCTAAGTACGTCTCGGATGGGTCCTTCGCATCCCTCGAGGCGGCTCTTGGCCTGGATGAAAGCTCTCCCTCCCGCGGGTCCAACGACATGATCCTGATCAGCTCTTCAAACTCACCCTCGGACCTGTCCGACGGAAGCTGGTCGCCTGCCTTTGTCTACGCGGCAGCACTAGGAGCTCCGCCCGCGGTCTCTGAGGACGAGCACACTCAGGATGACGAGACGGCTGCACAAAAGGCCGATCGGATACGAAAAAATACGGACCGAGCGCGACGGCACCAGGAAGCCCAACGCTCCAACCAGTGACGAGGAGGAGGACGAGGATCTCTATGAAGGTTCCGACCGCCCGCACCGCAGCAGACGGCGGCGTCGCACCCGCCGATCGAACAGAGTTCCGCCCCGAAGGCTCGAGGATGACTTTACCCTTGAGTACGATGGGCACAAGGTCTACGCGACCCCCAAGGCAAACCTCATTGTCCTAAATGAGGCAGTTGAGAGGCTACCTCCGACTACGCCAGACATTGGGCGCATACGGGCCCTGGTGCAGGCCGCTGCGACCTAGCATAACCGCGTCGATCCCTCCCCGCCAGTTGGGCAGGGAGGGACGAAGGGTACCTGCCGCTCGCACCACAAAAGAGCGCGGCGCGACGAAGGTGGAGACTTGCGCGACAGGCTCCGCAGCCGCGACGCAAGGACCATGATCAACCGCAACCACGAGGAGCACCGCCGTCAGGAATCGAGGCGACGCAACGACTACGACAGGGAGCATGGAGCTCCCCGCCACCAAGAGAGATGCGGCGACTCGCAGAGCAGGTACGAAGACTACTACTCAGATTCCTACGGGGAGTGTGGGGATAGCTACAACTCCTACGAGCGGCCGGCCGGCGGACGCCGCGGAGGTCGAGAGGGTGCCCCATCCTACGATGGCTTCCTCTCCCTCTCAAAGAGGCTACGTCAGGTGACATGGCCCTGAGGTTTCAAGCTGTCCGACGTCGACAAATACGACGGCACGTCGGACCCCACGCAATGGCTCCAGATCTACTCCACCGCGGTCAAGGCCGCAGGAGGAAACACCGACGTGATGGCAAACTACTTGCCCATAATGCTCACGAAGGGGTGCAAAAACTGGCTTGCGGGGCTTTCGAGGAACTCCATTACATCCTGGGACGACCTCTGCAAGTTCTTCACGAGCCAATACTCCGGCACATAGGAGAGGCCGGGAAACAGGAGGATGCTGGACCAGATCCGGCAGCGCAAGAACGAGTCGCTGCGCTCGTACATTCGACGCTTCTCCGAAAAGAAGAACTCTCTTCCTTTCGTCGAGGAGCACGACGTCATCAGCGCCTTCCAGCATGGACTGGCTTACGGCAAGCTGGTGAATAGATGGGCCCAGAGGCCCCCAAAGACCGTAAACGAGCTCTTCGCCACGACCAACAAGGAGGCTGACGGTGAAGAGGCAGAACGCGAGTAGCTGAAGCACATCAAATCCCGCTGGGAAGACGATGATTCGCCCCGTCCGCGTCAGCCACGTCGCGATCCGGACCGAGAGGGAGAAACCTCCCAGCAGGGTGCACGGCGCAACAGGAGGCGCAAGGCGGCCGAGGTCGTAGTGGCCGTAGATCCCGCCCCGAAGCGCATGGACCCCTATGAGTTCCAGAGGATGTTGGACATGCAATGCCCGTACCACAAGAACCATAAGCACTCGGCTTGCGACTGCTTTGGCCTGAAGAACCACTTCTCCGGCAAGGGCCGCTCGAAGGGTCTCCCCAAGAATGACAAGGGCAAGGGGAAGCGTGCTCCCCCGGCGGATGATGACGAGGAAGACTTCCAGGTCGCCAACCGTACGGTCAACATGATCTATGGCGGCCTGGACCAGATCGAGGGAAAGCGCAAGGCCAAGCTCACGGACAGGTTACTGGTGTATGCAGCCCAACACGGCACGCCCCAGTTCCTGCGGTGGTCGGAAGTCCCGATCACTTTCAGTAGGGAGGATCACCCGGAGGCGGTCGTCAAGCCCGGGCGGTACCCCCTCGTGCTTACGATCCGCAACGTGGGACTTCGCAAGATGCTGGTGGACGGAGGCAGTGGCCTCGACATATTATTCGCCAGCACGCTCAAGGAGTTGAACCTCACTCCCTTGGATTTGAGCCCAACTGACAAGCCTTTCTTCGGGATTGTACCCGGAGATCCCTTTGTACCACTCGGTCAGATCTCCTTGCCAGTCACCTTTGGCACGATCGAGAACTACCGAATAGAGTACGTCCGCTTCATAGTGGCGGACTTCGAGACATCACGGCATACTCGGCAGGCCGGCGCTCGCCAAGTTCATGGCGGTGCCCCACTATACCTACATGGTACTGAAGATGCCTGCGCCAAATGGGGTCATCACCCTTAGAGGCGACTTCATCAAAGCCAGCGCCTGTGAGAAGGAGAACCTCCACATCGCTGCTACCCTGGATCTCTCCAGGCGCACTACTGAAGTCCTGATGGCTGCCAGCAAGCTCGATCCGGTAGATCTGGAGATCCTGACCAAGAAGCCGGCGACGGAGGCGATCCAGCGGGAGAAGGAGGTCGTGAAGAAGGTGTCGCTCAACCTCGACGATCCTTCGAAGACGGCGACCATAGGGGCCAACCTGGACCCTAAATAGGAAAGCGTGCTCATCGAGTTCCTGCATGCTAACTCCGACATATTCGCCTGGAAACCAGCGGATATGCCAGGAGTGCCCAGGGAGCTCGCTGAGCACTCCTTGAAGGTTGACCCGAGTGCTAAGCCGATCAAGCAAAAGCTTCGTCGGTTCGCGGCTGACCGCAAGGAGGCAATAGGGGTAGAGGTTACGAAGTTGTTAGCTGCCAAGTTCATCAAAGAGGTGTATCACCCAGACTGGCTGGCTAATCCAGTTCTTGTATCCAAAAAGAATAAGCAATGGAGAATGTGCGTTGATTATACCGATCTCAACAAACACTGCCCCAAAGACCCCTTCACCCTCCCTCGAATAGACCAAGTCGTTGATTCCATGGCGGGCTGTGCCCTGCTCTGTTTTCTCGACTGCTATTCAGCTACCACCAAATTAGCCTGAAGGTTGAAGACCAGATCAAGACATCGTTCATTACGCCCCATGGCGCGTACTGTTACTTGACAATGTCCTTTGGTCTGAAGAACGCCGGCGTGACGTACCAGCATGCCATCCAGGCATGCTTGAGGACCCAAATCGGCGTAATCTGCGAGGCATATGTAGATGATGTCGTAGTCCAGATTCGAGACCCTGATAACCTTATCAAGGACTTGTGTGAGACCTTCGATAACTTGAGGATTTACCGGTGGAAACTTAACCCGGAAAAATGCATTTTTGGTGTTCCCTCGGGAAAACTACTCGGATTCCTTGTCAGCAATCGCGGCATAGAGGTAAACCCAGAGAAGATCCACGCGATCACTCGGATGAAGCCTCCCAAGTGCCAGAAGGATGTACAGAAACTAGCCGGGTGCATGGCAGCACTCAGCCGGTTCATCTCATGACTCAGCGTATGAGGCCTGCCCTTCTTCAAGCTCCTCAAACATCAAGATAATGATTTCAAGTGGGATGAGGAGGCCCAGAAGTCTTTCCTGGAACTCAGGAGCTATCTGCAAAAGGCCCCCATCCTCACAGCACCAGAACGGGGGGAAACTCTCTACCTCTACATCTCGGCTACCACGCATGTGGTAAGCACGGTACTAGTTGTGGAGCGCAAAGAGGAAGGACATGCTTACGCCGTCCAAAGGCCGGTCTACTTCATAAGCGAGGTATTGATCGACTCTAAGGTGCGGTACAATCAGGCGCAGAAACTGCTCTACGCACTGTTGATCACCGCACGCAAGTTGAAGCACTACTTCGAAGCTCACAAAATCGTTGTAGTTTCCGACTACCCCATAGGCGACATCCTGCACAACAGAGATGCCATGGGAAGGATCGTGAAGTGGTCCATCGAGCAGGCCGCACACGACATAACTTTCGTACCGCGCAACACGATCAAGTCGCAGGTACTCGCAGACTTCGTGGTAGAGTACACAGAGATCCAGATGCCATCCACTGCCGCTGAACCTGAGTATTGGACCCTGTACTTTGATGGATCACTCAGGATTAAAGGAGGTGGGGCTGGCATAATTTTCATCTCCCCAACAGGAAAGAAACTGCGATACGTGCTGCAGATCATGTTCAAGGTTTCGAACAACGCGGCCGAGTATGAGGCGGACCTTCTCGGGCTCCGTATCGCCGTGTCGCTCGGGATAAAATACCTGATGGTCAAGGGCAACTCTGCTTTGGTGGTAAACTAGGTTAGCAAGAAGTGGAACCGGACCAGCGAGAAGATGGACGCATATTGCGCGGAGATCCGCAAACTCGAAGGCAAGTTCTACAGCCTGGAGTTTCAGCATGTACTCCGCGACGATAATAAGGCGGCTGATGAGCTGGCAAACATGGGATCCACGAGAGCCCAGGTACCACCCGGCGTCTTTGTTCAAGATTTGATCAAGCCCTCCATCAAGGACCCGATGCGCAAGTCGATCCATCAGAAGGACTCGACGAAGTCCTAATGATCGAACCACAACCCGAGTGGATCTCAGAGATGGTCGAGTACATCAAGGACGGCACGCTCCCGAATCCTTTACCAGGTCAGGAAAGGGAGACGCGAGCGCTGCACGAACGCATCAGTCACAGGAGCAAGAACTACGTCCTGATTGGCGACAACCTGTATCGCCGAGGTGGACAGTCCCGAGTACTTCAGAAGTGCATCCCGGAGGAAGAAGGACGACGACTCCTAGCGGAGATTCACGGAGGCACGTGTGGCAACCACGTCGGGGCAAGAACCATTGTTGGAAAAGCTTTTCGGTCTGGTTTCTACTGGCCCACAGCCGTCACGGACGCTGAGGCGCTGGTGAAACGTTGCGAGGGATGCCAATTCTTCGCAAAACAAATACACGTTCCAGCCCAAGCTCTGCAGATGATACCCGTTTCATGGCCCTTCGCGTGCTGGGGACTCGACATGATCGGGCCTTTCAAGAAAGCATCCGGAGGGTACGACCACATCCTGGTGGCAGTCGACAAGTTCACCAAATGGATAGAGGTCAAGCCGATAAAGGCGCTCACGGCTGCCAAGGCGGCCGAGTTCATAGGAGAAATTGTGCATAGATTCGGTGTCCCTAACAGGATAATAACCGACCTGGGTACAAACTTCACAGGAAGGGAGTTCCAGGAATATTGCGACGAACTCCTCATCAAGGTGGCACGCGCCTCAGTCGCGCACCCACGTGCTAATGGCCAAGTTGAGCGAGCTAACGGAGCAGTGCTCGAGGCACTCAAAAAACGAATCTTCGATCGCCTGAAAAAGTACTCGACTCGTTGGCTACGCGAACTCCCTGCAGTACTCTAGGGACTGCGGACACAGCCGAGTCGTGCTACTGGTCAGACTCCTTTTTTCCTGGTGTATGGATCCGAGGCGGTGCTCCCCACCGACCTCATGTTCAATGCACCAAGAGTTGAAGTATACGACGAAAACGAGGCTGAGAAGGCGCGGATTGAGGACATCGACGGCATCGAAGAAGGACGGCTCGCGGCAACGATCCAGGCAGCACGGTACACCCAAACTTTGCGGCGTTACCATGATAAAAATGTGCAGGAGAGAGCTTTTTGCGTTGGAGATCTAGTCATGCGAAGGATCCAAAGCAAGAAGAACATGCACAAGTTAGCAGCCCCATGGGAGGGGCCATTCATAGTCAAGGAAGTTAGTAGGCCGGGTGCTTACCGGCTGATGAGGGAGCATGGCTCGGATGTGCCCAACTCATGGAACATCGAGCACCTACGCCGTTTCTACACATAATAAAGCTATGTACCATTTTCTGTTCAAAGTTTTTTGTACATTATCCATGTTAGCAGTCTATGGCAATGAATTCAGATTCATGTCTCATGAAGTTTTTCTACTTCGCTCTTACATCTGCTCACATGCTTTTTTTTCACCCAAGTTTCAATTCTGAAACCTGAGGACTGCTTTACATACAGCCAAGTTTTCCATGTTAAAACTAAATAACGCTCATCTCACACGGATCTTACGACTCATAAAGTACTCGGTAGCACACGTCTTAAATCGTGGGTCGAGGTTTTCGCCAAGCTAAGGTACTATGCGTGTATGAGAGTACGCCCTCTGCACTAGGAAACTAAAGCCAACGAGCCTACGATTTCCCGTAATAGACTAACTACCGGGGAAATTAATAGTACAAAGATACCGTCAAAGTAAAGCGCCTACTTAAAAGTACCAAATGTCAACGAACCAAAGTACCAGTGCACCAACAGCACCACAAAATATTACAATTTTTAACTTAAAAGTTTTTTATGGCTGGGACAGGAGGGCATCAGCACCAACTTCTTCATCAGCCGCCGCCACGACATCGTCAGCAAGCTGCTCCGCCGTGTCCTTCACCTCCTCCAGCAGTCGCTCAGCCTGCTGCGGCGACGTCCCACGGGCGAAGCCACCGCGGAAGTGATCCACTTTAATCGAGGGGTAGAAGGAGCGGAAGACGGCAAGGCAGTGGCTGGCACTCGCCACGCCGACCTCGCGAAGACAGCCGGGGAAGCGCGTCGCCGCCGCCTGGGCACGCTCCAAAAGGGTCGGCGGGCGCACCACCGGGTCACCGAACTGCCGCACGGAGGAGGACTCGGCAAGGGGCGCCAGCTCGTCCAGGATTGGGCGCAGCGCCTCGCCGAGAGCTTTGAACTGAGCCCTCTCCGATGCAACACGGGCCTCAAGATCTGCATATTGGGCAAATTGTTTTTGACGGAAATCTGCTCAACGTCAGAAGCACTTATCAAAAAAAACATCCAAGGAAAACACGGGGGGTGCAAGGTAACCAACCTGACAGCTCTTTTCTGGCCACAGCGGCCCGCCTGGATGATTCCTCGCCGTCCTTCCGGAGCTGCTTCATGCGGGCCCACAGGGATTTGAGCTCCTCCTCCACCTTGGCCCGAGCTATTGCCAAGAGTTGATTATCACAAAGCACTCGGGCAACGGTGAAACAAAAGCAAAACATAATCAACATACCTTGCTGGTGCTCCCCCGCCGCCACCCGGAACGTCGCCTCGTTCGCCTCCGCAGCCGCCTTCTCCCGCTGCAGCCTCTCGACCTCTCGGTTGTTGCTGTCTCGCTGAGCAACAGCTTGCTGCTCGAGACGCTCCAAACGGGCGCGCAGAGTGGCGTTCAGATCGACAGCGGTGCCGACGCAGTCAAGCACAGCGCTCTTGCGCGCGAACTCCGAGGCCATGGTCTGTCGAGGCATGGCAAGAGATGAAACAACTACAGCTAGCAAGCTCCTACAAGGATAAGCGGGAAAAAGAATTACCTCTGCAAGCTGGAGGGTCCTCCGCGCAATGGTGACGAGCTCCGCGCGGTTCTCGACGTCGATCACCGGATCCCCAAGCACTTCATTCACAAGGCCGCCACACACCTGGGCGACGCGTCCAGGTCGTGGCGGGCTGAGACGTGGCTGAGGGAGCTCCCGCTGGATCTCCTCGATATCAGAGGCCCCAGCCGTAGTGGCGCTGGAAGCTACAACATTTCCAGCCTCACGCTGGGGACTGGGATCACGAGCAGCAGCGTCAGCAGCGGCAACCGCAGCATCAGGAACCCCCGACGCAGCAGCCGGGTGCTCATCAGAAGCACTCGGGTGCGGCGACGCCGGGGCAGCAGACGGCAGGGACGACTCGCCAACATCGGAAGGGAGGTCGCAGGGACCTCTGCTCGTACAAACAAGACATAAAGATCTCTTTCCAATCCTATGAACCCAAAAGAAGCAAAGATGGAAAAATTTCACAAAGACGTACTCGGAAGACACGCGGACGCGGGTGCGCCGCAGAAAGCTGGAGCCAAAGGAGGTGGATCGCTTCACCCCATTGACCGTCGCAGTCGCTGCCGTAGGTGCTGGTGACAGCGTTGCAGCGGCAGCCTGCATGGTCTGAGCGGTGGGGTGCGCAGCGCCCGCCGGCGGCGGCATGGAGCCCGTTTGCTGAGAAGGAAGAGAAGAAGTGAAGTGACCGGAAGGCGCCGGCGTCGCCTGAGCCGTCGTCACTGAGGGAGCTTCCCCGATGTCAAACGAGAGAGGGATCTCCTCCTCCTCGTCCTCCGACAGCACGAGCTTGCGCCGGTGCGCCTCTGGGTCGTTGATCTTGAGCGTCCCAGGGGGCGCACGTCGCACCTCAGGATTCCGGCTGCCTTTGCGCTCCTTGCCCTTGCTGGCCGGCGTGGCGCGTCTCCTCTCCGTAGCAGGGGCTGTGAGCTGACGGGGCTCAGACTGAATCGCCTCGCCGCCACCCGCCGTGACGTAGGCGCTGGCGCGCTCCATCCTCTGCAGCTCGCTAAGGCGGCCGGTCAAAAGACCCTGTCCGGCCAACGAGCCAGGCACAGGTGCCACAGAGACAAAAGCCCTGCGATCCTACGATTTCGTAGAAAAACAAACAGAACCATTTCCTCAAACATCTGGTGGGCACATGTTCATGCCCTAATGGGCACCCTACAAAAGACAAAATCATTACCTCAGGCGGATAGTTCGCCAGGTTGAATGGCTTCGGCGCGTTGCGGTTGGAGATGACGATGCCGGGAATGAAGCACTGACGGACGTGCTCCTTTAGCTCCTCCGCTCTCCCTAGCTCTGCCGCTCGACGTGCCGCGTCGAGGTCGTCGGCGGCATACTCGTACGCCGGGCGCACCCTATCCCAGAGCGGCTGCGTGTGCCGGACGGCGAAGCTCGCCATCACCGCGACGCCAGTGAGCCCGGCCTCCTTCAGCTTCCGGATATGCTCCAGCAGCACAGACACCTGCCCCATCTCAGCATGGCCAAGTTCTTCATCCCAGCATGGGCGAGGAGTCGGCCGTGTGTCGACGTCGCAGGGCACCGCCGGGGCACGGTTGGTGGTGTAGAACCACTCTGAATGCCAGCCCTTGTTGGAGCTGACAAGCGGCACCGGAATGTACTCAGCAGAGTGCCTCTGCTTGAGCTGGAATCCGGTGCCGCCCACCACCTGTGGCTTCTTGGCGTTCGGGTGGGGCTTCACCCAGAAGAAGTAACGAAAAAGATCGAAATGTGGGGCGATTCCAAGAAACGCCTCGCACACATGCACAAAAATGGAAATGTGTAGAATGGAGTTGGGGTTGAGATGGTACAGTACCAAACCGTAGTAGTAGAGCAGGCCGAGGAAGAAGGGATGCGCGGGCAGGCCGAACCCGCGGAGGTAGGCCGACTCGAAGACGACAGCATCGTCGGTCGACGGCGTGGGGAACTCCTCCCCTGCAGTGGGCCGCCATCCCTCGACGGCGGACTCAAGCAGCACTCCGCCCAGCACTAGGGCGGTGATGCGCTCCATCGTGCAGACGGAGCGCACCCACTCCTCGCTCCGCACCGGCGAAGGAAGCGGGGACGACGACGACGGAGATGGCGAGCGCCTCGCCTCGGAGGCGCCGCGCCTTGACTTCTTCGAGGGACGGCGGGATCCCACCGGCGACATTCTCGCAGGGCTCGGGGACTCAGGCGGCGAGCAGTCTACACCCTCTCTATGCTCGGGTACTGCCCGAGAACAGCGGACTGGATGCGGCGCGGCGGCGGATCTAGATCTGCAGCCTCGCCGGAGCCAAATCTGGCGGAGATCGAGCTAATGCGGCGATGGATCCGGCGGATCGAAGGCGGAGCGGCCGGGGAAGGAAGAGCAAAGAGCAGCTACGTGGTTTCCTATGGGAAGTGGAGCGACGTGACTGCAGGGATGCGTGGCGTACGACGCCCCCGGGTTGCCTTAAATGCGGTAGACGGAACGGTGGTCGTGGCGGGCCCCGTCCCCCGTGCGGTCGCGTCACCGCAGCGCGGGAGATTCTTCTCGCGAGAAACTCGCGAGCACGACCCGCGCGCGACGCGCTAGTGCCCAGCCTTATCCAGGACGCTTCCGATTCCGGCTGCTGGGCCTAAGTGGGTCGTGGCTGTAAATGGGCCAAAGGGTTAAAGTCTTTCCTTCTACGGGAAGATATCCTTAAATTTAAAAGAGCTTTCCAAAAATGATTGGTTGGCTTAAATCACTCAGAGGCCGTGACCCAGAGTCACGTACTACCAGGTTATCAGATAACCCGCCCTCGAAAATTCGGTTTGGACTCCTAAGAGAGCTCCAAAAATCTACTAGCTCATGAGTGTTCTCTCGGAGGCGTTGATAGTTGCTATTGACACTGCCATCATCGCCTTTGCCTCTGTTGCTAGCTTCCGAACGTGTGCGATTAGGAGTGGAAGTAGTACGATGAGCACCCCCACTGCTACCATGGTGACTAGGAGCACTGGTATTCTGTTGTAGCATAGTGTAGGCTAGTTCAGCCAGCTTCGCGACTTCAGCAGCCGCCCTGTCACGAGGCATAGAGCGACCAAGTAGATTGATCGTGTTGATAGCTTCCTCTGGAGTGCGATATTCACGAGTAGCAACCGCCTCCAGAGCCTCTTGAAGATTACGAGTAGGCAAAGCTTCCGCGAGTTCCCGACGAAGGGTTGCACGATCAGCATTGCATTGGCGACATGCAGTCTTGGCCTCCGCGGTTTCATCAGCAGGAGCATTGGCAGAGAGTTCATCATCAGATACATCATCCGGAAAGCGATAATTGGCACGATGCCCCTGGGGAGTAGTTGCATCAACGACAAACACTTCTCGATGCGATGAATAAGTACCCGTACTCTGAATGAGCTCAGTATCAGTGTCATAATCAACAAGCTTAGCACCTTCCTGGAAGGGCAAGTTGTCGAGACAAGTGATAAAGCGATCCTGATCATCTAGTGTGAGATCAGCAGGCACATGCTCAGGCCAGTAGACGAATCTACCCTCAGGTGTCGATGTGATCACCAGTCCTTGAACAGGGCCAGACAGTTGTTGTACTTCAGCAGAATCCGAACCGTAGTCGAACTCGAACTCAGATGAATCCAAATAGTAGTCGAGGTTGGCGTCCGAATCCGTAGAGTATTCGAGCACGATCTTCGAGCCAGGGCACATGAGGCACTTCAGTGCAGCTTGGTAAGCAGTACTGACATGGCGATGACCGAAGAGAGGTGGTGCTGGAAAGTTATCCAGACTGAGCGCGAGCTGTGAAGCTGAAGAAAGCAACTTAGGCTGGATAAGAGGCGAAGTCGAGTTGTACTCGGACTCCGACTCGAGTTCTCTGAGCGGGTCAGAGATCGAAATTTCGCCGAAATTTTCGACGAATTCTTCCATCGAAACTTGCGTAAGCGTCGAGGACTTGAGCTTTGACTCCGGAGTTGATGCCAAAAAACGCAGGAACGATCCGGCACCGTCAGCAACGCAAACCCAAGAGCCAAAGACGAAAGTGTCGCCTTGCTGGAAAGCGACGGTCGGCTTGATGATGACGAGAGCCATCGAGTTCGCCAGTGGATCAACGACGAGATCCCCTACCTGGCGCGCCAGCTGTCAGTGTTTTAGACACCGAGCCTACGACGGGGTACCCGAAGTAGTAGATTGTGCGGTGGGGCTCACCGAGATCAGGAACACGATGGTGAGACACGGGGCACACAATTAGACAGGTTCGGGCCGCAATGTGCGTAATACCCTACGTCCTGTATGTTGCGTGGCTCTGTATTGATTGCGTATGTTTTGAGAGGGGTCCCCCTACCTCGCCTTATATGCCACGGGAGGCAGGGTTACAAGTCGGATTGGTACAAGGGTACTATTCGAGTAGGACCCGGAGTAGCCTATACATGTATGGAAAGCTATCCTAGTCTTAGTACAAGTCCTTGTCCGTCTTGTCTTACCTTGTGGTCCACGGTACCAGCACCGTGGCCCACTAGTCGAGTAGTCCAGGTGTACAGGAACTCATCTCCCGGGTATGGCCCACAATGTGTTGGTGGGCCTAGGGATGCCCGGTCGACAGTGCCCTTCTTCGTGGTCGCGAGGGCGAGACGAGTGTTGAGCGCGCGCTCGGTTCTGCGAAGAGAACATATCTTCAACCGCAGACCAAAGGGCCGCCGCCGTCTCCTTGGTAGCGACTTGGGAGAGGATTTCCCGGGTCAATGACCCAAGAGTAAAGCCAAGGACCTGTTGGTCCCTAGCAAACCTGATGAGCCCATAGCTCCTCAAATTATTCGGTTTGGTGCATTTGTATATGACGCAAAGAAAAGCAAGATGAAGGAAGGAGAGATATCTAATACAGTATTTTTGGGGACTAAGTTTTCTTTCAAAGGAATTAATCTGGGCAAGAAAGATAGTAAGAAGTCTAGAAAATATATTTATATTGGATCAAATATTACCTACCTAGACCGTGCATGTGGTTCAGCAAATATTTAATTAGTGGCATCGTGCAAGACAGGAAGAAGATTGAATCATACGAATGATACAAACTACAGAAGCAAGCTGGTTAAATGGAATTATCTCCGACGTTATTCACGTCCTGGTTGGAATATTATATTTATTTCCTAGCATTTGAGTACACGTGAGTTACAAAGTTGGTTTTGGTTTTCATTAATTAGTATGGTTGAGTCAAAAACGTTTATGTCGGACTACCTGTTGGTTTGAGTCAGAGTCCGGTTTGTATTTTGGTTGAGTCGAACCTGAGTCAAGGGCCTGCGTGCCTTTTATTAATAGGGTCGGTGTGACCATGGAGGGGGATTAGATTGGAAATTATTTTGTGTCTCTTGTCTAGGGTTTCTCCTACGAACAGCGAGAGGCTCTCTCTTCTGATCTCATTTATCAAGCCGATCCTTGTGGGATTTGTGTGGAGCGCGTGATCGAGTTGCAACAATTCGGGTGCGTCGCTTGGAATCTTGGAGTTCCTCCTCTTCTGATCGTGGTTCGTCGCAGCCACGGGTGGAGGAAATTTATCTAGGGTTTGGTCTACAATCTTGTAAGCCGATCCCTATATCTATCTTTGCTGTACTAATTATTGAGGGATATATTTGAGTCCTATATTCCTATGGTGGTGAATCATTGAATTACTACTGCTATCTTATTTGGTCCTATACGGCTATACGTGAGGCTTGTTTCTTGTGATTGGTTGGGATGGAATACTAATTTATTTTACTCGTGAGATATACGACTGGTCGGAGTTACTAGTTATTAGCGGAGATTTGATTTGAGTGGCCGTGCTATATCTCAAGTAGACAATCTTTGCTATATCACTGTCAAACTAAAGCAGTTGGTCTTTTATTTACCGAGAACAATACTACTGGCAGTGCATCAGTTTTGGCAGGATTATTTATTTCACAAAAATAAATACTTAGTAAAAGTATGTGCTTCTAGTACCCTGAAAGATTGGGAAAAATCTTGGACAGCGTAGGCGTGTCCTTATCAAAACCATTCTTCATAGGCTGGGTTGGACACCTTAACGTCCTTCCCGTCGGGGCCTTTGCCATCAATCTCCAGGGCAGGTGCTGGTGTAGAGCCGGTGAGATGACCTTCAAGACGAGCTCCTCGGACGGCAGCGAGGACTTGGGGCTTCCACATGGCATGATTGGTGCGAGATAGCTTCTCAGACACCGTGATGCCAAAGAAGGGATTTCCGGTCGAGGAAGACATGGTTGTGGCTCGAGGTTATAGGTGTAGATGAATTTTGGAGATGTATCTTAGGCTCTAATGACCATGTTAAGAAATTAGGGGAGAAACGTCGTGCCTCTCCCTGGCCGGCGGCTTCGTGTTATATGGCGAGAACAGCCCCTCGGTGGCTTGTACATCAAGTAGATGAGATACACCGGCCGGTGGTTGAGATACAAACTAGATATACAAGTTGTTACAACAGATCCTATATCTAAACAACTCTACCAGCCGGTTGTATCTCTATCTCTATCTAGATTACATCATAAATTACAATATCTAACAGCTCTCTGCGACGGGGAACCGACGGCTGGGGCGAGGACGGCCGCGGCGCCTCGCCGCTGTCTCCCTGCTCCCCGCGGGCCATGGAAGTCCCGACGACGGCGACGACCCGAGTGGAGGTGGTTCGAGCTTGGTGAAAGGCGGCGGCCATGGTGGTGTGCCGCGGAGCTCCCTATGCCCTCCGGGCTCCCTAACGGCAGCGTCGGCCCGGCCCTCTCCGCCGCAGCATCCCTCTCTCTCCCTCCGCTACTCCTTCTTCCGAGGGCTGGCGGGAGAGTTGGGCAGCGCGGGCCCGTGCCACGTTGGCGGTTATCGGGGACCTCGCTATTCATGTGGAAAATGAGGAGGGGGGGGGGGACGGGAAAATAGCGTCTGTTTTCCGTCCCCCTGCTACGGGACCAAAAACGACATCCTTCTCCTGGAGGAGACGATCTGAATCCAGACCCGGTGCGGATGGTCTAAGAGGAACTAGATTATGCCTAACTACGGGTGTTACTAATTAGTGACCGCGCGTTAGGAGGGGCACTAGCAATCGATTACCGACATACATTATTTACCCAGCCACGCTGGCCAGCACATGCGCTGCTCCTCTGGTCCCCCACGTGGCCATGTTCCTGATCCTTCGACGACGGGATCTCACCAAAAATTTGATCTCCACAACTTTTTCAATCTCTTCCAACTCATATTGTACACAAATTTATATAAAATAAAAATAAATATTTACAAAATTATGCGACAAAGTTATATATATAACTTTTTCGTAACGACAATTTATACACATAATTTTTCTCTAATAACGAGTTATGCATATTTTTTTCTTAACAACAAGTTATGCAGATAATTTTTTTCTCAGACGACGAGTTACGTGGATAACTTTTTTACTAAAGGCAATTTATGCTCATAATTTTTCCTCTAACAACGAGTTATGCATATAACTTTTTCTCTAACCACGTATGCGCATAATTTTTCTCTAGCGACGAGTTATGTGCATAATTTTTTTTACTAACGACGAGTTCTGTGTATAACTTTCCCTAATGATGAGTTATGTGCCCAACATTTTTCCTTAAAAATAATTTATGTGCATAACTTTTTTTGTAACGTTTTTCTTCGACCTTAAAAATATTGTTAAACAACTTACACGTATACACAAACAATATGAAAATTTTTGTTGAATGAAAAAGGAAAAAAGGGAGGCGACTACATGGAGAGGCTTATTCATTTAGTCGTACATGGAGAGCTCTCTCATGTTACTTCTTGCGACACAAAATTACTTCCCTCAACAGAAAGAAGCACACAGGAGAAAGTAACTTTTAGTTATACATGAAGAGCCCTCCCAAGTTACTTTCTGCGACACAAAATTTTGTGTCACAGGAAGTAATTTTGTGTCGCGGGAAGTAACTTTATGTCGTAGGAAGTAACTTTTGTATCGTAGGAAGTAAACTCGAAGGACTCTTAAATGGAGAGAACTCTCCGCTTAGATTTTACGAAAAAAAAGAGCAGTAGAGCGCCGCCGCTTCGGGCTGGCCGCGGGACCCGCCGCTCCGCGTGCGTCAACGTTGCGCGCTAGGAGCGAGGGCGCGAGGCCTTGCTACGCAACCACCGAGGGGCTGTGGACCCACACATGTGGGTGGAGGCTGCTGATTGGAAACCAACAGCCGAAGCTGAATCGGTTTTGCGCCTAACTAATGTGTAATACATAATACAGTAGGAATGTGAAGCTGTAGCAGAACAACCTGCAGAAGAGGAACTACTCATCATGCATCGAACATCGTCCAAATAAACAACTCACAACTAGTTATATATCATCAGGGCATCCATATGTGTTGTTGTGAGTCGTGACCCGTAGGTAATTAAACAACTCATTTGTCGTAGAATAAACAAGACTAAACAACTCACAACTAGTTATACTATATCATTAGGGCATCCATCTACCATCTGTGCCGTCGTGATCCCTGGGTAAACAGCTCAGTTGTCAAGCCCTTCTTCCTAGATCCGGCTTTGAGTTATGCAAATAGCTCTAAATATATATTATCGCACTGTACAACTGGAGCCAGGCGGCAACTGCGTGGAAGATGATGAAACTGACTAGCTAACCGTAACTTAAATAATAGCATGTATAAGAGCAACTTCAACAGTTTGCTATTTTAGCTTGACATCCATCTAATTTTGGCAAATCATAAAAAATTAGCCTCCAACAGTTTGACATTTTAACAACTTGGCATCCCTCCTCTCGCCGCGCGCATATATACGCATGCGCGCTAGTATCCGCGGCTCATCGTTATAGCAGAAGAGGTGGAATGACATAAAAATAATTTTGTTTCTATCTCGGGGTTCCTAATGTAAGTTTTTCAAGAGGTGGAAGGGCATAACATAATTTTTTTTTCTCTCAGGGTTCCTGATGTAAGTTGGATCTGGATTTAGAAAATGAATTATGCGGAGATGAACTAACTTGGTATATCTTTTTAGAAGTTGACAAAACACAAGATTTGCTAAGTAAAATTTGGCAAACTCTTGGAGATGCTCTAAAGCGCGCTCGAGTAGTATACAACTGTAGCATCCGCAATGAACCTTCCAATCTCTTAAATTGATAAATTGATTCTTTTAGGTTATTCTCAATGGAAGTTTCGTGTCTCCGTTTTTAACGCATGGATACTTTGGAAACAATGTTGAAGAGTTTTATCCTCCTACGAAACTTTTTCTACTTACATAAAACTCTTTTTTTTTGAGATTTACTTACATAAAACTCTTATCACCTCTTTTGATTAATAAAATGTGATGTTAGTGTATTTAATGACCATAAAACTCCAATTGAGGTTGGAGACAAATATCTGGGCTAAGATTTTATTAATTTAAGAATAGAGAGAGTAGTAAGATTTGTTGTGTGCCAGTCAACATCTATGAAATGTACGTAAGTGGCACGCGCATTGCATAGTTAAAAAAGTATTTATTAAGCACATATATTGCTTTTTTATATATACTACTGTATATACTTTACTATTCTTTGGATTTTTTTTTATACTTATTCTCTAGATTATTGGTATTTGTATGTTACTACTACATGTTTCTAGATTAATTTTTAGCGCATGTAGGAAATTGACAAATTAGGTATGTGTTAATTTAATTTGAAGCGCAAATTTAGTGAAAAAGTTGCGTATATAGCCTGTTGTTGATGGGTGCTTCAGTTCCATGTTACTCTCAGATCTAGGCAATGTTTGGATAGGTGGTGAAAAAAATTTCAGTCTCTTTTGACCGCTAATTAAAGATATTAAATAAAGTCAGTTTATAAAATTATCTTCACAACTCTGTGTTAATTCACAAGATAAATCTAATAAGACCATTAACCACATGATTAGAGGATAATTACTGTAACAAATTATAGATTAATTATGCTCATTATTTCATTTAATACTTTATGCATACAAGATTCCATTCCTTTTCTCGTACTATGATTTGTACACTGGGCGTCGGTCGAGATGGTCTTTCGAGATGCGTGTGTTTAGTTTATTCATCGGTTGCACCAAGCCTATCATGGGTAGGACGGCATAGGGCCGTACTACGTATCAAAGTTCTTAAAAGATGCCCCCGTTTGAGCTCCTCCCCGCGTTTCACGGGGACGCGTGGCGCGCAGCGCGAGCTCCGGCACCCATGCCTGCCAATTTGCAAAAGAGCCCCTCTACTCTCTGCAAATTGCAGCGTAGTCCACCCGCACCCCACAAACCCTAGAGTACTGTTGCCCCACACCCCCTCCCGGCGCCGTCACCCTGCAACCCCTCCTCGCGCTCTCCTTGCCATGCTGTCACCGCTCCCGCGGCCCCCTTCATGCTCACCTCCGCACCTCCCAAACCATAGCCGTCACTCGGTTCCACTATGCACCTCCTCCTCGCTCGGTCACCCAAATCCATCCCGTGCTCTCCTCCTCGCGCCGCCGCCGCCGCTCTCGCGGCCCCCCTCCATCCTTCCTCCGGAGGTGGATCTGGATTCCTGGACACATCGGTGTCTCGGAGCTCGGGCCTCGCCCGATGTGCCTGTCGGCAAGCATCAAAAGGCTGCTGCCGGGTGAATCCAGCGGGGAGCGCAGTCCGGGCCGGGATTGGGGGTGACCAGCGCTAGAGCAACGGGCAGGCAAGGTCTCCATGGGCGCGAGCGGTGGGCCGATTCCGGCTGGTGGCGAGGGGATGGTGCGGCGATGCTCTCCCGATCTGCTCCAGCAGGCAGCAGGGAGCACCCCCGGTCGGCGGATCTCAATTTGCTCCACGGGCCCTCCTCTCTGCCGTCGATCCACAAAAGAAAGCGGTGGCGGCGTTGCCTTTTCCTGGCAAAGGAAGAGACAGAGGGATTCCGACTCCCCAGTGACCTTTGGTGGTGAGGCTCCTCCAAGGACGCCATCGCCGCAGAGCCCTTCGGCATCGTCCACCGCGGCATCTATGACGGCCGCGATGTCGCAGGTACCCCTCTATTCTTTTCCTCTTCATCTGGGCAGCACGTCGAATCCGAATCCCTTGCTTGGCTTTGATTTTTTGGCGTTCATTTTAGTCCACGATTCGTTGCAATCATGAGAAATTTGTTTTGGTGGTGGAAATTGCAGGTGTTGGAGGCTATGGATGTCTCCTGGAGCCATTGTGGTTGGGTTGGGGTGTTAATTGATGGTTGTGTTGCAGGATTGATGGTGCTTCTGTGATTTTCATGCTGCTTGTGTGCATGGGATTCAAGATGGCGATAAGTATAACATATTGCATTAAAACAATAGGTACAAATGTGATATGAAGTAAATATATCTATGAACATTTTCTGAACTGTATGGTACTTGCCCCCCATGATGACAGAAGTGCTACATTTGAAGTCTAAAGTTTGGAAAATAGTACTTAAATTTTGACTATCTTAATCATAGGGAGGATATTTTTTCCACTGTTCAAAATGTGGTTTTGTTTTTTAACTGAATACTTGAATACTTCAAGCAGCTGCCCGATCAACCTAATGTTGATACTTACGCTGCACTGGATGCCGATGATGAGAACCTCGCTCCACTCTATGAGCGCCATGCACGTTATCGCATAAGATATTTGAAGGTTCCTCCCGTTGCTGTATTTATCAATCACAAAAAAATCATGCATTATTTACATTTGTGTTCCCAGTGCAGTATATAATGTTATGTGTGATATATAATATTTCTACAGTTGTCATCGGCGGAGTCCATGGCTAAGCTGAATGCTGAATTGAAGCAGCACGATGCTATGGACCTTCTCGAGGAGGACTTATCTGGAGAGCTTCTTGATAAGATGGGATACCTTGAGCACTATGAGGAAGATGGCACCTTAGATTGGTTCTTCCACCCTGATCTCTGCAGGCTTGAAGCCCTGGATGACTATCAGCGTCTTATACCTTGAAATCATGTAGGAATAGTTCTGCAATTACATAATTTTTTTGTGTTCTCGAATATATATATTTTTTGTGTTCAATTATGTCAATCTGACTGTTAGGTATAATCGCACAGTCTGAATTTGATTCCTTGACCATTTTAGTTTTTCGTTAATAAACAATGAAAATGTCTATTTCAGTCTGATTTTACTATAGGTAAAAAGATGTCTATTTATTTATGGACCCAGAGTCCAGACGTTAGGCCAGTTTATAATGTTTATGGATTAGTTCATACCAGGTGTGCTGAAATTTAGTTAGCTTTGCCATAGAAGAAGCATGGTGTCATATGCTAGAAAATTCAATCTCTGATTCTCAAAACTGTACGAGCATTATATCCAAAAGAAGATAGCTATTGCCCAAGCTATTGGTCTGATTCCCACGGTATTATCTTAGTTTTACTGATAAATGCGAATAATTCTACATCTTTCCATTTTTTCCAATACATGTTATCATTGTTGACCTAATAACAAATGGAGGTATTATCTTAGTTTTACTGATACTGTGAATAATTCTACATCTTTTCATTTTTTCTAATACATGTTATCGTTGTTTACCTAATAACAAATGGAGTATGCTAATATTGGCATCTTGCTATTTACTGGAGACTCAGACTCTGTTGCTATTGCTGCTATTTCCTTATAAACAAATGGTGGATGCCAATATTGCAATCTTGCTATTTATTAGAGTTATGTACTCTTTCTGCTGCTACTTCTTGTTCCTACTTTTAACTCTCAACCCTGCATACTGGTGGAATCCAGGTCTAGATACTTCGGCCAGGGCTATTATGATCCAAAACTAGGCACAGTAAAGAAAACATTTAGTCTGTTACAACTGTTGTCTTAATAAATGGGAGCATTTATGCATACTTCCATTTTATTTTTGTTAAATTTCCTGGTTGATGTTGGCATATGTGATGGACACTAAAAATAAATTTGCACTGATGCTAATGCATTACATGCACACAGAAATCTGTATCACGACAGTCTGTCTTGATTATGCTTTCCGAGTATCCAGTCCATGTACATTTGCAAGAACATGTGTGAAATGAAATGATCTGCGAGAGTTGCCATTTATTGCCTTGTGTAAATTCAGCTATCTAACGTTTATATTTGATTGTTGACATGATAGGGTGCACTTCAAATGTTGACATGATATTTGCATTTTTTTTTCATTATGATATTGATAGGGCGTGCAACACGCGCTGAATTGTCTAGTTTGTATAAATGGGAGACTCGATCGATGCTGCAGTTCGCCAAGCAACGAAAAGAATAACCAAATTCACTCACATCCAACGCGTACTACTAGTGCGTCCCTTTGTGCCTGCTAACTACGAGCCGCCGCCGCCACCACCACCAGCCATCATGGACCTGATGAAGAAGGGTATGCTTCTGCTAGCCCTAGTCATCGTTGGTGTTGCTCTGTCCAGCACCAACTGCAACGCCCAACAAGCTGATGATCCCTGCCATCGTTTGTTCACTTCACTGACGTTCGCGGCGGGCAATAGCGGAGATGTCGGACCTGTAAGTCAATTTTGGACTAACGAGGCGGCCTGCCTCGAGAAGATCAACAAGTGCGCGGCCAGCTGCCCGAACGCGTGATAGCACCGGGCGTCTGCATGCTATGGTGCAGGGGGACGGGGCTTCCCTTTTCAATTTCTTGGCAACATGCATGCATGGCATGGTTGCAGTGTGTGATCAGGGTGAGCTCACTCCCTGCATTTGGTTGTTTTTATTTACGTAACTAGGGAATCTCACCCGCGCGTTGCTGCGGGAATTAAGAAAATGTAATGATTTTAAGAAAAATTTACCATGATATCATCTCTTGACGATAAGGACATGAGCATATTATGTAAAGTTGAAATACCCGGGTAATGAGTATCACTATTTATTTAAACCAAAGTGGCAAGCTATTTGAACTGAAGTTTCTTATCCGAGTACAAACAAATATTCATAACGATCACATGGTGTATCTTGAAAAAAGAACATGTAATTATTTATTAGAGTGAGTCCTTGGTAGCATAGATAATTATATCTTGTTCGTTCTCCATGTTTTATATTGAGAATAATTTCCAAGGGTTACCTGTATGAATAGTGAGTATATTATAGATGTCAGATATTATACTTGATTGAATATTTGGAGTTTTATTGAGTATAATATTTTATGAAGTACCTCTCAATGGGTCTTATGTTATTTTGCTAGAGGGTCAGCTGGAGCCTCTTTGTTGAATTCCAACCTTCGTTTAGCCTGTGAGTCGCTGCAAAATATATGGAATGCGAAGATGTTAGAATTGTCTTTTCCGTTCTCCAGGTTTACTGACAGAAATATTGAGATCTTTCAAAGCCCTTTCAGACATTTTCAGGACTTAGAGTGACCGGCACACTCAAGATACAGCGGGCACAAATGTTTGGAATCTATAACTCCCATATAGGAGCTCCCTGAAACGGAAACAGTGAAATCTAATGCCAACAGAAGAAAAAAAATCTGAAATACCGTACTCCCTTTCCCGTTTTATTTAAACTTTTGCAGCTCGCAAAACTTCCCACAATCTCGATGGCTGGCACTGTTGCAGCAGGTAGACTATTGCTTGCTGCAGGTGTAAAAAAACTTAAAGTGCTGGAGTATTCTCGTCCACACACCTAGAAGCAAAACAAAAGAAAGAGAAAAAAAATCTCCCTGGAGCCTCCGTCGTCATCTTCCAGACGTGCGCCCCCTCTCCTTCCTTTCTGAAAACTTCCATTCCCTTCCCTTGCAAACGCACGACTTTACAGCAAGCACGCACCTTCCCCATCCCTTGAAGTCTTGTCCGTACGCGACCATGGCTGTGGGCGGCCGCTGCCATAGCCGGATCGGAGGATGCGTGGAGGCAATGTATATGTCCCTGACTCAAAAGATGAAGAGGATGCCGAGAGGTGGCCGCAGATGGGGCAGCTGGCGTCGATCTGACCCCTGCGGTCGCCGTGGACGGGGCTGCCGGCGTTGATTTGGCCCCTGCGATGGATGCCGACGGGGTTGCTGGCGTTGATTTGGCCGCTGCGGTGGCCGCCAATAGAGTGAGTATGCTTAGAGAGAGAAGAGGGCGAGAGAGATCAAACTCCGCAGAGGCCCGCGGAAGGAAAATGAAGTGGGGACGGAGAAGGAGAAGATGGAGAGGGAGTGCAAATACATGTCAGCTGGTACGTAGTTCCCCCTCCTTTCCGCCGCTGCCACAACCCTTCATCTCCAGCTCTCCTCTCTCTCCACTCCGATTCCGGCGGCGGCGCGCCCTAATCCCGACGGAGAGGTCGTTGGACTGCTTCCTCTCTCCCTCCCTCTTGTCCAGATCTAGCAGCGGAGCCCCCGTCTCCCGCAGATTGACCAGCGGTGCGTCACTTCCGTCCTTCTCCTTCGTGGGCAGCTTTCCTGGCGCAGTTCGTGGAGGATTGGTTGGAGGATTTTGAGGTGGAGAAGAGGCACAGGCCGGGGGCCATCTTATGGAGACAGGGGAGGTGAGGCAGTGGGAGTCGAGTGGGCAACGGACGGGCGAGGGACGGGGAGGCGGCGGGACGGCGGTGGCGCGGGATCCGCGCGGTCGCTGGTGGGCAGGGGACGGGGATGGCACGGGGTGGGATCGGGGAGGCGCGGGTGAGTTTCAGTTAACACTCACACAGCAGCTAATCAGAGGCCTAAGAACTCCTTAAGAAGGGTTAGTGGGGAGCTCCCATATAGGAGTTATTATAGATTGGTCGTCACGTCTGGATGTGTTGGTCTGTAACTGTGTCTGTAACGTCTTATTTCATTTCTGTGGGTGTGCACGCTTTGTATTGCATTGTATTTCCACCAATTAATAAATAAACCTATTTTAATTTGTTTTCTGATATAGGAGTAACTGGATTGTTATATGAACTTTACAAAAATAGGTGATGATGCCACTCCCACTCTTGTACCACTACATGCAGTGCTATAGCTTGTTCAATTACGTGTGATTGCATTTAATTTGCTTCTCGATCGGCCTCCTTGTGTTGGCTGCTCTGCTCCGTCCCCCGGACTATTAATCTTTCATTGTTAACTATCAGCAACTGTAATAATCAATTTGCTTAACTCAGAAATCCTATGAGCATACCGTTTGATTTCCTAGGTGGAGCAGCCAGGCAAGTTGAAAGGCAGCGTATATTATGTAAACCAACCACCTTATGCAAATTATGAAAACTCCGATCACGAACGCAAGATCTAGATCCAAACGTTAGGGAGAGACTTAGAGAAGTGAGAGCAATTTACAATAAACCACCTGCCAGCCCCCCACTCATCGTGGTAGTTTTGCAGATTCCCCCCTCCCCCGTACACACACCGCCGCACCGCCCCTCCACCGCACCGTCACGCGTCGTCGCAGTTGACGGTCCTGTAGTGGAGGGACTGAAGGCATAGTGGCTGTCGAAGAGGACCATGTCCAGTCGGCTCACAGTGCCGTCATCTCTCATGGGGAGCATGGCGGGCGCGTCCATGAAGCCCTTCCCCATCTTGCGCGACTCGGTGAAGGCGAAGAGCCCCGAAAGGTCAGTTGCTACCAATCTTGATGCGGGCGTGGTGGATGACGGTGTTGTTCAAAAAGTCGTAGAAGACGACCAGGACGGTGCCGTCGGCGAGGGCACGGGGAAGTGCGCGACGGGCCTCGGGAAGCAAGCCAGCGCCTCGTCCTCGCCATGCAGCTGGAGGAGGACGAGGAGGTCGTACACGAGGTGACCCTCTTCCTCCTCGTGCGCCACCAAAAGCGGACGGTCATTGGCGGTCATCACATACTCACATGCATGCTGCTCGGTTCGCCGGTCGGCTGGCTGCTGCTGGTGAGTAGTGGCGACACGCGGACACGCCCGCAGGTTGATCGATGGAATGGAATGCGATTCCGTCGCGGCGTGCAGCTGCAAGGGCCGGCCTCTCTTCGTTCAGTCGCGCGAAGGCCGTAAGCGTAAGCGTGCGCGAAGGCCCGTCAACGGCGGGGCAGCGCGGAGAAGGAGATGCGAATCGGGAGAGTCGACGCGCGATTGGATGTGCGTACATGGGAGGGGAGGGATTTCGCAAAACTACTCCGATGAGTGGAGGGTTAACGGGCGGTTTATTGTAAATTGCTTCCACCTCTCTCCGCGGCTTTTGGATTAGACCCGCCGTCTCAGTTTCCATAGTCTGCATAAAGTGGTTGGTTTCCATAGGATACACTGCCAAGTTGTAAATCCAATTTCCTACAACATCGTCAAAGTGAATATGAAAAAAGGTAAATCCAATTTGTTCATGAGCAACCTCTGAGTCAGAATTGGAGATGCGAATTAACTCCTTTAATTTTACTCACACAAATATCACTGATTGGTGGCTGCAATTTTAGTGGACGAAAACAGAGGAAGAAGAAAACTACCTGCAGCTGCATTCAGGTTCTTGGCATAACTAATATTAGCTGGGGCAGAACATGAGCACATAACTAATATTTAGCCGGCGCAGAACTTGAACACATATAACTAATATTATAAAAAAACACATACGCACATCACATTCTCATTGATATCCTACACGAATGGATGTATGACGCCCTGTTTAGTTTCCTAAAAGTTCTCAAAATTTTCGCATTGCAGACCGTACCACCTCTCACAGAACACGTTTCTCAATGCAAAAATTTTATCACTTTCACCAAAAATTTCACAACTAAATGGTGCCGAAGATGTGTTCATCCGTTTCCAGGATCCCGGGGCAGACTTCACAATAGGATTAATCGAGAGCTCGAATGTTTTTGTTGTAGAGGCTAGTTCTTGTGTTGAGCCATCTGTGATAAAGCAGCCAGCCGAAAAACTTTACTTCGGTCGGGAGTTTGGTGTTCCAGAACCAGGCAGCGTCTGGATCAGGGAGATAAAGGGGAGTGCATTGTGAGATAAGCACCTCTCGACGAGAAATCTGCCCCAACGGTGTTAATGAGGTAGGGTCGATAATCTTGCTACGTAATGGTTACCATGTGCAAGCAGACGAGGTCGAAGAAAGCAAGAGATGCCATTATGTATAAGAGCAAGGCTAATGGTTCTGGCGACTGCCCCAACGGTGTTAATCAGGTAGCGCCGATAATCTTGCTACGTAATGGTTACCATGTGCAAGCAGTTCTGAATGATGTCTCTCTTCTGCAGCGGTACTGGTCAGACGAGGTCGAAGAAAGCAAGAGATGCCATTATGTATAAGAGCAAGGCTAATGGTTCTGGCGACCAGCCGGCTGCAAGCGAAGCCAGGCGCCCACATCCACACTTGTTGCGGGCTCCAAGGCACATATTGGCCCACAACCAGTGAATGATGCGCTCGCTTCAGCCGGCGACGAGCAGAACGCCTGCTTTCGTCTCTCTCTCTCTCTCTCTCTCTTCTCCTCTCTCTCATCCACATGGGATTCCGCCGGCTTGCAGCCGGTTATAATACTTGCTCTAAGAGCTGCAACAGAGATGGCAGGACGGGTGTAATGGGTGTATAGAGCCAGGAACGTGTCAGCCAAGGTAGTGTTTAGGAGCCATTTGTCGTGTGCCAAAAGGAAGTGTGCTTGCCATCGTCAAGTGTTACGGCTGTCAGAGAGCGAAAGCGAGGAAGTTCAGCATGCACAACGCGACTGAGGAAAGAATTCTCGTCAGCTACGGTCTCCCTGTTCGTCTAGTTTACAAGTCACCAGGCAACGGTACTTTTCAACCATCCACCAACTACCAGTCAGCAGTATTTTTCTCTCAGAACAAATCAGCACTAGAAACCACTCATCAGCCAAACGAACACGCCCAGTATGACTGAAGAACCAGGCCTTCCAAGGTAGCGGCCGAGGATCATGAAGTTTTTGAATAAATTTCATAAGAAGGAAATATATTTAATCCCCAAGCCACCGCCTTTGCTAACGCAAACTCTCTCCCACTTTCGACGCCCTCCTCTCCCACCGCTACTCCTCGACGGTCATCGCGGGCGCCCCGCTATCCGAGCCCAGCCCCGCCACCGTCTCCAACCTGACCTCCTGCGGGCTCTCCCCCGCCGCCTCCACGGCTGCCCGTAAGCACAGCATCTGCTTTGCCGACAGGGTCGACGCCGTCCGCGCGCTCCTCCGCAGCTACGACTTCACCGACGCGGACATCACCATTCACCAAGTTGTGTTTGTTAGAAGATAGACAATATTTCGGTATATTTTAATTCCATGAATAAAGTGATATTCCAATATGGTGAGTAAAACAATCCATGTGCTAGTGTTCATGTTTAAACAACGATCAAATATAAACATATTCATGATTATACAACTAATAAACATGAATATAAGTTTTAGAATGTACCCAATAGGAGGGCGAGTGCCGGAGCTACCCGGTGTCCCGTTATCACTTGGCTCAGCCATGTGACCTTGGTTGATGTAGTCGAACAAAGTCGGTGCAGGAAGATGATCCCAGTGGAGTCGAACGGTCGCCGGGAAGTAGACGAAGTAGTCGTACAGGGAGCGAGCAGTCGCGTCGAGACACTCCCCAAAAACCTTATCACCCACCTACCCCGTGCAGGATCTCAACAGCAGGACGAGGTTCCGGAGGCTCTGCTCTCGCCAACACCGTGCGCGCAGTGCAAGCGATGGGAATGCGAAAGCAAAAGATAGCAGACAGAGAGGGAGAAGAGAGAGGTCTCCTAAGCAGGAGTACCTGGTTGTGAATGGGGCGAGTTGAGAGGGAGGAGGAGGGGCGCCTTATATAGGCGGGCAGGCGCGGAGGGGGTGCGCTCAGATCTAGATCTGGGACGCGGAGAGGATGCGGTGGGATGAACCTGGACGGTCGCGGTTAAGAAAACCAAATCACCGTTCTTCCAACGGCAAAAAGGTGCTCCCGCCCCGCAACTCATCACGTCCGCTCCGTACCGCTCGTCTCGTCTCGACATGACACGACATGACACGTCACGCCCACGGTCTCGGCCTGGCTCGGCGAGGCGAGCGAGCGCGCGCGCACGTGTGGCACGCCTTTCTCCTTTATTCAACTTCACAAGAGATGTACCGAAAGTCTACCTCATAAGTCGAATAAAGGACTCATCAATTACCCGTACGATATTTCTCACTTTAATTATTTAATTATTGAAATAAATGGCTCTAGGTCCATTTATTCTAACAATCCCCACCAAGAATTATAAGTCACATTGGAAATGCTCTCATTTTCCCTTTCTGTTTTGATATACCAGTACTACGGTGGGGACTGTTAAGTTGAACATCCACCAGGAACTCAGGTTACACTTATTTGCAACTGAACAATGGACTATGCCTTGAATTGCCAGTTTTGTGCATCTAAGCTTGGCCCGAGCCCATTACTGATACTAGGCTGCACATAACATCCCCGCGGGTTGGAGCTTATGGGTCATACTCCGTGCCTCTTCATGAGTTTTCTAGAGATCACCCAAATCTCATAGACTATGACCAGTAGTCTGACTCATATAGGTGTGTTCCTTCAAGACATACTATAGGTCTATGTCATTGCTTCAAAGAAACAACTGCCTTGTTTCATGGAAGCCACTTGGAACACATTAAGGTATACATACCAGTCTGCCATACAATGTTGAAGAGAAATGCATCTTTCTATGGACTGAGTCTCTTCAAAGGTTCTCTTCTCTTAGTCGAACCATAGCTTATTTCACCGTCCTAATTCACGGGATCTCCGATCACATAGGACAGGTTACCACTATGGAAAGACTCACGTGGGTCTCAAACTCAGTTCCATAGATGCATTATCTATCACAATACGTGACAGACCCTTTATAAATCGATCTGCCAGGTTTTTAGCCGTATGGATGTAATCCAGAGCTATAATACCGGTGTTTCTCAATTTCCTAACAGATGTCAACCGTCTCTTGACATGCCTGGATGACTTCATGTTGTCCTTTGAACTGTTCACCTTAACAATCACATTTTGATTATAACAGTTCATTAGAATTGTCGGTATCAGTTTTTTCAACTATCGGCAAGTCCATTAGGAGCTCACAAAGCCACTCAGCCTCGACAGTGGCAGTATCTAATGCTGCGAGTTCTGCTTCCATCGTTGACCTTGTTAGAATGGTCTGCTTACAAGACTTTCAGGAAACAGCACCACCTCCAAGTGTGAACACATATCCGCTTGTGGCCTTTAACTCATCAGCATCAGAAATCTAGTTTGCGTCACTATATCCCTCCAAGACTTTGGGATCTACGGAATAGTGAATACCATAATTCATTATTCCTGCTAGATAGCGCATTACCCTCTCGAGAGCACGTCAGTGTTCACTGCCCGGGTTTGAAACAAATCGGCTCAGCATACTAACTGCATATGCAATGTCGGGTCTCGTGGTGCTAGCCAGATACATCAAAGAACCAATGATCTAGGAGTATCTCAGCTGATCCACCATTATCCTTAAGTTCTTCTTTAGAACCAAGCTGACGTCATATGGAGTTGAGGCGGGTTTAGCATTGTTGTAGCCAAACCGACTCAGCATCTTCTCAACATAGTGAGTCTGTGATAGAGTCACATTACCATTTTCTCCCTTGATTAGCTTTATGTTAAGGATAACATCAGCCTCTCCCAAGTCCTTCATCTCAAACTTTTGAGATAGAAAGTCTTTGACTTCCTTGATCACATCAAGGCTCATGCCAAAGATAAGTATGTCATCTACATACAAATACAAAATCACTCCTTCGCCCCCACCATAGCGATAGTGAACACATTTGTCAACTTCGTTTGCAACAAAGCCAACAGATGTCAAAGTTTTGTCGAACTTATCATGCTATTGCTTAGGTGCTTGCTTGAGACCATAAAGAGACTTCACCAGCTTACACACCATTCCTTCTCGACCCTTTACTACATATCCATCCGGCTGATCCATATAGATCTCTTCCAACTCTCCATTTAGGAAAGCTGTCTTAACGTCCATCTGATGAACGAGAAGACCATGGGAGGTTGCCAGAGAAAGTAGTACTCTTATGGTAGTCAATCGAGCGACTGGTGAGTAAGTATCGAAGAAGTCTTCTCCTTCTTTCTGGATGTAACCCTTGGCCACAAGTCTAGCCTTGTACTTATCAATAGTACAATCGGGCCTAAGCTTCTTTTTGAACACCCATTTGCATCCCACGGGCTTGCACCCATAGGGACGCTCAACGACCTCCCAAGTTCCATTCGACATGATAGAGTCCATTTCACTCCTCACTGCTTCCTTCCAATAGTCAGCATCAGGTGACGAGTAGGCCTCTGCAATGGTCTTAGGAGTGTCATCTATGAGGTATACGATGAAGTCATCTCCAAAGGCTTTCTCCGTCCTTTGTCTCTTGCTCCTCCTAGGAGCTTCATTGTTATCCTCCTCAGGATGCTCAATAAGTGTAGGCTCATCGAGTCCCATCAGCTCGGTGGAGTTGTCCTTCTCGACAGACTCTTGCCTAGATGAACTTGTTTCATCTCTCATTAGAAAAATATTCTCAAAGAATGTAGCGTCTCTGGACTCCATAATTGTGCCTACAAGCAAGTTGGACACTCCAGATCTTACTACCAAGAATCTATATCTGACGTTGTGAAAAGCATAACCTAGAAAGACACAGTCCACCATCTTTGGTCCAAGTTTACGTTTCTTGGTGATTGGCACACTGACTTTGGCCAAGCAACCCCAAGTACGTAAATATGAAAGAGTTAGCCTCTTCTTCTCCCATTTCTCGAATGGTGTTACTTCCTTATTCTTCATAGGCACATGGTTCAGGACATGACAGACTGTTAATATCGCCTCACCCTACCATTCCTTAGATAGTCTCGCGGTTTCTAACATGGCATTCACCAAGTCAGCATGCGGTTTTTTCTTTCGGCAATCCCATTAGATTGGGGTGAATAGGGCGGTGTCCTCTCATGAACAATATCGTGTTCCTCACAAAATGAGTCAAAAGCATTTGAGAAGTATTCGCCACCTCGATCAGACCTTAGATGTTTAATCTTTCTCTCAAGTTGATGTTCTACTTCAGCTTTATAGATTTTGAAGTAATGCAACACTTCATCTTTTGATTTTAACAAGTAGATGTAACAAAATCTAGTGCTATCGTCTATCAAAGTCATGAAATATAGTTTACCCCTTTTGTCAACACACCGTTCATTTCGCTCAAATCGGAATGAACTAATTCTAGTGGTGCCAAGTTTCTCGCCTCAGCAGCCTTGTGTGGCTTGCGAGTTTGTTTAGATTCAACACATACGTGGCACTTAGAATTTTTGATAGAGGTAAATTTTTGAATTAAACTCAAACTAGCTAGGCGCATCATACAACCAACATTAACATGACAAAGCCTCGAATGTCAAACATTTGATTCATCATCATTAAACACATGGTTCACAATGTTATTATCATTCGACAAAGAAAAGCGGAACAAGCCTCTGCTATCATAGCCTTTTTCCAATAAAAGTACCAAACTTAGAAATGATACATCTCTACACAGTAGAGACCCGCTGACTAGATTCTTCTTGATGGTAGGTACATGCTGCACATTCTTCAATTGTATGGTCTTCCCCGAAGTGAACTTCAGAGTGACCGTACCAGCACCAAGAACACACGCATGGGCACCGTTCCCCATCAACAAGGAGCCGGTCCCTCCGACCTGGTAAGAAGAAAACATAGAAATGTCAGCACACATGTGAATATTAGCACCGGTGTCTACCCACCAATCTGGTGAAGAGCACACTGAAAGAACTATAGGTAAGAAATTACCGTACCCCGATGTTCCTCCACCCTCGCTAACAACCATGTTCGCTACTTTGGGGGCCTTGCGATCCTTGCGATCCGGGCACTTTACAGCAAAGTGATCCGGACTGCCACATGTATAGCAAGCCCCGGGCTTTCTCTTCTTTTTGTCTGGCCTGTCGGCTTGCTTAGCCTTGGGCGGGGTTTGTGAAGACTTCTTCCTCTTGTTATGGAACTTGGGATTACCCCTATGCACAAAATTTGCGCTTGAGGGACCGGCTATTCCCTTTCCACGTGTGACTTTTGCTCTCGCCTTCTCTTCAACATCAAGAGTCACAACAAGGTCATCAAAGGTGAACACTTGTCTCTTGTGTTTTAGAGTCGTAGCAAAGTCCCTCCAAGACTATGGCAACTTGGAGATGATAGCTCTAGCCACAAACTTGTCGGGCAACTCACATGGATTCTCTTTGCTATAGTCCTTGAGCTCTTTAGCCAGCGCCTGTACCTCATGGGCTTGTTCCACTACCGAACGGTCTTCCACCATCCTGTAGTCTAGGAACTATTCCATGGCGTACAGCTCACTGCCGGCGTCAGAAGCTCCGTACTGAGCCTCAAGAGCATTCCAGATCTCCTTCCCTGTCTTGTAACGGAGATAGGTGTCAACCAGATTCTCTGCCAGGACACTAATGACGCAACTCCGGAAAAGACTATCAGCAGCCTTAAAGGCTGCCTCCGAGATACCCTCGGGAACTGTTTCGTAGGTAACGAACATTATGTCCATGGCCATCAGCCAAAGAGTGGCCAAATCACGCCACCTCTTATAGTTGAAACCATCAAAAGGCTTTGGTTTGATTGAGTTTGCAAAGCTAGTTATCGGAATCATCCTATCAACATAATAAGGTTTTTGGATTGTTAGAAGATAGGCAATATTCCGGTATATTTCAATTCCATGAATAAAGTGATATACCAATATGGTGAGTGAAACAATCCATGTGCTAGTGTTCATGTTTAAACAACGATCAAACATAAACATATTCATGATTATACAACTAATAAACATGAATATAGGTTTTAGAATGTACCCAATGGGAGGGCGAGTGCCGGAGGCACTCGGTGTCCCGTTATCACTTGGCTCAGCCATGTGACCTTGGTTGATGTAGTCGAACAAAGTCGGTGCAGGAAGATGATCGCAGTGGAGTCGAACGGTCGCCGGGAAGTAGACGAAGTAGTCGTACAGGGAGCGAGCAGTCGCGTCGAGACGCTGCCAAAAACCTTATCACCCGCATACCCCGTGCAGGATCTCAGCAGCAAGACGAGGTTCCGTAGGCTCTGCTCTCGCCAACACCGTGCGCGCAGTGCAAGCGATGGGAATGCGAAAGCAAAAGGCAGCAGGCAGAGAGGGAGAGGGGAGAGGTCTCCTAAGCAGGAGTACCTGGTTGTGAATGGGGCGAGTTGAGAGGGAGGAGGAGGGGCGCCTTATATAGGCGGGCAGGCGCGGAGGGGGTGCGCTCAGATCTAGATCTGGGACGCGGAGGGATGAAACTGGACGGTCGCGATTAAGAAAACCAAATCACCGTTCTTCCAACGGCAAAAAGGTGCTCCCGCCCCGCAACTCATCACGTCCGCTCCGCACCACACCGCTCGTCTCGACACGACACGCCCACGGCCTCGGCCCAGCTCGGCGAGGCGAGCGAGCGCGCACGTGTGGCACGTCTTTCTTCTTTATTCAACTTCGCAAGAGATGTACCGAAAGTCTAACTCATAAGTCGAATAAAAGACTCCTCAATTACCCGTACAATATTTCTCACTTTTCCCTAACATTAAAACAATGGGCTTTGATTATTTAATTATTGAAATAAATGACTCTAGGCTCATTTATTCTAACAGTGTTAACCAAGCTGTCTAATTAGCATACAACTCTCTGCTAACTGAAACCTATTACTAATTACTGTCTTCAAAATATACAGCTGACTTAATACCATCTCCTTGTCGATTAAGTTATGTAAGCACAATGGTGTGAGTTGTGAATATGCCAACATCAAGTACAAATGCACAATGTTTCCCCTTTCAGGCAAATGTAAATACAATAAATTGATGGCAAAGTAGAACAAAGGTCCTTTACTTTTTATTTACATTTTGCCTCCATATACAATACATAAATAGTCGGCAGTTCAGTCATAAACGATTAGATTTTCTGAATAATGTGATAAACATTTATATTGATAAAATTAATCACTGTGAATATGGGCCTCGTCCAGTTGAGATTATTGAAGGTGATATGTGTTAGTAGGAACTGTGATACCTGAAATGCCTCAACACTTGAACTGGTTTTCTCCTCAACACTTGGAATGCCTCTGTCTATGAATAACGAATACCTGTGACAAAATACAGTACTTGAGTCATATGCTAACTATGGCCAGCTCATTCTCTGAAGAACATTGCATGAAGTGATTCAAATTGAACTAATTGCTTAGACATTTAAATTGATCAAATACATGAGAACTGCCTGTTAATAAATCTCTCTGGATCAAATTAAATTTCTAGGGCACTCTTTATGTGTAGAAAAGCAGAACTGCCTGTTAATAAATTTCTCTGGATCAAATTGTAGGCAAAGTTCTTTCTTCCTTTTTTCCATAATTCTGCACAAAAAGGTGAGAAACTGAAACAAGAAAAAATGAGGATATTGCTTCACATAAGATATATTTCTAGATTTATTATTTGCTTTCATCAGTTGACACCTGTGAGCCATCCTGCTTGTAGCATATTAGAAAAGGGAATGGAGGTTCTATCTATTGTGAATCATTGCACACACTGGTCGCAGTATCAACATCACTTCAAATGCTTCATGTCATTCTCAAATGTGCTTATTAACCTAAGTACAGTTTAAAAAACAATAATTGAACCATCAGTCCACAAAGACAAATCTGTCATAAATGAATCATATTATTGCTTATTTGTCTTCACAGTATGCAGTGACCTATGGAAAGTAAACTATATCAACCTAAAATCATTAGGCTTTGTTTGGCAACTGGAGTAATCATTCCACAGGAAAAACATTCCACTAGTGGGTTGGGGTGTTCCCCGCCGACCCACCCAATCCACTCGTGGGTTGAGTTTCACCACTTGCAGGTACGTGGGTTGGGTTTGTGTTTGACGTGGGATGGGTTTGTGTATGGCCTGGTGGGTTTGGAGGGACATGTGCTGTGTTGATTATAAACAAGCTGGAGCAAGCAAATAATTGATTGCACACAAGTAAATAAAAGGGCAAACATCCATTTTTCAAACAAAATTCATCCATGAACAAAAATGTGGAACAACCATTTCACCAAGGACAGCAAACATTCAAATATAAATACCACAACTAAGTTCCGAACCATTGTCACTGCAGACAATTGTTTGGAGGGACGTGGATTGATTTCAATTTGTCAATCCAATGTATGCAAGAGCTGAAACAAAATAACATAATTTACACATTTCCACACCCAACACCGTCTCTTCAAAATGATTACACAAGCATGATGAAGGAATCAGATTCACGTTGCCTACAGATTCAAATTTGAAGCATGTAGAAATTTGATAAAAACCCATGTGCATACATGAACAAGACAGTACAAATAAACGACTCGAAATCCAAGGTTTAAGCTTATAAATTTGAAGTCTAGTTCTTCGTCTAGTTGACTGAGCTCTCCTTTTCTCCAGGGCGTTGTAGCAGAATCATGTTTCAAAACTTGCAGCTTCTTCATATCTGTTACAAAATCAAACAAAAGCAATTAAGTTCACTCCCTCTTAAACTGGCATGAAGTTGATAGTTGCCACCCACTCAAATAAGTTTTAATAATACTCCAAGAGAAGTGCTTTAACAGATCCAATGCTAAACTGAGTTTTAACAGATCATGCATATAATCCACTCAAAACCTAAGCTGAGCTTCAGTCAATGAATATAAGCATACTAGATCATTGTAAAATATGATTGGTAGCAAAAACTGATTCTCCAACAGTGGTACCAGCAGTATGAACTAATTTGAACGACATGTGAACCTCGGATCTCACATGCATATATGCTGGCATAACTAGTGAAAGTAAGACAACTCATTTGGAAATAATGATGGACAACTGATCCCAATTCAATGTCCCCACTAGAGGGTTGTATCCAAAACTGAACTGATCAAAATAAACACATCTAACTCCATCACAATATATGCACACACTGGATGTGAAAAGTTGTTATCACTAAACAATGCAAAACATATGAATTAGCACAGGTCCCATTTTGGCACTGAGCTATTTGAACCAGCAAATAAAGTAATTTGCACTGAGCTATTTGAACCAACTAGTATTTCAGACAAAAACTTGGACAAGTAATTGCACTGGGCTTGGTATCCATTGAGCAAGTACAGGTACCGCCTACTCTCAGCGTGCAAGTTTCTGTTTGGTGATAGGAATGTACTGTACTGCATGGATAGGGAAAATGACACTTTATTTATGATATTATAAAATGACAGCCTTAATCAAGCAGCTGACTGTATTTATGACCGGATTGTTACTTGGAGTTAAGGGGGGAACGCCTCTTCTATCTAACATCTACCTGCGCATGAGGGAAAATAGATAACAAGACGAGATGATTCTGTCAAAAACATGAATTTCACAGGCAGGCATATCATGATCAGTCACAGTTCATGAGAAACAGATGGGTCAGGCAAAGATAACAGAACATGCTATATATATATATATATATATATATATATATATATATATATATATATATATATATATATATATATATATATATATATATATACACACACACACACACACAATGAGGAAGAGTAGAAGGTTGCAAGCATCTATGCATACCTAAATCAGGTTACCATGAATCTTCTTGCGTAGCCATTTAAGGCGTGTAGATTCCTTTGCAGTCATGAAAATGGCTCGATTCTCCGCATCTTTGAACACATCATAGGCATCCACCTTCTCATCATCTGAAAGATCTTCAATTCCGTCCACAACAGTGATGCACGCAGGAATGGTGAATGTATTTTCAACCTCAGCTTGTTGTTCTTTTCTTTCTAGAAACCTTCCCATCATTTCAACCACCTTTCCATCATGTTTCCTTTTCTGTCCAGCCCTTTCCACTTTTTTGCCTGATGGTGTTGCCTCTCTGATTCTTGAACTAGCAACTCTTTTGCCCCTCAAGGAAGCAGCAGATGAACTAGCAGATGGTTGCTCAACTATTGTCACATCATCATCCTCATCGTCCTCATTATGCTGAACAACAGGGGATCTGGAATTATGTTGAAAATAGCCTTAATATGGCGATGGATGGTCTCTCCGCCGCTGCCGCCGTCGCCGCCGCCCGACGAACCCTAGCAGGGAAAAAGAGTGGGGAGGGGATGAGGTGGTGGAGGAGATGGAGGGAGGGGAGGAGGATAAGAAGGTGGCACACCTTCCCGGCGTAGTGGGGCTCGCCGCCGCCGGCGCGAGAGAGGCAGCCGTGGTCGTCGCGGAGGACCGGCCCGCCGTCGCGCAGAAGATAGACGAGCGCGTGGAAGACGAGTGCGGCGTCCGGGTGTGTGGTGGAAAACTCCCGTGTTTTCCAGGGGATCGACGTGGGCCAAAAACCAATCCCGGATAAGCCAAATGCGTCTTTTGGGCTGCCGTGTGAATTTTTCCACGCATGGGCTTCATTCCGCGCGACACGGGGTTTTGGGCTGATTCCACGTTATTCCTCGCTTTGCCAAACGAGGCCTTAGTCTATTAGAAAGACAATATCATTCTATCGTGAAATAAGTATAATAATAATCATTAGTCTGTTGTCCACGTGCTACATCTGTTTGGTCGCTGCTGGGGATCGATGCTCCGGCTGGCAGGCACATAAACCCCTGGCTACTTGGCTGTACAATTCACTTGCCTGATCATGTGCGTACTGATGTCTTCCTTATTATGCTTTGGGTGTGTTTAGTGGTCAAAATTAGGATGCAAAATTGGGAGATTTTGCACGGATTTTGGGCTGAAAAGCACTGTTCCGAACTGAAAAGCACTGTAGCACTTTTCGTTTGTTTGTGGTAAATATTGTCCTACCATGGCCTAACTAGGCTCAAAAGAGTCGTCTCGCAAAGTACATCCAAACTGTGTAATTAGTTTTTAATTTCATCTACATTTAGTACTCCATGCATGTACCGACATTTTTTATGTGATGTTTGATGTAATGGGAAATCTTCTTTTTGCATAGTGTATTTTGGGGAAGTTGGTAAGGCGCGAAATGCCAAGATTTTCGATCAGCAAACTGTCTCCCCTTCTGACGTCCTGCGTCGCGTTGTTCAGGACCTGAACAACTGTCGCTACCGACGATCTGCGCCTCTCATTCAAGCTTGGTGTGACTTCTTCTCTTGCTGTTGTTAGGATCTCTCAATTGTAATTCTCTTCTCCCTCTTGTAACTCCAACCTTGGTATACCAGGGTCTGATGTAAAACTGTTCATTGATCAATGAAAAGTGTAGGTGGGGATCTTCCCCCGAGATTGTTCCAAAAAAAGCAAGAGAATAAAAATGTACTTGATTGAAAATAATGCTGGCAGAGTTAGCAAGAAGTCAACCCAGGCTAGCATGAATGTTGTAATTGGTTATGCAGGGTCGTCGCAAGATTTCTAATTTCTCTCCTCCCCTGGCCCGATCTAGTTATGTAACTGTAAATCGTCACTCTGCATCTCTGTTGTTTTGATAATGGAAAAGGGATGACACTCACTTCTAAAAAAAAGAAAAGAAAATAAAAAGATGTTCTAACTGGGCATTGAAGTACATAAACATGACATAATATATTTTTTTGTTAGCATAAAACTTTTATGAAATAAATTCCTAAATTTTTGCTATGTTTTAGGACCATAGCATTTTTTACCAATCATCTTGATTAAAGAAAGACAAGGGGGCCACTACTGGATGTTCTCTTAGACCATAGAACTCAGAATTTAAAATTTCCCTTCACTTAGAAGCATAGATGACTTGTCTAGTGTTCAAGCTCGAGCTTGAGGTCAGCATCGTAGTAGGCTAGTACCTAGTAGGGCGGGCGTTTGACGCGAGAAAAAGCAAATAAAGCCATGTAAGGAGCAATTCCAACTCAAAGCGATCTAGCCCAAGAACAAATCGGGCCGGCCTGATTGATGCCCCATTGCAGCATTGGCAGCCCATCACACACTAGCAGCGCGTCGCGGAGCTGGGCCAATCAATACTTGGCAGGGCCCAGTGAGTGCCCTGTGTTGATGTTAATGCAAGTATACAACCATAAGCAGCAGATTCATCAGCTTTATTTTCAATGTATGGCCATCTATACAGGTGGCATTGTGAATTGTGACTCCAGATGGCAAGAGCCTCTAGAATGGCATTTTCATACACAGCATCACTGATATATATTACAAATACGAACTTTGCAAATTTAGCAGCAACTTCTGTAAAGTGTAAACAGAGCTCAGCAGTTCTGTACGAAAAAACTCAGTACATGCTCACTCAAATATCCTGAGAACCAATAAAATCAGAATGTTCTCAACTTTTAGTAAACCAACAAATTTATCAATTGGAAAGGAGCATAGAGTTTTCAGGTAGTAGGTAGTAAAAAGAAAAGCAGCACTAAGGCAATTCCAGACAGAAATATAAAAATTAAAAAATCTATGGAAGGACCAGATTAAAGAGCATAAGCAATCGAATGAACCACTTCAGCATTCCAGATTCAGTTACTTGGAACATCATGACAATGTCATATTTCTAAATCTGTTAGGATATAGGTAACCAAATGGCAAACCCATACAAGACTGGAAGGCCAGGCCGAGCGACTTGAGGCGCTCGAAGATCTGGGTGATGCGGTCGGGCGAAAGCATGAGCACGCCCAATTTGGTGGTGGTGAGCACCGAGATGAACTCGTCGGGGAGTCCAAGACGGCGCAGGGCGGCCAGGGTAGGGCGCATGTTCCTGTCCAGGTCAGTGTTGAGGCCGCGTGGGTCGCGGGAGATCGCGGCGCCCACATCGGCGTCGGTGCCGAGGACGCCGCGGAGGAACTGGACGCATGGGATGATGTGGTTGGCGAGGCTGCGCGTGAGGAGGGACGGCACAGTGGAGAGCCTCTGCGGCCTGACGCCGAGGGACGCGAACAAGTCGAGCTTGGGGCGGAGGTTCCGGTCGGGGTGGAGGGTGCAGAGCACCGAGGGCCGGCGGACCATCTTGGTGATGTCCGCGTCGGTGAAGCCGTAGCTGCGGAGGAGCGCGCGGACGGCGTCGACCCTGTCGGCGGAGCAGATGCTGTGCTTGCGGCCTTTGCGGGTGGCCGTGGAGGCGGGGGAGAGCCCGCAGGATGTCAGGTTGGAGACGGTGGTGCCCGCGGTGGGGCAGGGTTCGGATAGCGGGGCGCCCGCGATGGCCGTCGAGGAGTAGCGGTGGGAGAGGAGGGCGTCGATGGGGTAGGGCCGCCGGCTGGGATCTGCGCCGGCGGCGGAGGGGATTTGGCGGAAGCGGAGGAGCCGCCTCCGGCAGATGGAGGCGAACATGTCGGGTGCGCGGCGCCGGACGGGACGACGACTCACACGATTCCACCCGCTTGTACCAGTGGGATCACTGTGGGCCGTGGCCGGGGCGATACACCCTTTGGGCCCTAGGCTGGCCCATTTCAATCTTTAGTATCGACAAATTCTGTGTGCCTGCCTTTGCGAGAGCGATTGCTGCAAATCCAGTCACTAAACAAAACTCTTCTAAAAAAATTACTAATCCAAACACACCGAGGATATGTAACAGATGCACCATGAACAATCCCAGTGCCAGATACACTCAGCATTTCTCACGGTGATTATTAGGCTAGAGATATAGGGATACGACCCAGTATAGTGATGTACTGATGTCCTAAAAATAAGGTATATGAAGGGGAAAAGAACCATGCCGGTGTTCTTACATCTTAACCATAAAAATCAGACAATTGGATACGGAACATATAAGTTAGTTTTGCCGATTCTTCTTCACACAAGTCCACGAGCATTATTTGTTGCTTCAGGACAATAATTGCTTTGTCTGCTTCTTCGTCTAAGCCAGACCCTTTCATGCACATCACTGTCACCAATCCCTGCAAAAATCATGGAAAACTTAATGAGTTCATGGATTTCCTCACTGATCAATAATTTCACAGGAAAAATGTACATGGTTTAATGAAGAACAGATCAAATATATCTTGCGCTAGTTTTTCATGATGCAAAGTTTCGAGGCATTTCAAATGTAACTTAGGACTCCAGAATTCTGATCCACAAATGATTTGTAAGGTAAATTGAACAACCAATTCCATGCAGTCTTACAAGTTACGAGGAGGAAAGCGAACATACAAGGTGGTCTCATTGCGTCATCAAAGAAAATGTTGCTATTCCAATCATAACTATCAGCAGTTCACTGTATAACATGGTTGGAAAATTCTGAAAGAACTATAGAGCAGTCTTCCAGAACCATGGTTATCACAATTGCCATGATACTGAAAATGGGGACTATCTTATCAAATGAACTGCATATATTATGAAATATAATCACTAGTCACTAAATTATATGATACATCATGGAGCATGTGCAGATATTCAGAATGTAGGAGAAGTGCAAATACTTCTAGTGCTATGAAATGGAATCGCTGGGAACAATAACGTACTCTATATAAACAAGTACAATAGTTTTCTTTTGTGCGGGTAACAAGTACAATAGGTTAAAAGCAAGAGAATAAAAATGTAATTGATTGAAAATAATGTGGGCAGTGTTAGCAAGAAGTCAACCCAGCCTAGCATGAATGCTGTAGTTGGTTATGCAGGGTCGTCTCAAGATTTCTAGTTTCTCTCTCCCCTGGCCCGATCCAGTTCTGTAACTGTAAGACATCACTCTGTATTTTTGTTGTTTTGATAATGGAAAAGGGATGACACTCACTTTCCAAAAATAGAAAATAAAAGAAAAGGATGTTCCAACAGGGAAGTGAGTTAACTAAAAGTTACATAGAGCTGACAGAATATAAAATGTTTTTTGTTAGCAGATAACTTTTTTGAAAATAAATTCCTAACATTTTGCTACTTTTGGATCATGGCATTTCGTTTTGATTAAAGGAAGGCAAGGGGGACACTACTGAGATGTTCTCTTAGACCACAGAACTTCTGAATTTAAAATTTCCCTTCACTTAGAATCATAGATGACTTGAGGAAAGAACAGAGACCACAACAACTACACGTCTGGAACACGGCAACAACCACGAGCCTAGATAACGACCTTTCTCTATTTTTCTTTGTCAAGAGACTTGAGAAAACTGGACTTATTGATACTTCAAGAAAAGTTGAAGCTAAGTTCAATAGCATGACTGTTAAGTGCTAACTCAGATGACCTCTTTGCTCTTCGGATCACGATCATGATTCATATAGCATCTAACATAGCAATACAAAGTAGAGTTTTAAAATATATTTACTTATAGCTAGGATGGAATAATTGATCACACAAAACATTTGGAGAACTTGTAGTAACGCCAACACTAATCTTACAAAGTACCGAAGGGGGAAAGCAATAATGAAATGTGAAAGCAAAGATAACATGAATCAAATGATGATTAAATAATTTGATTCATCTACGTATCTCTACAAGGTGTATCCTTATGTACATTCCATCACAACACTATCCAGAGTACATGACTATATCTTAAGACATTCATACCTTACTTCTTCGTCCTTTTTTTTCTTTTCAGTTTGGATTTCGGATGATCCTTTGCAGCACGACGGTCCTTGCCCGACGGATATCCCGGCTACACCGGTCTGCCTGCTCCCCAAGATCCTCAACACTCTTCATGAAATTTTCCAGCTTCTTCTTGATCTCCTCCACCCCAAATTTCACCGCCTCCTCATCCCGCTCTGCAAACTCCACACAGTCGATCATTGAGCTGATCTCCACCTCCACCCGGTTGATGAGAACTCTGATACTGTCCAAATCCTTGATGGCAATGAACGTGCCGACCTGCATTGCGCTCACTACCTCCTTCTGTCCTCGGAGAGCGTCCTGATACCCTTTCAGCAACGAATCAATCCACTTCCCCATTGACCCCAGGGGAACTGCGGCGGCTGCGGCCAATGCCGCAGCGACAGGCGGGGCAGCAATGGCCGCGGCAACCACGGAGCAGATAAGGACCGCCGCGAACGTGGTAGCGAAGATGATGCTTGACACCCGGCGCCACGCCTTGATGGTCTTGATCTTCTTGTCGAGCCGGTGCTTGCGCTGCTGCAGCTTCTCCAGCATGGTCAGCTGCTGCCGGTACACGGCCTGGAAGGCGGCGAAGAACTCCTCCGTGAAGGGGTCGCCGGCTGCCTTGAACTGGCGCAGCTCGTGCAGCGTGCGCGCGTACCGAGCGGAGGGCGCGGCGGCGGCGGCGTCCTCCTCGTCGTCGAATCGCTGGAGCGCGACGTGGAGGAGGAGCTGGGAGTCGCGGGCGCGCTTGAGGCACTTGTCGAGCGCGGTGCAGAAGTCGAGGGTGTGGAGGCTGCTCTCGAAGTAGTCCTCGACCAGGTCGAACAGCTCGGGGCTCTTCCAGATGTCCTTCTTGCAGTCGAGGATGACGCGCACCACCTCCTGGTTCATGTCGAGGAGGCAGCCGGTGACCTCGCGGAGGGAGTCCAGCGACAGCGACCGTACCTCGACGCCCACCGCCAGCGTCGAGATGGCGCGGCTCGTGCGGCGCTGCAGCGTCGTGTCGAACGTGCGCAGCTCCGGGTCCGACCGGCACGCCGCCTCGTACGAGCTCAGCTCCTCCGCCGGCGCCGCCTCAGGCGGCAACGCCGGCTCCGACGTCTCCGGACGCCTGCTGCTGCTGGTGCTGCTGTGGCCGTTCCCCATTGCCGGAAGCAGAGACGGTGGGTGACGCACTCGATCAAATCAGAAACCCACAAACGGAAGAAAAAAAATCCCCTTTGGACGAATGGAATCTAGGACCAAACAATCAAGAAATGTTTCAGGAACTAAAACGGATCAAACCAGCGAGCATTGGCAGAACGCAAGGATTCTAGAAACCTAAGAGGTTCCCAAGACCGAACCCAAGAGAGAAATTCCGAGAGCTCAGGAAAAAAAAAATCCAAGAAATGGATTTGGCGGAAGGGGCGTAAAGCGGCGGGCTTTATCTCAGGGATCGAAGGCGCGTTGCGTCAGACCAAGCGCGAGGTTTCGGGGAAGCAAGAAGAATGAATGCTGGGGCCGGGGAAGAGGGGGGATGGATTTGAGGTGGGTTTTGTGGAGCTCTGCGGAGTCGCCGGCGCGGCGGATGCCGTCAGGTGAGGAGGAGGTGGTGGTGGTGGAGTGGTGGTGTGGGGATGGCTTGTACGCATGACGAAGGGGATGGGGCGGGGTTGGCAATGGCCATCGCCGGAAGCAACCCGATGCTTGTCACTCCATCTCCCCGGGCGCGCGCGTGTGTGGATGTGGTGGTGTGCACTGCTGCGATGTGTGTAGCAGCAACTCAGCAATTGCGCGTGTTCCTGCTGCCTCTTTCCGTTTCTCTCTCCTCAAGGAGGACGGAGGCGGCTCAGCTGCTGCTTGGTGAGCTTGCTGCCTGGTGGAAGCAAGCAAGCGAGGTAGAGAGAGAGAGAGCGTGGCGCGTGTTTTGTTTGGCATGGTGCTTTGTCGGGCTCACAGCAAAAAGCGTAAAAGGCAAATGCTAATCGGCGCATCGAAAAGAATTTGGCGATTTGCAATCCAGATTCGGTTGCAAGATCTAGTGCCGTTTCCGGTGAGCGTCTGATCGATCAGGTTTGGTGGCGTTAGCTGACATGTTGGGCTCTGCATTTTTCTGCTGAAATCCCTGAAAGTTTCCGAGCTGGAACTGATGAGTGGAGTGTCTGAATTCTTCCAGCTAGAGACTACCCAGTCAGTTTAAGGTCATCTTCTCCCACTAATTAGCCACATGTCTATGGATAATAATCACAAAACGTGCAACGTGAGACTAGGAGTAAGAGTAACTTACACTAAACCAACTCATATACATAATGCATATCCACACCACACAATTCCACATTTGGACTGTATATAGAATCCCAGACTTTATGCATGCACCAGCAGAAGTGTGGCCGTTATTTGTTTCCTTTGTGTGATAGCAAGTCTCAAAAGCTTTCTATCCATTTCCCTTGTGTGAAGATTAGCTTTGTTGGATGCAGCAGGATCATGGCAACGCACCAGTCTTCCATGGCCATTATGAAGTTCGGAGAAGTGATTAGGAAGAAAGAAGGCGTATAATGTTTCTAGAGGGAGATGGCAACGGGGGTAAAGCACTGCGAGACCCGGTTTGACCAGTGTGAACGGCTGAAAAGCGGACGCGCAGCAGAAAAGAACCAGAGAAAGAGAGCCGGCCGGAGCGAGCGAGGTTTTTACCTAGGAACCATCGTAAAAAGATCTCATTCCCTATCTATCACTGAAGTTTGAGAAACATCCTTAGTACCATCAAACAAAATTTTGTTTCCCTACAAACCACTGCCGTTCACTTCCGTTAAATCTCGCCGTTTTCTTCTTCTTCTTCCTTGCGCCACCCACGTCTCGCGGTTCCGAGCGGAGCTCCCCACGCTGCCGGTGAGCAGTCTGAGGCGGAGCTACCCACGCCGTCCGCGCCTCGCCAGGAACTGGAGCAGTGCGGAGGCGAGGGAGCTGCGCAGAGCAGCGGCGATGGAAGGAGGGAGGCCGTCGGTCACGAAGAAGATGAGGAAGGGGCGGCGCGGCGCAGGCGGCCAAAGCGCCGGAGAAGGGGAAGGGAGGCGCGACGCGACGGTGCCAAGCTCGCCGGAGATGCAGAAGCGAGGCGCAGCGCGGCGCGAGCAAGCCGGAGCTCCATTTATGCGCTCCGCCCCACGGCCACCCTGCGGGGGAGCTCCATCTGCCGCGCGCCAGCAAGTTCTGTTGGGCGCGGCGCGGCGGCGGTGGCGGCCACGTCCACAGCGAGCTCTGCAAGGCACGGCGCGGCGGCTATGGCAGATGCGTCCACGGCGAGCTCCGCAGGGCATGGCGCGGCGGCGGTGACGGCCACGTCGACGGCGAGCTCCGCAAGGCATGGCGCGGCAGCGGTGGCGGGCGCGTCGACGGCGAGCTCCGCAGTGCGCGGCGTGGCGGCGGCCGCGTCCACGGCATCCCTCCCTGGCCACCATGAGCAGGGGAGGTCGCGGGGCTGGGGAATGGGGCGGTGCGGGGCAGGTAAGTCGTGGGGCAGGGGAGGGGGGAGAGACCGACGCGTGGGCCCAAGCATGAAAAAATGGGAGAAGAGGATGACACGTAGGCCCCGCAGCCCAAATCATTGACGATGTTAGACTAAGTGGACGGAAGTGGTTTACAGGTAAAGAAAAACTCAGACAATGGTACACAGGATGTTTCTCGAACTTCAGTGGTAGATAGGGAATGGGAACTTTTTATGATGGTTCCTAGGTAAAAACCTCAGAGCGAATGGGCGCGACCACGTGGTCACCCAGGAATCTTCAGAGAAGGATGGAGCGTGGACACGACTACGTTTCCTTTCTCGGACAACGTCGCTGGCATGCGGGCCCGTGTCTGGCCCGGCACATGATAGCTGACCGTTCTAAGACCATCCACACTCGTTCTCCTCGATTTTCTTCTTTAAAACGGAATATTCCATCCTACTCAATCATATTCTCCCCTTCATATTCTATTCTTCTGCACCCATCTTCCTTTAAAACTCTCCTTCATCCCAACAACCCGGGCCCACTCCAATTTTTTATTCTCTCCCCACCCACGCCTATCTCCTCTGCTCTCCTCGACGAGCTCGCCCGCCATCCCTTCCTCCGCCGGCGCGCCCGCCCATCCATGCCTCCGCCGGCGCGCGGCTCCCCTGCTCGCCGGCGCGCCTCCCCTGCGCGCCGCCCATCCATGCCTCTGCCGGCGCCCGAGAGTGTGGCCTCCTCCCGCGATGAGCTCGAGAACCTTCAGCCGAGGAGCAGAGGCCGGGGCATCGATTCAAGGCAGGGGCGCCGACGACACTCCTTCCGCCAGCCGCTGGCGCGCACCTCCTCCCTCCCCTGCTCGCGCGCTCGTCGGCCGGAGGAGGAGCACGGCGCTCGTCCTCCTCATCGCGGATCGAGCAGGCGAGGCGGTAGGCGGCCCCGCGGCCAGCTCGTGTAGGGGCGCGGCGGCGAGGGAAGCGGCGCGACGAGGTGACCACGAGCTCGACGGGCGCGGCGGCTCCCCCACCCTACCGGAAGCAGAGCAGGAGGAGGGCGGAGACCGGTGGCGCGCGGCGCTCCCTCTCCCCTTCCCCACGCGAGGCTTGGCAGGAGCGGCGGCGCGGGGACCTCCCTCTCCGGCCAGGAGGCCGAAGGGCGAGCCGGCGGCGGAGCTCCAACTCGCGCCACCACGCAGCTCCATCCGCGCGTGGTTGACGAGGTGGCCGGCCTCTCGCCCTCTCCGGCGGGCCCGCCTGCGCATGGATCTGCACGAGTAGCAGGGTCGGCCGACCGCTGCGCCTGGCCGCTCACCGGCGAGGCCCCGGAGGCGCCTCCCTCTTCTCCGCCTTCCCTCCCCTGGTCCGCACGCCGGAGGCAGGGATGGCATGGACCAACGCGGCGGTGGACGGCGAGGGGAGGCCGCCTTGAGGAGCGACGGGAGGAGCTTCGGCGGCGGGCGGGCGCGATCAATCGACGGCGGTGGGCCGGTCAATCGACGGCGAGCTCGAGGAGGAGCGGAGGACGAGGCGCTGGTGGACCTCGCAGCGCCGGCGGACCTCGCAGCTCGAGCCATGCTCGCCGTCCCTCCCGCCGGCACTTCTCCCCCGCGCCGGCACTTCTCCGCCGGCTCATCTTCTCTTCCTCCCCTTCCTGCTGCTGGCGCGGAGCAACAACGACCTCCCGTGGGTCCCGCTCCTCGTCCTTTCCCGTGAGTCCGCTTCTCCTCGGCATCTGGAGGAGAAACGGGGGCGACGGGATTTTCCCGTCCTCCTCCAGGAGACCGCTGCAGGGGGGAATCCTTTATCCGTCTCCTCCTCCAGGAGACGGATAAAGGACCCAGTGCGGATGGTCTAAACCTCTGGTCTACTCCTAGTCAGCACAGTACAGTGCGGGCTTAATTTACTGAGTACCCATATAACAAAATAAATTATTTTTCATCCTTAAAGTATTGCAAAAGTATGGTATTCATTCTTAATGTTTCATTTGGTGCAAATCAATTTCTTAACTAACTAATTTGGTACACGTATCATTTCACTTTATAGTTTAACAATGATTTAGTGAAATCTACTAACAATTTATGCCACATAATCATTTGATTTAATCAGTAATTACTGCTAAGGGATGCAATATGCAAAGTTGAAAAATATAAAGCTCAAACAAAATTTTATTAAATTCTCTATATTGGATACTCTGTAAATCTTTTCTGATAAAATTTAATGAAACCGATTCACACTAAATTATTATAGAGATTGACTCAACATAAGATGCGACTAAGCAGTAATCAGAAAGATGATTGCATGGTCTTAAAACTTTTGTTATATGACACTAAATCACTGTTACACTAAGTTAGGATGATAAATGCATCAATTTAGATAGTTAAGAGGTTGATTTACATCAAATAAAACATGAGGGATGAATGTCGCACATTTACAATACTTGAGGGGGAAAATCATTTTTGCCATAAATCAAAATAAATTTCGCTAATCACTCACATTACTTTAAAGCGACATTGATACATTTGAATCTACGTTGTTGAACATACAAAAACTTGGAGCGTCTGCAACGATTTGGGGGATCAAAAATCAAAATCAACTGCCAGAGATGGAACAATACAGCATGGAAGACTGCAGTGTTCAAATTAAAAGTTCTCGATCGGTTCTTACGCAATCATGACACTCCCCAAAGTTTTTTTTTTTTGACAACAGCACTCCCGAAAGTTGAGTTTCCACATAGCAAAAATGGTTGATTATTCCACTTCAAAGGAAAAATGGTTGATTACCTATAAAATTGAGGCATTGAGCTAGCAAGCTGGATTCGAACCTAGCTAGCCCACCTCACGTCCATGGTGACTCATGCGTTCACGAGACGCGCGTGGTCATCAAGATATACGACACTGTCCCGTTTAGTTTCGTAAAATTTTGGTGAAAGTGATGAAATTTTTGTATTAGGAAGCGTGTTTTGTGAGAAGTGACACGATCTATAATGCAAAAATTTTGAGAACTTTTGGGGAACTAGTCGTCGTCTTCCGCTACCACTTTCACCGTTTAGTTCCACAAAAGTCAGAAAAATTTTCGCATCGCAGACCGTGTCACCTCTCACAGAACACACTTCCCAATACAAAATTTTTACCACTTTTCTCAAAATTTCACTGAACTAAATGGTGTCTAAATGCACTCGTAGAGTCGTAGTTGGTCCGTGGAGAATGGAGATAAGATATGGACTAGCAAAATCAGATATGGACTCGAGTGCTCAGCTCGCTTTGCGTGTTGACCTGCTGACGACACAGCGGCCAGCCGCGAGCCCGCGCGCGACGACGACGACATCACACGGTCTCACATCTATCTATCGATCGATCGATCGTGTCGTGCCCACGTTGAGAAATCGATGCAACACCCGGCGGTGATCTGCAGCCAGCTCGCCGACGCCGATCCGACACGGTACCCTAGCCGGCCTGCAACTAATCGAGGAGAGGCTTGAGAGCTCCGGCCGATTGGGAATTGGGGCGAACACGCTCGCTTGACGGTTCCTCTTTGCTTGCCTTGCTACACCATTGCCCACGGGTGCTCGTCGATCCATCCATAGACCATGGTTGCTTGGCTTGCATTGCATCGCCAAACATTAGGGAAAATTTAGGGTGTTTGTAATTAACGTGAGTCATCCATCCAGTGAAATTTAACGGTGGTATTATCAGGTAGTACTAGGTAGTACGAATGGGACAGTACCCGGTAGTACCATTTTGGTGGACCTGGTACTACCCGGTACTACATAATTAAATTAGCTGGTGAAAAAATATTAGCATAAGGTACTACCTGGTACTACCCGGTACTACTCAAATACCAGAACAAAGCTCCAAACATTAATTTACACAATTTTTCTTCTTCGTCCTCCAGCTGAGAGAGGATCTCACGTGCGTGATCTCCGACGAAACTATGCATGCCTGTTGACGCATGACGTTTCGAGTGTTTTCGACACAGGGTGTGTTTAGAAGTTCAACTTCTCCAAAATTCACTATGCAAAAAGAAGATTCCCTATCACATCAAACATCACATCAAAAATACCGACACATGCATAGAGTACTAAATGTAGATGAAATAAAAAACTAATTACACAATTTGGATGTACTTTGCTAGACGAATCTTTTGAGCCTAGTTAGGCCATGGTAGGACAATATTTACCACAAACAAACGAAAAGTGCTACAGTGCTTTTCAGTTCGGAACAATACTTTTCAACCTAAAATCCGTGCAAAATCCAGAATTTTGCATCCCAATTCAGAGAACTAAACACACCCACAGGACGACGTGCCTCCATGCCTACACTTTTTGTGCAATGGATGCCAGCCTTGGCGGCTCGGCGCCGATATAATCGTGGGCGGTGGATCGCTGGTTTCCATACTCCCTCTGTCCCAAAATATAAGGTCCTGGATGGTTCAAATTTTATACCAAAATATAAGATTCTGGAGGGATAGGACAAAACTAAATAAGGTTGGTGGGTGGATAGAGAGTTGGTGGGTAGTGTAAAATAAGGGGTATAGAGATCATTTCTTGCCACTGTTATTTCTTGAGTTTGAACTCATCAAGACCTCATATTTTGGGACGGAGGGAGTACGATTTTTCGCCACCGTGCTAGTTTGTCACGAGCGAGAGCAAGCCGCACAATGTCATGGCTTTGTCAGGCCCCGCGTGCTTGCTTGTATGACGCACGCGCGGCCGAGAAAGAAGCCGGCTCTTGAGGCAGGCCCGAGAGCGAGTCTCTGGCTCTCTGCTAGCTCTTGATGGAGACTCATTCTTGCCGTTCGCTAGCAAGTTACAGTACCATGACTGAAAATCCACATCGAAATGATTTCGTTTCGAGATGGAGAAAGCATCGGACCAAACCACGACCCGGCAAAACCTATTTCTTCGCAACACGATAAGGGAATCGAACGAACAAGGGTCCAGGACAAAAGGGCCTTACACAACAACCCATACAGCTCCAGACATTTTCGGCCGAACGGTCGCCATTTGAGAACAAAAATACCCGCCTCATGCACGGATCGGCAAAAGATTTAATTTCGGCGACATTCAAACGGGTTAGGCTATCCAATTCGCAGACAGGTTTCTTGCTGGAACACTCATGCCGGGGGCCGAATTTCCTGAAGAGAAAGCCCGAAACCCAAATGGTGTGCAGCTAGTGTTACTTTCGATGCATCCGCCACGCATAGCTCTCTCTTATGCGAGCGTCATCGACCGCTAAAATAATCCTCGAGATGTCGATGCGGATGCGGATGTGGCCGCATACGTATGACACGGATGTCACTTGGACTTTGGGTATCGGGCAAAGCAACGAACTCCGTATTGTCCACATTCTCTGTTACTTGTCGGTACTAGGAGCTTTGTCCGACAAGTTTTTGTTCTGTGGTCATGCTGCCAGAAAATCCAAGCCTGCAAGGCAGAACTTTTACCTGTTTCGGATTGCTGACGGATCGTAGGAATCAATCGTGAACCGAGCGTGTGGTTCTGCAGTTTAATCCATTTGGCAGTAGAAACAATCCCAACAATCCCACGTGGGTTTGCTGAAATCAGAGTGTCATGCTTATCATCATGATAAGCGATGATAAGCAGATATCTACTAAATAAACAAGGTCACGATGTTATGCCTATCATCTAGCTAAGCAATAAAGCAACAAACAAGTACTGCCCCTGTTCCAAATGGGAACATAGATAAGCAATAATCAATAAAGCAATAAGCAAATTGTTTAGGCTTTTCTAGATTTGTAGATATTATTATGCACCTAGACATATTCTATATCTAAGTGCATGATAATAACTATGCACTTAGAAAAGGGAGCCACAAGTATTAGAGTGAGACAAAGGAAAGCATGACATCCTTGTATGAACCCCCAAAACATGGTGAGAAAGAACTATACAACCAAGGAACTTGTGAAGCCTTAACTCTCCTGAAAGTAGTTGATACTTACATTTGCCCAATAAGAACTGACAGCAGAAGTTTGAATACTTTCAGTCAGGTGTGTCTCAAATGTCTATAGCAGAAGTTCCGCATCAAATTGAAGGAGCACCAATAGATGTAGCTTCCCGTCATCCTTATATACGATATATCAGTTTACATTAATCTTTCTTCACTTGATCAGCTGATTTTTGAGGAAGATTGTATAGAAGCAGCCCCAACACTAAGGTCGCAGCCCCAATTACAAAAGGTGTGCTCAAATTTGTTCCTTCAGGTAGAAATGGCAGAGGCAGTGACAGGACATAGATGGTAAGAGGTACTGCAGGGAAGTATAACGTTAGAAGAGATATACAACAGAGCTAATGGAAGAAAAATGCGACAAATACTTCTGACTAAAAAGACTCTGTTTCCTCGAACTTTTAGTCGTGAATCACATGAAGGCAATCTCATGTACTAGAGTATGCCACCTGCTTAAAGGGAATAGGTTCTAGCACAACTTCAAATGACTGCAAGGCACTTCAATTTTTAATATTTTAGAAACTCAAAAGATCAATATACCCTTTTCTGATTGCCATGCACCAGTACTTTGGTTATTAAATATTAAAATACGAAGAGGGAGAACAGTCTGTTGCACAACCTGCTAAAGTTGATGTCAGTGAAGCGACCACCGCAGTAGACATCTTCACCAGATTAAGAGCAGAAATGTTGAAGGCCATGTTCAGAGTTATGTAGAGAAGTGGTAGCAAAGGAGCCCCATGACACTCTGAAAATAAAACCATTAGCAAATGATCTGACAAGTGGTCAAGAGTCAGACTAAGGGCCACAAGTGTTGAGTTAAAAATGCAGCACAGTGTTGTAGATATATTTCCGTTCAATGAATAATTGAACGATTACACTGAACAGATGAAAAACAATAAAATGGATAGTATTCACTCCTCGAACATTCCAGAAGTTATTTTTCCTCCAATCAACCATATATTTTAAGTTACAAAATATGAGAATATGAGATAATGTTACACTTATTTACCATCTGAAGGTACTACTATAAGAAACGTACTCACCCTTCAGATTCCCTCCGATATTCAGAAAGCATGCAGCACCACAATTTAGGTACACAGGGAGTTCAGCAAAAGGTATCCCTTTCAAGTTAGATAGAAATGGAAGTAGTAGGAAAATGAAAAGAGCCTGTATGATTCAAGATAGCAGATTTTCAATGAACAAAGTTCTATGATTCATAAGCAAACCAGTACAATTTTCTAATGCATCATAGAGTACCAAAGAATATTTTAAAACTTAGTACCATTTCCTTTTTTAATTATTGACAAATAACCGACAGTTAACAAAAATAACAAACTCTGTTCTTTACCTGAAAACCTGAACCAAAAGAGTTGACTACAAATATATCAGGCCGCTTTCCCTATGTAAATTTCAAGATAAAAGAAAAGAGGAATCATGGTTTCAGTATTGAAAATGAATGACATAAATAAACAAACTGTAAATAGAATTGTAGAAACCTCAAGGCGTTTCGCTCCATCAATGAAAACAAACTCCTGCAGTAGTGCAAAAAAACAATTATAGAGCTGAATAACCTAAAAATTCCACCATAACACTACTGATAGGAAACTCAACCTTGATAATGGAAGCAGCAGCTTGAAATGCAGATGAAACCATCATTACTGCTGGCCAGAATAAATTGAGTTCAGAGAGAAACGGACCACCATTGCCTCCACTACATTCATACAGAAAAAAAAAACATGCCAAAGAGAAACACAAAAGCTAATCAAGTTGAGCATAATACCACTAAAAAAGCAATAAGCATACAACTGACCCACCATAAACAGTTCTCAGTTTGTATTTTTCCAAGCTCTTGTTTAGCTTTTATATTATATCGTGGGAGTATCAGGCATGTTCTCAGTAACATGCAACTGAACACTCAGAATACACAAGCAATCAGTTAATGTCTATGTACTGGTCAATATTTATGCCACTAACTCTTATGAAACAAAAGTGTCATTGTGATTATTTAGCGCAAACTGAAATAGCACATGCAAATTCTCTATTGCCCGCACATCCTACGACGAACCAATGTGCCTTGACAACAGCCAGTATGATATTAACAAAAGCAAGCTCAACAAACAATCATGGTGTTGAATAAGACAGCATGTAACTATTATTTTGTGCCCAATATGGAAGTACAACAGAAGAGTAAGCAAAAGTAGAAAGCTAACTACTCCAATACACACCTAGCCACTGCTGAAATTACTCCAGCTGTGACAAGCAAGCAGCCAAGAATTTGATTTGCTCTATATTTCCTTCCCAAGATGAGGACAGATAAGATAAGCTGCCAAACCAGAAAGGACTGCAACAAGATGACAGCGCATGTTAAAGTACTCACAGGAAGATAAAATGAGAAGTAGTCATGAAGAAGGTGGATATACTTGATATGATCGCTTAAAAGTAATATACAATTGAGCATGTGGAAATGAAGCCACCATTATGGCTACAACAGTTATAAAAGTGTTGATCTAGCATTTATAATGAACATAACAATCTAAAGAGAAATGCTAAGCAAAAACAGCATACATGTGACCGGCATTTTACAGGGTTATATATAAACAATGCATTCATACATCCCACCATCAGGGCTTTATGTACGAAGTAATCAGAAGTGACTCAGTGGTCCATTTAGACATTTTACCTGCGACAATACTGGAATAGATGGACCAGGCAACATAGCTGCAAGGACAAACAAACATCAGTACAATTTCATTTAGTTATGGCGTGAAGAAACCATAACTTTGAACTACTGAAACTGCTAAATGCACACACTTGAAACAATGACTTGCAACAGTAAAATAGACATCATCAATTACCAGCAGCAGCCATGCCGGAAGCAGCACCTAGCGCTTCTAGTAAACCAATTAGCATGAACTGTGCCTTTGGAAGTGCTAACATTTCTCTAGTAACAATCCCAGCACGAAACCTTACGAAGAGAATAGAGAAATACACTAGGACATACCTGCAAAGAACAAGTGAGTAGTTCATTCCTCTTAGAAATCAGTTTGTGCGAAGGAAACATTGAAGCGTATAAAGAACACATGCATTCTACCAATACTAAATTCAATCAAAGCATTACACATCATATGTCCTAGGAAAATTAACTTCGTCAAGCCAAAAGTACAAAACCATCAACGTCTACAATTGATCAGCCGAGAAGAACACAAGTACACAACTAGTGCAGTCCATAATCCGTAGCACAAACAATGTAGAATTCCGCGAAGTCGGTGAGGGGTTATTGAAAGTATCTGAATTACCCAAACGTGGCGAATTGGGCGAGGAAGAAGGGGTAATTCTTCATTGGCACCAGCGCCAGCTTGTAGAGCACCCGGTTCATCACCGCGAGTACCACCGTGGCTGCCGCTGCCGCCACGATCCCCGTACCACCAGCACTAGCACCACCGTCTCCGGGGACCGCAGAAACCCTAAACGCCCCAGCCGCCCGCGCTCTACTCGAGCCCAGCATCCCGCCATCGCCACGGGCCGCGGCGAGTCCCAGGTGGCGCGGAGGCGGGAGCGCTAGGGAGGCACAGAGTGGCGTTGGGCACCGTCGCGGCGCCCCATGGCGGAGGAGGGGCCGCGGCGGGGAGGGGAAGGAAGGCGGCGAGAGGAGGTGCGAGATGGGCATGCCGCAATGGCGGATGGGTTGGTTCGCTTCGCGGGGGGACGATGCGGCCTGTGCCAGTTCACGTTTCCCTCGTATCTGGCTGGTGGGGCCCTTTGGCTAATTGAACCCCAACCGGCGGCGCGTGCCTCCCTGACCTCCACGCCCGCTCGCTCACTGCCGGCCGGGGCTGCTTGGCGGCGCCGCTTACCTGAGCACTGAGGTGGAGCGAGGAGTCCACCTCCCACGGCGTTGGTGCGCCGCGTTCGGCCCGCCGCGCAGGCCCGAAGGAAGGAGCTCAGGTTGAGGGTAAGGGTACGCCCTCCCAATCCCTTGCCGCTGCCGCCGCAGATGGAAATCTGCGAAGAGCTGCGCTCGTTCGAGGCCACCGGCGTCTACCGCCTCGACGGCACCGGCACCGGCACCAGAGCCACCTTCCTCGACCCGGTCCGCCTCCTCAACGGGGCCTACCAGCGCTTCCGCGTCGTCCCTTCTGCGTACTACTCCAGAGGCTTCGAGCCGCCGCGTCAGGTAGGCGACCCAAAGACGGAGCAGCCCGAGAAACGCAAGAAGCGCAAGCGTAATCAGAAGCCGAAGCCGAGGGAGCTCAATGCCATGGAGCGGATCGCTGAAGCGCGACACCAGGTGATGTGCAACACTGCTTTACTATGAGAAAATAAAAATGATAATTGTTAAGGAACATTGGTTATTTGGTTTAAACTGATAGTATTGGTACACTGGGATTGCCAGGATTATTGGCTGACTTTTACTGTGTGCTAGATGATTCGAGTTTTAGGTAGTTGAAAGTGGAGACAAATGTTTGTTTGGAGGCTGTATAGCATTCTCACTGAAGTGTGCTTTGCAGGTCTAGTGATGATAGTGTTCTATTGCCTGAATATTGTTGTTACCTTTTACTAGGAGGCGAGGAATTTACTATTATGTGCACATGAATCACTCATTAAGGACAAATATCTACTGGAGCACCTTTCCAAGATGATCGAGGGCCAGGAGCACACACTTGATGTGGTAAGTGGTACTGTGAATAATTTTGTCGAGCTTGGGACCTCATGGCGAGCACCATTCTATGAGATCACTGTTTGCTTTCGGAAACCACTTGTTCCAGGCAATGGGGAAGGTAAAGTAATTCTACAGATGATTTACTTTTTGATGACCATGTTTGGAGCTACAAATTGCAACACTAAAGCAGTGTTGTATTCATTCTGATGTCTTAGGCTCTATTCATGCCCAAAAGACATCCTTTCCACTGTTTAATAGCATAATCAGTGTTGAAGCAATTGACGAGGCAGAAGGAGAGTTCCAGAATAGGCGTTATATATTACCAAGAGGAAGTTGCTTCTTGATGGTAAGCATATTCTTCTTTATAATTCAGCTAACTCAATGATCCACCTTTAATTTTGTAATGCCTTTTCATGTTCTTGGTGACCCATTGACATAAAGACTGACTTCAAACATGTTCGAGATTTTATTCCTGGTATGTGACAACATTGTCTAAATATGCACACATTTTTCTATGCTTGTGAGGGATTCCTTATTTTGTTAGTTTGCTGCCTTTTTTCATTCAGGTAGTTCAGATGAAGGATATAATCTTATAGTTGTTGACCCACCTTGGGAGAATGGATGTGTTCGTCAGAAAGAAGCGTAAGTTTGCTTTCTCTATGAAGTATTTAATAACAACTTCCATACCTTTTTAAACGGTCATGTAAATAAAAGTTGCCTAGAGCACTAGATGGACCTTATGACTTAAGCTATGGTTGCCATTATGGAGACTGGGCTTTGCATTTTTGCAGACCTTAGGAATAGTCTCAGATGTTGCTTTATCCTTCACATCCGTCAATTTCATGTCTCAAACTATATACACTCTTCTGTTTGCTTTTGTTACATGATCCTGGTTTTAACTACTTCGTTTTAAGTACATTCTTTAGCTGATATTCAAGTCTGAATGTGCAGTCCAATAAAGTGCAGATACTGTAACCTTAGCTAACCATAGAGCCTTTGTGTTGCATCATTTTCTTCCGCAAACCTAAAGCATGATTTGGCTGTCTGCAAAACTAAACTACTTATGGTTAAAATGAGCTCATGCTCATCACCATTTTTCATCTCTTTAAATATCACTTGAACATTATATATCGAGTTAGGAACCTTGTAGAGTGATAAATCATTCATTCATTATTCTGCAGATACCCTACACTTCCCAACAGATACCTTGTAGAGTGATAAATCATTCATTCATTATTCTGCAGATACCCTACACTTCCCAACAGATATTTACTGTATCTTCCAGTGCAAGAACTTGCCTATACAGCCGGGGCCCTTCTTGTTTTGTGGATTACAAATAGGGAGAAGCTGCGGATGTTTGTTGAGAAAGAATTGCTTCCTTCTTGGGGGGTGAAAGATCCCAGTGTGTTTTATTGGCTGAAGGTTTACATCTGATACTCATTTGGAACCTGCTGGCACTGTATTTTCATTAATACATTTGCTAATTTTATAGTTGCATTATTAATTTTCTGCTATCTGGTTCTGAAAATCTACGCAAATGATAGGTGAAACCTGATGGTTCTCTAATTGGTGATCTAGACTTGTTCCATCATAGGCCTTATGAGTGCCTCCTTCTTGGCTACATAAATGCCGTAAGTTTGTCCCACCAGGCGACTTGTCATTTTTCTTAACTGTAACTTTTCTTATGCAGCAGTATTATTAAATTCATCTATTTTATTCTCCTGTTATGTTCATGTAGAACACAGATGCTAAGCAAGAATCAAATTTCAAGTTATTAGAAGGAAGCCAAGTAATCATGAGTGTTCCAGGTGCTCACTCAAGGAAACCTCCCCTTGAGAGTATCCTTCACTGAAATGCTTCAGTGCCCCCTTCTGTTTATAGCTTGGAATAGACGCTAAAACAATGTAGCACTTTTTTTGGTTGAATGCAACAGACCGTCAATCACTTTATCCTTAACCTGCAAAAGAATTACTTTCAGAATACATTCCAGGTCCTAAACCTCCAAGATGCATTGAGCTCTTTGCCAGAGAGCTGTTTCCCGGATGGACCTCTTGGGGAAATGAGCCACTTCACTTTCAGGATTCCGTTTACTTCTCAGAGAACTAATTTGATTGGCAACAGCATGATATGAGCATCTGAAACTGCCACCTGTGGCAAGTGCTTTTGTACTACCATTGTATCTTTAGTTTCCAGTAAGTGGTGATTTCCCGTTAATATATTAGAGAGCCAATCCGTGACTGGTGTATAAATTGCTGTATTGCTTCTCTCGCTGACTGTTATTGACTTAACACCACGTCATGTGTTTCTTCAGGTGCTGAAGAAGCGGAAGAACACCCTAGCTCCAGATATCCTGACCGCCTGCCAGTGCTGTCCTACCATGACTTCTTGATTCCCAGCAGCACTTGATTGGTAGCAAGGTCAATTTATTTTGTCAAAAGCTGGAGGTTAAGCAAATGTCTGGGAGCTGTATCCCTTATTTACTCTGTAGTTCCACTGTTCCACCCAGTTCCTTGCATACCTGTGAAACTCATCAGAGCAAGCAGCAACAGACAGTCAAAGAGATGAAAAATTTTGTACACAACATTACAGTTCAGCTCAAGATCCCACAGCCATTGCTGGAGCTAATGCCCTTGGTTAGGTTCTTCATGTAAATTGACGATTCTCCCGGTATAACAGTGGAGTATACCACTGCTTTGAAGAAAATGGTTGGAGGATGGACATGAGTTTTGCCGTATCCAATGCTGATTCTCTGTTGCTCCTATCACATTCTTCAGTTCTGTGTTCATTCGTCCTGTCTTGCATCCCAACAATTTGGAAGGTGTTTCAGCAAGGACTACATCTGCAGAGTACTCCGTACTTGAATGGGATTGAATGGGAATATCTTTGCCGACGGGAATCCTGCCGGCTGCCGCAAGCGATCTCACGGAGCACCGGCGGCGGACGGTTGTGCAAATGGGACGATGCGGCGACTGACTACGTGTTGGGACTTGGGCGGCGCATGGCAATGCTTGTGCGTAACGGTACGTGTCGTCGTGGCGACGCCACCCCCTTCCCTGGTGCCGAGGCCGTTGCACCAGCAACCGACGGCGACGCTCAGCCCGACACGGCCGCCGTGTCCGACACTACCACGGCATTGCCAAATGACGTATCTGCCCCTGCGCTCGGCTGCTGGGCCTGCCACTCGCGACAGGGGTAACTCCGTCCTTGCGCATCCGTTTCAAACAGCGTTAATAAGCCGCTCGCCCTGCAGAACTGAACAGCCACTGCAGAGCGCGAGAAACCATAGACTCTGCAACTGCAAATGCCGGGCGTCAGGTCAGGATCCACCTCGCCGGAGCTCCGCCGCGTCCGGACGGGTCTACCCACCGCTTCCTCCAAGGTAGCCAGTGCCAGGGCCAAGCTAGCTGGGAGAGCCCAGTCGCCGGCCAATTCGAAGGCCAAGGGACCAAACGATCAAGAGAAGCGGGGCAGGAGCAGTAGAGGGGAGAATGTCATGCTTGTCCCGTCAGCGAGGCGTAGGAGCTCGGGAAGATGAGGTGTTCCTGGATTACCACAAATTCGGGTGCGTTCTAATTTCTTCGCTGTTTTCTGATTCCTCCTGTTTGTGTTTTACTGCACCAAGCACTATGTTTTTACTAGAAGTCCAAGCAATGCCTTTTATCTACCCTTCCTCTAGGACATTGCAAATTTGTATTGTTACGGTCGAGAATTCTTGTACGGACAGTTTTTTTTTTAAAAGAATCACCTTTTTATAGAAAGCAAATATGTTTTGTTCTTACAAACCGACTCCAGGAGCTGGGGAGACCAGCTTTACCAGAAAAGAGCTCGAAAGAAGGAGACTAGGAACTACCCCTACTGAAAGTTTAACAGCTAGACTCAGAAAAAAGAGAAGGAACTACAGACACCAACTCAGGTCTAGCACGCTAGAGAAATCAAAAGATGTCTTCAGAAGGGGCGCTGTCCTTGCGTCGATCCCAGAACGCCTCCAGCCACCCCCGTGCTTCTGCTATCAGGGCCTCCTGCCTGTGTTGCTCAGCGCCCCTTAACAGGATGCGCCACCTCTGCATAGAAGATAAAATTTTGTAGATCACGTCAGTAGGCGATCTTGGGAAAACCCCCTCAATTGCATATTTATTTCTAGTAGTCCATAAATTCCACAGCACAACCCCTAGTAGAAAAAACTTAAGGCTGTACTCAGCACCCCCCAGCGGTACCCAATTGTCCAAAAAATCTTAGAAGATTCTCAGGGCTCCTATTCCACCCTAAAGCCTCTTTGAAACCGGCCCACACAAATTTGGCCACCACACACAAGAAGAAAATGTGGTCGACATCCTCTGAAACTCCACATATCGCGCAGTTGGGATTCCCTTTCCAGTTTCTTTTTTTCAGTTCAGCGCCTGTTTGGAGTCTGTCTTGCATTGCTTGCCACATAAAAACCTTTAGCTTCATTGGCAACTTAGTTTTCCAGAGTTTCCTCATTCGGGTATTCACCACACCCCGGTGTGCAATCGCCCTATACATAGATTTAGTGGTATACTCCCCCTTTTTTTCTAAGCACCACCTGATGACGTCTCTCTCCCCATTTAAAGTTAGGTTTTTCAAATATTCTAGCATAGATTCCCACTGCCTCACCTCCTCAAGGCCAAAAGCCCTCCTGAACTGTATTACCCACTCCCCCTCGTGGTATAAGTCTTTCACTAAGGCTTCTTTATCTCTGCACCAGTTATATAGATTGGGGTAGATCAGTTTCAGAGGGACCTGCCCTATCCAGATGTCTTCCCAAAAAAAGGTTTGCCCACCGCCATTGACCTGGTTCTTTGCCCCCCACTTAAATTTCCATCTAACAGATTGTATGCCTTTCCAGAATTGGGAGCCATACTTGCCACTACTTTTCACAAAGGGTTTATTAGGGAAGTATTTCGATTTAAGGAGTTGGCCACACAAGTCACCCTCCCCTAGATTTTGTAGTCGCCACACCCATTTGAGCAGCAACGCCTCATTCAGGTGTCTGGTGTTAATGATGCCTAACCCTCCAAAATCTTTTGGAAGGCAAACATTCTCCCATTTCACCATGTGGTACTTAAATTTATCTATATCCCCCCTCCAAAAGAAACGCGCTCTTACAGAGTCCATTTGTTCGTGGGTGCCCTCACGAACAGACAGTCATTTTTGCAACAACAGACACCTGCTGAATTTTCAGCTCTATGAAAGTATAGGCCCGCAGTTATCAACTAACATCATACTTTTGGTGGTACCATTCCTTCAGATCCCCTCTATGTTGTATTCCATGACGAAGAATGGGGAGTTCCAGTTCATGATGACCGTACGCTCTTCGAGCTGCTCACACTGTCACAAGCCTTAGCTGAACTCACTTGGCCTGCCATTTTGAGTAAGAGGGAGAAATTCAGGTTCGCTTTCACGATTAAAACTCTGTTCATGAAAAGAAGTGTTGTAATGGTCACTGATACTTCAGCTTTGTAACAGGGAGATGTTTGATGGCTTCAACTCCGCATCCATCTCTGAATTTTCAGAGAAGAAGATAAACCTGATGAGGTCAAATGGAAGTGTGCTGTTGTCAGAGCAAAAGATACGAGCTGTTGTAACAAATGCCAAGCAAATGCAGAAGGTACAGAGTCTGTACTCGTACAATTATTCACAATTGCATTGAATTTGTTTGTTGAATTTAGGGCAATACGGAAATGTGGCAACTCTCATATTGCACTTCTGATCAGGCTGAATGACAATATTTTGCCGTTTTCTTATCTGTCATTTAACAACATGCGGGAAAATTGGGCATCAGAAATTGGCAACATGATAAATTGTGACCATTTGCCAGACGCATCAAAATAAGGCACGAGTGAGATCCTTTCAGCTTGCTTTCTCCTTTGCTGCTTACTGCTTTAGCGATGAGCTGAGCAGCACAGTGCCAAGAGTAATTTCGTAGCCATAAGTAAAGAGAAAGCCCAATAGAGTACCTCGTTTGCATGGGCCAAATCTAGCTTGTACCCATTCAGAATCTGACCAATGTGGGCTTCCTTCTTCTGCACATGATTTGCAGTTTACCATCAAACAGTTCATGACTTCATGTGTAGTAATATTTCGAAATGCTTACATGTAGGTGGTTAAGGAATTCGGATCATTCAGCAACTATTGTTGGAGCTTTGTGAACCACAAGCCCATCGCAAACTGCTTCCGCTATGCTCGCCAAGTACCTACAAAGACGCCGAAAGCTGAAGCCATAAGCAGGGACTTGATGCGCCGAGGCTTCCAATGTGTTGGCCCTACAACGATCTACTCCTTTATGCAGGTTACTGGGATGGTTAACGACCATTTATCGCGTTGCTTCAGATTTAAGGCTTGCAGCCAGCACAAGGCCAGTGAAAACAATGTGAGAGCAGAACCAACATTGCCTGATAGGAAGTTGAGCTCACCATCTTCAGAGGATTCAGATATCAAGGAGATGTAGTTAATCAATAAGGTCAGCTTGATTTTTTTTATCTGTGATAGTCATGACAGTTTAGCAGTAAATTGGGATGCTACAGAGCAAGTGGTGTATATAGTGTATAAGAAAATTGGACGGCTTTCTTGTGCGGCGTGCTTTCTGACATGTATCATATTGGTATTGCAGAATGCACTTTGATTGGCCTTGATGTAAAGTGACCCGTGTTGTTTTCTGAATGTACGGTGTCTGGTCCTGGTGTCTATGTACAGACAATGCGGTATACAATGTTCTAGCAGTTCGCCATTTCGTTGCTCTGTTCTTTTATTCCCCAACAAAAGAACCTTGCATCTGATTGCCTACCATAGTTAAGTTTCTTTATTCCAAGAACAATCCCCGAACCTCGGCCCCTCCCTGACACTGGGAAACGTAACCCGTGAGACTCCTGCCTGGGCCACACACGGTCCTCAGGCCGACCTGGGCCCTCTCTTAACTAGTGCTTTGGCACACGGGACCGACGAGGGGATTTTTTTTATTTTTCCACAAATTGTGCAGCACCCAGGGGGAATTTCTTGGCCTGCGTGAGAAGGCCTTCTTCTTACATGTAATGGCCGGGGGGCGGCTTGCCCCTCGCGGGTCGAGTTTTTTTTATTCCAAGAACAATTAGCGGGTGTCAATTAAACCGGTGAGTGGATATGATTAAGTATAGGTGGGAATATCAATTTACCGCTGATCTTGCTCTCTTTTCCTGCTGTTCCAAGATTAGCTGACACTTTTGCATTCTTTACTAGCGATCTTACTTTTAGATAAACTGACGCATCAGTTGATCTTTGCATAAACCCAGCAGTGCAAGTACCTACTATTATATTGTTTTCACTTTGTATTTGAATTTTGCAGACTTATTAGCATGCAAGTTCAAAAGATAAGTGCTGCATTTCGTTCGAAAAAAGATAAATGCTGCATCGATCGGTCGGAGGATGATTACATGTATAAAAAGAAAGCATAGAGTGTTGTGTTGACATGGTTATGATGCGTCAGCCCATATGTCACTCGCTTGCCTTGTATAGCAAATCACACGATAAAGCCTTTCCTTGAGAAGTGTGCCCCTAAAACAAAGTGATCACACGAAAGTTCCCGCACCTTTCAAGCGATGAATACGGTTAATCCGACACCTAATTAAAACGGGTCCATAAACTAATCACGACACGATGGCCACGTTTCGCCTCGCCATGGACGTGTTCCCCTCCAACCTCACTCGCAAAAACCTTTTGTTTAGCCTTAACACTTGGTCATATTTAAGCTTGGAATCCCATCATTTCCTCCATTCCGCAACAATTCATATAACGATCCTCGAGGGCGTCTCGGCATCCACACACCGGGCCCTTTGTGCTCCGGTGACCCATCACCCGAACCCGTCTCACACGTGTCGCGTCCCGGGAGACGCCAAGTCAGCGATTTCCGCCCACGTCACGCCGGATCACCACATGTGCGAGCTTCGCCGTGTGGCCGGAGCAAAAGTCCACAAAGGTTAGCGAGTTGTTTAGTGGCGATTAACGTTAGCCTTTCGCCTTTAATTTTTGTCTGAATGTTCCAAGGTCCCCCAGGTCCGGAGGTCCCCTAACCCTAGGCCGCTAGCTAGCAAAGGCAGGCCGGCCATCCTTTGCTTGTGTGGCTGGTGGGGTGTGGTTAAGCTTTACCGTGCAACTGGGGGATTAGTTTAGGGAGCAAGTGTGGTGAAGGTGTTGGCATGGGAAAGAAGGATCCTAATAACAAACCGTGCAAACCATGGACCGGAGCATGCCAAGTGTGCAGCAGCCTTGGGTTTGAAGCTTGCTTGCCAGCCAATTAATCCTCGTCCGCCTCCTTAAAATGTGGCACGAAACTTGGCACCTTTCGGGGAAAGCCGGGCCATGCATGATTCTCATTAGTGAAAACAAAGCCTCGAGTTTACACTTGTTGCTACGATATGGCGCAAGCCCTAGCACCGGCATTGTTGAACACACGTGTCGCTCGGTGAGTGGAGGAGCTCCTAGTAGCAGAAAATAAAACATGGATTGTACGTGGTATGTCGTTACCGCGCGGGTAGATAGTACTCACCAATGAGAAATAAAAATAAAAAATGGATGGATAAAAAGCATGGTTACTAACTAACTTCAACAGCGTGATAGTACTCCCTCCGTTTCAAAATATTTGTCACTCTGGGTTTTCTAGATACATTCCCTTTATTATATACGTGGACATACTGACTATCCAGGTGCATAACAAAGAGAATGTATCTAGAAAAGCCAGAATGACAAGTATTTTGAAACGGAGGGAGTAGATCAGAATATGCCTTGCATTTATTTACAGATGAAGAAATTACTTAGCGTGACAAGTTTACCATAGAAATGCTTGCTTTTCAGCAGTAGAAACTGATTATATTGATGGTAAAGAATGTTTGTAGCTAGCGTCCATTGTATCAGTAAAGAAACAGTGGGCATACTTAAGTAAGCTAAGGTTGTCAAAGAAGAAGGGGAGCTTTTTTTTTTTTTTGAAACTTAAGAAGGGGAGCTTGACTATTAAGCTCTTGAATACCTTGACCCATGCATTGACCCACACGACTGTTAAGCAGGGGAACACGTCCGGAAGGTGACGATCAAGTCAGTTAAGGCAGGCGCGAAATTAGCTGCAGCACGCGCGCGCGTGACGACGAACGAGTACCATCGGTATTAGCAGCGCTAGCTAGCTAAACCCTCTTTTCAAACTTTAACCTAACCCGAGCTGCATGCTGTACTGGTCGAGATCGATCAGCCAGCCGATCACGCAAAGGCGACGAGCTGAGAGAGAGATCACCGAATCCGCCGCGTACGCATTTCGAGGCGTTCCTTGTTGCCGCTTTCCCCCTCCGATCAGCGTGCATGCGCGAGAGCTCAGCCACTGCCGCCACGGCCGTCGCTGTCGCCCTCCCCGGCGCCCACGACACCGCTCCGAGCTGCCGCCCAATCCGGGCGCGCGGCCGCGGAGGAGAGAATCGGCCGGAGAGATCGTCGATCTCCTCCCCTCCCCATTAAACATATGCTGATTTGATATCGTCAAAGCCTCCAAATTACTAAAGCTGAGGCGCCTGCTAGCTAGGTAGCTAGCCCTGATTAGGCCGCGCCTGCGCCTAATCAAAGGAGGCGTAGCCCGTGGCCCGAGGGGATTAGGTTTGGTGGGTTGCTGCTGGCGGATTTATATTTTAGGGGTATGCTGGTGATTGGGGGGGATTACTAGTTATAATGGCGTCGGGATTCCGCAAGTTGGAGATGGGGAAACAGGGCGGGGAGGTGTCTGAGATAAGGATGGCACCCGTTTTGTTTATGCCCCGGCTCTCCGCCACTTGGGGGTTGTTTTTTTTTTTTTTTTGTCATCAGACTTCCCAATCACTTAATCAACTGCCAAATTGTGCTGCTGCTGCTGCGTGTGTGTGGTGCGTGAGGTGCCATGCGCATCAGTAGCAGCATCGGCCCCATGCCCTAGCTTTGGTAGCCAGGCATCAGAATGTGACAGGGAATCACGCACACACACTCTCTCAGCCCGCCCGGGGGGTGATGTGCTCTACGACGCTACTACTTGGCATCTTATTCCAAGCAGCAACAAGCGAGCTCCCCCCACTTTTTTTTACTACAACTGCCAGAATTTTGCTAATTTACTACTAGCTAGCTACTCCTGCAAATGACCCTAGATTTTCGCGTGATGCCGGGCAGATTCCTGGCCAGGGAATAGTCAGCAACAAAAAATGAAAAGAGCAACAAGCAGGAAAAGGACAACGAGCAGAGAGCATGCAAGGGGCAAAGGATCGATGGAGGCGAAACTGCGTTCAAGTCAAAAGCTGGGGATGCTTAATTAAGAGCTTATTAACCTCTCACTAGCTCTCTGAAGCTTGCAAAAGAAGCATGCACGGCATGGGTAGTTGTTGAGGAGCTAGCTAACCCTAACCCTGGAGTTTACCGTGCCCTAAACAAAAGCGATCGATCGACGATCCTTATCCGCCGGTGTCCAACAAGGCGCGCGGGGGTTGGTGACTACAGGGGTTGGTTGGGGGGATCATGGATGCACGTGAAAGGCCGGCGAGTCGTACGCTCCGGTCAGGCTCACAGGCCGGATAGGTCCAAAGCTAGTCGTACCACGGCGTGATTTTGTTTAAACTGATGGGTACCTTAATCTGGTGGTTAAATTAAGCGAGGATGTCTAGATTTGCGCTACTGTCATAGCGTGTCGATCTCTGGCTCTAGCTACTGTGCAGTGGCTCATCGCCACCCTCTCTTTTAACTCGCGTGCGTGTCGCCGTCCTATACCTGAGCGAGAGAGCAAACAGCCAAAGAGCTAAAAGGGATTATAGATGAAGTTGTAGATGGTGATTTTTGTACGCTGATGATGGATCATATTTACACCTCGAGCATTTTGACACTTTTCTTTCCCAATTCCCATGCATGCGGATATTGGTACGTAGCTGCATTGCATTGGACGAAGGCCATGGGTACGCCGGCCGGCCTTATCCTGTGTTACCGAAACTGGGGCATGAGGAGTTACACTTGTGTACGTGAGTTCCAAAAACAAGCATTGCGGTGCAACACGACACACACAAACGGAGATTTGATAAGCTTGTCCTTTGCTAGTATTTCTTATAAAAAGTAAATATTATTAACCTTGTCCTTTTGTATTGCCAATGCAGCAATAATATCTAATTTTCGGAGCAGATAAATTAAGAATGTTCATCAATATATATATATATATATATATATAATTCATCTCGTACATGTGCAGATAACAGTAGTATTATATGTGTGGAATATTATTATGGACGGAGTACTTGAAGGTTTTGTCTAGTTTATCAAGTGGCCTGCATGTGATGATCGATAGTACAGCTCGGCACAGGGGGGGTGAAGGCGTGAAGCTAGATATTTTGCTCACCATTACGGAGCAAGCTTACATGCATGCATGGCAAATTTACCTTGCCATTGAGGGAGAGAGATCTGAAAAGAGTTTAGCATTGGAGCAGACTCATACGCATTTTCACCATTTCAGTGTGCATCTTCATCTCTTAATTGTTTATAAATTCCGACGAAAAAATAAGAAAAGTCCTGCTTGGGACTGGACTGGGATGTTGGGATTGAAGTTTTGAAGCACCTGTTCAACGTGGCTGTAAATCTAGTACCGGCAAAGTCGAGCCTGCCTCTACTCTCCGGTCAGTACGTTACGTTGAGCAGATGGCGGAAAGGCGCCTGCACGCCATTCGCCGGAGCAGGTGGTACGCGGCCACGCACGGCATCGCCACATGCAGCGCAGCGCAGCGCAGCTCGTACCGTACGCGCACGCCTGGTGAGTGGACGAGTGGTGACTGCCCTGCTGCCCCCCTAGCACTAGCTATCTACGCTGCCGTCACCTCCGATACGGATCGGAGGGCGGGAGAGCAGCCGGACGCAACATCTTTCGTTCGTCTCGTCTCCCCCCAACTACCCTAGCCACGCTTGTTCTTTCCGAGAAATAGAAAGAGCGGGGAAGCTACGGCAACGGCATGGATGCTGTTCACCCGCCCTCCGGCCCCTCCCTGTAGCAGCTAGTACTAGAGGTGTCCGGGCTCCTCAAGTCTCTCGATCAACCGTCGCCATGCAATGGTGGGTGACGAGAGCTCGAAGAGAGAGAGAGAGAGAGAGAGAATGGAGCACGGCTGGGGGCCAGGCCAATCCAATGGCGGGGCGCGCGCGGGCCCGGGTCTAGGGTCACAGTAGGACGGGGGTCAGTTATCCCATCATCATTCATTCACGACGCCCCCGCAACTTTTCTTTCCGCGCCAGACGGATGACATCCGAGTTGCCCTCCAGTCCACCTCCACCTCCACTCCCACTCCCTCGGTCCAGATGCAGCGTACTCCAGGCGCGCGCGCGCGCTTGTCGGGGAAGGCAGGCGCCAGAGCACCGGCCCTCTGGCCCGCGCTCCCCTCCGGCGCCGGCCGCAGGACAGCATGTCCTGTTCACGCCGTGGTGGCGGTGGGGCGCCCTGCCCGGTGGTGGTGCCGCCCGCCGAGCTCAGACAGAGAGCCAGCCAAGGGCATCATCCATTCCGTCGTCCCGGCGCGGTGGTGGGCGCGCCGCGCGCGCGCTCGCTCTCCCTCCCGCGCGGTCGCTTTCCCCCGAAAGCCTGCCGCGCGGATAGATAGGATAGCTCTGGTGGCCTGGTGCGCGCGCCGCAGGCTGCTTTTCCGTCTCATCGGTTGGACGCGCGCACGGGAGGGGTGGACGCGTGGCGGCGCGACGGGAGCACGGCCCCGGGGCGCCCGGCCTCGCGCGGGGGCCGCGACACGTTCGAGGCGTCCCATGTGACACCGAGACCGGTCGAGGCCTCTTTGGTTGGTCCTCCTCACCTCATCACCTCCTCGCTCGCTGCTGGTGCTGCCTTTGCCAGTTTTGCCTCGCCTTTGATCTTTCCACGGGCCTGCCCCACACGACGTGCACGACCGGGCAGCGCCCGCCTGCAGGCATCTTTTTGTCTCCGGGTCTTGTTTAATCGGATGAAGAAAATTGTTGAAAATGTCACATCAAGCTCACTGATATTATCTAGAAAAATTTAACATAATTTAATTATAGAATTAATTACACAGATAGATTGAAAATCACGAGACGAATCTATTAAGTCTAATTAAGTCATCGGTAGAAGATGTTTCCTGTAGCACCACATTATCCAATCATAAACTAATTAGGTTCAGTAGATTCATCTCAAAAATTTATCTGAGGTTATTAAATAAATTTTTGTTATTAAATTGCGTTTAATAAAAATATCTAATGTGACCGGTGAATAAAACTTACCGATGGCCCCAAACACCCCCACGACCCGTGCTCCATGCATGCATGCACCACCACTGGCTAGCCCGGGCCGGCCGTTCAATTCCAATATTCCTTCGCCCGTGTCTTCTCTCTAGATCTGGTCACTCGGCATAACAACACTAGCGCGCTGCTCAGCACAAGCGTCTTCCGGGCCACCAGGGACCCTGTCAAGACGTCAAATCTTGCAGCTGCTAGAAATGGTGATGGCCGGATTACGATTCCCGGAAGCTTTTGCTCTATGCGCGGGTTTAAATGATTAGAACCTTATTGATCAAATTAAACTTTTTTTCTCTCGAAATGCACGATCAAATCAAACTAACCGGTCCTGTACATATAATTGGCTGCTAGCTGTAACTATGGCTTTTAATAAGATTTTTTTGGTCACGAAAAGACAAGCTTATTATTATTATACTACTCCAAAGCGTAAATGTATATAGAGTCAGGTGATCGCTGTGCGTCGTTGTCGTCCACCACCCTGGCCACCACTTGATGCACGCCCGCGAATGTCTCCCAAAGAGGGTAACAGTGAATTAAAGGCCGACTAGAGAACGTACTACTGCGCAATAAGCATCTGCAAAGAGCGAAACTTCACATCAGCGATATGGCATTTAGCTAGCTAAGACTTGATGCATGATGGTTTTCATGTATAGCAAGATAAAAGTAACCCACCTAAAATGCTCAGATCTTGTTCGGTTAATCCTCTTCCGAGTGGATTCGAAGGAATTAATTCCTCTGCAACAGAGGCAGGGGAACTAATTCCCCGAGTCTCTACTACTTCAACCTAGATTAACCGAGCAAGATCTTATTAGGGCATATTTTTCTTTTTCCAAAACACGCGGCTGGAGTAGCGCATATATGCTAACCAGATAATTAAGCACAAATACAACACATATACAAAATACAAACATAGACCACGAGACACATATTTGCTATCCACTTTTCCATTGACATTGCTTTTGTGGTTAATTTGCTCGCAACCTAGGTAAATAAATGTACAAAATTACGTTAGAAGTAGTACCCTTTGGCTACTTGACAATAGTATGTAAGAATGTTAAACTATTGGCCACCTGAAAATACTTTTATTGAAAGAAAGTAAGCATTATGTTGAACTGTTTACAACATTTTCGGTAGAAATCGGTAATAAAGCTAGCCATTTGAGCTTAACTAGTTGGCCACCGGAAGAAAAAAAAGCATACCATGTTTACCGGCAGTTTTATTTGTTTTCTTGAAATTTCTGGAAAATGTTTCGGCATTGCTGTGACCTCCAAAGTTCTACTTGTACTCACGCTTGGAACATTATGCATGCATTAATCGTGACTTAGCTTATTTTTTAACGAACATCTTGGAACGTGGTATGCCTTTTTTACTCAAGCTTGGAACATCTTGAATGTTTCTCTTTAACCAACATTATGCATGCGTTAATCGTGACTTAGCTTTTTTTTTAAAAAAAAACAGCAGCTACTAGCTGCCTACTAGCGTGCGTATGCTTCTAACAAGTAACGACCGTGCAAATGTTGACCCGTGTGGACGGATGCCTGATGATGAACAACTCGATCCTAAAATAAAAAAAACGCAGGCAGTTTGCACGCACCAGTACAAATTAAAGTGTGTGTACGCGTCGCAGCAGCTAGCACTGACACACGGGGTAGTACTCGCCGGCGGCCATGCTTCCAAGCAAGGAAATTAAAGCAGCAGGCGGAAAAGGATTGCGCACGAGAACTTTCTCCGATCGATGATCCCTCAGCACTCACACTCAGAGCTGCTGCGCGCTGCAAAGATGAACAGTACACGTCTCTCTCTGGCGGCAGAGCTAGAGCTAGCTGCTGCGCGGACAACTACACTTTGCGAGATGGGAAGTTGGGAACCCTTCTTCTCCCTCTCGTCAACTACACACACGCACACAGATATGATGATGCTCCTACATACCTAACCCTAGTGGTGGCTTTTCGAGGACGACGCGCGCGCGAGCTAGCTAGCTAGCTGCTCTTTTCGAGTCGTCGTTCAACAGGGTCGTTGAGGCTGACCGACCGATCGCGCCGGGACGTACGGGATCGGAGGAGCTCGGAGGTCGGAGCTCCCGGCCGGCCGGGCGTCCTTGCAGTGAACCGGTCGCTCACTCCTCTCTGCTGGTGCGGTACCTGTTCAAACTAACCCGGCCGACCAGAGAGTGGTTCGCGTAGCTCTCGCATAAATTAGCCTTTGACCACGTACAGTACGTGCGCGCCGTGGATAAGGAGCAGTAGCACGTCTAGTGCGCGTACGTACGTACCCGATCGATATCTCAACCGCTTTCGTTCGCAGAGAGAGCTATAGTAGTGCAGTAGAGCACGGATGCGGCGTGGTGCGCATGCCCCCGGCCCGGCCGGGTGTTAGACTTCCTCCTCCTCGTCCCGAACAGGAGAATCCTGCGTGCCGAACCGTAGTTGCCGGTTGGCGTTACGGGTACCTCCATCGCTGTTAGTTACCGTATCGGCCGGCGCTTGAGATCCAAGGCACACACACACACGCGAACCTTGCCTTGCCTGCAGGGGTTTCCAAAAGGTGTGGCCGTCCCGTCGTGTCGTCGTCGTCTCTCTCTCCCGGCTATCTGCTAGCTTTTGGTAGCCCGCCATGGATATATCGTCGAAAGCGTGCGGCACTGTTCAGACGATCTCCCGTTGTGTGCTGGGCTGGGCTGTGCGTGCACCCAGAGAGCTAGCTGGAAAGCGACGCGTCAGCGAGAGAGGGAGCGAAGCGAGGTTTCGTGTGTCGTGGAGGGGGAGAGAAGAGACCGCAAGGAACCCTCCTCGTCCGTCCGATGATCCGATCCGACGATGTACACGACCACGTCGTCGCGGTCAAACATTTACACGCCGGGTCGGCGGCGGATCGATCCATCAGAAAACGCTTCACGTGCATGCTCGATCGCTCCCTCTCTCGGACACTTGTAGTACTTGTTTATATTGTCATGTTACTACTTGGCTTGCGCAACGTAAGCTCTGGGCATGTACAATCATCAGTTTGGAAATTTCACGCGTGTGTTTGTAAGAAAATTAAGGTACAGCGCGCTAGGCCGCATGCAGTTGACGTCAATTGGGTTTTGGAGCTGCTAGGCAGGCGTGTGGTCGCTTGTGCTGTGTGTGTCTCTCCCGGCCGGGCCCCGGAAGCCGACCACGCGCTCGCTGCGATCGATGGTAACTTGTGCATCTGAAACACTACACTCCCGCCCACCTCCAACTCCCAACCATCCCGCTCTTCTCCTTTTGACATCACACGTACTACAAACGAAACCTACGAAAACCTATCGTTTTTTAAGATTAAAATATCTTCTTCTTCTTCTTTTTACTTCACTTTTGCAGCGCGTTTCAAAACGAGCAGAGAGCTAGCTTGGCTCGTGCGTGCATGTGTTTCAACCTTCCCGGCCGGCCGGCGTGCTCGTCAAATTTTACCTGCTAGACAGCTGGCAGTGGCAGGCGTGCGCGCAGTAGCCATCGGCATCGCTCAGCAGCAGCAGCAGCAGAAAAAAAAAACTTGTATTTAATTTTTACCCCCCAAGCGCAACAGAAAGTCACAATTTACGCCACGAAAACTACCCACCGATCCGTCTCCACCGGTGCAGTGCGTGCGCGGCGTCCCTGTCGACAAAAGGCGGCCGCTAGCTACGGCTGTTACGTTATCTTAATCCCGCGATGGCGACGGTGTTAACTGATCTCTGGCTGGTTGGCGATTAAGCCGCAGCTTATCAGCATGCCCTCGCTTTGCCAAGCGATTACCAACCCCCCGCCTGGCTAGTTCCCCTTTCCATTAATCCACTATCCTACTACTAATAAAAAAACTACTACTCCCCTCGCTCTCTCGGCTAGCTGATGCACATCACACAGGCACCGGCAGCTACGCTACGCACGCAACGCAACGCAAAGCCCCTCTCGGCGGGTTGCTGCTTTGCTTTAATTTCTTTCTCGCGACTCCACACCAGAATTTTCAGAGTAAAATGCACCAGCGGTCCTCAAACTTGTGCGCCTGTATCATCCCGGTCCACGAACTCAAAATGTGTGTCATCCCGGTCCCTAAACACTGTTCGGGTCTCACTAAGGTCCAAACGGGTCTCAATAATGTCCACGAACTCTCAAAGTGTGTCACTGAGGTCCATTCGTGCTGACATGAAACGCCAGGGTGGATAGTGACATGGACAACCAATTGAAACGCCAGCCCGGCGAGGTCCGCCCACCGAGGGCAAGCGGCGGCGGCGGCCAGCCCGGCGTGCTCCGCCATCTCCTTTCCTCCTCCTTCGACCGTGGCGACCTACCGCGAGCCTCCGAGGCTCGTCGCGGCTCAATTTCACCCTCGCCAGGGCTGGATCTCATCGCGGCTCGTCGGGGTTGGAGGTCGCCCTCGCCGGGTGGAGCTTGTCGCGGCTCGAACTCGCCGGGGTGGAGCTCGCCCTCGCCGGGCGGAGGTCGTCGCGGCTCGAGCTCGTCGTCCCGCCCCACGCCTTCTCCTCGTCCGCCGCTGCTTTGCGACGGCGCTGCGCGGGTCGCGGACTCCCGGCCGGCGAGGCCGCGCCCACCCGCTCGGCCTTCGCGCGGAGCGGGTGAGGTCCGGGCAGCCGCGGCAGAGGCAGCCGCCGGCGCCGCCTCTAGGCCTGTAACGGGGAGGGAGAAGGGGAGCAGGCGCGCCTCCTGGCCGCCTGCAGACCTCCCCGCCGCGCTGGCGCCGCCTCCAGGCCGGCCCCGAGGCTCGCCGACGCGCTGCACTGGTCGGCCCCAGGGCTCACCGGCGAACCGAGCTCGAGTCGCTGCCGCCATGGACCGAGCTCGTCCGTCGCGTCCCTGCTCCGCCTCCACCCATGGACGATGACGACAACGACGAGAAGGAGGAGGCGGCCTCCGCACGCCGAAGCTGCTGGCCCTGCCTCTCCACGCGCCGAAGATGAGGGACGCCGCCACCGCGTCCTCAGCGGATCTCTGGTAGTGAACGACCGGCGGCGTTGACGAGGATGGCGTCGCACAGGGAGGAGGGGCGGCGGGGCAGAGCAGGGGAGCTGCCGGAGAGAGAAGAAGAGAAAAGAAGGGAGGGGGGAGTGCCAAAAGGGGCTCGGTGCCGCGTGATGAGGGAAGGAATGCCACACAAGCATGCCACGCCGTCGCGGGGCACGGGTTAGACCCGTTTGGACCTGCAATGAGACCCGAACAGCGATTAGGGACCGGGATGACACACTTTTTGAGTTCATAAACCGGGATGACACAGAGGCGTAAGTTTGAGGGCCGCTGGTGCATTTTACTCGAATTTTTATCTTCGGGCTCCCAGCAAGTACAGGGAGCGCCCCTCGGCCGGCTATAAAATCCCGGGGCCGGACTCCGAGCTCACAGACTCGGACGACACACAGCAAGCCCAACAACACAACACCTATAGAAATACCCAATCCAAAGGTACTCTACCACAGAGCACAGAGCGAGCTGAGCACAAAGGTCTGTAGCTCCTGCATACTGAAAGGCGATTGATCGGAGTGAGCATTAGTCGATCTGCTTGCTACACACAGGAGCAGCTAGCTGTGGTAGTGGCTTCCTGCTTCTGCGGCTTTAGAGTGTGATCTTAGCTTGTTGTTGGGTCTTGGGGAAAGAAGATGGGCTGCGAGGAGGATGAGAGGCTGCTGTTCCCGTCCTTCGCCTTCCCGGCCGAGAGCTTCGCGGAGGCCGCCACCCCCGCCTCCGGTGAGTCGTCGCGCGCGCACTTCATCTCTCTTTCTCTCTCTCTCTCCGGCCTCCTCTATAGCAAATTGGCAACTGGCAAAGGGATTGCAGATTATTGTTGGGAGCTCACGCGTAATGTACATCATGATGTGTGTGTGCTGCCAGGTGGTGAGCAGAAGAAGGAGCGGCAGCGGCGGAGGCGGAAGCCGCGGGCGGCGGCGGGGGACGGCGGCGAGGGCGGGGACGACCAGGCCAAGAAGCGGCGCCTCAGCGACGAGCAGGCGCGGCAGCTGGAGATCAACTTCCGCAAGGAGCGCAAGCTGGAGACGCCCCGCAAGGTGCAGCTGGCCGCCGAGCTCGGCCTCGACGGCAAGCAGGTGGCCGTCTGGTTCCAGAACCGACGCGCACGCCACAAGAGCAAGCTCATGGAGGAGGAGTTCTCCAAGCTCCGCGCCGCGCACGACGCCGTCGTCCTCCACAACTGCCACCTCGAGGCCGAGGTAATTAACTGTAATCAACACCACGCGACACGCTGCATCGAATTACTAGCTAGCTAGCTAGTTTTTTTTCCTTGTTCAATCTTGTATTGTCTGCTGAAGTGCTGAGTGCTAACTCATTATTCATGCATGCGATGCGCTGCAGCTGCTGAAGATGAAGGACAGGCTGGCGGAGTCGGCGGAGGAGAAGCGGAAGCTCATCGCAACCGCCGCGGCGGCGGCGGCGGCGGCTGCCGGCGGCGCGGGCACGGGCAGCAGCAGCCCGAGCTCGTCGTCGTTCTCGACGGTGACGCACCACCCGGCGGCGCTGGTGGGGCAGCAGTTCGGAGTGGAGGCGGAGGAGGCCGCCGCCGCCGACCTCACCTACATGAGCGAGTACGCGTACAACAGCTACATGAACATGATGGACCTCGCGCCCAGCTACTTCGGCAGCGTCTACGATCACTTCAACTGATCGCGTACGTGCGTGCGGGAAGAAGGGATTATTAACTGGAGATCAGGCAATCGGCTAGCTATTTTCGTGTTGATGGATCGATCGATTTGCAGGGCTCGCTCGTAGCAGCAGTAGTAGCAACCAAGTGTCAGCTAGTAGTAGTATGTTCTATCAGTCATCAATGTCCTGACGAGAATTAAGTCTATTCAGTAACTTATTGAAGCCATGTAGATTAGTAACTGCTAGTCTTTGTGAATATGTGTGGATTATCATGCAAGTGCTTATCATGGACACTGGTGATCTCCGTGATGTACTTTACTATTGGGGGTAATCGCAATCAGATGATGCTTTGTACATGCTTGTTTGGTGTCTTGTGCTGCCTGCCTCATCGATCGATCTCTCATGAACTCTGAAATGTTCAGCCGGCTTCTTCGGCCCAATTCCCTGGGCTTCATTTGAGTTTTGGGCTGTTTCAGGACGTCCCTGTCTGACTGACTGCTTGCTTGCTTGATCTTTACTTGGACATCCCTGATAGGTCCTCTTCTTCCAATGTTCCTCCTCGTAAGGAAAAAAACCCGACAAACACCATCACTGTTGGGAAAGAAGAAAAAAAATGTAATTGCACTCTTTAGATGCACACAGTAGTTAGTACTAAACAAAATGTTTAACGCTCAGTACAACTAGCTCTCTGATAGAGGCGTTGTAACCGACTGCACTTAGAACAAGTGAGGTGTCATCTGGAAAATTAAACCCAAAATCAGGGGAGCATTATCCGCAGCTAATGATTGCATCAAAGCCATGCATCTGTTAGTTAAAGCCTGCCTTCTCTCCGGAGATAAGCCCTGGTGCAACTGATGCGAAGAAAGAAAGAATGAGATGACCTGATCAAAAGCGCCCGGGCCCTTTGTCCTCTCTTTCCCGTCTGCCGTCACACGGCACGACGACGGCGACGACGAAGCGAACAAAACCCAACCCGATCACCATTCTAATCATCCACTCCCCCGACGGCGACGTCCCGTTTCGTCGCGAACCGGAGGCCCTCTCTCTCGGATCGTACGCCGCCGCCGCCGCGCGGGCACGAGCACGAGCACGACGAGCCGTCGCGATCGCCTGCTTTTATGGCGCGGCCAGCGGCCGCGGCCGCGGCCGGCGCCCCGGTTCAGTGTCCCTGTGAGCGAGAGGCGACAGGTGTGGGTGACGCATAGGCAGGCAGGAGCAGGACGGAGAAGGAGAACACCCAGCCAGCCAAAGCCAAAGGGGACTGTCACTAGAGAGAGGCGACCCGACCGGTACTACCACTGCCACTACTGCTACCTTTGCTTACTCCTGGAGGCATTCTTATCCGGTGTGCTTCCCTCCTGGAATTGTACTATGGGATTGGAACAGGCATCAGAATTTTCGTCGCCCATTTCCGGTGCCTACCGTCCAATCGAACCTGGTCCCGCCGTGCACAGAATTATGCACTTGTATGATTGATGATGTGCGCACCCAGAAACTGAGTTTACTTTTACAGTGTATGAACAATGTTAATCTGCAAAAGCATTGTCAAAAACGAGTTGGGTGAGAAAATTCCAGGCATGACCGATCGACAGGGTGGTGCTTTCTCAACAGCTGAAAGAATAATATACAAATCACTGGGTACATAGGGCGGGTAGAATCGAGTGGCATTCACCCCCAACAGATCTTTCCGAGGCGAACCAACCAACATGATACAACATCAGGCATCAGACTTTTACCGAATGAAATGAAGTACCTGACAGCGAGCTACAAGCACGGAACTCACCGTGCAATCCAGATGCTGACACTGAGCGAATTAGCACAACTTGGTATCAGAAGTTACACGGGGGCCCAGGCCAGGCTAACTATTTCTCAGAGACGCCGCCGTGCTGGATTTCGTCGATGAGCTGTGAGCGAGACGCTCCTTCACAGGAGATGGTGGGAAAGGGGAAGATGACGGCAGCTGTCTGTGGCTCGAGATTGAAGAGAAACAGCTAAATGGGTTCCTCAGCCGCCTTTTCTCTGAATCTTCAGACTGACTATTCGGATCATGGCCGACTGGAGAGATCTTGAGCGACTCTGGGAGAAGGCAGTTGCAAATGGCACCTACAACAAACAGATGCACATGATCGTCATAATATGAACCCCAGAAACCAGTAAGTTCACATCAAAATGCTACAACAAGAACTCCAAGTACATATACTACTTCGTATAAAGTAGAAACACGAAGGCCTGGCATACAACTATACGGTCATATTAAGTACATATACTCCAAGTACATATACACTGTCCCCTAAGTTGGCATGCTGTTGAATGCAATAATCTGCTGAAAACATAAGGCAAAATTTCTCGAAGCTCTTTGTGGACGCACATGTCAGGTGCACAGTTACAGAGTACGTTATTATATGGTGTGACAGAAAAAGTACTTCCACTTTGCAGAATGACCACACGACATCCGTAAACTCTGTAACCATGGTAAACCACATTTCTAGAAAGTAAAGTGGAAACAATAATATAGAGCAAAAAATGGTGCCAAAGACTGTTAAAGCTGCTTAATGCATTCTGACTAAGCACAATGAGTAGCATTAAATCACTGTCACCTTTGCTGTGTGAAATCTTTGAACTACTATAAGCATTAGCACATGTATTTAAAACTACTGTACCTATTCTGGCAAGCCGGTTCACCCATTTTGGGATTTTGTTACCGGTCAACTTGTAACACATATCCTTGCAAAAATGGTTGCAGTTCTTCGTGATAAGATGGTAAGTGTCTCCATTGTAGTTTACTGACTGTAGCTCCATGAACTGCCTAACTTGGATTGGATCCAAGCATGTTGTACCGAGAAATATTGATCTCCGGAATCTGAAACCAGGGCACTGACGAGGCTCTACCTCAAATACTCCACTTGTAGGAAAGTCATGCGCTCCAAATGCATATTCAACACCATGAACTATGAAGAAAAAAATAGGCCATCAAAACATAGTGATCTGAGAATCAGTTCAAAAATCTTATATTTGAGGAAAACATCTGTAGAGTTTTTTTTTTTTTTGTCAGATGCTTCAGGTGGTCAGCAAGATAATTACAGAAATCATTCTCGGTCCAGAAAACAATTTGAGATGGCATGCATTCAAAGTCCAAAAATCAGTGCTGCATATAGCTCAGCCAATTCGTTGTTGATGACTGACTATTATGATATGACAATTTCAAGTGGGCAAAGGGAATTGAACCTGAAGAAAGCTCTAGGCTGGTCCCAGAAACATGCCTACTGTGGAAAATGGCTAGCAGGATGGGACAAGACCTAACAACCCAGGTGGATCATGTGGATGTAAATTTATTAATGGATAGCTTGCAGTGGAATTGAGTATTGACAGACTTTCAAGTTACTTCCTCCCCACGTCCATATCTAATTGAGAAAACTCTACCTCCTTCCCCAGTTTTCCTTGTGGATTTCACCAAACTATTCTGCATCACCTGTACTCCCGCTTCCTTCCCTTGTTCAGTAGTTCTCTTCTTTCTTACAGCCAGCTGCCCTATGTAGGACACCAAATGTGCATAACCTAGCAATTCAATGGGCACCTAAAGAAGATTTCTTAAACGACTCGTAAGCTGTAATAAAACCGGCGGATCTGTAAATATCTCTACTAGAAAGGTCCATGAGATGCTGATGCAGGCATATGCATTAATTCATCTTTTTAACCAAACTTTTTCAGATTATAAAGAAGCATTTGGTGCCTGAAACATAAAATGGATCCAACAAATCAAGAAAACCATCTTCCAAGTTGAGTAAATTTTAAACAAAATTTTGTAATATTTTCTTGTTTCATACAGGGCCAACATAGCATAGAACTCAACCATCTCGTTCATATTTTTCTATATGGTAAGCTGATACATATAAGTTATAACATATGCGAATGTTACAATATCAGCTGAACATATTAGTGAAAGCAAATGAAAAATTTTAATAGAGTAAAATGTACGGGCAGTCGGCCGCACATTTTACTCTTTTTAATATGTAGCTCATCCAGAAAAGGCAAAACGATGCATACAAAATCCCCTTACATGGAATAAAATTCCCTTTCAGGCAGGTTACTGAACCATCCTAATGGACAGGGACAGAAAATATTTTATTGCATGGAACAAACCTATATGCAGATATGGATCATTGATGGCCATGTTACTGGATTTGTAGTCCTATAGTTTCTCAAAGATCAAGGGAAAAACAATTGAACAACAAAACACCCCAAAAAGAACTAGCGTTTGGTTAAATGTTAACTGGAAGAAAGAAAAGTAGATACAAATGGCAAAGAGAAGAACCTTCAATTCCTGAGTGAAATATGCCAAGGCCTGCCCAATATATATAACCATTCATGGGTGTCAGATCGTACACGTTCAGATAAACTGGAGTATCATCTGGCGATTGACCAGCCGACTGAACCTTGGGGAACAAAAAGAAACGCATAGCAGATTTCCTGCTTAGTTGTAGTGGCATGAGGGACTTCCATTCCGGCCGTTTTGTCCTTAGCTTCATGGTCCTCCCTTCCCTTCACACAATCAAGTGAGATATCAAACATATGAACGATATACTTCAACAACCACTAGAAATGGTAGTATTAACAAAATGAAATAAGGCAATGCTGCCATAGTTGTTCTCTGACACTGATTTCCATGGAAGCAGTTTGAAACTGATAATTATACATAAGTAATTAATAGCGAAAATAGCAATGATATTGGTAGAAATTTGAAGATCAAGAATGAGGGCTTGCAAAAAAATATCCCCAGATAATATTCTCTTAGCATATGCTCTACCAATACTCTTACATGTATACACCTTCTAAGAAACAAAAACAAACTAGTCATCATGATCTCCAAGTATTATAGACAGCTCATTAGCTACTCTGGTCTCTGTATGCATTGCATCCGATGAAAGTTCCAAAGTATTAGGACATGTTAAGAGATTAGGAGTTCAGTAAGCTCCCCAAACAAAGATAATTCACTCCTTGCACACTCATGCGAACCTGTCAGTTTGAGTTTGAAATGAACAATGGACAGTGAAACTAATGCTGGTAGGGCCACACTGCAGTTGTGATTTCGAAATCCAGCACTGCAATTCAGACTCCATAATGCATTGCTCAATGAGTCAGTATTCACGGAAGAGCTTGAAAAACTGCAGATATTCCTACGGTTTTAAATTTAAATTCTCTTGCTGCTCTAAAAGAGAGTCGAAAGATCAGATCTGTTTTCCTGTCTCCACACACCTATTAGACAATGCATTTTCTCTCTAGACAATGAAGCATGTTCATTCAGCCTAGCAAACACTTTGGTGAGGAAAAAAAAAAGAGGGCCTTCTGTTTCAAGAATGCAGATAACCAGAACCCAGTAGGTACCAAATTACCATTCATGTACCATACAACTCCAGTACCACGAACAAAAGCTTGCAGAGAACCGTAAGCATGTACACATCACGGCACCACCTAAACGTCAACGACAGTTTCAGTACAAGCAGGTAAGCCGCACTATTGCTACGAAAGCAACGTTTAGTACCGGTACCGGACTAGACTCCCAGAAATAATTCCGCGGCCGTACTCGTTCCAGATGGGAAGCCGGAGGCACAGCCGACGTTGACACGAGAGACAAAGCCATAATTCCACCGCCGGCAGAACCAAGAACCGAGCAGCAGCCCGGGAATCGAACACGCCAGGAACCCAAGGAAGGAAGCGAGCGAGCGCAGATCCAAGCCAAGATCTTGCTGCATTGCTGTTGCCAAAAAAGCGGAGCAGCGGCTTACCGGAGGGACCGGAGGCTGGCGGAGCCCGGAAGGCGAACGGCGGTGCCGAAGGCGGCAGCCGGCAGCACAGTGCAGGCGGCAGCGGGGGTATGGGGGCCGGGAGCTGAGGCGGGGGAAGGAATCCGAGGAGGAGGGATTCCCTGGAGGCGAGGCGCAGCGGCAGGGAGGGAGCAGTAGTAACTGGTGGTGGGGTGGTGGTGGTGGCGTTGGTTGGTTTCGGCGAGCGAGCGTGGGAAGGGGTCTCGTGATGGCTGGGGAAAAGCACCGGATTGGAAACAGGGGGGCCCGTTGGGGGTGGGGTTGTTTAGTAATTTATTTATCGCCTTGTCTTTTTTATTTTATCTTTTTTTCTCGCTCGCTTTTTTTAAAGCTCTGCAGCATTTCATTTTGTACATCGAGGAGAGAGGGAGAGAGAAGTGGCTAGTGAGAGAAAGGACAAGTGGTCAGGGTCCATGGGCATGGAGAGCTGTGCTGGGGCGGGTTTCACGGGGGCAAAGTGCCAGAGTCTCTCGACCCTTTTTTGATTTGCTGCCTCATTTGAACGAAGATTTAACAAAGTTTTGTGAAAAGAACAAGTGACCTTTTCATCCTAGGAAAAAATAACTCAATTTTAGTGCATCCACTAAAAGCTTGTATATAAGGGTCCCGGCGCTGGCTCCCTCCTGCTGCGGTTGACGGGCACCAACGCGACGGGACGGGGCGTCGGAGTCACCGAGCGGAGTCTTGAAAGGATCTAGAGGTCGACTAGAGGGGGGTGAATAGTTGCTCCTGAAAAATCACAACTTAAAACAAATTATCAGACCAAAGTCCGGAGTCCCCGGATATTTTTCCGGATACTCCGGGAAGTCCGGAGTATCCGGGAAAATGTCCGGATTGTCCGGGCTTTTGAGGAGACGACTAAATCAACTGCAATCAAACTTGGGCAAACTCAAATCTGTGAATATAGGATATGCAATGCAGAGATACAAGCCTGTTCCACTACTTAGAAACAGTAGGAACCTCACCACGGAGTAGATCGGCCACAAACCCTAGAAAAGTACTCAAGAGGATATCAAGCATACAACAAGAGCAACAAGCACAAAAGACACAAGGGATTTGTTACCGGAGTTCAAGCTCACACCTTGAGCTCTACGTCTCCGTTGAGGAACCCACAAAGGGTGGATCTTTACACCTAGGTCACTTTCCTCCCCCTAGCGACCACAAAGATCGAGCTAGGGTTACTTACTCAATCACGGGGTAATACAAACTTCCTTGGGCAGCCACAGTCCTTTGGATGCTCCAAGGCAACGCCTAGCCGGCTAGGAGCTCAAAGCTCCAAGAGTAACAAACATGAGATTGCCAACCAAGCGAAGAACGAGGTGCTCTAGAGATGGGAAATCAGCTCACTAGCACTCTCCAAGCTCTTGCTCTCAATTCCTCCTTTAGTCCCCAACAAATCTCACCAAACCAAGACCAAGGGGAGTAAAGAGGAGGAGTGAATGAGTTCTGAGTGTTGCAGGTCGAAATGTGCAAGAGAGAGGGAGTGGATAGGGTTGAGGGGGTATAAATACCTCCTCACCCAGAAAAAGTGCCGTTACAGCTCTAAGGCCCGGAGTATCCGAACCAGGCCTGGAGACTCCGAGAAGTCCGGACTGTCCGAGAAAAAACCCGGAGTGTCCGGCCTTCCAGAGTTAGCACACTTAAGGATATCTCGGTGATCGTGCAGTGCAAGGTGTCTCTCATAGGATTTTTGGTTAGTCATCTAGAGCACCTTTTCAACTTTTGGAAGATACAATTCATGTCCCTCTTAATAGTACGGCATTCCTAGGACTCAAATTCAAAATATAAAATAAATAAACCTCCAAGGAATCCTTCTTTTAGCATCACTTTCTTTTTATATAGCAATGAAGCGCTTAGATGCCATCTTAGAATTTTAGTACCTGCTCATATACTCAATACATCATTAGTAACTTAATGGTCCGTCATTAAATCACCAAAACCCACTTAGGGGGCCAAGATACTCTTCAATCTCCCCCTTTTTGGTGATTGATGACAACACCTTTAAGCCTTTAAAAGAGAGATAAATAAATTCAGTAAAGAGATTTTGATCTATCTTGCAACACTCCCCCTTAATTTGTGCATATGGAGTTTGGATCTCAAAGGTGCTTTAAGCACCAAATTTTGCACAAGAGAGAGAAATGAGAGAGTGTGACAAGATGATCAACAGTGGGGTGCTTGTGTTTGTGCAAACAAGATATATGTGATGCGTATGACAGTTTATACACTCAATGAAGGATAAAAGGGGCTATAGTGTCAAAGCCCGGAGTGTCCGGATTCATCCCGGAGAATCCGGGAAACCCGGAGAGTCCGGAGAAAAATCCGGAGTGTCCGGACTTTGAAGACTCAGCAGAAATCAAATCATCACAGAAAATTTTCAAACTATCAAACGCATCCTTAGAAAAATAAAATGCAACCTAGATAACTAGCATCACAAGCACACAATCAAATAGTCTCAAGCTCACATCACATAGTCTCACACATAAAAGTTATTACAGACCATAATTCTCAAATTCTCCAAGTCTTAAACATGAAACTTAAAGATATTCACTCCCCCTTTGGCATCAAGCGCCAAAAAGGAAGTGTTAGAGCAGCAGCAGCAGTGATCACTCGTTGTCGTCGTCGTCTTCTCCTTCTTCTTCTTCTTCATTGTTGTCCTCCTTTTCTTCTTCTTCTTCTTCTTCTTCTTCTTCTTCTTCTTCTTCTTCTTCTTCTTCTTCTTCTTCTTCTTCTCCTTCCTCCTCTTGCTCTTGCTGTTCTTCCTCTTGTGCAGCAGCGGCGGCATCATGGGCATCCCACTCCGCAAACGGGTCATCAAACTCGGGAAGCTCGTGATAAGTGTCCGTAGGAAGCCCAAGATGAGACTTGATCTCAATGATGTCACGACGGTTCTCATTAGTCTCGGTGACGATGCGCTTGCACATTGAGAAGATGCTCTTGAATGCCCTCTTTACCATGGAGCCCTTAACCTTGCGAGAAGATTTAGATGATTGTGAAGGGCGAGGAAGAGGCTCATCATCATGGCGAGGGGCAGCACTAGAGGATCCGGCAAACCTTGTGCTCTTCTTCATGGGAGTTCTCTTGTCTTTAGCACGAAGATGCCTAAGAGGCTCATGAGTGACATCCTTTGAAAATTGGGTATTGGTGACCCTCTCAATCATGTACATGATATATGGAGCATATGGGAGATGCTTCATGGGGTCACACATAGCACGGCGAAGCTCATTCCAAATGAAATCAAAGATGCAAAAGCCTTCTTCTTCAGGAGCCACACGGTTGAGGAGATTGACGGCATAGTGCCTAAGAGCGGTGATATCTCCCATCTTTGGATCAATGGTGGCACGGAAAAACTGATTAAAGTAGTAGTAGTAAGGAATGAGATTGTCAGCTTTTCCCTCATGAGCAAGAAAGGCGGAAGGGAACATATATGCCATGTCCTTGGGCTTGTACTTGTCTTCGTTATGGATTGGAGTGCGAGCTTCATCCTTTAAGCCAAGACCAAGCAAGCGAGAGAAGGTCATGTAGTCAATGGTGTACTTCTTGCCTTGAGTGGTTCAAGTGATAGTGTTTTGATGAGAGTTATAGAAGTAGGAGCAATGGGATTGAGCAAGAATCTCTCTATTCCATCCATATCTAAAACCCATGATCTCATATAGTCCAAGTTCCTTGCACCTATCAATGACGGCATCAAAGGTGGGATTCTCCAACTTCTCATAGTATGCCCAATCAATGTACTTCATCTCCACAATTGGTGACTTGTTCTTGACCTTCATTTGTGGACTCCTTATCACTGTCTGATAGAAGTCCCTATGGAAGTCACACCAAAACCTCGACTCAAGTGCCTCACTAGAGATATACATGTAGACATCCTCCTCCCTTTGTTCTCTGACTGCAAGGGCATTTCTAGCATAGTCTCTCACCATTTGTTGGGCAAATCCTTGCACAGCCCCAGGGTCCCTTAGGTTGACAGGAGTAGTCACCACCCTCACATTTGATGGAAAAGACACGGTGAGATGGGGTGGAGTTCTGAGACAAATTTGGGAGTATGGAGTAGGACGGTTCTTTGGCATGGATGGACGAGGTACGGGCCTAGAACGGGAGATGTAGGGGGCTTCACGGGGTTTCCTTGATGGCTGAGCTGGACCTTTCCCGTGACGCCTAGGAGCAACCCTATACTGATCAGCGTCTTCTTCCTCCTCCTCCTCTTCCTCACCAACAACTTGTTGTTCTTCCTCTTCTTCAATCTCTTGCTCGGTGTAGACAGGGGCACGAACACGAGTGGATCTCTGAGAGGAGCCAAGCCCCAAAGTCTCATGCACCACCCCCAAAGTTTGAGGATCGTGCCTAGCCTTTGTCCTCCTTTGGGTGGCTGGCTCCTCTTGCTTGTACTTCTTCCTCATGATCTGGAGATGAGTAGCAAGGAGTACATAAGAATTCATCCATGGAAAAGGTGTATGACACAGTGATTTGGAGTTTCAGCAAGAAAATCCGGAGTCTCCGGGAAAATTCCCGGACAGTCCGGGAAGTCCGGAGTGTCCGGAAAAAGTCCAGAGTCTCCGGGTTTTCCTGGCGAAACCCTAAATCACAATGCCTCACAAATCCACCATGGGAAACTTGAGATATTGCAGATCCACTACTTCTAGAGTCTAAAGAACATTCCTATCCAAGAGATTTCGCAAGATATGACCTAGAAAAGGAGATCGAGCAAAAGAACCTTTGAATACCTTAGGGAAGAGAGGGAACCGAGGGAGAAATCTTTCAAATCTTCAAATCGAGGGCAGCACCTTGTTTCCCACACCTTAGAGGCTTCAATCCCTCACACTCTCAAGATTTGGAGGGTGGAAACCCTAGGTTCTATGGAGGAACCAAGGGAAGGAGGAGAGGGGCGCGGGGGAGCACAGGGAGAGGGAGTAAAAATGGTCCACGTAGTGAAAAGGTGAAGATTAGGGTTTTGACTGCGGTAAAAACGTTTTTATAGGAGTTAAGGTCCGGAGTATCCGGGCTGAACCCGGACTCTATGGGAAATCCGGAGTATCCGGAGAAAAGCCCGGAGTCTCCGGCTCCCCCTGAGACTGAGCAGCTGATTTTCAAGGAATTGAGATTGAGATGGATAAAGATGAATATGAGTGAAACTAATGTGAGCTAGAGAGGTTCCAACACTTGATACTAGCCACAATCATACAATGAGAACAATAGTTCAAGTGTTGTACCTAGAGAAAGACCTAAATATTTTTCAAAGCAAATCCATACCAATTTTCCAAATTCTTTTCTTTTGTAAAGATCTAGCCTAAGTCAATCAAACATGTGCATGATCTCAAGCCAAGTTACGAGAATCCAAGATATTCAATTCACTCCTCAAAGCACAAAACCTTAGTTCATCAAGAGGCTTTGTGAAGATATCGGCTAGTTGCTTTTCGGTGCTCACATGACTTAAAGCGATATCTCCTTTGGCTTCGTGGTCTCTCAAGAAATGGTGTCTTATGTCTATGTGCTTTGTTCTTGAGTGGTTTACGGGGTTGTTCACTAGCTTGATGACACACTCATTGTCACACAAGAGTGGCACCTTGCTAAACGTACAACCATAGTCCCTCAAAGTGAACCTCATCCAAACTAGTTGAGCACAACAAGCGCCGGCTGCAACATACTCGGCCTCGGCGGTGGATAAGGCAACGGAATTTTGTTTCTTGGAACTCCAAGACACCAAGGACCTTCCAAGGAATTGGCAAGTCCCGGATGTACTCTTTCTATCTACCTTGCAACCGGCATAGTCCGAATCAGAATAGCCAAGTAGATTGAAAGTGGAGCCCTTTGGGTACCATAAACCAAGGTTAGGAGTGTGTACTAAATACCTAAAGATTCTCTTAACAGCCATGAGATGACATTCCTTAGGATTGGCTTGAAATCTTGCACACATGCACACACTAAGCATAATATCGGGCCTAGATGTACAAAGGTAAAGCAAAGATCCAATCATGGAGTGATATACCTTTTGATCGATGCTTTTTCCATCTTCATTTAGGTCAAGATGTCCATTGGATGGCATTGGGGGTCTTGATGGGTTTGGCCTTGTCCATGTCAAACTTCTTGAGCATGTCATGAGTGTACTTTGTTTGACTTATGAACGTGCCTTCCTTGAGTTGCTTGATTTGAAATCCAAGAAAGAACTTCAACTCTCCCATCATGGACATCTCGAATCTTTTAGTCATAATCCTACTAAATTCATCCACCCAAGCTTTGTTAGTAGAACCAAATATGATGTCAGCGACATATATTTGGCATACAAATAAATCATTCCCTTCTTTGCGAGTGAAAAGAGTAGGATCGGCTTTGCCTATTTCAAAGCCTTTCCTTAAGAGAAATTCCTTAAGGCATTCATACCATGCTCTAGGTGCTTGCTTAAGATCATAGAGCGCCTTATGGAGCTTGTAGACGTGGTTGGGGAATTGAGGGTCTTCAAAACCCGGTGGTTGCTCAACATAGACTTCTTCGGAGATTGGGCCATTCAAGAATGCACTCTTGACATCCATTTGAAAGAGCTTGAAATCATGATGCGTAGCAAAGGCCAATAAGATACGAATTGCTTCAAGTCTTGCCACCGGTGCATAGGTCTCTCCAAAGTCCAAGCCTTCAACTTGAGTATATCCCTTGGCAACCAACCTTGACTTGTTCTTGGTCACTACCCCATCCTCGTCTTGTTTGTTGCGGTACACCCACTTCGTTCCAATCACATTTTGCTTAGGGCGTTCCACTAGGGACCAGACTTCATTCCGAGTGAAGTTGTTCAACTCTTCTTGCATGGCTATCACCCAATCAGCGTCTTGTAATCCTTCTTCCACGGAGAGAGGTTCAATCATGGACACGAAAGAGTAGTGCCCACAAAAGTTTGTCAATCTTGATCTTGTGGTAACTCCTCTTCTTATGCTTCCAAGAATGTTGTCAACGGGGTGGTCTCTTTGAACATTCTGACGAACTCTTGGATGTGGCTCAGAAGCTTCTTGTTGAATCAAATCCTCATTTTCTTGAATGTCTTGAGCATCATCTTCAGAGGGCCCGGACTCTCTGGGGTTAGGTCCGGAGTCTCCGGGATTTCCGGATTCTCCGGACTTTTCTCCGGAGTGTCCGGGTTTCGCAGCGGTAGTGAGGTTTGGTGATGCTTCAATGACTTCATCTTCTTCATCTTCTTCTTGAGGCTTGATTTCACCAATGGCCATCTTCTTGATGTCATTTGTAGAGGTCTTTTCCTTGCCTACACACACTTCATCAACTTGTTCTACTTGAGAGCCATTAGATTCATCAAATGTCACGTCACACGCTATATCAACACTATCGGTGGTCTTGTTGAGAACGCGATAGCCGTGAGAATTTGAGGTGTAACCAAGAAAAATACCATCATCAACTTTAGGTGCAAACTTAGAGTTCTTGGGCTTCTTGTTGAGAATAAAGTACTTACAACCAAAAACTCTAAAGTAAGACACATTAGGCTTCTTACCGGTTAGGAGCTCATAGGCGGTCTTGTGTCGAAGCTTGTGGAGATACAAACGGTTGATAGCATGACAAGCCGTGTTGACCGCTTCCGCCCAAAAACTATCCGAAGTCTTGTACTCATCAAGCATAGTTCTTGCGGCTTCTATGAGAGTCCTATTCTTCCTCTCCACAATCCCATTTTGTTGAGGAGTGTATGGGACGGAGAATTCATGACCAATGCCTTCACCATCAAGATACTCTTCAATGTTGGTGTTCTTGAACTCGGAGCTATTGTCACTTCTTACTCTCTTGATCTTCACATCAAACTCATTTTGGGCTCTAGTTGCAAACTTCTTGAATACATCATGTACCTTGCTCTTGTCACGCAAAAAGAAAACTCATGTATACTGAGAGTAATCATCAACAATGACAAATCCATACTTACTCCCTCCACGTAGTAGTGAAGTAATTCATGTGAAGTAATTCCACGTAGTAACAAAGCCACGGGACCAAAGATATCCATGTGAAGTAATTCCAATGGTCTTGTAGTAGTGAGTACATTCTTGGAGAGGTGAGGAGCACCAACTTGCTTTCCGGCTTGACACGCACTACAAATTCTATCTTTCTCAAAATGAACTTTTGTTAATCCTAGGATGTGTTCCCCCTTTAGAAGTTTGTTGAGATTATTCATCCCAACATGGGCTAGCCGGCGATGCCAAAGCCAACCCAAGCTAGACTTTGCCATTAGGCATGTATCAAGTTGGGCTTTCTCCGATGTAAAATCCACCAAATAAAGCTTTCCCTTGAGTTCACCCTTAAAAGCAACGGAGTCATCGCCTCTTCTAAAGACGGTCACACCCTCATTGGTGAACAAACAATTGTAGCCCATTTCACAAAGTTGTGACACGGACAACAAATTGTAGTCCAAAGATTCAACCAAATAAACATCGGAAATTGAATGATTGGTTGAGATAGCAATTTTACCTAGACCAACAACCGTTCCACCACCATTGCCTCCAAAGGCAATCTTTTCCGTAGGATTTTCAATCATTTCACAAGACATAAACATCTTCTTCTCCCCGGTCATATGATTAGTGCATCCACTATCAATCACTCATTTGGCTCCACCGGAGGAGTATGCCTACAAAACAAATTAGGCTTGGTTTTTGGGTACCCAATTAGAGTTGGGTCCTTTTACGTTAGTCACAAGAACTTTGGGCACCCACACATTCCTTTTGATCATAGAACCTTGTGTGCGGGATCCCACATACTTGGCCACCACCTTACCCTTGTGGTTCCAAGTCAACACATAATCGGCATATAAGTTGTCTTGTGAAGCATGTGTCTTGGGCTTCTTGGTTTGCTTGGCTTGTACCACTTTGGTCTTGACTTGTGGTTCATGGGATGTGCCATTGGAGCTCTTGAACTTGATGGGAGTGTTGAGCCTAGGTTGTTTACCTTCAACCTTAGCACCCAATTGCTTCATCCCATGCACCACATTTCTTGTTCCCACACCTCTTGTGTGGTTGTTCTTGATGAATGGGATAGGGTCCTTGGAGCCTTGCTCATCCTTACCTAGCCCCTTCCCATTCTCAAACCCAAACTTCTTCATGTAGTTTGAACTAAAGCCCTTGGTATGGTTCTCAAACTCTCCTCTCTTAGGTTCCTTCTTCTTTTTCTCAACAAGAGAGTTTGACAACCGAGCAATCTCTTTCTTCATTGCATTCATCTCGACAATGTTAGTGGCATAAGCATTTATATCAAGTTTATAGCATCTAGAACAACCATTACTTGTAGAAACATTTGAGTTAGAGGTAGCATCATTAGAGGTTGTTTTAGCACTATTCTTGAGATTGTCAAGTTGAACTTCAATTGCAACGTGACTAGCTTTCAAGCGTTTTAAGCTCTCTTGAAGTTCAACCTTTTCACTCTCAAGTTTAGTGCAAACATCCTTAGCTAGGAAAGACTTCCTAGTTAATTCATCTACTATAATGGCCTCTTTAGCTTGAGAGTTCTTGAGGCTAAGAATTTCATCCTCTTTTTCTTTGAGCAAGCCCTCTTGCACCTTGAAACCCTTCTTTTCAATTACAAGGACATCCTCAAGGGTAATGATTTTCTCTCGCTCAAGTCTAAAGAGTTCTTCTTGCACCTCAAGAGTCTCATCTCTATTCTTGATTTCATTTAGAAGGTTCATGATTCTTTTGGTTGCTTTCTTGCCAAAGCTAGTGATCATTTTTTCAAATTCATCATTACTATCATTATCATTGTGGGGGATATACCCCCCGGGTGCCACACGGAGGGGCTTCGTGACGTGTATACGTATACGGAGATGGGCCCACCCGTGTGGAGATACGGTACGGCACACGGATCAGGATGAGGCGGCGCCTGAGGAGATATCATCCCATGAACGAAGATCGGTTAGTTAGGAAAGATATTGCTTGAGCCGGAAGGCCAAATCTTGTAATCGGTTAGCTATAGATTCCCTGAGATCTGTAAACCCTGCCCCCCAGGCTATATAAGGGTGGCAGGGACCCCCCTCAGAAACAACTCCATCTGATTCCCAATCGTGGAACCATCAATACAACACACCGAGCACAGGACGTAGGGTATTACGCCTCCCGGCGGCCTGAACCTGGATAAACCCTGTGTCCTTTGTTCACCATCTAGCTCTAGTCTCGGCGATCCCCACCAAACAATCTACAACCATAGCCTACCCCCGTGGTGGACTGCCGGTTCATTGCACCAACTGTTGGCGCGCCAGGTAGGGGTTCGCCGTGATAATTGGCGAGCTTGATGGCTGCAGTCAAGATCCCTGCTAGTTGCCTTGCCCTCGCCGCGTTGGGAGCGGGAATCCCTTTCGGGAGCTTCGATCCCGTCTCCACCGTCGACGAGCAGGCGACTGGCTACGTGACTCCTCCTCAGGGTCACATGCGTTCTCTCCGACACCGTGATCACCACGGAAAAGCCTTCCGGAGTGGTTTCCACACCGCCCGCGAGGAGAAGACCGGCTGCCAGATCCAATCTGGACAAGCCCAAAGCCTGCCGAGACCTTTTCGGCACGCCACAGCAAGCCCGGAGGCCAACCCTCTCGGTTCAAGATCTGACGGTCGCAGGGTCATCGAACCCTCCTGCAGACGATCTGGAGAAAGCTTTTGACCGGGTCATTAGTCACATGGCTGACACCATCGCCATCTGCGAGGCAACCCTGGGTACCCCGCAGTCTGAGTGCTTTTCCTTCGGGTTGAAGAGCACCGCCGCCTCCGTAACCACGGAGAGGATGAAGCGAAACCTAGTGGTGAACCCTGCACCCGAGCCGATTGAATACCACTCAGACGACGATTCACCACGCTTCGTGAACATGGTTCTCTCCCCCATACGAGAGGTGAACCGCGACGCGTCCCTCCTCCCCATATTGGAAGAGGAAGAGGACGGTCAACTCTGCGACTGGACCACGGATGAGTCAGAGGGTGAGCGCCGCTCAGGCCGATCTGCTGGGCGATCTGGCCCTGAGTACGTTTCGGATGGGTCCTTTGCGTCCTTCGAGGCGGCTCTCAGCCTGGACGAAAGCTCTCCCTCCCGTGGGTCCGACAACACAGTCCTGATCAGCTCTACAAGCTCACCCTCAGATCTGTCCGACGGAAGCTGGTCACCTGCCTTTGTCTACGCAGTAGTACCAGGGCCCCCGCCGGCAATCTCCGAGGACGAGCGCACTCAGGATAACGAGACGGCCGCACAAAAGGCCGAACGGTTACGGAAGAATGCGGACCGAGCGCGACGGCGCCGAGAGGCCCAGGGCGACGAGGAGGAGGACGAGGACCTTCAAAGCTCTGACCGCCCATGCCGCAACAGGCGGCGGCGTCGCACCCGCCGCACGAGCAGAGTTCAGCCCCGAAGGCTCGAGGATGACTTCACCCTCGAGTACGATGGGCACAAGGTCTACGCGACCCCCAAAGCAAATCTCATTGTGCTAAATGAGACGGTTGAGAGGCTGCCTCCAACTACTCCAGACATTGGGCACATACGGGCCCTGGTGCAGGCCGCTGCGACCCAGCACAACCGCGTCGATCCCTCCCCGCAGTCGGGCAGGGAGAGACGGAGGGTACCCGCCGCTCGCGCCACAAAAGAGCGCAACGCGACGAAGGTGAAGACTTGCGCGACCGGCTCCGCCACCGCGATGCGAGGACCACGATCAACCGCAACCGCAAGGAGCGCCGCCGTCAGGAATCCAGGCGACGCAACGACTACGACAGGGAGCATGGGGCTTCCCATCACCGGGAAAGACGCGACGACTCGCAGAGCGGGTACAAAGACTACTACTCGGATTCCTACGAGGAGTCTGGGGATAGCTACAGCTCCTACGAGCGGCCGGCCGACGGATGCCGCGGAATCGAGAGGGTGTCACGTCCTACGACGGCTTCCTCTCCCTCTCGAAAAGGCTACATCGGGTGACATGGCCCCGAAGTTTCAAATTGTCCGACGTCGACAAGTACGACGGCACGTCGAACCCCACGCAATGGCTCCAGATCTACTCCACCGCGGTCAAGGCCGCGGGAGGAAACGCCGACGTGATGGCAAACTACTTGCCCATAATGCTCACGAAGGGGTGCAGAAACTGGCTTGCGGGGCTCCCGAGGAACTCCATTACATCCTGGGATGACCTCTGCAAGTTCTTCAGGAGCCAATACTCTGGCACATGGGAGAGGCCGGGGAACAGGAGGATGCTGGACCAGATCCGACAGCGCAAGAACGAGTCGTTGCGCTCGTACATTCGACACTTCTCCGAGAAGAAGAACTCTCTTCCTTTCGTTGAGGAGCACAACGTCATCAGCGCCTTCCAGCATGGACTGGCTTACGGCAAGCTGGTGAATAGGTGGGCCCAGAAGCCCCTGAGGACCGTAAACGAGCTCTTCGCCACAACCAACAAGGAGGCTGACGGTGAAGAGGCAGAACGCGAGCAGCTGAAGCACATCAAGTCTCGCTGGGAAGACGATGATTCCCCACATCCGCGTCGGCCACGCCACGATCCGGACCGAGAGGGAGAGACCTCCCAGCAGGGCGCACGGCACAACAGGAGGCGCAAGCCGACTGAGGTCGTGGCGGTCATAGAGTCCGCCCCGAAGCGCATGGACCCGTCTGAGTTCCAGAAGATACTGGACATGCAATGCCCGTACCACAAGAACCATAAGCACTCGGCTCGCGACTGCTTCGGCCTGAAGAACCACTTCTCCGGCAAGGGACGCTCCAAGGGTCCCTCCAAGAACGACAAGGGCAAGGGAAAGCGCGCTCCCCCAGCGGATGATGACGAGGAAGACTTCCAGGTCGGTGACCGTACGGTCAACATGATCTACGGCGGCCCGGACCAGATCGAGGGGAAGCGCAAAGCTAAGCTCACAGATAGGTTACTGGTGTACGTGGCCCAGCATGGCACGCCCCAGTTCCTGCGGTGGTCGGAAGTCCCGATCACCTTCAGTAGGGAGGACCACCCGGAGGCAGTCGTCAAACCCGGGCGGTACCCCCTCATGTTGAAGCCTACGATTCGCAACGTGGGACTTTGCAAGATGCTGGTGGACGGAGGTAGTGGCCTCGACATATTGTTCGCCAGCGCGCTCAAGGAGTTGGGCCTCACTCCCTTGGACTTGAGCCCGACCAACAAGCCTTTCTTCGGGATCGTACCCGGAGATCCTTCAGTACCACTCGGTCAGATCTCTCTGCCAGTCACCTTTGGCACGATCGAGAACTACCAGACAGAGTACGTCTGCTTCATAGTGGCGGACTTCGAGACAGCCTATCATGGCAAACTCGGTAGGCCGGCGCTAGCCAAATTCATGGTGGTGCCCCACTATACCTACATGGTGCTGAAAATGCCTGCGCCAAACGGGGTCATTACCCTCAAAGGTGACTCCAACACAGCCAGTGCCTGTGAGAAGGAGAACCTCCACATCGCCGCCACCCTGGATCTCTCTAGGCGCACTGCTGAAGTCCTGGCGGCTGCCAGCAAGCTCGACCCAGTAGGTCTGGAGATCCCGACCAAGAAGCCGGCGACGGAGGCGATCCAGCAGGAGAAGGAGGCCGTGAAGAAGGTGTCGCTCAACCTCGAGGATCCCTTGAAGACGGCGACTATAGGGGCCAACCTGGACCCTAAATAGGAAAGCGTGCTCGTCGAGTTCCTGCGTGCCAACTCCGACATATTCGCCTGGAAACCAGCGGATATGCCAGGAGTGCCCAGAGAGCTCGCCGAGCACTCCTTGAAGGTTGACCCGAATGCTAAGCCGATCAAGCAAAAGCTTCGTCGGTTCGCGGCTGACCGCAAGGAGGCAATAGGGATAGAGGTTACGAAGCTGTTAGCTGCCAAGTTTATCAAAGAGGTGTATCACCCAGACTGGCTGGCTAATCCAGTTCTTGTATCCAAAAAGAATAAGCAATGGAGAATGTGTGTTGATTATACCGATCTCAACAAACACTGCCCCAAAGACCCCTTCACCCTCCCGCGAATAGACCAAGTCGTTGATTCCACGGCGGGCTGTGCCCTACTCTGTTTTCTCGACTGCTATTCAGGCTACCACCAGATTAGCCTGAAGGTCGAAGACCAGATCAAGACGTCGTTCATTACGCCCTATGGTGCGTACTGTTACTTGACAATGTCCTTTGGTCTGAAGAACGCCGGTGCGACGTACCAGCGTGCCATCCAGGCGTGCCTAAAGACGCAAATTGGTGTAAACTGTGAAGCATATGTAGATGATGTCGTAGTCCAGATTCGAGACCCTGATAATCTTATCAAGGACTTAGCTGAAACCTTCGCTAACCTGAGGGTTTACCGGTGGAAGCTTAACCCGAAAAAGTGCGTTTTTGGCGTTCCCTCAGGAAAACTACTCGGATTCCTTGTCAGCAACCGCGGCATAGAGGCAAACCCAGAGAAGATCCACGTGATCACTCGGATGAAGCCCCCCCAAGTGCCAGAAGGATGTACAGAAACTAGCCGGGTGCATGGCAGCACTCAGCCGGTTCATCTCACGACTCGGCGTACGCGGACTGCCCTTCTTCAAGCTCCTCAAACATCAAAACGATGATTTCAAGTGGGATGAGGAGGCCCAGAAGTCTTTCCTGGAGCTCAGGAGCTATCTGCAAAAGGCCCCCATCCTCACAGCACCAGAGCAGGGAGAAACTCTCTACCTCTACATCTCGGCTACCACCCACGTGGTAAGCACGGTACTAGTTGTGGAGCGCAAAGAGGAAGGACATGCTTACACCATCCAGAGGCCGGTCTACTTCATAAGTGAGGTACTGACCGACTCTAAGGTGCGATACAATTAGACGCAGAAACTGCTCTACGCACTGTTGATCACCGCACGCAAGTTCAAACACTACTTCGAAGCTCATAAAATCGTCGTAGTTTCCGACTACCCCATAGGCGACATCCTGCACAACAGAGATGCCATGGGAAGGATCATGAAGTGGTCCATCGAGCTGGCCGCACACGATATAACTTTTGTACCGCGCAACACGATCAAGTCGCAGGTACTCGCAGACTTCTTGGCAAAGTACACGGTGATCCAGACGCCATCCACTGCCGCTGAACCTGAGTACTGGACCATGTACTTTGATGGATCACTCAGGATTAAAGGAGGCGGGGCCGACATAATTTTCATCTCCCCAACAGGAGAGAAACTGCGATACGTGTTGCAGGTCATGTTCAAGATTTCGAACAACGCGACCGAATACGAGGCGGCCCTCCACGGGCTTCGTATCGCCGTATCGCTCGGGATAAAATACTTGATGGTCAAGGGCGACTCTACCCTGGTGGTAAACCAGGTTAACAAGAAATGGAACCGGACTAGTGAGAAGATGGACGCGTATTGCGCGGAGATCCGCAAACTCGAAGGCAAGTTCTACGGCCTAGAGTTTCAGCACGTACTCCGTGATGATAACAAGGTGGCCGACGAGTTGGCAAACATGGGATCCACGAGAGCCCAGGTACCACCCGGCGTCTTTGTCCAAGACCTGATCAAGCCCTCCATCAAGAACCCTGATGCGCAAGTCCATCCATCAGAAGGACTCGGCGAAGTCCTATTGCTCGAACCACAACCTGAGTAGATCTCAGAGATGGTCGAGTACATCAAGGACAGCACGCTCACGAATCCTTTACCAGGTCAGGAAAGGGAGACACGAGCGCTGCACGAACGGATCAGTCGCAGGAGCAAGAACTATGTCCTGGTCGGCAACAACCTGTATCGCCGAGGCGGACAGTCCCGAGTACTCCAGAAGTGCATACCGAAGGAAGAAGGACGACAACTCCTAGCGGAGATTCATGGAGTCATGTGTGGCAACCACGCCGTAGCAAGAACCATTGTTGGGAAAGCTTTCCGGTCTGGCTTCTACTGGCCCACAGCCGTCGCAGACGCTGAGATGCTGGTGAAACGTTGCGAGAGATGCCAGTTCTTCGCAAAACAAATACACATTCCAGCCCAAGCTCTGCAGACGATACCTGTTTCATGGCCCTTCGCGTGCTGGGGACTCGACATGATCGGGCCCTTCAAGAAAGCATCCGGAGGGTACGACCACATCCTGGTGGCAGTCGACAAGTTCACCAAATGGATAGAGGTCAAGCCAATCAAGGCGCTCACGGCTGCCAAGGCAGCCGAGTTCATAGGAGAAATCGTGCATAGATTCGGTGTCCCTAACAGGATAATAACTGACCTGGGTACTAACTTCACAGGAAGGGAGTTCCAGGAATATTGCGACGAACTCCTCATCAAGGTGGCACGCGCCTCAGTCGCGCACCCACACGCCAATGGCCAAGTTGAGCGAGCTAACGGAGCGGTGCTCGAAGCACTCAAGAAACACATCTTCGATCGCCTGAAAAAGTACGCGACCCGCTGGCTACGCGAACTCCCTGCAGTACTCTGGGGACTGCGGACACAGCCGAGTCGTGCTACTGGTCAGACTCCTTTCTTCCTGGTATATGGATCTGAGGCGGTGCTCCCCACCGACCTCATGTTCAATGCACCGAGAGTTGAAGTATACGACGAAAACGAGACTGAGAAGGCGCGGATTGAGGATATCGACAGCATCGAGGAAGGACGGCTCGCGGCAACGATTCAGGTAGCACGGTACGCCCAAGCCTTGCGGTGTTATCATGATAAAAACGTGCAGGAGAGAGCTTTCTGCGAAAGAGATCTAGTCCTGCGCAGGATCCAAAGGAAGAAGGACATGCACAAGTTAGCAGCCCCATGGGAGGGGCCATTCATAGTGAAGGAAATCAGTAGGTCGAGTGCTTATCGGCTGATGCGGGAGGACGGCTCGGATGTGCCCAATTCATGGAACATCGAGCACCTACGCTGCTTCTACCCATAATAAAGCTATGTATCATTTTCTGTTCAAAGTTCTTCGTACTTTATCCATGTTAGCAATCTATGGCAATGAATTCAGTTTTATGTCTCATGAAGTTTTTCTACTTCGCTCTTACATCTACTTGCATGCCCTTTCTCACCCAAGTTTCAATTCTGAAACCTGGGGACTGCTTTACATACAGCAAAGTTTTCCATGTTAAAACTAAATAAACGCTCATCTAACACGGATCTTACGACTCATAAAGTACTCGGTAGCATACGTCTTAAATCGTGGGTCGAGGTTTTCGCCAAGCTAAGGTACTATGCGTGTATGAGAGTATGCCCTCTGCGCTAGGAAACTAAGGCCAACGAGCCTACGATTTCCCATAATAGACTAACTACCAGAGAAATTAACAGTACAAAGATACCGTCAAAGTAAAGCGCCTACTTAAAAGTACCAAATGTCAACAAATTAAAGTACCGGTGTACCCACAGCACCACAAAATATTACAACTTTTAACTTTTAAAGTTTTTATGGCTGGGACAGGAGGGCATCACCATCAGCTTCTTCATCGGCCGCCGCCACGACGTCGTCGGCAAGCTGCTCCGCCGTGTCCTTCACCTCCTCCAGCAGTAGCTCAGCCTGCTGTGGCGACGTTCCGCGAGCAAAGCCACCACAGAAGCGATCCACGCTGATCGAGGGGTAGAAGGAGCGGAAGATGGCGAGGCAGTGGCTGGCACTCGCCACGCCGACCTCGCGAAGATAGCCAGCGAAGCGCGCCGCCGCCGCCTGGGCACACTCCAGAAGGGTTGGCGGGCGCACCACCGGATCACCAAACTGTCGCACGGAGGAGGACTCGACAAGGGGCGCAAGCTCGTCCAGGATGGGGCGCAGTGCTTCGTCGAGAGCTTTGAACTGAGCCCTCTCCGATGTGATGCGGGCCTCGAGATCTGCATATTGGGCAAATTGTTTTTGCCGGAAATCTGCTCAACGTCAGGAGCACTTATCGACAAACATTCAGGGATAATACGGGAGTGCAAGGTAACCAACCTGATAGCTCTTTTCTCGCCACAGCGGCCTGCCTGCACACCTCCTGGCCATCCTGCCGGAGCTTCTTCATGCGGCCCCACAGGGATTTGAGCTCCTCCTCCACCTTGGCCTGAGCTGTTGCCAAGAGATGATCAACACGAAGTACTCGGGCAACAGCGAACACAAAAGCAAAACATAATCAACATACCTTGCTGGTTTTCCTCCGCCGCCGCCCAGAGCGTCACCTCGCTCGCCTCGGCAACCGCCTTCTCCTGCCGCAGCCTCACCACCTCCCGGTTGCTGCTGTCTCGCTGAGCAACTGCTTGCTGCTTGAGACGCTCCAACCGGGCGCGCAGAGTGGTGTTCAGATCAGCAGCGGTGCCAACGTGCTCGAGCACAGCACTTTTGCGCGCAGACTCCGAGGCCACGGTCTGTCAAGACACAACAAGAGATCAACCAACTATAGTTAGCAAGCGTTCACAACAACAAGAGGAAGAAAGAATTACCTCGGCAAGCTGGAGGGTCCTCCGTGCAATGGTGACAAGCTCAGCGCGATTCTCGGCGTCGATCGCCGGATCCCCAAGCACTTCATCCACACGACTGCCACGAACCTGGGCGACGTGTCCAGGGTGTGGCGGGCTGAGACGCGGCTGAGGGAGCTCCCGCTGGATCTCCTCGATGCCGGAGCCTTCAGTTGCAGCAGCGCCGGAAGTTGCAACGTGTCCAGCCCCACGCTGGGGACTGGTGTCACGAACAGCAGCATCAGCAGCGACAGCCGCAGCATCAGGAACCCCTGACACAACAGCCGGGTGCCCATCAGAAGCACTCGGGCACGGCGACACCGGGGCGGCAGACGGCAGGGATGACTCGTCAACTTCGGAAGGGAGGTTGCAGGGACCCCTGTTCGTACAAACAAGACATAAAGATCGCTTTTCGATCCTATGAACAAAAGAAAAACAAGGATGGATGATTTCAAGAAAACTTACTCGGAGGACACGCAGACACGGGTATGATGCAGAAAACTGGAGCCAGAGGAGGCGGATCGCTTCACCCCACTGACCGCCGCCATAGGTGCTGGTGACGGTGTTGCAGCGGCAGCCTGCGCAGTCTGAGGAGTGGGGTGCGCAGCGTCCACCACCGGTGGCACTGGGCCTGATGGCTGAAAATGAAGAGAAGAAGTGAAGTGACCGGTAGGCGCCGGCGCCGCCTGAGCCGTCGTCACCGAGGGAGCTTCGCCGATGTCAAAGGTGAGGGGCACCTCCTCCTCCTCGTCCTCCAACAGCAGAAGCTTGCGCCGGCGCACCTCTGGCTCGTCGATCTTGAGCGACCCAGGGGGCGCACGCCGCGCCTCAGGATTCCGGCTGCCCTTGCGCTCCTTGCCCTTGCTGGCTGGTGCGGCACGCTTCTCCTCCGGAGCAGGGGCTGCGGGCCGACGGGGCTCAGGCTGGATCGCCTCACCGCCACCCACGACGTGAGCCCTGGCACGCTCCATCCGCTGTAGCTCGCCAAGGCGACCGGCCAAAGGACCCTGCCCGGCCAATGAGCCAGGCACAGGCGCCACAGAGACAAAAGCCCTGCGATCCTACAATTTCGCAGACAAACAAACAGAACCATTTCATCAAACATCTGATGGGCACATGTTCATGCCCTAATGGGCGTCCCATAAAAGAAAAAACCGTTACCTCAGGCGGATAGTTCGCCAGGTTGAACGGCTTCAGCGCGTCGCGGTTGGAGATGATGGTGCCGGGAACGAAGCACTGACGGACGCGCTCCTTCAGCTCCATCGCTCTCCCCGACTCTGTCGCTCGCCGCGCCGTGTCGTGGTCGTTGCCGGCATACTCGTACGCCGGGTGCACCCTATCCCGGAGCGGCTGCGTGCACTGTACGGCGAAGCTCGCCATTACCGCGACGCCAGTGAGCCCGGCCTCCTTCAGCCTCCGGATATGCTCCAGCAGCACGGACACTTGCCCCATCTCCGCTTGGCCAAGTTCTTCATCCCAGCATGGGAGAGGAGTCGACCGCGCATCGACGTTGCAGGGCACCGCCGGAGCATGGTTGGTGGTGTAGAACCACTTCGAGTGCCAGCCCTTGTTGGAGCTGACGAGCGGCACCGAAATGTACTCAACAGAGTGCCTCTGCTTGAGCTGGAATCCGGCGCCGCCCACCACTCGGGGCTTCTTGGCGTTCGGGTGGGGCTTCACCCAGAAGAAATAATGAAAAAGATCAAATGTGGGGCGATTCCAAGAAACGCCTCGCACAGATGCACAAAGATGGATATGTGCAAAATGGAGTTGGGGTTGAGATGGCACAGCTCCAAACCGTAGTAGTAGAGCAGGCCGAGGAAGAAGGGGTGCGCGGGCAGGCCGAACCCGCGGAGGTAGGCCGACTCGAAGACGACTGCGTCGTCGGTCGATGGCGTGGGGAACTCCTCCCCCGCAGCAGGCCGCCACCCCTCGACGGCGGACTCGAGCAGCACGCCCCCAACACCAGGGCGGTGAGGCACTCCCTCATGGAGACGGAGCGCGCCCACTCCTCGCTCCGCATCAGCGGCGGAAGCGGGGACGACGACGACGGAGACGACGAGCGCCTCGCCTCGGATGCGCCGCGCCTCGACTTCTTCGAATGCCGGCGGGATCCCACCGACGACATCCTCGCTACGCTCGGGGACTCGGGCGGGGAGTGGTCTACACCCTCGCTACGCTCGGGGACTCCCCGGGAGCTGCGGCTTAGATGCGGCGCGACGGCGGATCTGGATCTGCAGCCTCGCCGGAGCCAAATCCGGTGAAGATCGAGCTAATGCGGCGACGGATCCGGCGGATCAAAAGGTAGAGCGGTCGGAGGAGGAAGAGCAAGGGGCGGCTACGTGGTTTCCTATGGGAAGCGAAGCGACATGACTGCAGGGGCGCGTGGCGAGCCACGCCTCTGGGCTGCCTTAAATGCGGCAGACGGGACGGTGGTCGTGGCGGGTGCCACCCCCCGTGCGGTCGCATCGCCGCAGCACCGGAGATTCTTCTCGCGAGAAACTCGCGAGTATGACCCGCGAGTGGCGCGCCAGTGCCCAGCCTTATCCGCAACGCTTCCGATTCTGGCTGTTAGGCCTTAACAGGCCGTGGCCCTAAATGGGCTGAGGGGTTAAAACCTTCCCTTCTACGGGAAGACACCCTTAAAATTAAAAAGGGCCTTCCAAAAATCGTTGGCTGGCTTAAATCACTCAGAGGCCGTGACCCAGAGTCACGTATTGCTAGGTTATCAGATAACCCGCCCTCGAAAAAATCGGTTTCGACTCCTAAGAGAGTCTCGAAAGTCTACTAGCTCATGAGTGTTCTCCCGGAGGCATGCCATACATAGGCCAAAGCTGTTCAGAAGTCACGAATATGATGACTAGGACAGGTGACCTCGCGCGAGTGCTCCGTGAGAACACGGTCGGCCATACGGCAAATTTGGCATAGGGCTGGAGCTCTAACCAAACACGTACTGGGTCAGATGATCCGAGTGGTACTCTCCCAAATGGGATGATGGTAATACCGAACTAAATCCTTTTTAGAGCTTCGAAATAGTTACTTTAACTATTCCGAACCTCGGGGACTGCCCTAATGGGCGCATCTGGAGATGCGCCCATTCAGCGGCTAAAACCCGCCAACACGATCACCCGGGATCATACCAAGACAAAGTCTCGTTGACTAAAGTCAGGGTCGGGGATACGGTAGGCGAACAGAGGTACCTTTTTTCCAAAGGGGCACCCATTATAGAAGACATCAGGGAGCGGTCGCTTTGATTCTCTTTTGACCCTAGATAAACCTTTTCGATCTTTATCTAGGCTCGGGGACTAAGTGTGTACACTTCGTCTTCGATGAAAGTGTACAATTTCCAATCCCGGATGATCTGAACAAATCACAAACATGGTGAAGAGCTCTCCTCAACCACCCGGCAACCACGAGTTCAGTTTCAAAGACCACTTGGCTGCACTGAAGATCAGATCCGACAACATTCAAAGCACTCGGACGAAAGGCGTTAAGCACTCGGCTAAATGGCGAGGGTGCGCAAAAAAGTACACGGAGCTGAAGATCGAAGTTGCAGTCTGGTTAAGAAGCGCTCAGGGACTGCTGTGGGGGATATACCCCCCGGGTCCCGCACGGAGGGGCTTCATGACGTGTATACATATACGGAGATGGGCCCACCCGTGTGGAGATACGGTACGACGCACGGATCAGGATGAGGCGGCGCCTGAGGAGATATCATCCCATGAACGAAGATCGGTTAGTTAGGAAAGATATTGCTTGAGCCGGAAGGCCAAATCTTGTAATCGGTTAGCTATAGATTCCCTGAGATCTGTAAACCCTGCCCCCCAGGCTATAAAGGGCGGCAGGGACCCCCCTCAGAAACAACTCCATCTGATTCCCAATCGTGGAACCATCAATACAACACACCGAGCACAGGACGTAGGGTATTACGCCTCCCGGTGGCCTGAACCTGGATAAAGCCTGTGTCCTTTGTTCACCATCTAGCTCTAGTCTCGGCGATCCCCACCAAACAATCTACCACCATAGCCTACCCCCGTGGTGGACTGCCGGTTCATTGCACCGACAATCATCATCAACATCTAGGGGAGAAGGTTTAGTGTCTACCTTAGTGCCCCTAGCCATGAGGCATGTGTGGGTGAAGTCATCTTCGTCATCGGTGAGATCCCCAAAGAGTGATGGCTTGTCAATGGGTTGAGCAATGGATATTGTAGCAAGCCCCACTTCATCATCGGAGTCGGAGCTATCATCATTTGAATCCCATTCTTCACCCAAATGAGCTTCACCAACTTCCTTCTTCTTGTTCTTGTCATACTTATTGGTGTCTATTCTTCTCACCATGATGTTAGAGCATTCCGCGATGAAATGACCCTCCTTGCCGCACCCAAAGCATGGCCTCTTGGATGTTCTCTTGGTCTTGATTTTGTCCTTGTCTTTGTTCTTGTTGAAGAAGCCACCCTTCTTCATCACCTTGGTGAACCTCTTCACAAATAGAGCCATTTGCTCGGGAGTCAAGGTGTCATCACTATCTTCATCACTATCTTCCTTGACCACGGTCTTGGAAGATGATGAGCTTGCCCTCTTCTCTTTGTCTTTGCTTGAAGCTTTGAGAGCTACTCCCTTGTTCTTCTCAATTTGTTCATACATCTTTGACATTTCTTGTGAGAGCTTTGACTCCTTGACGGTGATAAGATATTCTTCAATTCTACCAATCACATCCGCCGGAGTGAACTTTTTGAAGCATCTCTTCTCTCTAATAAGTGTAGGGAGTTGAACATCCCTAGCCATGTAAGCGGAGAGGATCTTATCAACTACTTCTTTTCTTCCCCATCTCGTGCTTCCAAGAGACTTGATCTTGTTGATGATCTTGTTCAAACGGTTGTACATGTCTTGTGGAGATTCATCTTCTTTGATGACGAAGCGGTTGAGCTCACTTTCAAGAGCTCAGATTTTTCCTTCTCTAACTTGCCTTGTTCCTTCATGGTTGATAAAGAGAGTGTCCCACACATCTTTGGCGGACTTCAAACCATCAACCTTGTCATACTCTTCGGCGGTGAGAGAGCTCTTGATGATGCGAATGGCTTGATAGTTGCGTTGAATTTCATTCGCTTGAGCTTGTGTCAAGTTAGCATCTCCACTTGGAAAGGTGATTCCTCTGTTCACAACAGTCCAAAGTGCGGAGTTTACCGCCATCAAATACTCCTCCATCGAGTTCTTCCACTTGGAATAGCTGGTTCCATCAAATTGGGGTATCTTTCCAATGTGGTGGGAACTCGATGGTTTATCAAAGAATAAATTGGAGTAATCGTAAGGGATTCTAGAAAACTCCCTTCCCGAAGGCCGACGAGTGGAGCGGTTTGATCTTGCATCATCAAAGTCGTCATCACTTGATGAAGATGATCCGCCATCTTCATTTCTTGGATGATGACTTGTGCTTCCTCCACCGGCACCTCCCGCTGCACCCGTAGGAACCTCGGGTGTGTTCACGGGGGGTTGGTTACCACCGGGGTTGGTCAAGTCACCTTCGGGCGACGTTGCTTGATTAGTTGGGATCGACATATCTTTTCTCCAAGCGGTTAAGCTTCAAATGGAGCAACCGGCTCTGATACCAATTGAAAGGATATAGAGGTCGACTAGAGGGGGGGGTGAATAGTCACTCCTGAAAAATCATAACTTAAAACAAATTATCAGACCAAAGTCCGGAGTCTCCGGATATTTTTCCGGATACTCCGGGAAGTCCGGAGTATCCGGGAAAATGTCCGGATTGTCCGGGCTTTTGAGGAGACGACTAAATCAACTGCAATCAAACTTGGGCAGTGTTCACCTAAACGGCCTAAACGGCCGTTTAAACGGTGATTAAACGGTAAACAGAGGCCAACTATTTTGTTTAGGTTGTAAACGGTCTATTAAACGGAAACGGGTTTAAACGGTCCATAAACGGGATTAAACGGGCTAAACAGAACGGAATTAAACGCTATTATACGGGCTAAACGGCCGTTTAACACACTGTTTAGGGGAACACTGTCAATTCCACTTGCATTCTTACTACCATAAGTATATACTTTTAAGTTTTTTCTAGATAAAATATTTATATTTGATTTTTTGGATGCATGGATGTATGTACTTGGTATTTTATATGCATAAGTATATATACTTTCTATAATACTTGATCATTTATGAACATGATTATGTATAATTTAGTGATAAAGTACAAAACCGTTTAGACCGTTCAATTCCGTCTAAACACTGTTTAAACCGTCTAAACACTAAACGAAGGGTGACCGACTGTTTACCGTTTAACGTTTAGGATAACATTGAACTTGGGCAAACTCAAATATGTGAATATAGAATATGCAATGCAGAGATACAAGCCTGTTCCATCACTTAGAAATAGTAGGAACCTCACCACGGAGTAGATCGGCCACAAACCCTAGAAAGTACTCAAGAGGGTATCAAGCATACAACAAGAGCAACAAGCACAAGAGACACAAGGGATTTGTTACCGGAGTTCAAGCTCACACCTTGAGCTCTACGTCTCCGTTGAGGAACCCACAAAGGGTGGACCTTTACACCTAGGTCACTTTCCTCCCCCTAGCGACCACAAAGATCGAGCTAGGGTTACTTACTCAATCACGTGGTAATACAAACTTCCTTGGGCAGCCACAGTCCTTTGGATGCTCCAAGGCAATGCCTAGCCGGCTAGGAGCTCAAAGCTCCAAGAGTAACAAACACGAGATTGCCAACCAAGCGAAGAACGAGGTGCTCTAGAGATGGGAAATCAGCTCACTAGCACTGTCCAAGCTCTTGCTCTCAATTCCTCCTTTAATCCCCAATAAATCTCACCAAACCCAGGCCAAGGGGAGTAAAGAGGAGGAGTGAATGAGTTCTGAGTGTTGCAGGTCGAAATGGATAAGAGAGAGGGAGTGGATAGGGTTGAGGGGGTATAAATACCTCCTCACCCAGAAAAAGAGCCGTTACAGCTCTAAGGCCCGGAGTATCCGGATCAAGCCCGGAGACTCCGGGAAGTCCGGACTGTCCGAGAAAAAACCCGGAGTGTCCGGCCTTCCAGAGTTAGCACACTTAAGGATATTTCGGTGATCGTGCAGTACAAGGTGTCTCTCATAGGATTTTTGGTTAGTCATCTAGAGCACCTTTTCAACTCTTGGAAGATACAATTCATGTCCCTCTAAATAGTACGTCATTCCTAGGACTCAAATTCAAAATATAAAATAAATAAACCTCCAAGGAATCCTTCTTTTAGCATCACTTCCTTTTTATATAGCAATGAAGCGTTTAGATGTCATCTTAGAATTTTAGTACCAGCTCATATACTCAATACATCATTAGTAACTTAATGGTCCGTCATTAAATCACCAAAACCCACTTAGAGGGCCAAGATACTCTTCAAGTCTGAGCACGCGCGAAAGGCGGCCGGCCGGGGGACGGACGGGCGGCTTCGCTGGTTGGTGACCACCTGACTGTCGGCCTGGCCGCAAAGCAGTGTGTATGCCTGGCGCATGCGGATGCTCCGTGGGGGCCCGGCGGCGCCGGATCTGAGCTTGGCCCCGGCGGCGTCGGCCTCCCTCTACGTGTCGTCGCCGTCCATGCCGCCCAGGTCCGGGCCGCCTCCCCGGCGTCCGACCCTTCTGCCTTCACCCCCCCCCGCGCCGCCGACCCCTCTGGCGCCCTCGTCCGCTCCACCGCCTCCAACCCCTCCGGCTTCGCCCCGCCCGCGCCGGCGCGTCCTCGTCGATCCAGTGTCACCCTGCCTGCCTCCCGTCGTCCTCGCCATGCCCCAGGTCTCCCCGGCGGCTGCGTCGGCTTCCTCCCGGCGGCCACCTCTCCTTCCTCGCTGGTGGCCGGCCCGCTCCCTCTGCTGCCGACGTGTCGCCCCCTCGGCCGCCTTCCGTCGTCCCCGCCACCCCCTCTTCCCGGTGGGTGCAGCGGACTGGCCAAGCCTGCACCCCGACGGCGAATGCGCCCCACTGGCTCCCGGCACCCCTCCTCTTCTCGACGTGGATGTCCGTGCGGGCGGCGGACGGTGAGGGAGGCGCCCTCTTCCCTGCACCTCCTCTCCTCCCGTGGGCGTCGCAGGGGCCGGTGCTGCCCGCCGAGAGACTGGCGACATGGACTTGGGCGGCGTCGGAAGCTGTAGGACGTGGCTGCTGATCTGCTGCTTCGCCCAGTGGGCCCGTATTCCTATTTGCCATCATCTTCGGTCTGCTGTTGTTCCCACCGTTCTGGCTCTCACTTGGGTTGCTGCGTTTCGGCTGTGTGAAGATTGGGGGTTGGAGACCATTGGCGAAAGCCCGGTCTAGCTTTTGCTAGTTTCGACAACGGTTGCGCTCCTCCGTAACTCACCCTACTGGGGGCGTTGTCACGTTCTCCAACTCCCTTCGGTTTGCCAGGTGAAGACTTGGCCCGCCCCTTCGTGGGCGGGCGGACGACGGCGCGTTGGCGTCGCTCCCTTCCTGAAGGCGTCGTTCTGCACAACCTCTTCGCTCAACCTCCGCTCCTTCCGAGTGCTTGACAGGCGGTGATGTATGGGCTCTCGTGATGTATCTTCTTTGCGGGCGTTGTCGCTCTAGGTAGTTTCTCGTGTGGTGTTTGTGGGATGCTTCTCCTTCCTTCTTGTTGTCGTTCTGGGTTGTCTCTCTTGTTCTCCGCGCTTTAGGGGTTCTTCTAAAGCCGTAGCCTGTAAAACTCCCTTCTCTTAATGAAAAACGTGTTTTGCACGTCTTAAAAAAATATTGTAATTTGAATTGAAAACGTAAACAAAATTGCTTCGGAGCAGAACATAGGGACTCTAGAATGGTTTACTCACCACCTATTTACTGCGAAAGAAAAAAACTCGCCCTCATTTTTTCTCTCTTTTGGTGACGTGAACTTGCCCTCAACTTGGTTAAACATGATTGCATTTGCATATATATATATAGCCCTGCCTAGTCATTTTCCTGCAGACAGAATCCCACACCACAGTACAGTTCCTTGTACAGATGATGCTGAGTTTGCTGACAAGCAGTTCACCTAGCAGTACCTATTGAGGAACAGAATTATTGAGGACGGAACCATCGGAAATCATTTTGTCCAGAAAAGCTAGACACCATTCATTTCCCCCCATTTTGAAATGCCGTCTAGTTGACTGGTGGGAGGAGCTATCATTCATCATCACAACCGGAATCCGGGAACGTGGCCAGCACATCTGCCGAACTCCCGGATCCCCCCCAAATCACAAGATCAAATTTGGACGCCAGTCAGTCCTGAGGGAGAAGCACACACCCTCTCTCCTCTTCTTTTGCCTCCACTTTGCTCAGCATAATCTTACAATCTTTCTGCTAAAGAATTAACAACATGCCAATTTGTGGAGAGAGAGATCATCCATGGCCCCCCAATCTCCCTGTAATCATGGGCAGTTTATTTCGCTGACAGTGCCATCAAACGGCATGAATAGTGGGTAGCGTAATGGCGCGGGCATGCAGGACCTCTCTGGTGATGAAGGGGGTTTTACTAGAGCTCATCCAGATGGTCCCTTTATCCCCGTCGGCAAACCATAAATTTGCCTTGGCTTTTACCCCGGCCGGCTGGCTGGCGTCTCGGCAAGGGACAGGCTTGTTTCACGTTCACATCACCCTTGCGTCCGGGGGAACCTCGTCGATTCGTGATAGCTCCTGACAGGTCTCACCACACCTCCACACCCAAGTACTTAGGCACTGTTCTTTTGATCACAAAAGAACAGTGAAAAGCATTATTTACCCATCATCACCACCATGGAAATGCAAATGTTCCATATCGAGAACGGAACACCTTTGTCTTTACCAGGGAATGCAAGGCCCATTCAAACGTAACTGACGGACAGGCGTCTCGGATTCTCTCAAGATTGAATGCTTCCGTTACAGGCGAACAAGTCTCAAGCTTGAATGCTTCTGTTACAGGCGAACAAGGCAGAGACGCGGTCAGTTACTCACAGTTTCAGTTTGAATGCCTGCCGAATCCAAGGGCTACAGTCACGTTGAGCAGTGAAAGCCTGGAAAAGCATAGCCAGCAGCGTTCAGAATTTGGCCCACGCTACGCAACCGTGCACCAAATGATGGTAGTAGAATACAAGAGCAAGTGCAGGTCGCCACCAAAACGCATTTCCCAGTTTCAGCCATAGAATCACTCCAAAAAGGAAACCCAAAAAGCAATCAATCCACTGACAGACCGAAACTGAAGCACTACATAGGCAATCCAGGGAACACCAACGGTGGTGCTTTTGCACAAGAACACACAGAGGAACAGTGTTGTGGTATACTGGTATCCGCAATAAACACAGCAGGTAGGGATGGTGGTGCTCAAACATTCCTAATTGCAAGACATCCTATGCTATGCAAGATCAGTGTGCAAGTACTTTCAACAATAGTGTGGTAACCAAGAAACCAAAATGGGTACAAAAAAGCTGCATTGTCATGGTCATGTTATAAATACTGATACCACCCAAAAAATAACACAAGGATGCATATTGTCCCTCACTTCACTTCTGCATCGCATGCATTTGACTTTGTTCTTCGTCCAGCTCAGGCAGCATTTCCCTGTCAGGAAGGGGGGCCCAAAAAATCAGATAAAAATAGAGTTTTGAATGCTGTTTTGGGAAAGAAGGACCAGCAGAGGCAGATAAAGACCTTTGATTTGGACTTGTTTGATTTGGAGTCAGCAGCTTGTTTGACATCCAGAGGTTGCTTGAAAGGAAGGAACTCTATTCCACCCATGTATGGTTGCAGCACCTTTGGCACTTCAACACCATCCTCCTTCTGGAAGTTCTCCAGAATACAGCATAACGTCCTCTCAGTAGCAGTCAACGTAGAATTCAGCATATGAACAAACTGCTTGGACTGCTCATCATTCTGTGATTTTCCATACATCGGCAAGCGTTAGTGACTGGTCAAAACATTTTTATACACACTGGGTGGAAAACTACAATAATGCAAGTGACACAGAATCTACCTTTTTCTGGCCGTAACCGATTCCAAGTCTCCTCGCTTGAAAGTCAGTGCAATTAGAACATGACACTAATTCTCTGAAGGTTTTTGATGCAGGGAACCATGCTTCTAAATCATATTTTTTAGCTGCAGCGTCATTAAGTGCACCAGAGACAATGGAGACAACCTGATATGGCAGGCCAATCTGCAAGATGGACATAAAACTAATGTTTATACGAGTTTGTAAAGACTAAAGACAAGTCCAAGATGTAAATGCGATATTTATTGTTAGCAAAGCACCAATGCACACCTCCTGATAGAAATCTTCTGAATTCTTCAACATCTCTTCATGCATGTCCCAAGAATCATTGCCATTTGGGCTCGTAATACAGAATTGCTCGATTTTTTCAAATTGGTGGACTCTGAAGATGCCAGCTGTGTCCTTTCCATGTGAACCAGCTTCTTTCCGGAAGCAGGTGGAGTACCCAGCATATCTATACAGGAAATTTATTTATCGTCAAATTTACTACTGTGTAGCAATTAGTGGCAAACTAACTGCAGTAAAGAAATTACCCACTTTATTGGTAGCTCAGCAGGGTAAATTCGATCACCTAAATGATAAGCACATAATGGCTGTTCAGATGTGGCTATGAGGTATTTGTCCTCGCCATCACCTGTTACCTGCCAAATGGAACAAATGTCCATGTTATTCTTTTATCAAAGATCACAACTGAAATATTTGTCCAATTCATCAAACATATGATTGAACCATTAGGCCTACAGTAATCAAAATTTATTTATTTAGGAGCAGTCTTGCCAAGATTGCACCACTCAGCAGTATGCAGAAATTAGATTTTCTTTATAAAATGAAATTGCTTTAGAACTGTTTGCATATAACATGAAATTGCTTTATGAACATGACATCTGTGTAGGGAATATTTCATCAGGCTTACTTTGTAAAGCTCCTCATCAAACTGTGCCAACTGGGCACATTTTCCCATAGTCTCCTTCCTCATGAAAAAGGGGGTTTGCATTGCCTTAAAGCCCCGTTTCCTCAGGAAAGCTAGCCCAAAATTTATCAATGCCAGGTTCAGGAGGACACCTTCATCCTTCAAATAGAAACCGCGACCACCAGCCACATCAGCACCTGCAGAAATTGAGTAGGCAATAGGTTAAAAGAGTTTCCCTCAAGAATAAGAGAAGCAAGACACGATAGCAATCCTGGGTTTCTGCATAAATCCATAGTCGATATCCCAAGATCATGTGGTATCACATTGAAACTTGAAAGAGAACCTTATTAAGTTATTAGTTTTAATTTGTGCAGGGATAATTTATGTGCACATCCTGGGATAATGTGCGGAACTAGGATCCATATCAGTCCGTAGTCTTCTTTTAATAATTCCGACTAGGGATCGAAATACCCCATTTTCATGCAGGCTCTTGGAGGGAAACAGAAATAAAGTTCCTTTTCTGGTAAACGCTAAGATTGTTAAAGTTCACAAATACAATAGGCAGATGGCTACATGTACAATTCAATAGCTGAAGAGGACATATGTTCCAAAACATTCTTAACCACGGTAGTGGCGCAAACAAGGGGCAAGATCTATCTGAAATTGGTTGAGCAGGGTTCACTGTTAAAAAGCATATGCTGAATACAAAACGTACAGGCACCACACAATCCACATGCAGACATACAAGAATGATGACAAGGAACATGGGTGATGGTTTAGTAAAAGACTTAAACAAGCAACTATTGGCAGTAAGAAAGTACTTGAAAATAGAGAAATATTAAGAGCATATACCCTTCTCCAGTGCAACAATGTCAAGCATCCTGCAAAGGTCCACGTGATTCTTCAAATTTTCCTCTACTCTCTTCTCTCCCCATGTCCGTACAATTGCATTATTTGCCTGCAAATAAGTAGCTACCGAATCAGTTCAGATCAAATTTACACAACTAAGAGGGAATTCAGCAGACCTGAATATGCATTCTCACAAGCAATTTCAACCTATCAAAGTAATGTCGGTTTCTTATCCTCATATAGCACATTGAAAAACAACTAAAACTCCAATTACAAAAGGGTTATGGTGGAGCTAACAGTTCAATGCCTGCTATGTCACAATCTGCTACTAGTAATACCATTGTTTCTTTGCCAAAAAGGAGGTCGCACCTTACTAGTTTCTAGAACAACAACAAACTAACTGCCAGTGTCTTTGATGTTGACGGGCACGGAATCGTGAACAATGTTGCCAATCAAGGTGAGCATAAATTGGACAAGAGTATGCATGCTTCACAGGCAATTTCAACCTATCGAAGCAATGCAATGTTGTTCCTCGTCCTCATATAGAACCACACAAAAAAAAAGTTTAAAATTCCCATTGCAAAAGGGTTGGAGTGGAACTAACAATTCTATGGTTGCCAAATTACAATGTAACAACAACTGAAAGCTATTTCTTAAGAAGGTATTGGCTAAATTGTGTTTCAAGAACAAATAACAAACTAAACTGTCAGATCACCTCATCGTCGCTGACGGGCACAGAATCGTGCACGATGTTGCCAATAGTGGTGAGCTTGGCGTCGAGGGTGCTCTTGGCCTCCTGCACCTCAGCTTCCTTGGCAGCCAACCTCTTCTTAATCTCGTCCGTGCTCTCCATCAGCTTCTTAGCTTCCTCTTCTTGCTTGCTCTGCAAAGAAACACACCATTAAACGAAATCCAAGACCGCCGCCGCTAATAACGAGTGCATCGCAAATGGAGACGAAACGTACAGCCTTGAGCTTGCCGATCTTCTTGCTGGTAGCGTTGAGCTCCTGGCGGATTTTGTCCAGCTCGAACTGCCCTGCAGGAACAACGAGAACACCTGGGGATCAGAGACCGGGCCGAGATCTGGAAGGGTTTCAGGGGGAACAGGGCAGCGAGGAGAGGGGACGCTTACTTTCGCGCCATGCTTTGTCTAGGGCGATGACCTCGTCGACGAGCTCGACTGCAGCGGAGCGCCTGCGCTGGGACTCGCGGATGAGGTCCGGGTTTCCGCCCTTGTCGGTGCGGAAGAGGTTGATGTCGAGCATCGTCTCCTGCGACGGTGGGCAGCGGCGGCGGCGGCTTTAGAGGAGGACTGGAACGAGGGGAGGAGTCGAACGAGCGGCGGCGCAAGGTGGGTGGTTAGGGCAGTTTCCTTTCGCTTTTACGCGCAGGTGGGCTTGGTTACGCTAGCTGGGCTTGGGCCGACCAGGATCGCTTTTCTTTTTTCTTTTTTCGCCCTGCCTCTTTCTTTTTCACAAGAGCAACTCCGAAAGAACACGAACTAGAGAAATAAATTTTAAAAGAGTCCCTAATAAATTTTTAGGGAGATTTTTTAAACAATTTCTTGGAGTTGCTCTAACCAACTAACTGCTGCTGCATCATTCCTAAAATTGAGCACAGTATATTATACCAATTTAGCATCAGAAAATGAGCAGATATTAATTGACAATCTCACAAGGATGAAATATCAGTAATTTTCTATTTACTGGTCGATCCCATCTTTTACCGAATCAATTCCTTTTTTGAATGTACAAAAATTTGGGGAGCTCAGCATGTCTGGAAGCACGGGAGAACGTTCTTTTGCTGATATTATTACCAGGATTACGTCCTGGGTCATTAGAAAAGAATCCAAAGTTTATTAGAATTCCTTCTAATGACTTATGCATTCTGTTATCATTTCCAATTAGAGGATCCCTTAATCCAATTAAAGGAGGATTCTAAATGGATAGATGTTTTGGATTTCCACTGGAGATTGGGAATCGATGGACTTTCATTAGGATCCATTTTATTGACAGGATTTATCACTACTTTAGCTACTTTAGCGTATGCCTTGCGGTAATGATTCTTCTGGCATTACGACCTTTACCACAACGGTGCCGTCCATGGATCAATTTATTTCGTGGATTGGATTTCACTTGCCTGTCTACGGTTCCCTTGCGTGTGCTCGGGATAGGTGTTTTGTATAAATGTTTCGCCGTATTATTTACACATCGTAATTGTTTCTAATATATAATAGAATTTTATTTTTTAGATGTTTAATTTTGCTACTCTTAGACTGTTCAAACAACATATCTGCCGCCTCCCCTCCCTCCGAATGTTTTGTTCACTTCAATTCTCTTCCGGCACATCCTGAGCTTACAAGACGAATTTCAGAGGTTACGTACAGTCTGCCCGTCAACTACATAATCAAATTTCTGACTGACTGGAAATTTTAACTTCACAAGGCTGAAATGAAAGCTAAAGAAAGGCGAAAAAAAACTACTATAAGTTTTGCACGAAAGGAAGGAACTCTATTCCACCCATGTACGGCCGCAGCGCCCTGGGCACTTCAACGCCATCCTCCGTCTGGTAGGTCTCCAGAATGCAGCAAATTGTCCTCTCAGTGGCAGTCAACGTGGAGTTCAGCATATGAACGAATTGCTGTTCATCCTTCCGTGGCTTGTTGGACTGACCTTCACCCTCCGATTTGTCCACACATCGGTTCTGAAAAGTGATAGAATTGGTCAGGCTTTTTTACGCAAACTGCATGAAAATTCAGAGCAATGAAGCATTAGGCTACATAATCGAAATGAAACAGAAATTTACCGTTCTCTGTCCGTAGCAGATTCCAAGCCTCCGTGCTTGATAGTCCGTGCAATTTGAGCAGGACACCAATTCTCTGTAGGTTTGTGATGCAGGGAACCACCCTTCCAAATCATATTTTTTAGCAGCAGCAAGGTTAAGAGCACCTGACACAATGGAGACTACTTGATATGGTAGTCCAAGCTGCAAGAGGGGCAGAAAAAGGATGTTTAAATAGGTTTGCAAAGACGACGGCTCAAAAATCAAAATACAAATATGATTGGGGGTAGTATGGTTTAAAATTCACAGAGCTCCTACCTCCTTGTAGAAATCTTGTGAATTTTGAATCATCTCTTCAAACATCTCCCATGACTCGTTTCCATTCGGGCTTGTAATGCAGAATTGCTCGATCTTTTCAAACTGGTGCACCCTGAAGATGCCAGCAGTGTCTCTCCCATGTGAACCGGCCTCTTTCCGGAAGCAGGTGGAGAAACCAGCATATCTGAATGGGCACGATTATTTAGATCAAATTGCAAGTGCACATCAATTAAACACAGAATAGATGAATCAGGACATTACCCACCTGATGGGCAATTCAGCACTATATATGCGATCACCTAGATGATAAGCACACAATGCTTGCTCAGAGGTGGCTATGAGATACTTCTCATCCCCATCACCAGTTACCTGGCAGATGCAACAAAAGGTCGTGAGCATGTAATAAATATATTTATAACCAAAGAACACACCTGAGAAAACATTTAATCCAACAACTATCAAGTCTGAATGCAACAATGAGATTATCAAAAAATAAGTATCAATGTTGCATATAAATGATGGTTCGTCACCATCTGCAGAAAATTAGATTCTCTTAATAGCATGAATGATTTAGAATCAGAAGTATGCCTACCAAAAGATAAAATATAATATTAGCTATAATACAGTCTAGCTGAACTTATCGCAATTTTTCTGAATGCGTGATGGAATAAGATACAGAAAAATACTGTGTTGTTTTTCCAACAAAAAAAACTATGGATTCACATCCAAACATGATATGCAAGTTTGGATATTTCATCAGCATTACCTTGTAAAGTTCCTCATCAAACTGGGCCAACTGAGCACATTTTCCCATAGTCTCCTTTCTCATGAAAAAGGGGGTTTGCATTGGCTTAAAGCCGCGTTTTCTTAGGAAAGAAAGCCCAAAATTTATCAATGCCTGGTTGAGGAGGACACCGTCACCCTTCAAAAAGAAACCCCGTCCGCCAGCCACGCTAACACCTGCAAAAAATCAGCACACAGCATATTATGATCAGAGATTCCCTGGAAACTTAGAGAAAAATAAACACACTAGCAATATTGTTTGGGTATGCAGAAATCAGTTAAAGCGGTACTGATTGCTGCACCCTACAACTACAATTAAATATAGTAAGTTGAAGGGTACAGAATATGTTAATATGCATTTTCTCATTCACATTCCGATGGCTGGTAGTTTGGTGCGTAATTGAGGCAGAACAAAATCGCATGCAACATATATAAGTACTAGAATTGCAACAAGGAGAAGAACAAGCATGTTATTGTTAAAAAAATAACCAGCTGAAGAAAAAAACATGGGTAAAAACAGACAACATTGGCCGTGAGAGAGCACTCCAAAAATATAGAAAATGGGGTAAGCATATACCCTTCTCAAAATCTGCAATGTCAAGCATCCTGCAAAGATCGAAGTGATTTCTCAAGTTCTCCTCCATTCTCCTCTCTCCCCATGTCGCCAAAATTTCATTATCTGCCTGCAAAAAATTGCAGCAGTTAAGTAAGGGACTGCTTCTTGAAATGGATGACAATCAACACCGACCTTACGAGAATGATTTTTTTTTTACGGTGTGAACAACTAAAAACGACATAGGTTTGCGGCGCACCTCGTCCTTGCTGACGATCACGGACTCGTTCACAATGTTGCCAATTGTCAAGAGCTTGGCGTCGAGCTTGGCCTTGGTCTCGTGCACCTCAGCTTCCTTGGCAGCCAGCCTCTCCTTGGTCTCCTTCGTTGCCTCCATCAGCTTCTCCACCTCATCCTCTTGGTTGCCCTGAAAAAGAACCAAGTCCGTTCCATCACAACAGTGCCCAAAACACCCGGAAAACAGTAAGACCTAGCTTCCGCGACGTCAGAACTGATGAAGGGCACGAGCAGGACTTACGGCGGCCTTGAGCTTTCCGATGGCCTTGCTGGTTGCGTTGAGCTCCGCCCTGATCTTTTCCAGGTCGTGCTGCACTGCAGCGACAAGAAGAGGAAGGGTTAAGGCACACTACGTACGGATGAGAGGAGATGGGGGGCTCGATCTCTTACTCTTGAGCCATGCGGCGTCGAGGGCGGCGACCTCGTCGACGTCCTCGTCGCGGGCGAAGCGGCGGCGCTGCGACTCGAGGAGGTCGCGATTCGGCTTGGCGGCGCGGAAGAGCTTGATGTCTAACATTTTCGCGTGCGGCGGACCGGAGAGCTTGCTTGGCAACGACGGGAGGAAGGAGGCGCCGGAAGCACAGGTTACCGCGGCCGTTTTGGATTCCCCCAAGCCCCAGCTTCTATTTTAGTACTATGCTTGGGAAACTTGCGACCCACGGAATCTGATGTCAACTCGGATCTAACTTTGAGTCCGAGTCGGACGGGGGATCTAACTTTAATTTGGCCGTCATTCCCGTCAACGTTTATTATGCTTGACGCAAGGAGCCTGCTCTTTCTGACCGAGGACTCGCTCAAGTCTGAACTATGCGTTTCTGTCAATGCAATTTTTTCTGTTTTTGTTCGGCCCAGAGAGGTTGTGAAATATTGCTGCTTTCTGCAGTACAGTATCTGAGTAGAAGTTCTTATACTGGCCGCGGGCCATTCACTTGCGTTAGAAATCAGAATCAGCAGAAAACATTTTTATCCATGCTAGCTATGGAAGATCGGACAAAATCAGGACATCGGGTGGTACATACATGAACCATTCGACTTGTCTGGTATTTCAGTCTTCTGGATACAATAGACCTAACTAATACATAAACTCGTTATATGTTACACAGGCGGATATTTTGAACAAGAACAAAGGCCACAGGGCACCATTGCCTGTGCCTCCAGTAACGCCTAAATTCGTGATGTGCGAGTGCGGCTCGCTTAGGTTGCCATTTGCTATATTGCTCGACCGACTACTGCAGAGTGCAGACACCGGGGAAACATGTCTGTGATAAATCATTGGTCCAAAACAATGATAAATAAAGGTACTAATACTATCCAAAACTGACTGAATTGAATTCATTCCATGATTCCTGCAGATATAAGAGAAAAATATGTCAACTAATTTTGTTTATAGGGACGCAAGGTATCAACATTGCAGGACATCAATGCAAATGCATGATAGGACAAGGACTTGAGTGTCAAAACACAACATCAACTGGGAATATGTAATCAGACTGCTGGAGTACTTCAACATGAGAAAGGATAATTAGCACCTGGAAAACATTCAGATTAGTATGCTGCTGCTACTTAGAACTGGGTCGTTTGCAAATAGCAACTATCAAAGATTTTTGGTATGGTTTCAGGACCATCTACATTTGGAGGGCTTTGACACAGAAGTTCAGCCAAAAAAGGTTACTGAAGAATGGAAGATAAAGCCTGGAGGTAGCAAGCCTCCATAGTTCCATTGTCGAATACTATATCTCAAATTAGCTCCATCCACCATAACCTCCTAAGCAAATCAGAAATATGTTTGTGAAAAATCCATTGTACCTGTAGAATGTCAAAAACCTTCTCTGCTATATACTTCTGATGCATGTCAGCTCCTCGTTGCTGCAACTTATCTGGATGGAGGCATAATAATGCTCTCTGGTAAGCCTTCTTGACCGCTGCTCCTTCGATTATATCAACAAGAGGAACTTGTTTCCATCCACTCCCAGGCCACAGGACCTAACAGAGGACACAACTTTTAGTTTAAAGAACAACAGAAGTGGTGGGTTGCATCGTTTATAGTATACTTCAAAGAGATTTAAAATAGCATAAACATTCAACACTGTAACATTGCACTTACACATTGCAGTGTTGAAAGCAATGACCTAATATTTCCTTCTTTTCCCCTTGACCATTCGCGAATTTTGGACTCGGATACCTACACTCAAGGAAGCAATAAAATTGGAAAAAATAGAAAGAAAGAAAAGGAGGCAAGCAACACATAGCAGTCACCAATTTGTCATCCATATAGTACCTTTATTAGCTCCTTTTCTTGATCATCGCCTTCAGAGACATGCTGAACCTGGTTGGTGAAATAGAGTAAATTGTTTGTCAAAGAATACATAACAAGAGGATTCCATACACCAGGGAACAGTTTAATGTGTTGCACTTGTCAAAGAGCATCTCTACTTTACAAAGCATGAAAGGAACAGTATGTAATTATTTTTAAACTACAAACTAACATTAATTTAGCTTAGGTTTCAAAAGTATATCCATGCTGGTTTCATACCTACATAGATATATAAAAAACTTGACCACGGGGAGAGATCCCCTGGCTTTGTTCTAACAAGGTGCCATACTTCAAAGCCTGGTCAGATATTTCTATTGCAGTTCTTTGCCACAGTACCCTTCAGTAAATTTTCTTAGTACAGCAGCAGATGGCACTTGTACGGTGCAAATTTAGACTCTTGGCAGCACCTAGGTGCTGGAGACAGATATGACATATCAGAGGTGCAGCAACTGAAACAACAACATCGGGGGGGGGGGGGGATCACCTAAACTTTTGACCAAAGTAATTAGTTACCAAAATTCCTGGCATGAATGAACTAAATGTCTAATGCCCCGCATATTAAAACACCAGTAGGATTGGTAGGAATAGGCCAAATCATCTAGGCTTGGAGCTAAGGCTCATCCCATTCTAAACTAATAACATATTACACAAAGGCGTAATAGCCAAAATCGTCCCTGAACTATACTGCTAGGCTCAATTTGGTCCCTGAACTATGAAAACGTGCAATTTCGTTCTTGAACTATGCTAATCGGGTTAATTTGGTCCCTGAACTTTGAAAATGTCCAATTTAGTCCTTGAACTATGCTAATCGGCTCACATTTGTCCCCCACAGCACCAGTGACAGCGCGAAGAAAAAAATGGCGGTGTCAGTAGGTACTGTAACTGTTCCTATTTTCCTCTATTTTCAAAATTACTTTCAAAATCATATATCAACATGAAAATCACCAAAAATAAAAGTTACTCAACTTTTCAAGATCTCCAACTTTACCTTTGGAATCATCTTTAAATTCCAAATATTTTTGAAAATAAGGTTTTGAAATTTGAAAACCCTATTTGAAATTTTAAAACCCTATTTCAAAAATACTTGGAATTCAAATGTGGTTCCAAAGGCAAATTTGGAGATCTTTAAAAGTTGAGTAACTTTTATTTTTAGAGATTTTCATGTTGTTGTATGATTTTGAAAGTAATTTTGAAAATAGGGAATTGCTACAGTACCAACACTTCTCCTCCTCCTTGTCACTGCCTCACTGGTGCTACCGGGGACGAATATGAGCCGATTAGCATAGTACAAGGACTAAATTGGACGTTTTCATAGTTCAGGGACCAAATTGATCCGCTTAGCATAGTTGAGGGATGAAATTGGATGTTTTCATAGTTCAGGGACCAAATTGAGCCCAGCAGCATAGTTCAGGGATGATTTTGGCTATTACACCTTACACAAATAATGGATTTGTCCAATCATCCAGGCTTGGAGTATTTGGAAATTAAATCAGGCTAGTTCCTCATGATCTCAGCTGATATCTGCTAAGTGCTAACAGAATCAATCTCAATAATTTAAAGACTGCTGTTTACACATACCACACAACCATCAAGATCTTCAATATCACTTTCCTCATGATCTATTGTGTCGTCTGCTTTGTCTTTTGTATCATCATGTATTGACTCTGAAAGCAGAAGAATAAGGCATAATGTATTTGTGATTTGTTTTTGGGAACAAGAACACAAGTTTGTGATAATTAAAAAAAGAACATCAAAGAGAAACCACGTGCTTGAAAATAAATTTCTAGATTAGTCATGTCACATCTACAAAGTACAAACAAACCGTATAATCTCAACTGTAACTAATAACCAATGTAGCTAGGTCCCTAAATGATACAGAAAATACATAACAATAAGAAAAGCCTGTTGTGATCTTTCATTTGACGTAGAAAACAACCAAGACAATGTTAAGCTAATTTTGAAGTTTCTTCTTGAAAGTGAGGTGGCTATTTCAACTTGTTCTCAAGCACACTTGGTCCCTAATACATTCCCTACCTACCAGGACTTACCATTAGAAGAAGCTTTATTGCTTCCTGAAATTGTATCCGTTTTTGTTTCTGGTTTACTATTATCTGTAAGGACTGGTTTGTCCATTCTCTCCTGCACATCATTCACCTGAAAATAATCCAGAAATTAATTTAACATGTATAAAACACTCTGTTTTGTTTAAGATAGAACTCAAGGATTTTAATACAAATTAATATCACAGATGAATAATCAGATAAATTTGTATTCAGGTAATAGATAATTTAGATTAGACGTACTGGATAAGATTCAGGGATAAATGCATTCTGATTGTTCATTTGGGCTGTTTGTACATCCTCATTGGCCTCCAGACTGGATATGCTAAACTTATCTTGCAGTTCACTTTTGCTTCCATTTTTCCCCAATGATGTCTGGTTCGGTGTTTCTGGTGCTCGTTTGCGCTTTGGTGAACTCTCAGGGCTAAATATTTTAATGAAACCCTTCACCTTTTCCTTTACCCTGCTACTACGACTTTTCTCTCCTGAAGGCGGTCGAGAACTTTTAGCGCTCGGGCTAGCTGATGAAGCATCATTTTTTGTATGATCATTTCCCTGTTTCATTCCTGCACAGAAATCTCATCAGCTGGAATCCATGTAATCATGAAGAGAAGGGCGGAGACAATAATTTATTTATTTCAAACAATAACAGTCTAATTTATTTCCATTAGAAATGGCTGGCCCTTTGATACCACAAGAGTTAGATAACGCACTTTTTACTCTGGCTTAATCATGGAAACCTAGTTACCCTACTCCAACTATGCAAAGGGACAAAATATTACTTCGACCATAGAGGTTCGGTGTACAGCATTCTGAACAAATGAGAACATGCTTCTACCCTATTATCACCTTGCATGTAGTCATCAGAGGGTAAAGGAGTAGCTCCTTCCTTGGTTGCTGAGTTTGTACTATGTTTTCCAGATGTGAAATCTTCATAGTCTTGTTGACTCTTCGATGCTCCGGTGGCAGTTGACATGATGTCTTCGTCATCGATTAGGTCAATAGCTTGCACAACAACTTGAGGTAAGCTTCTCAGTCCAATAACATCTCCAGCCTTTTCTTCACCAGTAGCTGGCAGCACTAAAAAGGCTCCTTTGCTTGCCCACTTGTAGAATGAAAAATGGAACTTGTCAGTGGCCATGATACTTTCGAAGCTAATAGGAGTCCCTTCATATTCACTGCCCATAGAGCTGACATAATTAGACATGTTTTTCTTTTTTCCACTTTGAGAACGGAACCTAGATAGAAATGAAAAGGGCTTCTTCCTTGCGTCTTGTTGGGCTGCCCCTTGGGCTAGATAATTGTCCAATGATGCATTCGGTGAAGCTGGAACACTGTAAGCATAAGAAGAAGTCCCATCATCATTTTTGTTGGATGTTTGCCGAGAGAGAGAAGTAGGCATTGAACCATCCGTGCCTCTGTTGAACCTCATGGAGAAGCTGCAGGAAGGAGGTTGTGGGTAGAGTCAAGTTAATGCGCGCATAACACTATTTGAATTCGAAATGTTAGAACTTGATCCGTCATTTTGTACATTCCGATGTGAAACCAAATATGTGATTTACAAAAGAATTAAGGAACTGATCAGCAAGTAGCCTAGTAGTGGGACTCGTCGGCTCCATTGCTTCCCTTAGAGTGCATTTGGCAACTAATGGGAAGGGTCACCAGAATTTAGTGTTCAAATTTTATGGATCGACAATAAATAATCTCCAATTTGATCAACCTTAAACCCACAGATACGTACACATAAGCAAACATTTCATAATCAGAACGCCCACATTTCAAGACACGCAAGTAGATTGTTGATATTCCTTCGCTAAGAAAGCTCGCTTCGTTACCTCGATCGCGGGCGGGCCGTGGAAGCAGGTGACGCCGGCACGCCGAACGCATCCCCCCAATCCCCGACGCCACCCCGCCTGGGCGACGCCGCCTCGCTCCCGGGGAATATGTCCTTGTAGAACTCCTCCCCGAGCTGCCTCCTATGATCGGAGCTGCCCCGGTGGTCCCCGAACACGGGCGCGTCCGAACCCCCGCTCCGCGCCCTCGGCGCGGACGACCCGAACGACGACCCGTCCAGCGAGCCGCGCCGAGAGCGGTGCTCGTTCCCCGACGAGCGGCGCGGCGGGCCGCCGAAGACGTCGGCGAAGTCGACGTCCGACCTCCGCGGCGGCGCGCCCGCCATGGTGCGCTGGCTGCGGCCAAGCGGGGGCCGAGCTGCCTCTGGAGGGAGGAGGCCGACCGGGCGAGGCAGCTGCGTGTGGCGGGGAGCGGTGCTGGGGATTTCGCATGGCTGGCGCTTCAGCAACGTCGTCCCGGATTTGCTTGTCCGTTGCGGCGTCACGTCGGCGTCGGATTGCGAAACGGCCACCTGCGGCTCAGCGGCTGACAGCGCGGCGCCGCGGCAGCGCAAATTTTCTTCTTCTCGGCCGCGCGACGTTGGCAACTAAAAGCCCATTGGCCAGTGGGCCTAATCTACTTACCAGCCTGCTCGGTATTACCTTTTGGGCCTCCAAAGGCCCGCTTCTGAAACCCTAATCTCGCCTCTATATACGTATACCACCGGCGCCTCTTCCCAGCCGCCTTCGTGTTCCCTCTCTTCCCTGCGGCGCGAGCTCTGTTCCTCGTCTTGCCATTGCTATTACGCCTATTCGATCTCTTTTTTTTTCTTTGGTTGCATGCGAGGTATTGCTGTTCTTTCTCTGTGAAGAGAGTTCAAGCAGACGGGCGGTCTGAACTGATGCCGTGTTGATTCGTCTGCAATTTCCGTGCCTTCCTTCGGGGTGGCATCCGAGAGAAAGATGCAAAATTATCTCGATCCATCCTCTTGTTAGTTTTTCCCTTTGGTTTGTTCGTATTTATTCGTCTTTTCAAATCATTTGTGCTGTGATGAAGATGCTTAACTATTTCTATGTCTGGACATCTGAGATCTATCTGTGATTGGTTTACGCATCCATCTGAGCCCTGAACTTTTTTTCTTTAGATTTGGATTCAGTTTATTGTTGCGCCATGCTGAAATTCTTCTTGGGTAGGATTCAGTCAACGATTGAACCTAGAATCCTGAGAAACGGAGCTGGTGCAGAGAGTAAGATTAACTTACCAACCCTTTGCAGCCTTTGCATTGCTCTGGAGTCAAATGGTTTAATCCAAATTTGTGTTATTTTAGTAATTCATATCAGATCCATCTCCGTTTATTAGAATTCATTGAGTTAGCGCTTCGTAAGCTGGCAAATGATGTGCAAATCTTTATCCTACACACTCAATGGAATTACTGCCATGTGTGGACTAATAATCTCCGCTTATTATCTGATGCCTTTGTTGCGCTACTGTTTCTTAGCATTTTTCCGTGTTTCTGGTTCTTTTTTTTAAACGTAAAAAGGATGGTGGCAAGTGATGAAAAAAAATATTTATATGCTAGACACTTAATCTTCTGTGTCGACAAAAAACTCCGCTTATTATCTGATGCCACTATTCTTCTTCAAATATTAACACCTGAATACAACAAATAAGTGAAAACAAATCTTGACCAAATATTATGAAGTCCGGAGCGCAAGGATCTCTCAATCCTTTGCGGGTTACGTCACGGTACTTGATCTCCGCACCACTAGAATCATTCAGAATAAGGACCAGTAATTATTGGACCTGTAATTGATTTATTGGTGTAAAACCTTGTGCACAAACAATACAGATGTTTCATTTCACCCTTGGCTGTTTGCCTGTTTGGGTAAAGGAGAAGTCCAGCACACTGATTTACAGGTCTCTTTGGTCTAGCAAGTTTCTAGCCTCGACGCTTTGCGCAGATTCGAGCGGCAGCAGTGCAGGTTCTTGCCGTCGCCGTGGGCGTGGACCGCTCGCTGCCAGGAGTGGGATCGATACTCGTTTTTTTTACTCAGGCCGGAGGAGGTGCTGTTTTATTTCCTCTGGTTTTGGCCCAAAACGGGGGTAAAAATAGTGGGCTCATCGGTCATCCAAGCAAGCAGCAAATTCTTCTGTCCGTGTTGGAAAAACTTCCACACCTGTAATTTACAAAGGTTTTGGGCCAAATGCCAGGCTTCTAAGTAGGCCCTATTCCCTCCGTCTCTAAAAGATGGTCGTTGTTGATTTTTTTTTTGCCACAAGTTTGATTAAATTTGTAAAAAATATGTGAAGCTTTGTATCTCTAAATAAATTTGTTAAAAAATTAGATTCAAATATCTACCTAATGATATTAATCTTGTATCATAAATAGTAATATATTTTTTATATTAAGTCAAAGTTGTTTCTCGGAAGCGAAAATGATATTTATGAGAAAATTATAAGAAGTTATAAGAAAATTGCTGAAAATGCCACATTGGGTTCACAACTCTCGCTCTGTTTTCTGTTTTCGTTGATTGTAAATATATAGATTATTTTCTTCTTTAGTAACTCTACCAAGGGCTATAGTCATAGTGATCCTCGTATTCAATTACTTCAACCATTTTCGAGCACCTCATATTACTTTCAATGCCCTTTTTCAATTGTCTCGAAGATAGAAATTTTACATTTTTATCTATAGGGTCACAACCAAGGTTGTTGTAAATCCATGAATTTCATTCAATTTTAACCCAAGACGATATTTCTTTCATCTTTTTGCATTGAAATAACAAATTGAAATCAAAATAATATGATTCAACCTCAAACCCTTTTAAATGTAGCAGATAACAGCGAAGCTAGAAAATTGATGTGTAATCGAGTCATAGGAGCTGTTGATAATCAGCAATATGCTCGTATTGGTGATGTTATTGTTGTTGTAATCAAAGACGTAGTGCCTCAAATGCCTCTAGAAAGATCAGAAGTAATTCGAGTTGTAATTGTACGTACATGTAAAGAATTCAAATGCGAAGATGGTATAATAATATGCTATGATGATAATGCAGCAGTTATAGTCTAAAATACCAAAAAGAAGTAGAACAATTTTTTCATTCGTCAAGAACTGCATATCTTGCTGAGATCCTCATTCCTAAAGGTACTTGACAATAGTATTATTGGAGCCGATACACAACTCACAAAAAAAATACAAGAAGTCAACTAGGTGGATTGGTCTACGTGAAGAGAAAAAAAGGCCATACGGAACTCAAAATCAAAGAGGAAGGAGGAAAAGGAAGACATAATGCATTTGCTGTTTGTCCGTCCTCTATCGGCTACGATCCAGGCATCATTGCTTCACTAACATTTTGGGCGGTAAACACCCTATTGTTGTCAGGTACTCCCTCCAGTTTGGTAAAGAAAGTCGTTTAGGACAGCGACACGGTCTCCAAAGTACAACTTTGACTTCGTATTTTTATAAAAATAATTATCAAAAACTAACATATGTATACTTTTGTGAAAGTATTTTACAAGACAAATATACTTATGTAGTTTTCACCTTTCCAAACTCAACGACTTAAAAGTTATTCATGATTTATATTCTCAATGTTTGACTCAAACTTGTCCAAAACGACTTCTTTTACCAAACCGGAGGGAGTACGAAGCCAATAGGGGGCAATGGCCCCTTCATGTTCGCGTAATTAGTCCATAAATTAGGTTAAACAACTCCCCTAAATTTCAATAATGATCACAATATGTTTGGGTATTGTTCATTGACCATTTATGACCGACCCTTTATTATCAAGGGCTTATGGTGTGGATACTGTTATAGTAGTTTGTGTATTGTTCTAGTGACCATTTATGACACCTTTTACTATCAAGGCCTTCTGTTTAGCTTCACTTTTTTAAATTATAGGTCATTTAACTTCTTTAATCTTAAATTTGATTGCTTGTGATATTTAAAAAAGTTTGTGGGAATATAATAATTTAAATTATGTTTGAAAAACTTTTATTAATAAAGCAATTCAATAAGAAATATATGATATTTAACATAATTTTTTTTAATAAAAAGAGTGATCAAAGGTGAGATAAAAAAAGTTAAATAAATTATAATTTGAAACTGAAGGAGTAGACCTGAGTAGCCAACGTCCAAACTTCGACCTTTACGACTTTCTCGACTTCCTCATCATTTCCATCTATAAGTGCATTCAAACAGTCAGCAGTTGTCTTTGCTAGCCTGAAGGACCGTGACAATCATATGTGGTTGACTGATTTGATTTCATTTTTGTGGCCATGGCACAGCTTGTATAAGTACATATGTACATAACCCAATTTCCCATGCTTTCCCAAATTAAATGAAAAGTTAAACTGAATGAGAAAAGATTGAGGTGTTCTGAGCCCGTACAATGGGTGTATGTTTGCTTCAATGAATACATGAAAGATAAGACCTCTAATGAAATTGCTACACCCCCAGATGATGGAGGACATTCGTGTTCGTGATATCTTTATTGTTGTCAATTCCACATAGTTAGATGAGAGCAAGGTTTCCTTCATATTTTGCTTCTACGGATTTTGCGATTATTACGGTGGTTGGAAGGAACGTTGGAAGAGGGCAGAGACAACTGTGTGAAATGTAGCCCTAAATGCCCGGTCCGGTGTTCTCATCGGTGGCAAAAAGAGCTGATTAGCGATTAAATTGGAAATGAAATTGTGAAGTAAGTGTACCTCAGTTGGTAACATTTGTCACGATGGAAAATCAGCATGTGTGCATTTTTAATTTTCTATGGCATGTGCAATCTTTTTCTGGCCTAACATTTTCTATGGCAGGCATGAGAAACGAGCAAAATCTTTCGATGGCTGGCCTCCCTTCTGGCCCAAAACTGATTCGTCACGCCTTTTTGGCAGTGACCTGGTGGGCTTTTTTTTTCTCTCTCTCTCTTCGCCGTAAGCAGAGCATTACAGCAAGCAGATCACTCTAAAAAAAAAGCAAGCAAATGATTGAGAAGAGGTTCTCGAAAAAAAAAATGCTTTGAGAAGAACTGATGAAGATGACGCAAATACACATGGCGACGTACAGTATGCTGTATGCAGAGAGATCCCCTGATTGATACTACAGGTAATCTCGAAACTCCAGCTACCAGTGACGGGCGCGCCAATCAAACGACCATGAGTGCTCTAATCGACGCCCGGCAAGGCCGAGCAGCGTGGAATCTGACCCCGTCCGTGCCCCGGCGCACGTACGTGCGTACAAAGCGACCCGCCCGATAAACCCGGGGACGAAGGGTCTGACCGCGAGCGGCCGAGCGCGCACTGCCCTCTGGCACATTGACAAGCGAGCGCGGACAAGCAGCTCGCGACAGGTCGGGGCATCCGGGGCCCGGGCCGCGTGCACGTGTGCTCATCTCTGCTCCGGTCGAATCCTTCGTCGCAGCCAGCCTGCGTGCGCACGGGCGCTGGCACTGTCGCTAGCTAGCCTGACTGCCCGTCTGCCCGAGCGCAGGCCGGCCCATCCCACGCCGCGCCCGCGCCCGGCGACGTCGATATCACCCGGTAGTAGCCGGGTGCCACCGCGCAGGCACGACGGCAAGGCAGAAAAGAAGATCACAAGAGGCGGTAAGGTCTGGGCGTCGTCGCGGTGTGGCTGTCGGCTGTCGCGCACGGAACGGAAGGATCGCTGGACGGACTGATCGTGCGTGCGTGCGTGGAGATGGCCATGCGGCTTGCTGTAGTCAGTCCCTCCCAGCTCTACTTGGATCCAGCGAGCGACGACCCTGGTGTTTGTTATAATATCAGGAGAGTGTCCGTGCGTTGCTACGAGCATCCAAATACCTACAATACCAGCCGTCATTATTGGCTAATGTATTGTCTGATTTATCAACTTGCCGTTGCCGTTGCGTGTGGGTGATGACATAGGTGATGATAATTTGCCGTGGGCAGGGAGCAGGTCGGCAGGCGTGTGGTTGGGAATTGTTGTGCGTTAACGCTGCCAGTGTCGCAAAATCTGGTGAGGCCGTTGACAAGTTTCCTTTTTTGTTTAGGAGAAAAAAAAACTCGCAATGGTTACTAATTGTTCTGTGTGTGGTGAGAAAAACAAGAACACCAACATCATATCGATCATAACTCAAGTAGGTTTTTGAGCTCATCGCGTGACTTCTCTGCCTCCTTTACGCAACTATAAAAAGTGCACAACTTCTCATAGTTTCTGATCGAAAAGTTCTCAAATCCCGCACGGGGAATTACCTAGCTAGCTAGTTCAAACAAACCGTCGCGGCAGGGACCTTCGAACTTCCAACTGGAAATGATTTACGATGTGCTAGTACCGCTGGTCTGGCTGCACAATCCACCAACATCTTGCACGGCCTCTCGCGTCGCCCCCGAGGCGACTCGAGGGGCGCTCCCGTGCGCCGCCGCCAAGCCCCCGCCAGCAAGCTCCTTTGGCCGTCGCCGTCGCCGCCGCGTGCGGGCGGCGGCGGCGGCCTCGTCCCTCCCCTCTCCCCCCTCCTCCCCTCCCCCTCCCCCTTCCACTTTCTCCCCGTCGAACCACCCCACCACGCCGGCCGCAGGTCGTCCTCTCCTCCTCTCCCGGTGAAGGTGCTCGGCCTCCGTCCTTCCGGGCCGGCGCCGCCGCCCTCCCCTCCCCCTGCGCCGCTCCCCGGGCCCGATCTGGGCCGGCGCCCTCCTCCGCCGGCGCCATGGCGGGTGCCCTGCCTTCGACGCCGGCACCCCCCGCCTCCTCCGCCAGTGGCCGTGGCGGGCGACGCCCCCGGCCTCCTCCGCCGGCGCCTTGGCGGGCACCGCCCCACGCCTCCCGAACTCCTCCGCCGGCGCCATGGCGGGGCCCGGGGGCTCGGCCGCGCGCCGTCGCCGTGCGCTGCTCCGCCCCGACCGCCGCCTACCCCTTCTGGGCGCGGTTGGGGCCGGAGGGGGCCGACGACCGGCCGCCATCCGCGCCTCGGCGCGCGTCGCCGCCTGCTGGGTCTCCTCCGCGGCCTCCTGCGTCTCGCCTCCGACGCGCGCGCCCACGGCCTCCCGTTCTCCCCTCGACGGCGGACCTGCGGAGATGGCGGCGCTGGTTTGGGGCATCTGCGCTTGTTGCCAACGGGCTCATCTTCGGCTATGGCTCGGCACCTCGGGCGGGGTCACCTCCACGGACTTGTCCCTCCCTGAAGTACCTCTTCCCGTTGGGGCCGGGGCATGCATGGACACCAACTGGTACTGCTGCTCCTGCGACGACCGCATCTCTACTCGGCGCCCACAGTTCTCCGACGGAGGCCTCGGTGCCACCTCCGCGACGACAGCCACGGCCCCCTCCTCTCTTGGCGGTCCCTTCGGCGGCGCCGTCCTGTGGCCTCCCCGGAGCTCCGCCTTGCCGTCGGCCGCGGGGCCGAGCTCTCCCTCCCTCCCCGGAGCTCTGCTCGCCGTCGGCCTTGGGCTGGGCCCTCCCCCTGTCCTGTGCCGTGGTGTGGCTGCGCCATCTCCGACTGCTGGCCGGCCACTACCCCTGTTCTGCTGCTCGTCGCCCGGGTCGGAAGAGTTCTTCATGGTTCACTGGCCTGCTGCTGTTCGTTCTCGTCATCTCTGCGGATGCTCGCTGCTTTTCCATTGATCCGCCTCTGTCCTCAACCTCGCTCGGTCGGCTGCGTGGATGGACGTGGAAGCCTGACGAAAGCTTTGCTCTGGCGTTGCCGAGCGGACAGCGGCTGCATTTCTGGATGTAGTTCACGCTGTTGAGGGCGCTGTCGGGCTTCCATTTCCCCTCCTCTTGCCAAGTGAAAACTTGGTCTGCTCCTTCGTGAGCAGACGGACGTCGGCGGCGGCAGCGTCGTTGCCCTCTTGGAGGCTTCGTCTTGCAAGACCGCTAGCTCTACCTTGTTTGGCCCGGGGTGTGAGGCGATCAATGACGTGTGGGTGTCCGCGGTGATCTGGTTTCAGCGGCCTTAGGTTGTGCTCGGTCCTGTTGTGGTGGTGGTGGTGGTGGCGGATTGTCTTTCTTCTTTTTTCCCCTGTCGTTCGTGTTGTGGTTCAGCTCTAGAGGTTCTTCTAGAGCCGTGTTCTGTAAACTTCTCTTCTCTTAATGAAAAGCGTGCTTTGCACGTCTTAAAAAAATGTGCTCGTACTGCTACGAGTAGTTCTCGACACGCGGAGGGAGTGATACGAACGCGCCGGATTCTGCACGGCCCGCACATGCACACCGTATGATGAGAGCCTGAGAGGATGGAGTGGAGACATCAAATTCGGTCTACTAGTAAAATCTAGTAGATTCTTGCCAGATAGAGCCTGTTTAGTTGGCAAAAAATTTTTGGCAGCCCCTTCGAAGGTTTATTAGAGGTAAAAAATGTAGACTAATTACAAAACTAATTACACGAATGGACGGGAAATCGCGAGACGAATCCATTAAGCCTAATAATCCATCATTAGAGATTGTTTACTGTAGCACGCCGTTGTCTAATCATGGTATAATTAAGCTCGTTAGATTCGTATCGAAAAATTAGGTAGGGGTTATGGAATGAGTTTTGTCATTAATTCACATTTAATACTCCTAATCAGTGTCCGAAGATTGATGTGACGGGTAGTTGTGAAAATTTTTCGGAACTAAACAGGACCCAGTATAGTACACCATTTCTACCTCACCAAGGTACACCGCACCATTTGACATTAAAAAAAAAAGAGGAGGATCGGGCTGTTTCGGAAGCAACCACACCAAACACAAGTTGGATATTTCGTCCTGCACATTTTGGCACAGGACCGCGACAGCACGTCCATTGGTGCCCAAACAGTATCAGTATCGGCACGTCCATGGCCCCAACCTTGCATTGGGTGTCGTCAACTGTTCAAGTATTTCAACTATCCTTCGACTATCGGAGAAGCATGGAAAGATAAGTTTATGGGGTTCTCTGCTGCGCCAGCAGGACCATACGGTACAGTAGCTGGATCGATGCCCCATGGAAATGCTTCATGCCTTCAACATGGTGGCTCCTACGGAGGGACGCGTGCAAGCCTCGCGTGAACTTTGACCTCAACTCCTGAAGCGCGACGAACAAAATACCAGAACATGAACATCGCTCGCACCGTTTAGCTGGTGAATTTTTTAGCGAGAGTGGTGAAAGTTTTGCATTGAAAACGTATTCTGTGAGAGGTGACACGGACTGCAATGCGACCGTAGGATCGACAAAACCGTGTGAATTCATGCTGCTGTACTTTTGCAGATTAACAAACGAAGCCGTGCTGCAGATTAGTGCCAACGACAGAAAACACCGTGTGGCGCTCTGAATCACGTTCACAAACACACGGAAGATCCTTCTGCAGATTGCCCGCAGGCCACAACACTCCAACCACCATTAGCAGACGCTATCCCCGATCAGTTGGCCAAAGGGTGTGTTTAGAAGTTCAAATTTTTCCAAAAAACATTCCATCATCTATCACATCACATCCCATCCCATCACCTCTCACTATTCATCTGACGTTACAGTGTATTTTGCACTAATTTTGAGCAGAATTGCTAAATTTTGACCCTGCTGGCTCTAAACACACCCAAAGCCAGCAGGCTGCAGGCCCTGCTGGCTGCTGGCGATTTCCCCGGCCTCCATCCAACCCGACCCTCGTTTCCGCACACGCTTCCCATTTTATAAACCCGCCAACCAAACCCGCGCCTCATTTACGCCTCCGCACTGGACATCGCCGCGCCGGCACACCAAGCTCTCTTGTCGCGTCGTCTAGTCGCTCCCTAGCTCCTACGATCCGCGCATGGCCAAGCGCCTCTTCCACTCGTGCCGCTCGCCCTCCGCCGCCGCCGCAGTCACCCCGACGACGACCACCCTCCTTCGCGGCAGCGGCGAGCACCCGCCCGTCGTCCCGGCCCCCGCGGGCGCCGCGTGCTGCCCGCGCCGCGCGCCTCGGCGGCGGGGGTCCCATACACCGGCATCCTGCGGCGCCGCGGGCTCCGCCGTGGACTGCGGCGCCGAAGACGACCTCCCCCCGGCCCGTGGCACGCCCGCGTACCGCTGGCTGAAGAGCTCCCGGTGGCACGTCGTCGAGGCCGCGAGTGCGTACGCCTCCGACGGGGACGGCGACGACACGCCCCGCCTCAAGATCGACGCGCGGCGCCGCCGGGTGCGGCACTCGCGCCGGCGGCGGCGCAGGGCGCTCCTTCGGAGGGCGGCGAGCTGGTCCTCGGGCGACAGCGGGTGGTTCAGCAGCGACGACGATGACGGCGACGAGCCGTTCGGGGCGGAGTCGTCGTCGTCCGCGGCGCTGCCCGTGGCGTCGACCACCACGACCGAGTCGTCGTCGACAGGCGCGAGCGGGAACAGCACCGGCGCCGCGGCGAGGCGGCAGCAGCAGCCGGAGGAGGCGATGGCCGGTGGCTTCGCGGTGGTGAAGCGCTCCGACGACCCGCGCGGCGACTTCCGGCGGTCCATGGCGGAGATGGTCGTCGGGCGCGGCATCTACGACGCCGACGGCCTGGAGCGCCTGCTGCGGTGCTTCCTGGCGCTCAACGACCGGCGCCATCGCCGGGACATCGTGGAGGCGTTCGGCGATGTGTGGGAGGCCGTCTTCTCCAACCCGCCGCCATCTCAATCCCACTCCCACGCTTCAAGCTGCAAGGCCGCCGCAGCCTCATCCCTAGACCAACGTGCTTAATACTAGGATTACCAAGTGAAGCAGCTATGTAGTGCAGAAAATGCGATTAATATGTACATTGTAGGCGTATGTAAATTACGTTTTCTTGTTCGGGTTCACGGCTCCGGCTGCTTTCGTTCTCCTGCATGCTAGCTCTTCTCTTTTCAGAGCTATGGAAATTGGCGTCACGGCTTGGTTGCCTGACCTGATGTGATGTGACCTAAGAGTGAGTGTATGGCACTATTTCTCGATCCCAATCCCCTCTTCGCTTTCTCCTTCAACGAGTAGAGTAGGACGTGAACTGCCAGACGAACTGCTCCAGAATTTCGTTCACTGAATTCTATCTTTCGTACAGCTTTCACGTACTAGTACGCATCTCGCATTGGTATTGTCTTGTTCAAAAAAAACTGTGTAAATATTTTTTTTATGACATGTTTTATCATCGTGTATATTTGAAGTATATCATAATTATTTTTATATTTTCATAAAATTTTTAAATAAGACGAGTGGTGAAACGTGATCAGTAAAAGTCAATAAGATCTTATATTTTGAGATGGAGGGAGTAGTATTTTGTTACCCGCAGGCAGCCATGGCCCGGACGACCCAAACTTGGATGCGACGCGCACTCGCACTCGCACTCGCACTGGCTTCCATCTGGAATAAACACAAAATTCAGACAAAAAAGAAAGATAATCTGTCTCTTGAGGAACACCACCGTTCTGAAAAAAATGAAGACAAACAAAAAAGATAATTTGTTTGCTTATGTGTTTTTGCCGCCATTTTATTTTACTTTCTTTTTAAAAGAAACGGGGAAACCATAGTGCATCACTCACTTCACTTGCAGGAAAAGGCTGCGCAGAAACAAGGCAAACAGTTGACGTGATATGATTTGATGCGACAGACATTACTGATAGACTAGCGTACTCCTGCCTTCTGAAAGAAATTGGATTTTTGAGGGATCTCAAAGCGTCTTTATTCACGCCAGCCTTGACCTAGAGGAGCTTGGATTGGATTCTCTTCTTGCCCTTGCACAGCTTTTTAGCATGTTTCTTCAGTTTCTTTCAGCGGCTAGAAAGTGAGACACGGATCGAGCTAGAGGCACTAGGCATTTTTACGCAACTCCTTGATTTGCATAACCTTGTTTTGTAGCTAGGTTGGTGAAGTGAGGATGTAGGACGTACTAGCTTGGTGAGTTTGAAATGTTAAGCTTTTTGTCTTTCAAAAAAAGGAGAAGGAATTTTGCTGTACTGAATTAGCGGTACGGTTCAGCATTTAGCATGGCCTCACCGGAAAAGATACGTACCTTGTGACATTACTGCATAACGATCATCATCGCCTGTAAATGAACGACTGGAATGTTTCGAAACGGCCACATGTTTGTCGTTCGAATTCGAATTTCATTCTGTCGGCAGTTGACTTTGTTCCATGCTAAATGCTTGCACCTTCTATTAGAAAGGAGCATATACTAAGGATTGCTCCGTGCTCTGTCCCTCTGAATAAATTCTAGACGGTCCTGTATGCTCCAATTCATTGATCTGCGTATTGTTCTAGTACTTGACGCGTGTTCTGAACTTTGATCCGTATCTGTAGATGTCTACTCCGTAGATGACTAAGGCCGTGTTCTTTTCGTTGAAACTATTCACCTATCACATCCATCACATCTACTCTTAAAAAAAAATACTATTTATTTACAATTTTACTATTCCTTTTCACTCAAAAGAACATGTCCTGAAGATATGTTTCCTTGCGAAATTCCGAAGTGCTAGTAGCCCTCTGTCTTCCTATGTTTTCATTCTGAAAAATGATACTCGTGACGATTGACAGCTGACTGAATCACTGAAATGCTACTGTGCTAGAGCTAATTATCAAATCAGACATCTTTATCGCTTTGTAAGTACAGTGCGGTACAATGGCGTTCCCGACGCGGTTCCAAGTGTCCGGCGGGGGCGGCAGACGGGAGCCGCCGACGGCCCGCCTTTTACGTCCAGTCCAGACGTGTTGATTGCCCTACTCGTTCGAAAGATGTTGGGCAAAGCTGGGAGCTGGTAGGTGGTAGCCAAGCATGAGGTTCCAAAGCCATGCGTTGGATTAGACCGCATGGTGGTCGCTAGTCGCTAGGGCCGTGGAGGCTTCCATAATTAGTGACAAGCCTCTGCAGAAAGCCTTTGACGATGCGAGTGTCTCCCCTGATTTTGAGGGACTCGCTCATGACGAAGCGGCGGCAGCATCAGACTGACTCTAGCAAGGAACCCGTTCCCCATCTGCAAAATCGCCTCATGAGAGAAGGAGAGAGAAGAAATCCCTCGCGCAAAGCAAAGAGGCTTCCAACAGCCACCTTCATCTGCAAGCGCAGCCGGTCGGGGCAGTTGGCTCCCGCCGCCGTGAAGAGCTCCAGGAGGGTGGAGGAGGCGGCCGTCCAGGGTGCGCGCGCCCTCCCTGGATCCGGCGACGGAGGGTGGAGGCGGCTCGGGGTGGAGGAGGAGCCCGCGGGCCTCGCTGGCGCAGATCGACGCGAGGCTCGCGGCGGCGGCGGCGGCCTGGGGAGGGAGCAGGGGAGGTGGTGGCGCTGGCCGCTGGGGAGGGAGACGCCGCCGCGGACACCAGCAGCCACCGCCGGCTGTCGTTGCCGTCACCACGCCGAGAGCTGCCGCCGCGGACCATAGATCCCGCCGCGCGCGCCGCTCCCGGGGGTGGAGAAGGTGCACTAGGCCGAGTCGAACACGGCGGCGGGGCGCGTCGGAAGCTACTGCTGGCCCTCCTCGTGGCGGACTCCATGGCGGCGCGCCACCGGAGGGAGACCCCACGGAGGCGGAAGTAGCTCGCCGGCGGGAGGCGCACGAGGACGCGCTCGAGCATGTCGTCATGGAGGTCGTGGAGCTCCTCCCCGGCGGCGGGGCGCGGCTTCCTCCTCCTCCCCTCCCCCACGCCGGTGGCGAGCCCCCTCCTCCCCGCCGGGCGACCGTCCGCCCAGCCCCTGCTCCGCCATGCGCCGGCCGTGGAGCTCCGCCTCCGCGCTACTGCTCCGGATCGAGGTAGCTCTGCCTCGCGTCGGGTCGGAGAGAGAGGAGGAGAGAGCGGCAGTTGCTTTGAGGTGAGGAGAGAGAATCCCCGTGGGAGGGGAACGCGAAGCCCGCGACCGCATACTGCAGATGGGGTTGAGCGGACTGCTGGAGCCGCTACAGTAGGATATTTTCCCTCATTTTGCGCTAGCGGGGTGGGAAGGGGGAGCTGCTGGAGTCGGTCTCATGCCATCATGGTGCAGCAGCTAGCCTCCGAAGTAGAGAATCATGGTTCATGAATGGCGACGCAGCATGAAAGGCCAGCACCTTTCTGTGTGAAGAAGGTTTATGCTGCTAAAATGGCAAAAAGTGTTGGGATTACAGCTTGGCTTGCAGCCGGTAATTCATGCGCAGGCTGGTGCTGGTCCGATACCAGTGGAAATGATATATACGGCTCCGTTTAGTTCCTTCCAAAAAGTTTCACCTCGTCACATCAGATATTTGAAAAATGTATGGAGTTTTATATATAGATGAAAAATAATTAATTGCACATAACGCGACAACTTTGTGAGATGGTTTTTCAAACCTAATTAATTCATGATTGACAATATCGATCAATAGTAAATACTATGTCCTAATAACAAATTAATTTTCTTAATAAATTCGCCTCGCAATTCCCAGACGAGTTCTATAATTAGGATTTTTACTAGAAAGATTCGCGGCCTTGCCGCGGATGGCCAGTGGTGGGGTCTGGTTTTTTATAGGAATCTGTAATTTCGTTGTATGTGTTAAGATCAATTTCATGTTTTGACGCTTGGTGGCCAGTGGTGGATGGCAGAGTTTGGAGAACTGAAATTGTTTAATACAAAAAGAAAAGGTTTCACATTTAGAACTCGTTAGTTCTCAAAGTTTCTACAGGCGTTACATCGAACATCTAATTAGAAGTGTTAAAGATAGACTAACACCAAACCTCATTCCATAATTCAAGTTAATTTGTGAGAAGAATCTGATAAATTTAAATAGAACATGATTAGACAATGTCGTGCTACAATAAACATGTAGTAATGATTGATTAATTAAATTTATTCATCTACTGAATTCAATTTATTTGTTAGTTTTTAATTAGATCATATTTAATGTTCATTGTTATTATTCAAAAATTTGATGTAACATACTTCATATTTAATTCCGGACCTTGCGTAGATGCACAAACTTGCACGGATGAGAGTAGTGTTGTCGGGGTTCTCTACCGCCGGCAATAAATTTTTATCGATCGTGTGTCGGGCTCGGATGGTTAGCGCAGGAGACGACGGGGTTTATACTGGTTCGGGCCTCCGAGGATTAATACCCTACGTCCAGTGTGTTGCAGCCGTGTTCCTGAGCCAAGTGTGCTCGTAGTAGTGGTTACAAGCTAGTCGGGAGAGGGAGTTCGTTCCCAAGTCCCGGATGGTGGTGTCTGGTCATGTGTAGATCTAACCCTTGTGAACGTTGCCCTCCTCTCCCTTTTATAGTCTCAAGGGGAGGGGCACAAGGGGGAATACAAAAGAGTTACAGTGCTTGGCAGCTGGCACGTCCCGTCGTACGTCGCTGTCCGCCGGGGCGCATTGAAGCCGAGTCGCGATGCCTTGTCGGGGAAGCCGCCGCGTGGCCGGGTTGGACTGTTCCCCCCGGGACGCTTGGCCTTCTCCCCGAGTAGTTTGGGCTTGTCTTAGTCTTCCCGAGTACTTGCCTAGCTTGCCACGCCCGAGCCTAAGCCTAGGCTCGTGCACGTCGTAGAGGGTGCTTGAGTGCCTCGGGTTGAGTCTTGCGTGTGGCAGAGTAGGAGATGATGGCGATGCGATGGCTGAGCGGCTTGTCAGACCTGCATTAAGGCTCTTGCCGGGGCGGGCCGCTTGCATGGCCTCCAGCTGTTGTTTCCGCGTGACGTGGAGATTCGCTCCTCCCTGCGCATCGGTAGCGCCGCCCGAGTAGTGCGCCCGGGTCCACGTCCCAGTCGGAGCCTGGACTTGTCGTGCGAGGCGGAAACTACTCGGAGGGACTTCTCCGAGGAACTCCTCGGAGGATCTTGTCGTGCGAGGCGGAGAGTACTCGTGCGAGGCGGAGACTTGTCGTGTGAGGGTTCCTCTAGTGGGAAACTAGTCGGAGATGCAGCCGTCCGGCCAAGGACTGGTCGACTTGCCGGTGAGGGTCTTGACGAAGATCTGCATGCCTTCCCTGAGACGCAGCTCCAGGTGAAGGGTGGACTCCTTTTGGATGTTGTTGTCAGCAAGAGTACGACCATCCTCGAGCTGCTTGCCAGCAAACGGTTGACTCCACCTCGAGGGTTGTGGTTTTGCCGTTGTTTTTAGGAAGATAATCTTGCCGTCAAAGGGGACCCTAATCTGGGTCCTCGTCAGTAGCCCCCGAGCCTGAGTGGGAGTCAGGGAGTCGCATTCAGGCTCAGTTGGTGGATCTTGGAGTTGAAGGTGTTCTTCGGGTTCTCGGTGGGTGCGCGCGAGCGCATCCGCCGGATGTAGCCCCCGAGTTCGTGAGTGAGTTGGAGACTCGCTCACGAACTTTTATTTGTAATTGTAGACGTTGTAGCCTTGGAGGTTTCGTCGGGGCAGTTACGACCGCAGTGATGACGTGGGCGTGGTCATGGGTGCGGGTATCTCGGCCGACGTGACCGATGTGACCGCCCCATCAAGACCGCGCTCAGGCTCTGCAAGTCTGCACGTCGCGGGAATCAAGGCGTCGCGGTTGCGTGCGGCTGTTTCGCCGGGACACGCGTATGAGCGGGCGAAAATCTTGCTGACACGGCGGGCCCGGCGCCGAAGATGAAGAGTCAGGCCTGTCCCCTTTTAAAACCGCGCGTCGAGCGCTGGTTCGGGACTTTGCTTTCCGCTCGCTTCTTTTCTCCCTCGCGCTTGCCCCTTGAGCTCCGAGTTGTTTCGCCTCCACATTGCCGCCGCCGCTTGCGTTCCCAGCTCGCCCGAGACTCCGCCGGCGCGATGTCGAGCTGGGCGCGCTCCAATGTCTCCCGCGAGCAGCTCCTTCGTCTCGTTGAGGCGGGCCAGCTGCCTCCCCTCACCAAGGCTGTCGAGTGGATCGTCCCTGCCGACGAGTCCGTGCCACGCCCTCCCAGTGGGTACGTGGTGTCGTTCGTGGTCTTCCATGAGTGCGGCTTCTCCGTCCCCGCGGGCAGGTTCATCCGCGGGGTGCTGTTCGCGTACGGGCTGTAGCTTCAGCACCTCAACCCGAACAGCATCCAACAGATGGCCGCCTTTGAAGCGATGTGCGAAGGGTTCCTTAGCATCGGCGCGCACTGGCATTTGTTCCAGTACTTCTTCAGGTTCACCTGTTTGAGGGACGGCTCCCGTGCGGCGACGATTGGCTGCGCCAACCTTCGAATGAAGAAAGGCCGCGGCGACGACTACATCCCAGCGCCGCTGACTAGCTCGAACTGCGGCTGGCACGGGGGGTGGTTCTACTTGCGGAACGACCCCGAGCACGCGCTCCCGTCGTACACCGGGTGCTCCATCGCGAAGTCGCAGCGGAACTGGGCCGATGGCCCGGCCAAGAAAGAGCAGGAGAAGATGCTCAAGCCTCACTGGGCCGTGCTCGGGCGTCTTCGGAACGCCGGGATCACCTTGGCGGAGGTGGTTGGGCAGTACCACGCCCGAGGTGTTGTGCCGCTCCGGAGGCGGCCGCTCCGGCTCTGCGACATGACTGCCGACAGGGCCCCGTGGGTCGGGACGGTGACCGCGCCGGAGCTTCCATCGCCACTCGAGGTTCAGCGCCGCGTGGCGCAGGCGATCGGGAGAGCGTCCTACTCGTGGCCGCCGTCGCGGATGCTCCCGATGCTCCCCAACGCGGGGACAGAGAAATTTGTAAGTTATCCGTCTTCTCGACCAGTTTCATTCGCCTTTTGTCGTGGGAAGATCTTCTCGGATTTGACCTTGGTGCCTTCTTGTTGCGGCAGTTGAAATGCGCCCACCTCGTTCCAGCCAAGGCGCCTCTCCCGGAGGAGGCGATCTTCAACCAGAACCAGGCCGCGGCGGAGAAGAGGCGCGCTACGCGTAAGGCGCAGCATAAGACACGCCAGATCGCCAAGCGCGATCGCAACGACGACCGCAACAAGAGGCGGAAGGCGGGGGAGCAGGGCGTCTCCTCCGATGAGGATCCGTCGCCCGAGCCGTCGTGGAGCGGCGATGTCGCCAGCGCGGCGGTCGACTGGAGCAACATGTCGGGGTCGTCCTCGTCGTTGCCGCCCCGTGGCGGTGAAGTGTCGTCGTCACGCCGGCCGCGAGAGGCGGGTCACGACAAGACTGTGGGCTCGAGCTCACGTCCGGCGGCTCCCCCTGCCCGAGTGGACCCGCGGTCGACCCGCTCCCGTATGGTACCCAGCGGGACGGGTGCTCCCGAGCCGCAGAGATCCGCGCCCCGTCAGATCGATCCCCCGAGGAGGTCGGAGGAGCGATTGGTGTCCGTCCGCCAGTTCTATGACGGCTCGGACCGCCCGGACTCCGACTCCTTGCAGAGGCGCCGGTCACGGGGGAGGTCGTCGGATTCGGCGTCGACGCCGAGCGCGGCGCCGGTGGCGGAACCGAGTGATGCCCCGCGGCGCTTACAGTCATTGCTTATCCGGGGTGGCGGGGCCCCAGATGTTCATGTACCCCTAATCGCAGGCGGGGGCTGAGGTCCAACCCCAGCCGTAGCGGAGACCGGAGGGACAGCCCCCGAGCGAATGGGGGAGAACGTTGCCGCCGTAGAGGCGGCCGGCCGAAGCAGAGGAGCGCCCGAGACGGTGGACTCAAGCCACGCCGTTCCCGAGCAGGGCTTGAAGCGCGCCGCCCCCGAGCAGGGCATATCAGACCGCCCAGTGAAGAAAACCCGGGTGCGCTCCAAGATGTAAGTCTCCGACTTCAGCTTTTGCCTGTCATGTCTCTTCCGACTTGTTTGTTGATGCTAGCATTTGTCTTCTCATAGTCATGCTGATACTGGCGTGCTTAGCCTGGGGCCCCTGAAGCGACTGGCACTGAGGGCACAGGTGATCTCTCCCGAGCCTCAGCCCCAGCCCCCGAGCGCCAGGCCGGTGTCGTTACAGGCCGAAGAGGCGCCGTCGGTGGTCGTCGAGACGAGGACGCCAACCGCGCTACCTCCACCAATCCCCGCCACCGCCGTCGAGGAGGGTGAGGCGGCCACGGAGGCGACCGTCACTCGAGCGGCCCTGGAAGCGCCGTCCGAGGCTGGCCCGAGCGTCGAAGGGGTGGTGGTGGTCTTGGATGAAGACTTGGCGCCTCCCCCAGCTTCGGAGAGTCACGATGCCGCGGCGACCCTGGCGTTGGAGCCGGCCCAGGCGCAGGTGGCGTCGAGCCTTCTCCCGGCTGTGGAGGTGCCGGTGCCCTCTCCGACAGCGATAGTTCAAGGTCCTCCCCCGACCGTGGAGGTGGCGGAGTCCTCTTCGGTCCGAGCTTCCCTTACGGTCGAGGAGATGATGGATCTGGAGACGTGCCGGTTCATCGACTTTCCCGGCGTCGGGGTAATCGACATCGAAGCGCCCCAACTCCCGGAGAAGGAGTACGAGGTGGCGGTGGAGCGGAGGTCCAACGAGCCGACGACCATGGAGACGGTCGCGTCGGTCTCGAAGGCGCTGCAGGAGTACGAGCGCGCCGGCGGCTTCGCCTCAGCCGCTGCAACAGACGCGGAAGATGTGGCCCTCGCGGCGCCCGCGGCTCGTGTGGAGCCGACAGAAGACGCGTCCGCACCGCCGCATGTCGATGAAGGTCGGGAGGCGTCGTCTCCCGAGTTGGTGGAAATCGCCGAAACTCCAGCCCCTGTGCCGGAGCCTGGCGTGGCGGAGCCCGTTGTCGGGGAAGAGGGGGCATCATCGCCCGGTCCGGTCGCTGCTGAGGCCGAGGGTGTCGAGGCTCGCGTGCTTGACGAGCCGGCCGCCGTTGCGCAAGAGTCGGCCGTCCCCGAGACGGTGGCCAGGGCCGCCACCTCGGAGATCCAGGTGGCCGAGGAGACGGGTGCGTCTCTTTCTCAAGGCGCGGCAGGCGGCGAGGCCCGAACGCTTGAGCTCGCGTGCACTTCGTGGGCGGCTACCTCCGGGCTTGACTCCGACTCCAAGGACGACGAGGAGGCCGAGGCGCGCCACACCTTGGAGCGTGGGATGACCTGGGCGCGTCGGGCCTTTGACGAGCTCATCCTTCCCGCGACCTCGGTGAGTTTTCCTGTCAAGGATTTTTTTTTGATTCTGCGATCTTCTCGAGCTACGCCAGTTAATTCGGTTCTGTTGGCTGTAGACCCTCGAGTCTTCAGGTCGGAGATGTGCCCGCGAAGTGCGCCAACTCCGCGCGGAGCGGACTCAGCTGGAGATGCAGCTTGTCGTGGCCCGGGTAGCGGCAGCCGGTGCCGTGGCGAGCGAGACGTCCGCGCGGGCGTCCCTTGAGGCCGCCTGTCAGTCCGCGGAAGACCGAGCCATCTCCGCCGAGACTACCGCCGCAGCGGCTGCCAACGAGCGGGACTCGCTGGCGTCGAGGCTCGCGCTCGCCGAGGCTGAGATCGAGAAGCTCCGAGCGGCCGCAGCGTCCGCGGAGGAGGCGGCTGAGAGAGCCAAAACCGCCGCGGCTACAGCGGAGACCACCGCCCGAGAAGCCTCCCAGACCGCCGCTCGTGAGAAGGCGTCCCTCGAGGCAAAGGTGTTGGAGCTGGAGAGTGACTTGAGAACGGCCACGACGGACTTGGCGACGACGAGCCGCCAGTTTTCCCAGGCCTCGAACCAGCTCCAGGTGGCAACCGAGGAAGCGTCGCGGCTTCAGAGTTCCAACGCCAGGTTGTCGCAGGATCTCGAGGGTAAGTCGGACGATCTCCGATTCTTGTCCAGTCTAGCGCTTGCTTCTTGTCGGGACTTGACTTGATGACCTTGGTTGCAGGGTCGCGCGTGATCCGCGCGGGGATGGTGGTGCAGCTGGCGACGGTCAAGCAAGAGCGGAACGCCGCCATCCTCAAGGTTATCGAGAAGGACGGTGTCCTTAAGCGCTTGTCGGAGCAGCTCCAGAGTACGTATCGAAGTTTGGTGTTATCTTGTTGTCCTTTTTCTTCCTCTCGAGCTCTCCGTGACTCCCTGTCTCCGCTTGTTCTTCAGAGGTCCAGGCCGAGCTGGAGCAGTCCCGGGCATCTCGAGAGCAGGACGCGTCCGCCCTGAACCAGGCCCGCGAGGCCCGGCGCAAGTCGGATGCCATTGCCGAGAAGGCCATCGGGGACATCGCCAAGCTGGGCAGGGCGATGAGTTCGGCCATGGCCGCGCTCGGTGTATCGCTTGGTCCGCGGACGCCCGAGATGCTGATCGAGGAGGCTGGTCGTCTTCCCGGCGTGGTGCGAGAACTTGAGTTGTCGACGGCTCGTCGTGCGGTGCACCGGATCCTCGTCATGATCGAGTCGCACTACCAAGGGCTGGACCGCATGGTGCTGAGCGGCGGCTGGGCCCCTGGCATCTCCGACGACCAATGCGACGAACTGGAGGTGGACTGCGCTGCCTTCGCCCGCGAGATGGCCGGCGCTGCATTGAAGGATCTGGAATCAAGGGTAAAACGGGCGCAGGTGTTCGATGTTCCATGCGTTGGTGACGACCCTCCCGTCCTCGTACTTGATCTTGTATGTCCCTGGTCGGAGCACCTCGTGGATGATGAAGGGCCCCTCCCAAGGTGGCGACAGCTTGTGCCGGTCCTTGCTGGCTTGAACCCGTCGGAGAACGAGGTCGCCGACGTGGAACTCGCGCGGGCGCATGTTGCGCTCGTGGTAGCGTCGTAACGCCTGCTGGTACTTGGCGCTCCTCAGCAGTGCCACGTCGCGCGCCTCGTCAAGCTGGTCGATCGCGTCCTCGAGCGCGACTTGGTTCTCTTCTTCAGTATATGCCCGCACTCGCGGGCTGCCGTAGTCGATGTCGGTTGGCAAGACCGCCTCGGAGCCATGTACCATGAAGAATGGTGTGAACCCCGTGGCCCTGCTTGGCGTAGTGCGTAGACTCCACAATACGGACGGCAGTTCGGCCACCCATCGTGCTCGAAACTTGTCGAGCCGCTTGAAGATTCTCGGCTTCAAGCCTTGCAGGATCATACCGTTCGCCCTCTCGACTTGCCCGTTCGTCTTCGGGTGAGCTACAGCTGACCAGTCCACACGGATGTGGTTGTCGTCGCAGAAGTTGAGGAATTTCTTCCCCGTGAACTGGGTGCCGTTGTCAGTAATGATCGTGTTGGGGATGCCGAAACGGTAGATGATGTTGGTGAAGAACGAAACGGCCTCCTCGGAGCGGACGTTGACTATGGGTCGAGCCTCGATCCACTTTGAGAACTTGTCGATCGCCACAAGGAGGTGAGTGAAGCCCCCGGGTGCTTGTCGGAGGGGTCCCACCATGTCGAGGTTCCAGACCGCGAAGGGCCACGTGATGGGGATCGTCTGCAGCGCTTGCGCGGGGAGGTGAGTTTGCCTTGCATAGAATTGGCAACCCTCACAACGCCGCACAATGTCCTTTGAGTCGGCGACCGCTGTGGACCAATAGAAACCTTGTCGGAAAGCTTTTCCGACAAGGGTTCTCGGCCCGGCATGGTGACCGCAGGTGCCAGCGTGTATCTCTTGCAGCAGCTCGCGGCCTTGATCTCCGGGAATGCACCGCATGAGTATGCCGGCCGCCCCGTGCTTGTAGAGCTCGCCATTAATGATGACGAAAGCTTTCGCGCGGCGGGCGATGCGCCGGGCTTCTGTTTGGTCGGAAGGGAGCTTCCCCTCGATCAGCCACTCGAGGATGGGGAAACGCCAGTCAGGATCCTCAAGGTTTACCTCCGGTGGCTCGTCGATTGCCATGACCTCGGACCCCGGCTCTTCAGGTGGTTTCTCGCCCTCTTCTCGTACAGATGGTTGATGTTGATCGCTCGCGAAGACGTCGTGTGGAACCGGGCTGCGACTGGATGCCGCTTTCGCAAGCACATCGGCCGCTTTATTGTAGTCGCGCAGCACGTGGTGCAACTCGAGGCCGTGGAATTTGCCCTCCAGATCTCGTACGGCTTGGCAATATGCCGCCATCTTCGGGTCAACACAGTTCTTATCCTTCATGACTTGTCCCACGACCAATTCCGAGTCACCCCTGATCTCGAGACGCTTGATCCCGAGCTCGACAGCGATCCGGAGACTGTTGATCAGGACTTCGTACTCAGCAGCATTGTTTGACACCGGGAAATGTAGTCGGACCATGTACTCCATGCGCACGCCCTGGGGCGAGACGAAGACAAGGCCTACACTGGCTCCTTCCTTCATGACCGAGCCATCGAAGTACATGATCCAGGTCTCGTGCTCGATTCTTGCTGGTGGAGTCTGCATCTCCGTCCATTCGGCCACGAAGTCTGCGAGTACTTGGGACTTAATCGCGCTGCGCGGAGCATACGTGATGTTTTGCCCCATCAACTCAAGCGCCCATTTAGCGATTCTTCCTTCGGCCTCGGGGTTCTGGATGACCTCCCCGAGTGGATACTTGGACACCACAGTGATGGGGTGTGCGTCGAAGTAATGCCGGAGCTTGCGCTTGGTCATCAAGATCGCGTACACAAGCTTTTGCATCTGTGAGTAGCGCGTCTTGGAGTCGGAGAGTACCTCGCTGACGAAGTACACTGGTCGCTGCACCTTCTGGGACCTCCCGGGCTCTTCCCGCTCTACCACCAAAGCCGCACTGACGACCTGGGTCGTCGCTGAGATGTACAGTAACATTGGCTCTTCCGCGGCCGGAGCAGTCAATATCGGGGGACTCTTGAGGAGGTTCTTGAGTGAGTCGAGTGCCTCTTGCGCCTCGGGGGTCCACGTAAAGTGGTCGGACTTCTTCATTAGCTTATACAACGGCAGGCTGCGCTCTCCGAGCCGCGCTATGAAGCGACTCAAAGCCGCGAGACAGCCTGTGACGTGTTGTACGCCCTTCAGGTTCTTGATCGGCCCCATGTCCATGATGGCCGAGATCTTCTCGGGGTTAGCTTCAATGCCGCGTTCCGACACGACAAAGCCGAGGAGCATTCCCCTCGGAACCCCGAAAACGCACTTCTCGGGATTCAACTTCACCCCGTGTTGTCGTAGCTTCACGAAGACTTCAGTGAGGTCGGGGACCAGATCCCCTGTTCTCTTTGACTTGACTACAATGTCGTCGACGTACGCTTCTATGATGCGGCCGATTAGCTCCCCGAAGACGCGTCGCATGCATCGTTGGAAAGTTGCGCCCGCATTCTTGAGCCCGAAGGGCATCGTTTGATAGCAGTACGCACCGAACGGTGTGATGAACGAGGTTGCGAGTTGGTCCGCTACACACATCGCGATCTGGTGGTACCCGGAGTACGCATCGAGAAAACAGAGGGTCTCGCACCCTGCCGTTGAATCGACTACCTGATCTATGCGAGGCAAAGGAAACGGATCCTTGGGACACACCTTGTTAAGGCTCGTATAGTCAACGCACATCCTCCATTTTTTATTCTTCTTCTTTACAAGTACAGGGTTTGCTAACCACTCGGGGTGGTAGACTTCACGGATGAACCCTGCACTAAGGAGCTTCAAGATCTCCTCGCCAATCGCCTTGCACTTGTCGTCGTTGAAGCGGCGTAGGCGCTGTTTCACCGGCTTCGATCCCGGCTTGATGTTGAGTTTGTGCTCGGCAACCTCTCTCGGGATCCCCTTCATGTCGGAGGGTTTCCACGCGAACATGTCGAGGTTCGCTTTGAGGAAGTCGACGAGCGCGCTTTCCTATTTAGGATCGAGCGCCGTCCCGATACGGAGCTTGCGGCCGTCGTCAGAGACGACCGCGTCCTTGACATCCTTGGCAGGCTCAAAAGAGCAGGCCGCACGCTTGGACGACTCGGGGACGTCCTGGTCCTCGGAACGAGGCTCAGCATGGAGCCTCGCGGACCGGACAGTTGCTTCAGCGAACTGAAAGCACTCAGCGTCGCACTCGTATGCGCGCTGGTACGTAGGCCCTCCTGTGATGATACCCCTCGGTCCGGGGATTTTCAATTTCAGGTACGTATAATTAGGCACGGCCATAAACTTCGCGTATGCCGGCCTCCCGAGGATCGCATGGTACGTCCCCGAGAACCCCACCACTTCGAAGGTGAGGGTTTCTGTGCGGAAGTTCCGCACGTCCCCGAACGTAACGGGCAGATCGATCTGCCTGAGGGGAAGCGCCTCGATTCCAGGTACGACCCCATGGAACGGCGCCATCGACGGCCTCAGCGCGGACCGCGGGATGCCCATCTCGTCAAGTGTTGACGCGTAGAGCACGTTGATCCCGCTCCCCCCATCCATCAGGACCTTGTGGACCCTTCTGGTTTTGAACAGGGGGGCTACCACTAGTGGGTAGGATCCAGGCTGGGGTACGGTGTCGGGATGGTCCTTGCGATCGAAGGTTATTGGAACCTCCGACCACTTTAGGTAGGACGGCTTCGCAACGTCGGCGTTCATGACTTCACACCGGATGAGCTTCTCGCGCCGCCTCGAGGGCTTCGCCGGTGATCCTCCGAAGATCATATGCACTGCTCCGTCTTCACCGGGGAACACAGCCCCCGTGCCATCATCGTTGTCGTGGGATGGGCCTTGCTTGTCGGGGTGGTCCGCCGTCTTCGGCTTGAGGGTGCTCTTGACGTAGTTCTTCATCAGCCGGCACTCCCTAAGCGTGTGCTTGACGGGGACCTCGTGGTGCGGGCATGGTGCGTCCAGGAGCTTCTCGAAGTGGTCCCTGGTCGGTGCAGGCTTACCCGGGTTGCCCTTTGGGCGCGTCGTCTTGCGCTCCGCTGCCGCGACAAAGTTGTCGTCGCGGCGGCGCTTGTCATTTTTCTTCTTCTTTTTGAAACGCGAGGACGTTCCTTCGGTAGGGTCCACGACTTGCTTCCCCTTGCCCTGAGGGGTGTTGAGCGTCGCGGCCACCGCCTCCTCCCCGTCGGCGTGATTGCTCGTGATGTCGAGGAGCTCCCGCGTCGTGCGCGGCATGCGACGTCCGAGTCGATGGATGAGGGAGGTACACGTCGTCCCATTCTGAAACGCCGAGATGGCGTCGTTGTCGGTTGCGCCAGGGAGCTCGGTGCAGCGCTTGGAGAAGCGCCGTATGTACTCGCGAAGACTCTCCCCGGGCTGCTGCTTGCAGTTGCGCAGCTCCCACTGTTTGCCAGGGCGCGTGTACGTGCCTTGAAAGTTGCCGACGAAAACCCGCCGCAGGTCGGTCCAGTCTTGGATCTTGTCGCGGGGCAGGTGCTCGAGCCACGTGCGTGCAGAGTCGCCGAGGTAGAGTGGCAAGTTCTTGATCACGAAGAGATCGTCGGTCGCTCCTCCGGCATGGCACGCAAGTCGGTAGTCCTCGAGCCATACGCTGGGATTGGTGTCCCCGTCGTATCTTGGCACATTGGTCGGGGCCCAGAAGCGCGAGGGGAACTTCGCGTCGCGAATGCTCCGACCAAAGGCCCTCGGACCACGCTGGCTTGGCGACCAACTGTGCTCGCGGTCGTCGTCGCTGTCGTGGCGTCGGCGGCGCCCACAGTCGTCGTCGCGGCGCGAGTGGTGGTCGTGGTTGCCGTCGACGCTTTCCGCTCGTCGCCGGGCTTCTAGGGTATTCCGAGCGTCGCGGTTGGGTCCTAGATGACTCTTGACCGCCGATGCCGCGGCCACAACCCCGCCCCCGTGTCCTTGCTGCTAAGGAGGAGGCGGGTTCGGACCGTGGGTGGATGGTGCTCCAGCTCATCCGCGCTCCGAGCGCTGGCGCGAGGCGGAGCTTTCCGCTTGCTGCGCCGCTGCAGCTTCGAGCAGCGCTTTCAGCTGCTGGCGTACTCGTCGCTCTTCCGAGGTTGCTGGCTCCGGGCAGCCGCGCAGCAACATGGCCGCGGCGGCCAGGTTCTGGGATGCCCGCCGGAAAAGCGGCGGTGCGCCAGCGTCGGCGTTGACGTTCGCGCCTTCGTTGGCGCGCTGGTCGTTGTTGGGCTCCGGTGCGCGCGCGGGTGGTGTCGGCGCACGGCCGTGCGGCTGGCTTGCGGCCGGACGGCGCTCCCGCCGGCTTCCGTTCGCGTTGCCGGGCTCGCCCTGAACAGGTTGTCGATCGCGAGGCTCGGCGTCAGTGCCGAGTTCTCGATGCAGAAGGACCAACTCCTCATCGAGCTGGCGCCTCGCCTCCGCTAATTCGTCGAGTCGGGCCCGCCGCTGGGCTTCGGCACCACGATGGCGTGGTGCATGCTCCGATTCGGAGCTGCTCGACGCAGTGGCCACGCAGACGTTACACTCCCTTGTGGGGTCGTGACGTCGCGCAGTTGGCGCCCTCCGAGTAGCTGCAGACCCGGGGACGATGCTCGTGGCGCGGAGGCTGTTGACGTAGGCCGTCACCGGGTCGTCCGGTAAGCCGGGTTGTCCACGAGGGTACATTGTGGAGTACCGCTCCATGAATTCCCCCCAGCCCAGCGGTCCGTCTCCGCTGGCCTGGAAGGCGAGGTCGGTGAGGTAGTAGGCGGCGAGCCTAAAACGTTCCTGCGTTGGGTTTGGCCCCAACATGCCGATGATGACGTCGCCCGAGTAGCTTCGGACGTAGGCCTCGCGCGCCGCAGCCCCCGAGAGGACATTGGGGCGAGGCGGCCGGCCGAAGGTACGGCCGACAACGGACTCCGCCGGCCCGGTGTAGACGCAGCCGAGGGAGCCGAAACGCAGGGTGGTCCCGGGAGTCAACGTGACCCCGCGACCGTCCATCCGATCCGTTGAGTTCGTCGAGACACACGATGTGCCCCTACCTGGCGCGCCAACTGTCGGGGTTCTCTACCGCCGGCAATGAATTTTTATCGATCGTGTGTCGGGCTCGGATGGTTAGCGCAGGAGACGACGGGGTTTATACTGGTTCGGGCCTCCGAGGAGTAATACCCTACGTCCAGTGTGTTGCAGCCGTGTTCCTGAGCCAAGTGTGCTCGTAGTAGGGGTTACAAGCTAGTCGGGAGAGGGAGTTCGTTCCCAAGTCCCGGATGGTGGTGTCTGGTCATGTGTAGATCTAACCCTTGTGAACGTTGCCCTCCTCTCCCTTTTATAGTCTCAAGGGGAGGGGCACAAGGGGGAATACAAAAGAGTTACAGTGCTTGGCAGCTGGCACGTCCCGTCGTACGTCGCTGTCCGCCGGGGCGCATTGAAGCCGAGTCGCGATGCCTTGTCGGGGAAGCCGCCGCGTGGCCGGGTTGGACTGTTCCCCCCGGGACGCTTGGCCTTCTCCCCGAGTAGTTTGGGCTTGTCTTAGTCTTCCCGAGTACTTGCCTAGCTTGCCACGCCCGAGCCTAAGCCTAGGCTCGTGCGCGTCGTAGAGGGTGCTTGAGTGCCTCGGGTTGAGTCTTGCGTGTGGCAGAGTAGGAGATGATGGCGATGCGATGGCTGAGCGGCTTGTCAGACCTGCATTAAGGCTCTTGCCGGGGCGGGCCGCTTGCATGGCCTCCAGCTGTTGTTTCCGCGTGACGTGGAGATTCGCTCCTCCCCGCGCATCGGTAGCGCCGCCCGAGTAGTGCGCCCGGGTCCACGTACCAGTCGGAGCCTGGACTTGTCGTGCGAGGCGGAAACTACTCGGAGGGACTTCTCCGAGGAACTCCTCGGAGGATCTTGTCGTGCGAGGCGGAGAGTACTCGTGCGAGGCGGAGACTTGTCGTGCGAGGGTTCCTCTAGTGGGAAACTAGTCGGAGATGCAGCCGTCCGGCCAAGGACTGGTCGACTTGCCGGTGAGGGTCTTGACGAAGATCTGCATGCCTTCCCTGAGACGCAGCTCCAGGTGAAGGGTGGACTCCTTCTGGATGTTGTTGTCAGCAAGGGTACGACCATCCTCGAGCTGCTTGCCAGCAAACGGTTGACTCCACCTCGAGGGTTGTGGTTTTGCCGTTGTTTTTAGGAAGATAATCTTGCCGTCAAAGAGGACCCTAATCTGGGTCCTCGTCAAGTGTATTGTGATGTAAAGTTGTGCAAAAATACACATTAAAGTGTGTGTTAAGAGAAAAAATATGACTCGATGTAATAAATTTGCAACACAAATTTACACATCTAAATAAGGCCTCACTGCTGAACAAAGCCTCGTCCTTCTTGTATTCCATTGGACAGGTAGCGATGCTGAAGGCACGTGTGAGCGATAAATTTGTCCATTGTGTGGGTCCGCAACATGGTCCATGGATGCTTTGCCTGCTTGCCTGGCAGCTAGCGCTTTCACCGTGGAGCACCTAGCCGGCGCTGTGTGTGCGTGGCACTGGCACCACACACTCATTATTGACTGCTCCAAGCCTTATCTCTTTCTCTCCCAACTCTCTTCTCTCTCTCCCTCATCCTCTCACGCAGCAGATTCTGCAGAATGGCGCCGGCCTAAACGGCAGGAACTTCCACACGCGGCCGCGGGCACCGGTGGCGTCCTCATGTGCAGGCTTCGCGCGGCCTTCTCGATTCCATGCATCGACGGCAGGAGCCGGCCCCTGGTGCGGGTGGCTCAAGTACCCAGGGGAGGACAACCAGAGTTGCGCAGGGGGTGCTGATGCGGCGGCGGGAGGCGCTGGCGGCAGTCAACTCCAGCTCAGTCGAGCGCGGCTCGGGGGCCCATTTGTTGTCGCGGATCTGCTCTGAAGCAAGCTCGCAGACTACCTCAAGCGGCGACGGCGGGGTGGCGTACCTGTCTTCCGGCAGTGCGTAGTGGGGCTCCTCTGTGGCTGGGCTCCGCTCCTCCGGCGGTCCAGGGTGGCGCGACGGTGGCCCACGGAATGGCGCGGGGGTGGCCTAAAGGGCGGCGCAGCGACCTCCTCCCCGTCGGCACTGTACCCGAGCTCGAGGTTGGTGGAAAGTCGCATCGAGCTCAAGCAGGAGGTCCCGTCCGCTTCCCCGGCCGCTGCTCTTTGTCGCCGCCCCCTCTCTCCTCCCTCGGACGCGAGGTTGCGAGCCGTTTCCTCGAACTACGGGTTTGATTTCAAGAAAGTTCAGGGTCTTCTTTGCAAAAAGACCGATGGTCAGCCGATCCTGGCCACCCACAAACCCGATCCGACGGCCGGTAAATAGCAGCGACGTGGCCATCTTCCCTGGCCGCGGTATTGGCCAAGAATCGTAGGTAAAGATTACTCCATGCTCAATAAACCCTCATCAACCACGTGAAATTTCTCAGGAGCCATGGGAAAAAAAAGCGTCAGAACTTACAAGACAAGCTCTCGTATGCTTAGCCCAACAATGGCCCAAACTAGCCCAATCCCAGCCCAGGAGGCAGGCTCTATTTAGCTTTCAACCTAGACTAGACGACGAGATCCGCCGTCGGCCAGAACTGGCGGCGCGAAGCGGCCGAAGAAGGGGGCGTGGCGGAGGCACCCATACCAGGCGGAGCGCACTCGCCGTGAGCGTACCGGAATCACAGCGGTCCTCTCTCTAGAACTTCCATTGGCACAGTCGGCTTCGAGCAGAGTGAGTCCTGCTTCCTTGGCTCCTAGCCCGTTCCCTTCGTCGCAATAGATTCTTCCATGAGCGCTTTTGTGTTGGAATATACGCCTCCATGTTTGTCTAATAGAAGGAGAATTGCTGTGGGGGTAACAATCCGTTAATTTGAGGTGTCTTCCTTGGTTTCTATTGTCGATTTTCGGAATGGAGAGCATCCTGTCTGTTAGTGTTAAATTCAGTAATTCGCCAAAGGTTACAAACGAGTTCTATGTTGGTCCTAGGCATACTTGGCTAAAATTTTGTCATGCTCCCTCCGTCCCAAATGACAACGAATAGTAATTTGGAACGGGGGTAGTAGAAATTTTACATGCTGCTAATCGTTCTCTACAGACGCAAAACCTATTTCAATTCAGAAGTTACTTATCGTCGTGATGCTCCTTTTGAAGGGTATTGCTTTACTGAAACCTCAGTATATGATTCTGACTTCTGACTTCATCTTTTTCATTGTCGTCATTAGTGACTAAGATTGCACAATAGAAATTTCAATTGCATTGCAAAACGCCCTCAGTATTATTGAAAGCTGTCTTAAAATGTTTGTTTCGTCAATTACGCGTTTAAATTTAGATATTCCTTTTACTTTTTCTCAACATTGCCCAGCGCACTTAAATCTTCCTTATGCATTTTATTATGCAACAAGATTGTCTTATAGGAAGGAAAGGAATATGGTGAAACCAGAAAAATAAGATGAGAAGGGGGTGTGAAGTCATGAAGGAGTAGAAAATATACATTACTAAATCGCCTTTTGCTTTCTTTCATTTATTTAGTTTATTAGATAGGCGAGGATGAACTTAAATGTTTTTTCAATCTTGTTTGAGAAAAACAGTAATTGTGGTTGATTGATATTACCATGGCTGCACTAGTTTCATGAAGTTGTGATGTTTATATTTGTCTCTGTTTCGAACAGTTTCTAATCTGAAATGGTGGGATTCAGAAGCCTTACACCCAAGACCAGAAACCTGGTGGTGGCTGGGGGACTGTCTGCTTTCGTCCTCGGGGTCTACTACTACACCATGAGAGCGGTGGGAGGCCCAGACGAGCTGCAGGTTGCCATTGACAAGTTTGAGGAGTTGAAGAAGACGGATGCCGCTGCCGGGAACTACTCCTCCAACGGAGGATCTTAGAAACATGCTTTAGTTTTGCCTTTCAGCACGACAATCTGGAATTAATACAGTTGTCTGAGATTTGCTTTGTTGATCGAGTTAGCATAAAGAGTACAAGACTCGTGCACCACTCTGTTGTGAATGTACACTACACATGTTTTTGGGAATACTAGTACAGTGATCGAGTTAGCTTCACAAAGCAAGATTGGCAACAGATTCAGACACACTCACACTGAACTCTCAAGTCGCAAATATAATTACCAGTGCTCAGAGGCACGCACAGGCGAGCCGTGCAGCTGCAAGCCCGACGTGCTTCAGGAGAACACGGCGCCGGGCGCGGCGGACACGGATGGGCACGAGCACTCCCCGCCGGCCGTTCGCCATGGCCGCGGCCGCTGCCGCCGGGACCAGCGCCACCAGAAGACCTCGCCGGACCGCTTCGACGTAACGCAGGCGGCAAACTGCGTCCATCTTCCGTTCTGCTCTGACTCAAGCCAAGCGTCGCGTGCGGTTCACCGATGGAATGCCGGTGGTGTCCTACTGTCCTTGTGGGTCTGTGCGGTGAGGCCACACTGGGTCACTGGCAGTTAAAACTCCGCCAAAGGGCGTCTGATGCCGTCCGTGCGTCGTGAACTCGTCGTGATGCGGCGGATGCACCGTCCTCTTCTCGGCAGTTTTGCTTCGGCTCAAACTAACTCATTGCAAAAACCGCTCGTCCGTCTGGTGGGTTGGATTTTGAAGTTGCGGCTGCCTGCCTGCCTTTTTTTTTCACGGGGGTGAAAGAAAAGCCCACAGAGGAGGGTTGGCTTCCATCATGGGCTGGGCCGCAGAAGGATATTGACATTAAGAAATTTTTTTATATATTTTTTCCCTATTTTGCAAAAATAAATGGCCCGCCAGAAATTTTGCAAAACTATACATCTGCCGCCGTGGCCCACGGCGTTGGGGCCGTGGCCCACTGGCAAGGGCACATACCGTCGTGGGCCACGGCGTTAGGGTCCTACCGCCGTGCGGCACGACGGTAGGGGCCGTGGCCCACTGGTAAGGGCACATACCGTCGTGAGCCACGGCGTTAGGGACCTACCGCCGTGCGCCGTGCCGCACGGCGGTAGGAGCCTACCGCCAGGCGGCAGCGTGGCCTCCAGGTAGCGCCGTAGGCCACGGTGGTATGTATGGACCTACCGCCGTGCCCTACGGCGGTAGGATTTTTTTTTTGTAAATTTCAATTTTTTGAAGCATTGATACTTAACGACGAATCATTGATACTTAACGACGAATTACAGAAACAAGCAATGGCACGTACGACACAAGTACCCTAACTTTGTGCCGCTGCTAATCCTAACGTGCCTTAGGGAATTTAGATAAACGATTACAACATTTGTAGTCTAGTTGTACCAATAGTACCCGGAGAACCCGAACATCATAGACCCGCCGGAGTGCTGGGAGGGCATGTAGTACCCCGACGGGGGTGGAGTTGGATCAGACGGTGGCGGGGGTGGAGTTGCTGGTGGAGTGTTGTCCTTCTTCTCGTGGCACGGACAGCAGCAAAACTCGTCCTCACACCCGGTGTTCGTCTTCACCACCATTGGTCCGGTCACCGGTCCGTCGTCGTCGTTGGAAGATGTCGGATCTGGAGAAGCCAATGCCGACGCGAGCTCTTGCCTCAGGTTGAAGATGACAACATCCTCGAGGTAGTTGATGTACTGTTGATACGGGTCAATAGCTGGGGGATCCACCCATTGCACGAAACCGCTGTTATCTGGTTGGTCGGAGTACTGCAGAAACCGTGATTACATTAGTAAATCATAAAATGATGAATGACAGAGGTCAAGGAGTTTTGCTTACCCATTCTCGTGAGCAATGCCAGAAGCGTCGACCAGAGTTGTTCCATCCCTGGTAAACCTGCATCACACAGAACTCACCGTGTGCACACCTTGGCCAGTTCACCGTTTGATTTGGTGCGTACTTTCTAACATCACGCATGGATTTGAAATCTCTCTTATCTAAGACTGGAAAATTGCTGTTGAACTCTGGATCTTGCTGGCTCCACAGTGCTGGACCGAGGGAGTCATCATCATCCCCAGTCCAGGAACTCATTGGTGCTTGTTGTGTTGTGAAGTGACACTGGAGAATAGTGTTCACATATATGTAGGTAATAAAGCAGACTGGACGGTGGGCCATTCGATCCGGGGCAAGAAAAACGGGCAGTGACTCGGAGGAAACACACCCTAGTACTAGGTACACTGTTTGGTCCAGTGACTCACAAAAAACACACCCTATGTGTTCACTATTTGGTGCAGTGACTCACAGAAAACACACCCTAGTACGAGATTTACTGTTTGCATCTGAAATGCATCTGAAATCAAGTTCTTAAAGATACAACCCGACTCTAGAGAATGATGAAATGAAATCATAATTTTTTATGGATACAGTAGCACTCGACGTCTAGTACTCTACGTCTACTGGGTACAACGGGGGTATTTCCCCTTCCTCATAGCATCCGGCCCAGCTTCCTTAGCCCGGCGAGCTCTCTCCCTCTTCCTCTCTCTATCTGCTTCACAGGCCGCGGCCGCTTCATGTTCTTTGATCTCCTGGTGAATGCGAATTTCCTCCTGCTGCTCCTTACATTTTTCTTCTTGTTTTTCTGCCTCAACCATCCTTTGCCACCTCTCACGTGCTGAACAACCCATCGCCTCGACGTAACGCTTGTCTTGTTCGGACTGCTCACAATCTAGCTACTGCATAAAATCACAGAGAGGAGGTGGAGTCTTTTTTCAAAGACAAGTTAGCACATAATAAAATAGCAATAACATATTATTTATTTAGTAATGCAGTTTGTTCTTACTTTTGGTCTAACATTGCGACATGGTGGGAGAGGGTCATGCTCGTAGTTCATGCACATGAAGAACCTCATCCCGTAGCAGTACCCGAGAACGTTGCACTTGACAAGCTTACAGTTGTCACCGCAGTAGCACATAGGAGTGTGGATCCCCTTTGGCACCGCAACCATGTCCTTCCTACTGGTGAGTGTCGGTGTTTTAGACTGGCAACCTACCAAGGGGAGTACCCGAGGTAGATGAATGTGGCCTCGCTGAGATCGGTAACTCGAAGGAGAGACACGTGGCACATAATTTAGACAGGTTCGGGCCGCGAGGTGCGTAATACCCTACGTCCTGTATGCTGCGTAGCTCTGGATTGATTGGGTGTGTTTACAAGATGATGCGGATGAAGAGATATGGGTCCCTGCCTCGCCTTATATAGTCCGGGAGGCAGGGTTACAAGTCGGTTTGAGGGGAGAGTTCTAGTCGTGTATGGCTAGGAGTACTTTACTTGGATCCGGACATGTGTGGCTTCCTAACCGAGTACTATCCCTCTGTAGTCCTTGCGCCCCACGCCAGCAGGTGCCGTGTTGCCCAAGTCGAGCAGTCCCAGGGGCCCACCGAGTAGTCGGTCCTGGTACCCACCAGAGTAGTGGGCCCAGGGATGTCCATACGACAAGCCCCCGAGTACTTTGTAGTCGAGCAGGATGCCTTCGAGTAGTCTTGATGGCCTTGGCGAATAGTCCTTGAGCGTCCCCGAGTTCCACAAGCCGAAAGTCCTCAAGAGTGCTTGAACCATCCCGAGACTGGAAGGTACTCCAGCTGATCTTTGAGTAGTCTTGAAGTCTTCTCGAGTAGTCCCCAAGCGTCCCCGAGTGCTTCTCTCGAAGGTCTTCAATGATACTCGCGATGTCTTGATGAAGAGACCATATGGAAAATGCGATTCGGAGAATCGCATTCCATATGGAATGTAGCCCCCGAGCCTTAGGTCGAATCGTAGATTCAAGCTGAGGGTCAATCTGAAGTTCTGCCAATCTTATCCCGAAAAATCCAGAGAAAAAACCGAAGGACACGTGGCACAGAGCCCCCGAGCCTTGAGTCGAGTACTTCCTCTCGAATTAAAGGGTCATCTTGACTGTAGAATGTGTCCTGAGTGGGTCTTGAATCTGGTTGGATCCCACTGAGGTCATCTGAAGTAGTCGAGCCCCCGAGATGGAGAGCATCGAGTACTGCAAGTTGAAGAGTCACGCTGCTGCCGCTAGGTCACCCGTCTGGCGCCGAATCTGCCTGCTGAGAACCGAGCCGCCAGGGCCGGTTATAAATAACCGGTGAGTCCCTTAGGGTTTTTCACGCCTAGCAGTTGCATTCCTCAGATTAGATCTGAATCACCGCCTCCTCTGCTCCTCTGCTGCCGCCGCCGCCGCGCAGAGACTTAGATCCATTTGCTCGCGCCGTCGCAGTTCACCCGCCGCTGAAGCCCCCGAGCGAATGCGAGTGAAGACACCCGTCATTTGGAGAATGAAGGGGTCTCCGGCGAAGGGCAAGAAGACCGGTGCGTCGAAGAAAAGGAGCCGCGATGAAGAAACCGGGGATGCCGGCCAGTCGTCGACGTCGCCACCCTCGTCCCCTCGCCCCAATCCGGCGAAGGAGTGGAAGAAGGCGAAACTGAAGACCGAGGACCTCCTCACCTTGGTCAACAGTGGGTTCCTTCGTGAGAAGGAGGTGGATCTATGGCGCACCGCCACCGGCGATCCATACCCGATGGAGAAGAACCCGGACGAAATCCCAATGTTCGCCCGGTTCGTAGAGCGCGGATTAGCGCTCCCCGCCAGTGATTTCTTCAAGGGTCTGCTCAGGTACTACGACATCGAGTACCTTGATCTCAACCCCAACGGAATCTTCCATGTTTCTATTTTTGTCCACTTCTGCGAAGCATTTGTGGGTATCAAACCCCACTGGGTGCTGTTTCGGAAGTTCTTCCGGTTGAAGCCGCAACCGAGCACCAACGACACACGAGTAGTCGGAGGTGCCGGTATCCAGATGCGTGAAGACGCCGCCGACCAGTACCTGTCGTACAAGTTGATAGACTCCAACCAGGACTGGAAGGCCAAATGGTTCTACATCGGCAACCACCATCCTGAGCTGCCGAAGCCGAGCGGGTGTCAACCGAAGCACAAGCCGTGGTGGAACACAGAGCCCACCATGCAAGAGGGTATTCAGCTTCCCGAGTTGCTGAAGAAAATCAAGGCCTTGCGAGAAGCCGATCTGAGGGCCGAACACGTGGCCTTCAGCTTCATAAAGAGGAGGGTGCACCAACTGATGGCATGAGACACCCTCGGGTACCAGTACACCGGCGACAAGGATACGTCCCGGATGCCTGGCTTTGAAGTCGAGGACGACGCCATTGTCGAGAGGCTGGGCAAGATCTTCAAGGACATGCCGCCGTACACTCCTTGCCCGGTTCCCGAGTACTCCGCAGCTCGGCCGCCAAGCCAGGTCAGTAGTCGTGACAGAAGCCCCCGAGTACTGATTTGCTTGATGTAGTCATACTCACATGTGCTGTATATTGTAGGATGACGTGGCGAAATACGTCTCAGTCCCGACTTCCCCTCCGCGACTTGTGGAGCAACCGGAGGAGAAGGGCAAGAAGAAGGAGCGCCGCGAAGTCGGTGAAGGCAGTGACGCTATTGTCATCGAGTCCGGCTCTGATAACGATGAAGATGAAGAAACATTGTAGCAAAGGTTCCAGCTGCGCTCCAGGTTCAGCTGAGCTGGGATGCCAGACGTCCCAGTCATCATCGAGAGGCCGTCTAGTCTCGAGGCTAACCTGCCAGTGCCGCCGAGGAGGCCTCGCAACGTGGCGCGGAAACGCGCCGTCAAGAAGCTGAAGATCTCCGAGACGACCAACCAAGAGGTAAACACCGCGACTAGGGTAGTCGAGCACAGCTGATAAGTAGTCGTGTGCTGATGAGTTGTCTTGTAATGTTGCAGGATATCCCCTCCCCGGACCCCGTAGACTAGGGCGACGAGGGGGTCCTTGACACCGTGGGGGCGGCAGCTGATAGGAGTATCAGCCCACCTCCGTCAACCGAAGAAGTCGTGCCAGCAGCGGCACGGCAGGAGACCGGCGCTGCGGAGCCGCAGCCATCGGTTGAAGAGGGACGAAACCCTCCGCCGGCTGCAGTTGTGGAGCAACCAGAGGAGGCGTCTGTTGAGGCCGGAGCTGCCGCCGAGGCTGGCATAGTTGATATTACCAGTATACTAGGTGCTCCGACCGTGACCGTGGTGCGGTCAACACTGTAAGTGCTTATGAACTTTCAAGTAGTCATGTAGACGGTAGACTTGCATTGCTGACTTGATTACTTCGTGATGCAGGAAATCCACGGACCTGTCGTGGGACGGTGAGGATACCAGCACTCCTGCTGACGGAGAGGGCCGCTCGGCGGAGGAGCGCGAACCCACGCCACCGCCACAGACTGAAGTCGCGGTGGAGTCGACGTTGAAGGAAGCCACCTTGGTTGAAGGTATGTGTCCTGTCACCACTGGTAGTCATTATGCATAGTAGTCGTAGCCACTGAGATTGACTGTGCGTACTCATTGTGCTAGGAGCACAAGCTGAGGGAACTTCAATTCCTGAAGCCGTGGCCATGGAAACGGCTACTGTGGAGTCGGAGCCCATAGGACCGATGGCCGGGACGGCGGAAGAAACAGCCCCCGAGCTGGGGACTGCGGTGGCCCCCGAGTCGGGTGTGGAAGTGCAGGACGATCCGCTCCACGGGACGAGCACGAATGTAGTCGTCCGCTCGCCCATCATAGAGGAAGCCGCGCCGATCCGTTCGGCGGATATGGCAGAGGAGGCATCTTCGAGCCGCGAGGGTCTTGAGCTGCTGGAAGACAATCTTGTCGATCCGGCCGTTGTTGCTCTGAACATGGAGTCATGGCGGCGTACCCAGCAGTGGGTCAAGGTACGTTGCGAGTACCTCGAGTAGTTTTGTACGACGAAATACAAGTACCCGTTTGACTGTTCTGTCTACGCAGGATATTATTGAAAGATCCCATGAGAAGTTCGAGCTTTTGAAGGGGTACGGCGACACAGTCCTTCGTGCCGAAGCCTTGGAGAAGAAGCTCGATAAGTCGAAGAAACATTCCGCCCTGCTCCAATCCAAGCTCGACGGTGCCTTCGCCCAATATCATAACGAAGTGCAAGAGATGCAGGCGAAAAGGGACGACTTGATTCGGAAAAACAAGTCACTGCGCCAGAAGAATAAAGGTATGCTTCTCGCCAAAGCCTTTGAGTACTTATTAGGGTACCTTGGGGTAATCTGACAGTGTGATGAGTTGTCTGCAGAGCTTGAGGAAAGGGTCGACCAACTGAAGGCGTCGGAGACGGACTTGAAGAACATCGTGTATCGTGAGACCGACAAAAGAGATGTACTTGAATATGAGTACGCTCAGTTGCGCCATGAGTGTATCAAGCACATGGAGCTTCGTGAAGCCTCAGATCGTGACATTATCAATTGCTATAAATCTCTACAGAAGCTCAATGAAGATTGCGAGAAGCTGCGAGGCCAGCTGAAGGAACTTGAGGAAGCCGCGCTACCCATTGCAAGGCTGCTGGTGCCACACCCGGGCGGGCCCAAGATTGCTCAATTGGTGGACCGGTTGAAGGAAGCCCCCGGGCGTCTGGCGACGTATGTCAAGCACTTGGCGAAGTCGGTCCCGAACCAAGTCTTGGCATACATGAAGTCATATTTCCCCAAGGCTCCAGTGAACGTAGTCGCCGGTGGACTTGCGGCGAACTGTACTGACGATCAGTACAAGACCCTCCTGGATGAGATGGCGCCCATTGCTGAACAAGTGGCGGAAAAGCTCAACCTTCAGTAGGAGTACCTGTAGGAGTAGCTTAAAGTAGTTGATGTAAGACAAACAGAGTTGTTAGTAACTTGTTTGGATTATCAATGAAAGTTGTCCACGATATATCTGTGAAATAAGTACTCGTAGCCGCCACTTGAAGTGTGCGGAGTACCAAACCGTGGTGGAGCTTGTGAGTAGCAGTACTCAGTAGGAGATGCCTGATTGGAAGGCACAGTAAAGAAGTTGAATGAAAATCAAACTTTATTACTGATGAATAAGTACACCTGGATGGTCAGAGCCGTTTACAAGTGTAGTCGCCAGGACCCGGAGGCCGCCTACGGCTAAGTGGCGCTAGGACCCTTAGGCCACTTACAGCTAGAGATCCATTAGTAGTCGTATAGACTGGATCTAGAGTACATGGTCTTGCAGACCGCCGCTAGAGTCCTCAGCGCTCTAAGCAGCCCAAGATCCGTTAGTAGCCGTTGACGCTGGATCTTGGAGAAGAGTAGTCCGGAGACTAGTGCCAGGACCGGAAGGCCGCTTACAACGAGGAGTCCGTGAGTAGTCGTGTAGACCTGGACCCGTAGAGTAGTCGAGCGACTACGCGTAGAAGCGACATAACTGGTCGACGTTCCACGAGTTGCTGATGTCGTCGCCTTCAAGTGTTTGGAGGCGGTAGGAGCCTGGTCCGGTCACCTTGGAAATTGAAAAGGGACCTTCCCATGGTGAGCTGAGCTTGTGTTGTCCATCCGTGTTCTGGATACGACGGAGGACTAGATCGCCGACATTGAAGGAGCGTTCCTTGACGTTGCGATCATGGTAGCGTCGGATACCCTCGAGGTACCTTGCTGATTGGACGAGGGCGGCGCAGCGGGCTTCTTCGAGGCCGTCGATGTCAACCCGTCTGCTGTCTTCTGAGATGCCTTCGTCGTATTGCTCTACTACCGGGGATTCCCACATAATGTCGGCAGGTAGAATAGCTTCGGAGCCGTAGACCAGGAAGTAGGGCGACTGCCCCGTCGGCTTGGTAGGCTGAGTATGAAGCCCCCAGAGTGCGTTGGGTAGTTCCTTGATCCACTTGCCTCCTTTGGTGTTGGCTGCGTCGTGCAATCGTTTTTTGAGGGCGTCGAGTACCATCCCGTTGGCGTGCTCAACTTGACCGTTGGCGCGGGGGTGGGCGACTGAGACGTACCGGACGTCGATCCTGCTGTTCTCGCAGTACTCCCAGAACTGATGGTTGTTGAAGTTGGAACCCAAGTCTGTGATGATGCGATGGGGCAGCCCGTAGCGATGCACGAGTTCATCCAAGAAGTCGAGTACTCTGTCGGCCTTTGGGCAGGTGACCGGCTTCATTTTGATCCACTTGGTGAACTTGTCGATGGCCACCAAGACTCTGTTGAATCCTCCTGGCGCAGTTGGCAGAGGCCCAATCATGTCGAGCCCCCAGCAGGCAAAGGGCTAGGTTGGTGGTATGGTGACTAGCTTGTAGGCCGGGACGTGTTGCTGCTTGACGAAGAATTGACATCCTTGGCACTTTCTGACGAGTTCTTCAGCGTCAGCCAGAGCTGTGGGCCAGTAGAAAGCTCGTCGGAAAGCCTTGCTCACCAGCGTTCGAGAAGACGCGTGGTTGCCGCAGATGCCTTTGTGGATCTCCTCCAAGATATCCTTGCCTTCTTCTCGAGGTATGCACTTCATGAGTACTCCAGAAGTGGCACCTCGCCTGTAGAGCTTGTCTCCGACTAGTACGTAGGCCTTGGCTCGGCGGACGAGTTGTTCGGCCAAGTTCTTGTCGGATGGGACCTTCTGCTCGCGGATGTAGTCGATGAAGGGTTGTCTCCAGTCCACGTCAATCATCATGCCCTCCTGGCCAGACTGTAGTGGCACAGGGTCAGTGGCCGTTGGCGCCGACTCCGGGATGGATGGCGCGTGAAGCTCGTGGACGAAGACTCCAGCAGGTACTTGCGCGCGAGTAGAACCAAGCTTCGACAGGACGTCCGCGGCAACATTGTTGTCGCGGATAACGTGGTGGAACTCGAGACCGTAGAACTTGTTCTCGAGCTTGCGGACTTCCAGACAGTAGGCGTCCATGTTCTCCTTGTTGCGATCCCAAGACTTGTTGACTTGGTTGATGACCACTGCGGAGTCGCCGTAGACTAGTAGCCGCTTGATGCCCAAAGAGATTGCGAGGCGGAGACTGTGAAGTAGGGCTTCGTACTCGGCTTCATTATTTGAGACCTTCCAGAAGATCTGCAGGACGTACTTGAGTTGTTCGCCCTTTGGAGAGATCAGTAGTACCCCTGCACCTGCCCCTTCGAGCTTGAGTGAGCCGTCGAAGTACATCACCCAGTGTTCTGGGCGCTCGGTTGGAGTTGGTAGCTGATTCTCCCGCCACTCTGCCATGAAGTCGACTAGTGCTTGGGACTTGATAGCAGTACATGGCTTGAAGTCGATGTTGAGGGCGCCGAGTTCGACCGCCCACTTGGAGATTCTTCCAGTAGCATCCTGATTGCGGAGTATGTCACCGAGCGGGTAGTCGGTGATAACAACAATCGGGTACTCCTGGAAGTAGTGTCGTAGCTTCCGCGAGGTGATGAGCACTGCGTAGAGTAGCTTCTGGACCGGCTGGTACCGTGCCTTGGACTCTGACAGAACCTCGCTGATGAAGTAGACTGGTCGCTGGACTGGGTAGGCGTGGCCTTCTTCTTGCTGCTCGATGACGATGGCAGTACTGACCACATGAGTAGTCGCAGCGAGGTAGAGCAGTAGCTGCTCCTTTTTGCGAGGAGCCGTGAGGACCGGTGGCTTAGACAGGAAGTCTTTGAGCTGTGCCAGAGCTTGATCAGCCTCCGCGGTCCACGCGAACTTCTCTTGATGCTTGAGTAGTTTGAAGAAGGGTAGTCCCCGTTCTCCAAGCTTCGAGATAAATCTGTTCAGGGCCGCCATGCACCCGGTCAGCTTCTGGACATCCTTGATGCAGGTTGGAGCTTTCATGTTGGTGATGGCGGAGATCTTCTCGGGGTTGGCTTCAATGCCACGATGGTTGATGATGAAGCCGAGTAGTTTCTCAGACGGTACGCCGAAGACGCACTTGTTGGGATTGAGCTTCCATTAGTACTCTCGCAAGGATGCGAAAGTCTCTTCAAGATCGGCGATGAGCGTATCGGAGTTTCTGGTCTTGATGACCACGTCATCTACGTAGGCTTTGACGTTCTTGTTGAGCTGCTTCTTGAAGCAGGCCTGGATAGCTCGTTGGTAGGTGGCGCTGGCGTTCTTCAACCCGAACGACATTGTCGTGTAGCAGTAGGCGCCGAACGGGGTGATGAACGCGGTCTTCTCCTGGTCTTCTTCCTTGATAGCGATCTGGTGGTACCCGGAGTAGCAGTCAAGGAAGCAGAGCAGGTCGCAGCCTGCCGTGGAGTCAATGACTTGATCAATCCGCAGCAACCCGAAGGGGTCTTTGGGGCATTGCTTGTTGAGGTCGGTGTAGTCGACGCACATCCTCCACTCGTTGGTGTTCTTCTTGCGGACGAGGACGGGGTTGGCGAGCCACTCAGGATGGAAGACTTCACGGATGAAGCCCACCGCGAGTAGTTTGACGAGTTCCTTCTTGATGGCATCCCGTCGGTCGTCGGCGAAACGGCGAAGGTGTTGTCGTTTGGGGGTAGCTTTAGGATCGACGTTGAGTGAGTGCTCGATCAGCCTCCTGGGCACCCCTGGCATGTCCGCTGGCTTCCATGCGAAGATGTCTCGGTTAGCCCAGAGGAAGCTGACGAGCGCGTCTTCCTATTTCGGGTCAAGACCCGCCCCGATCATGGTAGTCTTGCTGCTGTCGCCCGTCCCAAGGTCGATGGCCTTCACTTGGACTTCCTCTGATGGTTGAGGCTTGTTTGCGGTGTCGGTCTTCTCGGGAATCTCGAGTTCGGTTGGGGCGAGCTTCTTGGACGCAGCAAAGATCTCCATCATTGCATTGGGTACTTGGTTGGTTGCTGCGAGTTCCACGGCTTCGGTGTCGCAGTCAAACGAGATCTTCAAGTCCCCTTGCAATGTGAGTACACCGGCAGGACTTGGCATCTTGAGTACCAAGTAGGTGTAGTGTGGTACCGCCATGAATTTGGCGATAGCTAGTCTGCCGAGGATGGCATGGTAGGAGGTTTCGAAGTCTGCAACCTCGAACTTGATGTACTCGATGCGGTAGTTCTCCCTTGTCTCCCCGAAGGTAACTGGCAGGACCACTGAGCCCAGTGGAATAGCCGCGTTACCGGGGACAATGCCATAGAAGGGTGACGCGCTCTTGGTGAGCATGTCGGTGATGTCGAGTTTCATCTTCTTCAAGGTCTTGGTGAAGAGGACGTTGAGTCCGCTCCCGCCGTCGATGAGGACCTTTTTGAGTCTGGAGCCCGCGACTACAGGTTTCAGGACGAGTGGGAAACATCCTGGTTCGGAGAAGCTTGTCCATTGATCCGCGCGGGAGAAGGTGATGGGTACCTCCGACCACCTCAGAGGTGTCGGCACCGCTTGTTCGATGTTCAAGACTTCCTGTCGGGTGGCCTTCTGAGACCGTCTGGTGGGTAGTCCGCCGAAGAGGACATTCACCGTCTTGTCAGGTTCCTGGAGGCCGTGGGTCGGGAGTATCCTTGAGTGCTCGCCGGAGCTGGTACCACTACTCGGTGGTGTGATTACCATCCAGATGCCATGGGCACTTCTCTTTGAGCAAGTCTCTGAAGCCGCCTGAGGTCTTTTTCGAGTTGTCCTTTGTAGGGCACTGAATAGCCGCGACTGTGTTGTCTGGCTTGCGCTTGCGGTTGGAGCTCGAGTAGTTGTTGTTGTGGCGACCCTCTTGATCTTTGTTGTTGTTGTTGTTGCCGCCCGTGTTGCTCTTGTTCTTGCCACGAATGGAGTTGTACTTGGCGTTCGCCTTGTCCTCTTCGTCGGCCCATGACGTGATCATGTCTTTGAGCTTGGTGATGGAGCTCGGGCGGCGGCGACCAAAGTCTTCGAAGGTGCGACGGTGATAGAGCCCGTCTTGGAAAAGGTCGATGACTTCTTTGTCGGTGACGTCGACTACGGTCGCGCGCTTGTCGAAGAAGCGCCGCATGTACTGGCGAAGCATCTCGCCTTGTTCCTGTTTGACCATCGCCAGGTCCATGCGAGTACCCGAGCGCCCCATGGCGCTCGCGAAGTTGCTGGTGAACTGAGCCTTCAGCTGGTCCCACTGGTCGATCGAGTTCTTTTCAAGTGACTCGAGCCATGTGAGTGGAGCGTGGTCCAGGCAGAAGGGGAAGAAAAGGCACTTCGCGTCGTTGTTGCCACCAGCATTTTCGATGGCCAAGGCGTAGCACCTGAGCCACTGAACTGGATCTTGCTTCGCATCATACTTGGAGATCCCGAGAGGTTTGAATTTCTCAGGAAGAAGCAGGTTGCGAAGTCTTGCGGAGTATGCGGGGAAGCCGTCGCTGTCGCTTGCTTCAGTAGCCTTCTTGCGGCGGATCTCGTCGATCTTGTGGCGGGCTTCGTAGCCACCACGTGCGTTGCCGGTGGCGTGGCTAGTGGCATGGCCTCGGCCGCCGCGATCGCCTCCGCCACCAGCTCTTCTGCCGGCGTCATGGGATGAACTCCCGCCGCTGCTGCCACCACCGCTGCCGCCGCCGTGACTACCTCCGGTGCCACCCTAGCTGATGCCGCCCTGTGAGGGTCCTCCAGCCAAGGCCCTAGAGCGGTTGGGATTTGGCTGGTGTTCACCACGGACACGGTTGCGTCCGCCGTCTGCCGGGCTGCGGCTAGTGGCTTCGTGGTTTCTGGCGTCGTGAGTTCTGACGGGGGGTACTTGAGCAACCCTGTTGTCGACCCGCATGAAGTAGGCGTCTTCAGCGAGTTTGGTGATGACTTCGCCCGCGCGGATCCCCTGGGCCTGCCGTGCTATCGTGGTGATAGACATGAGGCACTGCTCAGGAGTAGTGTGTACCCGGTTGTCAACTTGCTCCAGGGCCTCATTGAGGTTCCGGATAGGGAGAGTTTCCCGGAAACGTCTGCGTCGATCGTTCCGCTTCCTATTGCGGTCACGCCGAGCGTTCTTGTCTTCGGTGGTCTCATTCGGAGGTGCGTTGGTAGACAACTCGTCCTCTGAGATGTCGTCAAGGTACCGGTCGGGTCGGTTTTCCGAAGTCCCAACATCTGTGGCTGTCATGAAGACTTCACAGTCGGGAGTGCAGAGACTGGAGTCAGTAGTCGCCACCTCGGTGGGGGTGTGCTCGTCGTTTAGAGCCAGCGGGGTCCCCTCCAGGAAGATGAGTGAATCGAGGTAGGCGACGCAGCGTGAGTTGTCGTCCGTCAGGTCTGCAGGCTTGCGGTCGGGCCAATAGACGAATCTGCCGGCGGGAGTAGATGTAATGACCAGGCCAGTGGCAGGACCTGACAGCGGTTCCTCAATCTTGTTGAGCTCGGACTCGGACTCGATTGGGTCCGATCCGAAGTCGAACTCGTAGGAGGAGTCTGAGTAGTAGCCGGTTGCGGTGTTGGAGTCCAAGGAGTACTCGAAGGCGACCTCCTTGCCGGCCCGGCGTGCGGCGAGAGCTTCCACGTGGGCCCTGCTAGCATTGCAGAGACCGTATGGGAAGTGCTCGTGGAGAGGGGCCGCTTCACACGATGGCTCAGGAGCCGGCTCGTATGAGGCGATCCAGGGTGACGTCGAGTTCGAGTTGGAGGCGGATCCGAGCTCGAAATCGGCGACTTGGTTGTAGAGCGAAATTTCACCGAATTTTTTGACGAGTGGACCCGTGGCGTCTTCGGGAAGCGTCACGAGCCCGGTCTTTGGGTCCGGGGTCATGGTGAGGTAGCGCTGGAACGATCCAGCGCCGTCAGCGGTGCAGACCCAGGAGCCGAAGACAAAGGTGTCGCCGCGGTTGAAGGCGGCGGTTGGCTTGATGACGATTGAAGCCGTCGAGTTCGCCATATGATCTTCGGCGAGTCCCCCTACCTGGCGCGCCAGCTGTCGGTATTTTAGACCGGCAACCTACCAAGGGGAGTACCCGAGGTAGATGAATGTGGCCTCGCCGAGATCGGTAACTCGAAGGAGAGACACGTGGCACACAATTTAGACAGGTTCGGGCTGCGAGGTGCGTAATACCCTACGTCCTGTATGCTGTGTAGCTCTGGATTGATTGTGTGTGTTTACAAGATGATGCGGATGAAGAGATAGGGGTCCCTGCCTCGCCTTATATAGTCCGGGAGGCAGGGTTACAAGTCGGTTTGAGGGGAGAGTACTAGTCGTGTACGGCTTGGAGTACTTTACATGAATCCGGACATGTGTGGCTTCCTAACCGAGTACTATCCCTCTGTAGTCCTTGCGCCCCACGCCAGCAGGTGCCGTGTTGCCCAAGTCGAGCAGTCCCAGGGGCCCACCGAGTAGTCGGTCCTGGTACCCACCAGAGTAGTGGGCCCAGGGATGTCCATACGACAGTGAGCAACTCCAAGTCCAACTCAGGACCCGAGGAAGCCATTGAAAGCCTACAAAAAATATGAGAAATATGATAATTCATTACATGTTTCATTAGAGAACAATACATAACAGGATATGATAATAAATTTGACGGCAAGAAGAAAACAACAAGCAAATGAAAAGGTAGTTCAATTATTACAACACGATAACATGCATAAGTTCAAATATTACAAGACATTGCCAAATGAAATGGTTCAAATATTACAAGAGGATAACATGCATAAGTATTTCAAATATTACAACACGGTAGCACAAACAAGTACGATCACTGCATTCCTTCGTTGTAGCGACGGGAACGACGTCCACGTGCACTACCTGAAGGTGCTGGAGAAGTGGCAGTGGGAAAATAAGATGCTTCGGTGCATTTCTTGTAGGAGTGTCCTGGATTGTTGCACTTAGAGCATATCTGCACCGGAGGTCCAGCTTCAGCCTCATTCATGTTGGTCCTAATCCTCTTCTTCTTACGTCGACCGACACCTTGGCACATGGTTGGATCTGGATTTGGTATGTACAACGCACTGTCTTTGGGGTCTTGAGTGAAAGTTCTAAGATGCAGGTAACCCTCAATAGTGTGGTTCCAAGTGTCTAGAATGGGTTGCTTCAAAAAGTATTTAGGCACGTAGCGACCCCAATGGTTATTCTTTGTTGCAAGGCATGCAGCGATCACTTGGTAATGGACCCCAAGTTCTTTCGGCTGCTCTTCTAATCACATGGTCAACCGAATTAAATTCTGACAAGTCAACTCCATGTTCACCATATCTAATCTGCCAATTACCGAAATACAACTTGACACTGACTGCATCCGACATGTCTGACAGCATGAAAAAAACGCTATTTACAAGTGGATCTGCAACTACAAAATATATCTACTCAGAGCTACACTAAAACTATAATTTTACTAATCCATCTACACTAAAACTATAATTTTACTAAGCAGGTCTACACTAAAACTATATTTTTACTAAGCAGATCTACACTAAAACTATATTTTTACTATTATCACAGTTCAAACTATTAAGTACCAGAGTATTACCTCTAACGAGACGAAAAACCGGCAGAGCTTCGCACCTTCACCACCTCCTCCTCACTCCCTTCTCCTCTTCCCCCTCTCTTTCTTTTTTTTCGAATTATTGTGACATTTTCGGCTGAATTTCGGTCTTATATAGGTAGCTAGTTCCTAGCGCCGTGGGGCACGGCGGTACCAGGCCTGCTGCCGCCGTGGCCCACGGCGCTAGCACCTGCCGCCGCAGCTCACGGCGGTATGTCCCTACCGCCGTCGGCTACGGCGGTATGTCCGTCGCACGCTACGGGCTCACGTCTGGCCGTGGGCCACGACTCCTGCCGCCGTGGGCCACGGCGGCAGATGTATAGTTTTGCAAAATTTCTGACGAATCATTTATTTTTGCAAAATAGAGAAAAAAATAATATAAAAAAAAATTCTGACATTCATCAGCAAAAAGACAGACTAAAAAAATGCGGTGAGCGTGGATCGAACACGCGACCTTCAGATCTTCAGTCTGACGCTCTCCCAACTGATCTATCCCGGCATGATGTTATCGTAGTAATAAAGTTTATTTAATTAGTATAAATCCTCTCCTTCCTGTTGATTGGGTTTTTTATTGGTTTCTGCCAAGTCAATGGCCCCCATAGGCCAGCTTTGTAGCCCAAAGTTCCAAGCCATCAAAGAGCACGTTGCTCGGAAGCGGGGTACTACTCCAGTACTCCTACTACCGGCAGCAAAGGGGACCGCGGATGATCGATCCATAGCCCGGACTGGGGCTTTATCAAAAAAAATAGCCCGGACTGGGGATTGCAGATCTGCGAGAACGCATCTACTCCTATATTTGGGGGTGTTCCTTGTCGTGACGCCATCGCCTTTCGCCTAGCCTATGTGCACTGCGCACGCAGTAGTACGTGTACGTCTCAGTCAGGTCTCATCACGCTCACGGCTCACCCGAAGCCGTCCGTTCTCTGCGGTGAGGAACCGACCGTGCTGTTCTACACGCACCTCATCTACGGACCGTGTTGAATTCTACGATGAGCGCAAGCAAGGAGTACGTATGCAGGAAGAGCTGCCCTATCTGAGGCAGCAGACAGTACACGGGAACGACGAGTGAGCACGCCCGCCAACGGAAGACCAGGCCACAGTAGCAAGCAGCCGCGCAAGTATCCGTCCGTCCGTCCATGACCAGGCGTATCCACCGTGTACATGTAACATCTCTACACGTCCAAAATACGCACACATACGGTTGGTCGCCGGCCGCGGGTACTGTTCGGCTGTTCCCCTGGCCCCCTGCTCGACCGATCCCCTCCTTCCCCCTTGACGTCGCGCGCAGGCAGGCAGGGCGACGACATTCACTTCGAGCTGACGCGTTTGACCGGACCAGGGCCACGGCCAGCGGGGCCCAGGCACGACACGCAGGCCGCCCGGTACGGCTATTCCCGAAAATTTTCACAACTATCTGTCACATAAATCTTCCGACACCGATTAGGAGTATTAAATATGAATTAATGACAAAACTTATTCCATAAACCTCTACCTAATTTTTTGATACGAATCTAACGAGCCTAATTATGTCATGATTAGACAACGCTGTGCTACAGTAAACAATCTCTAATGACGGATTAATTAGGCTTGATGGATTCGTCTCGTGATTTCCCATCCATTCATGTAATTAGTTTTGCAATTAGTCTATATTTAATCCTGTAATGGGTACGTCACAGGCTGCATGTGGTGAGTGCCGCGAGCGCCCGTGCGCACACGTCCTGAACGTCCGTCCGCGCGCGCCTTCCGGTGACCGCCGCCGTGCCCTCCCCGGCCGCTACGAGCTGCGAGGTTGTCCGCGCCATCATGCCCGTGCGTGCCGCGCGCATACGCCAACGCCCAACAGCGTCCCAGTCCGCGCGTGCGCGTCCCGTGTCCCGGTGTCCCACCCGGACTGGAAGCGGAGGAAAACCGGGGGCTCGGATCTGAACTCTCTCGTCTCCACTCCACACGCGACGGGGACCGGCGTCGTGTAGGTAGGGGCCTGCCCTGGCCGGCACCGGTGATGGGCCTAGCGGGACAACCGCAGGCGTCGTGCAGGTGCAGCTCTGCTCGCGATCACCGCTGGACCCCGTCCCCGACTTTGAACATTTTTTTTAAAATTAAAGGCAGGAGCACTGCCACATCATATAAGAAGAAGGTGCCTCATATTAAGGGAAACGATGCCAAATCATACATTGCTCAGTTTATTTAATGAAAACCGAGCGAAAACCAGACACAACGCTACACCACCAAACCCTAGGAGAGGACCCAACAGGACACCACCAAAGCTAGCGCCGTCAAGAAACGTTGTTCCACGCCCAAAGGCGCAGCCTGCTGCTAGCCGCAGTAGTGACCCACAACTCCTCCACCACAGTGTTGATCTCCTCAAGCCACACATCCATAGTCATTGAGCTCCCAGCCACCACCGCAAATCCACAACCAAATCTTGACCCTCAAAGACACCTCAAACTCGTGGGGGTCTCGCCGCATCCACCTCGCCGCATCCACCTCCTCACAACACAGAAGCAACACTGCTTCGTCAAGACTTGATGTGCCGCCGTGGTTCAAAGAAAAGCCATGCCACCACCGGGAACACCACTGCACCACAGACGCCAGCTCGAAGCCAACAACAACCATGATCCCTCAGCACCTCCAAACTAGCCATGAACGAGCCACCACCACCGGACGAACCACATCCACCCGAGGTTGCCTTCCCCATCAATGGCGACGCACATCGCAAGCCAAGCCCGGTCTCAATAAGCGTTGCCTCCAAGAAGGATGCGACGCCAAAGGCGCTGCCAACGCTTGTCCACGAGTGGACAGGGTTTTCACCCAGAGACTGCTCATGCAGCAGATATAGGAGCTCCAATGGCGCCCCCATCGGGGAGAACGACGCCCAAGGGCGCCGTCGCCAAGGCTTTCGCCCGGAGTGACCAACTCTGCTACAGGAAAACTCGGCTCGCCCCGCGCCGTCGAGCCACGGCAACGAGCCGGCGGGCGGCACCAGCGACAAACAACGCCGACAAACACCCTCCTCAGCAGCACAACACACTCCTCAGCACCACCATGGCGTCTCGAAAAGCGATGCAGACTACCCAGACCCTACCACCGTGGCAGAGCCCACCGAAGGCCTGTCGTCGACCATGCTGCCGCGCAGCACCTGCCGGGGATGGGGGGAGGAGAAGAGGGTAGCCCCAGTAGCAGGCCACAGCCTCCCCCTACCCCATCTGCCAGCCCCGCCTACCACCATGCTGTCGCCCCCGCCGCCGCCGCACGCCCAGGGGCCTGCACGTTGGAACACCGTAGACGACCTAAGCCGCAGCCGCGCGGAGAAAGGGGAAGCCCCGGAAAGAGCGCTGCACCTGCCTCCCCCAACCCCCGCCGGCAACCGCACCACCACCACCGCCGTCGTCGGGCGCCTGCTCAGCCGGGACCGCACCGTCGTCGGGCGCCTGCTCAGCCGGGACCGCAGATCCGGGCACACAGGCACCAGATCGGCCCCCCTGGGTGGCGGATCTAGAGCCTCCAGGCCTCCTGCCGACGAGGCCCGGCGGCCCCGCTGACCGTCGCCGACGAGGAGATCCGCGCCGCCGCTGCAGGGGAAGCCAACCACCGCTCACCGTCCTCATCCACCAACCCGGCTCCTCGTCCACGGCGCCGTTGCGTCCCGCCGCGTCGCGCCACACCGCGCCGCCGCCGCCGCCAAGACCACCGAACGTCCTCCCCGCGCAGCACGCTCGCAATCTCCCTGGTGTGAGAATATACTTTTTTAGCTTTTCTTTTACGCATATACGGAGTATCCTATTTTTGGTGGGTCATTACATGATGGACATCGGAGGTGATGGCCAGGTGCCATTTGGAGGCGGAGGGGATGCGGGGCTCGCTGCCCAAACATGCGACGGAGTTGAAGAGGAAAGTGAGAGAGAGAGAGAGAAACGAGAAAACAAAGGGAATCACCAGAGATGTCGAGATCCAGTCCTTCTTGTCCATCGTAGACATATTTTCCAATTTAATAATGTGAAATGTGACTCTTGCTTCTACAGTATAGTTCTCAAAGAATATAGATATCACGAAAAATGCCTTTAGACATTGAACAACACATGAAATAAAATTTTAAATTTTACTATAGTCTTTTTGTACAATGTTATTTTTTTCAAAATGGTATACTCCGTGGTACTTTTATTCATGCTAGATAATACTATTATATCAAATAACCACACAATAGTATACACAAATACATTTGTAGCTGATCTTAAGCTCTATGCAAAGTATTAAACAGCTTACATATGACTTTTCTGTCTGTGGGTTGTATGAACTGTCTGTACATCTGTATGTACGTTAAAATCGAGGTTTTACAGACGCCCCGCCATCTGTGGGCTGTACATGCACTAATAATATTGAACGGAGGGAGTACGTCAGTGTACCACCGCTTGCTTGCATTGTTTCTGGTGATGAACTCTAAAACGTCAAACATTAAGGGACGGAAGGAGTAAGTTATTAAGCAGAGAGGGAGTAAGTACTAGAGATAGGTGGGTAACTTGCAGTGGCTAGGCTAGGCCAAGAGCTGAGGGTGGGCCGAAATCCAAATTGGTCCTGGAAGGTGGGCAGAAAAGCGAAACATGTAAAAACTGTTATGAAACACGTCGTCAACGGTTGGATCTTCTCCCTCTCGCATCTCTGATGACAAACATAAAGATAACTACAAAGTAGACAAGAGACAATATAGGTGGAGCTTCTCTTTATTATCTGAATATCGATGTATTACAGTATGGGTAATCCTCCGATATATATACTCCGAACTAAGCCTAGAGTTTTGGTAAGAACCCATAAGCAACCGGACAAGGACTAGGACTTCTAGTCCTCCTTTCTATTCATATGAAGTCCAATTGTTTTACAACACTCCCCCTTGGGCGATTACCGCGAATGCATATGCCTCATCAAAAACTCCATCCGAAAACCCAGTGGGAAAAAACAGTTCTTAGAGAAAAGAGTACATATCAACCGCATTTTGTATTGCACAAGTTGCCTCGTCAAAAACCTTATGTGAGAAACTTTCAAGTAAAAACTCACACAGGGAAAAGAGTACAACATAAAACCTTCTTGGTTATACAATATTATATAATCATTATTCTTCATGAATAGTAATCAATCTTCAAGATTTATGCATGAACTTCATGATTCTTGCAACAAAGATCTACAAAAATCTACATGATCTAAGTAAACGAGTGGTATACCTTAATGTTAAATTCAATAATTAATCATCAAGTTGATTCCTTCTAGGTACAACTTTAAAGATTTCAGATCTAAATATGATTAAACATATGCTCCTCCTCATAATAACATCCTCTGAACTTCAGTGTTCAAAATGTTTGAGTCACATTCTTCATAAATGTGCATTAGTCTTTCAAAGACTTAATTTATAATTCTTCTAGATTATATTAGGAGCGATGCTTCAAGCATTAGTAACCACTTTATTTAACTGTGCAACACAAAAGAAAATTTTATCCTTTCAGAGGAATGGGGGGTAATAATTTGCTAAATTTTATATCTTCTAGATATTACAGTTCAAACTTCAATGTTTGATTAATAGCAAATATATCTAAGTGGATTCTAAGTTAATACCAATAATCCATCAATTAATTGCATAATATATATTTCAGTGTATTATTTCTATTTGCCAGATAAGTAGCAGAATATCGATTCATACATAATGGGAGTTTACTAGCCTTTTGAAAGACTTATGAACCATTGTATTTCACCATGTCATTATTTCATAATGATTCATCCAATTTGAACTTCCAGTTTCAAATATTTCTACATGGTTCAAACTCAATTGCATTCTTCAATTTGACCCAACATTATTGCTTCATGCAACTCTGCCATGGACTTTATTTATGGATTCATATTTCTGTTAGAGAAATATTTACAATAATAGAGGTAATATGTTGTCGACATTCATTCTTTTCTCTCCCATATCTTCAGGACAAGAATATGATATAGTCAACTAGTATCTGCTATCCCAACACAAAATACTGAGTGCGTTTTATAGTGTTAGGCATTCATCTTCAAGATGACCATTTCTTAGTTTGTGAGGCATTCGACCATAATGGTCTTCTTTCCAGAATTCTACGGAGATTTCAACAAATTGTTTGACAAGTTCATTTAATCCAAAACCAACAGGCGTCCCCGTAGATTTTAAATTAATGATAAAGTCATTTGCCATGGTGAGTATATTATTAAATACCCGGGATATACTACACATAGCATTCTGTTTACTACAAGTAGACTTAACTTCTGGTTAATAATTTCAGGTTGTATCTCCTCATTCCAGATTCTCATATGTGAGTATTCATTATGTGCACATTCTCACTGGGATAAAATCCTTCATGAAATTTCACTTCAAGTGTATTTTCGACGTCAGGTGGTGCCATTCATAGGCTTTCTCACATTTTAAATCACTGGCATTATACTTCTCTTCGTGCGAGGATGACTGAGTGCGTATTTCTATTCCCGCTTCAAGCTTCCAGGAATATTATGAAGATTATTATTTCATTCAATACAAGGCATTTTCATATGGGCTTTCTCTCCCCCTAATGTCAGTATTAGATCTTCATAAATAGCATACTTCTAATGATATCCCCATGAGCTTAATGTAATGGAAATTCAGTTTCATATTTCTTCAACTTCAAGTTGATGCTCATTTGTATGCTAATATGGTGAAATAAAATTACATACACTTTGTTTTTGAACTTTTAGGGGTTATTTGTTATGCAGTGAGCTAGATTTCATTAAGTCTACAGAACTATTATGTTTATCTAGCTTCTTTATTTATTTAGCCCAAAATTTTCATCTAAATACTCACACCATTTACTTCAAGTAAATTTGATAATGAAACTTCATGTTTAAAAATTTATGCAAAATATAATCTACATGGAAAATCTTCTGGAAAAATTAATTGCTTTTACATTAAGGATTTCTCTATTTGCTTTTGAATCCATAATTCAAAATTATTTCCACACTATGGACTAACATGTCCATTTCTTTTTATCATTTTTTCGCAAGCCCATTCTAATCAGGCAAACCAATTTCTAATTGGATAAATTTCCTATCAGATCTATTCTAGATCAATTCGCTCCCCCTGATCTTAGCCTTCATAAGTAAAGATCAGTTAATGACTACTAATCATTTTGCACATATGTACATATAATATACTGATTTCTCAGCATGCTAGCCGGTCGATAGACTGATATGATGTCTTCCTGACCATCCTATCAGAACGGGAACTACTTCTCAATAGGAGAAGTTTTGAATGAGCACAACATGCAGAGTAGTGCAATGATAGGAAAACATAATGGCTGCAAGCCAATATTTAAGCGAAATATTGATGTGATGTCCATGAAAAGACTTCTAATTAATGTGGTGACGTGCATGTCATCACATTAGTGTGGAATAATATAATTACTAACTTTGTCATTCTAAGTGACATAGTAATATTAGGATTATAAAGCTACACAGAGCTACATGCTTAGTCATTACAGTGACTATGGCTACAGGCCAACTTGCTTGTTGATTATCCATCAATCTAACAGGATGAGGCTCTGAACCAATAATCTTACAGGATTAGGAAAATACCTATTAGAATTTTCAATTTTATCCACATTTTTCATGTCTCTAGCCCCAATGTCTTCCCCTTTTCATACCATAATTGCTATTTCAGGTGATCCTATGCTTCAATCATGATCTATGAATTACTTCAAATATTTCATAGTATTAAATTATACTGCTAGTATAAATAGGATATGGTATGAAATCCATTTAGATGTACTATTCAGTGTACACCAATGTGGTTTGGGTAGAATAAACTTCAAGTTATTAGAGGGCTCATGTATTCAGTACATGATTGAGTAATATACAATTTCATGGCTAAATTGAATCTTCTGAGTTCAATTTAAAAGCATGTATGTTACCAGTTAATGCGCTTCATAGAAATTCAATTTCTATTATACCTGCATGGTAGCAATGCACAATAACTATAACCATCATGGTTTACTTGAGACTTTAGTGGACAAAATACTTTCAAAAGATTATCAAATAGGCAATTTAAAGCAATTATTTACAATATTCAGTTTGTAATTCTTTTGTATATTCCATGAGATCAAAATAATTACTATGGGTAAAAATTGCTACAAGCAAGTGGGCATAAGATAAGGTGAGAAAAACCTATTCAGATGTAAGAAACACCAATTAATTCAATTTGCCCTTCTAATCTGGGAAAGATTCATAAACTAATGCTAAACTTCCAGTCTTAAAGCAAAAGATAAGTGCTTATTCTTTAAAACTAAATTCTTCGAGAATATAACTTAATAATACAACTTATGTAGGAATATATATTAACTTATGGTTTTGGGTGAGTAAGAGACTTCAAAGCTCAATGCATCTCCCCCTGAGCCCAACATCACTTCTGTAATATACAATATTTCCGTCACAATTTCGTGATTTATACAACTTCTTGCTGCATATAATTTTTCTATATTAAGTTTATATGTATTTTTCATGAAATACAAAAATGCCTACAAGGCAAAATAATATGATTCTTCAAGAAAACATATTATTTCTGCATAACTTCATGTTATGTATGAACTCAAATAGATGACTTACTTCTTAAGAATTTACTACTATTGCAAATTCATAATGTCATGTTGGGAAGTTGGCTAAAATACCTTTCAGAATTATATAGCATTTCTTCTAGAAATTACATGGTGCTAGGCTTAAAACCAATATTATATTTCTTCCAGAAATAATGAACTTCATATCACATCCTACATTATTCATGCATTTGCTACATGCACACTTCATGTGTTTAAATGCATAAAAGCAAGTGCAAAATTAATTAATGTTGGTTAATCTATTCAGTACTTTATTTCCCAGAATATTCCTAGCAAAAATATTTACCCATTCACACAATTGCTAGGAAAAAATAATATGACACTCTCAAAGGGTATTATGTCTAAGGTTCTTCAGGATTGAGAGATGTCATAAACCTAAAACCATTTTCTATGATTAAAGGTGATTTTCTAGCCACTTCAGAGATAATGGTTTAATTTTCAAAATTACATATCCATTAAACATGCTAGAAAAGTAAAGATATGAGCCTCGTAGGGGGTTTCAAAACTTAGAGAGCTCATATGCCAATTATGACTATTATACCATAAAAACATCATAAATATCAATTTACAAATGAAATTGAATTCTTAACATGCCGCAAAAAAAAGGTGCTAGTTTCACAAAACCAAGGTTTAAACTTCAAGTTATGCTTGGTATGTAATGGAAGCTAGTTTATCCGCAAAATTTTAATACTACAAGTGGATGTTTGACTTCGAATTGCATGCCTCCAGTCCTTCCGGGTTGTTAAACATCTTTTGTTTTCACCTTAGTTCACATCTCTCTTGCTGCGGGAAGAACGAGAAGGTGCTCTGTGGTGGTCCGGCTGCGCGCGGCTTCGAGTGCCAGCGCTAGGTTGTGATGGCGGGGTTCGTTAAAATTGTGGAGGCATACTGCAGGCATGGGAGCGGCGCGTGCATATGCACAACAATCAGATGGCCGCTACCAGTGTCACTTGTCCTTAGTTTGAAGATTATGCGGATGACTAATCCAACGTCAGGTCGGACTCCACCACGAGTGGAATTCAGTTCGGCCGTCACCAAAGCGACGACGGGCCTCTACAAGAGGGACACGCTCGTGGAGATGCGGCGGTGGACTGCAAGTCCTACATGGCAACGAGGGCTGTACGATGATTACGGGTGGGTTTTGACTTCGAGCATATTTTAGTTTCAGAAAGCGATTCGACTTCAAGCGATGGGATTGGGCGGCACACGGCCTTCTGCTGCCGGCAGTAATCGTCTTCTGGCGATGGCAATCAACATCTGGTGGCGGCCGTGTTTGCTGCTGGCGGATGCAGCAATCAGACTGGCTGCAAGCGTGCTCTGGCCTGAATACTTTGTGCATATAGGATGTATATGCATGCGTAGCTTCCTTGCTCGCATGCTTAAACTCGCATACAAAACAATCGAGGTAAACTTGCTTTTCCTTCTATGCGATTTATAGGAACATGCACGTCCATACACTGTGAGCTAAAGTCCAAAGGTCATGTACAGATGAACCTTGGTCGATCAAATAGCCTTCGTGGCCGATCAAACAACTACCAGGCCAATAACCAATCATACAACAAAAAATTCTTTTTATGCCCGAAGACAAACATGATTGCATTAATCGTGCAAAAATAAATTTGCATCTACTATTCGGTAGATTAGGTTTTAGCAGATTAATCCGTCTAACACGAAGGTTAGACTTACAAATCTAATCTACTAAAGATAGAACACAATTCATACCTTTGTGTTATTTGATGTCAATTGATCTACTCCACTTGCCGCGTAGGGCAGTTATCAGTAGATACATACCGCGTAGGGCATTAGACATAGTTGTAGACCTGCCTGCTTGATGTCGAGTCGGTGCAGATCCGTTCGCTAACGACGTAGATGTAGTCGACGTCGATGGCGATGACGACGGCGAGATCGCCGGCGTCGAGCTTGATGATGACTCCTCGGACATAGTCGACCAAGAGCGGTCGTGCTGATAACGTGTTATGAAACACGTCGTCAACGGTTGGATCTTTTCCCTCTCGCATCTCTCATGACAAGCATAAGAATAAGTACAAAGTAGACAAAAGACAATATAGGTGGAACTTCTTTTTATTATCTGAATATCGATGTATCACAATAGGGGTAATCCTCCGATATATATACTCCGAACTAAGCCTAGAGTTTTGGTAAGAGCCCACAAGCAACCGGACAAGGACTAGGACTTCTAGTACTCCTTTCTATCCATATGAAGTCTGGTTGTTTTACAACAAAAACAAAAGAAAAAAAGAGAGAAAAACTGTACTGTAGCAACAGCTTCTGAGCCAAGCCAGAAGCCACTGGTAAATCCCACCTGGCCCACCTCTTAGACTTGCCAAAAAAAAACTTGTAACCAGCAGTTAACTCGACAATGCTAAGTGATCAACTTGGTCGTGGGAGACATGTCTCTATTCTTTGTACGAAACTGCACCATCTGTATTAAACCAAATGGATGTTATGAAAAACTATGTTCAACGTGAAAAAATAGTCTTTAGTCAATAAAAAGTAAAAAGGACAATGTGAATATGTGATGTATTATACATGCAGATTGTGGCGAGTCTGGTTGCCAACAACATAGGGTGTGATTGGTAGGGTGACTCATCCCTACCCACGTCAGTCTGGTTGCCAACAACATAGGCTGTTCGGCTGACCGTTTCTCGACTTATCTCGGCTTGTTTCGGCTTATCTCCTCTCACATAACACTATTCAATCTACCAGCCGAACACTATTCATCGTATCAGCCGAACGGCCTCAAATTTGTTTGCCTGCTATTCTCTCTCAGCGAGGGTCCACTCATACAATATTCTTTCCAGAGCCAGGCCTATCAGGCACGCAGAAATAAGACCATCCATACTCGTGCTGCTCCATCTTCTCCTCCAAAATAGAATATTTCTGTCTAGTCAGCGAGCTTCTCTCCTTTATATCCACTTCTCCCACATCCATCTTCCTTTCTATTTTCCTCCATCCCAACCACCCACATGCAGGACCCACCTGTCATTCTCTCTCTCCCTCTCCCTTCCTTTTCTCCACCTCGTCCCCTCCGCCTGCCCACCCACCGGTCCATTCTCTCCCTCCCTCCTGGTTTCCTCCGCCCGTCCGCCAGCAACAGAGGAGGCCGCCGCCGCCAACCCCTGCTCGCGGGGCAGCCACCCATCCATGACCCGGTCGGAGCCCCGTACCCCGGCGGGCGCGCGCAGCTCCTCCCTCCCCGCGCCACAGCCTCACGCTGTAGGCGGAGTCCCGCTCCCAGTGGCAGAGGAGCACTGGCCTCGCAACGGCGGGTAGCGGAGGAGCCCTGCGGCTGGTGCCGACTGGCCTCCCTTCCCTCCGGCGGTGCCTCTTCTCTGGTGCATCTCCCTCCCCGCCGGTCGTGGTGAAGCAGGGGCGGCCCGACGAGGCGAGGCAGGGTGGAGCTCCCTGCCGTGGAGGACTCCGACGGGTGGCAGGGCACAAGATCTGGCGTGCTCCCCTGCTCCCTCTCCGGTGGGCGAGGTGCTCCCTCCTCGCGGCACCTCCAGCCGGACCATCCACAGCGGTGGCCTCCCAGCAGAGGCGAGAAGGCCACTAGATCCTGGGGAGCTCCTCCCCTTTGCTTCGTCTCCCCCGCGGAGGAGCAGGGCGCGGCGGGGGGGGAGGATGCGTCGGCGCGCCGGAGCAGGGGCGTCCGCGGGGCGTGGAGCGACAGTGAGCTGCACGAGGTCCAGCAGGCCACTACCTAGCGATGGGAGGCTCCCCTTCCCCTGCTCCATCCCCTCCACCGCTCCTCCCTCCGCCCCTCCGCCGACGGCCTTGAGCTCCCCAGCAGACGGGCACGACGGAGCAGGGGCATCTCTTCCTCCCCCTTCCTGCTGCCGACGCGGAACTGAAAGTGCATCTAGGCCCCTAAGTGGATTTTGGTGAATTGAATGACAAAACGATTAAAGGTCTAACATATTTGTCTAAGATTGTGAGAATGTTTTATTTATATATTCATGAGTTATTATTAGGATATATATTGGTGAATGAATATTGTATAGCTCACATTGGAGAAGACAAATATATATGTGATCCTAAGGCATAGTGGCAAACATCAAGCAACAAAGGAAGATAAATATCAGGAATATTTTGAGAAGGTCAATTCATGGTCTCCGATAAATATGGTAGCTTGGTTGAAGTACAAGGATCATAGAAAGAGAAGATGGTAATTCTCTCTGGGTTAAATGCAAGGCTTCATGTGATAAATGAAAGAGGACACAAGGATGAGTGTAGATTTTATGGTCGTTTATTGGAAGCTTGCATATTCATTGTCAATCAAGAACAACCATTTGAAGCGGGATTTCACATGAATACTAATTGTGGGTGAAGCAAAGCCTAACTCAACGTGGATTGGATAAGTGATGAAGAGATCAACCGAGATGACTAAGGTGAGGGACTAAGCAATATTTGGGGTCCTAGCTAGGCCGCCATTTATGCTTTACTAAGGTGAAGTTTTAGTATCCGTGGGGTCTCCAAGTATCATATCCAAGCCTTGACCGAGGGAAGCGATGCAACTCATTGATATACCATGATTGACAATTTGGAGTGACTTAAGGATCTAAGTGTGCATTTCTATGCTATATGGAAAGATCTTAAGCCACGAGCTCAAGTATGGACGTGCTCAAGACATTGGTTAAAGTTGAAAGCCCTCAAGTGAAAATTGATCAAGTATGGCAAGACTGAAGACATTCAAGCTCAAGAGGTTGACAAGGCGTTTTTATCTATCTTGAGTGTAGGTATGTCGTACTATCAAGAGGGATGCAACTTTTGCTTTATGACCAAGTCAAGTGCTTGTAGAAAACCTTTGTGAGAAATAGCCTTGAGAGCCTTATAGTGTGCTAACATCTCCACCTAACCTAACCTGAGTCACTTCATCTCTTTGGTGAAGTGTTAGAGTAATAGAAAGAGTTTTGGGGGTATCTCGGGCTTCACTGGTCTGACCGGTGAAGGGCACCGGTCTGACCGGTGCCACTAGGCCCAACGGCTAGTTTTTCAAACACCGGTCTGACCGGTGCTGCCCGACAGCTAACAGCTAGTTTTCCTTGTTGTGGGGTATTGTAACACCCCAGGTGTTTAGTTAAGCTAAATACCCTAATTTAATCGTGGTAATCAAGTATAAATAGTCTCTAAGCATGTTTAGTAGGGTTTTGAACACTTTTGCAAAAGAGACCTTGGTCAAAATCTCAAAATTCAGTCAAACCCTAAGAGCTCTAAAAGGTTGAAATGGTTTTCTTGCGCGTTCTCCAAATTTCACTATAGGAGTTAAAAATCTGCCAATATAAACATTTTTTCTTATTTCCGGGAACACATTTTTTATAATTGGCGGATATTCCAGTTTTGAGTGTAAATTGACCAAAATTCGAGTTGAAGGTGCTGTGAACAGTAACCCGGGGCCGAGAATTTCTGCAGCTTCGTCACGATTTTCCCATCAATCCTTTCATCAAAACATAGGCCACCCTTTGGGAAAGTTGTAGTTCTATGACTCCTCTACAACTTTTATTTTTGGAGATTTTCAACTTAGTTGGCACTTTTTGGAGTTTAGCAATTTCGAAAACAGGTAAGTGAAACTGAATCAGGGCGCGGCCGCCGGCTCGCCGCGCGTGCATGCCTGTCGTTCCGGCCCATCCACATGTCGCTCGAGCGCTACTCCACTGTACGGTCGCGTGGGGGACCCCGCTGTGGACCCAAGCCCGGCCGTGGACCCTCCGCCCGCTTCCGTCTCCCGTACGCCGCGCCCACGCATCGTTCCGCGCCGGACAGGAGCCACGCGCCGCACGCACGCCCGCCCACGTGGCCGGCGCACATGCAGCCGGCCAGCTGGCCGTGCCGCGCACAAAGGCCCTCTTGGCTTCGTCCTCGCCAGCATCGTGCTGCGCTCGCTCAGCAAAACGCGAGCCGCAGCGCGTCGTCGTCGAATCCTCTGTCCGTTCCGCCATGGCCGCCTCCCATGCCGAGCTCCGCCCTCCGGCCGCCACGGCCACTACCTGAGCCCTCCTCCACGTCCCTAAAGCCTCTCTGAAGCCTCCCAAGCCGCCCATCGTCGGCCAGCACGCCGGAGCGGAAGCTCCTGCGGTCGTGGATCCGCACCGCCGCCAAGGACAGCCACCGTCACCTCCTCCGACCCGTCCGAGCCCTGGAATGGAACCCTAGGTATGTGAGGATCACTCCCCCACCCTTTCCCGGCCAAGCCCGATCTTCCCCTAGCCGGATTCCGGCGATCCCCGTCGCTGGCCGCGACCAGGGACTACATTGCAAGATCTGATATCTTTCTAGGGGCTTATATGCAATATCCAGGTACCTGGTTGTAATAAGGTTCTTTAGTGTTTCGGCTGCAACTTCGAAACATCATTAAAAATCGTAGAAAAATTAGAAAAATGCAAATCTAGTTTTGTTGGTTTCCTTGTGATGAGATCTACCTTTTCTAGAAAAGGTGTATAGGGTTTTTCTGGATAGTTTTGAAATGAAAATTCAAACTCAGTTTGATGTACTTTTATTGTAGTTCAAAATGTACTCATGCAATGGAGATGAAATTTGGATATGTTATTCTTTATGCCATGTTTAGAGCTGTGACCAAGTTTCACATATGTTTGATGTGTAGATTTATAGTTATGATTTTTGTAAGCTTTATGTTAGGTTAAGCTTTATGCTTTTTATAGTCCCCTCAAGATATAACTTCTGTAAACACCAATGCACCATAGGTTTTTGTCATGATGAATAGCATCTCTAGAAAAATAGTTATAATTTTAGGAACTTGTTTGAATGATGTTTTGGATTTACTCTTGTGAAGGAGGTTAAATGAATAACTTGACAAATATGTTAGATCTATTTGTGTGTATTGGTAAGGAGCTTATATTTGTCATGAATGACCTGTAGGAAAAATTTGAGGTCAAAAAGATTAGTAAATATTTTTGTAGGAATTAATGAAGTTAAGCTAGGCTGAAATTTGTCTTTTTCACATAAATTAATTTATATGTGATCTGGAGCTGAAATTTGGTAATTAAGCTTAATTTAGTCATATGCTGCTGTGTGCAAAATTTTAGATCAATTGGAGTTATATTTAAATTAATATGATTTTTGGATGAATGGCTAGCTAATGATTGAATAAATAGGTTTATATTTAGTATTTAAGTTTAATTAAGGATTTCATGTGTAGTTCCTGTTTGAAATCATTTTAACTCACCTCCAATACTGTTTGGTGAAGTTTAGTGGTTTAATTTACTTAGATGTGCACACAATCACCATCAAAGTCAAGTTTAGTTCACCCTCACATCACACCCATACTTTTTGTGAGTTTTAATAATTCTTTAGATGAATGTGGCCAACAAGAGTTGGTTTGGTGGTAATTCTCCCACCCTCACCATAATCTAATGCATATGCATATGAACATGTAGATTTACCAGACGAGATTTATACGCTGACTCAGGAGGGAGACGGGACGTTAGTTGGTGAAGAGATCGAGTTGGGTGTTCACCAAGACCTGGACCAAAGTCCAGAAGAGCCCAAAGCTGTTACTAACTTAGAAGAAGGCAAGCACCGGGTTTACATAACCTTTTTTGGATAAACCTCACATCTTTTACCTTTTCAGTATTTATGTTTTACTTGGTGCATTTAAGTTTCAGGAGTTGAATTGAAACCTAGATGCATGCTCCCTAGGTTCCTATGCTCTTATACTAGTATGGTAGGATGCTAGTGCAATGCTTTAAGGACATGGTACAAGTCGAGTAATGACTCATTGCTCGCGAGATATAGGTTACTTATGTTGGAATCATAAGTTGATTAAATTGACTCGCTCATGTGGTAAGAGCAATGGGTTCGGTCTCGACCGAGTAGCATTGTGCTGGTTTAAGCTATTGAACGTACCAAGCACTTGTCGGGAATGGGACCGGTAAGCCTAGTACCTAATGAACCAGTGCGGGAATTTTATCGCTACTACTCTTGAGATGCGTCTCCCGGTTGGCTACCGGTAGTGCAAGTGTGAGTCTGGACGTGCCATGAGTGGGCGTACCAGTAAACCTTGTACTTAGGACTGTGGCATCTTTTCCTAATCTAGAGAATGACGGGAACCGTCTGGTCGGGGTAGACCCCGCATTCGCTCTTATTTGATTTCTTGGGGTCTACCTTCTTCCGTGTGTATTGGGTTGACCTTGCAAGGATATAAATCGATCGATCTTCGGTCACTCGCCGTTATCTGAGTCGGCTTGACCACTGGCTACCCCATATTTATTTATGGAACATTAGATTAATATTATTGTCTGATTAATGTTGTTTGCACAAACATGCTTGTTTAGTTAGGTGCTTACCTAGAATGGTTAACATACTAGAACTTGAGCTAAAATTTGAAATTAAGGATCAACTTTTAGTCGCTTTTGGTAAAACAAACCCACCAGCCAAAAAGCCTTGCATGTCTAGTTGTACTTTTCTTTTTGTCGGGTCAGTCTTGCTGAGTATCAGCATACTCAGTCTTGCTTAATTTGTGGTTTTCAGGTAACCCCATCTGGCCTGGTTCTATTCCAGATGGTTGGGAGCTTGAGTGGGAGCAGGATGACGATGAGAGATACTCTATGGATGGCCTCCCATGTGTATCTTCCGCTTAGTTTTATTTCCGCTGTTAAACTCTGAAACACTTTACTTTTATGTATGAAAACCTGGTTTGTAATAATGTAACTTTGTGAACTGTTATGTAATGTTGAATTTTTACTCTGGTCCCGCCTTCGGGTGGGCTTTGCGCATATCAGCGATCCTGTTGTAAGTGATTTACCGGGCTTGACCCGGCAGAGGCGACAAAATAACTCCTTGTTATCACTTATTAGCCAAGTGGACCGGCTTAGGTGATAATACGGATTTATTTTGGGCGGTTCTATCACAGGTATAAGTACCCCAAGCTCTCCTCTTGGGTGGGCTGCTGTTCTTGGTGCACTTGCTGAGCTTCCATGTCATTTCTAGCAAGCCTAAAGCCTTAGTGGCTCTCCCCTTTGTGAAATTTGTGGATTCAAGCCATATCTTTCAGTTGGGTTGAGAGAGTGAGATCTAGAGAGTCTTTGTGAGCTAACAAGAGCATTCCCATATCTTGAGCACTTGAGATTCGCGTCTACAAGCATTGAAGCATTTGTTACTCTTGGAGGTTTGCCTCCTAGGCGTCGCCGGCTAGCTCCCAAGTTGTGGTGAGCAGCGACAAGTTTGTGAGGGCTGTGATCTTGCCTCTTCGTGGAAAAGATCACCTTAGTGGAATCGAGGAAAGTGGTTGAAAGAGACCCGGCTTGTTGTGGGAAGAGTTAGTTGAGAACTCGAATCCCTTACAAACTCCTCAACGGAGACATAGCTTCCTTGGTGGAAGTGAACTTCAGGAAACAAATCCTTGCGTCTCTTTGTGGTTTGCCTCTCTAAGTTGTTGTTCTAGCATATTTGATTTGCTTCCGCTTCGATCTACTTGGGTGTGCTATTTGTGTGGGTGCAGGGATCATTACCCTGCTTGAGATCATCTACCAAGGCCACTCACCAAGTTTGATTCGTGCTAGAAGTCAAGAGGAGCTTGAAGCTGTTTTTGCAGGTGCTCTGTGCTGCACCGGTCTGACCGGTGTAGGGAACCGGTCTGACCGGTGCTCACCTGTGAAGCAAAGCCAGCACCGGTCTGACCGGTGAAGCCTGACAGTTCAAGTTTGCGGGTAAGAAAAGTTTTAATTCGGTCGTCCGCCTATTCACCCCCCTCTAGGCGACATCAAGGTCCTTTCAGGAACAACAACGGCCACTCGTGGGTCCCGCTCGTCGTCCTTTCCTGTGAGCCCGCTGCTCCTCTAGATACAGGAACGCCATTTTACCGTCCTCTTGGAGGAAGCCGTTGCGAGCTCCTTTCCTAGAAAACATCCCTCCAGGAACGGATGACGCACACGGTGTGGGTGGTCTAAAGCTTCACAACTCAGCCAATGCAGGTGATAGAAAAAAAGGCCGCCCGTACCCCGCGTCGCCCCCAGGGGCGACACGGGTGGAGCCGCCGTCGCCCGGCCTTGCGTCGCCAGCCGCCGTCCGCCTCCGGCCCCGTTATCCCTCGTCCCCGGCCTCCTAGCCGGTGGCAAAGGGAGCGGGGGTCCATCCTTTTAGTTGATCGAGTCCTCATCGAGTCCATCTAGGTCTAGGGTTTGCTCGTCGCCGATGCTCGGCGGCGGAGTTAGGTTTTGCCGGTGGAGCATAGCTCCTCTGCGGTTTGGTTTTCCTGGCGGCGCCGGCGATGCGGAAGCGACGACGTTGCAGAGGAATAATTTCTCCCAGTTTCTTCCGTTCTCCGATGGCGATCTACTCCGACGTCAACGGAGAGGCTGGGGAGACCTGTCCAGGAGTCGAGGGCTGGCACATCGTCATCTTCTTCGGGTGATGATGTTGTTGACCTTGTTAATCTCAAGAAAGATGGTCTTTGGAGGAAATCTGAACATTGCTCGGGTTGCCGGCGATGGAAACAAAGGATGCGTCGTGGGTACTGGAGTTGGCCGATGCGCCTGGGAGGCAGCGTACTCAGCTGATTCGCCTAGTAGTAAGCCCTCCTATGCGGCCTCCACTTTGTGGAGTTTGGCTCTGGTGCCCGGCGAATATTGGGAAGCGGTTTGGACGGCAGCGACGAACGGATCGCTGAAGGCTTCGAGGAAGATGAACAAGAGTTTTAAACTTCTTTGTAATTTTCTTTTTCTTTTGGAGTCCTGTTCGTAAACGGGTCGGTGTAATGCGCTAAGATCAATACATGTTCTTCTTAAAAAAACCCTCAGCCAATGCAGGTTCAGGTCCTTGTGCGTGACACGTGTCAGCACGTTATTCGTTGGACGGAATTTAGTTTGTGTTGCAAACTTAATATTATTTTTTTCTCTCAGACTGTTGCTTCATTTATGAATCCGTTTGAATTATTGTATTCTTTATAATTAATGCAACAAAATGAGATCCTACATGGATATTTTTTTCTGAAATTTTGAATTTAATATTTTTTGAATTTTTGAATTTTAAAATTTTTAAAATGTATTGTAAATGTTCATAATATTAATTAAAGAGAAGAGGAACTCACAAAACACGACATGAAATTTTTTAAGATGATCTCACTAGTTCAAGTATCTCATACATTAGCAGGTGCTGCCAACCAAACAAATCCACAACTCAGTCAGGTATAACCAATCACCTAGACCTGCATCCACACATACTAGCTCACCAGAGCCTGCATCCGACCTCCAGCCAGGCCTAAGATCATGCACCCTACCAAACACACCCATAGCGTATTAGGTTGCGCAACACAGTAACAGCAACCTCGTGCATAATCAATTCTCATTGAACCCTGAATCGGATCCAAGCATTTGAACGGTCACATTCAAAATGAAGACTCTAGCTGATCCAATTCATACAAGACTCTATCGAAGCCAACAGTTACAAATTCGGTGTGATCCAGACTTCGTAAGGGCTTATCCATTCTTTGCGATCGCACAAAGGAAAAACACGCTCGAACCTTTTACTCTTTAGGTCATACGCCCTTACTCCTCCCCAACCACCACGTATTTTACGAAGCCAATCAAATGTATTGGTCATCCACGGAGAAGAGAAATAGATACAGTGAGGTAGTAGCCCCGGGACACTCCTGGTGGGTAAACATGCCGAATGATTCAGTCCAAGGAACATAGTATGATCCATCAAATCTGCATATGTAACCTTCTTGCATCCATCAGAATCAACTTTGCTAATTTGGAATTTGACACCATCCGGGCATTCAAGTGCAAAAACTGAGCGAACACACAGGAGATCACCCCATGTGGTCGACACCAGATGCCTAGAAAGTGTACGTGCAGGGTGCCCTGAAGCAACTATAATATTCCTTTTTGGTCGATTTGGTTCATCAAGATCCCATTCCTCTACCATTCCATGCAAAGTTACACTGTAGAATCTCCCAGAATGGTACGCACAGTCAGCATACCTGTCTCTCCCTCTTTCTGGTAGAATTGAAGCTACTTGCCACTTGCTATGTCCTGCCTTGACAAAAGAAAGCCAGTCACTGTCACGATGGATAATCATCACCACATAGTCACCAGTTTTAGATGGGCTGCAAGATAACACCGCCTTCTGGTAGAACCATGTTCCTAGATAATTCTTTTCATGAACCCTTTTCTTTACGAAAATGTAATGGTCCAAAGTCCCACTGTCACCACAGACTGCATCCACGCAGGAAAAATCGGTAACAGGTGGGAGATCTATCATAGCCATAGTGAAAGGGTTGTAGAGTACAAGATTGGAGAGTTCATTCACCATAATCAGCCATCCATGAGAGGCTCCGCAGCAAGCAACAAAACAACATCGTGGGAAACTGACAGGATAAGCCTTGTTGACATCAAGGAGGTGGTAGAAGCTACAGATTAGGGTGCATCCACTATGCATCTTCTTCCTTTCCTCCATAAGATTGGTCCAAGACATGAACCATGGCAAGCTGGAACTTGGGACACCACTGGCTGCAGAAGCAGACCGCCATGCGGAGCAGACTGATGCAAAGGCAACTCTTTGGGGAATTTCGAGGTATTGCAGGATTCTAAGGAGGATATCAATCGGCAGGTCAGACCAGCTGAGCCCTGTATAAGTTCCTGCCAAAAATAGTGGATTATAATCTGATGGCACAGTACATGTAAGAATACTTATGTTTATATAAAAGGGAGAACGAATTGATAAATCGAATCCAAATCCAACCAGAAATCAGTCTTACGCTACACTACCTTTCTCGAAGAAACCAGGACAATAATCGGTAAATCAAATCCAAATCGGACCAGAAATTAATCAAAGAAGGACAATAATTGGTAAATCGAATCAAAATCGGAGTAGTAACTTCGTCAGAATCAAATACTGCACTTAACAAAAGAACACGTCATGGATCTAAATAACCAACTAAATAATCTAACTAGGGTGTGTTCGAATCCAGGGGTCTAAAATTTAGAGCTGTTACATCGATTTTTGATATGCTAAATAGGATAACTAAATATGAACTAAATACAAAACTAATTACACAGTTGGAGACTAATTCGTGAGATCATTCTGTTAAACCTAATTAAGCCATCATTAAAAGATGTTTAACGTAGCACCACATTGTCTAATCATAGTCTAATTAGGCTTAAAAAATTCGTCTCATCATTTAGAGGAAGGGTTATGGAACGGATTTTGTCATTAATCTACGTTTAATACTTTAAATTAACATCTAAACATTCGATGTGACAGATCTACTAATTTTTAGAAGGTTGGATGTGAACACACCCCTAGTACCGAAGAAAGCCTAAAAACTCGCATCTTAAAGAAATTAGAGAAGATATAATGCGCAAAAAGTGCATCTTCACCGAGGAAAAAAAATTACAGAATAATTACTCGAAGTCGCAAGGATTGACATCTCCGATCTACTAATCGTTGTATCTTTCTGTAATTGAAAACAAAGATTAATCTCACTTACCAACGGCGGCGGCCATGGAGAAGTCACCATAACGGGAGTAATCGGATCCAGAAAGGGAAGCTAAAGAGTTCCCTCCCATATTGCTCATGTAATCCAATATAAACGAAAGAAAGGGAAAGGACAGATTAAAAGGAAGAACCCAGTGGATGAGATCCGACAAACCTAATCGGGGGTGAAGATCTGGCAGCAGTGGAGGGCGGCGGGGCGTGTATCAGGCGGCGGCGGCGGCTTGCGAGCGATGCGGCGCGCGTCAGGCAACGGGGCGCGCAAAACCAATTCTACAATCGTTCGGTCCTAGCGACCGATCCGACCACGGCTCGCTTTCCGGAATCGTCCCAACGCTCTTCTCTTTTTTTTCTTTCCTTTTTCAGCTAACGCGCGTCCGCACCCATCACGCACACAGTATGGTCCACATGACCACGTCAGTCAACAAAATTAATTTCAGCGAGAAAAAATTAGATTTCAAAGTCAGTTTCCAGTTTTTCCTCTCTCTCCCCGTACCCCTCATGCCTGTTCGGCTCTTCGAAGAGCGAGGGAGGCGATTCCGGAGGCGATTCTTCGAATCCGCAGTGACCTCGGCGGCGGACGGATTCCTCGGTGAGTTATCCACCATCGCGCATTCATGTATTCTCTTTTCCGCGCGTTCTGAGTTGTGATTGGGATGATGAACTCGCTCTTCGGGGGTTCCTAGGGTTCCAACGATTCTGAAGATTTAGAGAATTTTTTCGAGTTGAATGAGTTCCAGACTGAGCATGAGAGTTATGGAGGACGTGATTTCGGTTTTTGTGGATCGGAGATGATGAACTCGCTCTTGGATGATCCCTAGGGTTCCAATGTTTCTGAAATTTGAGAGAAATTTATTGAGTTGAATGGGTTCTAGGTTGAGTAAGAGAGTTACGGAAGAGGATTTTTATGGGGCTATGGGGTCAGCAGCCGGGGGATTCGTGTGATGAACTTTGATTTTTTTTTAATCTGAGATCATCTCCATGTTTTCACTGAATCGAGGACGGGTTTCAGAGCAATGGGATGATTTTGTTTTGCGGACGTTCTCGTACCGTGAGATTTCCCATATGTGAGGAACTTTTCCTCTGATTTGTTTTCCTCTATGTTGGTGGGGGGCGGAGGTATTTGGTTGGTTCCTGCTGGTATTGAGGAGCTCTTGTTTTTTTTGCCTGATCATTGGCATGTACATAGCAGTAGATATGTTGTGTGTTGGATTTCTCATGAGTTCAATCAAAAATCCACTGGTTGCAAGAAGGGAGTCAGTTTCTTTTGCAAGGCCGGCTTGCACACTAGTCCTCCCTTTCATTATTTTAGTAAGCTAGCTGCTCTACCTGCATTTATTTTCTACAAGATGTAGGACTGTATAGCAACCGGTAATTTTGATTTTTTGACTGTGTTGGACAGCAGTCAGTTATCATACTCTGGATTTAGCATTTTAGTACCACAAAAATAGTTTAAGCCATAGTTTCTAAAAAGGTTACAATTGGGCATTCGTGCTTTGTAGCATAAGCAGTACCTATACCGAGTAGTAATTTGTTGACTGTTTTCTCAGAAAGCATTTTTCTTATGTTCTTGTTTATGGCTTTTTACATGCATAATGGAAGGAAACGATGAGTCTGAGAGGGTTTCTTTACCAAAGAATGATTATTCTAAGGTATAGTTATATTTTTTTAAAAAAATATCTTCGTAAATGATAACAGGGGGTGGAGCATATCTAAGATCATGCTATTCACTAAATTCCCACTAATTAAATAGTTGGTTTCTAACACTATTCATGCTAAAATAGAATAGACCTTCCCCATCTTAATGTTTTTTCTGGCTCTAGCACCAAGCACACTAGCTCTTGGTACTGTGTTATAAGGATTTTTTTGGGACAAGGGACTTAAAGCAATGAATTCGTCTTACATTTTATTTTTGCAGAAAACTCTAGATACTACCTCTGATGATGATGGTGCCAGCACGAACTCTGTGCCGACCATGGTCAAGGAATGCACGGTATGTTTTGACTCTATCCTCTGTGCGCGTGTCCTTTTTTTGCTAGGGATATATTTGAATAAGTTATGCAGATAAATTTTTGACATACCAATAAGTTGTGCTAATAATTTAGATCTCATAAGTTGTGATAATAATTTAGATCTCATAAGTTATGCACATAAATTACGAGTCATGCAAACAATTTCTCACAAGTTGTGTGTATAAGTTGTCTGAAATGAGTTATGCATATAAATGACTAGTCATGACAGTTGTTCTCACGAGTAGTGTGTATAAGTTGCCTGGAATTATTTATGCACAAAGATTTTGTGTTGATTAAGTTTGGGGTGCTTTATGAACTGTCTACAATGATCTGAAAAGGCATATCTATATAAATCACATTTGTGAATGTTTGCTCGAAGGAAAAAGGTTCTGCATGTAAAATATGGGATTATTTAAAATATTACCCGATATATTTTTTGATGCCACATTTTTAAAATAAAACGGGCACGGTATGTTTGACGCTATCATTTGTGTGCGTGTCCATTTTTTGCTGGGGATATATCTGAATAACTTATGCAGATAACTTTTTGACATGCCGATAAGTTGTGCTAATAATTTATATCTCATAAGTTATGAACATAAATTACGAGTCATACAAACAATTTCTCACAAGTTATCTGTATAAGTTGTCTGAAATGAGTTATGCATATAAATTACTAGTCATGCAAGCAATTCTCACGAGTAGTTGCCTGGAATTATTTTATGCACAAAGATTTTGTGTTGAATAAGTTGTTAGTATAACTTTTCACAAAATGTTTTTGTTCTGAGCACAACTTAGTTTCTGAAATAGTTCATACATGTAAGATGTGCTACAAAAAAACATATATGTTTCCTGTTTTATTATGTAACACAGTTTAATGTAACCCCTTTTTAAAATTACTTTTGTTTTTCTTTTACCATATGCAGAGATTCAACTCGCAATTTTCTCTCCCCAAAATGAGCTCATTACTTGGCAGATTAACAGAACAACAAAAGAGTATTTGTCAGGAGTTGTGGTTTTGGATCCATTCTCACACTGAAGTGCACATCCTTAACAAACCCGCTCGTGTTGTACCTAGCAAAGCACTATGATCCAAAGAGCAAATCTGTGAAGTTACCAGATGGCGGGTCTTTCAAGATTGATGCGATATTAGTTCACCAGATATTGGGCATACCTTATGGTGGGAAGAAGAAAGTATCGATCAAATCAAGTACTCGTGCGAGGTCAATCATCCTAAAGGATACGAATCAGTGCCAAGATTGAGGATTTGAGAGTTATGATTAGAGAGCTTGGTGGGGACAAGTTCGCAAGGATATTTCTTCTAGTTGTATTGGGAATTTTTCTTTGCCCCTCAAGCAATTTCAGGGTCAGCCACCACTTCTATGAAGCCCCATCCGTCGTCAAAGAAATACAATCCTATGACTGGTGTAGTGTTGTAGCTGAAGCACTGCTGGTTGGAATATCAAGCTTCCACACAAATGCAACTAAAGGAAATACCAGCAGCAAGGCTACTTTGGCAGGTTGTATATTCATTTTAGTTGTGAGTTCGACTCCCCTCAATGCCTTCCCTGCACGCATTCTTTTTTTGTATTTTTTTACACATGTGTTACATAATAGAATCAAACTCACATTTTTTCATACACATTAAGTTATGAACACAATATTTTTACACAGACCAGCACCTTTATATCTTCTCCTATATTCCTTTTCTCATTTATGTATGTGAAACATCTAAAGAACAAACATTTTGCTTTTTATAGGCTGCATATTTCGACTACCTGGCAATTGAGAAAAGCATTGTTGATCAGATCGCAATACCACGCATACGCGTGTGGGATGATAAAGCATTGTCAAAGTACTACGAAGCTGAGTCTAATATGGGTAAGATCCAGGTTCAATTTTTGACCCCCCCCCCTTTTTCACAGTGTAGCAGTCATATGTTCATCATTCTTTTGAATTATATTTATTCCCTAATACCAAGACAACAACTTTATGTCCTTTTTTCCCAGATTAAGGATATTGGATGCACTCCTTTCTCTAAGGATCACATCAACAGTTCTACTTTTCATGGATTCTATCTACCAGACCCAGCTACTACCATCAATCCTGAAGAAGCGGTGGAGGGTGCCAGCAAAGATCCAGAGGTATGTTGTTTTTATTTTACTATTTTAAATAGATAGTCTATTTTATGCTTTCTCTTTTAGTTTTCTTTCTTTATTGATCACTTTCTTTTAATTATTCTTTTTTGTACTTTTTGATGCAGGAAATCTTGGATGTGAGGACCCCTAAAAGAACATCATTACACATACACCAGAATCAGCCTGTTACCACAACCTCAATTGATTTCGAGCCAGCTCGCAAGGTTATATATGCCAGAAGCAAACAACTTGTCACTATGTATTTTTTGTGGGGAGGTTATACACCCAGAAGTTGACGAGTTTATAAAAAGCATCATTATAGACACTGGCAGCAATGCAGTATGTATATCTAGCCTTATAAATCTTTTCTTTCGTTCTCTCTTTTTATTTGTCACCCTTGTTTTTATGTTTTGTGTAATACTTTTAAACAAGCTTAAACTGCCAATCATATGGATTATAATGTTGACAAACTCGTTATTCAAACAGTCATTGCAAACAATGTTCACATAATATAAGTATAGAAGCCATTTATCATCAAATTTGTTTCTGCTCGACACACATCACTCTATAATTTGTATACACAAGTTTTATTTTTTCGTTCCACAAGTTATGGCTATTCACAAATTGTATGTACAAGTTATGCTGGTTATAAATTTTCCCCATCAAATACATGCTAGTCGGTTATTTGCAAATCCTTTTTTTGCAAGCTATGTTCACAAATTGTGCACATAAGTTAGGCTGATTAAATAATGTTTCGTTCGGAAAATTATATCCTACTTTAGTAAGTTGCATGGATGTTGACGGTTCAATAACGCGCCAAGGTTCACCGCAAGCTTACGGATCATGTAGTATCTTTTCCCCTCGAGTATCACCCAAGGCTACAATGGTACTTCCGTGCGCTTGCGGACTCCTGTAACGTTAAGAATTACCAACCAGCATTTCTGACGCTGTTACCAGGATGGGTTCCAAACCTGTTATTAGGTGATTGCGTTAAGAAATGTCAACAAGCATTTCTGGCGCTGTTGTCGGGGAAGGCTTAAGGATGACATATCAACACTTTGCATATGTTTATAATCATGACAGGAATAAAACAGTTCTCAATGCAGGCTAACTTGGATTGTCTTCTTTGTCTATTGATGATGAAGACAGGTAGTGCATGACTGGTTTCGACTTACCGCCGAATTTCACTAAAGATCCTGATTCACTCGTAAGGAAGGCACGAACTCATTTCGTCTCTCCTTTGTGTGAACGCTCGGAAGTCGACCCAGCTTCCTTTGTGCCATCTGCATCAACTTCCATGGCCAACCCTGTCGAGAAGACTCTCCGCGAGTACTCCGCTCCGTCTGCTGACCAGGTGACGACAGGCCCTGTGATCAACACTAGGAATGGAAACTTCGAGATCAAGACTGGCTTAATCACGATGGTACAGGCTAGCCCATTTTGTGGCAAGCCTAATGAAGATGCGAGCGCCCACCTGCAATAGTTCCTAGAACTGTGCAGTACCTTCACTATACGAGGAGTGGAGGAAGATGCTATTCGTCTGCGACTGTTTCCCTTCTCACTCTTGGGAAAGGCGAAGCAGTGGTTCTATGCTAACCGTGCAGAGATTAACACTTGGGCAAAGTGCTCCGCAAGCATTCCTCGTGAAGTTCTTTCCGTTGGGCAAAACCAATGTCCTTCGGGGGCGAATTTCAAGTTTCCAGCAAGCGGCAAATGAGACTATCCCAGAAGCTTGGGAGAGGCTCCAGGAGTACATCCTAGTGTGTCCTCATCATGGGATGGACAACTGCCTTATTCTTCAGAGTTTCTATAATGGGCTGACTCCGACAGCCCGAGGCCATATTGATGTTGCAGCTGGAGGGGCTTTCTTCTCTCTTATTATTACTGAAGCTACTACACTGATTGAGAAGATGGTTACCAATCAAGGGTGGAGTGATGATCGACTCCAGCCATGTCAAAGGGGTACACATACCGTCAAGGAAGCGCATATGTTGCACGCCAAGATGGACCTAATGATGAAGAGAATGGATGATCTAGCCAATGAGAAGGCCGCCATGGCCACCACTACTCAAGCTATGGATGCTCGCATGACTTGCGAAGTCTGTGGTAATACTGGGCATTCAGGGAATTACTGCCCTGCTACTCAGGAGGATGTGATGTACATGAACGGCAACAACAACGGTTATCGTCCACAAGGAGGTCAAACGTGGAATCAATCACGCCCTTATTATCAAGGAGGTGATAAAGGTAATTCTTTCAACCCAAACCAACCTTCCTTGAAAGATCTAGTCTTTGGGCAAGCTAAGATTAATGAAGGTTTTAATAAGAAAACAACTGCCTATGATAAGGCTTTTGAGAGCCTTAATGTTAAAATTGATAGCCTTTCTTCTGCTCTTAAAGACCAATTGAGCTTTAATAAGATGATAGAAACCCAGTTGGCTCAATTAGTCGCTATGATTCCACAAGTTGAAAATGCAAAAGCGGTAGTCACGAGAGGGGGTAAGACCACTCGCGATCCGCCCTATCCTAACCATGCAGGAACAAAGAAAAGCACAAGGGGGATGAAGAGCCCAATGGAGAATCACTTTGCATGAGGGAGCCCTCACAAGCAAGAGCACCTGAAGACAGGGCAGATAAACCTGAGTTTATTGAAACAAATACACTGCCATTCCCTCAGCGAAATAGGAAGACAACAGTGGACGAACAATTCACTCATTTCGTGGACATGATTCAAAAGGTATATATCAATGTTCCACTCCTTGAGGCAATGCGTGTACCCACATACGCACATTACCTCAAGGATATCCTCACCAAGAAGCGAGCTCTACCCATCTCGGAGGTGGTGAAGTTCACAGAAGAGTGTAGCGCAGCTATACTCAATCGTCTACCAGAAAAGAAGAAGGATCCAGGATGCCCCACGATCACATGCACAATTGGAACACAGAGATTCGACCATGCTCTCTATGATCTTGGCGCCAGTGTTAGTGTCATGCCAAAGGTAGTCTTCGACCAACTCAACTATACGGAATTATCCCCAACTTCCTTGCAGCTGCAGCTAGCCGATTCCTCAGTCCAGTATCCGCTCTTGAGCACCGCTGATGCACAAATTGATGTTGGCGCTGGAGTAATCCATCTCCACATCAATGGCAAGGAAGAAAGGTTTGAATTCCGCCCACGTAAGGAACAATGCTCAATGGTTGAAGGCACACCAAGGATGGGCATTTCTGCCCAAAGAAGTGAATCTACGCAACCACAAGTGGACAGCCTCATTGCCTTTATGAAGAATTTCTGGAAGCAAGAGCAAGAGCAAATGAGTGCAAGACAGAAACCATATTGGAAATCCAAGTACCAGTCCAAGGTACCACTCCCCGCACTTCGTATACCACAGACAACCAAGAAAGTGTGGAAAAGAGTGGGCAGGGAGCCGACTCCCTCGTCTCCAAGAGCGGCTGACCCAACACTAAGGTAAGTAATGTGGGAGATAGTCTGGCTCTGGAAGACTTAAAACAAAAGAGCCTTTCGCCGACAGGTAAGATCGGTAAGTTATCCTATTCAATAAAAGTTCTGACCTCTAAAAAGAGTCAAGATATCCTTGCTCCATTCTGTTCGCGCTCTGTCGAAATACGAGCTCATAGGTGAACTCCATCTGGACAACTCCCTTGAGTCTAAACTGTACAAGAGACAGCAGCGACAGCTAGAGGAGCATAGGGCTTACTA